>OW119933.1:45786780-47112613 GCA_933210815.1 Meta bourneti
TTAAATATTATTTTTAATTAATTTTTCCTTCTATATTATTGTTTACTTTAAATAAATTTTCATTCATTTTAGTGATTTTATTTATATTATAAAGATTTACAAACTGTTTTTAACGAAATTTTCTTTGATATAGGGATTTATATTTTAAAAGTTAGATGTTTTTTACACAAAAATTAATTATATATCAAATACTATTGCACGTATTATAACATTGAAGATTTTTAGAAAGCGTTTAACAATTGAAATATATACTTTAAATATTATTACAAACATTTAAATGCAATTTGCTTTTTATTTTTTTAATTTTACAATTGAGACATTTTTAAAAGTTTGGTTCTTAAAGTGCGTTTTATGCATAGTAAAAAAATTATTATAAAAACCTGTAAGAGTAAAAAGAATTTTATGCATTAATTTGAAACTTTACAAGACCCATACCATGTTTCCTTGCACATTTGAAGTAGTGAAATATAGAATTAAAAACCATTTGTCCTTGAAGATCTAAATTAAAAGTTCTTTTTCTTTAATGCTTTTGCAAACCACACATTTTACTAAATATGAACTTCCTTTTATTTATTTGAAATCCTTATGCACATCGTACAATTTACATTGCACAGCAAAATACCAATACTGTACGAAGCTATGAAGTATTTTACAAGATACTTTGTACTGTTTTCTTAATTTTAAGTGTTCTACATTGCTATATTAAATGGATAGTAAGTGGGTTTTCTGTTTTTGAAAATAATGTGTGCACATCTGTGCTGCTAAGCAAATTAACTTTTGCCCTTTTCTTGATATTTAATGCATAATCTAAATATTTACTCACACCGCTGATAGTTTTACCCATGAGTAAAATTAAATAATAACTGAAAATTTTAAGTATTAATGTGAATTTTAAAATGAACAAAAATTATTGAAATAATGGATTAAATCTGAATTCTATGTATTCTTAAAACAATCTCTGCAAATCCAGCAGACAATTCTTAAACAGATTGAAGGAAGCCACATGGAAACAAAGTAAATTAGAACACTTTTTAATAGTAAAAACATTATGATTAATATTTTTACAAAAATAATACATTGTAGTAAAAAAAGAATTCAATAGCAATGATTAATATTTGTGCAATTGTGCATTTTGATGAATTTCAGATTCAAGAAAGTTTCTTAGTACGTAAATACGCATACATCGCTGTAAAAGTCGCAAGTAGCTTCAAGTATTCGTTATAACTTATCGTCTAAGCATAAACTGAGTGCCAAAGATCGTACAACTGTGTGATATGTTAAAAATTACGTATGTGCACTTCATTTCTGTCCCATGACATAGCAAATTGTGCTCCCTTAGAAAAATCTAGACTCTAAGCTTTTAGAATATTACGAGCAGACCAAGAGGGTCACTCAGTACCTAATTGCTTACAAAGGTGGTTGTGTGGAAAAGAAACGCTTAGATGCATTGAATATTCCGAATATCAACTTACAACAATATGGGTTTCCCAAATTCGATGCATTTTATGCTCTAAGTAGCAACAAAGATATCCAAAAACTATAATGTGGTCATCACAAAAATAATTTGCATTGCCCCATAGCTGAGGTGATGGCATTGAATAATTGGCTTGTCGGAAATAAGTCTCTTAAAAAAATGTAAGTATGTAAAAATAAGTTCTTTTTTTACTACAATGTATTATTTTTGTAAAAATATTAATCATAATGTTTTTACTATTAAAAAGTGTTCTAATTTACTTTGTTTCCATGTGGCTTCCTTCAATCTGTTTAAGAATTGTCTGCTGGATTTGCAGAGATTGTTTTAAGAATACATAGAATTCAGATTTAATCCATTATTTCAATAATTTTTGTTCATTTTAAAATTCACATTAATACTTAAAATTTTCAGTTATTATTTAATTTTACTCATGGGTAAAACTATCAGCGGTGTGAGTAAATATTTAGATTATGCATTAAATATCAAGAAAAGGGCAAAAGTTAATTTGCTTAGCAGCACAGATGTGCACACATTATTTTCAAAAACAGAAAACCCACTTACTATCCATTTAATATAGCAATGTAGAACACTTAAAATTAAGAAAACAGTACAAAGTATCTTGTAAAATACTTCATAGCTTCGTACAGTATTGGTATTTTGCTGTGCAATGTAAATTGTACGATGTGCATAAGGATTTCAAATAAATAAAAGGAAGTTCATATTTAGTAAAATGTGTGGTTTGCAAAAGCATTAAAGAAAAAGAACTTTTAATTTAGATCTTCAAGGACAAATGGTTTTTAATTCTATATTTCACTACTTCAAATGTGCAAGGAAACATGGTATGGGTCTTGTAAAGTTTCAAATTAATGCATAAAATTCTTTTTACTCTTACAGGTTTTTATAATAATTTTTTTACTATGCATAAAACGCACTTTAAGAACCAAACTTTTAAAAATGTCTCAATTGTAAAATTAAAAAATAAAAAGCAAATTGCATTTAAATGTTTGTAATAATATTTAAAGTATATATTTCAATTGTTAAACGCTTTCTAAAAATCTTCAATGTTATAATACGTGCAATAGTATTTGATATATAATTAATTTTTGTGTAAAAAACATCTAACTTTTAAAATATAAATCCCTATATCAAAGAAAATTTCGTTAAAAACAGTTTGTAAATCTTTATAATATAAATAAAATCACTAAAATGAATGAAAATTTATTTAAAGTAAACAATAATATAGAAGGAAAAATTAATTAAAAATAATATTTAATTTATATTTTACAGGATAAAGGGTTTTAATACTATTTTTCACTACTTCAAATGTGTAAGGAAACATGTTCATAATATGGATCTTGTAAAGTTTCAAAAATTTTACGCTCACTTATGTATATAATATTAAAACATTCTGCAATAAAATATGTGCTATAGCATCTAATGTATAATTAATTTTTGAGTAAAACATAAATCTTAAAATCAACGAAAATTTCATTTCAGATCTTGCATTTTAAAAAGAAAATTTATAAGACCATGTAATAAAAAAACTCCAAATAATCCAAAATACAGTGTATGTGGTAAGACAAGCAAAAGTTTATTTAGAATAGAAAAGGTGTAAGCATTAAAAAGATTTCCAATATTCCCTTATGGATCTGCATTTAAGTGTTTGTCATAATATTTAATGTATATGTTTCAATTGTAAAATGTTTTCTAAAAATCTTCAACATTAAAAATATGTGTAATAGTATTTAATATATAATTAATTTTAAGTAAAAACATTAATTTTTAAAATATTAAATCCTTATATTTCATCCAAAAACAGGTTTGTAAATCTATATAATATAAATTAAATCACTAAAATTTATGAAGATTTATTCAAAGTAAAAATAATATGCAAGGAAAGATTAATTAAAAAATAACATTTAATTTAGATTTATAGAATAAATGGTTTTTTTATACTATTATAACTTCTTCAAATTTACAAGAAAACATATTCATAGTATTTGTCTTGTAAAGTTTCAAAAATTTTACTCTTACTTAAGTGTATATTATTTAAAACAAAATTTCTGCTATAAAATAGGTGTTATAGCATCTAATGTATAATTAATTTTTGAGTAAAAACATCTAACTTAAAAAAAAACATAAATCTATATAGCAAAGAATGAACTAGTCTAGGGAGTTCCATATTCTAAAATAATAAATTTATTGCTGAAGTTTCCACTTTTATAGTTTGCAGAACATGTCTGTGCACCCTTTAATTGTGTTTGCTACGAGACGACACTCGCTGAACGAATCAACAATGTTTTGAGTAAATTCTAAACAGTGGTTTTCAAAGACATTTAAAGAATTATGAACACATTCACATACTGTTTTCCCACAAACTGAGTTGTTAAAACTAAAATTAGAAAATTCATTGCATTTAATAAATCCTACTAAATCAATTTTTTGGTAAATTTTATAGATTTCAAGCGTCGTTTTATTTTGTTCTAAACTGCATGATTCATGTTTGGGCCAATTGAGACAAGTCCAAGTAATAAAAGCAGAAAAAACAACGTAGGAAAAAATAAGTAATGTAACTAATATTATTTGACTTTTTGTGCTTTCCATTTTTGTACGACTTACTCTGGTGAATATTTTTAACAAAGTGTTTTCTTTTTCCTACGTCAACCCTTTTAAACTCTTGGATTTTACCCCAAAAAACCATTTGTCAGAAAAAAATAAAACCACATCTAAAAAGTATCGAAAAAGTAAATAAAAATGAGTCAATATATCTGGCAATAAAACAATTTTATTATTTTTTAAAAATCATGGTTACACCGTATCTTTTTTTGACAAATTGAAATATTCTAAAATCATTCTTCTTTCCTGCTAATTGATTGATAATAAATTTCATACAAAATCCTTGACATCGTTTAACAATAAAATAAATGCAATAGTGTCCACATACATTAGACGTTAAGCTTTGAAGTGGAACTTTGTTCCATTGAACATATTGAAATTTCTTGACAAATTTTGCGATGTCTTTTCCAAATGCGTCGGGAGGCAATCCATAGGAATCAAAAAATTCAATAGTCTTGTTATCTTGAACGTACACAGCAAGCCAATGAGAACCCGTCTCATCGTGTTTATCAGTATTGAGCACTATGGCAGAGGGAAACTTTTCAATAGTTGGTATCTTATCTGAGGGATAAACACCACCATAATATCTCGCCGAAATAGAATCACGAGATAAGATTCTATGAATCTGTGATGAATTCATTAGTTCCCAAAATCATAAAGTATATTACGAGCTTTGTTGATTTCGATTAGATTTTCAAACTCAGCATACACCAACAATGAAATTGTTTGCTGTAACGTAGTTCCAAATTTTATTTCTATTCTTAAGTTACTGTGTCGAACAAGATTTAAATGTGAACCATCGCACAAATCTGGGGATAAATCAAAGCAAAATAAAGAATAACCTTTCGAAAATTCTGACCTTGAGAGGTACAGGCCTCTATTTTCAGCATTCGTAAATAAGTTCTGATATGCTCTTACAAATTGATCTTTTTCAAAATTTGGTTGGAGTGGGTTATGTGGCACGGGCTGACCATCCACATAGACTCCTATAAAATTAATATTGTAATGTTTGAACTCAAAGGGTGACTTCTTATAGTGTCCGTTGAACGCGTCGTTATCGACACAGGCAATCACAATGCGGTTAGGCATCTGTCCCGTAAAAATGTTATCTTGAACAAAACTCATATTACCAGCCGGAATGGAATAAGCTTTACACAGTACTCTGTTAATGGGGTATTTAGCTGCTGTTTTTTCCAAACCTTTTGCATGTCCTATAACAACACCTGGGCTCACTCTGACTTTACGAACAAGCAAGGAAGCATATTCCAACGAAACTTTAAATTCCCCGTCTCCCAACAAACAAAATTCCGGTTTACTGCGTATAAGCTTAATTTTCACATCCACCATATTTAAAAGGAGTCTCTCTTGATGAAACATATCCAAGTGCAAACGGCCAATCATATCCACCGATGCACCTAGCTTAAACATTTCTGTCCTTTGATTAAATCCATCGTTAGGTTGAGCATCTGCCGTATCAAAAACATTCATACGACCTGCGGTATCTTTAAAAAACAGTTCTGAAGACAATTGAGAAGTTTTAGTATCATAACCATGATTCAGTAATTTTTCTATCATGGCTCGGTATGGATAAGTGTTATTACTGGAGGAAACGAGTCTTTCGTTTAGACTGATATCCACCTGAGAAAACATGGAATGCAGAAAGAGATTTACAGGGCCTACTTTACTTTCAGTTGTGATTGGTTTGCCGTCACTTTTTAAAATTTTAACTTTAACATATAATTGGGTCTGTGACAAATCGAGGTATTCGTCTCCGCTTCCAGAGACATTGAATTCGATAGGGCTTCCACCAGAAACATTAGCTAGGGGATGAAATTCAACCCACTGACCTCTCTCGATGACAGTTTGTGTTGGAGGTAAAGAGAATAATTCTAGTTCTGATTTCACACATTCTGGAGAATCTTTTAGTAGAAAAGCCATGGTGTTACGAGTCGAAAATATCACGTCCTTGTAGCTTCCTGACTTTAGATGAAATGACACGTTTCGAGGGTTTGCGCTTCCTTTTAAGCTTTCCATGACCAATCATCTCATCTGCTTTCTTAACCGCCTTTCTTGCTAATTTTTTCCCAGTTTCTTTTGCACGCGTTTTAACTGATGTTTTGAAATTTTCGCCTGATAACACGTCATTAGCAACCATTGTTCCTGTCCGTAAAGCTTCTTTTCCAATCGTTTTTGCACCACTAATCAAAAAAGGTAATGCTCTGCGAAATAGTTTTGCAAAAAATCCTCCTATTCCTTGCCCTTTCTGAAAAACAACTCCTTTATAGTAGGGCAAGCCATTTCCAATTTGCTCTGAATAATAATCTTCAAACTTTTTACTACAACACGTGTAAGGAACCAACATTTTGTTACTTCTTTTCTTGAATGCGAAAATGAAAAATGAATCAATTCAGAAAGGAACACTCTTTTTATATGATTTGTTTCAAGCGAAAATGTAGTTTCACTATCAACTTTCCGCGTTCAAATGAGACGTAACGACCAGTGTGCGTCCTTATAATGATTTCAATCGAGTCAAAATTTTTTCTGGAAACTGGTAAATAATGAGGTCTCTCAAATTGTTCCTGAATCATATCACCATCTCTTCCCTTCACTGTCAGAGTTCGTAAAAGAGGAGCTAAGATCCCACCAACAAATTCAGGCTGAATGATGTCCGTATAAACGTACAACAAATGTAAATCAACATTAGGATCCGCAACGAAAGGACTCTCAGTGATTACTGTATCTGGGCCTCCATTTCCTGGAATAAAATTTTCTCCAATCACTTTATTAGGTTCAAAACCTAAGTTTTCAGCTAATCCCTTGGATAATTTCACCGTTGCACCATTAGTGAGCTGCACCATCACCTTTTTAGTGTGTTTGTTATATTTCATTTGAATTTTTATGTGCTTTGGAAATGCATTTAAAATGTCGATCGGAGAATCATAAAATCCGCACGCTATTTTTCCATTAACTTTTACTCCGTTTCCTAAATTATATTCAAAAGAATTTTCACCATCAATGATGTTATTCCACATTCTGGGATAAATCATTTCAACTAATCCTACTTCCCATTCACCTGAGAGTTCCAGACGTTTAGGGAGTTTCGTGTAGAAGTGAGACATTGTGTTGCCAGGATAAAACTCGATAGAGCTATCGCTGGGAAGTGTAATGTAGAACGACATCGTACAGTGAAAATGAGAAGGTAAGTACGGTGACAGCTCTATTTATATCATTTTGACATTTTCAACCCAAGCATTAAATTTGTCAGGATAACCCTGAAATTTCACAAAGTATTCCGTTTTCCCCTGACGCTTTCTTTTCTTTAAAACTTTTTCTACTGGATAAAATCCGGAATCCGAGATCTTTTGCAATTCCTCTTTGTAAAAACTTCCTTGTATCACTTCCCCTGCTAAATCTTTCAGTTTATACACAACAGGTATCCGATGTATTATTTTATCGATAGTAAAAATTTCTTTTGTCCAGTTTTGTTCGTATCCTTTTTCAAAGTGCATTTTCTCCCGACTAATACGAACAGTATCGTCAACCTTTAATTCTGAACTGCTCTGTTTTGCAACAGTTTGCTGACCGTATAACGTATCCCATACTTTTCCTTCATTTTGTAATGTCACTGATGAAGGCTCTGTTTTAATACTACGATGCCAAGTATGGTTATAACTATGCATCAATTGGTCTATGACGTCAATATATCTTTTCGTATTTTTTTCAGTAAAGTATTTCCACATTTTAGTTTTAAGGGTACGATTAAAGCGTTCAACGATTGAAGCTTTTGTTGAATTATGTGTGGTAAAGAAATGAACTTTCTTCTTTTTTAAGAAATTTTGCACTAGTTTATTGGTAAACTCTTTCCCAGCATCTGTCTGTAAGGATTGAGGAGTACGTTCGGAAAATATTTTTTCATAAGCGCTCAATATAGTTGCAGATTTTTTATCTAACAGAGGAATGGCCCATGCATATTTAGACAAAATATCAATACAAGTAAGTAAATACTTATACCCGTCGTTATGAGGGGCGAGAGATTGCATGTCCACTAAATCAGATTGAAACTGATCGTTTAATCCTCCTACTATTACACGATTTCTCTGGAATTTGTGCCGTAAAGGCTTGTGTAAAGTATACGAATCTTTCGTTTGTAGCCAATTCTTTATCTGTTTTCTTTTCACGCGACCTTTTAAAGCACGCTGTAAAGCATTGATACCACCAAAGCTGCCGGGGAGTTTGGGATTCCGATATGTCTGATTCAGAATTTCTT
This sequence comes from Meta bourneti, assembly GCA_933210815.1. Classification (NCBI taxonomy): domain Eukaryota; kingdom Metazoa; phylum Arthropoda; class Arachnida; order Araneae; family Tetragnathidae; genus Meta; species Meta bourneti. The sequence continues at coordinate 45,795,138 of OW119933.1, forward strand.
CCATTGCAGCAGCGGTTGTGGTCTAACCTAAAGCTGATATTCATAATGACTGTTAAATTATAAGAAACACAGTATTTATATACTTCTCCTACATTCACTTTATGAACAGAATTTCACTATTAAAATTATGTAGCTAAACTAAAGAATATTTAAAAAATAATAATTAAAACAATTATGCAATAACAAATTAAACACTAAATAGGTCAAACATATAGTCAAACATATGCACATTAACAAGTAAGATAAAAGTCTAAATAAAACGCACTCAGGGGTAATAAGAATCAACAAAATTTATTTATAAGTAATAAAAGTAAAAAAAATACATTACACTGATGAAAAATATGGAGGAATACAATCGGTATTTACATACATTTGTCGCACGGACTCCATGAGTTCATTTACATTCAAACATTCAAAAAAGTCACCTTGGAAAATCAAATACCTAAAATTTAACTGAGTACTATATTTTTGAACAAAAGTCCCAGCAAAATCACGCCAATCAATACTGTAAAGAATGGAAGTAAAATGCATGGAAAAAGAATCTTCCTTACTCGTATCTAAACAGGTATGAGCTATGTTGTTCACAATGTAATTCTTACATCCGAAGCAATCCACATGCTTAGATATGTTCTTTGAAATTATATCCTCTAAGTGGGAACACAAGGCTAATTTCATTTCATCCACCCCTTCTGGATTGTCAGGGTCACCGTTGTAAGTTTCTTCGGAATTAAATGTTGAACACTTTTCAAGTTCGTGTCTCACGAAATAATACAAGGAGTAGGTGAATAGTGAAGTATTTACACGTTCAGCAACACGCTGGTAGTTTTCGCAGATTTTAAAGATCTGCTCCCAACACAGCACAACACGTTCGGGCACAAAATGAAATGACATATCACTTTTGCGAAACAGTCTTTGCAGAATGAGAAATGTCGTGTCTCCCACAACTTCTTTGGACATACACAGGTCTCTTTCAAGAATCTTAGCAGATTCCACAGTACCAAAAGTGAAATATTTATTCACTTTACTTATAAAAGAATCCCACACTTTTGGCGAAAGTGAAATACCTTCCTTCGTGGGCTGTAAGCTTTCACTCTCATCCGTAACGTACTTCCTGATATGGACTCTGGTAAGTCCAGTGAACTTGTTTACAAGCAGGAACATGTTGTCTCCAAGGTGTAACATCGTATCAGGCAGCGAATCCATCGTTATTTTTGGCTCTTCCCCAGGCATAGGTAAAGACTTTGTCTTTATTTTTGGTTTTTCACCAAGAACAGACAATGCACTCTTTTCAGCAATACGAGTTTTTTTCATAGGGCTAGACTGAACAGAATTTCGCTTCATAGTCTTTTCAATGCAAAATTACTTCTGAAACTGATCAACAAACCTTGCAGCCACTGATAGAAATGATTTCTGAGGGGGTATAACTTACTTCCCAAGAGCACAAGATTAATCCACCAATCAGAGAAGCTTGAATAATCACGTGATACTAAGAAAATCCCTCCTACCTGGTCTTCAACAAATAGCAACATTCCTACCCTATAACCGGTATGATTGCATCAGCTTGCCACTCGCATTCATGTTCTAACGTGTTACTTAAAGTTTGGGTATTGCCATTCATCAACAAAATTTTTTTTTTTTTTTTACAAAACCTACTCAGCTCCATTCCCATAAAAAACAACTCAACTCTTGCTTAAATGTTTTCCCCCACAAGCAGGACACCTAAAACTCAACTTTACTTTATATGACGTCACATCGAAATCTCAGAAGGAATAAAAATCCAATCCCGCCCACCTCTGGTCACGTGGTATGACGTCACGCGTGCGCCAATTCTAAAAAAAAAGGGTCTCTAAACATTTAAATCTCTGTAGAATAGGTATTCGTGGCCGAACGGTTATAGTCATTCAACTAACCCTCGACCATGAGTACTTTTGTATTAAGTTCGAGCCCCCAACAAAATATCAAATATTTTTTATTTTCTTAGGATTTTATTCTATTCACTCCAGTAAATGACACTAGATGGCGGTACGAATAACGAAAAAAAAAATCCAAGTCCCAAACGTAAACACACTGACGTCACTGGTCATGAATAAAGTAAAACCATTAAGAAATCAATTCGTTCCTTAGATTAATTACTTTTAAAATCACTAGATGGCGCCATAAGTCGTTTTGAAAAAGCATTTATTAAAACCCCTATGCAATTATTCAAACCATTTTCTAAAAATAACGCATTCCTAATACTAAGAAAAAATACAAGTCCAAAAGAAAGAGAAATAAACACTACATTAATTCACCATCGTAAGTTAACTCTCTTACAGCCTAACGGATAGCGCGCTTGACTTCGGATCCTATGGTCCTCGGTTCGAATCCACCAAATTGCTTTTTAATTAAAAATAATAGAGTTTCGAATTTCTCCACCAGATGACACTACGAGTGATTCGTCACCATGGTAACGAAACGACGCCATCTTGAAACAACTCAACGCCTGCACGAAGTCGATGACAAAAAAAAAAATTCCCAAGTCCAAAATGTAAACAAACCATACGTCACTTCCGCTTTTCGATGACGTCACGCTGTGATGTCACTTGGCCCCGCCCACTTCGGGTCACGTGGTATGACGTCACTTCCGTGTCCTATACGGGGGGGTATACTACTGACATGTTAAGGACACTTTTGATAGAAGATGAAGACATTCGGCTCATCACATAAAGATTGATTTAAAAGACTGCTCTTACATGGTGGCGGAAGCATGGAGTTTGGTGAAGTCAACCACATTAAGAAGAGCTTGGAACAAATTGAAAGTTATTTCAACCAAGGAGGAGGTACAGAAAGAGGAAGAAGGGCCTAGAAAAGGGGGGGCAGGAGGAAGAAGAGGACGAAGTGTGACTTGAGGACATAAGAAACATCATAGTGAAAATTCCTGGATGCTGGATTGCTGGATGAAAATTCCGAGTACTGTGCAGATGATGTAGGCGAGTGGCTGGTGTGATTCTTCGGACCCTGGATTCCAAATTCTCAGTGACGATGAACTCGTTCAGAGTGTGCGAGAACTCAATGATGACCCGGAATATGGCGACGATATTACCACTCAACCAGACGCGGGACCGTCAGCTAGTAAGACGTTTGAGTGCCTTGACACAGCGCTAAAATGGATGGAGCGGCAGCATGAGTGCGACCATCTACAGCTCCTCACCGTTAAGCGGATGCGAAACTTGGCTGCACGGAAACGAGTCAAGACAGCGAAGCAACTGACTTTGACCGATATGTTCGAGCAATGATATATTTAATATAGTATGTAAGTACAAAATGTAAACAATATTTTCAGTCATTAAATTACATTATATACTAAAGCAAAATTCGTTTTTTCACTAAGAAATAACCTTCTTTTCGTGAATTATCCGGATATTCGATTATCCGGATGGGGTCTGATCTCAATTGATCCGGATAATTGGAGTTCTACCGTACCATTTTTCAGTTCGGAACTTGGGCATTTTTTTGGTGACGTACTGAAATCGTAATCGATAAACAAGCCAAGTGGCGTCACGTTCGGATTACGTAAAGGAAATAAGTTTCGCCGCAGAAACACTACCGCCACCTACATTAAGCTTAACAGAAAATGCCTCTACTGAATATTAATTTATAAGATAATAGTCATTGAAGGTATAAAAGTGTTCAGAAGTCAACATTTTGGTGGGGTGGCGCCCCGTCTGGCTACGCCACTGATCTATGGTATCGTTAACAGTACCTGATTTCAGTCCAATTTTTGAATTACGAAAGTCAGTCGCTTAATAAAATCAAATTTGCCTGAACATAAGTGATTCTATAAGCAGCGGACACTACCGTCTGTCTACGAAACAGAAACAAAATCTTATGACGCCGAATTTTTATATAACGCAGATGAGACAGGCCTTATTTTGAAGGCTTTGCCTAGAACAACTTTAGCTTCTAAAAGGGAATCTAGTGCTCCTTTCATAAGGTTAAGAACTCCGGACACATAGTCTTGTCTGCTGCCCGAGAAACCGGACCTTGTCTTACTTTTCATGGGGAGGCTTGAAGAAATAGTTTCAAGTTTTACACATTGCTGCATTTAATAGCAATTTGGAAATATTGCTACGATTTTTATTAGTCGCCGAGATCTATACTAGTGAACTACCTCTTTCCGCCAACATTCGAGAAAACAAAAAAAATTTTCAACCCCGAGAGTTACCCCTACTCAAAATGAACGAGTCCTGTTTCTATAGCGACCGCCACCAGACTCGGGGTCTGAAGCAACTCTCGTAGTAGTGGAATTTACGTCTCACTGGAGCAACACGAAGGGCTATTGACGATGGTCCGGGGATCAATCCCGAATGAAAAGATCCTAGGATGCCTCTTAATTTTGAACCACGGTCAGATGATGAGATCAACACCTGAACTGGCACCCACCCCACTCTCCAAACTTTCCACAATTGCCCATAGTGTTGCTCCAGTGCGACATTAATTAAAATACCCACCAAACTTTCCACACTCCAACGGTTCTCGTAATAGCCCGTTGTGTTGCTCCAGTGTAACGTTAATTAAAATACCTACCTACCAACGGTTCTCGTAGTCGAGTATTTACAACTCCTATTCATCAGCACGTAATTCCGTGGATATGCAAAAATGAAGGTAAAATTAATGCATGTTGAAAGAAAATTAATACATCTTTCCTTTTGCAGGAAACTCATTGTATAACAAATTAGAACTGGAAAATATGGTTTTACAATCCAAAACAATTTTTTAGTCGTCAACTTTTAGCGAAGGCTTCCTATAAACAGATTTTATTTCCACATCAGTTCCATATTCTTATTCATACATATTACATCATGATTTAATGACTAAAATTAAATGCAATAAAACAATCGCTATAAAAAACAACGTTTATTAAAAGGTTACAGATTAACAATTAAAAGAATAACATCAAACAAAATGCCTCTCGTGGCACAAAGCTACACAAAATTAAAAAACTGCACTATCCGCAGACTACTTCTACAAGGTATTCAGCATCTTGACCTAGTGCCAAGTGAGTGCTCGTCATAAACAAGTGGCTTCTTCCAACATGTAACTGTCGCCAATTGGCCTGCTTCGAGGCTTTGAACGCCAAGCTGTAACAATAGAAACTACGCATTCCATAGCAGTTGGCACAAGAACGAGGGTCATTCAGAAAGTTATGAGGCTGACGCCAAAAAACCACTTAGAAAAGTGCAACTGCCTGTTAGTAACGTGAGTTAGAATAAAAGCATCAAAAACACACGAAACGATTAGACCAATGTTCAAGGGTGCTTAGTCCCTTTCTAGAGTGTTTCAATGAAATTTGAGTGCCTGGAATATGCACCACTCTCCAGTAGGCCTTTCAATATCAACTATGAAGATTTTAAGAGTCACTACTGCACCTAGATCGCCAAATCACCATTGAGATTGCGAATGCAATACTTATGGCTGGCTGGAGTTTTATGAAGTAATATGGAACATGCACCACTCTCCAGTAGGACTTCCAGTATCGACTATGAAGATTAGTCATTTGCTTGCATCATGCACTTTGACCGCCAAATGATCATTGAGGCGATAGCTAATGCAATGCTTATGGTTGGTTTGAGTTTTATGGAGCAATATGGAAATGCACCACTCTCCGATAGACATTTCAATATCGATGATGAAGATTAGCGTCATTGAGTCAGTACTGCATCTAGACCGCCAAATGAGCATTGAGGAGATTGCGAATGCAATGCTTATATGGTTAGTTGAGTTTTATGGGGCATGGTGAATAATGGACAAGGTGTGCCAAATGCAAGACAAAATGAAATTCAATAAAAAACATTCAAATATACAATCAAACAAAGCATTAATAGGTAGATTAAAAATATGAACATGTGAAAACATTGAAATCAAAAAAAGCATGGAAACAGTAAATATATTAAAATAATGACATTAACATAAAGTAAAAAGTGGAGTTAAAATACATTGATGGTTAACTTAAAATTTATGAAGTGAAGAAGTGTAAAAGTAAAAAAAGGCGAACGATAAAGATAAAATTATAAAAATAAATTTGTGAAGGCTGAAAAATCTTTGAAAAAGAAATGACTAAGGGGATCAACATCTATAAGTTGACAGTTAAAAACTTATTAAATAAAATGAAAAGATTATGCATTTTATAAATGCAGTAAGACCTGAGTGATGTAAAGTGCTGGATGCAGAGGGTGACCCAACAGATCTGACATCACATGCGATGAGGTGTGAAAAAAGCATTGATAAAAGCGTTTAAGATCAGTATAAGACGTAAAATATGACGTCAGGTAAGATGTTGACCATACTGCACGATGGAGCAGTTTCAGATCAAATGCCAGTATGTGGCAATGCATGTCCTTAGCTTCAGTTAGCATTATGATAAATTGGTTGGAGTACAGAAAAGTTGCTGCAAAGTGGATTATCCATATGCTCAGAAACAAACACAATGTAAATCATGTGCTTACCTAAGCTATTCAAAATCTAGGCATCAAAATACAACATATTCTCTGTATTCACAAGACCTGAAGCCGTGAATTTCAACTATTCCCTGAAGTGGAAAAACAACTTCATGGGCACCCAGTTCGTATCTAATACTGAACTGAACAATATAATGGGTATCCAGAACACCATGTCAAATGGCTTCTGGATGTGATTAGACAAGGTGGAATCAATGCATTCAAGTTGAAGAACAATACTTGTACACGAGCGTAAATATGTTTACAGCATTACACAGCTGTCCCACATCAAGTCCCATTATTTGTGAAAATACTATGCAGTATTTAATACTACTTCCAAGTTTTGCATTGAGTAGCTAGATAATATTGAATTTCCAGTGCTACTTGTATTTCTGGTACAATACTGCAGGAAAAGAAAAAATAGAATTCTAAATCAACAAACACACCATGTATTTAAAAATCCATGCATAGTGAGATATTTTTAGATACAGTTCAAACTCACTCAAACCAAAGTGGATGGGTAAGAAATATTGGTTCCTAAATGAAAGAGAATAGATGTGATTTCTTAACCAGCATGGTTCATTGTGAAGTTCCTGAACCTTATGCAACACAGCAATGATAAGCTTGTGATCCTCACTACAAATATTTAGAATGTGCTTCCATTGACAATTGTAGGTATGATTGCTTATTCATACTTTTTATTTCATTATGTGACTGTATTGTCATTGACAACAAAACAGAAATATGTTGGTAATTTAGTGTGCAGGAACTTTTTAATGTGATTTGAAAATTGCTAGGTTCTTTTGATTAGCAAACCCTTAACTGGACCACACTGCACTTAAAAATTACCACTTTTGTTTTATATACACATAAAGCCAAAGCAGTATCAAATTGCAGCTGAAAATAGCAATGTTTCTGCAATACTAAACATTTGTTGATATCGAAAATGTATTCAAAATTAGCATTTTTTTAAAAAAATGCCTAATAAAACACTGAAATATAATTCACTTATAAAATGAAACCATTTTATTAATGTTCATGTCAAAATAATTACCATTCATATGAAAGTATATGCTGTATTAGAACAAAGCAGTCATGGACCTAGTGGTTAATCAACCCAAAGCTGTTTTTTAGGCATGATATGAACATGATTATACGTAGAATGGAGTGAGACGTCTAAACTGTGTTGAGGTCAAAGTCAGAAGAGAGAAAGGTGTGTGAAACAGTAAGTACAGTGCATAAGAAAGCATAATTTGCAATTGTGAAGGTTGACTCCCAGGCTTCTAAGAGGGGAATGCAATGACATTGAATTAATGAATCTGTGCCTGGAAACTATCAAGTAGATGACAAATATAAATAGTGTATTTAAAAGTGTTTCAGGTTTGGGTTACATAAACACACTGAAATTTTCCCAAAAATCAATTTGAATTTAAATAGGACAATAATCAATACTTTTAAAGAGCAAAACAAATCAGACAGCAAGTGAATGCATTCAGTCAATAGTGTTGTGTGTTATAATAAAGGAAACAATATGTAGTTGAAATAATAGAAATAATTTAATAATCTTTTCCAAAAGAAAAAATATAACAAAACAGTACTGAAAACACTTTTTAACATAAGGTATAAAAACAAATGGAATGTATATACAAAGAATTGCGCAAAATACAAAATGAGAAACAGGGGGAAAGGGAAACTTTGGCTTAATCAATAGAAACAACATCCCAAGATTGTGATGCTTATCCACAACACCCTAAATTTAAAATCAAACATCAAATACTATATTTTATATCGAAAAACTCTATAGATTGTATAGAAAACATGGTGTAGACACATCTAAAAATATCGCATGGATATAAAAAGAATTAAAACAAAACAGCACAGTTACGAAAATATTACTATAAACAAAGTATTTGTAATGTTACAAACTTGTGCGTATTAGCCAAATATCAAAAAAAATAATAATGTGAAATTAATGATACAAAAAAAGTATGAAATAAAAACATAAATTTCCACTGTACATACAAGTCTCTTATCAAATTTATACGACACTTATAACTATAACCCTTAATCATTACTTTAAGATCAACTAGGGGAGTTAGTGGTACAAAAAAAAACAATATTTTTTAACAGAACAAAATAAACTAACACAAAAATTTAAGTGTTCCTTTCCAATCATGAAACAAATGGCAAGAAAGTGCAAAACTCTTCACTCAACATGCAGTGAACAATATATTGTTAAAAATGAATTCTTGATGAGAGTCCATGATTCTTACAAGTCCAAAAAATATTTTTATTCATAAAAAATGATGGCACATTGTATTGAATGTATGAATATAAAAAGAAAAATAAATGTGCAACTTAATGGACCAGCAAGAAATACAATTGTTCAGTTCTATTTCAAATGGCAAATTGAATAGATCATTTAAACACAATTGTATACAATTCTTACACAATTTCAGTACTAGGGAATACAATTCAGATTATCATGCTTTTCATTCTTGATCTATTTCTAGACTATATTTATAATAGAAAATCATTTTTCAGAAATATCAGAAATTGTTAAAAAAGTTTTGATAATTATACCTTCAAAATTGGAACATCTTACAAATGATCTTCAGATAAAAAGTACAGGTTCTTCCCATAATAGTCATTGCTTTAAATTTTTAAAATTGAAACTTGATGCCATGTGCTGCTAGTATATAAAATAAATTAATATTATCTAGTCAGGAACTCTCATACAGAATCAAACCAAATCTTTCAACTGTAATAAAAACGAAAATAATTCCATTAAATTTAGTTTAGGTTATTCAATAGAAGCATTGATTTTTCACTAGGTTATCAAACACTAGATGATTAAAAAAATTTATATTTTCATGCGAAAGCTAGATACTGTGATTCAATAGCTCTCTCTCTCTCTTCTTCTCTTCTCTTAAAATATATAATTCAAAACATTAATAGTATTCGAACTGTATCCATACCCTAATACCTTTTGCTTTGTGTTATGCAACAAATACTGCAGTAAGCACATATTTTCTAAAACTAAAATATAATTAAACTTTAAATAAGAATAAGCCTGTATTGAATATATTAAACACTAACAAAATGAGTGTTTAGAACTACAATGTATATATGTTAAATATTACAAATATCATTTAATGAAAATTTCTGATATAAAAATATTGTAAAAACTAAATTTTCTTTCCAATACCATACACCTATTTTGTTTCCAATCCAAATCTTAATTTTGACATTTACTGTTCGCTCATTTAACTTGTACTCTTTGAAAAATGAAATTAAAAAATAATTGTCTAATACAATCTGAATAGAAAACGAAATTATCTATGAATAACATTAACTGCTTATATGGAAAAATAAATTTAATATTCAAATATATACACTAGATAAGACTAAATATTTAGATACCTCTTTGTAACTGCAAATCTAGCTTTAATAAACTAGTCGTCTCAAGGCATTACCATAAGATGTCACCTTTGTGCAACAAAGCAGTTTGGCAAATTTATCTTGCTCCAACTGTTTCAATTTAATTTGATATTATAAAGATGAAATGTCTGCGACCCACAAATCAATTAAGCAGAACTGTATCATCTAAAATATAACTGCAGTGGACTGATTGGTTTCATTTGTGTTGCTGTCATTTTTTGTTATACAGGGGCTAATTAATTATAGCATTGCAGTGGGCTGAATGATTTAAATTAATGAATTTCCTGTTGGCAACAATTCCTAGTTTTTATGGTGTTAATGAATTGTTTGAAACATTGGTTTAATGTGGTGAAACAGCAACACAAATTCATTAGCAGCCAGAAACAGGTTAACGTAATAGTTTGAAATGATTGGACTAGGGAGGAGTAGATATGTTCTAGGTAGATAAATTGAGAGAATCTGGATTTGGCAAATATCAGAACACTACTCTTTTCAATTTATTATGCCAATGCCCAGTGTGGAGCATTTTATAAGGCTCTATATTTCATTAAATAGGAAACTTCTAATGATCGTTCTTTGCTTCCAATGAATAGATACTTTAAATTTTAAAGTATTTAAGATACTCAAACATATTTTGCTTGAAATTTACAAGTGTATGAAAGATTTAAGAACAAAGACAGATATTACCTGTTCTTAAAATAAAATCTGCAAGAGTGGTTTGATAAAGAGGAGTTCAAAACAGTCAGGCCTTCAAAAACTCAAATCTGAAGCCCCTTTGAATGTTTCCAAAACATTAGTAATAGGAATTAAGAGCTAGGCCAAATCACCCAGCATCAAGATTGATGATAGATGTCAGAAATACTCTTACAGCATGAAGAGCAATTTTAGAGGGAGCACTTCCAAATCTAATAGAAAGTTTTTAAGATCAGTGAGGTCAACTGTATAAGTAAAATGTGTCAGGACTTCTGGATTGAAAGGTTCCTGGTTCGAATTCAGGGTAAGGTGTGGATGTTTGTTCACCTAGAATGAATGTGTGGCCTCTGTAAAAGGGGTTGTGCCCAGAATGTAAGGTGTAATGTAAACCCACTCCCAGTGGTGCACCAGTGTAACACTAAGTGGTTCACAAACCCTCCTTATAGTGCCATAATAAAGTTTGATTGACCGGACATTAGGAAATATATATAAATAAAATGTTGACAAATGTATGGTAATGCATGACGAAGTTTTACATTAAAGAACAGGCATCCAGATACTTTTGTTTGTAGTGCAATTCCAGTAGAAAATTAAGCTGAAAATAATCCATTAAGTCAATATGCTTCTTTTGAGGAAAAAGTCAATAAGTAGATGCACTGGAAGAACAAATTTTCTACACCCAAATGGTAATATGCAAATCTGCAGTATCCCATATCATATGGCAGGCTCAAACCGATAACAGCTATAAATAAAGTATGTCTGCTTTGAAAATAAATACAAGGATATAATAATAGTAATTGGAGTCCGGGGGAAATATCAGTCGCTATACAAACTACTTAACTTGGAATTTCGGCATTAGTGTCACACATGCAACTGTAAAATAGCTGTATCAAATGAGAATAACTTGAGTGGCATTGCAAGAAATCAGACCACAATAAAAAACTAACATGGTATAGGTTTAGAAGTTGACTGCAAGACACCAAAAGCTTTCATCACCAGATTAAAACAGGAAAAAGGATTGAAAATGCTATCTGGTCTAATGATACAGTTCAATTTTATTTTGAACTTTTGTAAGGGAACTATTTCAGACAACATGAAATGATGAATCTACTTTTTCAAAATGGGAAATGTATGTAGGAGGCATAGCACTTTGGGTAATACTTATATTTGTTTATTAGGATTATGTATACCCAAGGAGGTATATCATTGACATGATTCAAGCAATGAAAACTTGCTTGCTGAGTTATTAGAGCAAGACCAACACATTACGAGATTGGTGCATATCCTGTTTTGCCCTTTCTGTGTACATTATACCATTACCTCATGCAAAAAACATGAATTCTATATATTTTTAAGAAAATAAATTTTGCAGTTGAGCAATAGTTTGAAAACCAAACTGTTGTACATGTGAGAAAAAACTATCACATTTCTGAGTTAGGTGTCTTCATAAAAATTAACATTAAGTGTTTATCAAATTAAGTGTTTCATAAATTCAACATGCATTTTATTAAGTGCGATAAAGTTTAGCCTTCAAATGAAATCCAAGTTAATTTTGTTAAAGAAAAGTATCACAATTTCCTATATTGGCACTTAGCAGCATGGCTAAGAGAGCTAACATTTATATATGAACTGCAAAAGAGCAAGTAACCCATATAAAATGAAATTTTCATATTGCTTCTTTGATATAACAGTATCAAATTATAGCCTTAACCAAAAAGCTATAAATTAGATTTGTAAAAAGCTACGAGTAAAAATATGTTCAGTAGAACTTCAGAATTTCTCCAATAAAATGATAGATTTAAATAAAATATTTCAAATTAGCATGAGACTTTCTCATATATATATATATATATATATATAATACTTAGTTTATACAATAAATATTGCAATTAATCCTTTCAGGTATTTCTTTAATGAGTATTTTTGCTATTAATATACATAAAAGATTGAGAACACAAGTTAAATATTACTAAAATAACTAAATAATCAAGTCACTTTTTATAAAATATGTTGAAAATAATCTTTAAATATTTCTACATACAACACTTACAAATGAACATTACATTAACAGTTTAATAAATGCAAATTTAAAAAGTTGTTAGAATTACAGGATCTACAAGTTTGCTTAAGTTCGGATTTGTATGCATTTTTTTTCAAACTTTCCATGTTTTGGGAAAGGTTGAAAGATGCGTGGTAATAAGAATTGTAAATCCTGCTGTTAAATCTAAAAAAAATAGCCAAGAAGGATGCTAAAATGTTATTACTTAACAACCAATATATTTTATATAAACCTTAAAGAGGATCAAAAGATTTTAAAAACTCATAATCTTAATAAAATAGTATTTTATTACTATCCTTTAGCAATGCCAATCAAGTTAACTACAAAATATAACTGGTTTGTTAAGTATTAAAAAGATACAATGAATATGAAGTCAATGAATTTTTCAACAAAAATGTAAAACATAACAGAACAAAATGATGCAAGATGAACGAGCTAAAATTTTATACATTTCATTAAACAAGCACTTTTAACTGCAAGTTGGTGTAACCATATTCTAAAAATGTTGCAATTAGTATGACCTACTTCCTTGATTGGCACTTGTTAAGCTAACATGCAAAGCTGGAAGATTTTGAGATAGCGAACCTTGTAAGCTTTATATGGAATCCCAAATATGACATGGGATTAGAGGGAATTAATGATAGAATTCCCAACTTGTCTTTCAATAATGCAATGATTCAAAGTTTCAAGTACATCATGAAACCCCTGAGGAGTAACAAGTATTTAAATTATTATAGCCTTTTAAAGGTACGGCATTTCTGTATTAAAAAGAAGTGCTTAGAGCATTCCATCTATTATCTTACACATTTTACAGATATTGTAACATTTTAATAATCTAACCAAAAACCTGATCCTAATCAGAAGTGCAACTAGCCTCAAAATCTGTAGCTTGAAAATGTGCGTTTCATTTGAATTTATTTCATTTATGAATTATTCAAAATGTGTACAGATTAAGACATGAGGTAGTAAAAAGCACACTGATGGAGAATAAAATAACATCTTAGGCACACTTATATTTATTAACATTAAGACAATAAAGTATTAAGAAAAAGCTAAATATTTATAAAATTGCTAATTACAATATCAATACTGAGAGAATACCAGATTTCTCCTGAAAGCTGAAGAATTTTCAAGTATTTTTAGAATGCTGAGAAAAAATATTAAAACATTTTTGCATGTTTAAACTTCCAAATATTAAAATCAATTAATAGTTTACTAATACTAAATAATATGTACCAAAGTAAAAATTGAGGAACTATATGCTGAATCAGAAAATGTCCTATGCTTCTTGTCCAGCTGACTTAATACTGATAAAAAGTAGGGTATGTTTTAAATATTGCCTCTCCTTTAAATTTGTTCTTTATACTCATTTAAGTATTGTTTTGTTTCATCTTTAAAAAAACATAAATGTATATTTAAGTAACAAATATCCATTAATCAATATAAAATTTGTTAAAGTAGGGGAAAACATTTTTTTCTGATGCATCTACACACACATTTATAAGAGTTGAAACAAATGTTTCTCCTCTATTCAAGTATACCAAATAAGACACTACACGTTTTCCTAAAAATACATAAAATCTGGGAAAACATGGATGCAAACAAATGGTTGGTGACATAAAAATATATCTCACTTGAATTATCACTAAAAACAAAGCAACCCTTTGTAATAACATGTAACTTAAACAGTACAATAATAAATTCCAATACTCGAAATAAAAATTTCAAAAGAATGCTAACATCAAAGAAACAAATTTAAAAGTTTTAACATTCAGCATGTATAGCTACAGGAAAAATTCAAACGTGACACAGAAAATGTAATAAGATAAAAAGCTAAATAAGACAACAAGATTAAAAAATAAATTAAAAATCCTAAAATATAAATTCTGAAAATTGAAAGTAAAAAATAAAACAATGTTAAAAAAATATAGCTCATATCCTATGAAACTACAACATGCAGAAATCTAGAGGTAGAAGCACTCGTTATTTTATAAATGCAGTAAATATATCATTATCAACAAGTAAATTTAAATTTCAAAACAAAACTAGTTTTCAGTTGATCAATAACAAGTAAATTGAGTACATTTTAAAAAAGAAAGACAGAATTTTTTTATACACATCTTGCTTTTAGTTGATAATAAAATATCCTTTCCAATTTATAAATGGACATACAAATCAGGTAAATACAGCTTGTATAATTTCCTTAGTCTCCACAAGTGCCTAACATCAGATTAAATGTTATCAGAAAGACACAAACTACTAAAAATACATCTAAATAATCTTAGTTAAGAGCATAGAAAAGTTTTACAACTTTCAATAAAAAGTTGAAGCATGAGATTGTATAGCAGTAGTTCTACAAAATGCAAATGGTTCTTAACCTAGGCAAAAACCTTAACCTTAAGATCCAATCATAAAACACTCTATTTTTCAGAAAATTAAAGAAATGTAACATTTTTTTTAAATTTGAGCATTTTCGATGAATGAATTTATAGATGTAATTAAGTAATGAGTTAAACTATTTGATGGAGAAAATTACAATTAGGTTTAGTCACTATCAATTTTTAATTAATTTTAAACAATTAAAGAGATTAAATGTCTGATTTCCCACCTATTTTCAGCTGTTTTAAATTTACTAATATTTTTACAAATATCTAAAACAAGAGATTAAATGAATGTCACAAATATAAGTGCAATGATATTTTAGATAAAATCAAACTCCACAAATGCATATTCCAGATGACTTCAAAAACTGCAATAGAAAATATTAATACCCACCAATAACAAATGGATAATTTCGTTACATTTAATAATTTGAAAAGATATACCTTTACAGTGGCCAATGAGCATGGTGAGTGATGAGCCAGGAAATTTCTGCAATTGAGAAATGATATCAAAGCCATTGACGATTCAATATGCCAATTAACTTTTCAGGACTCTTTTACAAGCGAAGTTCCTAAAAGCATGTTCAGTAGTCATACTTAGATTTCCTTTTTGCTCAATTCACATACAAATGAATGTTTACTCAAACTTTAAATGTGTCACAAAAAATCTCTGCATGATAAGAAAATTCGGATTATCTACTTGAATTCGGCAACAGCAATGCTCTCAGATTCACATATTTAGATCCGTATAACAAAGAAAAGAAAAAAATTTGTTATATAGCAGTAATCTCCACATAAATACCATATACTTGCTAGAACAATTGCCATACCACTGTCTGCATTCATGAAATGTTCCTGACATGAATGACTGAGGAAATAGTTTAGAGTAACCATTTCCTTTTCATAATTAATTTTGCAATAAATTTTTAAACTTTCCTAATTGGTAAAATAGAAATTTATGTAACTATTCAAAAATCCTCAAACAAAATTAAAACAAAATATTTATAATGAACATTCCTACCAACAAACACTACAAACAGTTACAAAAAATATCACATTTTCAGCAATAGTCTCAGTGCAACAAAATACTTATTTTGGTTTCTGTATACCTCTTATTCAAAACTTTGATATTTACTTCAAAGAGATAGCCATGTGCAAAGCAATGGAAAGATCTTATTTACATAGCATACAAAGTATGCATTTTGGTTTATCAGATGCCCCTTTGAACTTCTGACATGTCTGTTCAATTTCAATTCATATAATTTATTATTTAATCATTTCTGCAGAAAATGATCCATGACTTAAAGGAATAGATCCTGACGAAGAAAATAAATAGCTAATAATTCTATTCATAAAACATCAAAACTTTTTAAGAAAAATGTCTCCTAAAACAAAGCGTTGGAAATATGTACAAATAGCATAATGAAAATTAAATTATGCAGATGTAAATTGGATATTCACTTTTGTCAAAAACATAATCTAATTTATTGTCAGTAGAGCATGTAAGCTGATGCATAATTTTAACAATTACCTTCTCCCATCAGCACAAGCACAGCGTAAGATGTAAATTGTGTTGATAGGGATTGGTTGAGTTGGGTTTTATGATGCAAGAACCATATTTGGCCAAGTTGTTCCATGTTTCTGTGGAAAATGCCAGTCATTTCCATTACTGACAATTCATTGAATAGCAAGCAATAAACAAGATTCGAATCAGAGCCGACTAATAGGTCTAGTGATCAGAGTGCTGGCTTCTGGATTGAACAGTTCTTGGTAAAACTGGGGTAAGGTATGGATGTTTGTCCATCTGGAGTGAGAGAGAATGTGTGGCCTCTATACAGGTTGTGCCTAGAATGTATGGTACATATGTGAGGTGTAACATGAACCCACTCCCTGTGTAGCACCAGGATAACGCCAAGTGGTTCACAATTCTTGTTCACCTTGTAGCGCCATGAATAATGTTCAATTGGCCGGGCATTGGAAAAGAATATATCAGTACTTTTTAACTATCCAAGAGAAATTACAATTTAGTTTTAGCAATTATTTTCATAGCTCTTTTGTAGAGGATAGGTTAGGTGTATAAGAGATTCAGCTGAAACAATTCCCTTTAATTAGGGAGGTGGATTTATGTAAGGAATGAGAATAAATATGACAGAGGTTAAGAACCATTTCACTAAAAATTACTTCTGAGAAATATCAACTTAAGCAACAAAAATACAATCATTACATTGTACCAGTACACTTCAGTATGATTTGTCACAGCATAGAGTAGAATATTTTCAGAAGTGTTAATCAAGAAATGACAATAAAATACATAAATGCATTCTACTTTGTACTTTAGATAATCAGAAAAATCTATTTAACAAAAAATAATAATAGTCGAAATATTCAGATATATTAATCTTAATATCACAAAAAAATTAAGTAGATTCTCTACAAATCCATGATAAAGGACTATATCTAATCTTTCAAATTAAACTTGCCTTTTATTTAATTTCATGAATTTAATGTAATTAATATGGATAAGAGAAAATGCCATACTTGTCAATACAAATGCTAGTACAATCAACATTCTTTATATCTTACACAGATGAAAAATTGTACTTGTTGCAGAAAAAGTAGGGTCACTTTTTAATCTGCTTGCAAATCAGCTCCAGCAAATTAACTGCAAAATAGCCACTCTCACTCTTTAAGCAAGTAATGAAATTTTCACACAAGCAGTGAAATGTCACTCATAATACCAGCATTGTAAGCATGTGACAACTTTTAAAAACTTGAGCTTGCACATCATCAAATGTATGAAAAATAGTGCTATGAAACACACAAAAATGTGAAAATGCAACATGAAAACTATGCAGGTTTCGAAAGATTCGTATGTAAAATAGAAATTTTAAAATCAATAATTTTTAATGTAACAAAACAAACCTAAAGATATAATACATGCAACCCAATTTAGAGTTTTGAATTTAAATTTCAAATATGCAGTTTCAAAGTGCATATTCTAGAATACAAATAAGAAATGTTTGACTAGGCTTAGAGTAAATAATTTGCATAAGCGTATATTAAACATTGACATGGATAATAAATACTTGAAAATGGAATACAATTCTGAAAGTTAAAAAGATGATGTTTGTAAACTTTAAGTTTAACTTTAAAATTTTAATTATTTTTAAAATGATAAAATTTAAAACATTAATTAAAAATTGTTGTGACTGAAGAATCATCATCCATCCTTAATTAAGCATGCATATCCATATTACTAGAGGCTAGTAAACTAAAAATATAGAAAATAAAAAGGAATTTTACATTCCATAAACAAAACAAATATAAAATCTAAACCAGATTTTTTAGTTCCATGTATATGGTCCCTGCATATGAGCCTGATTATAATTTGGATTTGATGATGAAACATAAGCCGATGATGACATAGTTGTATGTGCTTGATTATAACCTGGATTCGACATCAACATACCACTGGCATGGGCAAAATTAGAAAGAGTATGCTGAGCATATCCCATTGCCATTGCTTGTGATAACGACATCGGATTTGCAAGAGATGACAAAGCAGCCATCGAGCTGTTGGGACTTTCTGTTGAGGAGTCGGTCGGACCAGGACTCAAAGTAGGTGGTGGTGGTGAAGTGCTATTTGACTGAGATGCAGGTGTGGGAGTCTCAGTTGGAGATGGGGTAGAAGAATTAGAATTTGATGTAGCTTGTGACAACTGAGGTAACTGTGATGCAGAAGCACTTGATAAATCCAAACTGTCTGAACTACCATTAGATGGTTCTTCAGGTCGAGGTGGATTCACTGAAGAAATATTTGCAATACTCTGCTGCAATTTGAAAAAGAAAAATTCGTAACAGGCGGCATTGAAAACATAAATTGTTAAAGACAGTCTTTTGAAAAAGAGTGAAGATAAAATGTTTCAAAATAGAAAATTTATCCTTCAGCATACACAAGCTTTTATAAAAGTACTTAATGCATACTCATATTTGAACATTATACAACACATCATAGTAATTATTTTAAATGTATGAATATATATGTAACATGAATATCAGTAGTACAACAAAAAAATATACATTATTTGAAAAATATAAAGCAAAATCAGTCTAATATGTGTAATCTTTCGGAAGTTCTTTTTTTATGAAATATCACATAAGGACACAATGTAACATTTTTATCTGGAGTTAAATAATTTACTGCGATAATTCTACTCACAGCATATTAATGTTAGTCAGCAGAGTTAATTGTGAGTATATACAGTGAAAATTTTAAATTAGCATGAGGGGAGCATGATGAATTTTCTAATTTTCCCCATTGCTCACATGCGAGCAAATAGTTAATTTAAGCGTGTGAATAAAATAGGAATCCCAATGAA
The DNA here is from genome assembly GCA_933210815.1 of Meta bourneti. NCBI lineage: Eukaryota > Metazoa > Arthropoda > Arachnida > Araneae > Tetragnathidae > Meta > Meta bourneti. Next base: position 45,814,567 of record OW119933.1, read on the forward strand.
GTTACAGAAGAGAAAAATTGCCTCACTTTTTTCTAAAATAACATCCAATGATCAAATAACTAATTAACTTTCATAAAATTATGTTAGTTTGATGTCTTACTTTTGATTGTGATACACACAACTTCATGTTATAACTATTGTATATTAGTTTGTCAGAAATAATTTAAATTCTTCTACTTAAGATTTCGGTAGAGGAAGTAATATTTGATATGCAGCACAGTAGCTGACTACCTTATCAACCATACATCTAAAAGAGAACAAAGTCTGACTAAGTCACTGGCTTTGATAAATAATCACATTCGGGACAAAGCTTATGAAAAGAGACAGCAGCATAATTTCAAAATCAAAAACAGGGAAATCCAACACTATTGAGAGGTGAATAAATACTTTGGGGTACTCACAAAAAATGATTACAGAATAAATTCGCAAAACTTAATTTGAATAAAAATAACTCTGAACAAAAATGTTCATTAAGTTACTAATTAAGCTTATAATTTCATTTAAAAGCAAAACTCCTTGTCTATTAAAAGGAATTACAATGAATAGCTCAGATAATTACTGCAATACCAAAACCTTGTGCCTAGTACTGTTTCTAATCTCATTTCAGTAATTTCATACAATTTCATCATATTTCAGTGGAATTACTACTTTAAGAACTGAATAACTTAGGATTTCTGCATGAATAAAAAAAGCAAATACCATGACTAAAACCCCCTATTTGTAGTAAACATTCGACACAATAAATTTTATCAAATCCAACTATGTTTTGTTTCACTGAAAATATTTCCTTAATTCATCATTAATACTTCCATATTTTTGATTCTTGATATAAAAATAAGGCATTTAAATTAGAAAAGTTCTGCTATCTGTTACTGTCGAAAAAGTTCTATCCCTAAACATGCTGGTGCTATGGTAGAAATTTAAAACTTTATATTATTCAATACAGGATGTATAAATATTCTTGCAATAGAATGTAAAGAATTCAAATTTACTATGACAGATGTCATACAAAAATGTTACATAAAAAATCCTGTTCATAGAAAGGAAAATATTGAATCCAGAAAATATATTTGAGACTTGTGGGATTATATTTTAATTTTATGCATATTCTCTCCTACACATTCCTACTATGAAAGATAATTCTGATTTATTACTAATTTAAATGAAAGATATTCAAATAAATTTATTTGAAAAATTAAAATTTAACTAAATGTTGTATTATTCAGTTTGATGTATTAAAAATTACACAAAAAAGCTGATGCACTTATATCCAACATATGAACAATATAAATTTCAGAAAACTTATTTGGGGTAATACTACTTTTTCCTTATTTATACAAAATTTAAAATAACAATAAACATCGGATTTTGTTCTCAAAAATCAAAATATAAAATCTTATAATCTACTATAGCACAACTCTTAAACACACTTCAGTTAACAAAGCACATGCCCTTCTTCTCCCCATCTTTTAGTCCTAAAAGAAACAGATGCAAGTGTTTGCGAATTAAATGCATATTCTAATCTACTGCAAAGTTAGCATATGCTAGATAAGTTATATTTTAACTAAGATAGAAAATATTAAAGGAAGTTTTCAGAAAAAAGAAATTGAGGAACATGTTCAAGTACAAAATTTTGCAATCAGATTAATATTGATAATTCTGCTGTTAGTAAAATCTTCTACCCTGTTGCATGAGAAAAGGGTTTTTTGCTATTTATAGTTCCAGTTGAGATCTATTGCTATACTTCACAAATTTAGAACATATGTTCTATGTGATATTTGAAGCATTTCTCTTAGCATAATATGCCCCTTTCAGTAACTCAAGTCATTTATATTCAATGGCTGTTTTCAGGAATGAGAATGTGAAAATATAAGTGCTCTCAAAGATTTAAGAATCACCAGCTGTTTTGTAATATACATTGTACTATTTGGATAGCATTTCATCTAAGAAATACCACTATCAAGACAGAGAATGGAACAAGCTCTTGGTAATGATAACTGATTAGTTAAGTGAAAACATATTTAACAATATTTGATTAATATAACACATTAAAGATGCCCATTTGTTTTATCACTCTGAAGTCAAGCAAAAAATTTCTGAAGAATCCAGTCAAAAGTTAAGACAATGGGAAATAATGATCATTCCCAACACCTTGAGAAGTCATTGACCAGTTAATATCACAAATGAAAGAGAAAGTATTAACACTATATTTTTGCATGAAGCAGCCACTTTAGCTTACATTAATAGTTACACATATCTTAAGTTGAGACTACATTAACAAATACTGAACCCTAAGCTTGAGGTACAGTTAGATATACTGCAAAATGTGTAAGTAGTTAAAAAAGAGACTTTCAAAGTTTTATGCATTTTAATTAGTCCTGACACAAGTATGACTATTTTTACTGGAAATTACAGTATTATGCAAAACTTTATTTCTTCTTTGTTCCACATAGCTTGATTCTATTATACTGGGTTACAGAAATGTTTGAACTCTACGGCATCTTCAAGAATGAAGCAGAGCATTGCAAGTTTGTGACGTCAATAACTAAAGTTACATGGATTCTGACAGAGGAGGATTCATTTTTCTAAGTAGTTTTGCATTAGAGCTGTGGTGTCAATCTCTCTTTGAATTACTCTAAGTTCACGAGTTTCTAGACTAATATTATGCCAGACTAAGAAATTCTCATACTAGTTCTTTTCTCATACATCTTTCAATTTTAACTAAAATTTGATTGAAAGAATACTAATCAGTAGCTTCAAAAACGATGAAACAAGTTTGAAAGAAAATTATTGTGATTAATATTTCAAAAAGAATTTGATAACAAACCTTTTTTCGGTATTCTTCCATGCTTGCTTCATACCGAATCTTTTCTTCACTCTGCATGTCCACATATTTCCTCTTATCTTCATCTGTCATCCCTCTCCAGCGTTCCCCACCTAGTATTGAATGAAATAACATTGATTTTGTTCACAGGAGAGTACCAAAAAATTAATCAATATAACATAATGAACTCTTAATAAAATGTTTGGAGACCAACACAATATAAAATAATCAGTACAAACTGTCTTTTAATTATAATTAAAAGTCTTTAAATTGTAAATTTTATTTAACTTAAAAACTCACTTAAATACTTTTAAATTATCAATTTATAAAACAAACTTGTTATTCAAATACAATATGAAATCATTTTAGAGCATAATACCTGAAAAGAGAGGCAAGATTGATGCATCCTTTTAAGTTATTTATTATGTTATTGAATGTTTTTTGCTTGTAAATAGTACTCAAATTTTAACATTGTTTAACTTAAGCATTGTTTGTTAAAAAATGAAATTGCTAACTCAAATAAAACAATGCAACACATACACTAATAAGGAATGTCAGGACTAAGTACAAGAATCTTTTATCATTTTGAACATAAAATATGCCTATGTCAATAACATATTCCACGTTTAGCTTTATTTTTGTAACAAAAATAAAAAATCTTTAACTTTGTCATAAATCTGAAAAAATTATATGAAAATTCAACTGTTTTACATAAGTGTTAACAGCTAATGTTTGTTTTAGAACATTTATTGTAACAGATAATGAGCAATCTTATATTACAGAACAGCCTTCAGAACTTTTTAAGTGCAGATTGCTGTTCTATAATATAATATTGCGATATAGTATTGCGATTATTCCATAATATAAAATGTCCCAGAGTATTAATTTAAGACATTAGAAGGAAGATTTTTAGAACCCCAAATATAGTGAAACTTTGGTTTTTACTTACCTCAACTTAAAATGTTTAATGAAGGCTCAAGCAAAATGAATGTTAAAATCCCTAATCTGATAATGAAATAGTCACAATTTTACAATTAATTTTACTCACAATCCTGAACTTGGCTTTCAATTTTTCTGACAGTAGCCATAATTCAAGCACTGTGCAATCAAGAATGCTGTTTGTCCATTTAATTCTATCCTGAATTGAAGAGAGCAGTGGTATTAACTTATAAAAATATCAGAAATCAGTACCTAGCTTTGCTAAAGCAGCAACTCCACCTTCTGGTTCCTTGCCAGCCATTTCCTTTCTCAAATCAGCCATAAAGAGCATAAAAGCAGTACCAGGACGTTTTGGCTTGTTAACATCACGTGCTGGTTTGTATATAGCCATCTAAAAACATTAAAATTGTATTGAATAATCACACACAAGCCTTTTAAAAAAAGCTAAAATTAAAACAAACTGAAAATTATTAAATAACCAAGTCAACAAGATACTAAACACAACAGAAGAATATTACTATTATTACAGTTGCAATGACAAATGATTACTTACAAGGGCTTAAAAAGTAGTAATAAAATGCTTAATTGTAAAATTTTTAAGTAGTCAATATTTTATCTTAGAAAAGTATAAAAATCTGATTTTGGACTTAGGAAGTAGTTTTAGGGAGATTCAAATTACAAATTTTTGAGGTTATTTAGTCATTAAATGTGATGTAGATAAAAGCAATACTATGCTATTTGGAAATCTTGTGTTGCTCAGAGGGTTAAGGCATGTTCAAATATGAAATGTTGACCAACATATAAAGCAGAGGTATATTTATATATATATAATTTATGTTGTTTGTCAGTAACTACATAACTATAAAAATAAACTCAACCTCAAAAGATAGAAAATATCTTAATGGAATTAGATAAAACAGTAATGACAAACACTCTCTATTGATGATATAAATGTCATGGGTTCAAAAACTATACATAGAATCAAATATGGAAGAACTGTGAGTAGTGAAAATTGTATCACAATTAATACCAGCTCTACTTTTAGTATTCTGCTTTTTTTCTGTTTTCAAAATGTTCGTAATATATGGCAACAATATTTCATTATTAAACAATATTTAAGAGAGCTCTTCTGAACAATTAACTAACTCTATTTCTACACAAAACATTTTATTTTATATGAAATGTATAAAAGTGCAAAAAGCTAATAGGGGTTCAGACAAAGGGTCCTTATCACACTCAATCAGGAGCTGCATTTGACGTTTTCCCTGGATATGTTAACTGTGCATTTCTTTTATTGTTTAGTTTCTGCATTCTCTAAAGTTGAGTCAAAAACAGAAGCAGTTTTAGGGGAAGAACAACCTCAATAATAGAGGTAATGAATGTATTATGAAATATTGTACTGTAAGTACAATTTTTGTGATTGAATGTTTAATTTTTTTAAACACGTAATTTTATTGCTTCAATTACAAAATTTCAATATTATTTTTTGGAATTTCTTGTAAGAGATATTTTTAAAAGAAATAGAAATTTTACACTTTATAGTTTTGGAAAAAATTCCACAGCTTATAAATTTCTGAGTACTAGAGAAAAGCTCTATATCCACCTTTCATTAGTATTTTAGAAAAATTGCATAATTTATTAATTGAACTGTGGGACAGAAAATGTTGGAATAAGTCAAAAGTTACTGGGAAAATGAAAATAATTCAGAAATATTCAGGAAGTGAGATAAATTAAGAAATGGGTAGAATTAGAAGGGATAATTATTACAATTTAGAAGCTAATTCCTGTTTCAGGAGCAAGGGTGACATGGAGAATACTAATGTTAAATCTGAAAGGTGAAAAGGCGTCAGGAAAAGAAAGAGGATATCAGCATTAGTTTATTGAGAAAGAGTTATCTTTACGGAAAGGAATTACAGGATTTAACTTTTAAAAACAGCTTATAGGCAGGGAATAAAAATTTTAAAATTAGTTTAAACAGTAGGTTTATTAAATGGTGTTGTGTTAGATTAAATGAAAAAAATTGTAATATTTCAGTTGTGGATTAAAAGAAAAAGTTGGGTTCGAACTGGGTTCTCTGGCATCATAAGCTGTGACGTTACTGACTCAGCTGTAGTGTACTTATAAAAAGATCTACTAAGGGATCTTAAAACACAAAGAGCAGCAGAATCCTGATGCAATGGGTGGTAAGAGGACTCCAGAACCAAATTGTCACAGTTTAGAATCAGATATTCTTCAGTAGCAGTCACAGTTAGAACTGTTATTGTGAAACCACTATCTCTGTGTTGTCAGTGTTCAGACTAATAGCCAGGGTACCAATGAACTGTCACAAATTTTCAACAAAGATGTGACATTTTTATGTGGTAAAATGTTCTCTTGGTTATGATTAATGCATATTTTTAAGTCATTGTCATACAATTTCTCCATTAAGATATTACATAGAATTTTTGTTCATTTTTAATTAGTTAAGCTGGTAACACACCTGCCATGCCTCTGAAGTAGTAGGTAAGTGGGCTTATACAGAAAGCAATTTTCAAGTATTAACAAATCAGAATTAAAATACTAAACTGCAATTAAAGAGAATAAAAGTTTGCTGCATAACAAATTTTTATGACTAACAATACAAGTTTATTTTCTCCAAAGAAGTGAATATAAATAAGCACTTAGTGTTAGGGCTTATAATGTAGCTTCAAACATAGGTTCACTTTCAGTAACTGACAATCACATGCATGGAATGAAGTTGTTCATCTAACACATCTCTCAAACTGTAGAGAATGGTGTTTGTTGAAATAATTAACACTAACGTAAAAATTAAATGTTTTGCATAGTGCAACAACACATTTACAACATCGCAGATCGATGAGATGAGAAAGGAGTTCAAAAGAAAGAGTTAACTTAACAATGCTCTACAGAAATACCTAAAATTTTCAAGAAATTAATACACTTACTTCTTTTTTGTAACGTTCTCTGTCACGAGCAGCTACCTCAAGAAATGGTTGCTTTTCTTCACATGTCATACCATTCCACTTACAAGCACACTCCTTGCCAAATTCACCAATCTTAAAATAAAAAAGGAAACCATTAAAGCATAATTAATTAAAAAAGTTTCTCTTAAATTTTTTAAGTGTATTTGTTGTGGTTAAAGAATGCAACGGGCAATAAAATTATTGGCAGAAAGATTTCATAAATCCTGGTATTTGGGGAATGTTTTGGGATTTAACATTCATTGCTTTACATGTTTACCATTTAAATCCAAATCTCAAAGTTATAAAAATGTGTTAAGAATGAAAGTCATCTGTAAATTAGTAAAACTACATGAAAATGCATTAAAGCTGGATGGTTTGATTTGGGGTTTTATGGTGCAAGGGCCATATTTGGCCAAGCTGCAAACACAAGACAATGTCAAGTGAAAAATAAATATAAGCTGGAAGATATAAACAATGGAATTATTGTTATGGTATAAGAAATAATTATATTAACAGTATGCATTGAAGCTTTCAATAAGAGAAAAATTCTGATTTTATGCAACAAATAAGTTTTACTCCCAGAATAAGAAAATACCAATTCAAACGATATTAAAATTCATCCAGAAGCAACCACAAAGGATACATTGAAGAGTACAAAACATAAAAGTGGTTCAGAGAACCATTTTAATTTTCATCCAGTAAGTACATGATCTTCAGATAAGAATAAAATTTAAGTGTCTGTACAAAGAATATTTCCATTTAATTTCTATTTATCCATTCTGTATCATTTTATAGCAAACTCAATAGTTTCCATGTTTTGTGTCTATATTCATGCATGTTTGTGAGTATCAAGCCAAATTAGTAGAATATATATTTCAATGAAATTTTGTGCATCGATAAGGAGATCAAGAGAGAACCTTAAATCATATTTAGCTGATATTTCTAAGTGGTGAGGAAGGAGCCAGCTAGTCACTTCCTCATTACCTCATATCTGGACAAAAATTAGCATTGACAGGAGCAGTAATTTGCTTTTCAGGGAATGCACTATCAATAGTGAATAGAAAAATAAGTTATACTTCGCATAAAATAAGAATGTTTTGGCCGAAATAAAGCAAAATTCAATGTAAATATTCAAAATATGGCAGTTTTAACAGTTTGAAACAGCATATAAGCTAGATTATATACATTTTAAAAAGGAACATGTCAGAGTATCACAATCATCAATTAATTTTAATATCATCCTTCTTTCCCAATTCAGGAATAACCAAAATGAAAATTTCAATAAAAATTATTTTTAAGTATGTTGTATATTGTGTCAAATAAACATTTCATCTTTGGAAATATTTATGTGGATGTGCCATTTTATGTGCACATATATTAAGAGTTAATTAGATTGTTGATTAGTAAAATTTACGAAAGTCATGAAAAGTTGATGAGGAGAAATAAAATTAATTCCCAGTTAAATAAAATGACATCAACATGTTTCTACCAGACAAAAAGTAAATGTTATTATAATTCTGCTAGCTAAAGAAATACCCACTTAAATGCTTGACTGGGAAACATGTAAAATTTTTTTGACTGGAAATGACTAGGAAAAGTGTAAAATTTTATAATTACTCCAAAGTTAAATAAGAAAATGACAATAAGTTCTAATCCATTGTACAGTAGTTTATTATTAGGCAGATGTTGTTTTAGGAAATGTTTCAATGTTAGTTCTAATATTTACAGAAGAGCGAAAGTGAGTAAGCATAAAGGTAGAAACAGTACAAGAGTGAAAATTTTATATTACATAGACATATTTTTATACAATTAATCAATTTACTTTTGACATAAATAATTGAAATTACTATCGAACTAAAACCAATAAAATTTCAGATCAACATTTTTATGAGGCAGAATTTAAGAGCAATTAACCCTCCAAGAGCAGCATGCCCAAGAACATCAGAAGGCCCTGCCCGAAACATTTTGAAGAGCAAGATGTCCAAATGTTTCAGTTTGGTTTGGATTTTATGGCACAAATGTCTGTTAGCTGACAAGTTGTGCCCCCCCCCAAAAAAACGCCCCCCCATTATTAAATATACCCAATAAAAACAGATAGCTAAAGTAATAAAACAGTAGTCTAAAAGTTGTTTTCAAATATTATAAAAGGCCAAATTAAAAACATTCAAAAAGTTAAAAAATGTAAATACAGGATGATTCTTTGTTTTCAACACAAAGAATGATAGGTTGTTGTTAAAAACCTTAAAGATGAAAAATTATGTACTTTTAAACTGATGACAACTACATACATTTGAAACATGAAAATGACAACCATATATATTTTAAAAATCCAGAGCATCGTAAAAAAGAAAGAGTGCAGAATGGGTAGGATTATCCAGCAAGGCAGACAAACTAGGTGAGGAAGTTTTAAAAAATTGAATATATAAATGCCATAAACCAGGACATGTAGTTCAAAAATGCAAAATCATAAGATCTCCATTGTAGTGGTGGCGCAAAGGAGAACTTTCTCCAATCAGCGAGTATCGATGGGAAGGAATGCTTGATACAGAGCCCAGTTAAAATTATGTCTAGATGGTGAGGACTTAAAGGTCAAAAAGAGATCACAGGTTGAATTCTGTGGAGCTTCGTTTCCACTCTGCACTCTATTCAATCCAAATGATGTATGACATTTTGTCTGAAATCTTTATAGGGAGCACAAAGACTCAAGAAGTTAACAGCATTCTTTGCAGTAGTGTCAGCAAGTTCATTGCCGCCAAATGTTTCGAATCTATCACTTACTGAGCTAGAATTTTTCCAGGTTGTATTCTAACAGAATTTTCCAAGACGTGTTCAGGCATTTAACAGACAATGTTTTACAAGAAATATTATTTCGTCACAGCCTAAAATGGTAAATACTGTATGCTGTTGGATAACAAGTATCAGAAAAATACATGAGTTAATAAATAACAAAACACTATAAAAATTCTACCTTAGGTATTTGTCGTCCATTTCTCTTCTGGTCTTCTCTATACCATTGAGTGAAATTTATGTATGCAGTTGTTGCACGTTTAGGAGCTGGAATGCCATCCTTATTCACTTTCAGCTTCTTTTTCATTTTACCACCTCCACTTGTACCACCACTCACATGTGACATGTGATGTGTATTGCTTACTGAAGACTGCATTCCACCACCCAATGAATGATTCCCAGAATTCATTGATAGATTTAAACCCGTAGGCATCATAGGAATTTGGGCCATAGCAGGGTGTAATGAGCTATTCCCTGCAGACACAGCTGCAGCATGCTGAGCCATGGCTTGATGGTAATCATATTCTGTAGGAAGACTCAGACTTCGGTGTCCCAGAGGCAGACCATCTAAAATGAACAATTTTAATCAAAATACCTCTTTTTAATAATTCAAACAAATAATTTTGCCTGCCTTTTCTCAAAGAATAAGAAAAGTAATGTTTTTGAAGATTGAATTCATTTTTGTTTCAGTTTTTTGTTTCAAACATGAGAAGTTACCAAGATAATAAAAAAGGTATCTGATATACAACTGGAAGGAAAATTTACTCTCCCCTTGCTTGCTATGATAACAGACTAAATTTCTAAACCTTCTGTTGGATACTGATTTTCAGAACACCCTTCACCATATTACGTCTGTTGAACCCAATGTTTCTCATTGTTTCAACAATTACTTTCGTAGTTTTTAAGAAAGCAAATGCATTTTAATTTGTATTAAGAATGTAACACATAAATATGAATGAAAAAAGTAAAACTCTTCATTTAAACACTAATGATAAATTGCATCCTGAAGAATTGCACTAAAACAGATTAACTCTTTGAACTCTGATCATCAAAATTAAAAACGGAAATGCCACCAATACAGAGTCATCTGAGTGCAAAGGGTTAATTAATGCACCTATAAAAGGCATAAACTAGCAAGTAATTGTTCAAAAGCAGCATGCAAATTATGTCTTCCTAGTGATGATCATTTTTAAACTGTTGCAACTTACTTATTTAGACATAAATGAACATGATTAGCATCTTTTCTTTTCCTGACAATAAATGCCAAGAAAATGTACACATTACCATACCTCTCCTTATACCTTTTGAGGAGTTTAATTACCTGGAAATATCTTCCTTGAACTGGTGCCACATATATAGACAATGATAAACTATGACTATAGCCATGGGTTGCATAATTTGTGAACAGCAATGCCGGATTATGTATAAAAGCTTTATTAAAATGGTAAACACTTAGGGTCTTGGTCTCAAAGTACCAAAATAACTCCACTAAATTCACTCCAAAGTTAAGTCAGAAGCCACTTAATGGAAAAATTTATCTTCACAGAACTCATGATAGAGAGAGAGAGAGAGTATAATAGACTCCTAGCAGTAAAACACCCTAGAACCATTTGTCGATTAGCATTGAACAAATGCATCACAAGGACCCATTGAATTCATTTGAGACTAACAGGTTAACAAATCCTTTATCAGCAGTTTACAACATTCTCACCAGCACTTTTGAGTATAAAAATATTTCAATGCAAATCCTTCAAATAAGTGGCAGGTAACCAACTTGGACAGCGATTTTCAACTGGTGGGATGCTGCACACAGGTAAGCCGCAAGAATGGCACTTAACAGATGGTGACACGGTTCAAATTGTGCAAGATTTATTTCAGTTCAGTTTTAGCTTCGTGTTCCTAAATCATTTCAAGTAATACTCGTTTTTAATACTCAAATAAATAAATTTTAGTGATAATTTTTATTGCTAAGTATCATAAATAAATTGTTTCAGGAAGATTTTTTAAAAAGTCACTTTGGTCAAAAAAGGGTAAGTAATTACCCTTACTTTTTGTAAATCAATAAAAATCATACCTAGTTTTTGTCAGATCAGGAAAAAATATAATATATTTTTGGTGTGGCGCAGAATTTTAGTAATTGGTTGAAAATCGCTGCACTAGGTGAAAGCTTAGAATATCAGAAACCAAAAAGTATGATACATGTTCTTTGAATTTTGAAAAACACTGAAAAACCTCATAAATAAAACCAACAGTATTTTTAAATTTTAAAAAACTGTCAACTTCACTGCAACGAAACAGTCTGAAAGCACTACCACATACTGGTGATCAGCCAACTAAACAGTAATAGGTTAACTTTAGAAACACAAGCTGCAAATGTGCAAAACTTCATGCAATAAGGTTTGCCACCTCTGGGTTTGACCTAGTCTAGGTTTACAAGAGCAAGTTGTAGTCCCTTGGTTTATGTAGGAAATCTCAAATCTTGTTATTTTCAAACATTTAATTTTCAAAAATTCATATACATCCAAGTGCAATTAGCATACCAGCTTATATCAGTTGCTCTCATTACTTTGTCACAGATTATTCTGTCTGTCTAGCTCACATGACGTACTTGCTTTATAAAGAAACCAGATTCTAGGAAGTTTGTGCTGCTTCTGCTTTGTGTTGTACTTGATTTTCATAATTTTCATACTGAACTTATTGTTAGGTAGATATAAATCAATATTTAAAATTTTAGAATAAAACATTGGTCATCTTTTTACAGTGCACTTTAGCTTTTAGTTTTAAACTAAGACTCCTATATCAACAATGTGCAATCCTTTGCAGCATAACAAAACATCATTATAACTTTGTCACCTTCAGTATGTCCCAGACTCAAAAGAATTTCCTAGAAAATAATTTTTCATTTCTGACTTTTCATACTTAGTCTTACATATATTAAGATGCATAAAATACAAAAATAAAGCAGCACTTTTAACAGCAGAAGAATTAAACACACTTTATAAAAATAAATATCAATAAATCTAAAAGATTAATTTCCCCAAAGAATTCAAAGATAAAATAAATCAACCATCCAATAAAAATAAAAACATCAAATAGAGAAATATTATTGATTAACTTTCAAAGCATCATACTTTAAATTCTTAGTACAGTTTATCAATTTAATGTTTCCAACTTCTTTATAAGGTGAAGGAATTCATGGGAATTTAATCAAATTTTACACATAATTCAGATTTTGGGGCAGCTTTGTACTATTCTGGCTAAATATTTTCACCCACAGCAAATCTATGGATATTCAACTTCGATATTTTCATACATTAATTTAACATTGTGAATTTCACTGGAGAACAGTCTTCGTATGTTTCTGAACACTTCTACATTCACAGGAGATCAAGAAAATCTGAGAAGTCAATAATGTTTTGTAGTTCTTTCATGGCACATATTGAGATGTCATTTGAAGGCATGTGACTTTCTTAAGGCCTGAGGGAGCAGTTTTTAGTATTTAAGTAGACCTAGAGATATTTTTAGCAACTTCAGAGACTGCACTTAAAAACTTGGGAGACTGGATCAAACCAGATTTGTAGTCCGAAAACATTCCTCAAATTTCCAAAAATGCAACAGAACAAAATAAATCCTATAGCAGAATGGTTGTTCTCAATTTCTGAACTTTAAATAATTTTTATTTAATTGTGTCTTATTTATGTGAAGATAAAAAGCCAATTAAGATGGAAAAAATCAATTTGATACAAATAAAGTAATACTTGTCAGGCAGTTATGGCAATTATTTTTCCTCAGTTGCCAAAATGCTCTTGGCTGCAGTTTCAAAATACATTGTTTGTGTTGAATGTGTATAAACCAATGTAATTAATGATTGAGCCTGAATTTTGAATTTAGAGATGTAAATTTCTCGGTAGCAATCTATTAAAGAATATCTCCACTGTGAGAATGTTCTGGAAAATATTCTCTAAGAGGAGAATAATGAAGAATTTTCTTCTAAAGACATGAAAAATTTAAAAATACTAAGCAATTTATTTTTAATCCATGAATACATTAATGAAAAAGTTTAAAAATGCAGACTCCTAAGGGCTACCATTAGAAATGAAGAAAAAGGAGTAAACATTTTTTATTTTTGTACTCTGCTCTTTCCAACAATTTTACTTGAAGTGTGAATTAGTTTATATTGAATTCACTTAAAGAGTGAGTATTGAATACATCTTCAACTAATAAGTTTAATGTGTGCACTGCACAATTATAAGCAGAAATATGGGGTATGTAATGCTTATCATATCTCTAGATTCCACTGTGGTAGCAGTTTTATCAGTTACATATGAAAAATTTATCAGTTTTCTCAACAAAAACTAAAAATTATAAGTAATTTCTCATGTTACAAATGATACATACAATAAGTTTCAGGTTCATTTCTGCAATCAATAAATTAGTTTAAATAGAAAATTAAATAGAAAATTCTTGAATATTCCCAAATTTTTATGCATGGAGAATATTCTCAGCTAACAATAACTTTAATGCCTATTTGCATTTGGGGTCTTCTCTTTGGGGTCATTTTTCATTTAGGATCATTGTTTTGTGTTAACAGTAGATTGTTATATATGCCTACAGATAGATTAGATTGTTAGAAGGAATAAATTGTTGATAGATCAGAATTCGCATCACATGAGCCAAAATATTCAGAAAATTTTGGTGGCAAAAATGATCACTGGGTCTAAAAACATTTAAAGGTGCAAAAGAAAAACTAATGACTGCTAATTTAAAACCCTGGAGTGTCATTAATTTTTGTTAAGGAAAAATTAGATATCAATACCTAAATACAATTTTAAACTTTTTAAGAATTTGCAAACCATACACTTCAACTAAAATGTCAGTACATCTAGATCAGTGATTTTCAATTTTTTTCATCTTGCGGTACAAACTAATTACTAAAATTCTGCAGCACACCAAAAATAATACATATTTTACCCATCTGACAAAAAATAGGTACACTTGTGATTGATTTATAAAATGATAATAGTATTAACTACCCTTTTAGATACAAAGTGGCTTTTTAAAAGATTTGTTTGAAGCAATTTATTTGTGATACTTAGTAATACAAAATACTTAAAATTATTTATACTGGCATTGCTTGAAATTATTAGTGAACACTCTTGTCAAAAGTTCAAACCTAAACCAATGAAATGGAATAATTTTACACAATTTAAACTGTTTCACTATCTATACAGCACACCAATGCCATTCTTGCGGAGCACCAGTTGAAAATCACTGATCTAGACAAACTGTAAATTTAGAGCAAATCCAGACTCAAAAATCTCATAAGCTGCATTGTAGTAATCTGATTATATTTAACAGAAAGTGTAACCTAAAGTACCTAAGTATTACAACAATTTGGAAGAAAAGCATGTTATGTTGAAACATTCCAACCACTATATTAAGAAGTTATGACATTACAAATTATTTTTCTCCGTCGCTTATTCATTAAAAAGAAAATCACTTGGGACAGCAGGAACTTGAAAATGCAAACATGCGAAATTTGGGGAATATACTAACAAACCAAAGAAATAAAGATTATTTTTAAACAAGCTATTTCATAACATATTCTTCAAAAAAGACTTCAGTTATAAATTATTAATCAACTTTCACAAAGAGCAGAAATATACAAGCACTTTCTGCTTCAGCTCAACTCTAATCAGTAAATCAGCAATTGTATCTAATTTATAACCATCCAAATTTCTCCCATCACCTAGTAAATTTAATAGAAATATGAAAAATCATGAATTCCTGGTTATAGAGGCTGCAAGCATTTGATGTTTGATAACTTTTCTACAAGTGACATTTAACCTTTCATCATAAATCAAAAGAATGGCAAAAACAACAATACATTTAAACAGGCTTAAAAATACATAGGTTGAAGAGTACTTTCTTATTTGGAGTATTAAAAGATATTAATATTTAAAAAATTCATGATTTTATAGTTTTACTAATATTAAGTTAATTAAATAAATCCTTCACAAACTTATATGCTGAATTATAAATACAATAGTAGCCATAAATAACAAAGTAACAGCAGTCATCAAAACATAATTTTAAATAAACTAGTTAATTGAACTAGACTTAAATTTCAAAACTTATACCTAGAATTTTTTATATTTTTGTTGTACTTTAAATTCATTTAAAATTATATTCCTAAACATGTGAAAATATTAGACACTTAAAACATCTAAAAAAGGAAATTAAAAAAAACCTAAAATATTTTGGAAAACAATAATCCGTATCATTTGTCAAACAATTCATACATTAGAATGCACGATTTGAAATAAACTTTAATACCACCATTTATTTATAAATAAGTTCAGCAGAAATATCACAGCGCTAAAAGGATGCGTCTACTTTCGTTTTCGACTAACACGCAAAATGCAACTGATTTACACCATACATTCAATAAACAAAATGCGATCATTGAAATTTTAAATATTTACAAATTTTTAAGCTTTTAGAGAACTTAGATAAATAGGACAAAATGTGAAAAAGTAACGGCATCACAAGTGTTTTGAAGGTTAAATAATATAAGTGACTCGAATACATTTGAAACGTATAATACTTAAAAAAGATTAGTCACAAAAATTATTGAGAAATGCAGCGAAAAAACTCGGATCAATTCCTCATCATCACAACTTGTATGATGAGAATGCTTCATCGAGCTACGAACAAAACAAAAACATTACATACATGGATACAGCTTGTCGGCGGACATTTTTTTCCGTCAATGTCAAATTTTATTTGAACTTCTCAGACAAAATAAACTGTAAAATGAATTCAATTCATCATTAAGAATGGAAAATCATATCATTCGTTAACTGTTTCATAAAAAGAATAATAGAAATCACATTTTAAAGATGCGGAGTTATACCAGAGATTTTAAAGTCCATATTTCACTCAGATATTAATCTCGAACTCTTTCAGTTTAAACGAGATTTTGTAGAACTTAAATTGAGTAGAAAAATATATTGATACTGACTGTAACCGCTAGGCAGAGCGAGTTGGAAAAACAAAACATTACATCAACGAAACCAGTTGTGATGATAGTGCATTATGTTTCGACTAATAATCAATCGAAATAGAAAATAAAACTCACCTAAAACTAAAATTTTCAATTTAAACGAATGTAGAATTTAAATTGGTGAGAAATATATCAACTAATAATTTAAGTTTCCTCAAATCAGAGCAAGAATGAGATCTAAGAATTCTTGCAAAGAATATGATGTAATAGTGAGTGCATTTCTATTAGTATCAAGAGAAATAGTTTTAAATAAATGAAATTAGAAGAGATAATAAACTTCCACAGCGTAAACGCGCAGCTTAACAGTATCGCGTAACCTGAAAGATAAAAAGCTTCAATGGAACCTGACAGAGATAACGGATAATTTCTTACTTTGTTTAATACATACATCTGAAAGAAATGGGATATATCTCATATTTATTCGTGTCTTTCAATGAAACTAATAACAAAGAAGGCAATATAAGAGATCTGATAAAAAAAATTATTCGGCTTTTTACAAGAAAAATAAAACCACTACATATTTAATTCAAACTTCGTCCCTTTGAAAACCAGACGCCTTCTAACTCATCACACTTTTTCCAGTGGTTCTACTACTAGAGACATTTTTCAATGTTCCTTTTTGAGACATCTTACAGATGTTCCTTTGCATTTCTCTAATTTCTTGTTCTGAAATCTTGTCCTTTGAGGGCCGTCTTCAGTCTAGGATTTCATCGGCTAAAAGCCACATAGATTTTTTGCCAAAATTAGATCAGGTGCAATCATATGCCGGTAAATTGATGCAAGGGAACTTTTAATGGCTATTCTGTGAGTTATGGTATCTTTCATCAAACAGCCTCTCATATTCGATGAATAACGATATACAAGGAATACTGTCTGACTGACAAGTCATGTAGTATTTTTATCGACAGTCTATCTCGGAATGAACGTGTGGTCGAAGAAAACTGTCAACATCAAGAGCTTCAGATTGCCGTGGCTTCCTTGGCCATGAAGATGACCATGAGGTTTTCCCATGAGATGTCTGGACTTGTTTCAAGGTAGATCTTCAGGACCTAGGGCCCATTTCTGATCATGATTTTTTCATGAAATCAGGATTCATATTAAAGTATACCAGGAGCGCATCTACAAAGGGACTATGTGGGCTTTTTAGCAATATGAAAAACAGTGTAACTTCGTCTACCAAAAAGCTTCGTGATGGATTTGTATTACACTGCTATAGTTATATACTATCGTATTGTAAGTTATTTTTGTAGTGGTGGTAAAGTTCACTACTATATTAATCCTATTCTTATTCTCTGAATTCGATATATGCCACCACTAGGTGACTGATTGCCAGTTGTGGGAGACCGTGAGAGCTGTAATAAGTTCACTGGTGTACTTCGGTATACGAGGTACTTCAGTATGCAGTGTCTATCACAGATTCAGACAATTGTTGGAAGTGATTGGCATCGCATTGGCAATTCAACTACTCATCGTAGATCAACCCAAGAAATGTGCCCCGACTGAGACGAGCACCATCTAGAAATTTTCAGAAGCGTCATCAATCTTGTTTTTGAAATTGTGCGTAATTATAATAATTCCGTCGGTCACTAATTTAGTAAGACGTGTGAAAGACAGACCAAATTTGTCTACCAAAAGGTACTTCATGGTGGATCCGCGTGTTGGTTGGTTTGAAGAAGCACACATCGCGCCCCGAAAGGGCTTTAATCTCAAGTCGATTAAAAATGACTTGAAATTCGTTTACTCTGGTGTGGTTTCAGAGCCATATTTATCATCGGACCCCATTCTTCTTCGAAGATGTTACATCTAATGAACTTGTGACTTGCTCTGTGACGGCCTGCAGATACTGAGAGATGATCAAAAACTTTGTAGTTCCCCAACTGCAACAGCAGCAATGCCTGAAACCTGCACCTTCATACAACATGGAACGCCTGGATTGGACGTATCACTTACAAAGCACCCGCTGGGTAACATCTTATCTCCTTATCATAATTAAAGTAAAACATAAAATAATGTGCAGATTAAAAAAATTTCGAATAAAATTTATGATGAGAGGGGCAGAGAGATTAGCCTAAATTTATCAGAGGTATTAAAAGTTAGAGTTTACCCCCTATTGGTACAGTTCAAGCGGTGACCCTCCAAAGACCGAAGGAGCTTAACTTTTGATGATCAATTTGGAG
The DNA here is from genome assembly GCA_933210815.1 of Meta bourneti. Classification (NCBI taxonomy): domain Eukaryota; kingdom Metazoa; phylum Arthropoda; class Arachnida; order Araneae; family Tetragnathidae; genus Meta; species Meta bourneti. The sequence goes on from OW119933.1 coordinate 45,833,323, forward strand.
ATGGGTAACTATTCCCTGCTTCTCTATATCGCTTTGAAATTCAAAGATGATTTAATGGGAGGAAAGTTAGGAGATTAGCTATAATTTAATAATAGAAAAGCAACTATTGAAAGTTGTGATGTGATCCAACTTGTCCAGTCTAGTCCTATCACCAACTTTAGGTGACATAAAACGTGGTCCATAAAAGGATTTGTAATTAAAATTTTCAGGGAAAATTAAATGGAATTGAAGTCGTAGGCTTCAGGACCCAAACAAAACACTCCGCAACGACGTTTGGGTCGATGAGGAAAGGTTTGAAATTGTCTATGCAGAAGGAGCCCGGAGGTCTTTTCTGCGAACTTTTGACTGTAGGTGGTAATGGATTGGATCTGTAGGTGGTAAAACGATCTGAGTGCTTCATTTGGCACCTGAGGTAGTTTTTGAAAGAATGTGGCCGGATTCAACAATAGGTTTAATTTTGGTTCCCGAATGAATGACTTCATTCCAGACATAGTAAGGGGCGTTGGTGATTGTCCGTAATATACGGTTCTGAAAAGTGCAGTTTTTAATATTTTGGGTACTTATCGATCACCATATGTATATGGGAACCATAAGTAAGGGTAGGTAGGTATTTTAAGTAACGTCACACTGGAGCAACACAACAGGCTATTGGTGACGGTCCGGGATCAGCTTCGAGGACAACACCACGTAATTTTGAACCAAGGACCCCCTCTCCAAACTTCCGCACCACGCCAAACCATAAGTAAGGGTCTGCCTAAGATGGCTTTATAGAGGAGTAATTTATTTCAAGCGCCTACTCCTTCGAGCTATGAGCTATAAATATTAGCTCTGGCTATAGCAGCGTTTTGCTGAGCGTAAATAACGTGCTGTCCAAAGTAATTTTGGATTCAAGATGAGTCCTAAATATTTATACATGCGAACCCAATACACAGGCGTGCCAAAGAGAGAAACAGGGAGGATAGTCTGGGTTATCAAGATTCAGATTAAATCCGTATTTGAATTGGGTATTATTTCCTGGAGAAGAGCACAAAGGCGCTCTTCGAAGTATTAATTTTGATTCGCCAGTCACAAAGTCAATTCTGAATGTCCCCTATATTGTTTTGCACTCTGGACATGATGTGGTGAATGTTGTTTGATTGAATAAAAATTGCGGTATCGTCCGGTTTATAGCAAGCTGCATGTGTAGATTTTTAGCATTGGGGTAAAGGTTGAAAAGATGGAGTGCCTCCTTGTATTGGACGATCTGTGCAGCAGTTTCAACGATAACAGAGCTATTAATTGTTCGTTTCATACCTCTTGTCCAGCACAGTCTCCAGAGCTTAATCTATATGATTTTTATTGTGAGGATAGTCAAAAGGTTTGTTTTGTGGAGGCCATGGCATCAATTTGTATATTTGAAAGACCAGCTTCACACATGTTTATAACACCACACAAGATCAATTACGGTTTAACCATAAAACACACAATCTATCTTCAGAATGAAAACCATATTCAGCAGTATCCTCTGTATCGATAATATTGCTGTATGCTGCGACTTTCTTTTACAAATAAATACATGTATCCCTTCCAACTCCAAAATTGTCATAATTTAAGCTTTTTCTCAAATTTTGTAAAGAAATTAACAAAAATTCTTAATTCCATTTCACAATTGTCTTGTTTATTTATTTATTTATTTGGGAACTAATTTTTCTCGCGGAATTCTGCTCCCCATCCATTGTTTAGTATAAAATGGATTTTCAGTGAAAAAACAAACCAGACGGAAAGAGATTTTAATTCCACTACTCAAATGCTCTCTCATAATTCATATATGGGGTTATCTTAAAATGTTATTTATCGCTATTTTGGCGATGCTTGGGGTTTAATATAATCTGTGTTAACCAATCAACTAGTATCATTTTTCAATTCGGAATTCATTCTTTGGATTTTTTATTGGCGAAGTGCTGAAATCGTATTCGAAAAACAAGCCAACTGACGTCACGTTCAGAATACGTACAGGAAACATCGTCGCAGAAACACTACTGCAACCTACATTTAGCTTGTTAGAAAATGTGTCATAGTATTAATCTGAAATTTGCTGTCATTCCGATGAGTAAAACTAGAGTGCCTGAACAAGGGACTTTAATTATGATCATCCAATACATAAAATGTATAACTTAAAACAGACATCAGTTATAAATTACTGATTTCTAAAAACTAGGGGATCGCCGCGGCTCAGTGGGTTCGCCTACCACCACCTGCGAGTTGTAGACGGCGCAGGTTCAATTCTTCCCTGGGTATATTTCCATCTTCTGTGTAAGTAAAACATTCCTTGTGTAGGTATCTATGTCTGCCTTGTGTTTGGCGCAGCTTGGTCAAATATTGCCCTAACCAAACAACCCATGGATGATGATGTGGAGAGACCTCAATCGATAGTCGAAAAAAATAATACCCATCACATGGAGTAACTAGTAAGGTCTGTGTCAAAATTCGCAGGAGACGGAGGGCCTTTTGACTCATGTTCTCCCAACTTCCCTACCGCAGTAAGGTCTTCGGATATAAATATGACAGAGTAGGCATGTTATATTGGAAGTCGAATTACATTCCGTCAGTGTCCAGTCAAGGAGAAATTCGGGGTTTCAAAAGGGAGTGCTTACAAATCGTTGCTTAGAGTCCTTGAACTAGTGACATAAGCAGAGGGCGTGCCTTGAGGGCCCCGCGTCCGCCGGCAACAAATTTGGTTTTTGTGTCGGTTTCTGATAATTTGAAATATCCTTACAAATAAAGTAACAGAATAGTATTCAATACCCCTTTTGTCCATTCTTCAAAAATTAATAGTTTTTTATTCTCATAATAAATGTATTATTTGTTGAAATATTTTTACATATTTCGTTACGAATTATAATCATTACGAAGTATATGTGCTATAATTATGAGGTTTTTCATCTAACATCTTCTCACATATCTACGAGTAGTTGCAACCTACCCAAAAACCGTAATACAAAAATGAAAAGGAATTTCAAGAAACAATGTTTAAATACTTGCTTATTGATGCTAAATGTAATTTATTTTGCAAACGTTTGAGAAACCACCATTGTTCATTCGTGTCTTTGATTAACAGTGTGTCCCATTCTCTCTTATGCACTCTTACAACTATCTTTAAAGTTCATAGTCCGGTAACTAAAAATAGAAAAGACCTTTTTAAAATGTGATAAGATCTTAATTTTGTATTAATAAAATTATCTTATTTTGGTCTCCTTCAGAAATAAAATAACCCGTTGTGTTGCTAAAGTGCGACGTAAATTCATCTATTTACCTACCCTACGAAATAAAATTCTAGCCACACTACTGCCTTGGACAACATAAAGAGAAATCGATGTTAGGCTTCAAAGGATAACCAAGTCCCTAACTAATCATGATATATTCAAAATTAAAATTATGTTTTGGAATTTTAATAATTAATGTTTCATTACTTCAGCTGCTCTAAATACATATGCTGTTACACAAGTAGAACATAGATGAAAAGGGTTCTATATTCCCTATCCCTAAATTAATATTTAGTTTTGAAATATAGTGTCGTTATTCATATAGAATGAGTTTTAAATAGATATTAGTTGTTAACAAGATGGTACTTGACATACTACAAAGCCTTCTCGCCATGAAGATCCTAAGGAAGTCAACCAATTCCAATAACAATCTGACATTTATATATCCCCTTTCAAAACAACGATCAAAACACATTTGTGAGATGTTTATGCAAATTACATTTCGCAGATTTGACTATGAGAGGAATTTCTGTCACGCTAAAAATAGGTGGCGGCAATGTTTCCTGTACGTATTCGGAATGTGACGTCAGTTGGCTTGTTTTTCGAATATGATTGCAGCACTTCGATAAAAAAAAATTAGAATGAATTCTGAATTGATATACGATAGTTGATCGGTCAACACCAATTAGATTAAACACCAAACATTGCCAAAACGGTTATAAACTACATTTTTAGGTAACCCCGATATGTATCGAGAGAGCATTTGGGTTATACGAAAATCCTCGTCTTCCTTTTGGTTTGCTTTCACTGAAATTCTTTCTCATGTCACAAACACACACTAAGATTTTAGGACCATTCTCAGAATGACAGAAAAAGAAATTACATGTAAATTGCATTGCATGTTAAAAATACTAAAATATTAATTTCAATTACCTTATATAAAGAATTGCTAGTGACACCAGTTTCATCAAATCTGATTTTTTTTTCAATAAACCATTATTTCTTTAAGTGAAAACACTTAAATTAGTTATGGAAAATTATGCTTAACAGCGATTTATCTTAAAAATTATCTGTGTAATCTTAAAACAGCCCCCTGTTGGGCTTCGGAATTAAAAGCAAACCCATTAGTCGCCTAAATTCTATCTCTCCCTCAAAAATATTTAAAATTACTAGGTGAACATCACTAATGGTTGAATAATTCAGCAATGAAATTTTTTGGTTACACATTTTGGAGGAACTATGGTTTACACATGGTGTAGGAACTAATCATTCTTATTGCCTCTCTCTATATTTTATTACTGGTGTTCCGTGACTCCTTAAAAAATTCATCCATAATAACATTAAAATATTTTATTCAACTGTAAAATAATGCTATATTACACTGCAACAATGATGAAAAATACAAAATGTACAAAAATAAACATAAAAATAAGTGAACAAACTGCATAAAATACTTTTAAACATTAAGAGTTAAAAACACATCAAGTGCTTAAGTTAATAAATCTTATCAAAATTTCATTTTTAATACAAAAATATTTTCATAGCTGCATATTTTATGAAATAATAATTCAGAAACAATGAAGCAAGGTCTGGACATAACTATGAATGCAAATGCCTGAAGTGTTTTAGAGATGTTGAATTTTTATTTCCATAAAACTGCAAATACAGCTCATCCATGATATTCTAAACCCTATTTTCTAGTTAATGGTTTAACTAATGAAATTATATTACCAATTGCTGCATTTGCAAACTTTTTAAAACATTTCCATTGAGGGTTCAAAACCTGAAGACAATCCTAAAGAAGCAAAAATTTTGAATTTATATTAATATGCACAAGTAGTTTGTTTATAAGGGGTTCTTAAATATATTATCTTTCTAAGGAAAAGCACACTCCATTATTTCATTAGCTGCACTAAAAAGGAATCTTAAAAGTTGTATATTACATCTATGATTTACTGCACATTTCTAACAATTACTGAACTAAGTTAAAGTAGATTTATATATAGCAGTAATCTGATTTTCTTTATCAAACCTGTATGAGGTATGTCAAGTGATGGTGTATGAGTGTTTTTCCATAAATGTTTTTGTAAAGTTGGGTTTTGTTTGCTAAAGCTAGACACTTTCTTCGAATTTTCAACGAAATAATTTTTACTTTTTTCTTTAGAAAATAAAAATACTTCTTAGATGCTTTGTAATAAAAACTCATAAAATAGAGAAAACACATAGAACATAGAGTTTTAAATTTCAGTCTTTGGAATTTGCTTTGACAAAGTTTGGATAAGGAAAATACACAACTACACTTATAAACTCTTCTAACTGGTTGTTTATATACAAATAACAACTTTTTAATACTTAACAGTGCTTGCAATACAATTATAAAAATTCAGATCACAAGACGATATCATCACACTGCTACTTTGTATCCTTTCATTCATACATCATTTAAAGAACACAGAAAAATTACTAAATTGTGCAGTTGCAAGAATTGGCAAGACAAAATGACGCATTATTCATTCCAATTGAAGTGGGATGCACAAAATAACAGCAAAATATTTTAAATAACACATGCTTCACAGATAGTAAAACATTCAATTGATAATTTTTTTCGAGAACAAGCATTTTAATCAGTACATTCATCGGAGACATTGGGATAGGTATAGGATTTTTTATATAAGAATAAGAAAGGGCAAGTAACATTCATAAAATTTGGTACTTTATTAAATTATTAAGTTAAATGTTTCTATCGTTCAGTTATTCATCAGCTCTATATTAATTGTTTCTTTAAAGCAAGTGGAGAAATGCAAAACATCTTAAACAGCATAAAAACGCGTTGTAATAAAAAGGGAATGTTTTACAACAAATAGGAATGAGAAATAGAAAATTTACAGATATAGATTTTATAATAGAAAATTTTCATTAACAATTATATATTTCCTAAACTGGAATTATTTTACCAAAGTTCTAATTTGGGAGATCTCAAAAATGTGTAATATATAAATGAAAATTCTAGAAGTAATAAGATTCATATTTCTAGATAACATAAAAAATAATAGAAAAATAAAGAAAAGAAAAAATAATTTTCTGCTGAAAATAGAATTTTGAAAATATAAATCTGGGTTACTTGATAACTAGAACACAGATATATATATTTAAAATCAAGGAAATGTTATTTTCCTTTAAAATGTTCAGAATTCGGAATAATATTCAACAGCAATGGTTTGAAATTATTTTATGAATTCTCCAGAGTATTTTAGTTTAAAAAATGGTTATATTCACACACACAAATAATTTCAAAAGAAAAATTTGAACAATTTATTTACAAATTTTGTTCAATTTTCATCAATTAATTGCAAGTAATTTTATTTAAATTATTGAAGAGTACTTCAGAAAATGGAAGATAAAATTTTTCTAGCTATGTGGAAACACAGAATGAAATGAATATACAGAAATATAATGATACATTTTTAATGTATACATATAAGACTATTGATTGTGAAGGAGATCATAACATATGTGTCACACACAAGACTTTAGAATCAGACATATGCGAAATAAGCACAATACACATTTCAAATGAGAATGAAATGCACTAAATCATATGAGCATCTTATTTACACAATTATGAATACTACTTACAAAACTTTGGTATAAATATCGCATGCCAAATTCGAAGAATTAAAGAAAAACATGTCAATCACTGACAGATTTAATAAGAAATGCAGAGGGGCAAGAGAAACAGAATTTTATGTACAGAAATATAAAAAATAGCTGTATTTCACTTTTTAACACAATTAAAAAAATTATCAAGAGAAATGCGCTTGATTGCACTTAGAGAGAAATTGTTCATTGGCATGTAAAAAACACTAGAAAAATAATTGTTGCAAAATTAAGAAGTTGAAGAACATTTGAAAGAATAAGCAAAAGAATCTGTAAGGGAGATATGTCTAATATTCTTAACACCACTGATGAAAAACATGAGTTCACAGAGATGTACTACAAATTTGTACAAAACAATAAACTAATATCTGCTACAAAAGATAATTTACATCTATGCTGGTTAATTACTACATTTGAGCTCTTTAATGTGTTGCCTTTGGTTTAGATCACACTGAGGCAGCAAAATTTACTTATGAATACTAAACAGTACACTATGTACTTTCTAGTTTCAATATAAAATCCTCATAATTTAAGAGATCTTATAAGTATGACAAATACTCTAAAATTCTACAATTTCTTCAGTTTTCAATTTGAAAAAGTCGAAATAATGGATATTTGACAAAAGATTAAAGCATATTTTATCAGAATAAAATTTAAAATAATGTTTTTTAGTGTATTGTTTGCTAAAGAAAATAAATATTTGTATAAAAATATATGCAATTTTTCACATATTTTTAAATTTATCAACTCCACAAAATTAAACCTCTGCAAATTACATATGTACTTGTATTTTTTCATTATATTGTCTTATTTCCTACTCAATAACTATTGTATAATTTGTTTTTATTTCTAATAATAACAGACAGTGGGACTTCAATAAATCAAATTCAAATGCTATTGCAATAGCATTGTGCAAATGAAATGCTCTTAATAGTTAAAAATGAATAATTAATAGAAGATAAATTTGTATTGTAAGTTGACCACAACAATGTTTTCAATTGAAATAAAAATAAACTTTGGATTTAGTTTTTAAAATATCAAATAATTAATTACTAATAATTATTCAGGTATATCTACAGTGAAGAAAAGCAAAACCAACTTCAATAAAGGCAGCAGACTCTCTTAGCTGCCTAAGGGCCTATTCTGAAATACTCTTTTAAAGACTAGTTAATTTATATGTAGAAGCAATTCTCATATGTATTGAAAGTATCATCACTTTCTGATAAAGAGTGGAGACCCAGACTGCTTTTTCCATAGAGCCATCGTATGTTGGCTTTGCCAGATGTTTCAGGGCTTCGCAACCAAGGAAGCTGTAATGGAATCAAAGTTTAATTAAAACAAAAAAACAGAAAATCTATAAACGATTAAGAAATTTGAAATGTTCAATGCATTGTTTCATGATAAAACATGCATAAAAATCAACACAAGTTCATTAAAGCAAACACTTAGTTTAATATTCTCTCACACATTAAGTGCAAAAACCTATACATTGTAAACAAATATTTGCACATGAAATAAGCATAATATCTCTGATAAATTCAAAATTATTCTTTTGAATATTCTTAAATTGTACTCCTCCCTAGATTTGTAAACCTTCCTCTTCATTTTCATAAATAAAATAAAATTGATATTGTTTTCAAAATGTGACTAATGTTTTTAATAGAATCTGCCTTAATTTCGCAAATAATTTTTTAAGATGAAAGAGTTACTTAATTATTTATTAAAACACTATATTAAAATTTGACCAAGAGTCAGGAGGAGAGACCGATATATCAACTGAAATTAAGTTCCTGCTCTGAGTGAAATATGTATTCATTCCGGGGGTCAACTAATAGAAAAGATGGATCTGGGAAATAATTGTTTAAAAGAACGAATATCAAAGGATTTGTGTATAGAAATACTGAGATAGTAAATTTCAAGGAATGAGGATAACTTTATTCAGCACTGGTATAAGAGAGCAGGTATCAAAATTAAATTTCCATAAGAAAGTATGATTGCAATAGATTTATCATAAGACTTTAAAATAGTTTATATGAGTGTGCGAGAGTATGTTGTAACTTAAAACAATGAATTCAAAGAATTTTTACCCAATACCTCAACAACAAATTAATCAGAACTACATTCTCAACATTTATATTAATGTGTTTTTTCAGGATAAAATTTAGAAAATTAAAAAACATCAAGATAAAATTTCTAATCATGCATTAAATTATTTACAAGGCAATAAAAATATTACACATATAGAAACTTTTAATAAACTTCATTTTATGGATAGTTCATGAAATATTGATAATGAATAAGTGTTAGCAAAATAAGGAAATCATAAAGTCATTAAGAAAAAAGTAAAATATTTTGAAAATTTTCGTTTTCCCGAAGGAGATAGCATAGATTAAAATTTTTTAGCTATATGTGCATAGTTTTAAAGACATTTATTGCAGTTTTTCAATCAATTTAAGTCAACTTCTTTTGCTTCAATATGATTTAAAAATTTATTCACCATGGCTGTACATTAAAAGTACAAGAAAAATTGTTTTGAAGTCTAATTTTTGCAAAAGAATAAGTTATTTAAATAAATAATTTACCCGTCTCTGGACGCCTTCTACATTTCTTCTGAGCTGAAAAGCAAAATGTTCATTACTAGGCCACTCCTGCTGGATCTGGAGAGGAAATTCTGTGGAATGCAGTCTCCTCTCATCTATAAAAGGAAAAGAGATTAATAAATTAAATGAATTAAAATTCATTTTTCAGTTTTACTTTAAAGCATTGTGAAATAGTGATGACTACCTAATTTTGGTTTTGTTTTCCATAATAAGGCATACAATAAACCAAGGTTCCCAAACTTTTGTGAATAGTGACTAATTTGTAAAAATTGCAAACATCAGTGATCTATCTTAATTTTGTTAATGTTATTAAACGGAGAGGGGTGAAATAAAAATTATTTATTAATTTATACCATATTTTACTATTTCTTCATTAAATATAATTTTACGAATATTTTTCTACTGATGCATATTGAGATATGTGTGAGAAATGCACTTTTTCTGATATGAGTAAGTTTCAGGTACAAGTTTGATGAATGTATTCTATTGCGAAATTTAGTTGATATTCCTATTATCACCAAAAATCCAAATGAACAAACATAAGACGAAAAACATGAAATATACATGAAAAGAGAACAGCACACTCCCTTTAAAAATAGGATATCTGATTTAAAATGAATTTTTAATTGATGCTACTATTGAAATAATCTTTTTATCATAACAGTAGGCATAATCGTATCAGTATGCTGTGTTTGTATCATTTTATTAATAATTAATAAGAAATTTCAATTTAAGATGACAGTATATAAGTGCTGTGTATAGTGTATTTATGTATGTTAAAATTAACAGTATTAACATAATATAAGGTATATAACTGAAATGTTTTATATATTTAGATATTTAGGTAAATAAATAAAATATATTTCAGTTATAAAATAAGCTATACATCTACAATCAATATTTTATTAGAATTTTTATAGCATTTTACTGAAAATACTTACAATCTTTGGTACAGCTAATTTCATAGATTGCAAATTTTTCGTGATGCTCTGTAGAATTGTAACAATGAAGAACTAGTTGAATTAGATCTGTTGTGCAAGTTCTGTCAGAGACCAGAAGGCTTTTATACAAAGACTGAAAATAAGTAAAGCATGATCAGAAACTACATTCTTTTAGATTTTTACATGCTAGTAAACAGGTATTCAAATAGTTGACACAAAGTAAAAATTTAAAAAAATAAATAAATATCATATGAAAGAAATGTGCTAGTTTTAATATTGTATTTAGTAAAATCAAGGCATCTTAATAAATCATTATAATAGAATAACTTGAAAATTTTTATCCTTTTAAGTTTAATCATGAAAATCATAAAACTTCATGTAACAGCAAAAATAAATAAATACGACTAACTGATTGAGTGTACTTATATACACTGCTGGCCACCGTAAATGCAACACCCTGAAGGAAGCATGCAAATAATATGAAATTTACAACATGCATTAGCGGAGGTGAGATATGCAAATGATTAGAATTTCAGCGCAGACGCACATCACGCGCGCCTGTGGCGCCACTTCAAAGCGCTATTTAAGGCTTGGAGATTTCGACGATTTCAAGTACGGCAATTGTGTTTTTCTTGTGGTTTTTTCAAAAAAACGATCAATTATGCCTCGTAGAAAACAACGATCATCTTTTGATCAAGTATCCGAGTTCGACAGAGGAAGGATAGTGGCCTACCGAGATTGTGGATTATCTTTCAGGGAAATCGGTAGTCGTGTTGGACGAAACCAAACAACTGTAATGCGGATATGTGATCGTTGGATGCAGGAGGGTACGACGGACCGACGTGTTCGATCGCATCCACCCCAGTGCACCACTTCACGTGATGACAGGCATATTGTGCGTATGGCAGTGACGGATCGCTCAGCCACATCACGAACCATAGCACAGCACATTCAGTCTGTACCGCATCATCCAGTGTCTGCGCGTACCATTCGACGCCGTTTACAGCAGAGTGGTCTGTCCGCAAGACGTCCATTGCTTCGTCTACCCTTGACGCAGAACCACAGACGTTTCCGCCGCCAATGGTGCGATGAAAGAAGGATGTGGACGGCAGAATGGAATGAAATTGTCTTTACTGACGAGTCACGCTTCTGTCTGCAACACCACGATGGTCGGATTCGAGTCTGGAGACACCGTGGAGAGAGGATGCTGAACAGCTGCGTTATGCACCGCCACACTGGTCCTGCACCGGGTATTATGGTATGGGGCGATATTGGATATCACTCTCGCACTCCTCTAGTACGCATTGCCGGTACTTTAAACAGCCAGCGCTACATCTCCGAGGTGTTGGAGCCAGTTGTCCTTCCTTACCTTCAGGGCTTGCCCACAGCCATATTTCAACAGGATAATGCGCGACCACACGTGGCACGCATTGTCCAAGGGTTCTTCGTCAATCGCCAGATTGAATTACTTCCCTGGCCAGCTCGCTCTCCGGATCTTTCGCCGATAGAAAACATGTGGTCCATGGTTGCTCAACGATTGACCCAGAATACATCCCCAGCTGCCACGCCAGATCAACTTTGGCAACGTGTTGAAGCTGCTTGGTCTGCTGTACCCCAAGAACACATCCAAAGTCTCTTTGAATCAATGCCGAGGCGTGTGGCAGCGGTGATCTCCAACAATGGCGGCTACTCTGGCTACTGATTTTGGCAGGAACCACACTTCACAGAAGTCTATAAATTTAATCATTTGATACTTGGTCAACATGTTATCTACAAAATAAATTTTGTTGTGATATCTCTTGTCTTTCTTGGTGTTGCAATTTGGGTGGCCAGCAGTGTATTTCGATATGTGTGCCTGATCTCAAATATCAATGACCAAATGAATTTTGAATGAATAAATATGAATATAAATGCGAAGATTATTAGAAAAACCAAATATTTTAGGAAATAGACAGCATACCATACGTATAGGTATATAAACCTCTGATGAGAAATGTTTTACGGTAGGTAGGTAGTTAATTAAAGTTACACTGGAGCAACACAACGGGCTATTAAATGTTTTAAGGAATTAAGTATTTTCTGTAATGTTTTTAACATGCTATATCATAAACAATTTTTTTATAAATATGACTCTTCAATCAGGATTAGTCACACACAGTAATAGCATTTCGATGCATTAATTCTGCTCGAGAACTATTCTATTTTTCTTTTAAATAAAATTTTAATTTCTATCGATGCAGTAAGCATTTTTCAAAACAGGTGTGGGAGGGAATTTCAATGTAAAAAAACAAACCAGACGGAAGTTGAAAATTTTACTTCCGCTATCAAAATGCTCTCTCATATACATATCGAGGTTACTTTAAAATTTAGTTTTTCGCTGTTTTGGCGACGCTTGTCGTTTAATCTAACTGGTGTTGACTAATCAACTATCATACATCAATTCGAAGAATTATCATTTTTCAGTTCGGAAATCGTATTCGAAAAATAAGCCAACTGACAAGACGTTTAGAATACGTACATGAAACATGTATCGCCGCAGAAAAACTATCGCCACCTACATTTAGCTTGGCAAAAAATCATCCTCTCATAATGGGTTTCTGGCGAAAGTCATCACAAACAGAAACATGGGTATAATTTCCATTTGGTACAAATGTGTTAACGAAAAACACTGATTACTTCCATTTCTTTAGAAGATTAGATTTCTTTAGAAGATTTATTAGATTACCTCATCTTCTTTAGAAGTAATATTGTACACAATTATCTGTACTGATTTTTAGAAATAGTAAAAAATCACGTAGGCTGTATATTCCGACTTCTAAAATGAGTCATCCAAAAGGATAGAATAAGTTATCTAATCATTCATATAATTTCTAAATTTAACAGCAATAAAAAGGGTCAGATTTTGTCTATTAGTACAATTACTTCGTGGCAACTATGATGAAATAAATTACTGGAAAATACTAATTTAGAGAAAGGATGCAAAAAGATTGCAACTCTCAAATGAGACTTTTCGTAATAATTTCATCATTTATAATGAAAGGTGAAAATCCGTAATGGCTGGCATCTCTGTGCATACAACATACTTTAATTCCCAAAACAAAAGTAATTGTTTTGAATCAACTTACCCCAGCCATTAGACAGCTACCTCCAAAAACTTTTACAAGACCCCCTCTTCTCATTTTCATGGAGAATCTGTTCAGAAAAACAGTGGAGTTAGAAAAATAAAAAATAATTGAAGTAAATTGAAGTATCGGCATAGAACAACTGCATCCACTTACTTAGATTCACCCCTGGGGTGACAAGCTTGCAGCTCAGCAGGATGAGCGTCATCTTCCAAAACCACAACAGATCGTATTGGAATACCTGCGAAATCAACATTTTAAAAATCAATACACTCACCCAGGCGCAGAATTTGCTAAATCAAATTTTCTGCAAGGATTAGATGGAGTAATTGGACAAATGCATATAGGTTAGGACAAAAAACTTGCAAAATTGTAAATTTTTATTATATATTGTCGCCTGTATATTGTATAACAATCTAAATTAATTGTATTGCTTAATATTATCCATTCCATGAACATATGTTGGAGTGACGCAGCACCGATTAAAATGCACAAAATTTGTCGCGTCTAATCTCCATTCAATTCAGGGCCGAAAGTTGGCCACTCTAAGGTAGGTTGATTTTAAAAATTAAATTGCTAATAGTTCCTCCGAGTTTTCAATCTCGTCTAGAATTATTTGGATAAAAAATACAAACAATTATACGAATATTTACTATGCTTAGATAGCAAGACGGGAATTAAGTTTACAATTGTAAAACTTATATGAAAATAAGTCAAATTTCTTCGCTATCTTGTGTACTTACAGCTTTGAAGAGATCAGGAAAGAGAGCTTTCTTATAATAATGAAATTAAGTACATACCCAAACTCAAAGGTAAACATTCCAAACCTTTGTAGAGTAACCAAATTTAAACAGGAACATGTTTTGTTTTATCGATTTAACATAGTAAGTTTTGTTAAGAAAAATCTTATAGGGTACTTAACAAATTCCCATTTCTCTATGAGCTGCAAATAGCATAGATTAGAATTTCGGGCACATTAATTCCAATCACATAGATTCGAATTTATTTAAGTTTCGGTAGGCTGCATTTTAAAAATTGGGCTTATCATTTGACAAAATAACAGAATTGCCTCCAAATTGGAATTATTTAAATTAAAAGCAAAATCATAAGATAAATAAAAAAACATCCGAATACAGATGTAGATAAACATTTATTTAACTATTTTTTCATCATTCACTAGAGTTCGATAAACACTTCCGAAACTAACACAAGAAACACATTACAATATAAACGATAACCATAATTATTGCTTTCACGCTTCGTAATGAATACTAAATCATTTAACTATTATATTATAAAATGAATATTAGTTATGAAATAATTCTTTAGGAATAAATAACTATTACTTTATTTGAAGAAAATAAAAAGGATTTTATGTATTTATAGCATTTTGTTTTGTAGTATTTTAAAAATCCAAATATTTTAAGGGGGAGAAGCTCCATTGTCTACGCCACTGTTCTCAGTTATCCATTCGACACGTTATATCAACGCTTTTCAACCTTTTCACCTCATAGCACACACAAACTAATTACAAAAATTCTGCTGCATACCAAAAAACATTTTCTGCCGATCTGCCAAAAAACATAGCATAATTTTGATTTACAAAATATAAACCCTTTTTGCTCCAAAGCGGCTTTCAAAAATATCTTTTCGAAACAATTTATTTACGAAACTTTGTAATAAAAAATAATTATCAAAATTATTTATGCGGGTATTACTTGAAATTATTTTTAACACTCTTGTCAAAAGGTCAAAACTAGATCGTTGAAATGAAATAAATCTTACTCAATTTAAACCGCTTCACCATGAGTAATCACACCTGTGCCATTCTTGCGGCACATCAATATGCTGTGGCACATCAGTTGAAAATCGCTGGAACATTGACGGACAAGCTCAGATGATCGGCCCGGGAAATATAACCATCTACCCGCTTTAAAGATTGAGAACTTTGAAATGTTGAAAGTAAAATATGTCATTTTAAATAGTGAGGTAAAGTCTTGATTTCTCATATATCACTGCTGTACGTTCCCTTTTCTGGATCAAGGCTTCTTGGCACCTTGATCATTTAATTCAGTAACTATATCGGCATTGCTACCAATTTTTAAGCAGAATCCTTACTATTGTTGGTTATATAATAGATTTTGTTAATTCTTTTACATTTTATAGTTTTCTCTTTGGAAAAACTTTAAAATTACTGCTTAAAATAAATTATCCTGTCTAAAGTCACATTATTTTTAAGATATTTTGAAAGACCTACAGGCCTTCCAGGAATTTCCCGATTTCTTGGTGGGCCTATCCGTCACTGCGCTGGTATAATGAACTATTTGACAACCTTATATATTACAATGGCTAAAAAAACCGAAGTTCACTTTGCAGTACAGCAGGTGGAACTTTCGCGCGTTAACACGCTTTGCAAGCCATTCACCGGAAAACGCCTTTCCAACAAGGGTTGTGGAAGGGGTAACAATTAAAAACGAGCGTCGCTTAGGTTCCCGTGTGATTAGCAAGTGTGTCAGCCGCGAGGTCAGGTAAGAAGAGGTGGAAGGACAAGGTCGCAGGCAAACGATGCGAAGAAAATGTCCATCACGCACCAACTTCACGGCTGGAGGGAGCATTCGCAAATTACTGATGCACTTCAGTCCATTAAGTTCCTCGTAGGCATCTGTTCTCGAAGCAAGAACAAAGGCAAGCGGTAAGTTTTGACCCCAAACTACAAGCATATTCATAATTCAAACACCATTCGGAGTCTATCCATCGATGTTAGTTCCTGTTTATTGAGTCCAATCACAGGCGCCAACTCTTAGAGGCCCGAACCTCTTGCCACCCAATAACTTTATGGCGGGTCTGAGCCCTAAACTGGGAGGGGTAAATATTAAAATATCACCAATTAATAACCAAAATAGGTTGTTTATAAAAAAACCCACTTATACAAGGAGTGCCAAGTCCAGGGGGCAGAATACCCTTGGAGCCCCTTGATACAAACATCATTCGGAAACTACCCATCGATGTTAGATTCTTTGCTTATTACATCCAGTCACAAGAGCCAACTCCCAGAGGCCCGAACTTTTTACACCGAATAACTTTATGGCGGGGCCCTAAAACGGGAGGGGTAAATATAAAAATATTACCAATTAGCAACCAAAATAATTTGTTTTAAAAAACAGCCATACCATATCCCCTTGGAGTCCCGAAATACTTTTAAGGTTGGAGCCCAAGACCTCTAAAATGAGGGATAAATATTACAAATATACAGATAATATGAACAACTGAGTATGCAAAGTGAATCGATATCACTTATTAGGTCGTTTTATCGGAAGGGAAGGCTAGGCTTAGGGACGCGAACACCTTGGGTCCTAATATGTTTATGGTTCGTAAGTTTTGACCTTGTAACCATAAGCACATTCATAGTTCAAACTCCCATACGGAATCTACCCATTGATGTTAGAATTTTTGTTTAAGTCCAGTCACAGGCGCCAATTCCTAGAGGCACGGACCTCTTGCCATCTATTAACTTTATGGAAGGAACAGGACCCAAAACAGGAAGGGTAAATATAAAAATATTACCAATTAGCAACCAAAATAATTTGTTTTAAAAAACAGCCATACCAGGCGTACTAAGTCTAAGGGGCAGAATCCCCTTGGAGTCCCGAAATACTTTTAAGGTTGGAGCCCGAGACCTCTAAAATGAGGGATAAATATTACAAATATACAGATAATATGAACAACTGAGTATGCAAAGTGAATCGATATCACTTATTAGGTCGTTTTATCAGAAGGGAAGGCTAGGCTTAGGGACGTGAACACCTTGGGTCCTAATATGTTTATGGTTCATAAGTTTTGACCTTGTAACCATAAGCACATTCATAGTTCAAACTCCCATACGGAATCTACCCATTGATGTTAGAATTTTTGTTTAAGTCCAGTCACAGGCGCCAATTCCTAGAGGCACGGACCTCTTGCCATCTATTAACTTTATGGAAGGAACAGGACCCAAAACAGGAAGGGTAAATATAAAAATATTACCAATTAGCAACCAAAATAATTTGTTTTAAAAAACAGCCATACCAGGCGTACTAAGTCTAAGGGGCAGAATCCCCTTGGAGTCCCGAAATACTTTTAAGGTTGGAGCCCGAGACCTCTAAAATGAGGGATAAATATTACAAATATACAGATAATATGAACAACTGAGTATGCAAAGTGAATCGATATCACTTATTAGGTCGTTTTATCAGAAGGGAAGGCTAGGCTTAGGGACGTGAACACCTTGGGTCCTAATATGTTTATGGTTCATAAGTTTTGACCTTGTAACCATAAGCACATTCATAGTTCAAACTCCCATACGGAATCTACCCATTGATGTTAGAATTTTTGTTTAAGTCCAGTCACAGGCGCCAATTCCTAGAAGCACGGACCTCTTGCCATCTATTAACTTAATGGAAGGAACAGGATCCCAAAACAGGAAGGGTAAATATTAAAATATTACCAATTTGTAATCAAAATGCCAAGTACAAGGGACAGAATTCCCTTGCAGTCCCTTAATACTTTTATGGTCCAGAGAGACCTCTAAAATGAGGGATAATATTGAAAACAGATAATACGACCCACCGAATATGCAGACTCAATCTCACTTATTAGGTCGTTCTATCAGAAGGGCACCAAGTCTCTTAAGGAGCTGAACACCTAATTGTTATTGATTGGTGCCTGTTCCTCAACATGGGGGATAAATATTATAAGTTCAATAATATTGGTAATGATCTGTGCGTTTACCGTATACATAAATTGAGGCTTGATTGACAATGCGATTTTAAGTTCGAAAATCTGTTAAGAACTTTGAATGTTTACATTTTAACATCTATATTTGTACAGCGAATGAGAAAAAAATTACCTGTTTTGCGCATCCAAACTTCCATAGTGAGGTAAAAGAGATTGGGATCTCTGTGCTTCATCTTAAATTTGGATAACAGCATCCGAACGACATCTTTACTCGTTGTCTGCTGATTGATGCAAATTGTCTTGTACTCCATGTCTGCACACAACACTTTGGTATATACTTTAATCGTGCACTGTGGGAGAAACAGAAATTATTAAAATATTTTAGTAAGAGACGATATATTAGAAAATAAACAATCTTGCTTTTCACAATAAGCTTCAATCTTTAAAACAAAAAATATCGTAATATAGTAGAACCTCGATAAGTCGTCAATTTTCTTCAGTCCCGTCAACTTTTCATAGATCAACAATGTAATTAAACCCTCGTTCACTCGTCACGAATTCAAATGCTACACCGGACAACTTATCACTGTGGGAAGGTCTTAAAACACACGCAGGTTTTGTGTCTGATGTAAAACAAAATTAAGTCGAAATTAAGGACTCAGACTTTGATTCTTTATTGAATTTATTTGAAATCATAAATGAAAATGGAAGTACTATTCCTGACAAATGACTACATAGATATCAATAACGATGTTGCAGTACGTTCTCAAGCGACAATAAAAGTATAACAACGAAATTTTTAGATGAAAAGCGTGAAAGTGAAAATGCAGTTCTTTCACCACCTAATAAAACACACAAGTTCTTGAAGCAATATAAATAAGAAACTACCTTAAGTCAGTTCAAGGTACTGTATTTACAATCTAAATGCAGCAATTAATTGACTACAGTTGCAGTTTTTGAAATTTTTATAAAAAGATAAACAAAATACTCAGTTCTGCAGCATCAGTGGACAAATATATATATATAGGTTAGGACTAAGAAGCATGCAAGTTTGTAATTTTTTTCTATATTATATACAATGTAAATTAATTGTTTTGTTCAGTATCAATTCCCTGAACATTTGTTGAACATTGAACAATCTCCCTAAAATCCATGGACGAAAGTTGGTCGTCCTAACTAAATCTCCCTTAAATTCATGAATGAAAGTAGTCACTCTAGCTCTAACTTGAAAAAGAGTTTTTGAGTTGCACAAAGTCGATTCAATCTGCAATTTATTTTTGTTCCCTTCCAAGACGAGAGTTCATCCGTGGTCAAAACGCACACAGAATCATCTGACAAGCAAGAAAATGGAAAGTGAAGAAAAATTGCTGCTGAGCAAGAAAATAGTGCAAAACACGTCAATATAAAGAATCTCCCGGTTGAGTAATATAGTGCGTAAATTACAACAGGAAGCCGAGAACAGAATTCGGTAACAGAATAATAACAGCCACCATCAAGGCGCTGTGGATAGCAGGCAACCCTTTGGGCCAGTGGGGCACCTATGGTGAGGATTTCTATCGGGCAGTGGGCGGACCCCCATCGAATCAACGGTGCATGAAGATCGTGAGTAAATGCGAGGGTCAGTGCAGCGAACGGAGGAACAACTAATGCTCACAAATTAGCGAAGACAAGAATGCAAGTGCTCCATCAAAAGAAAATGTTTGATGCGATTGAACCAATCAAAAATAAGTGCCCGAGGATGAGCAGCGAAAAGTTTGCCCGCGAGGCAATTGTAGAAGCAGCGAGCAAGTGCAATTAAAATAATTTGCAACGGGAAATCTGCGAAGCAAGAACGGGTGAGTCGCTTAAGCTAAATAATTAACAGCTGAAACAGGTAGTATAGCATGGCCTTCCACATGTCAGAAATAACTATTCATCCCTTACTGACTTTACCAAAGAAATTATCTTGAATTTGAGATTATAGACTGATAAATCTCTATTTTAAGAATATAAGAGAATACGATATTCTGAGAATTTGAGATATTATCTGAAGTCACTATTCATGTCTTACTGTCTTAGTCAGAGAAACTGTGTTCTAGAATTGTCTGAGAATTTAGGTACAAAAAATTAATAAACGGCCTTTCACATATCTGAAATAACTATTCATCCTTACTGTTACACTCCATTACTGTCTTTATCAAAGAAATTGTCTACTAAATATGCACTAAAATATACGAATTAAGTTCTAGAATCGGAAAAGATTATTGTGCTTGTAATTGGGTAACGCTGTGAGCGCTTAAGTTAAGACGGAAAGTTCATGCGCACCCACCCACCTCAATTTCTATGGTGGAGGATTAAAACTCAAATCAGTTTGTTCATTATGTGATAAAGGCCCTTCAGTTATTCCTGTAAACGAATAACTAATCCGACGTGTACAAACTTTTGTTATAATCTCCAGACAAACTTACAATTCTGTTAAAATGGGTTACGCAGCTTTTAAAAACTTATGTGTTGGATGACTTCAACATGTGGAGGGCTTTGAATGAAGCGACAAACGCACACAAAAAGACAGATTTTCAAAGAAAAGCGTCATCGGAAGCTGAGTAATAGAGTGACCATAAGCTCTTCCGTCTTTTTTAAACAAAACTTGAAAAATTCGTTTGTTGAAACATAGAAAGCATTGGACCGTCAGCATCACGCTTTCTGTCAGCACAATGAGCCGCTTTTTCCTGTTGCAGAAAAATAAAGCCATTGAATGCGACAAGTGGTTGAGCGCAACAGCATGACAAAAGCACTCGCTGTAGGTATTCGTGACGGTATGCTTCCCTCTGTATTCACGATAGTTTGTGGTTTGGATCAGTACGCCATATCCGAGAAAAAATCCGGATATAAGAGTATATACTTTTCATAGCAAGTTATAACTTACAAAGATGACTGCTTTCCCCTCCTGGTGGTTGTCTCAACGAGGTATCATGACATTAGCAAAACTGACGATATCTTCATGAACGAGATATCTCGTCATTAGAAGAAAACTGACCAACTCTTGTTCTCGTCATCATCGAAAAAGTGGCAGTATTTTGATGACGAGATATCTCGCCAAATATTAGCAAAATCGGTCAGATCTTGATGGACGAGATATCTCGTCGAAACCACTAGTAGGGTTTTAAATAGTTTTAGGAAATTTATCAATTATTTTACGAATGATAGTTAGATAGCAAGAACTCAAGTTAAACTCAAAGATCTAAAACAGCTATTTTCAATCCTTTTCATCTCATGGAACACAAACTAAGAACCAAAATTCTGCGGCACATCACAAAATGCATGTTTTTAGCCGATCTGACAAAAAAATGGGTATAATTTTGATTCATTTACAAAAAATAGTAAGTACCTATCCTTTTTGCTCCAAACTGGCTTTCTAAAAATATTTTTGAAACAATTCATTTTTGATACTTTGTAATTAAAAATTAATACTCAAACTTATTTGTATGGGTATTATTTATACGGTTATAAAAAACACTTGTGTCACCTAAAATTATTTGTGAACACACCACACCTGTCAAAAGTTCAAAACGAAGCCTTTGAAATGAAATACACAATTGCATAATTTCATCATCCGTAAGGCACATTCGGATCTTTCCTTTCGGGATTGATCCCAGACCGTCACCAATAGCCCGTTGTGTTGCTCCAGTGCGATGAAAAGACAACTATCTACCTACTAAAGTAAGGCACACTAGTGTCATTCTTGCAGCACACCGGTTCAAAATCGCTGACTTAAAGAAATCATATTAGTGTGGCTTCCAGCATTTCCTCGAGAGCACATAGCATGCGCAAGTATTGGTATGGTATCAGATTTACAAATGCACTTCCGCCTGTTTCGATTAGTTGGATCAAGTGTATTGTTTTGACTTCGAGAAGTGTGCAGCTATTGCTATCAGATGTGAAGGGATATAGAGTAAATAGTGGTCAGTAGAAGTCAACAAGTCAGTTTACCGCATCAACTCTTGAGAGCATTCGTGAGGGAGAGATTACGTTTGGCCTGGGGGCTCCGCTCCTAATCTACGGTTCTACAATCAGCAATACTTGATCAAAATGGAATGGATTGTAAACAATGGAAGGATCTTTTGATCTATAGTCATAATAATGAAGTCAGAAACGTGTAGTTTAAAACCTCGGAAATTTTACCCCGTAAAATCAAATAATTTCTGACAAATCCCAAAGAGAAGTTTAATGTGATATGTAATCAAAAATACGGCAGTGTTAGTTTCAACCGGTGTGCCGCGGCACACTAATGTGCCACAAGAATGGTACTGGTGTGCCTTACGGATGGTGAAACGGTTTAAATTGTGTAGAATTTATTGCATTTCAACGGTTTAGTTTTGAGTTCACAAATAATTTCCACTAATACCTGTATTTTTGTTACCTGTATAAATAATTTTGGGTATTATTTCACCATAAATAAATTTTTCCAAAAGGTGTTTTTTTAAAAAAAACACTTTGGGACAAAAAGGGCAGGTAATTACGATTATTTATTTCGAAAATCAATTAATATAATAACTATTCATATTACTTTTTGTCAGATCGACTAAAAATTTTTTTCGGGGTGTGCCGCAGAATTTTAGTACTTAGGCCACGCATGCCATGAGATGAAAAAGGTTGAAAATCCCTGCAAATGAGTATGCTTGGGATGCTCTCTGACGTCGCATTGTAGCTTACACACAATTACCAAGGACCGCTCAAGAGCAAAGACATACTCTAGTGAACGAATGGTGTCATTGTCACAGAAACTCTTGGACAGCCTGAAAAAGGCATGTCTGCACGTTTTGAGGTCTGCATTATGGTCAGATGCCACGACATTCCCTATTAGGTTGCTTTTAATAGAAAAAATGCTTTTACGCAATAACCGACAATGCGTTCACCTAATCATTTTTTCTCCTTTAGTTCCCAGCAGCACCATGAGGCATGTGGGTGTTCGTATTTTATTCCACATAGCTTGTGGAATATTCATTTGTTATTTGAAGTACTTCGGAACAGGTACTTGGCACGGGATTCACGTCGTTATCTATAATTTTTGGGGCATGTGTGTATAAGCATCACGCTAAATAGGAAGCGAAATTAAATATTTAAATATTTTTGTGTAACATAACAAAACATGTGAGAAAATAAGATATTTTGCTACAAGAGCTGAAGCTTCGTGAAAACAGCTTAAGGCTCTTAAAAAGAATCGGGATAACGTAAATTACATTGACAGGTGTTTCAGAGAATAAGTATTTGCAAAAGCAACAATCAAAACGGCACCAAGCAGATACAAACAGCATTGGTTCAGCGATGATAATTAGCCAATAAAATGAGCCACCAATGCTTAATTCGAGAGGTAGAGGAAATTAAATGAAGAATGATATAAAAGGTAATCACAAACACAAAAGAAATATATCATAAATGGAGTTCATCACCTAAGCTAGATCTGAATAGAGGAAAAGTGTGAGCAATAATCGGTAACTCCAAGTTCCATCACGTTAAATGTAAATTAGATTGTCAGCGATTTCAAATCTACGAACAAAGCAAATCTAATAAAAGAAACCATATCTGATAGACTAGTTTCCCTTCAATAGAGGTGCTTCCGTCGATCAAACGATCGAATGCATTCAACCGGTCAATTTGGATCGGATCCTTCTGGGATCATTTAAAATACTGCTTTTCCTTTCCGTTCACAATCCTTGTCTTTGGCGCAGCTTAGCCAAATACGGTCCTTGTGCTATAAAACCCAACCAAACTTTATGAATGCCCAAACCGTTCACAAGCTAACTGCTTCTCAATATCTGCAACCAAATGAGATTTGCTTCAATCCCCTGATTAACATTGTATTACCAGTTTCAGGTTAAGGATAGCCATCTGCAATGGGCCCCCATTACCAGGTTAGATGAAAGGTCTAGATACTAGGTTAGACGAAAAGTCCTGATAATAGGTTAGACGGAGGTCCCTAAATGGAAGCCTAGCGCAGTGGGTTGGTTGAGTTGAGTTTTATGGCGCAAGGGCTATATTTGGTCAAGTTGTGCCAAGCACAAGACACAAACAACGCCAAGTAAATCGAGACACATACAAGGAAACCTTTACTGACACAGAAGAGACAAATACATCTAGGGAGGAATCAAACTCGAGTACAGAGGCAAGCCCACTGAGTAATGGTGACCCCTTCATGAAAATCAATAAGCATTTTAAGTAATGTTTAAACTTGTACCAAATGTGCCATTTACTATTAATTTCCTTTCCATAGTTGTAGTTTAGTATTATACAGTAGAACCTTGATTATCCGAGTGTCCGTGTTATCCGAACCGAATTTGATACTGTTTTTAAGCTTTAAATAAAGCTTCGAGCACGAGTGCACGCAGTGTCCTTGACTGGTCTTGTAGGCAGATGGTTGGTTCTGGTTTTATGGTGCAAGATCCAAAAGTGGATAAACTGCGCCAAGCGCAAGAGAAAATAAACTTCAATAAAAATAGAGTTAAAAATATCAGATTAACAACCAGATCAGCATTAAAACCACGATGAGACATTTAAGTAAACAACAGTAAAACAAAATAAGCACATTAAAAGTATGAAAAAGTAAAATGTAGTTTAAAAATCCATTGATGCGAAAGAGGAATTGAAGCAGTTTTCGTCAAAGTCCTGCGAAACAGAAGACCGTTTAAGACATTTTCAAGAGAGGTTAAAAGTTACGTAACTCCTGATTTATTGCAAAATTATCACAATAATATACATACTGTGACACAAATCAGAGTATAAATTATTCGTAATCCTTCTTGCTTTATGAATCTTTTAGTAGCACTCCTAGTAACATGTAGTACAGTTAATTTTTCTATATTTCGTATAGGCTGTTTTGTATTGCTACGTCCGTATTATCAGAGTTTCTGGTTACTCGAGGTAGCTTCGGTTCACATTACCTCGGATAATCAAGGTTTTACTATAATTTTATTATATTCAGAATTTTTTAACTAAGAAAACAGACTACATACTGTAGCACAAAAACTTCCACATGCTAGACCAAACATAGCATGCATAAAAAATTACAAATACAATTATATCTCATATATCTTCGGCTTACAAGTGAAACACTACGTCAAAAACAGTTTCTGAGCAAACGAAGATACAAAATTATACTTACTGCTAAACTCACTAAGTGTGTTTTTCAAGAAGAAATCTAACCTTGAGGCAGATAAAAAATAACTTAGAGAACTTCACCAGTCTTAAGATCCCCATATTCTAGTTTAGAAAAACTAAAAATCTCACATCTTGAAAATTGAGTGTTTTACTTGTAAGCCGACGATTATAAAAATAGCCTTTTTCTAAATCAATCGCTACGATTAAAATGCCTAAGTCATCAGTCGATTCAATTAATCGGGAGAGCCATTTATTTGGAATAAAATTTTAAGAACAAAATCCATAACATTTTTTACATAGCATTACATTTACTTTTAAAAATAGAATGTCAATCCGATTTGGTAATTTTATTTCAATTAACTCGTTAAATTGTATACTTGGTTTTAGTGAGATATTTTTATACTAGGTATATTAGAAAAACAATAAAGTGGAACTACTATGTGTAGCGAAACAGACAGAAAAGCTTCCAGCCATAACTGAATCTGTGTCTTCATATCGCTTGACAAGCAAAGATGTGCAGTCATTAATGAAGATTATTTGAAGCGAATCCAGCTTCTTTTGACTAACCAAGTAGACAATCTAACGAGTTATCAATATAAAGTAAGCAAACCGAAATGCCTTTCTTTTAAAAGTAAATCGTGTGTAAATGCTTAAGAAGTATGAACAAAAAGACTTTTAATCTTAAAAAAGGGCTAGACGCTTTTTCGATTCGGGGAGACTGAAAGAACAATATAGAAGAGGTAAAAAGCAACTCTACCGAGACGAAAATGTGTATGACTCGTCAAAAGTCGACAAAGTCGCTTGCTGTTCCAACAAAACAATCATTGCTAAGAGAACCTCATGTCTTGGAGAGTAACAAATGGAATCGTAGAAACTGGAGGGAAGAAGAATGTACGTGAAGACAAAGGAAAGGGGGAAAACATTTAAGTTTCGAGAAGGCCGAAACGATGAAAGTAAAAAAAGGATAATTATAAAACAAGTATAATAAAAAAGAAAATGCTATCAAAAAAGCAAAATAAAGTAAATAGTAAAAAATCCAAATGATCCTATCCCAACAGTGGTGTAGTCAGATAGTGACCAACTATGTCGTATTTCTTGGGAACTCCCGTATTAGAGATAATTTTTTGGGATCATTCAGGCTCCCGTGTTGATCTTATATTTCTTCCGTATATTTCATTAACAATCAATATCGCGAAATTTAAATTATATATTATTCCCGCGAAATATATTCCGATACAAACTGCCATTGTTGTCGACAGTTTAGACTTGGACGTACTCATCCATAAATATCGAAAAATTATCTATATGTATTTACCGAAAAATTACCTATATTACCTACATCGAAATAAAGTTCAACAAATACGAATCGATAGCGGAATATCAGTTTCAGGATTGTAAACAGAAAGTATAAAGTTCATATTTTCAGTGATTTACTAAATGATGTGCCAAACCTAAATAAGATTTTAGGCTTTGTTTAAGGCATTTCAGGCTCAAATGCCAATACTGAAAGCGTTTTTTCACTGATAGGAAATAAATGGACTGATCAGAGAAATCAAAAGAGCTAGAACTAATAAAATCAGAACTAATGGTAAAAATTGACTATAGTAGTAAAGTGTTTTTGAAATTTGCTCAAGATAAAAAGATACTTAGTTTTGCAGTATCAGTGCTAACGAATATATATATACACACATACAGACTAAGAGTATCATGCAAATTTGTACATATTTATTCTATACTATGACCTGTTTTTGTATACAACAGGTTTTCAAATAGCAAGAAGCATCCATTGTTCAAGAAAATAGCTGGAAATATATTTTTACCCTTTAATATCTACTAGATGGCAGTGCATGTATCACGAAAAACAAATGAAATGACACGTTAATCGATAACACATTAATTCATTAATTCTATAAAAAGAGTAGATGAAGCACACTTTAAAAAGTTTACTAATAGATTTTCCGAATAAGTATTTTCACTTATTTGCGACATCTTGCATCAGTTATGTCAAAGGTGGGAAAACAGCACAAGGATAACATATGACTCGCATAAACTCATTAATATAAAAACCATTATGGTCGGGGTAAACTTCATCTTTCATGAGCGAGTGCAACGGTTTTCTTCAGTTTAGGTAGAATGTCAGTTTTTATGGATTAATTGGAGCAGATCAATAATTAAAAAGCCTCTGATCTAGTTGCGGTCATCTCAGAGGCTGTCAAAGAATACATGAAACATGATTAGTTTATAGTTGAACGCGTTTGGTCACCGACTTAAGAGTGTACGATAATCATTCAATTTAAGGATAATCTTGCACAGAAATTGATTCCTTACAACCATGTTATAAAGCATTTCGACCAAAATAAAACAATCAACAAAATTATTACTTCCCTATTCGGAAAGATTAATATAAAGAGCAAGCAGTGTCAAGTTGGAAATGCACACGAATTCATGAGTATGTATTAACAGGCTTGCTCTTCTATATGTGGCGTAACTTAATAATTACAATAATCATGCCAATTAAGATTTAAATGAATCGCTGATTCATAACAAAAAATATATTTCTTTCATGTATTTTTATGAGAGGAATTTTCAGCGTGAACAAATAAACCAGACGGCCTGAGAAGATTTTACTTCTGCTGTCCAAATGCTGTCACATGATACATATGCGGTTGTAAAATGTTGTTTATCGCTGTTTTAGCATCGTTTGGCGGATAATATAATTGGTGTTGACCAATCAACTATCATATATCAAACTGGAATTTATTTTTTGTAATTTTTGTGAAGTGCTGAAATCGCATTCGCGAAAAACAAGTCAACTGACGTGAAGTCCAAGAAATTATCGCCGCAGAAACACTAACGCCACCTATATTTAACTTGAAAGAAAATGCCTCTCATACGTAATTTCACAATCGAGAAATGAAAAGAAACTCAAATTAAATACCATATTGCAGTACGCCGTAGAAAATGAGTACATAAGTACACAATGCATTTTTGTCTAAAATTGATGGTGAATTTGATTGCATAAAAATAAACAAGGAAAGAAAAAACATTAAATTTAAAACACCACCATTGAAAGTATTTTGCATTTGAGAAAACAAGTCACCCTAAGCAAACAACGGTCGCAATTTTTTAATGAAACTGAATATTAATTAATTTTGAAATAAAACAGTGGATGTCAAACATACAATCGTTGATTTGTGATGGAAGCGTTCGTTATATTTCCTAAATATTTTCAAAACATTGCGCCATGCATTGCACAGTAGAACTGTATGGCTCTCAAAAGAATTAATTACCTGCCAAGCCATTATTTAGTATGGTAGCAATCGACGCGAGAAAGTGATACTTAGTAGACATAAATCCAATAATGGAGGTTACTGTATAGGTAATGGCGGAAATAGCGGCCATGAGATACCTTTTCAGTATTGGATTTATTGATTTCGAAACAAGTTCTCTCCTGTTGGACGTTAGTTATGGCTTCGTTAAAACACAATGGCGTTGAAATCATTAATTCAACAGATATGTGTGTGTGTGTGTGGAGATCCGAATGAAAAGGAAAAAGAAAACGCGTGCACTTGCGGAGACAGTAAAGAAATAAGTATGCAATGACCTGGATGCACTTGCTGTCATTCAAAAGCTGCAAATGGAGACAAACAAAAAGTTTTGTAGATGTTATGCACGAAAGTTAGAAATTATCAATAATAAAACCTCCAAGTTCTCGATTTAAAATTCTATGCATTTGATAGGACGATAAAGTCATAAAACCCATTTTAGATTTTATAATAGTTTCATTAACATCTGCTAGAGGAATTAGTTATGCATTCAAGCTATCACTTAATACAATTGATCTAAACGTATTATTGAAAGAAATCAGTATTTGAATAAGCTATATTGCCTTCGAATGTGTGTTGCATTTCGTAAAATCTGTGCCTTGGTAGAAAAAAGGCTGATGTCCGAATCCGCTGATTTTGAGTTGTCCAGAAATTACTACAAGATAATGAAAGTTAGAATAAAAAAAGAGCCTATGTCCTCCTGTCAGTACATACATCATGAAAGTATCAAAATATTGGAAAGTATTTTTTTGTACGCTGCATCGAAAATAAAAATTACTAAATCAGCTGTGGTCAAAAACTTGTAAAATGGACCAACCAAATCTACGAACGTACAGATATAGTCAGTTACATTTTAGAAAGAATGGAACAAATAAGGCGAATTAGCATTTTACAGCCTTATCCACGAGTAACTAGATTACGAAATTGCTAATAGTATGGTCAAGTCACATCGAATATCTCAAAATTTGGTGATCAAGTTCCCCCCCCCCCCAAAAAAAAAAACTTAAATTCCGAAATTTATTTTCAGTAATTTTTCAGACACCATTCTTTGATTTGAATTGACGAGAAAGGAATACAACCCTTTCGAGAACTTTCAATTTTGCATCACTTAGTTTAGTAGACTGAAACAATGTGCCTTCAATTACTTTCGTAACACAAACATCAGACAAGTCAGAGCACAAAGGGCTGATAACAGTCGCTAAATACTTTCACGTACACGAGCTCGGAGCCGTGTGAAATTGAAGATATACCCACGCTCAGTGTTGGTGAGAAAACGGCCTGGAGAGTCCCCAGCTGTTTCCGCAAATGCCATCGCTCTGACACTTGGATATCAATGCGTTTGGTGACCACTTTGTCGGGAACACCCACATAATAGGTAAGACAAAGAGACGATTAGTAGGCAATGCCAGGTATGCACACCATACGGTAAGCTCTCTGCTAACTGTTAGTTTCCCCTCTTGCATTGGGATTCCCTCCTTGATTAGCAATCGGATCACGACAAATGGCAAATATTCTCGCAATAACCCGCCTGAAGCGAGACGCGGAACAATCGTAGATCGCGTTGCCAGGGGGCAAACGTCGCATTCTGACGCGAAGGGAAAGAAACTTTTTCCCAAGGCTCTTTCAATTAAATGCCTCCTGCCTGTAGACTTCCTGTCACCTACCTCGATACTTCCTGCCCTCCGGCCCTCTGTGTTTTCACTTCTGTCTTACTTCCATAATATGGAAGCATATCATATGCTGAGAAATTGTGTGCCATCGGAATAAGGGAGAAAAGAAAACACTAACCCGGTTTTACTTTCCAACACGGGAAAGTTTGAATCCGTTAGCCTCTTGTATTATCGTAAGCATACCCTAGCAGAAGTGCTTGTATTTACATTGTAGCAATCACCGTTATGTTCGATGCAGCTGCTCTGGTTCTTTATCACCGTTTATGTCATTGCCCTTTTTAATTTCAATTAAGGTTTCTTTTCTTATTTTTCAATGACTGGGTTGGTAGTCATAATATGGAAGCATATCATGTACTGAAAAAGTGAGAGCCGTCGGAATATAGGAGGAAAAACACTAACCCGATTTTACTTTTCAACACGGCAAAAGTCCGAATCCGCTAGCCTCTTGTATTATCGTACGCACACCCGTCTTTGCATTAACAGTAGCAAGTGCTTTTATTTACATTGTAGCAATCACCGTTATATTCGATGCAGTTGCTCGTTCTATAACACCACCGTTTGTGTAATTGCCTTTTTTAAATTTCAATTTAGTTTCTTTTTCTACCATTTGAATGACTGGGATTGGTATTCATAAAATGGAAGCATATCATATGCTAAAAAATTGTGTGCATCGAAATAAGGGAGAAAAGAAAACAATAACCCGGTTTTACTTTTCATCAAGGGAAAATTTGAATCCGTTAGCCTCTTGTATTATCGTACGCACACCCTAGCAACGGCGATTTTCAACCTTTTTCATCTCACGGACACATCAGCTAATTACTAACTAGTATTACTTGATATTATTTGTGAATACACTGGTAAAGAGTTCAAAACTAAACAGTTGAAATGAAATAAATCTTACACAATAAGTCACAACTACACTTGCAATTTGATATTAGTTGAGATAGAGTTATCCAGAGGAGGAAAATAGTCTTTGAAAAGGAGCCATTGAACCAAAAACGTTTGTGAAACTGATTTTGAAAGGGAATTGGTTTTGGGACGGCCTGGTGAGATTTGTGCGTGGGCAGCTAATAGCTCAGGAACAGCAAATAACGAAATCCAAAGTATACCATCAGAAGATAAAAAGCCAATAAAACCACCAGTATCGCGATAAGATTCAAAAATAACGGAAAATCAGTTGCAATATCGTTTCGCACGCATTTATGTGTGAAATGTCAGCGACATGCGTGTTGCAATTAATAAGACCTTGAAAAATATTCTTGCAAAGGCAATGAAATCCACAAGGTTTGAACGCTTTTTGAGAGCAAGATAAGTAATTTATGATCTTGACCTTCATGAGTGGAGAAAATTGTCTGGAAATTGTAGAAATTTGCTTCCCACATCCATTCTTCGTGGCCGCGTTCGTGTCTAGGAGGGCGTGAAATGAAGCTTTTTACTGACTTTAGCAGATGGCCGGCTATTTTCCGGATTAAATAAGCTGAAGGATGAACGTGTAACCCTGTCGTCCTGAGTTATGGATGCGGAGTAAAAGGCTTTCTAGCGGAACTCTTAATATTCAGGGCGAAGGTCGGAGCTGGTTCATTACTGCATCACTGGATCTTCGCCAACTATTGAAGAAACGCATCTTGGAAATAAGCTCAAGAAAAATCGACGGTCCTTTGAAGTCGTCTTCGGACGTTCAGAAAAAGAAAAAGGCAGAGGAGTTTAGAATTGGAGGGCTACAGCGGCTCAAGCCCCAGCCCTTTTTCTCTCAGAACAGTGGTTCCCACACTTTTCAGTCCTAAGACCCTTAAGTACCTAAGACCCTTGAAAATTAAAAACTTTCGCGAACCCTTCAAGATTATAAAATTAAATGAGGCATACGTAGACAGGCATAAGGCCGTAGTGATCTTTATTTTTCACTTTAATTTTAGGAGTATTAACAAGATCTGTGTTAAAATAGGTTATAAAACTTTTAAACTTCGATGTAGGATTAGGTATGACGATTTAAAATTCTGAAACAGAGAAAAACTAGAGTGAAGGAAATACCGAAATAAAATAAACACTCTTATTTATTAATTAAAATGTTTTGAAATCAAAATTCCCACACTTTTCAGTCCTAAGACCTTAAGTACCTAAGACCCTTGAAAATTAAAAACTTTCGCGAACCCTTCAAGATTATAAAATTAAATGAGGCATACGTAGACAGGCATAAGGCCGTAGTGATCTTTATTTTTCACTTTAATTTTAGGAGTATTAACAAGATCTGTGTTAAAATAGGTTATAAAACTTTTAAACTTCGATGTAGGATTAGGTATGACGATTTAAAATTCTGAAACAGAGAAAAACTAGAGTGAAGGAAATACCGAAATAAAATAAACACTCTTATTTATTAATTAAAATGTTTTGAAATCAAAATTCCCACACTTTTCAGTCCTAAGACCTTAAGTACCTAAGACCCTTGAAAATTAAAAACTTTCGCGAACCCTTCAAGATTATAAAATTAAATGAGGCATACGTAGACAGGCATAAGGCCGTAGTGATCTTTATTTTTCACTTTAATTTTAGGAGTATTAACAAGATCTATGTTAAAATAGGTTATAAAACTTTTAAACTTCGCATGTAGGATTAGGTATGACGATTTAAAATTCTGAAACAGAGAAAAACTAGAGTGAAGGAAATACCGAAATAAAATAAACACTCTTATTTATTAATTAAAATATTTTGAAATCAAAAGGCTCTTAACTTGCAAAAGTTATATTAATGACACAAAAATATACTTTAATCTTAATGTGAACAATGAAGTTAATTTTAAGCAATTAGCTCAGAAATGTTTGGTTTTATGTCTGATAACTTCAATATTAATGTCACTCAACTTCAAGTCTATTTCTTAATTTATAGATTTCAAATATGTGAGCTGGAAGAATGCAGTTTTACACAAGTTGTGGGATTGCCTGTAATGGTTAATGAAGGCCTCACAGAAGGCCAATAGAACATAAAAAGATATTTACATTCCTTTAAAATTTAAATTTTTTGATGAGGCAACTTCCCTCCCACCGTCAATTAAAGCTTTTAACAAATCGCAACTATCTCGAATCTTCTTACAATAACAAAATAATCTTGCAATTTCCTTTATAGTTAATCGACTACCTGATGCTCGAAAAAATATAGTCATTATGCTACAAGACTCAACAGAACATGAATTCCAGTAACACCTTTATAAATAGAGAAAAACATTTCACCTCTTCGTTCCCGAAGTGCCCGTTTGGATACATTAAAAGAATAACTCTTTACTCTCAAAAATATTGTGATATATTCATCAATTCTTGCTCATCCATTCAGCTGCATCCTAATGTTCTGACACATGGGAATAATATCCCCAAATGGGTAATCCCCACAAAGGCCCATTTTGTAAACGAAAACAATAAACATTTTCTTTTTATCATTTCTGAGTCTCAAAGTACCTTAAATAGCCCACAATATAACTTTTTAAGGAGAGGGTTTTTCTCGGAACTGATAGGTTAAATCGATAAATGATACAATTTCAAGGAAGATGAACTTCCATAAAATTTGAAGATGCCGCCAAAACACTAGCATTTATTATTTCCAAATAAACGGTACATCTTTCACGGTGGAGACAGATAGACAACTACATCCTAATGTTGTGACCCATGGAGTAATGTTCCCAAATGGGTAATCCCCATAAAGGCCCATTTTGTAAACGAAAACAATAAACATTTTCTTTTTATCATTTCTGAGTCTCAAAGTACCTTAAATAGCCCACAATATAACTTTTTAAGGTGAGGGTTTTTCTCGGGACTGATAGGTTAAATCGATAAATGACGTATTATCAAGGAAAATGGACTTCCATAAAATTTGAAGGTGCCGCCAAAACACGGGCATTATTTCCAAATAAACGGTACGCCTTCAAAGGTGGAGACAGATGGTACCCATTCAACTACATCCTAATGTTCTGACCCATGGGGGAAATGTCCCCAGATGGGTAATGGCCTTGGAAATCCATTTTGTAAACAAAAAGAAAATATTTTCTTTTTTATCATTTCTGAGTTTAAAAGTACCTTGAATAGCTGTCAAGATAACTTTGCTATTAGAGGGTTTTTCTCGGGACTGATAGGTTAAATCGATAATGACATAAAATTTGAAGATGCCGCCAAAACAACACGGCATTATTTCCAAGTAAACGGCGCGCCTTTCACGGTGAAGAAAAGTCATTCAACTTCATATTATTTCGAGGAGTCGAAAAATAAAAAGGCCTTCCACTGTTCCCAAGCCGTATTTATGACTTTACACAACTCGTAAATATTTTCCCTAGTCTCTTGGAAGCCACTCAGTTGGTGCCTATTATTTTACTCGCAACGTTAGGCTAATGTATAAAGTGGCGTGTGGGGGACTTGAATGGGGAGCTACCGGATTTCTCATTAAAACGGAGGACCCAGGCTTGAAGGGGTGGCTGAGCACAGCACCCAACCTCTACCGCCAGAGATGAAGCGTTTGGTTGCTCAACCGTGTTTCCAGTCTTCAAACACGGGAAAAGCCGCAAAAGGACGTTTTCGTGGAAAAACAAGAGCTTGGAGGGGGACCCCTCCCTATGCCACCAAGGGATTGTCTGAAATTATAATGAGCCCTAAAATCCCAGGCACCATTCAAAACAAGAATGAGGTTTCATAATAAAAGCGGCAACAAGTGGCAGTGGCTCGGTGGGGCCGGAAGTGGCACTTTATATTTCGCGGCCGGGTAAAAAATAATTACGTGTGGAAGTGCTGTGAATTGGCACAGAAGTGCTTCGGATCGGAAATCGGGGGAGGAACTGTAGGAGAAAATTTGAGAGGACATTGTGTCGGAGCTGAAACGCCAAGTTCCGGGACACTCTGGAATGAAGCTCGATTTATCACAATGGAAAATTTCTACTTTCAAGGCCAGTGGGTTTCGATGGAAGTTGGTTTATTTAGATTCACAGTGTAAATAAATGGTATGAAAAGAAATTATCTAATTGACGTAATGCTAAAGATAGAAAATGGACGTATTATAAGCTTGTAACCGTTTCGGTTTTCAGACTTTAATGTATTCACTATTTTTAAAAATTGACTTGAAGTTAGTCAGCCACGTAAAAACTTTAAAAATGACGGACTTTTGACTTTTATTAACTACCACTTGGGGTTTCTAAGGTTTTTATCCTTTACTCATCTTTATTAGTCATTTTTGAAGCTTTTACGTTGTGGACTACCAGTTTGGCTATGGGGTCTATCGTTTGCTTTGTCTTGAAGTTATTTGCAAACTTATTTTTTACACTAATCAAGGGGGTACTTATGCTATTTTATTATATCTTCTTATGTGTTATCTGTTCATCAGTGATATTGTAATTGGATTCTAATAAATAAATTAAGAGAAAAATACAATAAGGCATTTAATTTTGTTACTTAAATGAATCATTACGATAATTTATTTTAAGTTGTTGGTCTATTAATATAAACAACGAAAGAGGAAGGCAAATCATACTAGTTTAGCATTCGAAAGTGATACTTAATGAAAATTATAAATTAATAACTGTAAAAATTATTTTTTCTTAAACCTTCAAAAAGAATGTACGCGACACTTTTTCTACAAATAAATCTTTTAAACTGCGTTATTCTTTCTCGGAGGTTGATATATTTTTTTAAAGATTTCAATTCAATAAGTAATCTGCTCCCAGTGAAGTTTATCTCTAATCTAAACGTATTTGTGAATTTTTTTCTTACATTTTTGGGATCATATATTCGTTCTCCTGTAATTGGATATTTTTGTAGAGAAACAACAATTTAATAATTGATTAAAATAGACGTAAAACGAAAAATATCGAAATTATTTGTCACCCTTAAAATTTAACTGAAACTGTTTGGAATAAAAGATTAGAGCTGGAAAATTACTTTATACCAATTCAATAGATTCGCCGCGTATTTTGCAGAAAACGAATGACATTCGAAATCTACGATCTGTTTGTTTATCGGTCAGTCTTCGTGTGGAGTAGTCAGCAAAATGTTTTTCAATCGGTATTGTCATGAAAGGGAGACAAAATCCTTTCACAACATGAACAATGTTTCCTTGTCGTTTAATATGCATCAAAGAAAGCAATTATACTTCGTAACGGACCTGTACAGTTACGAACCGTGAGCTTGTGGATACAAAACCATAATCACGCCCCGCCAGCCCTACTTGTGTGGTGCGTAATGGGACCTTCTGCGACAGGATCTGATATCTATTCACGCACGACACGCAAAGAAGCAGTCACATCGGGAACTGGCACGTAATCCTCCAAAAAAAAACATCCAGGTTCAACAACATTCTTCAATATGAATCCTAAATAAACGTTGCGTGGAAGAACAAAGGAACAACATGGACGAACTAGAATATCTTCTCGATCGTTCGAAGGACACAATCAGTTTTGTTGTCGAATGTAGATAGATGTGCGTACCGAATTGGTAGGAGAATGGTCTGCCTTTGAACTAGTAAATGAAGAGAACGGCTCATTTATATCTGTAACAATTGTTATTTCCCAAAGTGAGAACTCAAGAATCGTTAATACTTTATTAATTATGTTGTCTAAGTATGAATCACATTCTACAAAATTTAATAGAAAACGATACGTGATATTATAGAACAGCAATTTTCAACCGGCGGGCTTTACGGGTAGTGGAACGGTTTAAATTATGAAAGATTTATGAATTTTCAACGGTTTATTCTATCAACAACATTCTTCAATATGAATCCTAAATAAAAGTTACTTAGAAGAACAAAAGAACATGTATGAACTAAAATATCTTATCGGTCATTCGAAGGACACAATCAGCTTTGTTGTCGAATGTAGATAGTGTGTGCCGAAATAGAAGAATGGTCTGTCTTTTAATAAAATATTAAAAGACAGTTCTTATAAGAATTAAGGATTTTTTAAAAATGTTAAGGACTTTCGGCAAATATTAAGGCTTTTTAAGGAGCCTTAAAATCAAAATGTAAAATAGGGCCTTTTTAATCCTCTGATGGGTTTCACATGCATATGTCCGTCCCGCAACTTGTAGTCTTCCATTTATGACTTATAATCAGTTTTGACCTTCTTGACCAATATAATCTGTCCTAGGATTCTTTTAAACAATAGATGTGGTTATTTAATCATTATGTGCGTTGTGGGAAAAATGCAATACTACACTACTCGAAAATCTGGTGACGCTCAGAGGGTAATGCCTTTGGGAACCCTGAAGCACACCTTCAAAACGCTAAAGAATATTCATTAATTTCTGCTGTCCCCGTTCAGCTACATCCTAATAATTTGACCCATGGGAGCAATGAATCCATTTGGGGTCCTAACCCCATAACGACCCATTTTTTCAAAATAACTTTTATGATTTTTGAGTTTTTAACCCTCCTGGTGGTTGTCTCGACGAGGTATTACATCATTAGCAAAACTGACCAGAACGTGATGGACGAGATATCTTGTCATAAGATAAAAACTCACCAGATAATTGATATCGTCATCATCAAAAATATCGAAAATATCTTGATAACGAGACATTTCGTCATTAGCAAAATTGGTCGGATCATGATGGACGAGATAACTCGTCGAAACCATTTGGAAGATTAAGCACCTTAAATAGCCCAAAATATTTTTTGTGGAAAGGGCTTTCCTCGGAAATGAAGATGTTAACAGTGTCGAATCGTTGAGATTCTTTCTAGACCATTATTCTAAATATGGAATTTGTTCGTCCAAGTCATGGTTTTCAAGCGAAATATATATACACATAGTTCATCTTGTGGGCGTTTGAATACACTATGGCTTTTCTGAGAAATGGGGGTTCGAATGACAAAGACTTTTTAATAACGTTCGTTGCTGAAAATAAATAATGGGGGTAATCTCTCACATAATGGTCGATTCGTTCATTGCTTACACTCACGATGTTTTTATTAATTATACCATTCTCCTGGTGATATATGGCGAATCATATTACAAACTCTAGATAAACCACCAACGCGTCATGCTGACGCATGACACCAAAATATGTTTCAAAGAAGTTTTTCTTTCCTGCGGCTGCTCCGCAATAAATCGGTAACTGGACACCCCACTGGTTTTTGGAGATCCTGGTCGGAAATAACAGCGAAAATGAAAGAATTCTTTGACAATCCCCGAGATTCTTATTCAGAAAAGTCACACTTCCCCGTTTTCCCGTTCGTATTTGGAGATACGTTATGGGCTAACGCATCCAAACAGATACCCATTGTCCCACAAGAGTTGATTCCATAATTTTACCTTATTCACAATCCCCGAGATTCTTATTTTGGGCTAGCGAATCCCAACAGCGACCCACTGGCATACAAGGCATGGGTCCATAATAGATGATTTTTACTCCATAATTTTACCTTATTCACAATCCCTGAGATTCTTATTCAGAAAAGTCGCACTTTCTCTTTTTCCCGTTCGTTTTTGGAGAAGATAAGTTATGGGCTACGCATTCCAACAGCTACCCATTGTCTCACGAGGAATGATTTTTTCCATAGTTTTACCTTATTCATAATCCCTGAGATTCTTATTCAGAAAAGTCGCACTTTCTTATTTTTCCGTTCGTTTTTGGAGAAGATAAGTTATGGGCTATCGCATCCAAAAAACGTCACATTGTCCCCCACAAAGGATAATTCAGTAATTTTACCTTATCGCTGAGAGATTCCTATTCGGGAAAAAAATTAAACTTTCCCATTTTCCCGTTCGTTCTTGGAGAAGATAAGATATGGGCTTACGCATTCAAACAGCGACCCATTACTCCATAAGGGTTGATTCCAAAATTTTACCTTATTCACAATCCCTGAGATTCTTATTCAGAAACAAAGCACACTTTTCCATTTTTCAGTTCGTTCTTGAAGAAGATAAGTTATGAGCTAATGCATCATAGGACGGACGAACATTCATGTCTGGCCCGAATTCAAACCATGAACCTTTCGATCCAGAAGCCAGCACCCTGACCACAACACCGATTGGTCGGCATCTGAAATTAAATAAATCTTACACAATTAAAGCCGTTTCACTACCCGCAAGGCACACCATTGCCATTCTTGAGGCACAGCGGTTGAAAATCGATTCCTCAATGCAAAACATACGAAGTAACAAGGATTTTACTTACGCCGTCCCGATAATTTCTCCTAGTATGCGACTGCGAGATCCTGGAAGTGGAACATCCATTTCATGGGCACAAGGCGGAGCACTCAGGAATGGAAGCAAGCATATGGTGCATCCTACGCGCTTTATATAAACAGTAACAATTCCTCACGCTTAATGCATTTTGCGGAGAATAAATTATGTCTGCAGAGGGTCTGGGAAGACGACAGCCCATATCATCACGTGTTGCGAGAGCTCTCGGAAACGGCCCTACACCTGTTACCCCACACAGTTTCTCACACCCACAGCAGTCCAAGACGGGTGAGGCCGTGCGACTGGTGCGATTGGCGTGCCAAAGGTTTCCGACCTTTACCGAATCGATTCGTTTAAATCCGGCATTTTCGATCGAGACACGTGTCGCAAATTTCGGGAACTTATTGGGGAGGGAGATTAAAATATCAGTTGCCTCGTATACGAGAGGCATTATCTGTCAAATTAAATACAGGTGGCGGAACGTGTTTCCTGTAAGTTTCCGAACGTGACGTCACTTGGCTTGTTTTTCGCGAACATGATTTCAGAACTTCGCCAAAAAAATTCCAAAGAATGAATTCCGAATTGCTTCTATGATAGTTGATTGGTCAACGCCGAACGTCGCCAAAACGGCGATAAACTACAACTTAACCCTCCTGGTGGTTGTCTCGACGAGGTATCTCGTCAATAGCAAAACTGACCAGATCTGGATGGACGAGATAGCTCGTCAAAACCATTTGGAGGGTTAAGGTAATTCCAATATGTACCATGAGAGTATTGGACAGCTTTTGGTAAACGAAGTTGCACTGTCTTTCACAGTTACACGTCTTGCTCTTGTATATTTAATAAACGAATGAGAAAAGTACGTAGCCTTACAAAAAATATCTACATGTATTAAGCTCAGACAAGCAACACAGAAAGTTTTAAAAATAGGTGAAAAGTTAATGTGAGTTCACAGATAGCAATAAAACAATCACGAATGAAGTACTTATTCAATTACAATGTCGTGTACCGAAAATCAGCAATTCAGATAAAACTGCGTTAACCTGTAAAGGACAAACCCTTGAGAAGACCTCGCGGCACATCGCTTGGGGACGACTACTGTTCCACATTCAGTTATAATCTGCAATTAAACCACTCCAAACAAAATCCGTCACACGCAATGGTGCAACTCTTACCAAAGATGACTATAGGAAAGGTATACCTCATTTACATAGAAAAGCACGCAACAAAATGCCAAACAAAACAACTTCAGATTTTGTAATAAAGAAGAGTGGAAAGTAGAAAATTACGACATAAATCAAGAAGAGCGTGATGATCCTCCCTTCATCAATGACAACTATTGCACAGTAAATCAATTAGGGACGATTTTGACAGAAATGCCTATCTTCTTCCCGTCGTATCTTTAAATTTAACTCAGGAAACAAATTGAGTAATAGTATTACCACCTTTAAATTACTCAGATAGTTTTGAATTAGTGTCAAGGTTGAAATGCCTTAATTTGAACAATGCCCCTTACTTCTTTGTGCTTTGTTTTTAGTCTATGAATAGCGTTATTAGTGCGAGCTAATGTGCATTACGAAGAAATCGCACTTGAAAGTGGTACGTTGATGTATTTCATCCGCTGCATGTGCTCATAAATGCGATAATGCTGGCTGTCATAACGAAAGCTATAATTAAAGATTTAAAAAGCACAAAGCCCATGATAAGCAGTTCTTATTGTTCGTCAGCAAAGGAAAGATTTGCGAGTCGAGACGACATTTTAATAGGCCTTCCTTCTCGTATCCCAAAGCGTACAGGATCTATATTATTGATTCGCAATATTGCAGTCACAAAATGAGACTATTGTCATTGCAGTAAGACAAGACAAAAAATACTTTAAGGGGACATAGTACTCTTGAAGAATTATTTTTGATTTTACATTTACACAAACTTTTTAGTGTACCTTATTAGATACACATGAAATATGCATTATAAAAGAAAAAATACTGTTACATGAACAATAATTAAAAATTCAATTAAAACTATTTCAACATTTTAAAATTCCTACTCCGGCAAACTTTGATTTTTTTCCCAAATATATCGTGTTTCTTCATTTTCCTTAAAATGCTTCCTAGAATTTTGTGCATGGGTTTGCACGCACTACTGTTATTTTCATAACAGATACTACGAAAGACGGTAAAAAAATGGTCACAATTGATTTTATCAATTTTTTAAAATTAACTAATCTTCTAAATCCTTTTATTCCTTGTACAAAGTTATCAAATACATCATAAGAAACAACCACAAAAAGTTTTAAAACTCTATAATAATTATTAAAAAGTCTTAGCATTTTAAATGCATTGTAGTTATGAAAAACACAAAGGCTGAAGAAAAGGACTTATGGTTTAAAAGTTAGTCGTTTTCACTCCTGACATATTTGATGGAAAAACTTTAATAACTCGTTTTAACTAACTTTAATGCACCCAAATGGGTCCACCAGGAATGAAGAGGATTAAGTTTAAGTTGCTCTGTTAATAAAACTCACTTTAACTAACTTTAATGCACCCAAACGGGTACTCCTGGAATGAAGAGGATAAGTTGCTTTAAAAAGGAATGCTTTAAAAACTATAAAAGCCCTAAACATTCAAGCACGAGTGGAAAATAACAAATCCTGTAAAATGATCCCTAAAAGTAATTATGGGATGTGTAGACAGATAAAGTAATCGAAATGAAAGGACAAAAACAGTCTTTTCTGGACTGATAGTCGGAAACAAAAATAAAGTTTAAAACCATAAAACAAAAATAGTCTTCCAACACGACTTCGTCAGAGGACATGCAAGAAAAACAGACCGTGAACAAGAGCCCCATTGTACCAGAGTTAATGATAATTTTATCGCTCTCCAGTGTGTACTTAGCATTAAAATTATTCGCGGGAACGCAAAAAAAATTATACGAGTACAACGTCCGCCGAAACAAATAAATTATGCGTTTACACAAAACATGTTACAGATTAAAAAGAAGTTTTCATACTGTCATTACAGTAGCTGGATCCTACATCACGACACCGAGGAACAGTTATGATGGTTGACAGTTCCTCATCCTAAGACCGATTCCAAGTAGAATTTCTAATTAGATTTCTGGATAGTGACCAACTCTCCCGTATTAGA
Source organism: Meta bourneti (assembly GCA_933210815.1). Taxonomy (NCBI): domain Eukaryota; kingdom Metazoa; phylum Arthropoda; class Arachnida; order Araneae; family Tetragnathidae; genus Meta; species Meta bourneti. Next base: position 45,876,019 of record OW119933.1, read on the forward strand.
GCTAATTTGTTTTATCATCCCGGCTCCTGTATTGATCTTCTATTTCTCCAATACACTTCATTGACAATCAAGAAAGCGAAATTTAAATTATATATTATTCCCGCAAAATGCATTCCAATGTAAACTGCCATTCTTATCGACAGTTTAGACTTAGAAGTACTCGCCCATAAAAATATCGAAAAATTACCTATAATAATCGATAAAATTTAGCATATACTAATCGATAGCGGAATATCCGTTTCCGGATTGTGAACAAGATGCATGGAACAAAAAGTTAGATTCAATATCTTCAGGGATTTAAGAAACAAATTGATGTGTCAAACCTAAATGAGATCTTAAGCTTTGTGTTTTCCCAGGTTCCAATTCCTACTGAAAGAGTTTTTTCACTGATGAGCAATAAATGGACTGATCAGAGAAATCAAAGCAGCTTAGAACTAAGTCACAGCTAATGGTGGTAATTATTGAATATTGTAAAGAGTGTTTGAAATTTGCATAAGATAAAAAATGCTTCCTTCTGCAGTATCAGTGAACAGTTACAAAAGGGTTAGGAATAAGAAACAGGCAAATTTATAAAGTTTATTTTGTATTCTAATTTTCCAATTACTCTATTTTCTAATTGTTCTGATTTTAATCGTATGTTGAAAGTATATACATTTATTGGAGCGATTTATTGGATTTATTGGATGAACATTTATTGGAGCGACGAGCTAAAAATGAGGAAAATTTGTCGCGATTAAATCTCCCTCAAATTCATGGCCGAAAATTGGTCACTCAAAATGTGTCACAGATTAAAAACCAGTTTCCATAATGTCATTATAGTGGCTGGCTCCTAAATCGCGACACAGAGGAGCAGTTATTATGGATGACAGTTCCTCATCCTAACAGCGATCCCAAGTCTAATTTCCAATGCGACTTCTGGAGCCCCTTGCTGAAGTCTTGACGTCATCTCACAACCTTACTGTGTTTTACAGACTTTTTCCTTCCTCTATCTCCCTCTAGTCTGCCTCCCTCTCAATTTATTAATTTCTCTCTTGGGGAGGCTTGCTCGTTTCCGTTTTTACAGCCACCACATGCTCCGCTCATCCGGTTTACATCACTGGTTGCCCATTGCAGGCGGTTGGGACCAGCGTTTCTGTTTTTCCGAGAGGAATTCGCTTTGGACAATTTGGGGTAGAACCGTTCGGAAAAGTGTTTTGCTGCTAGAACTAATGGGGGGAATTACGAGAAAGTCACGGCAGACCGGAGTCTTCCTACCATGAACTTGAGTAGTTCCTGGTCCCGGAAAGGAAATCGTAACAGAGTAAGGGGATTTATGAGAGCAAAGATCTCGAAATTTTGAGATCTGGCTCGTCTTACCTTATCTGAAGTCTCAAACGAAATGTGATGAATGAAGCCACACATTGGTCCTGTGACACTAAATTGGCTGAAATACGCATGCCTACCGACATATTTTCTGTACAGAAACGAAGTAAGCATAAGCATGTTGTATGTTTTGTCGCATACTGCTCCTGTGGGTGGCCGGGCTTAAAGTAAGCCGGGGTTTAGAGCCATTGCTTTCATGTGTTAAAATGAGTAGCACATTTGAAGTACCTTTTTCGGGATATAAATATCAGGCATAATATTTTCTCATTTTTTTTGGATAGTGGTAGATTTTTTTCCCAGCCATTTGGTTGACATTTTTCTCCTGCTGATACAAATAAAATATCGGATACACAGAAAAATGTTTTTAAAAAGCATAAATTTTAAAGTTTTTTTATTTTACATTTTTAATACCCATAACAATTCTGGTTTAAAACGTGTCCCCAGATTTCTCCATAAAAATTTCGAGTACTTGTTTTCGATATTTTATTTTACTTATTTATTTATTTTTGAAAAGGTACGTTATATGTTGCAAAAAAATCACTCGAGAAATCAGCCATTAAAAGTCATTTAAAAGGCTACAGATGGGATGTTTATTTACATTATTATTTATTTATAATAATTGTTTTTTAAATGTTTCCGAACAACAAAGAAAAGCAATGCATAATTTTGAAGCTTGAAAACAACTTAATTGAAAGAAAAAATCTCAAGATTTTTTCATTATTTTTTTATTTTTTCCCGGGTTACCTTTCTGGACATCAACGTCGTGCTCTAATATATAATATTCATTGATAATGAATATTATTACAACAAATTAGAGCCATTCTTGTTTAACCAATGGATTTTTACTCAAGATACTAATTCTAAAACTGTCCAATAGAAAATAATAAATACATAAAAGTACACAGTTTTCAAATGATTAGTAGCGATATGTGTGTAGGCTTCAATCTACCCCAAAGTTAAAATGCTTAACTCTCTGCTTAATATACTATTGTATTGTAATTTAATCATTTTAGTGATAGGTATTTTTTCCCACATCCAATGAGTGGATTCCTCAGAACATGAGCAAAATGAAAATAATACATAATAGTACCTGAAGTCAAGAATCGAGCATTAATTATAGAGTTTAAAATGAGAAAACCAGTATAAAATATATTTACATGAAGAAAACAGTAACAGAACAAGTCAGAAGAGAAATGGGAAAATAGTTATTAAATACAAACATCACTTCTACAAAATGCGCTCTAAATGACGAGGCGTTGTCCTTGCATCTTTCCCTTAGGGATTGATCCCGGACTGTCGCCAATAGCCCGTTATGTTGCTCAAGTGCGACGTTAATTAACTGTCTACTTACCAACGAAAATCGCAAGAAAATTTTTTGCTCGCATAAAACTGCCAATGTGATTTGCACTTGCCACTGCGCTGCATAAACTTGTGGGGAATTGTAAACGTGTTTAAATGTAAGCTTTTTTTCTTATAAATAGGTTATTAACACAAAATTAAGAAGTGTCACATTTTAATCAGGACAATATAATTCAGAGAAATGTGAAACGAGAGAACTAGAAAATAACTTTCTGCTACTACTTTATTTTAATTTGTTTTATTGCAGTCGAAGATGAAATTTTCCACAAAAATTAAGCATTGCCAACTGAGTAATGGGTCAAAGGTGTTCCGAATTTTCCTGTTAGTACACAGGACAGGAGAAATAGTTTACAATTTAAAAGATTGAAATGTTTGCTTTGAATGCCGCCAATCGTCTTTGCCGCTGCAGGAAATCCGTTGCGGTTAGTCGCAGTCAATGCATGTTAAAACTGTTTGCGCAGCAGGTTTCACTATTCCTATCAAATCCCGCATGCGTAGGACATACAGCTGACAAAACCGGACATTCCAGCATCATAGACATCGAATATAATGCAAATTATTCCTTCACATGCGCGCGTATTAATTTTCGAATCGATTAATGGTAATGGAAAAGCAATATCGAAATCTTCCGCCCAATCAATCACTCAACTATGTAGCCAGCTGCCAGAGATGTCGGTAGATAAGAGTGATACCGAAAACATGCATTCGAAAACATGAGAATGGTACTTGTATGAATGCAGTAAGCTTCACAATATAAACTTGTTTCTTTTGTAATGATTCGCATTTTTCGCGGTGGCACGGCAGAGTTGAGAGATTTAAAGGAGGAAACGCCAATATGATTTTCAAAAACTCCCAAACAATTTTGAAGTTTTTGTCATAAAAAGTAATTTCTTTTCGACAGATTTTCAGTGGAAACATGCACCGGAAGACGGATAAAATACTTCCTGTTAAGAACGAATTTGATTATAGCCATTTTTGTGACGTTTGACTTTAATTTTCTCCGACACATTATTCGTGTGGAACAATTGGAGTCAGACTTCATAGAGCAGCAATTTGCAACACATGTGTTAGCCAGGTTTTTAGTTTTTGAAAAATTGAACAAATAAATTTGATTAATTCTGTTTGCGACGCGCTTAAATCGCTTTCAAAATACAAGCAGAGATGTCACTTCCGAAATAAAGTAGAAAAACAAAATAGTAGCGCCGTCTATATTTAGCTTTACAGGAAACACTCTCATACCCAACAGAGGAATGAGTGCACACACACTAGTAGTGTATTGATAAGAACTATAACAAATATATTCACGAAGGCTAATATACTTAAAATACAATGTTTCTATGCACTTCACATATGAGAAGTCAATTCTGCGATACTAAAATAATGCTATATAGCATTGCAATTTTAGCCCAAAACTCCGCCCGCGCGTTCGATGCAAAATTTCGGTGTCCAATGAAGTCCCGAAAAGGCGCAATTACGCCCAATCTGGCACACTGCTAGCACGTTCGCAAAAGTCACACTAACAACAATTCTATGGAACTGCTGCTCAGTTTTAGACGTAATTAGTTCGAGACTAAACTTTTGAGTTCTGTAAAAACAATTAAACCAAGTTCGGAACTTATCCTGTGGGAAGTTTCCTTGCGGTCAGTCAGTGGGGAGCTTGCGAGGCGACCTTGAATATTCCAAGCCAGTGACCTTTCATTTAACTGCTGAATCCGACATGAACCAGACCATTATGGAATAGACGACGGAAATAGAGTTTTGTTTCCAGTTTGTTAAAATGGGAATAAGCTATTGTAGAGAGGAGGAAAGATCTTTGTTCCGTTATTAACAACTAAATGGATCAGCGTGTGACAAACATGCATCTTCCCCAGTCTAAGCCATAATAATTAGGCTGACCATATTTCCTAGAGACAAAAACGGGACATTGGGGGGCCAAAACGGGACGAGGGTTATGTAATATTCTGTATTCATGTAAAAGTAAGGCGACTAAATCTTTCTGGAAAACTTCATTAAAACTGCAGTTTCGCCTCTTTGACGTAGCAAGGATAGGCTTAAAGCTTTAAGAAATAAGACTTAAAACTTTGAAAACCATCACATTTAAACATCCGCCATTGAATAACACAGCCACCGGTTTTGCGCATACAGACAAAACGAAAACTAGCGCAACAGACGCCATGTCTGAGTCGCGTCAGTATTGTCAAATGTATTTTTAATTTTATCTAAATAAATCACAACAGATGTGGCACATTAAGAAAAAATATTACGTTTTTGTGGCCTATTTGAAGAAAAAGGTATAATTTTGACGGATCTACAAAACATTAACAGTAACTACCAACCTTTTCATTCCTAAGTGTCTTTTTAGGACTTTTTAAAACAAGTTATTTGGATACTTGAAAAAATTATACTTTAAATTATTTGTACGGGTATTGCTTAAAACTATTTGTGATCGCACTTTTAAACAGCTCAAAACTAAACCGTGAAGAATAAATCTTATACAATCTAAACTGTTTCCACCATCAGTTTCGCTCTCTCCTTAATACTTTGTCTTTTAAATATTGTTTAGAATACAGTATCTTTGTCCAATTTCACGGTATTTATTTACCGAGAAGTATCGGTTGCCCACTGGGGCATATCTTTAGGTGTGGACGGGCTTCACGAACCAGAAGTACTTCATTGATCTTTTCTTTTCCCATGAGATTTACTATCTTTAGTAAAGACGGGAGTCGCCTTCCCGAGATACACAATAATCTTTTTTCTGCTTTCATAACACTGGTATCTATTCCCAATCCCTATTTTTTTCTCTTTCAAGACATGTTTGACTTGACGTTGTCTTGTGTTTAGCGTAGCTTGGCCAAATATGGCCCTTGCACAATAAAACCTAAAAACAACCAACCCAGAAGTACCAGTCTCTCCGGAATTTCTGGATGGCCTGTCTATCACTGCTCGGATCTAAATTATGCAGAAATATCTGCATCTTGGTAGAAAAATTTCCTGCCCAAATTCAATTATTTGCAGTTATGTCCACAAATCACTTCAAAGTAAAGAAAGTTGTAATAGAAAAAGTGCTAACGTACTTCTGTTAATGCATAATGAAAGAATAAAAACATTGGTAGGTAGGTAGTTAATATACGTAGCACTAGGGCAACACAAAGGTCTATTGGAGAAGATCCGATATCAATTCCGAAGAGAAAGATCCGAGGACAACACCTCGTAATTTTGAACCACGGTCAGATGAAGAGGTCAACACCTGAGCTAGCACCCTATTCTCCAAACTTCCACACCGCATCAACGTGAGGATATTTGAGGCCACGACAGATTTAATGTGCACTAGCTCCAATGTACACGACGGTGTTTGGTTGGATCGAGTTTCGAACTCGCAACCCTCCTGTTGCCAATCCGTTACTCTTCCAACTGGGCTACCGCGGCCCCATTAAAACAGTGGAAAGTATATTTAGTACGCTGTACTACAAATAAAAAAATAGAAATTACTAAATCAGGCGCGATCTGAAACTTACAAGATGAACATGGCCCTTTTTATACCAAGGTACAGTTCCTTGATGGGCCGCGATGTCTGGTCATTGGGGAGTTGGGAACCCATGTCGTCGCGGAAATTACGATTCATTACAGATATTACAGGACTCGAGATTATGGTCGGCAATAAAAGGTTGATCACCTTAATCCCAGTTCTTCCATGAGGTCCTCGCATGAACTTTCACGAGGGAAAAATGGGAGTAATCACTACAGCCCATGAGATGATCTTTCCACAAACACATCGCCACTACGTTATGGACTGAGAAAGATTTTTTGATCAAGCAGTAATTGAGAAAGAAACCGATGTGTGTTTTGATTGGTCAGTTTTAGACTAAAAACCGAATCAATCTAAAACATATCAACTTTGATGTGAACTTACGTTTTTCTTTTCTTTTTCATGAGTATATGGTATGGAAGTAATCATCGATGTGGAGATCATTTTTGGGTGTCATTTCCGTTTCTGTCTACATCATTTAAAAGAAAAATATCTACTGTATTTTTTCCCGGTAGAAAGTGTGATTTGGTGGGAATGTGTTTTCGGCGTGCTGTTTTTGTCAGGATAGGAAAAGGTACCATTCGTGCCGTTGGAAACATTTTCAGTTACATTAAGTTTTAACTCGATGTCGTAAGCAAGAACTGTAAGGTACCTTACAAAGGATGAAGACGCTGTTTTCCCCACGGAATTTCCTCTTAGAGGATCGTATTTTTATGTGTGTATGGGTGTACCAGAAGGAAAATTAATTTTCAGGAAAGAGGATTTGTTTAGCTTAACATAAATATCCATTAAAATTTATTTCAATTTTTAATATTAATTTTCAAGCGTTGCCATTTTGTACCATACGTTTTCGCATTTATTAATAACTATATAAATAAAATTAATTAAAATGCAATTTTACACACAGGAGTCCGTTACACTCAGATATCCGTTTACGGAAAGAACCGTGGACCATAAAATACATTGATCATTGATCACGAAAAAATCATTGATTCTACTGCTTCACAATTTTAACCATCATTCATAATTGATTTCATTTGAATAAATATTAGTTACTGTTTATATATATTTATTAATAATTAAATTGAAAACAAATTAGTTAAAATGCAATTAATTAAAATACGTAATTAAAATTTAAATTATTCCAATGAAATTTTTACCCAAATGAGTCGCTGAGACATCCGTTCATGGAAAGAGAGCCGTGGATAGTAAAAGTCAATGATCATAGATCACGAAAAAATTGTTGATTCTCAATTTTAAATACTTACGAACTTACAACTTTCTCAACGAACAACTTTAACAATTCACAATTGATTTGAATTCAATTAATATTAGTTATCGTTTTGACATTTATTGGTAATTAAATTGATAACACAAATTAAAATGCGATTTTTAAATATTTAATTTAATTCAAATGAAATTTTTACACAAAGGAGTCGTTAAGATATCCGTAGAGCCGTGAACTATAAAAGCTTGAAAGACTGACCTATAGTATATTAACTTGGTCAAAAAAACTTTGGAGAATGAGAATTTCAGGTTCATAATAAGCTCGACGTAAAAAAACAGTCAAACAAATCTTAAATCATCTGGCAAACAAATAGCTCTTAAAATCCTGGCATATACACGATGTATTTGTTTTAGAAGTCCACTACTGGAAGATGCGAAGCGAAGGAAACAAAAAGGCAAACAAACCGGCACTCAGAAGAAGAATCAAATGACCATCGTCTATTTAAAGGACGTGATGGGGAGGAATGCAATAACAAGAAAAATGGAAAGCTTAGAAAATAGAGCACTTGCATTTGTCCGCGCAACTTTGATTCCCCTACGTCACAGTGGAGAAATTCCAACAGGTCAATTACATTCCATTATGACCGCAGACGAAACTAAGTAATAGCACGAAAAAAAATCTACTACCAGACACTTTTACCTTGAAGCTACGCGTAGTAACATTCACGTAAGTGATGTCACGTCAGCGAGTAAATGAACCAAAAACTACCGGGGAAAGTTGTTTCAACAACAAAAATTATCGCTTTTTTAAGTTGCTCGTTTGAATTTGATACATCCTAACGCTTTTAAACCGTTCGAATCCGATATTAATAGAACGCTTGAATAGCGACGTTGTGCTAAGAACAACCGAGCTTATTGTAAGAGATTTGCTTACAGTTCTTTTAGATTTTTAAAATCGACGTTCTTCGGTTTCAGTTCAGCCCTCTTCGAGTTTCGTTATTCTTTTTCTAACAGGCTGGGCTCATATGTCAGTTTTTTCAACTCCTTAAGCTTAACTGCTGATCGATTAATCTTGGTTCAACAGCAAAACCACGCGTAATCATATTTATCTCGAACTGATACTTCGTAGCTCAAAAAGTTTTCGATCGTTTCATCATGTTATAATTATAAATGTGTTCAGCAATTGAATTAAGGAAAAGAGAAGTGTTTATAAACTTGAACAAGTTAATCATTGCGTACTAGGTAATATATTTTCATTTCATAAATGGCACGACCAAAAGCCTGTTCAGATCAACAGCGCTAACTTGGTGAAATTATTTACCCTTCCTGGTGGTTGTCCCGAAGAGGTGTATCGCCATTAACAAAACTGACCAGATCTTGATGGACCTGATATTTCGGCATTAGAAGAACACTGACCAGATCTTGATTTTGTCATAAAAAAAATCTGCTATTTTGATAAGATATTTAATCTTTAGTAAAATTGGTCAGATCTTGATGGACAAGTTATCACGTAGAAACCACTTGGAGGGTTAAAAGGTTGAAAGACAGATCCTAGTTGCTTCATATATGCGTGTTTTCGAAACAATTTCTATTTTCATACATTTCTTTAGCAATATTATAAGCGTGCGTGTTATATTTATTCTCTTGTTTGAGTGTGGGGATCATCTTTACAAATATTAGTGTGTTGCGTCTCTCTTCATTTAATATTTTACACTCATTGCAATCATAGTTTTCTTTTAATGACGAGATATCTCGACAAACAAGATCTGGTCAGTTTTGCTAATGACGAGATACCTCGTGAAGACACCAGGAGGGTTAATGGAAGTAATAAATTTTTCGTAAATGCTAAAAAGTTAACTTTACCTCTTTTGATCTTAATTTGAATATTCTTGAAGCTTTCATACTACTTTGATACGTATTATAGTGCGAAGTACTTTTCTAATTTTGGGCTGAAAAGAACATTTGTCAGTACAATAAACTATCTTCCCTAAAACATTTAGTGTTTGGAATTCATCGTCTGTAGTTAGTGCCTTGAACTCACGTAAGGTAATATCGTTTTTTTTTTCAAGGCTTAAAGTACTTTTATTTTATCAGGTAGTGAAAGAATTTTCTAGTTTTCCCTTTCATCGCTCGCACTTTCACGCGTTTCTTCTAAAATAATCCGCATTTAAATATTTTATTGTAGTTGAGACATACTGCAAAGTTGGTATTGATATCGATAAAACCATTTATGTCAGGAATAGTACATCCACTTTTATTTACGATTTCAAATAAATATAATAAAGAATCAGGGTCAGAGCCCTCATTTTCGACTTCATTTTGCTTGCCAAACACAAATCCTTCATGTTTACCTTCCAAGTGGTTTCGACTAGATATCTCGTCCACTAAGATCCGTCCAGGTTTTTAATGATGGGATATCAAGGTATTGCGATTCTTCACGAGACGAGATATCTCGTCATCAAGATATTGCCGATTTTTTATGATAACGAGGTCAAGATCTAGTCAGCGCTTTCTTCTAATGACAAGATATCTCGTCCATCGAGGTCTGGTCGGTTTTGCTAATGACGAGATGCCTCGTCGAGACAACCACCAGGAGAGTACCCTTTCCAGTGACGAGTTATCCGGGGTGGCATTAGAATTAATAACCTCATAAAGTGGGTTGAATTACATTGCCGTCTATGAGAATTAAATGTGGGACTAGAAAATTGACAATTTATTCCGGTTGTTTTGGCGTGTTATGGCACAAAAAGGCCATATTCGGCCAATCTGCGCCAAACACAAGGCAACGTTAAAATGACGTGAAAGGGGGAAAAGAGGGATTGGGGGAACAGAACAATAGGATGAAAGCAAGGAAAGATCGATTGGGTATCCAGGGAGCGCGACCCCCTTGTTTACAAAAGACAGTAAAACCCAAACGAATTATCTGGAGTGACGACTGGTTTTACTGTACTAATATTGAAGAAACCGAAAATATATTTGTAATGCAGAACCAAAAGTAGAATTTTCATTAAAATGTGTTCGTCAATAGAAGTATCTACACTTCCGCATCACAGCCCTCAAGTGGCGATAAACCACTATTGACATATTTTCGCCTCCACGTTGTCTAATTGGGCAAGTGAAGTCATTTGTCACTTTCTTTATTGTGTAGTACTTGGCCGAGAGCCAGTTTCTTTGAAGAGAGAGAAATTCAAATTGTTCGGTCGTAAGCAATTGTTCCCAGTTCGAGGTATTTACTTTCCTTGGCATTTTACAATGAATCATCGCGCTTTTTAGTCGTATGATGAAAATGCGTGAATTTTAGTTCGGTAGGATTAATTGGCATTGTGACTCAAACTCTGAAGTCACAAGCAATTCAATGGTGGTATTTAATACAACCCATGCATTAGTTTCTGATTTGTTAAAACTAATCAAGCTAAAAGATGGATAAAAAACATTCTGTTTTACATGTGTCCTTTTAACTCCCTACTGCCTGCACTAGTTCTTTGATGCAAAAATATTTTGCATTATTATTACTGGAGATTCGTGTGTTCAAATTTAAATTTTTTTCATGATAAATTTACCATGTTTCTTTTTTCATTTCCTTAATCCTTCAAAATTTTATTTCATTCATTTATTTTACCATACGATGTTCATAATTGATGGAGTAACTAATTGGTCACGTGAAATCCATGTGCAAAATAATATAGAAATAAATTTATTGTAACTTTTGAACACACGTTTGAAATGTTAGTTATTACATTTCAAACTCATCCGAAGAATCTGATCATTAGTGACTTATAACAGTGTTAATAAATCAATCTGAATTTAAAAATAAATATAGTACGACTGTGGTGAGAAGTAGATGACTTTTGGCTAGTCCACACATGATAGTCTATACCGGCATCCCCTTTCGTGGGGAAAAAGAGCTAGACAGTAGTGATAGGTAATCTTTCGTCATATTGGAGTCATTTCAAAAAGTGTAGCAATAAGTTAAGTCGGAAGAAAAGGGTATCGTGGTACTGGCGATCCCCTTTGTGGGGGGACTGAGCTAGACAGCAGTAATTAGTAATCTTTCGTCGTATCGAAAAATCATTTCAAAAGTTAAGTCGAAAGAAAAAGAACAGAAAAACAACGTGGAAAGAAATAGAAAACTGCCAACAGTGAGTAGAACAATCAAATACAAGGCATGTTTCTCGCAAAGAGAACATTAATTGAAAACAGACTGCACAGTACAAAACTTTTCACATTTACCAGGTCCCCCTTAGCCTCGAGACCCGATACCGTGATACCGGCAATCCCCTTTGTGGGGCCCTGAGCTAGACAATAGGGATAACCAATCTTTCGTCGCTTTTTCAAAGTACAGCAATAAGTTCAAGCCAAAGGAAAGAAACACAGAAAAACAAATAACGCAGGAAACAGAAAAACTGCTAACAATCTTAGTTAAGAAATCAGTTTCTGGCGGAGAAAGCACTTATCAATTCAATTATTCACCAAAGTAATATGCCAGTTCCACCTTGTAATAGGAATCCAAAATTTATAGACGAATTCAGATTGTTTTTCAGTTCGCTCTAATGTTTGCAGACAAAAAGGCGAACAGAGACTATCCAAGCGTGTCGAGGAATCCCGTCCGCCAAGCACGCAATTGTCTCTCATAATAGAACAGCATATCTTCTCCAACTGATATCACAGCTTCTGAGTCTCGTGTCTTTTCTAGAGTTCAAGAGGAGTTTTCCAGCACACTTGAAACGACAGCTCTTAGTAAGCTCAATACTGAGTAAAAATAGTTCAATTAAAATAGGCATTATATACAAATCCCCTCATATAACGAGCATTGCATACCAAGGTTAGCTTTTTGTTGCAAAGAGCGAAACACAGACCGAATTCCAAAATGTTGATATATTCGTGGTGCGAAATGAGAGTCCGAGTCGAATTTTACACCGTTCTGTTTTAACGACCGAGTTTTTAGACCAGGTCGTCATTTCCGACGCCTAAGTTTTCTGAGTATTTTCGCTTATGTGACGCAAAATCTGACAATCAACCGTTTATTCTTCCTTCGAACAATCTGTACTGCAAATTCAAAACATGGCAACTGATTGTAAGCGTTTAAGTGCCATTGACGCTTGACTTTCTGCTTATAATTTCTAACTTTGAAATGGTCATAACAGGCCCTAGCATTAACATTCGTTTAAACACATCCATATAAACAACAGTATACTTTGAAGGTGCACCCCAGTAGAGCATTTGGCAACTGATTGAAAGTGTTTAGGTGCCATTGATGCCTGACTTTCTGCTTCTAATTTCTATCCCTGGCTGAAATTAAAACTGGAATTTTTAATCATGTTTTGAATATAAGCAACTATGTGTTAAAAAGAAATGCTAATCAATGGTTGAAACTAAATGGATCTGTGCATTAGAGAAGGGACAATGTTTACTGGCAAAGATTCCAGTTTCAACCTACAAAGAACTCTCTTGAAGGCTATGAACAAAGGAATTAATTCCATGGTATATTCAAGGTTTTTATACAAAAACAAACTGAGTATTTTGAAAATAGTGTGAATTTTTCGTAAAATATCAAGACATTCCAATGGGCACATTAGAAAAAACAAGAGCTGGAACTTCTCCAGTAGCCCTTCTGCACGGCTTCAAACTTCCTACAATTCCTAGAGCAGCGATTTTCAACCGGCGTGTCAGAGAAATGGTACTGGTGTGCCTTACGAATGGTTATTATGTGTAAGTTTTATTTCGTTTCAAATGTTTTGGACTTTTAACATGTGAGTTCACAAATAATTTCAAGTAATACCCGTATAAATAATTTTGAGTATCAGAAATAAATTCTTTCACAAATATTTTTTAAAGTCACTTTAGAGCAAAAAGGTAAGTGATTACTATTTTTTTGTGTAGATCAATCAAAATTATATCTATTTTTTGTCAGCTCGGCAAAAGAATTGTTTTTTTGGTTCTCCGAAGAATTTAAAAAATTATTTTATGTGTGCCATGAGATTAAAAAAGTTGAAAATCGCTATCCTAGAGCATTGTTTTGAAAACACGCTGCCGAGTCGAAAGTATTTTATCAGCAAAATATCATGCAATCTCACCTTGGAAGGTCTCGCCAGCACGTCGTGTAAGCTGCTTGTGCTGGAGGATCGACTGGACAATGGCTCTTGCATTCCAGAGCTGCCGAAGCTCAGGCTGCTGGACAGGCTGACCGTGTCCCTGGAAAGGCATTTCTGTACCTTGTAAGGGGACAAGTTCGAGGAAGACACGTGCTTCAGCATCCCCTTATCTCAAAACATTTTTACTCGTCAGCTGAAAGAAAAATTGCAACTTACTTCAGAGTGCGGTACATAAACATACAGAAAAGAATACAGCGTAACAGAGCTGCTGATACAGTAGAAAAATATTAACACGAAACTGTAAAATTCGATACTCATAAATCTGTACTTAGCTAGTAAAAACCAATGTTAAAATTCGATAATTTCGAATTATGTCCACAAATCACTTCAAGGTAATGAAATTTATAATAGAAAAGTGACACTGCCCTCCTGTCAATATATTATGAAAGAATCAAAATATTGGAAAGTATTTTTGTAAGCTGTGTTAAAAATTTTAAAAAAATTATGGGTCTCAGAAGGTTTGGGAGCCCCTGGTGTGCAGTCACAGGAATTAGTTTTCATCAAATCAGGGTTTGAAATTAGCGGTCGTTAGTCGCATTTTGCACCTTTAAATTTTGTTTTGACGACCGAGTCATTTAAACCAGTCGTCATTTTTGACGACTCAGTTTTCTGAATAATTTTGCTTGGATGACGCAAATTCCGAACAATCAACCACATTAATTCTTCCTTCTAATAATTACTCATTAATTGAAAATGCAATACAATGACCCCAAACAAACAAAAATCCTTGAAAAGAAAAAAAAACCCGAAATTCAAAATCATCAAGCCCAGGCTCTAGTCATTATTAAATACAGTGTGTTTATGAGAGGCATTTTCTGTCAAGCTAAATCTACATGTACATATTCTGAAGGTGACGTCAGTTGGCTTGTTTTTCGAATACGATTTCAGCACTTCAACAATAAGAATTCCAAAGAACGAATTCCGTATTCATATGATAGTTAATAGTCCTGATAATGCAGCTACCATGTTGAAGTCTAGAGATATGATTAGCAACAAATACCCACATATCTCTGCATGCAGTTTTGCAGCGCGCACACATTGAACTTATTGGTTAGGATATAAAAAACAAACTTTCAGAGAACTCAAAAATAACAACACATATTGTCAACGAAGTATATAACTCACACTTCGAGTAAAATTGGAAAGCATTACAAAAGAAATGAATATCGTGAGTATTTCTCTAAAAATCCAATGAGATCAACATTAGTGCGTAAAAAATTTGCAAGATGTTGGGTCTCGCACTATATGTACTCGCTGTACAAGAATTAGAGAAAATTTTGAGTAAACGTAGTAGTTGTATTTTCTTAGAAGTACTAGTACTAAGTACATAGTACTTAGAAGTACATTTTTGAACTTATGCTTTTTTTCATGTATTCATTCATCAATTGAAATATATTGCATGGCATATTTATATTTTTATGTCTTTAGTAGAGAATTCTCGATTTATTCTCCTCTTGGAGAATATTCTCCAAAATATTATTACCGAAAAATGTACATTTCTACATCTAACTTTGTGTTTTTAATATCTAACTTTGGTTGCACCTCTTAATCGCAAGAGTTGAAGATAAGATAAATATTTTCAAACCTGAATCCCAATTCATTATGCTTTTCGCAAGTTCTCGATAAAGTGAAATTTACTCGCAGTCATATTGATGTATTCTTTGACTAGTCTGACATAAAACTAAATAACACTACCTCGCTTGACGCTTTTTATTTTGCTTTTCATTTCGTAAAATGAAATAGCTTAAAGAAGGAAATCTAGACGAGACTCAAGAGAAAATTATAACGGAAAGAAAACTGGTTATGAATTATGGTTTTTCTCCACAGCTGCGAATTACATTTTGTCAGGAAATAATTATGGTTCTTAGCATTGTGTGTGTGCACGTTGGTATGTATAATTATCCACATTCCACGTCGGAAGTGAAGTAATGAATTATATCAATTTTTAAAGGCGGGAGAATTTAATTATTTTCAAACAGAAAGAGTCGGCATTTTTTGTATTGACTTAAATACAATTGAAATAATTTATTTTGAAGGAATAAAGCGAAATGTTAAAAATGAAAAATTTCAGTTTTATCTCGAAGGAAAAAGTACCATGTGCGGAAAATAAATCACACATGAACACTGATAAAGATTCGTTACGCAATACTGTACAGTGCCTTTCAAGAGGAAAGGTCAACATTTCTAAGATTTGTATGCCAAATGTCACGAAACCAAATGCAATAAGTGTGATTTTCACTCTCACATTTGCCATTAAATGGGTAATTTAAATGAATTAGAGCATCCCAAAAGGAGGGGCCAAAAAGCATAATAATGGTTACAAGGACCAAAAAGATTCGCAAAGGATTTGTATAGACATTAACTGAAAAACGAGATGTTATTAATACACAAAAGTTAATAACATCTAGCTCTAATCCAATCAAATTTGTCTCTAAATTGTGCACTCCAAATAGTTTTTGTTCGTGATCTCTTACATATAAACTAAAAATATTTTTATTTTGTTTCAAAATAAAACAAGAAACCACATCGTTATTGCGATTATTTTACATATTTGCCCCTCGAAATCCCAAGTCAATGTCTGGTCACTTAAAGAAAGAAGTATTTAGTAGTCGGAGACATAACCTGGGTCTTCCGCTATGATTGAAAATATACAAATAGGAAAGGGAGACTTCCGATCTTTGATAAAGCGTTTTTGGCTCACACCGTTCGTTCCAGGAATCAACTTGTATCTTCCACATGATGGAAGGATTTGCATTCTCACGCTTGATAGAAAAGAGGGTCTTTTTTTTCTACTGTCATCTCTCAAAAGTTGACACTGCCAACTTGTAGCATTCGAAGGAATGATTTTGCAATGGTTCTTGGGTACAACATTCATACACTGTGGGATATTTTAGTAAAAATTATCTAATTCCTTTAGCCCGTTTGCTTATCTGGTGAACTTGTCACATGAAAAAATTCATTTTCTATAATTGAAAATGTAACCTCCTTCAAGTAATTTAGATCGTTGTAGTCAATGTGTATTGATCTCAATAGGCTGTTCGAGATTAGGAATAATTTGATGTCGCTGATTCTTTGAAGTCTCAACATTCGTTCTCTTTGTTTTGGCCGTCGCATCAAAGAAACCAGAGCACGTTCTCATTTGTTAGAATGTCGTGCATTGCAGTTGGTACTTTCCACTACTAATGCATGGCCTTTTTAGCCTTGCATGTCACAAGAAAAGTTTGTGACACGTCTTTTTTAGTTTTAACAACGGTTTGGAACTTTCGTTATAACCTTTTTCCAACTCGCATCTTCATTCGGGAACATTTGTCAAGGATTGATTATCCATGCCGTCGCATAGCGCCCAAACCGGAATATTTTATTGCAGTTTGCACGGCGAATTTTGTTCAAAAGAGTTCATAGCAAGATATGAGAATCTATCTTTAATACAAGCAATTTTACACCAACTAATTGCTAACGTTACATTTCCTTCCATTTTTATCTAGTACAAAAAAAGACTAATTCAGCGTTCCACGATTCGATTTCCTGACTTGTGTGTATGTCCATTTATTTGACGGAGGAACATTTCTTTGTAGAGCTTGGCTAAATCTGGCCTTTGCGCCATAAAATACCCAACCAACCAAAACATCGATTAAGTGGCATAGGCCATATATTTAGATTTTAAAATTTATTAAAATATGTATTCATCCTTAAAACTTAAACTCAGGACAATTTGAACTCAGTCATTCCATAGCATTTTATTTGCTTAAAAATTACTTATCTGTTCATTTTAAACATGCCGGTAAAAAAAGTAAAAATTAGCAATCCAAAAATACTTTTGCCTAAATTCCAATTTTAAAGTTGAATTGATCAACTGTTGGGAATCTCGGGGATTCTGTATAGATGACAGAACTCAGAATTGTTTTGAGACAGTCACCTCAAAGTTTTTGGTTCTAACTGAAATTTAATTTAAAAATCAATTTTCATAATATCCATCTAGTCGTTCCTAAAATTCATACAGCAAAAAGTTCTGATAATTCTCGAAAGACTAAATAAGATCAACAGCATCATTTTACAATGTTATAAATACACATGAAAAGAGGAATCCAAAATACATTCGATTTTAATGGATTCGACGCATTGTAGTGAAGCTCAAAATACTACTAGTAAACAATGAAATTATCTTAAACTTTATTGAAGCTATTTATCCAATCAAGCATTACAAATTTATCAATATCCATAACATTGACAAACCTATCAAATTGTGGGTAGCACTACTTTTATATAACCACAGCGACTTAAAAAGCTAAAATAAAATTTTATTGGTTAAATAAAATTGGATTGAAAATGTTTTCAGAAAGAAATATGGCCAGTCATCTGTGTGTGGGTTGTAAGGGTTCTTTAAATGATGCCTCATGACCGCAGCATAAACGCCCACTAAATGGACTTTTAACAAGACAAGTATTTGAAATATGGCAAAACCATGATCCTTGCCAAAGTAAACCACAGAAGTACTACAAACTTGGCTGTGACAGAACATGTGTGAGAGGATGTGACTGCTGAGTTAAAAAGTAACTAGTTCTTTGTATGTAAACACACTTTTTAAAAGAAGCATGAATCCCAATTGGACGAGGACCCAAAAGGTTTGAACTTCAAAAACACTTTTAACAAAAGGTTGAAACAACTGTGTCAGACGCATCGTTAAAACGATGTTTTGTCTACAGCAATGGTTCCCAAAGTGTGGTCCGCGGATCCCCAAGGGTGCACGAAAAGGTTTCAGGGGGTCCGTGGAAAATATGTAATATTTCACAAGCCAAAATAGAAAACTTTCATGAAAAAATAAATATTTTATTATTTTCTCCGATTCGTATGTTCTAAAGCTGTTATATTCTCAAAAATGATTATTAAAAAATATCCTTATATGTACGTTCTAAAAAGTGGAGCAACTGGACTTGCAGATAAAGGAGCTGGACCCAGTGACTGATGATCGTGATTTCGCAAACTTGAAATTAATTTTTTTAGTTAGGGGGTACGATATGTGGATAATGAATCTATCTGCTGATGGACTATCAGTTAACCTCTCTGTTATGCTACAAGAGATTCTTTGGCAGATCTTTCAACTGGTCAAGAAGAAAAACAAGCATCATCATGGTTTTGTGCAGGTCAACATATGCCTTTTTTAATTTTCAGGAGGGTCTTGGAACTGAAAAGTTTGGGAACCACTGGTCTACAGCAACGGAAAATAACTCGACGTAGGGAATGAACTTCATTACCATGATCGTCACCAGAGCAAATCACAGCAGTACTAACTTGTAAGTAATAGAACCACCACTGACATGTGTTATAGGACGTCCAATGTGACTAATGAGTTAAAAAAGTAACTTGGAAAATGCCGACCTCACGTCGAATTCAATCATGACAAGCAAACACACTTTTTAAAAGAAACTTATTAATCATAATTGACAGTACGAAAAGATTTGAACTTCCAAAACACTGAACAAAAGGTTGAGAGAGCTGTGTCAGACACTTCTTTGGAACGATGTTTTGTCTACAGCAATGGAAATAACTCGACATAGCCAACGACCTTCATTTACATAATTATTCCCAAGTAAATAGAGTAATAATCGCTTCAGCGTGGGAATAATTTTGAGCGTTGTCTGGTAACACAGATAAACGGTAGTTTTTAAAAGATTTTAGAACACAAGAAAAAAGAAAAGGGCGCACACACAATTTAATAAAAGGTAGTATGGGAATTAAAACGTTACAATGAATTTCGAAGGGAAAGAATCGTGGATTTTATTACCAAGCGTATATTGGCGATACTTTTACTTCATGAATCTTACGGTCGCCTCATACTAAGAAAAAAAAATTAAAATCTAGAGTCGACAAAAAAATTTAATTTTTTCATGATTCCAATGATTTTAAAGTTTCTTTTGTATAATACGTTTGGAACATTTATGTGCACTACGTGAAGAATGTCGCTCCCAGCAACAACGAGTACAAAATATGAGAAACATTCTCTCATGAAATCTGTAGGTGACAAAAATATACGCGAGTATGAGATTCCATCTAACCTTCACTTCCAGTGGTCTGTCATTACGAAGGCCGGTGAATGAATGAAGTTTATAAATAAAGAAGTGACAAGATCAAAGCCATCAGTTAGGTGGAGGTAATATAAAAATAATTTCATCAGCTATGTTTACATAATTCCGTATTGTTACGTCAGCTTAATTTAACTGGCCAATTATAAATCTGATATCACAACTTCAAAACTTTTTTCGAGGTTCGTTCAGCGCATCATTTATTACGGCATTCTTTTAAAATCAGAATTGTCATTTATCGTTTTCACGAACATCTCAAGACGTAATTATTTTCTCCAAAAATTTTGCAAAAGAGCTCAGCGTAGATCCCGAATAAATTTACTGAGCAAATTGAAACAGAACAATATTAAAAATAATCTCGCGAAATAGAACATAACAGCAATAGGAGATAATTTTTTCAAGAAAATCATCTTTATTAATTACTTAAAGGTACTCTAGAAAAAAACAATTTAACCTATCTGGGCATATTTTCTTTACTATTTTAACGTTCCTAATTTAAATGCAACTTTTAACGCTATCTACTTATTTCGGCCATCAAAAGATCATAAGTAATAGCATAAAAATTGACACTTAACAGTCGCTAGTTAAAAGTGAAATTTTATGCAGAGTTAAAATCTGAAGACCTTTAAAAGGTCCTTTTTGTTAATTTTGGTTACCAGACTGAACTTTAAAGAATTGCTCTCAGCACATAAAAAGGGACACATCTCGGTTGATCTAAGTACACGAATGACTACAAAAAAAGACTGTTCCGCAAAATTTGCAAAATGAAATATATTAAGCACATATATTAAGCTAATATTAAAACATGTTTCAGGAAAATCCACATACTGTTACAAAATATAACAGTAATTTCAAAAATAAAATAAACTTATTTTATAGGAAAAAAGTATTTCATGTAACTTTTGTAGAGACATTTAAAAAGTCAGAGACCAACATTTTCGGGGGCCGCACTTAGAATACGCAGCCACTGACACAAAATGTCAGAAAGCACTCGCAAGTTCTCCAAATAACACAAAAATTAAGCAAGAAAGTATCAGTGAAACTGGTTGGAACAAAAGGAACTTACCTTTTCAAACTGATGAGCAACCGATGTTAAAGTGCTGTTCTAACCAATTTCCACTTATTCCATGAACGGATTGAGGGAAACAATCACGCGTGTCTCATCCACAACATTCATTTTTCCCTTCTGTCACTCGCTCCCCATGGAAATCAAAGAGAATGCTTGCCCCCTTTCAGAGGAGCAGTGCCCCCGAGTTACAATACGAGTAATCCACTAGCGATTATTCCTCCACGAGTTATCAAATGCAAACACTCATCAACGCTGCACTATCCCACGACAGGATCCGACATTCAAAAATGCTGCTGAGTTTGACGACGTCCAAGTGGATGAACTGTATGATGATACGAAATCGCCGGCTGTTAGAGGCCACCTTACACCCTCAAAGCACGTTGCGCGTCTGTTGGTCTGTTTTGAAACGACATGGTTCTTCCCTCTTTCTCACGTTGGAGGTTCTTTTTCCCCACGTGGGGATTTTTTGAGTACGCTAGGGACGAAACGGGACGCTAGCCTTTTCTTTCCTTCGGTACACTCCTAAAGCAGGGATTTTGAAGATGAATGAAGCAACAGGAAAAGGCTGGGCTTCCGATGCAGCTGAGACTACCAATGAACCTCGATTTTGATACAGATGGGCCTTTAAAACTCAAGGGGGTCCGCATAAACGAAGAGTTTCGCTTTTTCTGGTATTCAGAGACTTGATTGTTTGAGGAAACAGAAGTACCCTATGGTGCGCGTATATGAATCATTAATTTCAACACAGGGGGTTGCATTTTTAACTGCTATCGCAGACTCCGATTTAGGTTTAAAAAATCGATTTAGTTTCAGATTTTATCGATTTAAACTTTATTTGGATTTAAATTTTTTTGCCTACGAATTTTTCCGAATTTTAATTTTTTTTAGGGGCTGCAGGATTTCTGGCTTTCATGGACTCTAGGCCAATGCTGAACACTAATACTATCTCGTTGGCGTGGTGTGCCTCGAGTGTAACACAGATACTGTTTCTTTGGAAGTACTACGAAATTTGTCTCCAAAAATTTTCCCATCTATCCAAACACGTGAAGAAGGAAGGAACAACATTACTTATTCCGAATTTGAAATATTTTCATAAAATTAATGAAGGCCGATGGCGGGGGGATAATACTAGGATAAATTATATGAAGTGGTAATTGCCAAAGCATTTTGGTCCGCAAACACTGATATGTGGGAAACTGAGAGCTTCAATCAGTAATATTACAGAAATTGTTTTTGTCGCTTTAAAGTCATCTTTTGTATTACGAGGACAAATTGGACCGGGACTTATTGTTCAAAGCAAGAGCTATTCAACTCACGGCTTGACAACTTTTTATGTAAACAACTTGACAGCTTCTTGTAGCGGCCCTACAAGATCGTAAACTTCTAATATTATCATGATTTTTTAACGATATTTCGTATGACTCGATGAGCTATCTTCACAGAGAAAATATCCCTCGCTTCACAATAAAGCCTTATTCATAGTCATTGATCACAGCACTGTATAAAAAAGTGTCCCTTTTGAACAAAAGAAATATGATAAGCCTACTTTAAAATGTCACGGTCTGAAAGAAAAATAATATGCTAGCGTGCATTTGGCTATAGTGCATTCTTTGCTCTTTGCTCACTATAATTCGTCCATAGATTCCCTCGGCGGTGAAAGTCCTCTTAAAACGACGAAAGCTCGCCACACTGTTTAATAATTGAGCACAGGCCTTTGCGAAAGTGTAAATTTGTCCTCTAAATCTCACTTACATTCATGGCCGAAAATTGGTCACCTTACCTACAGCTATTGTGTACTCTTTTCTCTTTGCTCACTTAAATCGTCTAGATTCCACTGCGATGAAAGGCCTCTAAAACGACGAAAGCTCGCCACACTAGTGCAGACCGACTGCCTCTGCAAAAGTTCAAATTTGTCCACTAAACCTCACTTAAATTCATGGCCAAAAGTTAGTCACCTTACATATAGCTATTGTGTACTCTTTTCTCTTTGCTCACCGTAATTCATCCATAGATTCCCACGGCGTTGAAAGGCCTCTAAAACGACGAAAGCTCGCCACTCTTTAATAGAGCACAGACCGACTGCCTCTGCGACAGTTTATCAGCAAGGGGTCTGGGATGTGTACGCGTAAGTGAAGAATAAAAGAGAAAAGCTGCGAAGACACTACTAAAAATATCCCCCAAACGGTTCTCTTCAACAGGAAGCTTCAGCGATGACAGAATTAATGGCTGCAGTGGGAAGATCTGAGGGTCACGACCCTTGCCTACCCTCCTCTTCTCGAGCACTTATTTACAGTCTGGGCGGGCTTTTCGAGGAATCGGTGTTAGAATTACAGGAATTGAACCAAATTCTGAGATTTCATTCATAGATGATTAATTGAGTGTGTGCAGCCACGAACAGCAAGTGTGGATTCAATGCATCAAAAGGAGCGGGTTATGGAATAACGAGTAGCCAAATCCAGCGGCTATTCATTATTAAACAATTTGCTTGTTATTAAATACATGGGGTTTCGCCCACCCCTCTGGAGATGTTGGTTTCTGATTCTTTTAAACATCTCTACAAATTAAAAAAAAAAGTATTTAATTGTATGCACTTTAAATGTCGTGCATTAAAAGTATTTCATACATAAATACTTTTTAAAGTTCTTCAAATAAAATAATAGTGTGATATTTTATTCTTAAAAGAACCTTATTTTATTAATTAATTTCCATTATTTTATATAATAATTTGATGACTTCATGTTCGTGCCGAAGCATGGAATAAATAATTGTGGACATGTTTGTTAGGTAGGTAGGTATTTTAATTAACGTCACATTGGAGCAACACAACGGGCTATTCGTGACGGTCCAGGATCAAACCCGAAGGGAAAGATCGAGGACAACACTATCTGACCGTGGTTCAAAATTACGTTGTGTTGTCCTCTGATCTTTCCCTTCGGGGGTTGATCCCGGACCATCACCAATAGCCCATTGTGTGTGTTGCTCCAGTGCTAAGTTAATTAAAATACCTACCTACCGAGGACGTAATTTTGATTCACGGTCAGATGACGAGGTCACACCTGAGCAGGCCTCCCACTCTCCAAACTTCCACACCACGCCAACATGAGGACATTTGAAGCCACGACAGATTTAACGTGCGCCAGCCGCCTTTGTACACGGCGGTCTTTGGTTGGATTCGAACTCGCAACCCTCCGGTTGCTAATCCGTTGCTCTTCTAACCGGGCTATCGCGGCCAGTAATGACTCTGAAAGAGTGGATTTCTTATATTATATCTCTACAAATAAAATATTGAGCTTTATAGAATGCTTTTGTGGTATTAAAATAAAATTTCACTTATTAGATTAATTAAAAGCTCTTATAAAATTCATCATTCACTGGGGAATTTAAAAGCGTGTTACTTAATTTCTTCCACCTACATATCCATCCAGCATATTTACATATCGTATCAACGCTTCAAAAGTAATAAACAAGTAAATTTTGAGAAATAAGATTTGAGTATTAATTTAACGTTATTTGTTATAAATATTTGGTGAACAACCCATTTTAAAACGCTTTGTTTACTCGTATCAACTGAGACGGACACTTTTTTGATTGCGTAATCTCTTGCTTTAAAATAAATCTAGTGATGAAATATGATATATATATAATATCGACCTTCCAATGAAATAGACGGAGCCATGTGGGCGGAGTCGCCGTCATAATGCAGCCCCATATTGGTTCAACGCCAGTCCTACGACACTAAATTGGTTGAAATACGCATGCGTACCGACATGATTTCTGTATAGAAACGGAATACGCATGCGCCTGTCGTATGTTTTATCGCATGCTGGTCTAGTGTGTGGTCTGGGAATTGAGATGGGCTAATTAGCTATATCGAAGCACAAGCCTTTCATTACTCTCGTCATTTTGTCGTACATTTAAATTGATATTTTCTTCCAATACCACGTGATCTTCAAACCGAGCGATCGGGAGAAGCACCATGAAGCTTCTCGCACATGCTCGGCCTTTTTCAAAAGAAGGACGATAACTCATAAAGACTTATAGTTAAACTTTCTAACATTTTATTAAGATTCAGATTTTCGTTTGGCCGAAAAGAAATCTTAGCAACTTTCCTGATGTTACTGACATAGTCCAACTCCGGCGAGTTGGCAGTTGAGTCACGTGGTTCTGAACAAGTCTATTCTTTAACCCTCCAAGTGGTTTTGACGAGATATCTCGTCCATCAAGATCTGACTAATTTTGCTAATGACGAGATATCTCGTCAAGATATTGTTAATTTTTTTATGTCGAGATCAAGATCTGGTCTGTTTTCTTCTTACAACGAGGTTTCTCGTCCACCAAGATCTTGTCAGTTTTCTTCTAATGACGAGATACATCGTAGAGACAACCACTAGGAAGATTAAATTAGGTGACAGATTGGAAGCAACGTAAACAAAGCGTTTCCACAACTGGCGTCTTTAGCCTGAATCGTGGTTCTAAATTTATCGTTCTGTGCCGAAAGCGATAGCATTGACGAGTTGGAAGGGGGAAAACATCCACGCGATCTCTATTCCTCATCCTAACGCGCTTTGACACTTTTTCCCAAATTGACTGACTCAAGGTTGACTGCCTTCTCGTCGGAACTTGCAATAGCTTGGCTAGGATTTCATTTCGAAGGGAGCCCAAAGTTAGAATTTATTTTACTTCATGTTTGGTCACTAGAGAAATTTTTAAAATAAGGGTATAAATAATGCGTGCTAATCTCTATAAGGAACTCATGTAAGGTTGATACGAATACAGAATCATACTTAAAATAGTTTATCTTTACCTAATATCAAGTGTTCCAAGTACTCAATGTTACCTTGCATAATTGAAGGGCCCCGTAATATCATTCAAATTGTGATTATTAGTTTAAATTCATCCGTAAAGTAATTGCTCCTATTTGCAAAGAACAGTGTAATCTAAAAAGCTATAATTGTATTCTTTTCGGATGGAAATTGAAGCGTGCAAATTCTTTAGCTACTTAAAGTAATTCTTTTTTGCTTTTTCACGGAGGGAAGTATCTGAGAGCTGACATCCTGATTGAATCTATCAGAAATCAGGAAGGGAATCATAAAATTGACATCCTGAAGACCTTTGACTTCAAGTTAATTATAAAATATTTCTCGACAAATGAATTTTACAAACGTTTGTGCGTATTAATTCTAAAAACAATTTATATATTATCTATTTTACCAATTACTTATCATTAGGTCTGGGATTTTGATCTTGATGGACAGGTCAAAACGAGCGATATAACTGAAAGTACGATTTAACGACTATACTTAATGTTTTTTTATTGATCGTTTACATTTTTAATTTTGTAAATGGGTGAGCAGGTGAACTGTTGATTTTTTTGCTTGCTGCTCTCAAACCCAAAATTCATAGAACAGGTCAAAAAGAGCTATGTAACATGGGGTAACTGAACTTAAGGTATTTATTGATCGTTTATATTTTTATTTTTGTGAATGGCTGAGTAGGGCCCGAGTGAACTGTTTGATTTTTTTTGCTGTTCTCAAACCAAAAATTCACCCAAGGACAAGTCAAAAAGAGCGATAAAACCGAATGCGCGATGTAACGAGAGGTTACTGTACATGGGGTTCTTTATTGATCGTTTACATTTTTATTGTTTTAATCCGTCAAGTGGTTTCGACGAGATATCTCGCCCAACAAGATCTGACTAATTTTGCTAATGACGAGATGCCTCGTCATCAGGATATTGCCAATTTTTTTATGATGACGAGATCAAGATCTGGTAGGTTTTCTTCTAATGATGGGATCCCTCGTCAAGACAACCACCAGGAGGGTCAATAGGTGAGTATGGCCCGAGTGAACTGTTTGATTTTTTTTTTGTCTGTTCTCAAACCCAAATATTTATCGATGAACAGGTCAAAAAGAGTGATTATAACGAGGAGGTAATAAACTTATGATTTTTTAATCGATTGTTTACATTTTCGTTCTTGTGAATGGATGTGTAGTGCCGAAGTGAGCTGTTTGATTTTATGCCCCTGCTGTTCTCAAATCCAAAATACATTGATGGACAGGTCAAAAATAGTGATATAATCGAATAAGAGATATAACGAGGGGTTACTGTGCTTAAGGTAATTGATTAATTGATCGCTTACTTTTTATTCTTGTGAATGGTGAACCCCAGTGAACTGCTTTCCCAGGGCCTGTGATGCTCTTAAGACGGCCTTGTTGATAGTCCACCCCCAGAACGCGACATTTCGTCTTTTGGGAAGATGTTATCTACCACAGAGATAACTACTCATGAGTTATCATTTCCTGATCATGTTCGTTGGGGTGCATCGGCGGTGGAAGCCCAAAGGCACACTATCGGAATCCTGAAATATTTCGGAGTCTGGATTCCAAAGCGCTGATGTTTCCGCAAATCCCCAGCTTGAAACTTGTTCTGCGGAAGAAATGGACACCCTCTTCCCTGCTGTACAGAAACGCGGTACTTTTGTAAAACAAAACGGCGCTCTCGTTTTCTGGAAATAAAAATGTGCTTGTAAAAGATGAGATAAAGCAATTGCTTTTTAATCATTACCAGGGCCCGAATTTTGTTGACATGTTATCTTTTAGTACGCACTTAGTAGAAAATGCCTGAAAAGACGGAAATTCAGTTTGTCCCTTATCTCCTGATTTGTTTATAAAGGGCTGTTAAACAAAAATGTATTTAGATATTTTGCAAATCATGTAAATTTCTTTCATCAGATTTCATGCTCAAGATAATCTTGTCAATACAGTGTTAACGCAAGAGCATAGTGAGCAGCTACAGAGTCTCACTATTTAAGGGGCGCCTGGTATTATTAATATTGGGATTATCAGTTTAAACTCGTCATTTCCAAAGTGCATACAGTTTAACATTATAATTGTATTTTTCCAGATGAAAATGTTCAAAGTTATTCTTTTCGTTTCGTTATCCACGGAGGTCTCTAAGAGTTAATAAAACTTTTCTCAACAATTAAAGTTGTCAAATTCACATCAATTAAAGGGATGTGGGCAACATAGTGATAAGCCAGAAATATATTTGGTAATGAAAGCAATTTTTTAGCGTAATATTCAAGGTTGGTACGTAGTTGAATTTAGGTCGCACTGGAGGCAACCGTTAGTGCATTTTTAAAAATCATTTTTCGGTATTTTTTATTTTTAGGTCATGTTTGATAGTTTCAGAGCAGTCGATTTATTTATTCTGTAAACTTGAGTTTTAGGATATGATATTATTTTAATATATACTATGTACTAAATCTTTTATTAGTTTTCAAACCTTCTGAATTCTTCTTATTCATATAATTGTAAGTATTCCGCTGGTTTCCAATGTCATTGGATGCTGTGATTATATGATGCCTGACATGCCGAGAAATAAGAAATTTGCAAATTTAAATTTGTTCATTGAAAATAGGATTCAAAATAAACAAGTCTACAAACGAAGATCACCAAAATATGTCAGTTTTAATGCGCGCTTTAAGTAATCCATTTAAAAAATTCATTCAACCAAAAATAACAGAATCCGATAAGACCTTTACACTTAGAATAAAAATTCAATTTTCAAGTTTGGACCTTTCCAAACACTACTGGCCATTAAAATTACACTACTTGCCATTAAAACTGCTACACCAGGAAGGCGGCACGCCATACACGTGAAATTTGCATGACAGATAGAACATGCTGTGATATGCAAATTATTAGATTTTCAGCGCATTCATGCAAATCAAGCGGCGGTAGCGACACCTACAATGCTATAAAAGAAGAGATTTGACACATCAGGTTTCTCATACTGGAATTGCATTTGAACGTTGTTTTCGGGTAAGAAAGTTCTTGTAATGTCTCGTGTAAGAAGGAGAAATGCCTACCAGCGCGTGTCTGATTTTGATCGAGGAAGGATTGTAGCCTACCGGGATTGCGGTTTATGGTACCGCAGTATTGCTGCTCGCGTTGGTTGAGATCCCATGACTGTCGGCAGAATATGGAATCAATGGGTTCAGGACAGTCATACGGAAAGTCGTGCAGGATCTCAGCGGCCCCCCATGACTAACAGCCGAGAAGACAGACATGTTATCCGCATGGCCACAAGGGATCGTACAGTCACGTCACGAGCCCTGAGTCGAGAAATGGAGTCGTTTGTAAGACGAGTGTCTGCTCGAACAGTTCGACTACGTTTGCAGCAGCATGGGCTGTCAGCACGGCGACCATGGCTTCAGCTACCCTTGACGCTGCAACACAGACAGGAGCGCCTCCAATGGTGTGATCAACGACGAACCTGGACGCAGGAATGGCGTCACGTCGTCTTTTCAGACGAATCCAGGTTCTGTATACAGCATCATGATGGCCGCATCCGTGTTTGGCGGCATCGTGGAGAACGCTCATTGCCAGCTTGCATTCGACATCGTCATACTGGCCCATCACCTGGAGTGATGGTATGGGGTGCCAGATACACGTCTCGATCACCTCTAGTTCGAATTGCCGGCACTTTGAACAGCAGCCGTTACATTTCTGATGTGTTAAGGCCCGTGGCTCTGCCCTATCTTCGAGGCCTCCGTAACGCTAGGTTTCAGCAGGACAATGCACGACCGCATGTTGCCCGTACTGTCCTGACCTTCCTTGATACAGAACTTGTTCGACTGTTGTCCTGGCCAGCACGCTCTCTTGATCTCTCGCCAATTGAAAACGTATTGTCAATGGTTGCCGAGCGATTGGCACGTCACCACTCGCCATTCACTACAGTCGATGAACTGTGGCATAGTGTTGAAGCTGCATGGACTGTAGTACCCGTACATTGCCATACAATCTCTGTTTGACTCCATGGACAGGCGGATAAGTGCTGTTATTGCTGCCAGAGGTGGTTGCTCTGGGTACTGATTTCTCAGGATCTATACCTCCAAATTTCCTGTAAATTTAATCATTTGTTCTTCCCACTATAATGTATGTGTCCAATAAATATCATTCTGTTATTTGCATTCCTTCCTGGTGTAGCAATTTTATTGGCCAGTAGTGTATATCGTTTCTACGCTGCTGGGTGTTTGGTACAGCGATTTTCAACCGGTGTGCCTTACTGGTGGTGAAACGGTTTAAATATTGTAAGATTATTTCATTTCAGTGGTTTAGTTTTTAACTTTTGATAAGTGAGTTCACACACAAATAATTTCGAGTAATACTCGTATGAATAATACCCATATAAATAATTTTGAATATTATTTTTTAGAACAAAAATATCACAAATAAATTGTTTCAAAGACTTTTAAAAAGCCACTTTGGAACAAAAATGGTAGGTAATTACTATTTTTATTTTTGTAAATCAATTCAAAACTATACCTATTTTTCCAGATCAACAAAAACTAAAAGATATTTTTGGAGGAATTTTTGGAATTCGTTTATGTGTGCATGAGAAGGAAAAGGATGAAAATCTCTGGATTAAGAAAAACTACTTGAGGACCCTCCATAATTTTTGAATTGTTACACCGCTTGGTTTGACCATTCTCAATTCAGAAATGCCTTAGAGTCGGGAAAACTGATAACGCCGCATTGCCTCAGTCGTCTTCAAGGACACTCATACATTGATGGATGAAATGTGGTTACAAATAATTTCGAGTAATATCGTATGAATAATACGCGGATAAGCAATTTCGAATGTTGTTTTTATAACAAAAGTCATAAATAAATTATTTCAAAAGACCTTTTAAAAACTTTTTCACTTTGGAACAAAAATGGTAGGTAACTACTGTTTATATTTTTTGTAAATCGATCAAAATACTACTGGCAGCCCTCGACTTTCGCACATAATTGGTTCCTGAAAATGTGTGCGAATGTTGAATGTTCGAAAGTAGAGGGATGTAAAAAAACATCAAAAATTGTATTTTAAAATATTTATTTATCAATAATATATTACAAATATTTATTTATCAATATACATAATTAAGTTAACGAGGCGTGTTTAAGTGCTTTCAGGTGTTTTCTTTACAAACTTGTCAAGAGTTTTAGTTGAATACCAACCTTTTTTCTTTTCTTGATAATGAGTTCTATAATATGCTGTCTTTCTCAATAGGTTTTTGAAGGTTTATGTCCAGGGGCAACTGATTCTTCCTTCGATAAGAATGTACTATTAGGCATTTTTTTCCAAAATAAACCCATCTCGTCTACATTGAATATTTGGCTAGGAGAATATTCTCCATCTACAATAACTTTGGACAATGAAGAAATAAATTCTTTTGCAGCATCTTTATCTGTATCAGCCGATTCTCCAGTGAATTTAATATTTAAAAAATACCTCATTTTAAATGTGTTGAACCAGCCATTACTTGCTTGAAACACCGTGTTAGAATCTTTTTATCTAGTCTTCCAATCTTCATGCAAACTAAGAGCCTTAGCTTGAATCATGGAAAAACTCAGAGGAACAACGTTTTGATGTTGATCATCAATCCATGATGACAAAGATCTTTCCATTTCATTCATCGCAATGCCGTGTCTTTTGGAAACAATCTTTGAAGATATATTTTTACAATTTTGAACGTATTCCTTAATTTTATTCTTGTTTTTCAAAATTGAACATATTCGCTTCCATGCAGCGTTCTGTGGGAGCGAACAATTTTTGCATTATCGACAAAAATCTTTAAAAAATTGAATTTTTAAAAATGTGCGAAATAGCGAATTGTGCGAAAGTAGAATGTGCGAAAGTCGAGGGCCGCCTGTATACCTTTTTTGTCAGATCAGCAGAAAATAAAGAGATATTTTTGGAGGAATTCTAGAATTCGTTTGTGGGCAGAGAAGAAAAAGCTGAAAATCTCTAGGTTAGGAAAAACTACTTGAGGTCCCTCCATAATTTTTGAATTGCTGCACCTCTTGGTTCGACCATTCTCAATTCAGAAAAGCCTTAGAGTCGGGAAAACTGATAACGCCGCATTACCCCAGTCGTCTTCAAGGACACTCGTACATTGATGGATTAATTTAGAGCAATAGCGCCAGGCTGGTATGTTTCCGGTAGTTAGAAATAAGATAATTCTATTAGCAAATGTGGGCGTGGAATGTGCTTTGGTGAAGTCAACGGAGTTTCGCTGTGATGTTTCGAAATAATTTTTGTTTCGGGGTACCATTGGACTTCGGTTGCTCTGGGTTCAGGAACTTACCCTTTTACTCCTTTAGTCCTATAAAACTCTCGTTTCAAAGAATTGTTTGTCAGCTATTAAAAAAATTTTGTGACTCAGACATGATAAAAAGTTTTTTTTAATTTGTCCTTATGGAGGAAATGTGTTTAAATGGGTACATTACACATTTGGGGACATTGCCTATATTGTGCCAGGACAGTAATATGTAGCTAAAAGGGACAGCAAGAATTAATGCAAAAACTGCAATATTTTAACTTTAATGTCTTGATTAAGGTACTTTGAGACTAATCATAAAAAATATTTTTTGAAAGGGGGCGGCAGGTATTAATGAATATCCTGCAATATTTTTCCTTAATATCTGGATTAAAGTACGTCGAGACTAATGATAAAAATTTTTTTTTCGCGTAGGTAGTGTGTCAAAATAGGTACATTACCCCTATGTGTCAGAACATTGGCATGTAGTTGAAAGGGAACGGCAATAATTAAGGAATATACTGCAATATTTTCTATTGTTATCTGGATTAAGGTACTTTGAGACTTGAATGATAAAAACCTATTTTTCAAATGGGTCACTTAGGCGATGTGTCCAAATGAGTACATTATCTCTTTAGGGACAATTCCCCTATGTGTCAAAACATTAATATGGGGACAGTATGAATTAATGAATATACTATAATATTTTATCCTTAATATCTAGATTAAGGTTCTTTGAGACTTGAAATAAAAAATTATATTTTAAATGGGCCTTCAAATAGGCAATGTGCTCCAAATGGGTAGATTACCCCTTTCGGAACATTTAATATATGTGTCAGAGTATTGGTATGTAGTTAAATGGGTACAGCGGGAATTAATGAATACGCTTTTTTTCATAGGTTATTTAAGGTACTTTGAGACTTAAATGATAAAAAATTATTCTCTTTTTAAATGAGTCCTTAAGGCTATGCATGCAAGTGGGCATTCGAAAAGCAAAGTAACGCCACTTCTGGAAAATAAAAGCATTACACAAAACCACTAGCGCCCTCTGTATTTAGCTTTACAGAAGAACCCTCGCATACCCAAGATAGGAGTGTTATCATTCCGTGTATTGATGATCCATGAAAAATATTATATGTAAAGTGTTATATTTTTATGCAGTTAACATATAAGTTCACTATGCGGATACAAATGAATGATGATACATAGCAGATCATTTTTAGCCCAAAAGTTGCCCAACAAGTTCATAAGTAGCCCAATCTGGCAATGGTTTTGCATTTTGATTCACGGTTAAGAGGAGAGTAGACTTTCAAAATCACCAAAATCTATTTTTTTAATTTTACTCTTACAACATAAAATATATAGTAGATAAGTATAGTAGGTGTACTGCAAAAACGATTTTTCTCCGAACTTTAGAATTTCAGAACTTTAGAGTTTCAGGACTTTAATTGCAGCATTACCGAAATACTTCAAATGTCTATTTGATTTATCATATGTCTTTATGAGCTGGAGCATTCTTGAAGCAATACTGGAAAACTTCGAATGCCTCTTTGATTTATGTCTCTTTACGAGCTGGAGTATTCCAGTATTGCTGTAGAACTTTAATTGCAACAATACTGGAATACTTTCAATTCCTTCGAATGTCTGATTTATATCTCTTTACGACCTGGAATATTCCTGAAGTATTCCAGTATTGCTGCAATTAGAGTTCTGCAGCATTACTGAAATACTTCAAATGTCTATTTGATTTATCATATTTCTTTATGAGCTGGAGCATTCTTGAAGCAATACTGGAATACTTCGAATGTCTCTGATTTATAATATCTCTTTACGAGTTGGAGTATCCTGAAGTATTCCAGTATTGCTGCAGAACTTTAATTGCACCATTACTTCGAATATCTCTGATTTATAACATCTCTTTACTAGATAGAGTATTCTTCAATTGTTCCAGTATTGTTGCAGAACTTTAATTGCAGCAATACTGGAATACTTCGAATGTCTCTGATTTATATCTCTTTACGAGCTGGAGAACTTGAAATATTCCAGTATTGCTGCAGAACTTTTTTGCTGACAGAATCTCCATAAATTTCTTCGCGAAGACACGAGGGAGGAGAAGGGGTGAAGCTACCATTTTCATCGTGGGGGAGTGAGGCAAGTGTGTGTTGTTCCAACTGTCAGCCAGCATAAGCCGACTTTGTTCCTAACGTCTGCGCGCCGCGAATTTCCGAGAACGCAGCTGTCAGAACATTTGACTTCTCGCAAGTGAGGGAGTCTTCGCCTTTTTATTCTCGCAGTTTCCGTTTCTGGATTTTTATTCTTAAAACGGGCGTCCACAATGACGTCTTCTGTTTCAAGGTCCGTTCCTCGCCATTCATGCCTTATCACTTCCGCGAGCGAAAACGAAACTGATAAATGAGCATTCTTTGTACACGTTGAAGCATACGAGGAGTATACAGGAAGCAGGGACATATTCAAAAGAGGACCCCCCCCCCCCAAAAAAAAAGCTCTTGATGTTGCAAAAATAAATGCTGAAATTTGATTAATTCATGTAAATCATATGGTAGTTTCCAAACTTATTTGGCTCAACAACCCCTTTTCAAAGAATTTTCTTCGGCGGAATTTAATTTCTTCCAATTCTCTGGAAAACTATCTCGATCTATATAAATAAAAAAATGGAATGTTTGTTTGTACATTGAATATTTTCTACCCAATTCAAGTTTTCTATCCTTTTTGGGCCCTTCTGATGCTAAATCCTCTCTTGCGCGTTTGGCTTCTGTCCATCTGTCTATATTATGTGTACCCGTACTACGTCCAAACGGTTGAATATATTTTCATGAAACTTTGCATACTGTGAGTACTTACATTCATTTAGTGACTGAATTTGGTTGCGTAAATATGTCTGTCCGTCTTCTCGTTCTATGTTCGATTTTGTGTTTGTGTGTTTGCACAAGTATCGCATAAAATGTATTTAACATATTTTAATGCAATGTTCTACATTTGATACATCATATTTTAGTTTAGTGAATACATTATTTGAAATTTCTTTGCTTAGATATTTAAGCAAGTTTCGTGTTAAAACATCTGACTAACTATACTTAAATCAACCATAATTTGGTAGTTTTGGAGTAGCTGGAAGGAGTAGCATTGCAATTACTTGAATTGTTTTACCAGTGCTGCTGAAAAATCAATTACTTTTACGGAATTTTTAAATTCTAATACTTTATTTATTTTGAGCCTTATTTTTTCTTTACGAAATATAAAAAAATTCTGAATATTTGGGACAGACGATAAAGAGAATAAACATTATAAATAAAATATACAGAACGAAACCTTTTAAAATAGGACTAGTAGCTAATATGGCAACCTTGGTATTTTTTTAATCGTTTGCTTTTTTAAATTTGTGTCCGTTATATTCCAAGAATATTTAGTAGTGAAAAAGCAGATACATTTATTACTTTTCGTTCGAAGCTTTTTTAAATCTGTTTTAAGATGTATTTCTGGATTTTCAATTTGATGTTTTTCATTCAATAACTGTAGTCAAGGTAAGTAATGGTTTAATTAGTAGAAAAAACATTTTTAATCATTGTATGATAATTTCGGGAAACGCTTTTGTTTTTAAATGACATACAAGGCATACTCTGAACTATTCCATGCATTCTGGGTAACACTGGCACACTCTAGAGGCTCTTTTTTCTTACTAAAAATTTAAATTCTATGAAAGTATTAAATATGATATTTATTTACATTTGTGAATTGGATTGGATTGAAGGTTGAGGTTTTATGGAGCAAAGTCCAAACACGGACAAGCTGCTCCAAGCGCAAGATAAAACAATAAAATTTAAAAATTATTACAATTATGAAATTGTGCATTTAACAATTGTGTACCTTTATTAGAGTGTGGTATTTCTTACATGTGATGAATGGGGATTACAATTTATTAACGAAAGCGGAAGTTAATTAACCAATTCAATCCGAGTAACACCGGGTAATTCTGCTAGTTAATAAATGGTAAGGGCGTAGCTGTGCCTACAATTTTAAATTTCACCAAAATATTTATGTAGCTGTGAGTAATTTTAGCATTTCAAAAAGCTAGTTTAGAAATAAAACTTGGGAAATTATCAAGCTATTTATTTTAAAACGAAATAACAAAATTGAATTGCACATAAGCACACTATATATATATATATATATATATATATATATATATATATATATATATATATATATATATATATATATATATATATATAGATTTCTCACTCTCATCAAATCAGAAAAAATCAAATAATCACTATTATAAGATAGGCATTTGAATTATTAACTTCTCACTGGAGCAGCATGAGTTATTGACGACGGTCCGGAATCCATACCGAAGGAAAAGATCCGAGGACAGCACCATATAATTTTTAACCAGGTCATATGACGAGGTCAAAACCTGAACTGACCCCCCAATCTCCAAACTTCCACACCACACCAACGTGAGGACATTCGAGGCCACGTTCACTATTATAAGGATGAGCCTGGTGTTGGTCTACCAATTTGTCTTTCTTGGCTCTATTTTCAACAACAGCATCCTTAAATCTCCATTATTTGCAGTCGATTCCTCTTTTTAGTTGACCTATCGCACTAAATTCATGTTCGACTAAACAGGAAGACGGAATTGCACAATGAAAAATTTAAATAGGAAGTGCACGCAAATATATACATACTAACACTCGTTTGTTATGACTCGTCTTTTTTTAGACTAATCAGTTATAACTTGCATTTTACAACATATACGTCTTGCGACAATGTAGTGAGGGTGTCTGTGTGGCGAAGAGAATAAGTATTTGCTAATCAATCAACCTACCTGCCTAACTCATGTGGTATTTTAGATCACAGAGGCGGTTATAATCCCTCACATTGGCATGGTGTGGAAGTTTGAAGAGTGGTGCGCCAGCCCAGATGGTGACCTCGTCATTTGGCCGTGATTCACAATTGGAACTTGTCCTCGGATCTTTCCCTGCGGGATTGATCCCGGACCGTCGGCAATAGCCCGTTGTGTTGCTCCAGAGAGACGTAATTTCAATTACCTCACCTAGCTATTTCATATAATATTTTAGATCACAGAGCCGATTGCAATCCCTTAGTCCTCGCATTGGTGTGGATGTGTGGAGAGAAGGGTACTAGTTCAGGTGTTGTCCTAGGATCTTTCTCGTCGGGATTGATCACTGACCGTCACCAATAGCCTGCTGTGTCGCACGAGTACGATGTAAATTCAACTACCTACCTACCGATGTATGGCCGGGCTAAAAATTCCCCTGCACGGTACTGGGTCACGGCAAGGGTCATGACCCCCAATCCCGTCTCAGCTACACCCGCATGCTCATGCACCGCATACACCACTTTCTTCACGAGAGAAATGCATCGAAACAGAACCCTTTGTGGAAAGTGTTCCGATCGAGATGTTGCCGTTCAACCCGGAGCTGCTGTATCAGTTTTCAGTCCAGGCAGGGAGGTTCTAAAAACAAAGATTGAAAAAGGGGCGTGTGTCGAAAAGGGCGTCGGATCAACTCAATGAAAGGGTTAAAAGACCTCTATTAATGAGGACCGCGTTATTGCGGTGTCCTCCCTCTTTCGAACGTAGGTGGCATCATCCGCAACTTCGCGCTTGAGATCATGGCCGAGACCTTCCAGGATGTTGATATCGGCACTTATTTACGGCCTGACGGCATTTGTAGTTTTAAGCAATTACGTTTACCTCTTGTTTACGTGATTAACATCTTTCTTTCCAGTCAAAAGCCAGGTTTTTACATTGCACTGACAAGTCACCGGACACCTGGAGTAGAAGCAAAACATAGCATTTAATTTGGGGTCGGACTGACTCTCTTCTGTTCAGTCAAAAACCAGGTTTTTACACTGCACTGACAAAAGTCACCGGACACCTGGAGTAGAAGCAAAACATATAATTTATTTAGGGGTTTGACTGACTCTTCTGTTTTCAGTCAAAAGCCAGGTTTTTACACTGCACTGACAAGTCACAGGACACCTGGAGTAGAAACAAAACAACATTTAATTTGGGGTCGGACTATAAATTTAAAAATTTATGGTCAGAAATATTAAAAACTATTTGGGTGGTGCAGGTTCGATTCCTCCCTCGGTGTATTTTTCTCTTTTGTGTCAGTGAGCTTTCCTTGTCCATTTACTTATTGTTGTTCGGCGCATCTCGGCTAACTATGGCCCTTGCGCCATACAACCCAAGTAACCATATAATTTGGTACTGGGGTCTTGAGATAACCCAGCTAGTCCCTCCCTAGTTGCTCCATAGGTTCGATCTAATTAACCCTCGTGGAGCAGAAAATGAAAATAGAGCTACAAATCAAGTAACTCAGTTGGTTTGCCCAGTGCTCTCGGCTGGTTCCTATGACTACTTTGGGGTATTTCTCTCTTCTATATCAGTAAAAACTTCCCTTGTGTGCGTATGTTGTGAACTTAGCCACATCCACAAAAATTAACCTACAATACAGTAGTATATACACTATACTGACAAAAGTCACCGGAACCTAGTAGGTAGGTATTTTTAATTAACGTCGCACTGGAGAAACACAAAGGGATATTGGAGACGGTCCGTCATCAAACCCGAAGGGAAAGATCGAGGACAACACCAGGTGATTTTGAACCACGGTCAGATGACGAGGTCACACCTGAGCTGGCACCCCACTCTCCAAACTTCCACACCACGCCAGCGTGAGGACATTTGAGGCCATGGCAGATCCAACCAGGCTACCACGGCTGACGTATTAGTTTTTAATTGAAATATTTTGAGATTATTCGAATGTGTCGCAAATCTCAGATCCGGAACGTCTAAATAACATCACTGTAGCAAATGTCAGTGAGCAATCCGGAAAGAAATATGAAGAATTTCCCACTAAAATTGCAGATCGAGGCAATTTCCACTGTATCCGGTTCTCAAATCTTTTTCTGGACGGTTTTCTTCTCAAGTTCGCATTGTTGTCTAATTGCTTGTTTCGAAACTCGAGTGACGGGTTTTTTAAAAAGCAATATCCTTACAGATTTAAATTTTAATATGAATAAGAGAAACGGGTTAATTTTGGTGTTAAGAAATCTCGTATTGAATGTTTGTGACGCAACAGCCATAAGCATTTGATAATAGGAATGAGATGTCTATGAAAATCAGCACAAATTAATTTTATGATGTTGGCCTAAAGAAACAAATAAACTATAGGATTTCATTTGTCCAGTTCTAATTTAATAGCCTATTGTGTTTCCCCAGTGCGACGTTAATTAACTACTTACCTACCAGTTCTAATTTAGATGTTATTTTATACTTGTCAACATGGCCATGCCATATACAGAAATGTACTAATACTTTTTATGATTTTGCCATTGTTAATACTTATATTAGTTTAATGTATGACAGATAGTTGAGTTCACATTGCAGATAGGTAGGTAGTTAATTAACGTCGCACTGGAGCAACGAGTATTGTCGACAGTCCGGGATCAATCCCGAAGCGAAAGATAAAAGGTCAACTCCTCGTAATTTTGAATCACCACGAAAGTTGAGAGTCACTGCCCTAAGTGAAAAATAGATTTAATTTTGAATTTAAATTAATTTTGAACCACGGTCAGATGACGAGGTCAACCACCTTTTAGTTGGCGCCTCACTCTCCAAACTTCCACACCACGCCAACGTGAGAATATTTGAGGCCACGACACATTTAAATGTACCAGCCTCCAAACATGAGTGATAAATATCACAAATATAGTGATAAAACGAGTTACCAAAAATATTCCGAGTGACTCAATCTCCCTTATTGAATCGCTCTTGAAAGTTTAATTCGGAGAAAGGGTGCAAAATTCTAGGAACCTGAACACCTTGTGTGCTAATATTGTTGAGGTTCCGAACCTCCCAAACATGAGTGATACATATTACAAATATACAGATAAAACGAGTAGCTCAATTTCACTTATGAAATAACTTTTGGCTGTTTTATCAGTCGAAGGACTGCAAAGTCCCAGGGACCCGAACACCTTGTGTCGTAATATTTTTATGGTTGGGACCCCAGACTTTCAAATAAGAGTGATTGATAAATATTACAAATATACAGATAAAACAAGTAACAAATATTTAGTGACTCAATCTCTAATTGAACCGTTCTTTGTCGTTTTATTGGAAGGGGTACAAAGTCCTAGGAACCTGAATACCTTGTGTCCTAATATGGTTGAGGCTCCGAACCTCCCAAACATGAGTGATACATATTACAAATATAGAGATATAAAACGAGCAACTCAATCTCACTTATGAAATAATTTTTGACTGTTTTATCAGTCGAAGGGCTGCAATGTTCTAGGGACCCGAACACTTTGTGTCCTAATATTTTTATGACTGGGATCCGAGACCTTCCAAATATGAGTGATTGATGAATATTACAAATATACAGATAAACCGAGAAACCAAATAATCAGAGTGACTCAATCTCACTTATTAAATCGCTCTTGGCCGTTTAATCAGAAAGGGTGCAAAGTCCTAGGAACCTGAACACCTTATGTACTTAATGTGGTTGAGGTTCCGAACCTTCCAAACATGAGTGATGCATATTACAAATATACAGATAATACGAGTAATTAAATATCCAGATTACCACATATGTATGAAGCAAATCGGATCTTACTTGGGCCCCCTTGGCGCACTGTCTATTACCGTCGGTTTTACCCGTTTTGCGGTGTCCCGAGTTTGTGATGCAAGACGTGCTTTTTCTTGCATTTTAACGTCTTTCCCTCTCATCGCACTTCACACCTGAGGATTTCCCCAAGGAAAGTAATCCTTGCGATTTCAACTGAAGACATCTCGAAAGTGGAACGCGTTTGACGAAAGATCAAGTTTTTCCCAGAGCGAGACCTTCACCGCAGAATTTCGTCCAGTTGGCGATGTCCGAATAAGTGACTGTCCGAGAGCGTTTTTGTGTCTACCTGTCTCCATTTATGTCCCGTGAGCTTCCTGGGATATTTTTACTTTCGAGGAACAGGACTTCCGCGTCCTAACCTAATTATGAGGCCCAGATGACGCATGTCAGCTGGCAATGTGGCGGAAATCTGGTCATTCGGGGAGGCGGACTAAGGCAAGAATTAGGCTCTGGCATCTTCAAGGCTGTTTGTAATTCTCAATGGGGAACGGTTGAAATTCTTAATAACAAGGAAGTTTAATAAAAACCAGTTGTGTATAGCAAGGATTTTAATTCGGAAATGGAAAATTTCATGTGAAAGTAACATCTTATCAATATTGATAACGATTCTATCAAACATATCCCCAGGTATGACTTTCGTCACCCATCCAACAGAAAAAGACCAAGAGCTATTTTAAATTATTAATCTCTACTTAACTCTTAAAGTTCTATCATTTAAGCTCCGTAACTGAACGTCTGCATCTCTCCTCAATAAAAAATGAAATAAACAAAAGAGATTCGTATCGTTTTGATGACAAGATCCGACTACTATAAAAGCAAGCAGGAAAAGTTCTATCTACCGATTTTGAAGCAAGCTTCTGAGTGCCTCAACCCCCACCCACAACACCTATCCTTCAAGTC
Source organism: Meta bourneti (assembly GCA_933210815.1). Lineage (NCBI taxonomy): Eukaryota > Metazoa > Arthropoda > Arachnida > Araneae > Tetragnathidae > Meta > Meta bourneti. Next base: position 45,917,468 of record OW119933.1, read on the forward strand.
CCAGCAAGACTCTATAAAAGTTCTGAAAAACTCACAGACGTTCTGATAGATATCAGCATTCATCGGAGTCCACCTGCCCAGATTCTCCAGAAAAGAAACTACCGTTGCCATCTTATCAAATGTTTTAGCAATTTGAGAAATAGCTGTTGTCCTCATCGGCATGAGGTTTAACCAGCCCGTCCGCACCAGACCGTACGCGTAAGATAAATCAGTTGTAGCGAGCAGATTGATCTCAGGCCCGGAGACCAGATACGGCGCTCCAAATAGGTTTAACCAGCCATTTCAGATACGGCCCTTCGAAAAGAGTTACCCGAAGCGCAGGCCAGATACGGATACCAATATTCCTAGATGAGTGTATGTTTCATAAAAAAATAAGCATTTAAGAATAGAAAATAGGTGCCAGGCTATTTTACAAAAGCCGTTTTTATATATAGATGTGCTTAAATAGGAAGCGCAAGGGGCAAAGCGGCACGCGCAGACCAAACAGAGCATATTCATCCTCGCGCCGGCATCTGTTGGTCTGCATCACTTGACCACGGATTTACAGAGTATGAACTTCAAACTTCAAAAGGATTAAAATTAGCGTATAAAAAGGTCTGTGTACACAAATGATCGTGTAATGGATTTTCCGCAAATATTTACTTTGTTTACAAACTTTGTTTCTGGAAATTCACTTTTTACTTTTGTGCCCACGTTGGAGAACTGACTACTCCGTCGTATCTTGTCCACTCATCGCAATGATAATAGCCAACCGAAGACCGTTGTGTACATGGGGGGGGGGGTGCACGTTAAATCTGTCATGGCATCAAATGTCCTCACATTGGTGTGGTGTGGAAGTTTGGAAAGAGGGGTGCCAGTTTAGGTGTGACCTCGTCATCTGACCGTGGTTCAAAATTACGTGGTATTATCCTCGGACCTTTCCCCTCGGGTTTGATCCTAGACCGTCTCGCCAATAACCCCTTGTGTTGCTCCAATACGACGTTAATTGAACCCACCCAATGATGATAGTCCACTGTAACTTTAGTATTAAATGCTTGTAGAATAGCACGTGCACCATTAGAAACAATTTCGGTACAGCCTTACCAATATCGTTTATTTATCTCCAAAATCATTTTTAAACTTGTGCTGTGAGTGAAAAAATGATAAATTACTTTAAGGAAAAATTAACATAATAATAGGATAAGATTGCAATCAATGCCAATTAACAGAGGGGATTACTGTCAATTTTAACAATCTTCCAAAAGAATTATCTTGACCTAATACGCTGAACACGCAAAGAAATGTAGCAGTGGTGTTATTAATTTTTTTAAATAAAAAATATACACCTTCGACATACGATACGTAGATATGTGAAGAGTAGTCAGGGACGTAAAAAAGAAAAAATAATGTCCATAATCATTTCCTTTACACTTAGTAATGAATATTAACTCATTATGAATACATTATATTTGAATATTAAATAATAAATAATAGTTATTTTACGAATAAAAGAACTTTTATTTTATTTAACCTACCATTGGGTCTTTACGGAGATACGTCGTCCATCAAGATCTGGTCAATTTTGCAAAGGACGAGATATCTCATCCATCAAGATCTGGCCAGTTTTACTAATGACGAGATATCTCGTCCATCAAGATCTGGCCAGTTTCGCTAATGACGAGATATCTCGTCCACCAAGATCTGCTCAATTTTGCTAATGACTAGGAATCTCGTGCATCAAGATCTGGCCAGCCTTGCTGATGACGAGATATCTCGTCCATCAAAATCCGGCTAATTTTGCTAATGACGAGATATCTCGTCGGGACAAAACTACCCTATGGCTACAAGGGAAAATGAAAATCCAAGTAGCATTCCTGTTTTCCACCCTTTAAAGCTGCCTCCTTTTCCTGTTTGGTCTATTTATTTAATGGTATCAAAATATAACTGAAAGTGGAGCAATCCAAAAACAAATTGTCCATTGCCCAGAACTGGTGAATATCGGGAAAAGATTATTTCATCAGAAGCTGGCCACTATAGTACAGTTTTCGACTTGAAGATAAACCACCAGGAGGATTAAATAGAAAAATGTATGATGCATTTATGGTATTATATTTGCATAAGTATATTAAAAATCAGAAACAAAGACTTTCGGGACCTCCGTTTCCCTCTGCCTGGTTACGCTTCTTATTAAAATACCATATTAAAATACCATCCTCAAAAAATGTGACAAGTCAAAAACATGAAACTTTCAAGAAGCAATAGAAAATTGCAGCTTCTTCAAAAATTGATATTATATGACATTGAGACAAATTGATAGAATCTTATATCAGTCATCTATCAGTTATATCTCACCTAAGGGTAAATCAAAAATTTTCTTCGCGGCAGGGCTTTTTACACCAGTTATTCACAGACCGCGGCCCGCGGGTATCATGCGGCCCTCCGTTGATTTCCCGGCGGCCCTCCGTTGATTTCCTGGCGGCCCGCCTCACCATGCGTTATTTTAACAAGTCACACGATAGGTAATTTAGGTTAAAACTTCGTTGCTAGACAATGCATTAAAATTCGCGAGCCTCTTGGGTCAACATATATCTGTGAACAAATATTTTCAGTCATGAATATTAACAAAGCGAAAAATTGGAACCGCTTGACTAATGAAAATTTAGAATCAATTTTGCGCTTGGCTACTACAAAAATCGAACCAAATATTGAAAGAATTGCTAAATAAATGCAATGTCACACATCAAATTAAATTCTTTATTAACTTTTATTATCCTTCTTTGTAACAGTATATGATAAATATGAATTTTACTGATAGATAACTTTCATGTTTTTATTGGCTACCCTCCCATAAGTCGGAGGAGCCGCCGTAGCCCAGTTGGAAGAGCCCGTTGTATTGATCCAGTGCGACGTTAACTACCTACCTAGTCATAAGTCGCAGTGAATCCATGTGGCCTTGGTCTTAACAAGTCTGTGCATTCCTGTTTTCCACCCTTTAAAGCTGCCTCCTTTTCCTGTTTGGTCTATTTATTTAATGGTATCAAAATATAACTGAAAGTGGAGCAATCACGGGAACGAAACACGAAAGGTAACACAAAAACTTACCTTTATCCCGAGATAGCAAAGTCCGAAACTAAGCCCAGCCAAAGACAGTCGTGTACACGTTGGCTGGTGCACGTTAAATTAGTCGTGGTCTCAAATATCCTCACGTTGGCTTAGTGTAGAAGTTTGGAGAGTGGGGTGCCACCTCATGTGTTGACCTCGTAATCTGACCGTGGCTCAAAATTCCGTGGTGTTGTCCTCGAATCTTTCGCTTGGGGATTGATCCATGACCGTCTCCAATAGCCTGTTGTGTTGCTCCAGTGTGACGTTAATTAATTACCTTTACCATTACCTGTTTGGTTTGCTTGATTATTTAATGATGTCAAAATGTAAATGAAAGGAGAGCAATAACGGGAACGAAACACGAAAGCTGAGCTCTATCCCGAGATAGTAAATGATTTACTCACCCTTTACAGAAAGAAACAAAACGAACTAAGATGTTTTTAAAAATGATTACAGTTCTAGATTACACAAAATACATGGAAAGTGACTCAACTTGAGATAAGATATTTCTCCTGAAGAGGCACGCGTCATCATTCCTCAAATGCAAAAGCGAAGACTTATGACACTCTTGTTGCATTTTATAGCAACCATACCTGCCAACCTCCACGAAAAAAAGGCCGTGGTAGCCCGGTTGAAAGAGTAGCGGATTAGCAACTAGAGAGTTGCGAGTTCGAAATTTCAAGTTTATAATATTTGATAAAATAGCGTTTATCCTTTTATTGTCGTGCGCACGCTTTCACAGTGAACTTTAAATATCAGATCGTTTAGACAGGTATTATTTAAAGAGAAAGAATATGAGGTTGGTTTGAATCTAAGGTCATTTTCTGCTGCACGTGGAGCATTTAGGCAGGGTTTGGTTTGGTTCGTCACCCTTCGATCGCTTTTGCTATACTAGGGCTAATTACACCAGGATCTGCGAGGTAAAGATATTTAGGTCGGGATCTATGGTATAAGGATTTCGTCAGCAATTGCTATTGACTGTTACAATCTTGGAGATGAGCCTTTTGTGTCATCACAAATTCAAGAACTTGGGCATCAATTGCGAAAAACGCCAAAAACTAAAAATTAAGTGCCGACAATCCCGTCTTAACACATGGGAAATTTGGCTCTGCATTTGTTAAAAACTTTGGGCCCCATCCAAAATGAAATACTTGCTACGCTACTGGTCACTCACTCTACGAACATTTTCTGCTGCTCGAGAGCTAATTAGACCGGGGTCTAGAATGTAAGGATTCGGGCGTGTAACCGCTAATGACCGCTGTAATCTGATGAGAAACTTTTGTCATCATAAATTCAAGAACTTGGGCATCAATTACGAAAGAAACATCTTTAACTAAAAATTAAGTACAGGCAATCCCGTCTTAACACATAGGCAATTTGGCTCTGCATTGGTCAACAACTTTGGCCCCATAAGAAATGAAATCCTGGCTATGCGCCTCTGATCTCTCTAGAATCATTTCACAAATGAAATGTAAATAGTTGTTTGAAATTAGTCAAAAAAAATGTTCATGTAGTATTATGACCTTTCGATTGGAATTGAAAACCGGTGGAGATATTGGACCCCTCCAGATTTATTTTCTGTGCACGTGCCTGAAACCAAATAACGAACAAATTTGGTCAATACCCTCGCATACATTTATTCCAGTGTCCTTTCACCTTGCCATTGAAAACGATTGGAAGAAATAACGTCGAACAATTGAACGGAACCAAGTTATCATCCCACTCACTTCTATCCTTACTCCAAATCGATGAGACTTGTGGTCTTAGTGAACCATCGATATAGGTCAATGGACTCGCATTGACCCATTTGTGGCCGAACCACAAAAGTAATCCCTTTTCAAGTAATGATTAGCGAGTCCAGCGAGTTTTCGCACTTACTTTTCTGCATGCGCATGGAGGGCAGAGTTCATATTAAAAACAAAAGTAATCCCCGTTCAAGTAATGATTAGCCGATTTCACACTTACTCTTCGGAAACTGGTTACTCGTATTTCGCGTATATTTGTAATATTTATTCCTCATATCTGGGTTGGTAGGTAGTTGAGCAACAGAACGGTCTATTTCGTCATATTTGGGATACTCGAGCCACACTCATTGTTCGGGTCCAAGGGACTTGCGCCCCCTTCTGATAAAGCGGCCGACGACCTAATAACTGCGATTGAATCACTGAATATTTGGTTAGCCGTAATAAAAAAAGGCATATTTGCAGTATTCATCTCTTATGTTTGGGAATCCTGGGCACCAATCATTGGGGCCCAAGGTGTTCAAGTCAATTTGACTTGGCGCCCCTTCTGATAACGACGAACTAATAACTAAGATCCAGTCACTCTGAATATTTGGTTAATATTCAGAGTGACTGGACCCGTAATAACTATTACGGGACTGACTATTTATACCCGTAATAAATGTATATTTGCAGTATTCATCTCTTATTTTTGGGAGTCCAGGGCACCAAATATTGGGGCCGAAGGTGTTCAAGTCTATGACACTTGGCGCTCCTTCTGATAAAGCCAGGGATGCAATCACAATCTCCTGAAATTTACTCGCTTCAGTTGGTTGGTTTTGGTTCTTTTTTGGCGCAAGGGCCAAATTTGGCCAAGCTGCGCCAAAACACAGACTACAACAGACAGACAATGTTAAGTAATTGTGAAAAGAAATGATGGAGAGAAGTAGAGAAAGATTGCTTGGGCATCCTGGAGTCTCGTCCCCGATGTTTAGCAGAAGCAGTAAACCATGGGAAAAGGTAGGTGGGGACTTAATTAACGTCGCACTGGAGCAACACAACGGGCTATCGTCGACGGTCCGGGGTCAAATCCGAAGGGAAAGATCCGAGGACAACACCACGTAATTTTGAACCACAGTCAGATGACGTGAGTCACTAATAAAATTTAAAAATTAGTGAAATGGTATGGAATTTATTTGATTATCTCCCTTTCGACATCCACAAAGCCAGGTGAGTCGCTTGGCGTTTTAAACCTGTCCTCAAAAGCCTTCGCTATTCATTCATAAACTAGAGTCGGAAAAGCTTAATTGGTGCAACACACCAATTTATAAGGCGAAAAGAACAGTAATAGACCGTTTTTATCTCGGCATTGTGCCGTATGAACGTGGTAATTCTACAGTTGACGTTATTATGGAAGATGCTTTCTAGGAAAAAGGATGTGCAATGAAGTCAAAATAAGTGCCCTCGTTTTTCTCGGAAACTGAACTCAGATTAGTGTTTAAAGGAATACAAAAAGGGAGACGTATCGCATAATTTTCTCATGCAAATGTATTAAATTTAAAGCTACCAAAATTACACGATGTAGATTCTGGTTCTTCTGACAGTGGTTCCAAATTACGAGGTGTTGCCTTTGGATTTTTTATTTCGGAATTGATCACGGACAGTCGCTAATAGCCCGTTGTGTTGCTTCGGTACGACGTTTAATTCAATAATTCAGCTCAACGCAGATTCTGGTTTTTGCTATAAACTATTCTGGGGGCGTACTTTTAGATAGGGCCATAATTTTAAGATGGATTTTTGGGAGGGAGATAAAAGTTTGATATATTTTTCAGAGGTAGGTAGTTAATTAACGTCGCCCTGAAGCAACACAACGGGGTAGGGGTGACCATCCCGAAGTGTAAGATCCGAGGACAACACCTCGTAAGTTTGAACCACGGTCAGATGACGAGGTCAACCCCTGACCTGGCACCCCACTCTCCAAACTTTCTCACCACGTGAGGAAATTTGAGGCAAGGACAGATTTAACGTGTTCCAGCCCCCCGCGTTCATGACGGTCTTTGGTTGGATCGAGTTTCGAACTCGCAACCCTCCGGTTGCTAATCCGTTGCTCTTCCAACTGGGCTACCGTGACCCTACATATTTTTCAGATTCCAGTTTAATGTTAATGATTTTAGCCTTCTACCTGTGTGTTTTCTGAAAACAATTTTAAGGATGATCGACCTTAGATTTCAAACAAGATTTTATTATTTCGGAAACATAATCATCTTCAGTAAGACGTGCTAAGTGGAAAAAAATTCATTTTTGCATTGTATATTTTAATTCTCTTTAATAAATAGGGGTCTCCGTGGCGCTGGGTTCGCCCACTTGCGAGTTGTAGGTGGCGCATGTTCGATTCCTCTCTAGGTGTATTTCTCTTCTGGGCCACTAAAACTTTTCTTACGCCTATTTACTTGATTACGCCGAAAAACGTTGTCTGTCTTAAGTTTGGCACAGCTTGGCCAAATACAAACCAACATTGTTACTTTGTATTGGGTCGATACAAAACAATAAGGTTGCTATGTACCGGACGGTGGCGCAGCTTGTCCGCTTTTGGACCTTGCGCCATAAAAACCCTAACATCCAATCCGATGTACCGGACGATGATTGTTTCCAAAATAGCAAAATCTCGTTGGAATTCTGAGGTTAATTATCCGTAAAATAGTTTTCAGACAACATAAGGCTAAAATTATTTGCAAAACCTATCTTGTGTTTGATATTTGCGCCATAAAACCAAACCAACCAACCTTAATAGTATATAAAAGATTCTGTAACTTCATTTTCATCCAGGAATGCATCTTTGTGAGCATATTTGTATAAAATCGTTAAATATTCTTGATACATAGCCCGTAGTTTTTTCACGTAATTGAAGAAATAATTCTTGCTCTTCTGAAGAAATATATTGTCTTCCATACCTCCATATCTTATCGCTAAAAACTTCTTTGAAGCATTAAGCACAAATTTAGTTTATTTGCTTCATAACAGAGAGTAACATAAAAGGAATAGATTTGGTTCAGAGGATCATTGGAACCTAACACCAAAGTACCATGACTCAACATCACACTTGATGCGACATCTTGATGGCATAATATTTCAATATTTTATACATATCTCATTTCAGAGAACATACGCAATATATACAATAGTATATATAGCAGTGCGACCTATCTCCACCACGAAGTACGTTTTGGTAAACAAAGTTGCATTGTCACATCTTGCAAAATCGGTGGCAGAGGCGAAGCTAGACGTTTTTGGGATAAGGAGCAAATGAGGCTAATGCCACCCTCTGTCCAATACAAAGTTTATGTATGCAATTCTTTTTGTCCTATGCCCGTCTCCGGCCTATCGGCCATCAATCAACGAGAATCCCAATAGAGTTCTGAAGTAAAAAATATGGATTAAAACACTATAGCATTTGCAATTCTATTGTCAGGAAAATTTTAGGGTGACCTTGAGGTGGTCTTCAGTCATTTCGTCCAGTCCGCAAAGGGGATAGATAGCTGATCTCTCTACTTTAATACAGTGTAAGTGTCTTTGTTGGTAGTTATGTATGGTAAGAAGTCGAAAGCAAGCGACTCCTACAGCTCTGGGCAAGGAATCTGGATACGAGCTTTATTTCTCAATAAAACATTACAGTTCTTTCCTGCAGACATCTCTTTGTAGATTGAGTCTATTAGTCTTTATAGACGAGTATATAAGCCTCTTGGTGTTACATAAAGGTAAGGGGATTTAGGTTGGGGCAACTGTGCTTTGGGCCATAGCCAATTGGTCCGCCTGTTAATTGCCTTATATACCGCAGCGACTTAGAATCCACTGTAAAGCAACTTTTTTCATAACCTTCCCAAGGTGACAGTTTTTCTCTACATCGATGCACAAGATCATATTCATATTGACTATAATGGTGGTAAGAGCTATATTGCTCAGTGCCTGAGAATCAATGAAAATGGTAGGGTATGGTATCTTAATTAACGTCACACTGGAGCAACACAATGGGCTATTGGCGACGGTCCGGGATCAAACCCTAAGGGAAAGATCCGAGGACAGTACCACGTAATTTTGAACCACGGTCAGATGCGAGGCAACACCTGAGCTGGCATCCCACTCTACAAACTTCCACACCACTCCAAGAGAATCGATGAAAAACACATGTATTTAAAATTATAAGGTATATTATTTAAATATTCTAATTAGAGCCATATTAAATTGTTAATTAATTATTGTTCACAACATTAATTCTTGATTGCAGTGTTTTATTGATCGCTCATAAAAACTATCAAGAGGAAGAGCTTTTTTAATGGCTTGTGTTGATGGGTATATAGGAGAAAGTAATAAAAGGCACCCCTTGTCTTGTGTGCGAAGAGGATATGATTGCTATAACTGAACTGGTCGGGCCGTATACCAGATGTTACTGTTGCGAACACAGAGAGCAACGCTATTTGGTCATAAATAATTTATTATATACATATGGTTCTTTATTATATACATATGATAGAGTTCTATTTACAGACTAAGAACATCTCACCGTCCACTCCGAATATTTGTTCTAAACTAAACTTAAAAAACTACAATCGCGTCAGTTTATATGTTGTCCTTTATTTGAGGCCACGCCTGCCAGACTTGCCAGCATTTTGTATGTTCGATTTATTTATATTTTTATCTACTGATTCACCAGTCTTCACCTCCCCGTGAAATTATCTCCGTACGACGGAACGCACGTGATGTGAATCTCAGAGTTATAAGCAACTCTGTTCAAACGGAAATGGATAGCATTTTGCCGGAGGTAAACATCTTTTCGTGAAGCAAAATCTCACAATTGTTTGTCTCTTTTCTGAATAGTTATACGATGGCTCGGTACCACATTAAAAAAAGGATTGGCTTTTAAACGAGGATAATTTTGTGACGAGTACGAAAATGTGCTTTAAATTATCGAACGTTATTTCATAGAAAAATCAACGACTTTTGAAAAAATATTCAGCTTTGATATAGACTGTTTTGTGGCAACGCTTTGGCGCGTTTTTTGTCGTGCCTTATATCTCCGAGTTAGAAAAAAACACCGTTTTAGGCTTAGCGGAAAATAATTAAAAATTAACGAAAATAATTGCATACAAATAATCGCGAGGTTGCCATTATCCTAACAAAGCGGGCTTGTCTTTGCTTGCCATAACTCGCTACAAAAAGCACGCCAAAAGAGTTGCCACAAAAAATGTCTTTATATCAAAGCTGAACCAAATATATCTGTATTGCCACCCTCTCGGGGCCAGTTCCCCAGTCGACCCCCCAGTACCACCTTAGCTACCCTTCTGACTGACGGACGTGATTATAAACTCTAAAAGAATCAAGCCAGGTGGCGCTACTGACAAATTCCAGATGGCGCTCGCCTCGATCGGCGCACACTTCAGTAGATGGTACACAGTGAACAGTTGAATTGCCGTTGCGATGCTAATCACTTCCAACAACTGTCTGAAGCCCTGTGATAATAGACACTGCTTCTTTTCCTATCACAGCGTCACTCTTCGTTGCCTCTGAGCCTTCTCATCACACTCGGCTGCTAAAGGCAACACAGAACAGTTAAACGGTCTCAATCATCCATTGCATAACCACGCAAACGAAAATGCACTCGTATAGCTATCACGGTATAACGCAATTGTCAATCGATCAAGTAGTGGTAGTATCTATTGAATTCAGAAATTGCTAAATTCTGGAAGGGAAGTATTGTAACAAACTTAGCATACCTTAAGCACCACTCGAAGCATACATTAAGCATCACTCTTACCCGCTAACAACCAATCGGTTCAAAACAATCCAATTCATTGAATATCGCCCTCCAGATCGTCATTTCAATCACGTTGAAAAATTAATTTTTACCTGTCGATCTGTCATTTTTTTGAATTATTGAGGAAGTTCAGTGAAAGACCTTGAGGACGCTTATCCAGATGCCTTTGTTCCAATTTTGACATGATCTCTTAAATCTTTCCATCTGTACTTTACGTTGTAAACCTTAGGTAGGGTTAACAATATAATATATCCTCGAAGCATACATTAACCACTCTAAAATAACAATAACCCACTAAAAACCAATCAGTTCATTGAGCATCGCTCTCTAAATCGACTTTTCAATCAGGTTGAAAAATTAATTTTTACCAGTCGATCTGTGACTTATGAATTATTGAGAAAGTTCCGTGAAAGACCTTGAGGGTGTTTGTCCAGATATTTGTTCCAACTTTGACATGATCCCCTAAATTTTTCCAGCACTTTATGTTATAAACCTTAGAAAGGATTGTCTGATATAATATATCCTTGAAAAGCACACATTAACCCCACTCTAAAATAATAACGCACTAAAAACCAATCAATTCCTTGAACATCGCCCTCTAGATCGTCTATTCAATAAGGCTGAAAAATTAATTTTTACCAGTCAATCTGTCACTTTGAATTATTGAGGAAGTTCCGTGAAAGACCTTGAGGACGCTTGTCCAGATGCCTTTGTTCCAACTTTGACATGATCCCCTAAATCTTTTCATTTGCACTTTACGTTTCTGCTGGGATTCTATTTATTTCTCTATTGTTTAACTCATTACAAGGTTTCCCTTGATATCATTGTGACCGGTATATCAGAGCAACGAAGATAAGCAGCACATAAATAAGCTCTGGAAAGTTCGGCCAATGAGTTCGCCAACAATCGTACCACACCCTATTATATTCAAATTCTATTTCAATATGTCGACGAGTTTCCAATCGAAGACGAACATTTTACTGGGTTCATTTTGCAGGAAAGGAAGGGAACGTGTAATGTTGCGGTACGTTCATGGTCACTACTGAGTGGTGTGCTGGACCTACACGTTGTCAGAAAAAAATAGGGTCGGCCCAGGACAGGAGCAGCATTCATCCAACTATAAATAAACATCTCCAGCTATAAATATTTCGATATAATTAATTTTTTTATGCTCATTCATTCCTTGTGGCGTCGGAGCTGTGGTAGCCTGGTTGGAAGAGTAGCGGATTAGCAACCGGACGATTGCGAGTTCGAAACTCGATCCAACCACAGACCGTCGTGTATGTGGGGGATGGTGCACGTTAAATATGCCGTGGCCTCAAATGTCCTCACATTGGCGTGGTGTGGAAGTTTGGAGAGTGGGGCGCCAGCTCAGGTGTTGACTTCGTCGCCTGAAACCATGGTTTAAAGTTACGGGATGTTGTTCTCCGATCTTTCCCTTCAAGATTGATCCCGGACCGTCACCAATAGTGTTGCTCCAGTGCGACGTTAATTAAAATACCTACCTAGAATAAAATTGGTTCGATATTTTCAATGATTTAAGATGTAAACAAATTGATGTGCGAAACCTTAAGATCTTAGACTGTTTTAAGCATCCCAGACTCAAATGCTCATACGAAAAGTTTTTTCACTGATGAGCAATAATTGAACGATCAGAGAAATCAAATCAGCCTAGAACCAATTATTTCAGAGCTAAGGGTACCAATTGACTATAGTAGGAAATAGCATTTGAAATTTTTACAAGATAAAAAAATGCTTACTTCTGTAGCTTCAGTGGACGAATATATACAGGGTGTCCCAAAAAGGTTGTTCCGCGATTTATCTTTTTACCATTTGGAGATAAGTAGGCAATGTAAATTGCAAAAGTGCACCAAATAAGGTAAGTAATTAAGATATGTGAATAAAATTATCACGTGATAACAATTTAAGCGGATACAGTTTTTAATTTTTATACCACCCCTCTAGATAAAAATCCGAGATAGCCAAAATGTTCCTTACCTGTATCCCTATCGTTAGTAAAAAACCATATTTCTGTAGGTTGAATAGTAACCGGAGATACAAGAGTTTCTATTTTAAGGGGGCCGTATCTAATCTAGAACGGAAACTGACCCATGGCCAAGAATGAAGAGCTAAGTTCTGCATTGCTGCAGATGGAAAAATTTCCTTTTATTTTTATTTAAACCATTTTTTCTACAATATTTTTATTAAAGATTACATTGTCTACTATTATGCATTGCGATTTTCATCTGCAGTTGCAATACTACATTACTTTGCACAATGTTGCACTTTCTGACCGAAAAAAAATGCTTTTTAGCAATGTGTATGCGGTCCCTAATCTGACTGCTTGAACAGCTGTGCACAAGCGGTATAAGTCAACTTTTTTGCGGTCCTTATGCCTCCGTTACTGTCCAACCTACAGAAATGCAGTTTTCTGCTAACGATAGGGATGCAGGTAAGGAACATTTCTGCTATCTCGGATTTTTATCTAGAGGGGTGGTATAAAAATTAAAAACTGTATCCGCTTAAATTGTTATCACGTGATAATTTTATTCACATATCTTAATTACTTACCTTATTTGGTGCACTTTTGCAATTTACATTGCCTACCTACCTCCAAATGGTAAAAAGATAAATTGCGGAACAACCTTTTTGGGACACCCTGTATATAGATTAGGACAAAGAAACATGCAAGTTTGTAAGTTTTTTACATTGTGACCTGCATATTATATACAACGTAAATTAATTGTATTGTTTAATTTTATCCATTCCATGAACATTTGTTGGATGACCGCTAAAAATGAGCAAAGTTTGTTGCTACGAAATCTCCCTTAAATTCATGGCCGAAAATTGGTCATCCTGGTTGTATGTCACTGTCTTTGCAGGGGAGCTTTATAATATAGTAAAACCTTGATAAGTCGTCAATCAAGGAACCAAGATATTTTGACCATTTAAGCGGAGTTTCCACAAAATGTTCTCAATATGCATTACCCTGTAGCAATCATGTAAATTGTTAATTGTCGTTATCGTTATCGTAATTGTTATTAATTTTAATTATTTAATATTAATCGTTAGTTATTCCATAACCTAGTACCTTGTAAATTCATCAGCTTGAACTGGCGTAAGGTAATTTCTAATTGCTTCTAAGACTTAAATTATACTTGTGTTTTAATAGGTGGTGATATAATTTCCTCGTTTTCTCTTTCATCACTCGCACTTTCCCGTTTTTCTTCTAAAAATTCCGTAGTTAAATCTTTTATGGTCGCCTTGAGAACGTACTGCAACGTTGTTATCAATGTCTATGTATCCATTTATGGCAAGAATGGTACATCCACTTTCACAATTACGATTTCAAATAAATTCAATAAAGAATCAAGGTCAGAATATTCATTTTGCATGGCTGATGCTGCCACAGCACTTGTGAAATAGCATTAGTAGCATAAATTTTTAAAAATAGCAGCAAAAACGTCTCTTAAACCTTATCTCAGAAGTAATTTTAGATGCTCAGATACAAAATGAATAGCTAAAACACAAAATGTGCTAATTAAGTATGAAACACGTTGAAGATCTCGTTAAATTTAAATTGCAAAAAAAATATTATCTTAAGAATTTTATGACAATCTATAACAGATTCCGATGTTTTTCTTTCATGGTTGCCACGACTTGGCACCAAAACTTCGAAATTGGTATCCGGTGGAAAATTTTCTTCTGAAGAAAAATCCAAAAGATATTTTTTTCCATCCGCAAAAGTTAAACAAAGAGACTAAATTTTCATTGACCTTTTGCGAATTTTAGAAAAGAAGTCGCCAAAATTTTGTAAATAGGAGCGTTTGAGATGACGAAACTTCGCCAAACTTCGAAATTGACGTCCCTTGAAAATTTTTCTTCAAAGAAAAATAGGAAAGGTATTTTTTCGTCCGCTATTAGTTACAGAAAGGGGCTAAATTTTTGGATGACATTTGGTGAATTTTCAAAAAAAGTCGCCAAAATTTTGAAATTATGTAGCTTTTGAAATACTAGTCATCGAAGTTCAAAAATGTCGCCTTTTCGTCGCCTGTGGCAGCCCTGATTTTGTTTACCATCAAACACGAACCCTGCATGCTTTCCGAAAGTGGACACTGAAGGAATCTTGAGGGAGCAATGCTGGATCTAGGAGAAATAGGAGGGCGTTGAGGAGCAAGAGTGAACAATAAGATGCAATTGTAGCAGGAAAATATGTTAAGCAAATACTTATCCTCTTGACCATACGGACACCCTTACTACAGTGATGCACTGTTACAAGTGCATGTTGTAAAATGCAAGTTACAACAGATCACACAGTCTAAAAACAAGACAACAGGTCTTAACAAACGAGTGTTAGAATGTCTTACTACTTAAACTTTTGATTGCATTTCCGTCATCCTGTTCGAATACAAATTTGGTGCGGTGAGTCTTAATTAATGGGTTCATGCAGAAGTTCGTCCCGTTTTTGGCGTTAGATGGCATTGCATCGCAAAACCGAAGTGTTATCTACTTCATACGTGTAAAGTTTTGTTGTTTGAAAGAAGAAATTTCAGCTAGTACTTGGGAAAAAATTGTGTTATTTGGTTGTGTTTTTTAAATTTTGTTAAGCATTAAAAATGGCAGAAAATAAGGAGCATTTTCGACATTATGCTTTTTTATTTCTGAAAAGGCAAGAATGCTTCGCAGATGCTAAAAAAGATATGTGTTGTGTATGGTGAGGGTGCCGTTGACGATTCCACGTGCCGTAGGTGGTTCAGAAAGTTTCGTCACTTGGATCAGTTCTTTAGCCAGAAACCTCAGAACTTCAATGGGCGCGGGATTATGCAGCTACCGGAGAGATGGAGAAAGGTCAACGAACAGAACGGCACATACTATATTGCTTGAATGTAAAATTTGTAGTAAATAAAATTTTTCTTCAATTTTTATAAAAAGAACCTGGACAAACTTTTGCATCAACCCAATAAAAAGAGGAATCCACTGCATATAGTGGAGATTTAAAGATACTTTTGACGAAACTAGAGCCACAAAGACAAATTGTTATTCTATCAGTCTCATCCTTCTTATTATAGTGATTATTTTTAATTTTACTGATTTGATGTGATATTAATAACGAATAATAGTGGAGAAATCTTGTGTGTTTATGAGCAATTAATATTTTGTTACTTCATTTAAAAATAAATTGCTTTATAACTTTAGTTCCAAGTTTTATTTCCAAACTAGCTTTTAGAAATACTAAAATTACACATAGCTACATAAATATTTTGGTGAAATTTAAAAATTGTAGTCACAGCTACTTATAATTTATTATTAATTGAGATGAGTTTTCCAGAGGGGGCAATCGAAGAAAATTATCTTTGAAAAGAGGTCGTTGAGCCAAATAAGTTCTGGAAACTGGAAACTGTCGCCTAAAAATGTTTAACCACGGACTTATCCACCTGACCTTACAGATACTGCAGTGATGCATTGCTATCGATTCGTTTAACTAAAAAGAGGAATCGACTGCAAATAGTTGACTGGAAGTTATCAGAATATTTTTAAAGAATTTATATTTTTGGTCATTTTTAGGGCACTGTCCTTTTAACCGTTCAAGTGTTTCCAAGATATTCTCGTACAACAAGATCTGACCAATTTTGCTAATGACGAGATATCTCGTCATCAGTAATGCCGATTGAATTCCAATAATGAAGATATTGCCGGTTTTTGATGATGACGAGATCAAGACCTGGTCAGATGTGCTGATGACGAGATATCTCGTCGGGACAGCCACCAGGAGGGTTAAGAATGCTACCAATCAAAATAGTCTAATATAGACAAATTGGTAGCACAACTCCCCAGGTTCATCCTTCTCATTAACCCTCCTAGTGGTTGTCTCGACGAGGTATCTCGTCAGATTAGCAAAACTTACAAGATCTTGATGGACGAGATATTTCGTCATTAGAAGAAAGCTGACCAGATCTTGATCACGCCATCATCAAATTTTCGGCAATATCTTGATGACGAGATATCTCGTCATCAGCAAAATTAATTAGATCTTGATGGACGAGGTATCTCGTTCTAACCACTTGGAGGGGGTCAAGGTTTATAATTTCACTTCTGGGTCATTCTACGCAAAATGAGCAAATCGGCTGTGGCTGACCGATTTTAATGAAAATCAGTTTTTAAATAGGTCACATATAGTAGTGACCAACGGCAAAATATTAGGTTTCAGAAATCTATATTTTGTTAATTATTGACATTTAAAGTTCAAGGTCACACAAATTTAGATTTTCTAGCATTAAAAGTGGCCTGTTTGCGACCATATACACTGCTGGCCATCGTAAATGCAACATCCTGAAGGAAGCATGCAAATAATATGAAATTTACAACATGCATTAGCGGAGGTGAGATATGCAAATGATTAGAATTTCAGCGCAGACGCACATCACGCGCGCCTGTGGCGCCACTTCAAAGCGCTATTTAAGGCTTGGAGATTTCGACGATTTCAAGTACGGCAATTGTGTTTTTCTTGTGGTTTTTCAAAAAAACGATCAATTATGCCTCGTAGAAAACAGCGATCATCTTTTGATCAAGTATCCGAGTTCGACAGAGGAAGGATAGTGGCCTACCGAGATTGTGGATTATCTTTCAGGGAAATCGGTAGTCGTGTTGGACGAAACCAAACAACTGTAATGCGGATATGTGATCGTTGGATGCAGGAGGGTACGACGGACCGACGTGTTCGATCGCATCCACCTCAGTGCACCACTTCACGTGATGACAGGCATATTGTGCGTATGGCAGTGACGGATCGCTCAGCCACATCACGAACCATAGCACAGCACATTCAGTCTGTACCGCATCATCCAGTGTCTGCGCGTACCACTCGACGCCGTTTACAGCAGAGTGGTCTGTCCGCAAGACGTCCATTGCTTCGTCTACCCTTGACGCAGAACCACAGACGTTTCCGCCGCCAATGGTGCGATGAAAGAAGGATGTGGACGGCAGAATGGAATGAAATTGTCTTTACTGACGAGTCACGCTTCTGTCTGCAACACCACGATGGTCGGATTCGAGTCTGGAGACACCGTGGAGAGAGAATGCTGAACAGCTGCGTTATGCACCGCCACACTGGTCCTGCACCGGGTATTATGGTATGGGGCGGTATTGGATATCACTCTCGCACTCCTCTACTACGCATTGCCGGTACTTTAAGCAGCCAGCGCTACATCTCCGAGGTGTTGGAGCCAGTTGTCCTTCCTTACCTTCAGGGCTTGCCCACAGCCATATTTCAACAGGATAATGCGCGACCACACGTGGCACGCATTGTCCAAGGGTTCTTCGTCAATCGCCAGATTGAATTGCTTCCCTGGCCAGCTCGCTCTCCGGATCTTTCGCCGATAGAAAACATGTGGTCCATGGTTGCTCAACGATTGACCCAGAATACATCCCCAGCTGCCACACCAGATCAACTTTGGCAACGTGTGGAAGCTGCTTGGTCTGCTGTACCCCAAGAACACATCCAAAGTCTCTTTGAATCAATGCCGAGGCGTGTGGCAGCGGTGATCTCCAACAATGGCGGCTACTCTGGCTACTAATTTTGGCAGGAACCACACTTCACAGAAGTCTATAAATTTAATCATTTGATACTTGGTCAACATGTTATCTACAAAATAAATTTTGTTGTGATATCTCTTGTCTTTCTTGGTGTTGCAATTTGGGTGGCCAGCAGTGTATTTCGATAAGTTATCGACACAAATTTAAAATTTTATATCGTTGCATTCTTCAGAAAAAAGTCCCTTAGGAAACTTCAGAATATAATTTAATAGTCGTCATTGCTGAATCTGAGGGATCGACTAAAATAGAAATTTTGCCAATTTGCTACAAATTTCAAATTGCTCTGGTATCTCTAGAAATGGAAAGACAATATTAAAAATTTTCTTAATGAAGAGCCTTTCCTAACAAATAGCGTGGCGTAATTTGGTGATTGTATTTCTACTCATTTATAAAGAAAAACATTTAAAAGTAAAAATTATGGAAAATACGATTTTTCAATTTTTAAAAATGCATATTTCACTGTGAGGGAAAGCTCCAAAATCATCAAAACTTTACAACATAAAAGAGCAAGATGTCTATTATACGTCCAGAAATTTTCATAATTGTAATTTGATTATTTTTGTCTAGGGAAAATTTTTAATTAGATGTAAATTTTACTTTTTATCGCAGCTGATAATGAGTTATAACCTCCGATAATATAAAAAATGCGATATAAGAATGAAATAAAGCTATTATTATGCTGCACGTGCAAAAATTTACATGAAATTTCTTTTTAAAGTCTTTTGCTTAATCCAAGGAGTGTTTCCATCAGAGAAATAATTAGGTGGAAAGTTAATTTTGTTTCAGAGAAGTCTTTTCGATTTTCCTTTGGAAACTTAAGTATCAAATACTACTGATTGTGAATATTAAATGCGTTTTGTAAATATTAAGCATTATTAGTCAGGTGAACACTAATTATAGAGTAAAAAGAAATTTAAACATCGTTGTTATACTCGGTTCTCCCAAATGTACATAACACACACGAATCCTTGTTCCATATTTATCACAATCACTAGTGAAATAAGTAAAGATTTCAAGATTCGGCAGCACCAGGAAAATTTCAATTTAAGCAACTACGAAATTGAACTAGAGACCTTTATCAGATTGAAAGTGAATTTAAGGCAATCAAGTAAAGGTTTTAAATGTTTAAGCTTTTTCAATTGTGATTTGATGTCCTGCTTTTAAAATTTCCTTCAAAAGTTAAAAATAATTTGGTATTTCATTGTGTTGATTTGGGATTTCATTGTTTCCATTTGAAACGAGTAATATGCATAGAATGGAAAGGAAATGCTATGATTGGCGATAATAAACATTGCCAGTTAGTGCGATACTGATGGAATATGGTAACCCGTCATAGAACATCCGAATAGGCGTTTGGCGACGAAACTTTTAGTCGCTAATTGATTGGATGGCAAGAGCGTGTTTTTGCGTTTTTCTAATTTTGTTATTGTTGCTTTGGGACTCAAAATACAATCCTGAAATTTTGTTTTACAAATAATAGACATATTAAACTATATTCTTCCAAAATATGGTTTTCGTCAGAGCTGTCCTTCATTTCATTTTATGTGCCTATTTTAAGTGGTAAACCGTCATTTTATAATTTTCCTTTGCTGTTTGGAACATGAAGGAAATAAAAGCCGACTTCCAAACTTCAGCAGCAGTTTTATCATACCTAGCATTGTATCTGGCATGAATTTCAACGATGCATTTAATTTCCTTTAGAACAGAAACCTTTTTAATTCTATCAAAATCGACTATTTTCCATTTTTCGCTACTAATTTTTAGCTTAAATATGATATTTAAAATTGTTGTTTCCAAATAGATAAAAAGAAAATTCTTCATAGATTACAAAATATGAAATATTGTTGTCTACGCTAAGTAGTTTTTGAGAAAGAGATCTTCAAACATGTGCAACATCAAGCGATTTCACAACTCCTCTTCAAAGTTGCAAGTCCTTAAAATGCCTGAAACTTCCAAAATATTTCATTTTGAGCCAGAATATTTTGGATATAGTTATTTATGCATAAACTTAGCCCCTGTAGCAAATTTCATGAAAATCCATCTCCCTACGGCCACAGATTATTTCTGATTTTTGTTCATTTCACATGGAATGACCCTTCTAAGGTGTTTTATTTCGAAATTAGCTTTTTACACACAACAGCTACATAAATATTTTGGTGAAATTTAAAAATTAAGGCACACAGTTACAATTTATTATTAGTTAAGATAGTCTTCCAGAGGGGGTTCCAAAAATTTTCTTTTGAATAGGGGTTGGTATGTTGTTGAATTTACATCGCACTGGAGCAACATAACGGGCTATTTTGAATAGGGGTGTTGAGCCAAAAGAATTTGGGAAACTGAATTTGCTATTGATGACGATTTTACGCGTTTGACTGCCAGATTTGTACCTTGTTATGATTTGTTGTTGCTCACAGAGACGACCTCGAGCTATTCTGCATCAACTTTCCCACATCGGCCGAAACGCCGTTGTGGAGTGTTCCGTTTGGATCCTGAAGTTTACGATTTCAATTCCTCTAATTTATCCCCTACAACTTATCCATTTCCATGTCGTAAAATAGGACCGCGTTCTGTCACCTGTAACTGGGACTCGACTGGACCATTTATTATATTAAATTAACTCCTATTAAATGTTAAATTTAATTCATTTACTTTACTTTTATTTGATCCCACCTCTAATACACTGCTGGCCACCGTAAATGCAACACCCTGAAGGAAGCATGCAAATAATATGAAATTTACAACATGCATTAGCGGAGGTGAGGTATGCAAATGATTAGAATTTCAGCGCAGACGCACATAACGCGCGCCTGTGGCGCCACTTCAAAGCGCTATTTAAGGCTTGGAGATTTCGACGATTTCAAGTACGGCAATTGTGTTTTTCTTGTGGTTTTTTAAAAAAAAACGATCCATTATGCCTCGTAGAAAACAGCGATCATCTTTTGATCAAGTATCCGAGTTCGACAGAGGAAGGATAGTGGCCTACCGAGATTGTGGATTATCTTTCAGGGAAATCGGTAGTCGTGTTGGACGAAACCAAACAACTGTAATGCGGATATGTGATCGTTGGATGCAGGAGGGTACGACGGACCGACGTGTTCGATCGCATCCAACTCAGTGCACCACTTCACGTGATGACAGGCATATTGTGCGTATGGCAGTGACGGATCGCTCAGCCACATCACGAACCATAGCACAGCACATTCAGTCTGTACCGCATCATCCAGTGTCTGCGCGTACCATTCGACGCCGTTTACAGCAGAGTGGTCTGTCCGCAAGACGTCCATTGCTTCGTCTACCCTTGACGCAGAACCACAGACGTTTCCGCCGCCAATGGTGCGATGAAAGAAGGATGTGGACGGCAGAATGGAATGAAATTGTCTTTACTGACGAGTCATGCTTCTGTCTGCAACAACACGATGGTCGGATTCGAGTCTGGAGACACCGTGGAGAGAGGATGCTGAACAGCTGCGTTATGCACCGCCACACTGGTCCTGCACCGGGTATTATGGTATGGGGCGGTATTGGATATCACTCTCGCACTCCTCTAGTACGCATTGCCGGTACTTTAAACAGCCAGCGCTACATCTCCGAGGTGTTGGAGCCAGTTGTCCTTCCTTACCTTCAGGGCTTGCCCACAGCCATATTTCAACAGGATAATGCGCGACCACACGTGGCACGCATTGTCCAAGGGTTCTTCGTCAATCGCCAGATTGAATTGCTTCCCTGGCCAGCTCGCTCTCCGGATCTTTCGCCGATAGAAAACATGTGGTCCATGGTTGCTCAACGATTGACCCAGAATACATCCCCAGCTGCCACACCAGATCAACTTTGGCAACGTGTGGAAGCTGCTTGGTCTGCTGCACCCCAAGAACACATCCAAAGTCTCTTTGAATCAATGCCGAGGCGCGTGGCAGCGGTGATCTCCAACAATGGCGGCTACTCTGGCTACTGATTTTGGCAGGAACCACACTTCACAGAAGTCTATAAATTTAATCATTTGATACTTGGTCAACATGTTATCTACAAAATAAATTTTGTTATGATATCTCTTGTCTTTCTTGGTGTTGCAATTTGGGTGGCCAGCAGTGTATTTTAATTTTAACGTGCTCTTCAAGGGTATAAGCTGCATCGGGGATCAACACTCCTGGTGGTTGTCTCGACGACGTATCTCATCATTAAACCTCCTGGTGGCTGTCTCCACGTGGTAACTCGTCATTAGCAAACCTGATCAGATCTTGCTAGACGAGATATATCGTCACTAGAAAACATTGAACTGATCTTGATCTCGTCATCATCAAAAACGGCAATATCTTCACCATTCGGAATTCTATCGGCATTCTTGAGGATGAGATATCTCGTCATTGGTCAGATTTTGATGGACGAGATATCTCGTCATTAGAAAAGAACTGACCAAATTTTGATCATGTCATCACAAAAAATCGGCAATATCTTGATGACAAGATATCTCGTCGTTAGTAAAATTGGTTACAACTTGATGGACGAGATATCTCGTCAAAACCACTTGGTATTTGGTATTTTGGTATTTTCAATTAACGTCACACTGGAGCAACACAACGGGCTATTGGTGACGGTCCGGGATCAATCCCAGAGGGAAAGTCCGAGGACAACACCACGTAATTTTGAACCGCGGTCAGATGACGAGGCAACACCTGAGCTGGCACCCCACTCTCCAAACTTCCACACCACGCCAACGTGAGGACATTTGAGGCCACGACAGATTTAACGTGCACCAGCCCCCTTTGTACACGACGGTGTTTGGCTGGATTCGAACTCGCAACCCTTCGGTTGCTAGTCCGTTACTCTTCCAACCGGGCCACCGCGGCCCCAAAACCACTTGGAGGGTGAAGCAACCTTCGGTCGCGGTCGGTACTTGGGAGGGTGACCACTTGAGAGTTGTCTCTTCTCTAGGGTGAGTTACAAAGTTTTGGCTCCGATGAATAATTAAGCTGTCCAGCCCATTCAATCTATATTTTGGGCCTCATTAGAGCGGTTGGAAGAGTAAAGGATTAGCAACCGAAGGATTGCGAGTTCGAATCCATCCAAAGACCGTCTTGTACAAAGGAGGCTGGTGCATGTTAAATCTGTCGTGGCCTCAAATCTCCTCACGTTGACGTGGTGTGGAAGTTTGGAGAGTGAGGTGCCAGCTCAGGTGTTGACCTCGTCATCTGACCATGATTCAAAATTACATGGTTTGTCCTCGGATTTTTCTCTTCGGGTTTGATCCCGGACCGTCGTCAATAGCTCGTTGTGTTGCTCCAGTGCGACGTTAGTTGGAATACCTACCTACCAATCTATATTTAATTCAAAATGCTTCATTAATGTATGCTAATTTTTATGATTTTATCTCTTTATTATGATGAGCTGCTACGAGGGTGCTCAGTTTTTGTGGGGAGCCGTAACCAAAAAGACACAGAGACTGTCTTTTTGGTTACGGCTCCGAGGCCTCGGAGCGTTTCCTGCCACGGGGATCGCGAAGAAAGTGCAGCAGGTGCTCGGGACCTACATCTGGGAACCTCGAGGTGTGCACATCAGCTGATCCTCTCCTACATCCACCGGAAACTGAGCCGGAGAAGCACGCTCTCGCATCCTTATTGTTGGCATCATTTTATGTTGCTTCGTTTTTTCAACCTCGCCTCAGATGGTGGGATAGCCCGAATCAGCTGTTCTCTCATCAGCTACTACGACTGCTATTGTCAGTATTTTTTATCCATGAACTTTGTTGGTGACCTGTCGTTCTCTCTATCGGTGGGTTTCGTTTCGGTTTCGCATTTTCGATGAAAAAAAGACCCGTGACACGTGGGCCGAAAGTGGTGCATAGAAAAAAGGGTAGGAATCCAAGATTGTACATTGATTTGTTGATCCATTAATTTAATGGTTAAATAATGATCCAATAATTTAATGGTTTGTTAAATTACCCATCGGTTTAATGGTTTTGGTTTCGCATTTTCGATAATAAAGGCACATGGCACGTGTGCCCAAAGTGATGCGTAAAAATATATACGAGGTATCTGTGAGAATCAAAGATATTACATTCATTTGTTGATCTATTAATTTAATGGTTAAATAGATATGGTTTCGATTTCGCGTTTTCTGTAACAAAAGCCTATGACACGTGTGCCCCAAATGGTGCGTAGAAATATATACGCGTTTCCAGAAAAGAAATCCGATATTATATTGATTCGTTGAACCATTAATTTAATGTATAGAGATGATTTCAGTTTTGCATTTTCGAAAACAAAGGTACATGACTCGTGTATCCAAAATGGTGCGTAAAAATATATACGAGGTACCAGTAAGAATCCAAGATATTACATTGAGTTGTTCATCCATTAATTTAATTGTTAAATAGAGAGGATTCCGGTTTCGCATTTTCGATAATAAAGGCCATGATACGAGTGGTCCAAAGTGGAGATTAGAAATATATACGAGGTGTACAATAGGAATCCAAGATATATCACATTGATTTGTTTTGTTTATCCATCGCAGACCTCAGACTTTTCAACATAAGTCTCTATCTGGCAGCTCAAAAAATGTAACCCTGATTAATTAATTTAATAGTTAAATAATATGTTTTTGTTTTTATAAGAAAGGTCCATGACATATGTGCCCAAAGTGGTGAATAAAATAAAAGAAATTAAGTGAAATAAGAGACGGAAGAGTGGTCGCGTTTTATCCTCAGAGCCCCTCTGTCTACAACCAGTCTTGCATTTCCAAGCTGAATGCAATTCTACGTACAGCAGCGTAATATTTCATCAACAGCAGAATACAGCTGCGTAATATTTTAATAATTAAAATATTAAATGATGGTATATTATTAGATGATAAAATATTAGATTAGAATATATAGATATCTACATAATTTTTGTGAAGACGTATAAAGTACGAGACAGAAGGGGTGCCTTGTCCTAAGAGCCCCTCTGTCTATAACCAAATTTGCATTAACCAGCTGAATCCAACTCTACACACAGCCGCATAGCATTTGGTCAACATCCACATACAGCAGCGTAATATTTTAATAATAAAAATATTAGATGATTTATTAATAGATGATTCATTATTAGACGATAAAATAATGCATGTTATAACATTAGATAAGAAAATGAAGACATCTAAACGTTATTGTGGAGATGTATAAAGTAAGAGACCAAAACTTTAGGGATTGATGCTCTGTCCCCAGAGCCCCTCTGTCTATAACCAAATTGCATTAACCAGCTGAACCCAATTTTACATATAGTTGCGTAATAGCTGAACAACATCAGCATACAGCAACGTAATATTTTAATAGTCAAAATATTAGATGATTCATTATTAGACGATAAAATAAAATATGTTGAAATATTAGATAAAAGAAAATGCAGACATCTCCACAATTATCGTGGAGATGCATAAATTAAAAGAAGGGAAGGGCTGCTTTGTCCCCAGAGCCCCTTTGCCTACGACCAAATTTGCATTAACCAGCTGAACCCAATTTTACATACAGCTACGTAACATTTGGACAACATCAGCATGCAGCAACGTAATATTTTAATAATCAAATGCTTTATTATTAGACGATAGAATAGATATTAAAATATTAGATAAAATAAAATGTAGACATCTCCACAATTATCGTGGAGATGCATAAATTAAAAGAAGGGAAGGGCTGCTTTGTCCCCAGAGCCCCTTTGCCTACGACCAAATTTGCATTAACCAGCTGAACCCAATTTTACATACAGCTACGTAACATTTGGACAACATCAGCATGCAGCAACGTAATATTTTAATAATCAAATGCTTTATTATTAGACGATAGAATAGATATTAAAATATTAGATAAAAGAAAATGTAGACATCTCCACAATTATCGTGGAGATGCATAAATTAAAAGACGGAAAGGGGATGCTTTGTCCTCAGAGCCCCTCTGCCTACAACCAAATTTGCATTAACCAGCTGAGCCCAATTCCACACACAGCCGCGTAACATTTGGTCAACGGGCCTTCAGAGCGAAGAGCGAAACGGAGGAGTTTTTTGCGGTATTTCAAGTAGCGAGCTCGAAACCATATCGGCCCCTCCGAAGGCAGGCCTAAAGGGGTCGCGAGGGGTACCGGAAGGAAGGGACACAAAAGCGTGTTTTGCCTGTTTGCTGCTAACATCCGGGCACCGACAGATGTGCGCTGCTCCCTCCCATCCGCTTCTCTCACGCTCTTCGCCAGGCGACTCGGCTCATTACGATAATTAGGAGAACGGAGGGGGGCCCCACTGACGCGGAATTTCGACATCTTACCTGCGCAAGTTTTATTGACCCCAGTGTCACCTCAACTTCTTCCTTCATTCAAAGAGTTGTCTCAGTAATTTTTGTGAGATGTGTATGCAAATGCACTTGTTAATTCTTTTAAATAAATTTCTAGTTTCAATTTCTGCACCGAGTTTTGTACAACATAGACGGACTCCTTCACTTCTATTTCTTTTGTTGAAAAAATAACATCTGCCTCCCTCGATAATTTTTGTAAGAGTATGCAAATGCGCTTGTTAATTCTTAAAAATAAATTTCTGCACGAGTTTTGTTAACTCCTTCACTTCTATTTCCTTTGTTGAAAAGTAAAATCTGCCTCCCTCGATAATTTTTGTAAGATGTATGCAAATGCGGTTGTTAATTCTATTAAATAAATTTCTAGTTTCAATTTCTACACGAGTTTTGTTGAGTCCTTCATTTCTATTTCCTTTATTGAAAGTTACATCTGCCTCTCGATATTTTTTATCAGAGATATGTCACACAACCTTTTTCATTCTTTTAAATAAATTTCTACTGTCTCGAGATTTCTACGCGACTTTGTTGACTCCTTCACTTCTATTTCCTTTATTGAAAAAGTAATTCTGCCCCCCCCCCTCGATAATTTTTGTAAGAAGTATGCAAATGCGCTTGTTAATTCTTTTAAATAAATTTCTAGTTTCAATTTCTGCACCGAGTTTTGTACAACATAGACGGACTCCTTCACTTCTATTTCTTTTGTTGAAAAAATAACATCTGCCTCCCTCGATAATTTTTGTAAGAGTATGCAAATGCGCTTGTTAATTCTTAAAAATAAATTTCTGCACGAGTTTTGTTAACTCCTTCACTTCTATTTCCTTTGTTGAAAAGTAAAATCTGCCTCCCTCGATAATTTTTGTAAGATGTATGCAAATGCGGTTGTTAATTCTATTAAATAAATTTCTAGTTTCAATTTCTACACGAGTTTTGTTGAGTCCTTCATTTCTATTTCCTTTGTTGAAAGTTACATCTGCCTCTCGATATTTTTTATCAGAGATATGTCACACAACCTTTTTCATTCTTTTAAATAAATTTCTACTGTCTCGAGATTTCTACGCGACTTTGTTGACTCCTTCACTTCTATTTCCTTTATTGAAAAAGTAATTCTGCCCCCCCCCTCGATAATTTTTGTAAGAAGTATGCAAATGCGCTTGTTAATTCTTTTAAATAAATTTCTAGTTTCAATTTCTGCACGAATTTTGTTGACTCCTTCACTTCTATCTCCCTTGTTGAAAAAATAAAATATTCCTCTCGATAATCTTTTATCACAGATATATTAATACCTTTTTCATTCTTTTAAATGAATTTCTACGGTTTAAAATTTTGCATGAGTTTTGTTGACTCCTTCACTTCTATTTTGCTTTGTTGAAAAACTTATATCTATCTCTCTAACGTTTATAAGAGATATGTTAATACTTTTTCATTCTTTTAAACGAATTTCTACGGTTTAATTTTCAGCACAAGTTCTGTCGATTCTCTCACTTCTATTTCCTATGTTGAAAATATAGATATATCTATCTACCTCTCTCGATAACTTTTATAAGAGATATGTTAATATCCTTATCATTCTTTTAAATAAATTTACGGTTTAAATTGTTTTGTTGTGACTCCTTTACTACTTTCTTTGTTGAAAGAGTTATATCTCCTCTCTCAAACTCTCAAAAAAAGTTGGTAGAGTCGTGGATTAGCAACCGAAGTGTTGGAAGTTCGAAACTCGATCCAACCAAAGACCGCCGTGTGCGGGGGGTTGGTGCACGTTAAATCTGTCGTGGTCTTAAATATCCTCACGTTGGAGTGGTGTGGAAGTTTGGAGAGTGGGGTGCCAGCTCAGGTGCTGACCTCATCATCTGACCGTGGTTCAAAATTACGAGGTGTTGTGTACGGGATTAATCGCGGACCATCGCCAATACCCTGTTGCGTCGCTGCAGTGTAACGCAAATTCAACTACTAACTACCTACTTCTCAAAGTAATTTTATAAAATATATGTAAATACTCTTGGCCTATTTAGTTATTTAAAATAAATTTCTAGTGAATTTTTGCGCGAGTTTTGTTAATTCCTTCACTTTTACCTTTTATTACATACATATCTACCTCTCTCAATAATTTTTACATATGTTCAAGTTACATGCTTTTTAGATGCCCCCTATGGTTTTTTTCGACGAGGTATTTCATCATCAGAAAACCTATAAGATCTTGATTCACGAGATATCTCGTCGAAACCACTTGGAGGGTTAAACGACCCTGTGATATAAGAAGACATCAAAGTCTCTTTTTTTTCGTTCCACACGGGAAAAAGAGCAAACTGATCTCAAAAAGAATTTATAATGAAGATTTCTTCAGAATCATAAAAAAACAAGTTTTTCATAATACTGCTTTTCTCTCCACACAGCCTATTAGCATACATTAGGCTAGCAATGCTTTTTTCAAACAGCACAATCTACATCCATTAATTTAAACGCAGCACTTCTAATTGCATTTAGAAATGAGTGCAAGGTATTATTGCATTTAATTGATTTAATGAATGCAATTTGCATTTCCGCTGTCAGAAGCGACAGATGAAACATTGGATGGAAGGTAGGTATTTAATTAACGTCGCACGGGAGCAGCACAGCGAGCTATTGGCGACGGTCCGGGATCATTCCCGAGGAGAAAGGTCCGAGGACAACACCACGTAATTTTGAACCACGGTCAGATGACGAGGTCACACCTGAGCTAGCACCCCACTCTCCAAACTTCCACATCACGCCAACGTGAGGACATTTGAGGCTACGATAGATTGAACGTGCACCAGTCCCCCTTTATACATGGCGGGCTTTGGTTGGATTCGAACTCGCAACCCTCAGGTTGCTAATCCGTTACTCTTCCTACCGGGCTACCACGGCCCCCACTGGATGGAAGAAATGGAACATTATTATTGGTTCATTAATATCCCTATCTGTGGTGGCCGCGGTAGCCCAGATGGAAGAGTCACGGATTAACAACCGGTTGACGTGGCGTGGGAGTTTGGAGAGTGGAGTGCTAGCCAGCTCAGGTGTTCACCTCGTCATCTGACCGTGGTTCGAAATTACGTGGTGTTGTCCTCGGATCTTTCCCTTGGGGATTGATCCCGGGCCGTCGCCAATATTCCGTTGTGTTGCTCCAATGCGACGTTAATTAATTACCTACCTACATACCCTAACTGTGGAACGCAGTTTTTACCAAAATAATTACACTAATCATCGATATATCGCGCTTCGAGGGGGACAAGGAAAATCCCGGTATACCAAGGGAAGCGATATAGCGAATGCCAAGATAAATTTAATTGTTAGAGAAATTATACATTATTATCGCACAGTTTTTACTAAGTCTTGCGCTAATCTATCGATATATCTTATAGTGGGACATGAAAAAAGCGCGATATGCCAAAAAAATGTAGAAATTATACATAATATGTAGAAATTATACATTATCTTACACATGTTTTATGTAAAATTATGGTTATCAAATAAAGGTAAAATATTTTTACGTCTCCGCTAACGAAACCGATGGGTGGAACATTGGTAAGTAGTTAAATTTACGTCGCACTGGAGCAGCACCACGTGCTATTAGCGACGGTCCGGAATCAATCACGAAGGGAAAGATCCGGAGACAACTCGTCATTTTGAACCACTGTCAGATGACGTGGTCAACACCTGAGCTGGCACCACCTCTCCAAACTTCCTCACCACGCCAACGTGATAACATTTGACGCCATGACCGATTTAATGTGCACAGCCCCCACATATACAACAGTTTTTGGTTGGATCGAGTTTCGAATTCACAACCTTCCGGTTGCTAATCCGTGACCCTTCCAACTGGGCTACCGTGGCATCTTGTTTTTATATAAAATTATGTAAAAACTATTACGGTAACATGTTTTTGAATAAGACAGCGCTTTCACGGTTTTCTACATTCCTATTGAGGTTCGACTGATGAAGAACATCAACTCATGTGACTTGTCTATGTCTACAAATGCCCTGCGATTTTTCATATTGTGCAACAGAGCCTGCAGAAGGACTTTTGACAACTGGTTGAAATACAGGCGACCTTTGAACTCCCAATTCTAAAGAAACAGACTTCGATTTCCTCTGCTGTTTGCAAAATTAACCCTCCTGGTGGTTGTCTGAACGAGAGGTATCTCGTCATTAGCAAAATTGACCAGACCTTGATGGTCGAGATATCTTATCATTAAAAGAAAAATGACCAATTTTCGATCTCGTCATAAAAAATTGGCAGTATCTTGATGATCCGATATCTTATCATTAGCAAAATTGGTCAGATCTTGATGGACGAGATATCTCGTCATTAGCAAAATTGACCTGATCTTGATGGACGAGATATCTCGTCGAAACTACTTGGAGGGTTAAAGTTCATCAAGGGACAAGTATAAAAGAGCGATATAGCCGTTAATGCGATGTATAGAGGCGAGTTATAACGATGGATAACTGTATTTCCAATGCAACTTTAGTTTTCCTAGGAAAACAAACTTCAAATAAACGCGAACGACTTTGCAAAAATAATATAGGCTCTATGACTTTACAGAATGCGCAAGAGCAGTGGTGGATCGTGCACTAAAATCGCGCTTGTGTTATGTTTTATAGGAGGGCCCAGATTTTCTCATTTACCTCAGGTTCTAAAGTTTTATCTACGCTTCTGATAAGAAAACAAAATTTTGAAATAGCACGTATTAAGTACGCTTGTCTGCATTTTTGCAAAAGCCAAGCCACAGGAGGTGGACTGTCGACCTTGTGGAAGCTGCCACTAGAGTGACCAACTCTCCCGTATTTCCCGGGAACTCTCGTATTAGAGCTAATTTTTTTATCTTCCCGGTCTCCATATTAACTTCTATACCTCCCGTACATTTCTTTGACAATCAAGATCGCGAAATTATTTTTGTTTATTTTAGCCAAATACAAATTTTCCGATATAAACTGGCATTATCGACAGCTTAGACTTTGAGGTGCTCATCCCAAAAATCGAAAAATTATCTATAATAACCGATACAGTTTAACATACATTAATCGATAGAGGAATATGTTTCCTTTATTGTAAACAGGAAGTATAGAATATATATAAAATTGGTTTGATGTATTCAATTAATTTAAGATACAAACAAATTTATGTGCCAAACTTAATAAGATCTTAGGTTTTGCTTTATAAACATTCCATACTCAAATGACAATACTAAAAGAGTTTTTCACTGATAAGTAATAAATGGATTAATCAGAGATATCAAATCAGCATCGAACTTATTAAGTCAGAGCTAATTATAGCTTCAGTAGTAAACAGCATTTGAAATTTGACCAGGATAAAAACATATTTAGTTTTGTAGCATCCGTGGACAAATAGATATAGATCGCGAAATTTAAACTGTTATTCCCGACAAATACATTCAGATGTAAACTGTCATCGTTATCGACGGTTTAGACCGAAAGTACTTATCCACAGATATCGGAAAATTACGTATAATAATCGATAGAAAGTTTATCATATACTAATTCGTAGCCAGAATATCCATTTCCAGATTGTAAACAGGAAGAATAAAACGAAGTTTGATATTTTCAGTGCTTTAAGAAACAAATTGATCTGTCAAACCGTATTACGATCTTAAACTTTGTCTTAGCATCCCAGGCTCAAATGCCCATACTGAAGAGTTTTTCACTGGTGATCAACAAATGGACTGCTGAAAGAAATCAAAACAGCTTCGAGCTAATGGTAGCAATTAATTGACTGTAGTCGTAGTTTGTGAAATTTATACAAGATAAAAAAAATGCTTAGTTCTGCAGCATGAGTGTACAAGTCCATTCAGGTTAGGACTAAGGAACATGTAAATTTGTATATTTTTACTCTTTTGTGACATATATCTTCCGTGTCAGAGCAAAAGGGGTTAAGTCTGACTTTTGATGAGTCCGAAGAAGTCAAGTGCATCATTAGTTTTAAAAAATAATATAATATGCTTAAAATCGAAACTAAATGAACCTGCGAATCTAAATTACAATTATTTGTATCATGGCATGCTTCTTTTCCTTCCTGAATATTTGTGAGAAAGAGTGAAATATTCAACCCAAGATTCTGAGAAGTAGCCAATTTGACTTAACTCCTTTGTTTAATACTGTCCATACCATGAACATTTTATGCAGCGACGCCGCGCCTCCAAAAATGTGTCGCGACTAAATCTTCCTTAAACCCATGACCGAAAGTTGGTCACTCTAGTCGAACCTGTGAAGGTCTGCCACCGCCGTATAAATAAACAAATCACAGACATATGCGGTTAGAAATGTTGAACCTGTCGGAAATCTCTCACGATGGGAGGTGTACAGAGCCTTTGAAGAATTGCTCACGACCTGTTACTTCTAGGGACAGCTGGCCATCGCGCGACGAACTGCCAGGTGTCTTGATTCCCTCGTGCCCTGAAGCAGCGATTGTGAAAAGAGGGGCACGCATTCCCCTTCCCTGAGTCGGAGAGAAATCAAAACTGAAGACAGAGCTCTTTTACCGGCTACGAAAGACTCGATTTCGTTCGTTTATTATGGAGCTTGCGCGAGTTATCTTAGCGCACGAGGATGAAGTAATCAGGGCAGCTGTCGAATGGCATCCTAAATTTATCAAAGACTAAGCTAGATTTTTTGGGATCTGGCCCCTGATGTCGATCAGTCCAAAACAAAATTTAGGTTTTAAATGGGACTAAGGCAGAGGAGACTCGATTTCGTCGTTTATTAGGAAGCT
The DNA here is from genome assembly GCA_933210815.1 of Meta bourneti. NCBI lineage: Eukaryota > Metazoa > Arthropoda > Arachnida > Araneae > Tetragnathidae > Meta > Meta bourneti. The sequence continues at coordinate 45,950,725 of OW119933.1, forward strand.
TGAGTGAGTTATCGTCTCAGCGCACGAAGATGAAGTAATCAGGCAGATGTCGACTGGCATCCTAAATTTATCAAAGGCGAAGCTAGATTTTTTGGGATCTGGCTGATGTCGATCAGTCCAAAACAGAATTTAAGTTCTAAATGGGACTAAAGCAGAGGAAGACTCGATTTCGTCGTTTATTAGGAAGCTTGAGCGAGTTATCTTAGTGCAAGAGGATGAAGTAATCAGGGCAGCTGTCGAATGGCATCCTAAATTTATCAAAGACTAAGCTAGATTTTTTGGGATCTGGCCCCTGATGTCGATCAGTCCAAAACAAAATTTAAGTTTTAAATGGGACTAAGGCAGAGGAGACTCGATTTCGTCGTTTATTAGGAAGCTTGAGTGAGTTATCGTCTCAGCGCACGAAGATGAAGTAATCAGGCAGATGTCGACTGGCATCCTAAATTTATCAAAGGCGAAGCTAGATTTTTTGGGATCTGGCTGATGTCGATCAGTCCAAAACAGAATTTAAGTTCTAAATGGGACTAAAGCAGAGGAAGACTCGATTTCGTCGTTTATTAGGAAGCTTGAGCGAGTTATCTTAGTGCAAGAGGATGAAGTAATCAGGGCAGCTGGTCGAATGGCATCCCAAATTTATCAAAGACTAAGCTAGATTTTTTGGGATCTGGCCCCTGATGTCGATCAGTCCAAAACAAAATTTAAGTTTTAAATGGGACTAAGGCAGAGGAGACTCGATTTCGTCGTTTATTAGGAAGCTTGAGCGAGTTATCGTCTCAGCGCACGAAGATGAAGTAATCAGGCAGATGTCGACTGGCATCCTAAATTTATCAAAGGCGAAGCTAGATTTTTTGGGATCTGGCTGATGTCGATCAGTCCAAAACAGAATTTAAGTTCTAAATGGGACTAAAGCAGAGGAAGACTCGATTTCGTCGTTTATTAGGAAGCTTGAGCGAGTTATCTTAGTGCAAGAGGATGAAGTAATCAGGGCAGCTGGTCGAATGGCATCCCAAATTTATCAAAGACTAAGCTAGATTTTTTGGGATCTGGCCCCTGATGTCGATCAGTCCAAAACAAAATTTAAGTTTTAAATGGGACTAAGGCAGAGGAGACTCGATTTCGTCGTTTATTAGGAAGCTTGAGCGAGTTATCGTCTCAGCGCACGAAGATGAAGTAATCAGGCAGATGTCGACTGGCATCCTAAATTTATCAAAGGCGAAGCTAGATTTTTTGGGATCTGGCTGTTGTCGATCAGTCCAAAACAGAATTTAAGTTCTAAATGGGACTAAAGCAGAGGAAGACTCGATTTCGTCGTTTATTAGGAAGCTTGAGCGAGTTATCTTAGTGCAAGAGGATGAAGTAACCAGGGCAGCTGGCCGTCTGGCATTCCAAATTTATCAAAGTCGAAACTAGATTTTGGGGGATCTGGCTGATGTCGACCAGTCCACAATAAAATCGGGCCGCGGTAGCCTGGTTGAAAGAGTAACGGATTTAGCAATCAGAAGGTTGCAAGTTCGAAACTAGGTCTAGCCAAAGACCGTAGTATAAGTAAGGGCTGGTGCACGTTAAATCTGTCGTGGCCTCAAATGTCCTCACTTTGGCGTGGTGTGGAAGTTTAGAGAGTGGGGTACCTGCTCAGGTGTTGATCTCGCCATCTGATCTTGGTTCAAAATTACGTGGATCGGATCTTTGCCTTGGGGATTGATCCCGGACCGTCGCCAATATCCCGTTGTGTTAACGGGATATTGCCATCTCCAGTACAACGTTAATTAATTACCACTACTATTACCAAAACAAAATCTAAATTTTAAGTGCGACTAACCCCCTTATAAAAACATTTTATAGAGTTTCACAGAACTCTATAGAATTCTATAGAGGTAGGTAGTTGAATTAATGTCACAATGGAGTAACACAACGTGCTATTGGCGACGGTCCGGGATCAATCCTGAAGCAAGATGCGAGGACAACTCGTAATTTTGAAGCAAGGTCAAATGACGAGATCAACACCTGAGCTGGCATCCCACACTCCAAACTTCCACGCCACGACAGATTTAACGTGGACCAGCCCCCATATGCACACGATTGTCTTTTGGTTGGATCGAGTTTGAAACTCCCAACCTTCATGTTGCTACTGTTCCATGAGGTTCAATACTTTTATAACTTCAAAATGAACAAGGGGAAACATTCATAGTATGGGTCTTGTAAAGTTTCAAAAAGTTTACTCTTACTTGAATGTACAATATTAAAACAAAATTTCTGCAATAAAATATGTGCTATAGCATCTAATGTATGATTAATTTTTGAGTAAAAAAACATCTAACTTAAAAAAACATAAATCTTTATAGCAAAGAAAAATTTCATTTCAGATCTTGCATTTTATAAGGCAATTTATAAACAGGATGTAAGCATTTACAAAAATACTATTTAGAAAAGTACACAGATTAATTGTAACGATTTCGAAATATCGTCTAGTGTACATACCTATCGACATTGAGTTCTAGGTCGGGGGCACATAAGCGGTTATCGCTGATTTATACAAGAATTTTACGAAACGTTAAGTTAATTCTAGGGCATGATGCATTCCCACGGGGCAAGCTGACACCAAAATTGGTTTGTTGGATACTTCATCACAAGCAAGCTTCCATTTTCCTGAACGATTTTTAAAGAATTGTAGTTCTTTCTAGAAAACACAAATTTCCTTTTCTGTCCAAATGAAACAGACGCTATGGGTGATTACGATCTAAGTCCTCGTTGTCTTTATGAGCACCTATATATTCTCCTTACCATCTTTATAATGGTTCACCAACACAAAATTAAATCTTGCATCAATTATTCGTTCCACTTCTGCCTTTATTTCCAATAGTAAAGGAGACCAAGGCTTGGCTGCTACAAGATCCGCTAAAGGTATAACTTATTCCTACGTCTCCGTATGCTACAAGTTATCGAGGCACAGTGCATTTTTACCGTAAATTTCTATAGTAGTTTCCTCTTTCTTTAAATACGTTAATTCGTTTTCTAATCAACGGAAATATGCCCAGCCTTCACGATCTATAAACACACAATTTACCATACTCATAACATAAAGAATCTTTACAATATTTCTGCAAACACTGTTCTTTGTCTGCACGCATTTTCTTTGCAGGTCTAATGTCACTAGAATCCATGACATATTTAAAAACAGTAGAAGGGTAGAAAACTCCCCAAAAGAAGCAAAGTAATTCAAAGACCCAAGAAATATAAGTTTATGCTCCAACTCTGCTTTTAAAAGCCTCTTATTTATCAAATAGTATAATCAGTATCTATCTTTATCTGTGACTCGGTGCTTAACTTCGTTCCTTCTGTTATCTTAATTAACCTACACGTGTAAAACAATACTTAGCTATATTCTCACAAGTTCCAGAGGCTTCTAGACTTCCAATCTGATACTTACCATCACAAATCTTGAGTAGAATGTATTTGCCTGGGATTGCATGTAATCAAAAGAAAAATTTCCCACGTTTGTCACATACATTTCTTAGTCATATTGTCCCATGTTCCAGAGGCTTCTAATAATATCAATCTTATACCTTTATCATCATAAATCCTATGTATACTGTAAAATCTTTGGCAGTTGAACATGTCATGAACATGTATATAAATTCATTAAAATATAAATTTAAAAAAGGAAAAGTTTCCGTATTATATAAATTCTATCTAACAGTGTTCAAACGGTTAAAATCTTTCGCATACTATCGGTTGGGCTCAATTACTTATGTTTTCCCTAATTCTCTAATTACTAATTCTCTAACGTTGGAACTCTGTTCCAATGTTCGAGAATTTAGATAATCCTTTATTTTATTTCAAGTGTTTTCATACATATATTCTCGCATCATATTCAAAAAGCTAAATTAAAGATAAAAAAATAAAGCTAAATTATTCTGTTGCTAATTTATTCCATCACTAGATGGCGCTACCAGTCATTTTGTAAAAGTATTTATTAAAACCCTATACAATTACTCAAACCATTTCTAAACATAGTACATTCCTAGTATTAAAAAAATACAAGTCCAAAAGAGAGAAATCGAATACTACATTAATTCACCACCCATTGTTAACTCTCCGATGGCTCAGCGGCTAGCGCACTTGACTTCGGATCCAAGAAATTACTTTTGAATTCCAAATAATAGGGTTATTCCTATTATCACTAGATGGCGCTACCAATCATTCATCACCATGGCAACACAACTCCAACATGTCAATAACATGACGTCATTTTGTTCCTCCACCCAAAATGTAAACAAACGACCGCCATCTTAGAAAATTGACATCATCACCCGGAACGGTCTTATCACCCTTACCTAATCTCCCCTTTCTGCCCATTCTCCCAATATGGTCCAGAACTCTCATTTTCTATCTACTTATGCCAAAAATATTTTGAAAAACTCTTTGCATTAGGTAGTTAATTAACGTCGCACTGGAGCAACGCAATGGGCTATTGGCGACGGTCCGGGATCAATCACGAAGGGAAAGATCGAGGACAACTCCTTGTAATTTTGAACCAAGGTCAGATGGCGAGGTCAACACCTGAGCTGGCACCCCACTCTCCAAACTTCCACACCACACCAACGTGATGACATTTGAGGCCACGACAGATTTAACGTGCACCAGCCCTCGTGTACAGCCTCGGTCTTTGGCTGGACCGAGTTTCGAACTAGCAACCCTCCGGTTGCTATCGGGCTATCTCCTCCCACAGGGCTTATCCCCCTCCCCAGTTGTACAAGGAACACCGCAATAAAGATAGAAAGACAGTCCCTGTTGGGGCATGTCTAATGAAGAATATTTTGTACTGTAACTTCTCATTCCATAAACTCAAGAAAGATCAATGCGCAACTTGCTATGCATTCTCTGAAGCTAAAAGGAATTTCATGGTCTTAATTCCATCTGAACTCCAAACTATTATAAGCACATTAAATGTAAGAATGGCAGTAAGCAAAGAAAAATGCGCTGACAAAGAAACCAATAACGACTCAACATTCCAATCTATAATACTTGTTTACAGTATTCTTCTCAAATCCCTAGAGGCAACATCTCTTCATTATATTAGAGTCCAAAACTTGTGTATAACTTAGCGATCTGAGGCTAAATTCTCAAATAGCGGTTATTACTGTGTCTGGTCAGAGATAAATGGCAAAAAAGGAAGCAATGAAATCGGAACAGCATTCTACAAGTGGATACATTCTTTATCTTCCGTCAATGAGATATCCGTTTTTCAGTGACACTTGTGTTCTGGACAGAACCGGAATCAATACATAATTGCTTTATGCCTGTACATAATTTAAAGTCTCAGTTGAACGCAATAGATTTAAAATATTTACAGTCCAAACATTCATTCATGGAAGCAGATAGCATGCACAGCGAAATAGAGCATAAAAGAAAATACGTCAATATTTTCTCCATGAATGACTACTTGAATGTGTGTGGTGCGATTGGTAAGATCTTCAAGGGGAAACGTACATCTATCTGCTCGTCCTTACATCGTGCAGAAATGATCTATGAAAGCAATTTAGACTTAAAATATTTGAACAATGTACTTGTTAAGAACAGGAACATCGACAATCATGAAGAAACTGTAAAATGGCTTAAAATTAAATGGTTTGCAAGTAGTATGTCAAACCAAACGAAATTTCGCTATAAGTACAGAAGACAGTACAGAATAATCACTTTTGCTGGCAAAGGAACTCAAAATCAGGAACGAAAGACATGAATTCAAAATGATTAGACAAGAAAGTACTCATAATTCCTTTGACAACCCAAGAATATCAGGAAATTTCCCCTTGCAAGACAAAAATGCTCTGCCCATGTCGATGCTAAAACAGGCAGATCTAGTTAAACTATGTAAGCAGAAAGTTATAGTGAATTGCATTCATGGATTGAAAGCAATTCACTCGGTAAAAGCCTATAAACAGGTTATGTTTACGACCGATTGGCAGAATCCGACATCAAAGAACATTATCAAGATGACGAGAAGATAGAAGGTGAAATGCCAGAATGAAATATTGAACAAAAGGAAAACCTCTTTCAATTATAGTAGTTCAATAATCAATCATTATCTTCTGTTTTTAACTTCATGAGTCATGTTGAAACTCATTAAATATATTTTCATTTTTAAAAAATACGAAAATCTTAATATTCTAATAAATATTTAGAAATACTTTGTGTCATGTAATATTTTTGAAGTGCTCATGGTAATTAATTAAAGTCGCACTGGAGCTATACAATAATATTTTTGAAAGAAAAAGCACTATCAAAATGTACTCTTAACTTTTACTTTTTGACCTAAAAACTAAGTCTTTAAAAGGTTGTACAGTCAAACCTCATTAAGACGAACTCGCTTTATACGAATTACTGATGATACGAACTAAATTTCAATTCTCATGAAAATGTATATTCAAATAATGTTAATAATTTAATTAGAACTCGGGTTACACAATCGCCGAGTAAGACGAACAAACTATCGAAACTTAAGGGAAAACGGATTCTTTTTAATCGTATTACCAAAAACATTGACTCCGAAATTGTAGATTTATTTGTGGAAGAGAGTGAAGAACGAATAAATGAAGATTCCGATGAAGACGAAGGAATAAACTTGATTTCTTTAAAAGAAGCTACTGCTGACTTAGAAATAGTCCATCGCTTTTTGTTAGACAGTGAAAATTCATCTGCTCAATTAAACAGCGTTGTCCGCATTCAAAATTTTCTTAAAGAATGTCGCGAGAAAAACAAAACACAAAAGTCGATAACTGTTTAAGACCAAAATTGCGCAATCAGGAAATATCTGTGTAATCAAGGATTATCTGTGTAATTAAGAATCATCTGTATAATCTTTGTGAATACCATTTATCTGTGAACCAAGAATTGTACAGTAAGTAATGTAAATGCGTTAATATTTTTTTTGTTGAAATAATGCTTTTTTCGGAATTCGGATAACACAAGCTTCGCAATTACTATTACCAAACTACTAATTTTTTACGGTAACGTTAAATTCGTCTTAACGAGGTTTGATTGTACTAGAAAATTTTCTCTTTGTTAGTTGATAAGTTTCTGCTCTAAGCCGACGATTTGTAGATTGAGACAAGGGGAAAAGCACACAATTTTTAAAGAACGAATAGATTAGTCCTACAAGGATGTTTGCTTTTTCAAGTCTGGGAAGAGCTTATGCCGCACATAAACCCCTGCCTACAACGAACTCAAGTTGCGTTTCTTTGTGCAAAGTTTCATGTCACAATCATAGGTTTCTGTTAATTTCCGTATTGAGATTTGTATATACACATTTCCGATTGTTGACAACGGTGAACGTTTGTCTTTTGTCACATGAAATTAATTTGTAAAGGATTTAAATGAAAATTTGATACAGAGAAATATCAAAAACGGTCTGAAAAATCCACATAAATTTTTACTTGAAAACTGTAATTTTTCTGAAAGCCACACTTTTTACCAAAATTTTATTAATTTCTCTCTTTTTAATATTCCAAACTAATTCTATTTCGAGTCCAATGGAAAATGACTTATGAAACAGGAACAAATCATCAAAACTACATTTATTGTGAAAGCATGCCGAATTTCCATGGTAAATCAGATGCAATGCTTATCTGTATTCCTTAAGTGTTAATTCTAATAGAAAAGCAATTTGCTAGCAATTCTAGATCCTAACAATATAAAGAAGCACTATAATTTCCTAATTACAATAAAACAAGTATTCAGTTCAATAGTAATTTGTGAAGTCAAATTTTTAATATCTTGAAGTACAAATGTAAAAATATATAAGTAATTGTTTAAAAAACATTATTTTCAGTTTTTGAGTCTTATTTATGAATTTCAGGTCATTTTTCATTTCTGAAGTTGGGTAATTTGTTTTTTTTAAGGAAAACAATATGAGGTTAATCACATTCCTGATTATCTCAAAAATGAAAATAATTTTAATTTTCCCCTTTCACTTAAATTTTACGCAAATACTTATTAATACCCCAATGATAATAAATATTAAAGTTTCATTTTCAAAAGTTATATTATTTGTTTATTTCGTATGTACATTTGAAGTTTATGCTCAGCAGTAGTGTTGACTTTCCTTCTATTGTTCCAGAATTTATTAAGTTGATCCAAAGTTGCCTGAAACAATTACAATTGTGATTTCCGTGTTATCTAAAATTATTTGACTAAATTGGAATTTAAAATTGAAATAACTACAACAGATGGCAGCACGAGCAAAGTTTGCTCTGTTACTAGAATTTTAATCGTATGGTATAACGGAATAAAATAAAAATAAAACTTGTGAAACTTTTGAGGAAAAACATTTTTTAATTCAAAAACGAAATCGGTCGGAAGTTTTGATGAGAAGAGTAAGACATTGTCTACGTTTGAAGATGTCGCAGAGACAAATCTGGCAACGTTCATAATTAAGGATTAATTTTCAGGTGTCAAATTTCAATCCAATTCAGGGTCATAACATATGAATTGTAAACGTTGTGTGGAATAATTGTTACATTTATTTTCTTATATAAATTTTTAATTCATTTAAGTATTTTGGAAATAATGACAAATTATTCCGCGGCATTTGTCAGTTTTAAAGAAATATCCGCACCTCATTATTTTGTCAAAAAAACGTTTATATGCGAAGTGCTTAGATTGTACTTGTTTGCATGTACTGTTCTGAAAAATTGGTTAGGTTCCTTTCATAAGTTTTGCCATGTAGCAGTTTGAGCTCATTAACGATTGCTTAACTCAACATGAAGTTTACATTCGCCAAACAAGCACAATTGTCTACTTTTGGGCGATAATTATTTTTCCGAGGCAGCAGAACAGTTGGTGATTATTTTTTTAAGTTAATTTCTTTCTACAAAACAGCTTTGTCTTAGTTAAGGCAAATTGCATGCATTTCTAATTTTTTGTGTTTTAAGTCCTTAACTGAGAGTCCCATAAAAAGCTATATGTTGCTTAAATTATGATGCTTCGTTGGAAAAAAAATTTCTTATTAAAAATGAAAGAAACATTACCACCACATGTACCTGCAAAGTGACTGAGTTGACTGACCCATTTCATAGGCATTTTAGTCCTTAATTGAAGGTCCATAATATGGGACCCTCAGTAAGTCATTTTTGAAGATATTTGTACATTTTATGCATAGCAACTCCACAATTGCTGTACTTTTGAAGAAAAACACTAGTTATAAGCTGTATTTTGCCTAATTTTTAAGACATACTACCAACTTTTCAGTTTCCACTGGTGTGCATGTTTTTCACTGGCCAACATTTCTAGATCCATTTCCTGTGTGAAATTAAAAAAATTACTATACACTTTACAAAACTTATGCATACAATTTAAATTCATATATACAATTGTACTTTCACCATTAAATGTAGATGTGTAGTGTTAAAATTTAAATAATAAAATTGATTTTTAAAGCAATTTGAATATTAATGAAAGTGGAAATCATTCATTTCTAACAGTGAATGTGATATTCCCATTCTTTCAGGGCTTGCTACTAAATGAATTGCACATAAATTATTTGCTCTGTATTAAATTTTTATGTAATAGTTTACATTTTAAATTTGTTAAAAAATGTGCCAATAATTCAAAAACTCATTAATTGTAACTTGTTAAGTTGTACGACGTACTTTTGTCCATTTTCAGTCCCCCCAAAACAGTAATTGCATGTCTACTATCAGCTAAGACATCAAGTTGTAATAATGTACAGCAATTGTTGAATAAAAACAAAGGTAACATGTCGTCAACATTGGTATCAATTTAGGCTAAATCTATTTTACAAGTTGAAAATTGATTGCAAAAGAGCTATGAATATGTTAAATTGATTTTGATAAAATAAATAATTTTGTGGTTAGTTTTAACTGCAGTAAAAACAGCATAAATTTAAGTAATGAGACTGAAGCTATCGATGTTTGTGTGTGAAGGTTCATTGGGAGACCACATGGTGATGGTCGAGTCAAAAATTATAAAAAAAGTATTGGTAGTTTCAAATATGTGCATGTTATGTCTTACATTTTTATGCATTTACATTTTTTACTCTTTTTGAAAATAATTTGTTTTTATTTCAAGTTATTCAACAAATTGGAATTTGAGACTCATCTACCTCCTCCTCCCATCAATAATTTTCATCAAAAAGGTAAATTACATGGTTAAAACTATTTACCTTCTCAATTCATATTTATAGGATATTCTAAATAATGGCACAACCAGAGGTTCCCTCTGGTTGTGCCATTATTTAGAATATCCTACTCTGAGGGCCAAAGTTGGTTTCTTTTATATCTCTCCACTAATAATTCTTTTAATATCTCTCCACTTTCTCGCTGAGACATAACCATCATAAATCACTATCTATCATATCAATGTTTCAAAGTTAACTGAAGAATCAAATAGAATTTTGATAAAAAATATTCAATACTTCTGTTATTTAACTGTCACAAATGTTTGGCAAACAACTATTGTAAAATGATTTTGTTGTCAATTCAATCGCAAGACTTTACTTTTGTATACTTGCTGTAATTTCACACTGCAGTAGTGTATTAAATCATTTTAATTCCCTAGGCACAGGTAACTTAAAGGCTGATTGACCTGATTTTTCTCCGATTTGTTGGCTAAAAGATTTTGATAATTTGATTTAAAAAAGCAAAAGTCAATTTTTTACAACATACTACAAATCCATTTTCGTTAATGATATTAAATTATAAATAAACGATTCTAAATTATAAGATCTAAGCCACACTGGTGTAGGATTGATATATTGCATGAACTGACTTAACACTCCTTGCTGAGGAACAACAATTCTCTTTGCAGGGACAAATATATCATAGGAGAGAATGCAGAAAGAAAATACATTTATTGCCTGTTTTGTGGTAGTAAATAGCATGAAACAAAAATGTAGACTTAAGCATCTTTTGTCCAGATTTCCAACAAAAGTAACTGAACTAATTCCAAGCAAAAGTAGTTAAAAAATGTTTTTTTACTTTGCTGAAAATTTATGAAAAAAATAAAATATTTATGTAAAACAATTTTTCCATATAGATATAAAAACATCCTAGGCATGCACTCAGTGGATGATCTGCCACTGCCTTCCTGTGAAGTTTAGCCTAGTGATTAAATAAAAGAAAGACCTTATGTGAAACTAAAAAAAATCAAATAAGACCAAAGTTTTAATTTAGTAAAAAAATGTATTTGTAACTACCTCCTTTGAAATGAAATCATGGTATGCTACTACATCTTTTAAACTTAACCTCACAGGGAAACAATATCACCTCATTGACCCCATTCTTTCCTAGGTAATATGTAGAATTGTATCCATGCAATTTCAATATTTGATATCGAGGTTTTGGGAAGCCAGATGGCAAATGATGTAAAGTCAAGTGCCTGGCATTTATTTCATTCATGTTTGATATCAACCCAGAACTGATGAAAATATCTGTTATTTCCATTGTTTCCTTTTGCCAAATTTACATTCTAACTCAATATGTTTGCAATCCATAACCAATATTTGGTGATTGCTGTATCTGATTTGTTTGTGGTGTTTGTCCATGTGCAGTGAGTACCCCCAATACCACCCCAAATGCCCCTACCCCTCCCATTGATGCTATTATAGCCTCAGTCTAGGTGATAAAAGCATTGGGCCTCCTTTCATTTGATCAGTGACAACTCTATGTGAACTCCTTGTCACTGAATCAAGTTTCAAGACAGCTTGCTGTTTTTTGTTTGCTGTGCTTGGAACTTCAGATAAAATCCATGCATGTTTGCTGTATAATTCATTGTCGAGTTAGACAATATTCTTTTATTCCTTTTGGCCCATTCATCAACAATTTTGTTGTAATTTTATGAGTGATAGTTTGATACCAGATGAAAATGTATTTGACTTTTGTGCAGCAATTATCTCACAAAGAGATGTTTGAAACCAAGACTCCTTTCTAAACTTCAAAGTTGCAGGCTAAAACCACATTCTGACATTTCTATCATGGGATGAGAGGTTTTCTTGGCTGACTAGATGGTACAGCTGTGAAAAAAATAAAACCATCCCCTTTTATTTATGCATAGTTCATAGTAGAACAAATTCAATCTTGCCACCCCCAATAGTAAATGCTACTAATGCATATGCATTTCTGTGCATATTCACAATAAAAGCTTTCAATCAATTCATGTTCGCTTGGTCACATTTCAAATCTATGTACATAAATGTGTCTGAAATTTACAAATCTACCAAATGTATGGTTTTGTAGAGGAAATTTTTTTGCTTAAAGCAATTGCTAGTGTCTACCTGGAGATTGTTGTAGGCTAATTTTAAAATTAAAAATTTTGGTTTTAAAAAATACTTAATAAATTTTGACTGATTTATATTTGTTTCAGATTTCCTTGCAAAAAAGAATTGAAAATTAATATCCTGTAAGTGCAAGACCAAGCATGAAAAAGTATAAGCGGTTAATTCTTTTTGTGATCATGTGCCTGTCCTTTGTCTTAATGTTCATTTACAGACACAAGTATTCGAAACTTAGTCTACTATTTGAACTGATGAATTCATTTCAATTTCAAGATTCAGAAAAAAAGTATAATGAAAGATTGCTTGAGTTTAAAGAGTCTTTAAAAGCTGATTTTTATAAAAATGAACATATAGCAGGTGTGCCCTATTGGACAGAAATGTTTCCTGGTATTTATATTTATGCTTCTTATTGGTTGTCAAAAATGACTCGAACATTAATTTTTGTAGAAAAATTGCCCACTGAAGATCTAAAAAAAATACAATGTGAACTGTCTTACGAAAATACAGATCACCCTGTAGAATCAAAAACAAATATTATTTCCATTCAAAAACAACCTCATGGAATTTTTGTATACCTTGAATGTGTGCCTTCTTTTGATACTGAAGTTCCTTATAGTCTAACTTTTAAACATAAAAATTTTACATCAACAGTAATTTTACCTTACATGCAGGAACAGTTTTATACAGGTAAATATGCAATGTGTTTAAAACCTTTGCCACCTGCTTTTAGAGACGTTTACAAACTTTTAGAATTCATTATTTACCATTCCCATATTGGAGTTAAATTTTTCATTTTCTATGAAGAAAGTTTATCATCTAAGGCTAAGAAGCTCTTACTAGATATTTCTGTTAAAGAGGGCATTTACATACTTTTATTACCATGGAATGTTCCTTTTGCTTCTCGGATTGCATTTGACAACACAGAAGTGTCTTTCTTAGACTGTTTTCATCGAATACTTGCCAGAAATCAGTCTAATGTAATCTTAAAAATGGATTTAGACAACTATATTGTACCTAAAAATAATTGGAGTCTTGTACATTTGATAAACGATTTTGATTTACAGACCAAAGTTTTCAAATTTCACAAGAAAATGTTTTGCTCAGAGTACCAAAATGATATCATGGCACATAATCTTAATATGCCATTTGTTACCTTGTTAAAAACCAAAGTTTTAGAAGAAAAGAATGATCCAATACAAGTAGGATTTGATGTTTTTAAATCAAAGAAAAACATTCTCAACTCCATAGAATTTCAATTATGGTTATATCACAAAACAGTACGAAAAGCAAAATTAATTTCAGAAACAGATGTAGTGATTCATTCTTATAAAACATGTGGAGTTCAATCAGAAGAAAAAGCTGCAGATGACAAAAGTATGTGGAAATACAAAGACACATTTTTTAAATCTCATGTTTACATATTGGCAAAGAAAGCAAACTTGATAACTGATTGAAGTGAGCTTTTTGATTGTATTGAAACATTAACTTAGTGATATTTTATGTGCTATATAAACATAAAATATATCTTTTTGGATTTGCATTCAACTTATCCTATAAACATTGTCTTTGTAAAAATGAATACAAATTTTTTGTAGAACAAATATCTCTAAGAGTTGTAAAAATGTATCTGCATTCAACGTTCTTTTAAAATTTCGTTCAGATGTGAATTCAGTGCCTTGAACTTGAACATTGCCTCATCCACGCATTCATATTTAAAATTTTATTTTAATTATTAAAATTATTTTAGATCACCAAATAAAATCTTCAATCAAATTCATGAATTTTGATATCTAAAATCTACTTTTTTGAATGAATAGGCTTATATTTTTATTCTAGTTTCAAGTTCTTACTGCCAACAATGTGTTAATAAAATTTTATAAATTTTTAATTTGTGCAGTTTTCTTTTATTTACTTAGTTTAAAACAAGGGTGTCAAACTGGTGGCCCACGAGCTGCATGCGACCCCGAGGTAATTTTTTGTAGCCCACGATACTCTGAAATAAAATGAAAACAGGACAATATGTTACAAAATTCATGAAAAGTAATGAGTCCGTAACAAGAGCTAGTTACGAAATAAGCTATCTATTAGCAAAACATTCAAAATCATTCACCGATGGTTCTTTAATCAAGGAATGTATGATAAAAGCTGCCGTGGTTGCGATAATATGAGGATCACCGAAGAATTGTTGGAAATTATCCCTCTTTATGGAACTACAACTGGTGAAGATATTTTTGATGATGTATAGAGCATTTTAGGAAAATTTAATCTTCCTCTTGACAGGCTTGTTTCTGTAACAACTGACGGCGCTAAATCGCTGACGGGTGAAACTAAAGGATTTGTGTCAAGACTGACAAGAAAATTACAAGATGAATATCCAGATAAACCGAAAATCAGTACTTTCCATTTCCTTATTCACCAACAAGTTCTCTGTTTAAAAATATTAAAAATGGACGAAGTACTTAAAACAGTAACAAAGACAGTCAACTTTATTCGATCGAGAGCACTAACCATCGCCAATTTACTTTGTTCCTTAAAGATTTAGAATCCGAATTCAAAGATCTTCCTTATTACACAGAAGTTCGTTGGTTGACCTGCCACAAAGTCCTGAAGGGCTATCTGCTTTTGGAGGAAATAATTGTATTTCTTGAAATGAAAGATTAAAAAAACCGAAAATATATCGATTATAAAAGGTCCTTTGTGGGTAAAAGATCTGGCATTTTTAACAGATATTACAGGTCATCTGAATAATCTTAATATTACATTGCAAGGCAAAGATCAATTAATAACGAATATGTACGATGCAATAGCAAGTTTTGTACAAAAACTGACTTTAAAAATCATCTACAAAAAACGTTTTGATGTATTTTCCTACGTGTGAGCAGTTAAAAGCACAAAATCGAAGTTGCTCATTTTCACAATATTGTAGTAAAATTGAAGAAATCAAAAACGAATTTGATAAACGTTTTAATGATTTCAGAGTTACAAAAAATTTTTCTCTTTATTAGGCCTTTTCCTTTGAAGTTGAAAATGCTCCCACTTCGATACAACTGGAATTAATTGATTTCCAGAATGATTAGGTTTTAAAAGACATCGAGAAGTAGGAATTTCCCAAATATATTCTTATTTAGGTGAAGAATACCCGGAAATTAAAGTTTGCTGCACAAATTTTATGCTATTTTGTGAGTACGTACTTGTGTGAGCAACTATTTTCGTCCATGAAATTAAAAAACGGCCTACAGATCAAGATTAACATCTATATGCCATAATGAAGATTGTCTGTTCTGTCTTTGAATCCAGATATTTAAAAACTAATAGGAAAGCGCTGGCAAGTTTCTGGTAAAAAAAATTAATTTTAGTTTTATAAATACATTAAATTAAATAAACGTTTAAATAAAAGCAATTATATAGCAATATTATAAATTATAACCTTAAATTCACTTAATTACATAATGTGTTTTAATTATCCTATCCATGTTCCTAAATCCTCACTTCAAAATATAATTTTAAGAAAATTTGTAATATGATGTGGCCAGTGTGAATCTTACCAGTTGCATTAAATGGCTGGTGTTTTAATTGAGTTTGACACCCCTGGTTTAAAATATAAAACTCAAGGAAACCTATAATAGTTTGCATTGGGAAAATAAGTTAATTAAATACTTTTAATTTTTTAAATCTTGAATTATATTTTTGTTTGAAAGCTTGTAGGGTCATGAAGATGGGATGTGAAAATTTAAAATAATTTTTAAAACTTATATTTTGTAGATCAATTAGGACCACGTAAAAATCATCACTTGTGATAAAATTGTTTTGTGTCATAAGGAATTTTTTCACTAAACTTATAGCTATGATACAGATTAGATATGATAAAAAATCTTAACATAATTATGAAATTGATGATTTTTAAAACATTAAATCAACTGAATAAAAGAAAATAGAAAATTCCTCTGAAATCTAACCTGCAGCATTTTACATGAATTTGTTTTGCTGTAGTTATACCTTAAAGCCTTTTCAGATTACACTTCAACTGATATCTGCCCCTTCCTAACATTTAATACTCTTAATAGCAAATCAACAGCTAAAAAGGTAAGGCTCAAATTCAGTACAAAAGAATCAAAATGCCCTGAAGCCATTGTTCATTCGGATGAAACTTAGCATGTCATGTACAAAGAAATCACTCAAATCTAGAGGTTTTTTGTAGAATTACATCAGAAAGGTAAGAAATTAGTAAGTTGTAAAGCCCCTTGTATAAGTGATACATGTCAATATATATCATGCCGAGATGCCATATATTGATGTTTAATAAGATGATTGATTTTCACTAATGACTGCATTAATAGAACATTTATAAATAGTTAATTGAGCCTTACCAGACATCGTGGTTGGCTGATAGATGAAAAGTGTATTGCAGATGCCAACCTTTGGTTGACCGTGTTGGGAATAAGATTGAGTTTCAGTAATGGTTATGTTTAAACATGGTTAATATGTAATTGAGCTTTAACAGACATTGTAATGTTCTCATTCAAGAAAATCTCAGTCTGACTTGTGTTTACACTACAAAAGGTTCAGTAAAATGTGATTTATCAATGACAAACACAATAGCTTTAATCATGCATGATTATATAAGCTACCTTGCTCTCTCCTAACCATTATTAATATACAAAAACAATACAAATGCCAACCTCCAATTTGATGGTTCAGGAAATCTTGAAGTTACTTTCAGAAGTATTTCCCGTAATATATATATATATAGCATCATTACGTTTTTTATATAAATTTTATGAGAACTATAATTTAAAAGATCAAAATTTAAAAAAAATAAGGAAAAAATACTTTTTTTCCTACATAATTTCAAAATACACTTATTTTAAGTACTGTGCCCCAAGTTCTGTGATTTAAAAAAAATTAAATTTTGAATCTTACTTGACTCCTGTCTGCTTTTTAAATTTGGATAAAAGAATACAAGTTTAATTTTAATTTCTTTTATCCAAAAATATTTGTCACATGTTGAATTTATAACATTTTGCTTAAATTGTTTTCATGTTAATGTGAAAATCTTAGAGGTAAAAAATTTGCCTTACTATGCTCCCTAAACATTGCCCATTAATGTTCAATATAATTCTATTTTAGAAAGGGCAATGTAACTTGTATATCTACTAAGTTAAAACGAAAAAAGAGCATTAAATTTTACAAATATGATTAAAATAAAATCTGAATTACATAAAACAAATCTGATTTATTTTTTAAAAATATGATTTTTTTCATACCCTGGTTTGTAAGTGATACTGGAAATAGCTTCTGTGATTTCTCTAGCATGAGTTGTTGCACAATTTTAAACTCATTGAAACCTTGGTTGTAGGCATGTTTAATAAAGACAACTGTTTGCTCCTAAGGAGTAACCATTCATTTGCTGCAAATTCCCTTAAACACAGATGCTTTGCTTCGTGGGTCTGACAGGTAGCAGGTTTAATTTTATAGGTGATGTTTCAACTTGTAGCACAAGGATTAGGGTTACTAACACTCAGTTTGAAAGACCCATCCACAAGTCTTGACCAGTTAGTCATTTTATCTTCGTTATATCTACAGAATAAAACAATCAAGTCAAAGGTAAATATGTAATGTTTTATATACTGTTTGAGAAAAAGGTGGCTGCCAAGACAGTTTGGTCTTCAAACAGTAATGCATGGAGGAAAAAAGCAATACCAATAACTAACCAAATCAATATTTTAAATTACATGTCTGGTTTAAGCTGTGAACCTCAGTTTTTAAAGGAAGCTTTTAGACATTTATATATAAGAGTATCTTGAAAATGGGTCTTGTGTTTCTCAAACTCTGAACACATTAAGTATCAATTCAGTTTAAACAAAAAATTAAACAGTAATCCTAGCTATGATGGCTGCGTGTATTTGAAGACATTGCAGTAAATAGCAATTCACAGTATGGATTTTGTAGAACTGGATTCGAATCATCTAGTTCTGTTTGTTAGCAATCATACCAGTAAATTGCTAAAAGTACATGCCATATCAATGAATGAGGAAGAGAATAAAACTTCGAAATGTGACAGTTGCAAATTTACAATTTATTATCACTATTGTACATAAATGTATGTAAATTTTACAAACTTATTCACACAGTAAATTTCACATATAATCAATAAATAACATGTAGCATTTTGTAAAGATTTGTAGCTGAAGAGGAAACCTCTGATGTGCATTTTGTTGCTAATTCATAATTTTATATGAAGAGCATTTGTTCAAAATGAAATGCTTAACAAATAACATCAACTTTCTTAATATTCTAATGTTAAAAATCAAATGTGTAATTGCATATTTCAAATGAAAAACTAACATTTTATCTAGTCATACCTCCTAGCTGGATTGTTTATTAATATATAATAGTTTTCTTTAAAATACAATAATTACACTTTCTTGTATTTGTGTAGAAAATATTACAAATAAACACATCTTACAATTGATAATATAAACTTTAAAAACATAACTATCTTTTAGAAATAAATTATGTACAAGGTTGTATAATGAAATTTGCAAACTTTATTTTTTAAATACATCTAAAAAAACAAATTTCAATAGAAAACACTTGAAACCAATCCCCAAACTAACAACCATATTAAAAAAACTGCATATCTAGATAAAAATATATTGATTTAAGCAAAATCCATAAGATATTTAATTCAATTTGGGTATTAAGAATTTATAAGCTTTAGTTTACCAAACATGTCACAAAAATTAATTAAAAACTTTAAGAGGTGAAATTGAAAAATAAGATCAAAGAAAACAATTCGGGTAACATTTTTGTTTATTGCTTGATAAGTTGCAATGCTTTTTTAAAACAAATGTAAAGCTATTTCTAATATTTGATTGGGATCAATATTGAATAAAAAATAACATTACCTCTTGTATATAGAATACAAATTATACACCTTTCAAAAACTATCCTCAATATATCAAAATGATGATTCAAATGTCCTTGGCATGAGTGACAAAAAAGTTATACTGTGGTATCAAGAATTGTAATCAATGTTGAAAGAATGAAAAATTTTATTCTGCCTTAAAGGAAATTTTTTAAAATATGGCTCTCATTACATGATTTAATAACTGGGATTGTGAATAAGCTTGAGTTTTAATGTTACTCAGTTTTGTTAGCTACGGAACATGGCTGGGATGATGTATTTCAAAGAGCCAAGGACTAGATTGGTAAAACAAAATGGCTTTGACAATCCCAATGTTCTCTATACTGCACTGTAGATGTATAAATATGCATTTAAAACCTTTTTGAGACTGCTCAGTAGCTAATTGAATTTTCTCTTATTTATTCAATAAAGTAAACATTGGGATATTCAAACTTTTGAGCAATTAAAAAAAATGTACTTAATATACATACTTTCTCTATAAAATTAAATGTCACATCCAGAATACCATCTACACAGTATAACTTGATTAAAATAGAATCATGAGTCCGTTTATGTATGGGAATGTTTAAATTCTCATCTGAACCTTGTACACACCTAAGGCCTACATATTTTAAGTATACAGACATTGAATCTAATTACTGTAACAGCTTATAATTTTTTACTGGCATCATCAGACATGTCAATATTTATCTTAAAAAATACATAGGGGTAGTACTCCTCGACACCAAATGATGTCAACCCACCTGGAATGTCCTAAAAAATGCAAGAAAAACACTTTACACTAACAATTAATGCATTTTTATATTGAATTAAATCTACTATTTTTATGAAATTTATGTAAGCATGTGTTGCAGACTTTGAATAGCAAGTAAAATCTTTAAGCAGAGTATTTTTTGTATAAAATGTAATTTATTATCTTAATTCATCTCTGAAAGTCAAACAATTTATATGGGTTTATAATCTGATCCAACAGCACAGCATACATTTAAATATAAAAAGGCAGTTCAAAAATGAATATCGTGGCAACAAATTTTCTGCATACAATACATTAACATCTTTTTAAATTTAAATTATGATAATGGTGTTATTTCAGAGATAGTATTATTTTAATTTATTTAACCTGGTCTGATCAAGGACATGCAGGAAAACATCAATAATGAAATATGTGGCAGGGATCCATTTATTCCAGAAGTATCAATTTAAGTTAAACACAGAATATAAATTTAAAATTCTGGATAAAAACTTACAAATTCAACTGATCCCGATGCAAGGCTGCTATCAAGATGACTATAAAGCTTATTGAGAAGTTCTCTAACTTTCTTAGTTGATTTAAGCGGCTGAATCAACATTGCTTGAAAGTTAACTGGCAAACCATACCTGAAAAAAATATAAGATTGTTGTAGAGAAATTAAGACTGTACAAATTTAATGTAATTATGCAATGCTGATCCATTTTCATAAAAAATACTGATATGGGAGAAAAACTGATAACATGCTATAGTGAGACTGGTGAAAAGGCAGATGATCTTCGTTAGTTCATTCTATAAAAATGGTAAGCAAGTTGGAAAAGGGTTGCCATATGCAAAATCCTGTTTTGAACTATCTGAACTTCATTTCGATTTTCTGTAAATACCTGTACATAATTTTTTCCCAATCTAATTAAATAATTTACAATGTAGTTATTTTTTCATTTAGAGTTCTGCCTCTTATTTCCTCTATAGTAAGACACAACATGCACATATCTTGGCAAAGTATTGCTTGCATTTAAACCTATCCCCTAATTTAACCTTTAGACTATGGGCAACAGTTGTAGTGAGATTCTTCCTTCCTAGAGTGGCTGGGTACAGATGCTGTACCGAAGATTTTGTCCCCTTTAAGTGACTGCTGACATCCATCACCATTTGCGAGTTGTCAGCGACTGGCCCTTAAGGTCTGTTCTTTTGTTCGAGGCCCTACCCTGTCGATCATTGTGTGAACTCTTTGGGAAACAGAAAGTCGCGCCGCTGATATCTTTGTCACTTTGCAGCTTCTTGCAATTCTTTTATTAAAAAAATAGACTGCTCAAGAGTGATAAATTGTAATGGAAAAATGTGGTTTGTTTTTAAAGATAAGTATACTATTCTGGCATTTTAATATTTGGAAATCTAAATGAACACTTGTAACCTGAAGTAAGCCATTATGGGTTTCTCAGGAAACAGAAGAAATGAATCTTACTAGTTTCACTCTACTACTGCAGAGACAAGGATTTTCCATATTGCTCCTGTATTGCCTCACTTGTAACTCCCTCTCATATCCTTGATAGCGTAAGTGCCTATTTGGATTTATTGGTGGAAGACCAAGAGAAAGCAGCTTCTCTCCTGCTCAGGCAACAAGATCTTATTGTCCTGGTTTTACATTTTCTAGACCAGGGGATAAGCAACAATGTTTGTGTACAACAGAATTACAAAAAAATTAAATACATGCCTTAACACTGACTCCACAAAAACCCGCAATGCTTTGACATGGATGTATGCAGCAAAACATTCACTGAAATTAATTTTCAGCCATCGAAACAGAACACCCTGGAATAAAGCAATTTAATATCTTAAATAATTATATGAAATAAAAATTATATCTGTAAAAAAATCAAGGAACTCTTGAATTTTATGCTTGTCATTGCTAATTTTAATTGCTGAAAGCAAATTATTGGTTAAAACGGTTGACCCTTTGTCAATTCACACAATGTGTACATTTGTACTATTAACCACTTAAAGCACGAGTTTTTTTCGAAAACACTGGTAAAAAATGATCGAGTCTTTTTGACAGAAAATGAATATATAGGTATAGTGTAAGTTATTTTTTGCAATTTCAGTTGTGGGGGGCATTAGAAATAAAATAACGCGAGATACAAGAGCGTCCGTGTGAGACAAGGGCTTGTGCAAATTTGCAGGTAACTTTCGCCCGCGTCAGACACAGGTAAATGCGTTAACTGGTTAATGGCCTTCACACATAATACACATTTCAAGCACTGATTTGTCTCTAGTACTTGTATCAAGATTGTATTTCCACAATAACTGGATCACCACATCTTAATTGAAAGATGTTGCAGTGATAGTCAAATCATGTGTTGATATTGGAGGAATTTAAAAAGAAAACTCAAAATATTGAGGATAAATTGTGTTCAATAACCATTTTGACTGGGTGTTAAACCCAGTGGTCGGGAGACAATCATGTCATTTGCTTAAAAATCGTTTAGGTCTTCCAAAATTGACCTAGGAAAACATTCCCGTCAAATGTTGACAGGAATGGTTTTCAAAGTTGAGGGATACACTTTTGCAGCAGCAAAGTAAATCATTGTAAAATTTTTTTATAAACTTGTCTCATTATCTGAAGTGATATTTTTGTTAAAACCTAAAATAACCTAAAACAGAGTTGTTTTTAAAACCAAAAGCACATAAATATTTATTGATTACAATAAAATACGTTTTCAATTTATGTTTAATGTTAGTAATTGGGATTAAAAGCTCATTACTTTAGATATAAATGTCAATTTCAAAACTTGCAGCAAATCAATCCCTATTTCAACCAGACAGTAACTATTTGTCATAACAAATGTTCCTGAAAATACTAATCCATTTAAATAAGAGTTGCTTTTAATTGACAAATAAATCCTTGCCAATTTACTAGAGCTTCAACAACAAATACAAGAAAGCATTGAAAATTTTAGGCTTTGTAAATGTAAACTTCATGAAATGAGTATCAAGAATTAATTTCATAATTATATACAGATAAAATATCTTTTTAAATGTTAATTAGCTTACTGATTTCAAATTTAAATGTAGCAGGGCAATAAAATTCTTTGTTTAAAAAGTAGAAATAGCTTCTAGAAAATATTATCAAATAATGGCCCCTAGCTGATGAAATTCTAATGAAGATATTCCTAAATTTCATAGATGATTGGTTTGTCGATCTACTCATTTTTGCTACAGAGGGCAATGACAAGGACCAATGTCTTGAAATAGATTCCAAACCACTATAAACATCCATATGCCCAAGACTGGAATTCAAACCTAGAGCTTGTCAAACTGAGGACCAGAATGTTAACCACTCATCAACCACGCCAGCTGAATTCCATAGAAAAAAAATTCTATCTGCTTGATTTCTAAAATATAGGTAGTTTATATCTTTTAAAGTATATTAATAATTTCTTGAGTTAGTATAGAGCACAAAATAAGCAATATAATTTAGGTAATAAGTGCATTGCAAATATCATAAGAGATAATACCAATTGTCTACTTTTGTCCATTTTCAACTTGGCATGATGATTTTTTCCAGCAGCTAGTTCTTGTTCACTGAATTTGAAATCACGAACAATGAACTTCTTTTCTCGGGCCTTGGTTTTGAAATCTTCTACACATTTTTGGAATAATGTGACATTGTAGAGTGAATGTTCATTATCTTCAAATATCAATCTGAAATTGATAAATTTGTTAAGGTGATGAAATAAATAAATCAAGCATACTTGCAGACAAATGAAAAAAATAACTTACTGGCTTGATCTTGGTACAACCATTTGTGCAAAATTTTCATATGACTTTTCCCAATCTTTTGTATACATACTGCAAAATAAATTGTTTAAATTAGTACCACTCATAAGATAAAACTTTGCACTCCAATAGAAAAAATATACTTGTAAACTACTTCACTATATAAGTGACTAGCAGCCTGTGAGTTGTAGGTAACACAGGTTTGATTCCTAGTTACCGTGGGTGTACTTCTCAATTCTGTGTCAGTCATACTTTCTTTTAATTCGTATTTTCAAAAAAGCTTATTTTCGCTACCATTTTCCCTATTTCCATCTCATTCTTATTTTAAATATTTGTAGCTCCATAGTAAAAATCAAACATATTTGAACAATAGCAGAGAAATTGAGAATTGTGAAATCCAGATTGATTTTATTTGTTTACATCTGTTAATATAAAACTAAAAAGAGCATTTTTTTCTTGACGTGCAGTTTGCTATAGATGATTGATTTGATAAATCCTATACCTACTTTAATAAGTTTTTCATTAACATAAAACTGCTGCATTCTCTCTTCATTTATAAAAGAATGGTCAAGCTGTATAACATAATGAAATACTGAAGATTTATTTATAAAAAAGTAATATACTTACTTTGGTATTACAACCAAAAGCGTAGTTAAGTACTCAGAATCTAAAACAAAATGCTCACGTTGAACCAAATCACCTAAGGATCGAAGCAAGAGGCTGCCCCTAAGTAAAAAAACAGCAAACATTTGAAATTGAAAATCAATTTAGTTACGGGCAGCTAAAAGATTCTATTTAAAGCAGAGTATTTCTTTCTTACGTTTGCTTACGCTCAATGTTCTGTAGGGTCGTCTTCAGACTGTTATAAGCTGAAGCTTTTTGCTTCAGTTCTGTTTCAATTTGCTGAACTTGTTTGCTAATTTGTTCAGCAATTGCAGGTAGCGACTGACGAGCTGGATATTTCGCTGAATCCCACGAAAAAGTTGTTATATACGTCTTCATATCCACGTTATTGACATGCAAATTTTCATGAAGCACATCTTTTTGATCCTCCAAGATTTCTTCCATGTAGGACAACAGCTTTTTGCTGATGCTACACAAAATTTGAAAACAAGCAATTTATAACAGCGTATATTCATTACTAGAATCTAGCAGTGTTCCCAAAAGTAAATGTGAATGGAAATGTACAAAGAGGCTTTGATGATTTTGATATACCAAGCCACTAACTAAAGAGAACTGAATTTGCTTTCAATAGAATATTTTTTCTATAAATTAGAACTATTTATTTTGTGGAAAAGTATATAAAAAAATTTCTTCTATAACAGAGAATACCATTTAAATATGTAATATTTCAAGTATAAAAGTGCAATTTTTTTATCAGTACATATTTACAAGCAACAGCGGGAAACAGACTTTTGGTTTCACAAGTCATCAGATTGGAATGGATGTTTGGGTTTTAAGGTGCAAGGTCCAAAGATAGACAAGCTATGCTAAATAACCATCGGAAATCTTGGCAATTAAATAAGAGTGATAAAGCCTGGGAGTGAATATAAAGATGTTCTGTTATGTGTATTGTATATTTAAAAGTGTTATATATATTTAAAAGTGTACATCTAAGAGAAATAAGATTATCTCAAGAGATTTTCTTCAGAACCTCACAAAAAGTAGTCTAGTAAAGAATTCTAACCAAGAAATAATTTTTATAAAATCTTGATATTTCATTACATGGAGACTTGGTGAATTTTTTCATCAATTTAATTGTAATATATCAATTATTGAAATGTCATCAGGAAAACTGAAGAATGTAACTTGTAGAGATTCCAGTTTTAAGCAAAATAGAAGCAAAAACGTGGAATATGAAGATTAGAGGCACATAAATGTGATAGGTGTATCAATGTGATGAAGTCCAGTAGAGAAATTAGACCATGCTGTGATTTTATAATCTGCAAACTGTTATTCTATAATTAGATATAAAGCAGTACCCTCTATTTACTCAGCAAGAGCTTCTCCCAGAATTAGTGGAAGTAACCCCATTTATTCAATGGAAGAGAAATGAGAAAGTAGTTTCAATAAAATAGGACCTTTGAAAAACAGGAAGAAATGGCTGTTACAACAGAAGCAATTTAAGAGGAAACATCCGACAATTTCAAGAAAGTGATTATGTTTGGTTAAGGCAATATGGTAAGGAGAAAGTAAATGAGTTCTTTAGGGTGGTCTGTAGAAGGGGTCACAGAAAATGTTTAAAACATTTTTATCACTCTTACCCTCCAAAATGGTTCCCTTTGAGTAAAAACTAAATGATAAGTTTGAACAAAAAATATGAATATTTAGAGGCAGCTTAAGATTACCAAAGTTTCATCTTTTGGTATTGAAAAACATTATATAGCACATAAAAATAAGGGTAATAAAAATGTTTATTGAAATTTATTTTTATATGGGAAACTAGAGCATTAGAATAATATTACTATATTAATTGAACATTAATAAGGTCAGAGGATGTGCCTGCCAAATTCAGTTTTTGTGTTCTGGGATTACTGACATTACATGCAGATTAGCGTTCGTGCTAATCTGCATGGATGCTCCTCAACCATCTGCATTAAGAATTGTGTTTGTCTCATTTCATTAATATTCCATTGAATTCTTGAATAAGGGATATACCTCTTTCAGCATGGTCATTAACTACTTTAAGAGCTTGGACAATTTTCAATGCTTCATGATAATCTTTCTGATCATCCCATACTTCTAGGTCAACTTGTAAATATCTATCTGGGAGACTTAATTGTTCAAATGACGCTGTTTATTTTTTGACAAAGTCCTCTAATTTCCTCTCTACGAAAGAATTAAGATAAATCACAGCGCTGCTTTATGGAATAGTTTCTTGCTATTCTTCCTTGCATAGCTTTTATAAGTCTTTTAGTGCTGTGGGACATGTTCTGGTAAAAAAAGCAAGGCCAACTACATCCCCGAGAAGAACCAAAAGATGATTTGATAGCTTCTGATACAACTTTGGACACCTTCAAATTTATATTTGAAAAACAGTGGAGTTTGAAGCAATGTAAAATCATTATAAGGCATATTTGTGATATAAGAACTGTCATCCAAGCCTTTAGATGTATGCATACCATAAATAGAAAATGCTCCACAATCCTGTCTCTTAATTTGGAGTAATTTTGAACTGTGCTATTTTGCTTGAAACTATTTCATTTTATAACACTAAATTTGGTGGTAGACATGACAGACTAAATGGCAAGGAAATATAACATGAAATCATGATATCAAAGATGGCCTCTTCAAGTACTTTTAATATTATTCATTTAGCTACAATAAAAATGTGGGTATATAAAGAAACAAAAGAAAATATATTTAGAAAACATTTTTGTTTCAATTAACAGAACTTTCAAGTGAATATGAAGATTTGTGAGAACCAGATAAAGTTAGAATGAACTATTGGTAGACAGTTGAAAGTTATAATATACAAAAATGTTATAAAATAGGTTTTTGTAATGAAAATAAAACTAGGAATATCTGTGCTGGTTGTAGAACATGTTTGTGTGAGAAGTACAGTAAAAAAATCTGTATTTGTAAAAAGACTAATATTACTGCTATTTATGTAAAAAATATCATGTAATTTGAACATTTAAGTCAAAAATATAATATATATTATTTGAAACCCATTTTTCTTTTTTCACATGCATTAATAGGACAAATTATACTTTCTTAACTAAATATAAAACATGTTATTCTTATGGTTTGGTGGAAATAGGTATCAACATAGGAAAATTTGCAAATATGTTCACATTAAATATTAAATAAAGATAAAGAAAATAGAAATATACACTTACGTTTCAACATAAGCATCTAATTTAGCAAGATCATCAGTTAGTCCCACCAGGGTATCCAAAGTACCAACCTTCAGGTCGGGAACATGAAACTTATGATTAACCGACATGTTCCCAGGCCGTGTAGCTGCATTTAGCTTGTCCCATGTTTGCTGACATGTTTTGTCTCCTGGAGCTGATATCAGCCACATTTCCGGCATTTTTTACTTTTCTGTTTAATGAAATAATTTGTAAAAATTAGTCAATACAGCTTTGACATTTCCAAGAAATACTCTACATGATTTTCCTTTCCAGACTTGAGGTGAGAATACCTCTTCAAAATCTGTGGGAAAAGCACGTGCCATACAAGTTGTCCAAGCAACTCATCTGTATACAACTCATTAAAAGGTAGGCTCTTTTAAGATATTAAATATCAAGATTTTCCTTGAAATTACAAATTATCTTACCAACTTTTAAAATTAATACTAAAATTAAATTCCATGATTCATGATAACAATCCATATTGTAAACTTGAGTCAATAGCAGTCAAACCAATATTCTTTAATTGAATATACAAGAGGGCATGCGCTAACAATTTTAGTGGTGTCCACTCTTCCATTTGTCTACATTATTTTTACCTTTTAATATTTTTCATCACATTCTGTAATAGAACTTGAAAACTTTTTAGGAACAACGTATACAGCTGAGCGAGTATCCAAAACAAATGGTAGTTCAATCAATTTTATAGGCATAATTTTTGTGTACTATTTACTTGACCGAACATGTTTTGTGTGTTGGTTGCATATAAATCCCTTTTTAATTTTCAATTTCCAGTGTTTTGAGATAAAGTAACAATGATTCTGATTTATAATTAATTTTGGTGCACACTGCTCATGAGACTCATTGATGTTTTGCTTGACAAAGTTAGGATTGTCACTTTCAAGTAAAATATTTCTAGCAGCAAATTGACCAGTCACCCAGTATATATCCATTTTTTGCCATCTCCAGTGATACAAATTTAAACTAATCTGGGTATTTTCAGTAGACATTCTAGGTAAATTCAGCTGTAGAATTTTTCAAAATTTAGTTAAACAAAAATTTCTGCTATGTGCTTATTAGGTAAAATATTTAAATTAAACTATTTTTTACACCAAAATTTAATTTATTTCTTTTATTTAATCTAGTACCAAAATGCGTTTGTGTGTTTATCCTAACAATGATACAATATAATTCTGTTATTAATTACCATTTTGATCAACTTAGTTAAACAAATCTTTTCAAGAATTGGAGGCCCCTCTTAATAAAAATTGAAAAGAATAATTTTCTTTCT
This sequence comes from Meta bourneti, assembly GCA_933210815.1. NCBI lineage: Eukaryota > Metazoa > Arthropoda > Arachnida > Araneae > Tetragnathidae > Meta > Meta bourneti. Next base: position 45,979,615 of record OW119933.1, read on the forward strand.
TTCTGTGTGATATCTTATTGACAATATAGTCACCTAACAATTCATGTTTTGGGGCTCAAATTATATCATGATTCTGTCCGACTATAGCATTCATATGCTTTAGCTGACTAGGAGGCGCAGATAAAATCTTATTTTCTGATGTATAATTTGATGCAATGTCATTCAAAAGTTCATTTAAGCGTAATTCAATAAATAATTTTATAGTAAGAATAAATTCAATTAGATATTCAAGAAAATCATAACTAACATAAACTTTGCATTAAGTAAAAATTTACATAATAGGTTTTGAAACTATTAAGTGCACTTGCAGTCATTTAACAAAAACCATATTTATCTGACATTACGAGTAAACAGCAAAGTAAAATAACTCATTATTTTGCAAGAAATTAGAAAACATTAAAGCTATTTGTAATAAATTAAAATATGTATAAAATAATAATAAACCAAATGTGGTTGGCAAAGTAAAATAAGTGCTGAAATAAAAAGATCATGTATAGAAATTGGTATGGTAATTTATATTAAATTACAATACAAAAAATGTTCTACATCCTGCAATTCTCTCCAATTACCAATGCATTTTCAGCAATACATATTTTTACAAAAGGGTAAATTTCTTTCCTATTCATTTTACTTTTGTGTTATTTTAATTCACAGATTTGATAAGATAGTTTCTCAACCAAAGTGGTAAGGGAAAGAAAAAGGTAAGGACTACTACAGAAAGATATTACAAAATTAAATATTATGATTAAAGAAAAATTACTATTTGTCTCCATGTATCTTTGTACCTACATACTTCATATAAACAGTAAAATTTCATTAAACAAAATTACGTTGCTATGCTAACCAGTGACTTGCTTGCAAATGAGGGCAGTGAACAGAGTTCTCTGTCAGACCTCACTGCATCAGAGGTTCAGTCCTTGATGAAACCTATTAGGTCTCCCTACTCATTGGTATCAAACTTAGTTGGACTTTCCTTTCAGTTTGGTGGTTTCAGATCATTGCAAACTGCTTGGGTGAGACTCATAAGTGGGCACAAAAGGATGTTTCCCAAATGCAGACAAAGTTTTTTCATCTTGCTCCTATATACCTCACTTGCAACTCCCTCATATCCTTGACTCCATCAGTGCCTCTCTGGGTGTATTTGTAGAAGACCAAGAGGGGGTAGCTTCTCCTGCTCAGGCAACAGGATCTTATGGATCTGGTCTAGCATTTTCCAAACAAGGGGACAAGTAACATATTACTTTTATCAAAACAGAAGTGATCAAAATGTAGTAAAAGTTGAGCAATTTTATAGCAGAAAAATTCTTATTCTAATCAGCAATAAACAATAATTATTTTTTAGTTTGGGTCGAAAATATTCATGAAAGTTATGTAATTTTTACTCAAAACTTTAAATCTTGCTCCTGTATACCCACTTGCAAGTCCTTCTCATACTCTTGACTCCATCAGTGCCTCACTGAGTATATTGATGGAAGACCAAGAGGTAGCTTCTCTCCTGCTCGGGCAACAGGATCTTATGGATCTGGTCTAGTATATTCCAGACCAGGGGGATAAGGAACAACATGTTGCTTTTATCAAAAGAGAAGTGATCAAAATGTAGTAAAAGTTGAACTATTTTGCAGCAGAAAAATCTTATTCTAATCAGCAATTATGATTGATTTCTTTTAGTTTGGGTTGAAAACATGCATGAAAGTTAGGTAATTGTTATTCAAAATTTCAAAAATAAACACTGGCGAAAACATCAAGCCGTGTAATAAAAGGAACAGTTCCCCGAAAATCATACGATCTAGAAAATTGACTCTACAATTGCAAACGTACAATTAGTTTGTTGAATGCTCCTAACCAACTCTTTTTTTTTATCAAATAAGTACATGCAGTTTAATATAATTAAAAGTAAGGTATCGTTTAAAACAGGGGATAAGAAATAATTACAAAAACGACCGGAAAGCAAACACTTGTTTTAAATAGGTGGGGCACTTAAATACACCTTTGTACATGAAAGAAAAAACTTTAAGATAAAAATTCAGTTAAATTCATTACAAAAATCAAGATTGCAGAAAACAGTTTTATCCTTACTGTATATTTTTATACTTACATACAAAGAGTCTGATTCTTCAAAAAAACATCTGAAAATAAAGAAATAACAGGTGGAATTCACTAATTTAATTTCACAAGTTTAAATGCATGAGAAAATTGATTCGGCTCGATATTTGTAGATATTAGGCTAACTTACTTCAATCATGTGACAAAACAAATACTTATACAAACATTATATTTCGCTACCAGCTTCTTAATATTGCCAGATACACAAATCTTATCATTTTATTAAAATACTTTCTACCAAAGCGGGAATGTTGTTGGTAGTAGTCCCGGTTGGTAAAGTAGTGGATTAGCAACCGGAGGAACTCGAAACTTGATCCCGACAAAGACCATCGTGTATATGGGGGCTGGTTCACGTTAAATTTGTCTTGGCCTCAAATGTCCTGACGTTGGCGTGCTGTAGAAGTTTGGAGAGTGGGGTGCCAGGTCAGATGTGACCTCGTTATCTGACCATAGTTCAAAATTACGAGGTGTTGTCCTCGAATCTTTTCCTTCGCGATTGCTCCCGGACTGAAGCCCAATAGCTCATTCTGAAGTTCCTCCGTAGCTCAACGATAAGTAGGAATTCAATTAACGTCACACTGGCGCATTGGTGACGGTCATAAAACAATAATAAAATAAATTTTAAGGAACCTATTTGTATCATGCGAGGGCATTTTGGTAACAGGAAGTAAAATCTCAACTTTCCAACTGGTTTGGTCTCATGGGTGGGCTTACGTATTTTATGTATTATTTTGGTATTTTTTTAATTAACGTCACACTGACGCAATATAACGGGCTATTTTAGGTATTTTAATTTACGTCAAACTGGGGTAACACAACGGGCTATTGACGACGGTCCAGGATCAAATCTGAAGGGAAAGAATCGAAGACAACACCACCTGATTTTAAACCACTGTCAGGTGACGAGTTCACACCTGAGATCTCATGGCCTGCCATCATTAAAAATAATCAGCAGGCTCAATTCTGCTTTTAGTTACTTCTACTTTAACTTGCTAATTGTGCCGGCGGGAAATCCTTTCCTACATTCAGAAAGCCGAAACAACATTAATATGTAATTGTTTGTGATCGTATCGTTTGTTCATAAAAGTTTGAACTTGCCGTACTTATGACTAATAGGTTTCTGAAATCATGGTGCGCACTAAAGCAGATGCTGCAAGAAAAGGTAAATGTTTGTTTGACTGGATTCTACAAAGATTTACTGAAATGCCTGGTTCTGTTCAGTTCAATTTTGACATTTAAAATGTTCCTTAACAATTCGTAAAACTTGTTTTTTGAGGAATTTCCATAAATGCAGTGATACAAAATGAAAAGAGAACACCGCAATGGAATTGGTTGAAACTTGTAAACTCTGAATGACTAAGAATATTTTAAAAATTCAGTAAAAATATTCGTACAGTGCCGTTTTTCAAATGCCAAGTAGTTTTAATAGAAACATTCGGACAAACTAACTTGTTTCAATGAAAAAGGATATAATATTTTGCAAATTAGTTTTAGTATTTAGATATTAAGTTGTAAATCCGGATGTTTATTAAAGTATTTCAAATTATGAAAAGTCAAAGGCGTACTTTTAGTGCGCTGAAAATATCTACACCCCGAAAAATATAAATTTGTTTAGTAATTTCACCCTTTCAGGTGTTTCGAAGTATTAAGTTTGCAAATGAGCTTGGATATCTTGCAGAAATTTAGCCAACAGAGTGAAGGGTACAGCTGTATCTAGCTCCACGCTCAGTGGCAACGGCTCTTGGCGTGCTTTTTATGTCGCCAAGGAAATCTTACAAAAAATATTTTTTTAACGGGAAGTAAAAAGCTTTTGCTGAAAATGATACAGCTCTGAAAAAACATGTTTTTATCAAAAAATAATTTTTAAACTTTAAACGGAAAGTACAAAGCTTTTGCAGAAAATAATTCAGAACTTTGTAAACATGTATTTTATCGTAAAATAATTTTAAAACTGTTTTACGATAAAAATCATATTTTTTTATCTTCATAATTCAAAGCAAAAGTGATGATTTAGACAACACAGAAGGCATGTTCAAATAGAAAAAGTAAAGAAAAGTAACGAGAAAATAACAAAAATCAATACAACCTGATGTGACTGCACTGGACCGTGTCTTCTCAAACTGAACGAATTTAACGGAAATGAAAAGAACATCCTAGTAAAAGAACATTCTAGACGTTGCCATAAAAACGGGAGAAAAAACTAATTAAGATTGGTTACCTTCACCTGCCATCACTCGCTACTAAAAGTGCGCCAACAGTCGTTGCCACTGCACACTGTGCTGAGTGAAGCTGTACTGAGTGAAGTTCGGACTGTTAGCAGATTATCCTATTCAAGAATTTTCTATTTAAAACCTGATTTTTCAGGAAATTGCTATTTATTGATTGCAGAAATGAACCTGAATATTTTATGTATTCACAATATGTATAAGCATTGTTTGTTTTAAAGGATTTATAATTAGGTTTTATGAAAACTGTATTATGATTTTCAATGTTACTGCTACTTCAGTGATAATGCTATTGTCACTGAAGTCAAGAGATGCTAAGCAACACATACCCCATATTTCTGCATATAGTTGTGCAGTGCATTTGTACTTATTGGTTGGGGATATATTAAAAATTAACTTTGAGGAATTCAAAAAAATAACTACATATGTTGTCAAAGATGGTTGTTGGGGTTTTATGGACAAAGGCCCAGTATTGGACAAGCTGTACTGGATGTTGAAGAAGTAAATAATTCACACTTCGATCAAAATTGTTGAAAAGAGCAGAGTAATGTTTACTTTTTTATTTCTAATGTTAGCCTTAGAAGCAGGGTGTAAAAAAGTCATGATGAAAAAAGTTGGATTTATTTGTTTTAAATAAGTTTTTAAATTTAAATATGATTTTTATGAATTAGGGTGAACAAACTAGTAAATCGCCAGTTAGTGCTCATTTTCATGAAAAAATTTCCCTAGAGCTAATTTACACTTACACTTTCAATATTTTTTTACTTAGTAATTTGTCAAGATGGTGAATGAGCTTTAGAACAATTTTTATTATTTGATAGTGTTTAGAATTTTTATCTTGAAGTTCAGAATAGCGATTGTGCGAGTGTTTGACCATCATGCATCCAGTAATTGACTACTATTTATTTTTACAATCAAATTCAAATTGAAACTTGTGCAAATATTTTAGCAATCGCTATATATTTGTGAAATATAGCTAGGATAAACATTTTTTACATGATATTTTTTGAATAAAGCTTAGTAAAAGAACAAACTTATATATTTTACAAGTAATCATGATAAAAATAATGGTTAGTACTAATATTAAACATATGTAATAAGCTAGTATTAAACAAGCAATATAATATTAAAGAATTTGGCATTAATTATAACAGAAACCAAAGTCAGTACCATCAAGATGCAACAAACAAAATCAACATCCTCATTGTTATCAGACAAAAATCGTCCAAATCCTAACTGCAAAGTAAGTCTTTTTGGAATGCATTTTAAATTTTGCAACAACTATCACGTTTACAGCACTTGCTTTTATACTATATTTGTTTCCTACCTTATCTTCACAAACAGGGTATGCCGATTTATATCAGCTTGATTTAAATCAAGTGATTTTTAATAAAAAAAATCATTGATTTTCATCAAAATTTTAAATTTGATTTTCCTTTCTGTATTGAGCTTAATTTTATTGAAAATGAAATAACTGAACACGATTTTATTCATATAAGGAAAAGAACTTTGCTTGTATTCAAGTCACTTAAAAAATTATAATGAAGATCATCCTCCCTCTAGAGACTCACGGCGTGGTGTGGAAGTTTGGAGAGTGGTGTGCCAGTTCAGGTGTTGTCTCTTCATCTGACCGTCTTTCCCTTGGGGATTGATCCTATGCTGTAGCCATTAGCCAATGTGCTGCTCCAGTGCAAAATTAATTTCCATTACCACCTTCTGTAGACATTAAATAACAGTATTTGTTGAATGGGATAATAATTACCAGACAAGTGTGTATTTTTCTCTTCGGCCATTGACCAACAGGCATCACTCAAGCCTATTCATCAGAATGGGTTTTATTTAAACATTCCATGTGACTAAATCACACATAGCCAATTTTGAACCATGCTTCTGTATGTAATGCGTGAAAATGCTCGAAATCTATTCACTCACACAAGTTATTAAAATTGTGGCAACTTGTATTCTTTTTTAAGATGCTCCTAATATTTATTTAGTAGTGTAGTCTGTTAATAAAAGACCTATTCACAACAAGATTTCTACAGTATCACATAAGCATTCCAATTTTGCAATAAATCTTAATAATTGTCAATTTTATTTTCATTCTGTTTTTGTGATGTTTCATTTTTATTTGAATTTTATTGGGAAATTTCATGCATTGATCTCTAGGACTTTTTTACACTGCCAACATAACTATTCTGTATTTATGAAATTTACTTATTTCCAAATTTGGAATGTAAAAGTTAATCTGCCCATCTATATATACATAGAATTGTTTTTAAATTCCATTTGAAATTTTTATCTGATCTTTTAAACCGGTCTCGTGTATTTTCAAGTTTTTAAACCATCATCTACCATTTATGTTGAAAAAATTCCATTCTTTTTATTGGTTTTCATCCATTTGAAAGTTATTAACTTTTATAATTAATATGAGATTCAAATAAAGCAGAAAACGATACAACCTGCTGCCTCTGCACTGTACCGTGTTTAAAATACAAAGTGAAATCTTTAATTTTTCAAATTTACAGGAAACGGAAAAGAATCGGAAATAATTCAAAAGGATCATTGAAATCAAAGGAAATAAAGTGGAAATGAAAAGAACGAAAAGGGCATGAAATAAAAATTTTAGCTTTGCGAGCTTTCCATAATCCTAATAAAGCAGGATTTCATTTGCCTGCCAAAAGCATTGCCACAAAAGTCTTTATATCAAAGCTGAATCATTGATTTTTTGAGTGAAGAGAAAATAAGTATTGTAAGGGGAATTATAGAAATACACTGCTTATTTCAGTTTCTTAAGTAACGATTCATAACCCAGTGCAGGGCCATCGTGACTCAGTGTGTCCACTTTGCTAGCAACCTTCAAGTTGTAGGCAGCGCATGTTCGATTCCTGTCAAGTGCATTCCTCCTTGGGTATATTTCTCTCTTCTGTGTCAGTAAAACTTGATATTGTATGTCTTGTGTCTGGCACAGCATGGCCCTTGTGCCATAAAACACCAGTGCATTCCGAAAGGTGTGCATGTCTGCACAACTATGTAGTAACAAGTCTCACTTCGCTCTCTTTCTCTGATGACTGAGGTTGCTGCTGTACATTGCCATATTGTGCTTCACACAATGTATCGTTGTTTGTCATTTAATGTCATAATAAAGTGCTTTTCAAGTGTTCAGATTGTCATCTCCCCAGCATATATTGTGAATGATGTATAATATGGGCTTCAGGTTTGTATCTGCGATTTTCTGAAATATGAGGTTTTAAATAGAAAATTCTTAAATATTCTCTAAAGTTAATGTTTGGAGAATATTCTGTGCTAACAACTAATTGCGATGTCATGGAAGAGGAAAGCAGATCTACTATGGAACTACCTGCACTTCAATAGTTTCTTCTGCCTCCCTGTCTGATAGCATTCATTAACCATGTAAACCTTTAAGTAGGATTCACTGTTTCGGTGTTTATTACTATAGTTAATGCATTAATATTAATAATACAAAAGTCAGTGCTAATCTTTGCCTTGAATTTGTTGATACAAGTTAACTAGGGTAAAATGGGTATAAAAAAAGTTTTCAATTTCAAAGTAGAATTTAGCAATAACAAGTTTTAAAAAAGTGATGTTTCTTTGCATTATGTATTCATTGTATTCAAAAACATACTGCAGATATTTTTTCTTCATATTTAAACCTATATTTTATGTAAGTGGCTATTTTTGTACCCTTGTTTTTTACCCACTTTACCCCATTGTATGGGGTAAAGTGGGTAGCAGATGGGAGAAATTGGGTAATTCATAGAAGTAAATTATAAAATCATTACATGGTGAAAAAATTTGACACTACATTTTGTTGTGTCAATTTTTGATAAGTGAAAGAACAATTTTTGTTGAATGAGCTACTATTAATGTAAGGAACAACTCTAAAGCAATCTATTCCCTTTCAATAAAAGTTGTAGGGCTGTTCATGTCAACTTGACTCATAATGATTCTATCAAACGAAAGGACAAGGAGTCTAAAAAATCTACAACTATCTTCCGAGATTGTTTTTTCAAATCTGACTTTTTATTACACAGCACATACATGAACATCAACAAATACAACATAGAAACTGAAAGCACATAAATAATAGACAAGTAAAAAAGTGACACTTGCACTCGCGAAAGTGCAAACTGAAACCAGCAGAGGGGAAAGAGCCAAGAAGTGAGAACTGAAACTACACTTGCCCCACTTCATTTGAAAGGCCTCTCCAACTGGTGTTGGAGATGGAAACCGCAAGGCAACCCTGACAAATGAATCACAAAAGCATACATTTAAAAGAATAAGTCATCCCTGCCGCCCATTTCCAACATACTCCCCTCTCTTAAGTCGCTGAAAGGTGACTCAAAATATAACATTCAGGTTTCACCTCTCAGGTGCTTTTGAGATTCGACCAGATCTGGTGACCTAAGGCACCACAGGTACTTCTACAGGAGGCTCGACCTGTATAACATCCCTACACTGACTTCAGTCTGAGCTATTGCATCATTCTCAGAAACACTTCTTACTCTGCAAAACAGAATCTAAAACATCATTAGATTGCAACTCTAAGGGAAAGACTCTGAACTGGTCTAGTCCAGACCCCAGTCTGAGTTCTCAGTTTAACAGTTTGCGCCTTTCCATCTTTACCAGGTATCAGTTGGATAACCTTACCAAGTGGCCAGTTCAAACATTTTTAAAATCGTCACCTATGAGTACAATTTCGCCCACACTCACGCTAGAACACGTGTTTTTGGTTCTGCACTTGAATCAAATGGTCTAAATATTCTTGTCAAAAGCGTTTTCTCAATTCCTCTAGTATCTTTTGCCGGTATTTCACTCTTATGACAGTGCTTAGCATCGACAAGATCTACATCTGTTACCCTAGACTCAAGATCTTCAAGGAGAAACATGGCGGGAGTGAGGGGGCTTAAAATCAGTCGCATCCTCAGACAAGTAGGTGAGGAGACGGGCATTCATTAGATTCACAGTCACATAACACAGTTTGAAGCTCCTCATATGTCAATACGGCTTTCCCTAAGGTTCATTTAAGAAGCTCTTTCAAAGTCCTGACAAGGCTTTCCCACCAGGCAGCTGTGGGAGGATTGAACCTTCAAATGATTCGATATAATTCGGCTTCATTTAATATTTTGTCCAAGGCAATTGAATGCACCTTTAAAATTAGTGTCGTTATCCGAGTAGATAATTCACAGGCTTCCTCCTGGCCACAAAGCGGCGAAAGGCAAGTAGAAATTAATCTAGTTAGAGAGGTAACTGATTCGAGGTGTACTGCGGTAATTGACGCAAGTAAATAAAACTACCCATGACTTATCTCCATGTTTGAGGTATAAGGGACCCGCTAAATCAATTCCAACCACTTCAAAACTAGTGGAATCTTTCACACGATCTGCAGGAAGAGACTGGGTCTCTTTCAACTGCTTTAGCACTATAGCGTCTGCATCTCAAGCAATTTCTAACGATACATCGGACACACACACAGTTCTCCTTCCTCTTATGATCCAGAACTTTTCGCCCCCAGCACATAAAAGAATCCGAGTCCCCGCATGACAATTTATGTTGTGAAAATGTTTAATTAAACATTCTGTGAAAGGACATTTGTCGGGAAGTACTGGGTAAAGAAAGGAAGGCTTATCAACCCTTTGGGTGATTCTTGTTTTCACTCTAAGTATACCTTCATCTGTAAATGTGTTACAAACGGGCAAGTTATTGGTTTTAAGAAAAAATGTCCACTGAGCTTCTCTTATTAAAACTTCCCAGCTCTCTAACTCTTAACGACAACCTTCCGATTTCTCGCTCACTGTTTTCACACTGTATTGTTCACAAAAAGCAAAACCCAGGCTACCAGTCGAATAACAGATTTAAATTTAGAAGACATCTCAAACCAAAGAGGACTATTTATTTCCAAGTTCAAATTATTTAGTCTTTTTCGCCTCCGAATTTACCTCACTCACAAAAAATGTCACTTAACGGCCAGTTTTCTGCAGCCTCATACAACCAGAGTGGTCCTTTCCACCACTGAGATTTAATCAACTGCTGAGAACTGCATCCCTGGGAAACAAGATCAGCTGGATTTCTGTCCCCTGGCACATGCCGCCACTGATCAGGGGATGTGAGTTTATTAATCTCTTTTACACGATTTGATACAAACACTGACCACTCTCCGTGTTCTCTTATCCACCAAAGCCGTCATGGAATCACTCCAGAATGTAATCTTTGTATCTGGCAGATCAAATGCCAGTCTAATGGAGAGGGCCAATCTAGCTCCTATACAGCAGGCCATGAGCTCCAATTTGGGAATAGACATGTCCTTTAAAAGAGCAACCTTACATTTAGCTCTGACAAGCTGCCCATTAACTTCTTGTGATACTTCCGATCGTAAAAAGACGCAAGCTCCGTACACCTTTTTGCTTGCGTTGACGAAAACATGTAATTCGGAAGTTTCGTTATTTTTCAAATATTTGGGAACTTGAGACACATTAAGGATATACATTTCACTTAAAAAATTGGACAACTCATACAGTAACTTGGAGGGCAAAGGGCTATCCCAAGCTACCTTCATTTTCCATGCCTCCTGTAGTAGTAGTTTGGGTGGAAAAGTAGCAGGAGACAACAAACCAAGATCAAAAACTGTTGCACCAATGATAAGACGTTTTGTTTGGTTTACTCTAGCTCAATGTCAGTTTTCTTAGGAATATTGCACTTTAGGGAATCCTGATCTAAATTCCTAATCATTCCCAAAAGAGAAGTTTCTCCAGAAAAATTGGAAAGATAAGGACTAAACATTCCATTCCGACATTCGTAAATTGAAACATGCACTTTTCATTAATTTTTGGGTAAGAGGTACAAACTGTTCCAATTCTTTTACATTATTGACACTTGTGACAATTATCCACAAAAAGAATGACACAGTTTATGAACTATCTATGAATACTCTTCAGAGGCATTTTCAAGTAAATGATGCAATGACGCCATTAACAAGTATGGGCTAATTTTAACACCAAAAACCAACAGACAGTGCCTATGAATTATTGCATCTTCAGTCTCGGAAAGAAAAAACGCAAAAAATCGCAGTTCTCAGGTGCTATACTTAACTGGAGAAAAGCTTTCTCAATATCAGCATATAGCCAATTAGATACAGCCTAAACCAATCAATTATATCCGGAATTAGCTCAATTAAATTTGATCAAACAATCATTTATAGTGAGGGTTTCTTACTCTCATTTGCACTAGCATCAGAACGGCATTATTTTGGTGAATTGGCTAGACTCTACCGGCCTGTGAGAAAATAGTGTCCAAAGTTATCTATCTCATTGGCAGGAACCTTTTCTATTTGCATTTCTTCCCACTCTTTAAAAACATTAATATAATCTTAAATAATTTTCCTTTGATGCACGTTTACATATATTTTTATACCTCAATAAGGCCCAATTCTTATCACTTGGTAAATCACTTTCACATATGAATGGTAAAGACAACTTGTACCTTCCATTGGGAAGAATAGTAAGTTGTCCTGAAATTGCTTAAGAGTATCAAAAAACGAGTTTCTTTCTAGCATTCTCCCAAGGATCGGTAATTCCAATCACATCTAGATCCCACTTACGATTTACATCACAGTTCATAGCATGCATAATTATTACATCAGAAACATTGAAACACTTTTTAAAATACCTGAACCCCATACAACATCACACCTATCAGGCACATTTTCTTTTTCGATTAAAGTATTATCCAGTTTTGTACATAACAGAATTAATCCCGACTTTAAATATTTTGTTATTACCAGTCATTATCTGACCAGCAACATCAGCTCCGAGAAGCAAATCAATATCATTGTTCAGAGCTCAAGTCAGGAACAAACAAATTATTTTTCTGTAATTCCTTTAAAGTCAACAGTTTTAGCTTTAGGCACAATACCACAAATCTTATCTTGAGACAAAACTTCTAATTTGATAGAAAAACTATTCTTCAAATCAAGTATTCACCTAATAGATGATGTACTTTGGGTTCTGATTTGCTCCCCCAAATAGACAATGCACAATGTTCAACTTTCCTTTAGGTTGTAATTTCAGATCATTGATAACACTTAAATATGACAATTATGAGCCTGTATCAATAATAGCTCTTACACACATCTCATTTCTTACACTCTTAATCTTAAAAATTAATGACATTAATAGTACAATATCGACAGTGCAACTATTTGTTAAATAACTAGTTAATACACACATAAGATTACTTTTGCTTTCATCTACACTTTTGTTTTCACTAGTGTTAGCTTCATGGTCTGGAGACATCAGAATAAAATGGTTTTGATTACACTGTATACATTTATTTTTAAACCTACAATTTCTAACAGAATGTCCAATTTTTAGACAAGTAAAGCAAGCATGACTCTTGGATACTATTTTCCTTCTGTCATCAAAAGTCAACTGTCTAGCAACGAAGCAATTTTCACCTGGATGTCTTTTCTGACAGAATATACAAACATTTCTCGTACCTGAACTGTCCTGATTTATGCTTACCAAAGCTGCAACAGAAGGAATGTCCTGTGTACTTCCTCTGACTTGGGGTTTCAGTTTCTTAACAGAGTTCGTCTCAAAACCACTGTGTGCAAGTACTACCATTTCTTTTCCTATGACTTCTTGCTTCAAGAAACTCATCAAGTTTGGCAATGTCCGCTCATCTGCATTATTTTCCCCTTGTTGCAGCTTCTTTCCCAAGCAATCAAAACGTCCTCTGGAAGGCAATGCTCCACAAGCGGTGTCAAAAAGTCTATACTTCTGGGACATCCGTCTTAGGGATTCCAGGGCTCTTAGCTTTCCTTCAAGCTCGTCATATAGTGACGGTAAATCTGTTTTGACATGTCTGGTTGCGGCGTTATGCATAACCATGGTTAGTAACTCGCGGACGTAAATCTGCACCAGCAGGTCTCTTCCGAACCTTTCTTTTAACTGCTCCACAGCTTTCGAGTAATTAGCAGCAGTTGCTGGGAAGCTTTCGAGCAGCACGAGAATTGGGTACGACTGATTGGAGAAGATACTGAAATTTATCCTTGTCCGGAAGACTCATCCGAATGAACCTTTTCAAACATTGACCAAAAGGACAAAAAATCCTCGGTATCACCATTAAAACGTTTCAGTTCGATTTTGGGCCACTTAAACTTTCGTTTTCCCATAACATCCTTTTGCGCTGAGGAATCGCAACACTTAGCATCTAGCTCAGTCAATAAAGCACAGTATTTATCTCGATAAACATCAGCACCTTCGAGATCATCCGCGAAGATCTTCTCAGAATCTTCTAAAATTCGATCTGACAAAGATTCTTGACAAGCTTCTAAGTTGGTAAACTTATCTAATTGATTCTTTAAAATCAAAAGTTGTTTCAAATCACACGTTTCCTTTAAAAGTTCTTGTTCAACTTCATTTGCACAAGAAGTGAACGAAACGCGTAATCCATTCCTTTTAGTTTTCAACTGCTCCATGCTGATTTCGGTTTCATCAAAACAACGCAGCTATCACAAAGGAAGAACCATTACCTGGGCCCCACGTTGGGTGCCAGTAATAATATGTAGGGAACACCTCTAAAACAAAATGTATTCCCTTTCAATAAAAGTTGTAGGGCCCTTCACGTCAACTTGACGCAAGTTTTAAAAAAGTGATGTTTCTTTGCATTATGTATACATTGTATTCAAGAACATACTGCAGATATTTTTCTTCATATTTAAACCTATATTTTTAGTTAAGTGGCTATTTTTGTACCCTTGTTTTTATACCCACTTTACCCCATTGTATGGGGTAAAGTGGGTAGCAGATGGGAGAAATTGGGTAATTCATAGAAGTAAATTATAAAATCATTAAATGGTGAAAAAAATTGACACCACATTTTGTTGTGTCAATTTTTGATAAGTGAAAGAACAATTTTTGTTGAATGAGCTACTATTAATATAAGGAACAACTCTAAAACAATCTATTCCCTTTCAATAAAAATTGTAGGGCTGTTTATGTCAACTTGATGCATAATGATTCTATCAAACGAAAGGACAAGGAGTCTAAAAATCTACAACCATCTTCTGAGATTGCTTTTTCAAATCTGACTTTTTATTATACAGCACATACACAGTGATGGTAATGCTGCTCCAATTGCGCCATAGCGTATTGCCTGCTAAAGACTGCTCCAAAACACCCGTTTTTGCTAAGATTGCGCCAGAGCTGCTCCAAATCGTGTTTGAGTAATAAAATTCACTCTTGAGGTCTTCCCCGCTATAAGAATTACTTTCTTGCCTTCATCCCATGAAGCGAACTGAAGAAAAATCTTTAAGCTCTGAAGTTTTTAGCAACATGTTTTCCATTTATTGTAAAACCAAGTGAAGGATCTGCTCTATCATAAGAATGGATCAAATATCAATGTGAAAGTATTGATAGCTTTCATTTTCCAGAAGTTTCAACATGTAGTCGTACAGACCATTTTTGGAGGAATAAATATATTTAATATAAGAGAATCATCTGGCAAGTTTAAGTTTGAGATTTTGCCTATTTTTGTCAAGTCTCTTAAGTTGTCGCATGGAAACTGATGTAGAAAGAGGCTTCAGTGAGAGCAATCGCATGTTGGAAAATAGGAGTAATCTGACTATTCAGTATAAATGGTATAAGGCAAATTAAGTCGCATTTTACTAATACAGAAAGCATAAAGAATTTTCAAGTTACTACGGCTTTGATTAAATCAGTTCGAAATTCCTGGAGGCGGTACCATGACAGATTGCTGTTAGCATCAGAACAAAAGAGAAAAGTAGAAAATATTTGCCATAATGAGGAAGATTTAAAATTAAAGTCAAAATAAATTGAATTGCAAAAGGAACTTTCTCAAAAACTATTAAATCATGATGAAAGCAAGATTTCATAAGGTATTGCAGACAGATGAGTCCTGTTGAAAGCGGACAGATTCTTTTTAAAGAAGGTAAAGATAGAATGTCTAAAACGATAGCCTTAGAAGAAAACAGAAAGGCACAGTTGGAATGTAACAAACATAAGAAAAGAAAAAATATTTTTTGTTTAATAAAAGGTTTATTAGACATGTTAATGTCAAAGTTATTTCTTACCTTGCACATAACGTTATGGAGATGGAAAACACTTGGTTAGTTTTTATGTATGTTTTTCTTATTCATTATATATATTTCATCAATTTTAGTAAGTATTTAAAATGAATTTTGTAATAGTTTACAGTTATGTTTATTGTTTATCATTCATACAGTCATGTTTAAAAACCTGAATTTTATTAGTTTCATTATTAAAATATCTTCCACTGCTCCTTTGATGTGCTGCTCCAAAAGACAGTATGGCTGCTCCAAAATGTTAATTTACCTGCTCCAAGATCTGCTCCAAAACGCTTTGTAGCAATTACCATCACTGCATACATGAACATAAACAAATACAACATAGAAACAGAAAGCACATAAATAACAGACAAGTAAAAAAGCGACGCTTGCACTCGCGAACGTGCGAACTGAAACCAGCAGGAGGAGCCAAGAAGTGAGAACTGAAACTACACTTGTCCCACTCCATTTGAAAGGCCTCTCAACAACTGATGTTGGAGATGGAAACCGCAAGACCCTGACGAATGAATCACAAAAGCATACATTTAAAAGAATGAGTCATCCCGCGACCTATTTCTGACAATTAAATTAACTCTTTGTTCACTGAGCTACTTTTTTAATGGCCTTCTAAATACCAAACTTATGATACGTAACAGTATTTATGAATGCTGTAGCTCAGGGTTACTTGAACTATGTTTGAGTGTTCATTTCACTGTAAATAAACTAAACTTCATGGCGCTACAGTCCTCGAAGAACCATGGACAGCGGTGTCCATCCCGCTTATGAGGCCTTGAGGTGCCGAGTGGCATTTTTGTCCTTGTCAGTTGGTTAGCCTGATGCATGGACCCCCAGTGTTTAGTTCCTAAGCACACTTGGTACTCATTTTATCGACCCTCAGGGATGAAAGGCTGAATCGACCTTGCCAAGTCCGAGGATAGAACCCCACACCTGTAGTGTGTGTGTGTGGCAGCACTACCACTAAACTACCGGGCCTTTTCACTGTAAATAATAGCCAAAAATTCTACACAATACAAAACATGAATTATTCAAAATTCATGAAAACATATTAACATGAATTTTGAGAAAGATATAGAGGTTACATATCACAACTGTCTGATTATCAAATGTAGGTTTTGGCAGTGTATGTATAATAAAGACTTCCGATATCTATTATGCCAACATCCTCCTTTTCTAGAAAATATACCATTAATTAACTCTAGATTTTTTAAGAAAGAATTAATCTTTTCCGACTTCTGTTACTTGCTCAAGGAATAGTTGAACTGATATTTTGAACCTACATGTTACCGAAGAACCTTGCTTAATATTGCTACTGTCAATTTTGCTCTATGGTTCTTCAATACTTTCTTCTGCTTCCATAACTTTATTTTCAGTAAGAGCCTGAGATGTTCTCGAGTTTTTCTTTTTTACTAGACCTATCTTATGTTTCTTGAAATAAATACTTTAGGATGCTAGAGCCTCTGTTAATACCTCACCTATTTTTCTGTATGAACCCTCTTTCCTTTTTCTCAATGAATTCTGAGCATCAATTCTAAGATCAGTACACATAGGAGTCGAGAGGGTTGTTAACATGGCTAAATTCAGATTTTTTAACAGTGAAAACTAACTTTATCTGGCATGTAAGTTGCTTGAAAATTATGTTATTATTTCCTGTGAGGCTTGATTCCCCCTTAATTTTGCAACAAGCTTACAACACATTGAACATTCTGGGAAATTAATGCCTTTTTTATCCTTAAAATTCTGCGTTCCACAGCCTGTCAATTTACAGTATATAACCACTTTCCTTAAATTCTTTCACAACTGGTTAATTTCAATGATTCACATAACCATTTCAATAGACATAGGAATGTGACCCTGAAAACATTTTGCAAGTCGTTTTTCCATGTACCATGATATTGAAATTCTTTTCCATGTTATTTTCAGTGGCATGGAAACCTCAACATCTAAGGGCTGTAAGGCACGACTTGTAATTGGGGTAGCCATAATATTATACCTAAACATACATATATATTATGGAATACTTATATACCTCTTCATTTTTGCCAATTAAAAATTATCTTTAGCATAAAAGAACCCCCAAAAGAAGTTTCTTCAATGTTGCCGCTAAGCCTAAAGCTTTACCCCTCTTAAAAACATCTAGCATTAAAAATAATGTAATTTCTTGCTTGCTTATTGGAATCTGTTAACAAGTCCTTTATCTAGCTGAGAAGAACAAAAACTATATAATAGTTGTAGAAAGGCATACATAAATAGAAAGTTTCCCACACAATTACAACCCACATGACTGGATCAAAACGAACAAGAGGCCACCAGGATCTTCTAGATGTTACCAGTAAAATGTTTGATTGAAAAACTTTTTAAAGAACTTAAATATATTGTTGAGTTTTATTTTCCATCAAAACAGGTTTTATAATTAATGAGGTAGCTTTTGCATGGACTACCCATTTTACCCCACCAGACCCTATAAAAAATTATCAAGGTATGAAAAATCGTGATTAAAAATCTTTTTAATCGATTTATTTGCTTTAAATTATATTTTTTTAAATTTCAATTAATTCTTTGCCCCTACAAGTTTAAATTGACATGAGGCAGGTAAATAACAGTAGTGTTACGGCCAATGAGAATTTGAGGAAAAGAGGGCACTGTGCGTGCCTCTGAAGTTTTGAAGAGTAGAGAATTGACCTGCGCTGTTATGCTGAGAGAGATCAGGCAATGATGATGTAACAAGTTAACTGTAAAATGTCTTAATGTCTGTCCTTGTTTAGTGATGATAAATGTTGTGGCTGTAAATCGAATGCTGATTCTTAACGAATCCACATCAAATAACAATTTGAGAAGACGTCAATTTTGGAGCGTCACAAGTAGTTTCTAGAGGGTTTTGATTTATGTCAAATATTAATATATATGATGGTTTAGCAAATATAGCAGGGTAAATTTTTGAAAAGCGTGGCATAGGAATTAGCAAAGTTAATCATATGATAAAGTAAATACAAAAGTGCCACAAATGCACCGTAGGAGTAATGTTTTTCATCTGGTTCTCACTGTTTAGATTAGTTTGATCTAAACCATAACCTGTGACAGAATTTTTGGATCCTACCAACACCATATTATAAATTCTTATAAAATTATTCAAAATTCATACAAATTGCAGAATTTTTTTACATTATATATTTAAAGACAGAAAAATCATATCATCAATAGAAAATAAAATGAACTTGTATTAAGTTTCATGATAAAACTCCCACTATTAGTATAGTAACTTAATATTTAGCTAGCAAAAAGTACTTTTTGTGAAAAAAATGTTTCAAGCTTTCAATAAAAAGTTAACCATTGCAATCATAATCACTAAAAAGGGTTTCCACCAATCCATAATCTATTTTGTCAACATACTCAATTATCAGATGAATGAATTAACTTTTACATTCCACATTTCAATTCCATAAATACAGAATAGTTATGCTAGCAGTGTAAAGAATTTCACAAGCGATCAATGCATAAAATTTAAATAAAAATGAACCCCAATATGTAACAAAATGAAAGTATTAAAATTGCCACATTTATAAAGATTAATGTGCAAAATTATGCTTTTGTGGTACTGCAGGAAACCTTTTCATTGTGACTAGGTATCTATTTTTTCATACAATACTAAATAAATAACTAGAACATCTTAAAGAATAAAGTTGCCACAATTTTAATAACTCGAGTGAATAGTTTGAGCATCTTCACCCATCACATGAAAAAGGATGGTTCAAAATTTGCCACATGCAATTTATAATCATAAAAATGTTTAAAAGAAAACCCATGCTGATGAGCAAGCTTGTGATTGACACCTGTTGGTCAATGTCCCAATTATGATAGTTATGGTAATTATGATCTCAATCAATAAATACTGTTATTTAGTGTTTTCAAAGTGAGGATGATATTCAGTATACTTTTTGAAGTGAACTGAATTACAAGCAAGTTTTAACTTATGTATAAATAACATGCATTTTGTTCAGTTATGTTATTTTCGATACTATTAAACTTAATACAAGTCTTTAAAATTATGATTCAAATCAATGATATTTTTAATAAAAATCACTCGATTTAAATAAAGCTGATTTAAATTGGCATACCCGGGAAAATATACTTTAAAACATTTAGTATCAACATATTTTTGGTTGTTTTTAAGTAAAAAAATAATGGTTTAATACGTGTAGGTTAACTAAAATATTGATTTTAAAATTGGGTCTATATGAGATCCAACCCTAGTACCCATTCAAGTTTCTTCATCTGTGCATTCACGGGATAATCTACTTCTATCTATGTTAAATGTAGACTTAAAAATACAGAAAATAGCCTTGAAATGGCCCAAATTTTTCCTTTCCTCTATAATCTTTTGTCAGCATTCTCAATTATCAGATGAGTGAATTAACATGTATAAAAATATATTTTACTTTCAGACAGTTTGTAAACCGAAAATGTTTTTCAAATTGAAAGCATGGCTATAGAAGTATTAGGTCAACAAAATATGGTCCCTGCTTATGTGTTATTTTTGTCTTTTACATTTATTTACATTATATTGTAAATTTGTTTAATTAAATTTAATATTTTTAATACATTAAAAACTCATTGATCAGTGATGATAAAAATGCAAGAAATAGTTACCTTAATACTGAGCATTTTTATTTAAAACCCTCAATATTTAAAATTTAATATAACAGCCTTTTTACTGTATTTGAAACATTTCACTCGTTATGAAGATTTCCATGGTGAAAACTAAGCTTTTCTTTCATAGTGCGATTTCCAGCACTATTCCTTCTAAATAGAGTTGGCTGTGTATGTTCTGGAAGGAACAAATTAGATATGAGTTACAAACATAAAAACACTAAATAATCAAAACACAAAATTATATCAGACTTGTCTTTGTAACTCGAAATTTTGCTATGCATGGCATATTGAGAATAACCCGGTTGGCTTTTCACTTATTGTGTTAATTGAACTGCATATTGTATGCATCTCTATTGTAGTTTTATTTTACATTATGAAAACTTTATTTCAGCTGGTGGTAAAGCTCCAAGGAAGAATCTTGTTTCAAGTAGAAACTCTTCAAGCGGAGCATCTAAGAATACTGGTAAGTGTAAATGTCTTTCATACTGAAAGGATGCATATACTTATTGATCTTTTCATTTCTTGACAAGTATTTTAGAATTTTTTTTTAACCTGATAGTTTTTAACTTTCAATACATCTTTATTTGATGATTCCAGAGCTGCTAGCTTCAATTTCACTCTGCATCTTCTATACACATGAAATGCAATGGTCTTAAAATAGAAACAATAGACTAAGTTTTATGATCGTGTCACATATCCTGTAAAAATTTTCTCCAGTGCTCGAAAATAAAATATGCTCCAAAGTCTTCTATTGAGCAAACAAGATATTTGTCCAAGTCCACAAGGTGAAACCTGTTCAAATAAGTTTCAGTGACTGACCAATTCTATCCTTGGCTGCAAATGTAGTTATATACAAGGCAAGGGACCTTCATAAAATGAAGATGCATAAACACTAGTTGTCCCTCTTATGTGTATTCACTATTTGGGATTTCAGTTATACTGTGGTAACCACATCCTAGCAGAGATTAGAATTACGATGAATATGTTCTTGGAGTATTTTCTACCATTCGTCTACCAGACTTAGTGCAAGGCAGGGTTAGAAATTAGATTCAGGCATCAATGATACTTAAACTTTTCTCCTCAGTTGCCAAAATGTTCTACTGGGGTGCAATTTCAAATTTATTTTATTACATGGGCATAATGTAATAAGACTATGGCCTGTTATGACCCCTTGCATTTTTGACCTTTTAAATTTTATAGGGAATATTTTGTTTTGGGTCCTGCATTTTCTATCTTTTCTATAAAAGTGTCTCAAGTTTAACATAAAATTGGTGCCTCTATTATGGTAAACGTTACCAGAGGTGCTAACCATTGATAGTTTTCTGTAATTATGATTTTCACCTTCAATCACAACTTTATGGCGAATTATGGAAATACTACGAAAAATCCCATTTGTTAAAATGGTGCCGTTGTCGACAAATGCCAAGTTGGCGACCTGGTGTCTCTTTTTCCGCAAAAGGTTACAAAGTTGACACCTCATAACAATCCAAAAATTTGAATCAATATTTTATCCATATTTTGCAATATAGCATTCTTTTCAGTCCATTTTTATCATTTGACAGTGGCTTGGTGACAAATTTAAATCAAGCCAAGGCTGCAACGTTATCCAAGATTTTATCAGAATTCAAGCTTGAAAAATAAAAAATCCAGCTACCTTCGTCCTAGGAATGAGTAAATA
The DNA here is from genome assembly GCA_933210815.1 of Meta bourneti. Lineage (NCBI taxonomy): Eukaryota > Metazoa > Arthropoda > Arachnida > Araneae > Tetragnathidae > Meta > Meta bourneti. The sequence continues at coordinate 46,001,393 of OW119933.1, forward strand.
AACATAAAAAGGCACACAAAGAGCCTAACTGCAATTTACCATGAAAAATTTTCATCCTCAATCCTTAAACAAATTAGTTATTTCATAAGTTGTATTTCATTACAATAACCAGAGTACCAACAAACTTCATGTCGCCTTATTACTTCAGATTGTAAAATATTTAAGATTTATTAAAAAACCAATAGCAGAAGTTTTCTTGTGTGTACTCAGTACTATTACATTCCACAATCGAATGAACATTGCTGTTTATTCTTATACTCACTCAGTGTACATACCTGATTCATAAGTATAAGTAACATGTGCTGTGCTTGTATTAAGCAATTTATCAGAATTTATTACCAAAGTAAATCTATTTATTAAAGAAATTAAAAGGAAAGCACGGTATGCCGATTTAATTCCAGTGATTTTTTTAAAAATTGTGATTTAAATTAACTTTAATTTCTTTCAGTATTCTAAACATTCTTAAATATGTATTTTCACTTTTAATCTTTTTGTTAATAAAGTTTTTATACTTGAAAATTATTATATTTTTTTTGCAGTGATAATTATATTATTTGGATGCTAATTCTATTTTTGTATAAACTGATTTACTCCCGAAACAAAACTAACTGAAACCGGAGAGTTAAGAAAAATGGTTAACACTTTGGACATATAGATAAAAGTTACAAAAAGTATACTTGTTTTATCGGAAATATAATTAAGTTTATATATATATATGTAAAAATAATTTTGATCATCTTTTCCAATGTAAATGCAAACTTTTTCGCAGTCTTATAAAGTTTTTGTTATGATGGTTTGATACATTTCTGGTCCACAGTTCACGCCAAACATGAGACGTTTGTATCTTAATATACCTAGAGGTATACAGAAAGTAAGTTATGCTAGGGGAATTATCTTTAAGCCCTACTTGGTCTTCAGGGGCACATCTTTAGGTGTGTACAGGCATCACAACCCCGATTTCCACAAGTGATTTTTTCCCCTTCATTTTTACCCTCGCCTACCCTTCTGCTTGGTGCAGCTTATCCATTTTTGGATCTTGTGCAGTAAAAGCCAAAATCAACCTACCTACCCTTCCGCTTCCTTTTCCCCTCCCTCATTATGGATCCTCTTGAGAAGCTTTTTGTCGCTTTGTTGCTTCCAGTTCCTAGGGACTAAAGCACCCACATGTTTGCTGTGCTAGGAGACCTGTGTTTCCGGAAAAGGTGATCCTGGTGATTGAGGGACAGCATACAGCCCCAACTCATTATTTCGGCTCCTGCTTCAGATAAGCAGGGAATATGCTGTGGTTCCAGTACATTGATTGACTGGTGGGCTTGTCCTGTTTAGACCAAGGACTTGGTCACTTACTAGCTACTTTTTAAGGCAGATATAGGAATGACTTGGGTCTAATCCCCGTCTAACCCTGGTACAGGTAATGTGTATCCCCTTGTTGGGATCCATGGTGGGTGGTTGTCACCAGGGACTGAATATTTATCCATTTAATCATGAGTTCTATATTAATGTCCTTCAGTGGAGCACCATAGTAAAGTTATAAACCAAAGCACTTTCCAAAGAAAAATTGTTTATAATTAAAAAAAAATGAGGGAAACCTCAAAATGGTATCAGCTATATTAATACATAAAGCTATCACACGCACAAACAATATGTAAACCCCAAACCCTAGAGAAAACACAGAAATTTTGATTGAAGTTGCCGATAAAACCCAAGCAATAAGTACTAAAATCAATAGATGTAACAATACAAAATCTCAATACCTCAAAGTGTTATGTCAAAGTCTGATTTGCTACATAACTCAGAATGTGATATTCTGGAATTCGTTTTTGGAACAGTCAGTGGTTCTAAAAAGAATAACCTTACCCCGAGATGGATGTAAAATTCCAACTAAGCATTTCTAACACACATTTAAAACTCCTACTATTCCAAAATCAGTCAAAATCGCATATATAAACCGTAATGTTAAAGCTTTCGCCCCAAATCCATGCCTCTGCTTCAGATGCCAGCAATTTTGAGATTCTTCCGGCAGTTGCAGGGAAACCTGTGCGAAGTGTTCAAACACCTAACATGGAACTGATCTCTGTACAGCATCACCCCCTTGCTGTACTAACTGCGAGGGTGATCATCCAACTTATGCCAGGTTTTGTCCTAAATGGCAAATTGAAAAGAAATACAAGAGATTAAAGTACAGCGAAGTATTTCATTTTTTCGGAGGCCTAAGGTCCTTGAAGTTTTTAAAAGCCTTAATTTTTTGCAAGAACACTACATATTTTATTTTGTCTGCATTCAAAACTTTAAGATTAATTAGAAATATTGTGGAATTGTGCAGAATTCCTATCCAAACAGGTGTTTCAACCTATATCAGTGACACTTGAACTTGAATAAGTATAATTGATATTGGTTTAATGAGTGGAAGAGAGGAAGCATCTGTAGATAGGAACTCTTTTTATTCCTTACCTATAGGGAGGGATCAAAGAACTTCTCTCTTTGGTTTCTCCTACTTCTGTCTACTTGTTCTTTTTGGTGGGATAAAGCCTTGAAAAAAGAATTCAATTCATTTGCTTACTTTCATTGACATTTATTACTCTAGAAACATCAATAAATTCGATGCACAAAAGTGGGTAAAAAAGAATCTCTTATCACGTACCCAAACTATTAATCATTTTATTGATTGTTATTAGAAGGACATACGTATTAAGTTTCACTAAAAATAGATTTTTTAAAGCTGAATTTGAACGTCCAACTGCTGTATTTGTGAAAGTTTCTTCACCTGGGCAATTAATGGGTTAGTCTACTTTGATCTATGTTAAATGTGGCCTTAAAATATGTAAAATAGCCTTGATAAGGCCTTTAAAGGTACTTATTTCTCTTTTTTGCTGAAAGAGTAGAACCATATGTTTAAAGTTAAAAGAAGGTAATATCCTCTTGTCACACTAATCATATTTCATAAATTTATGCTTTTAAAATTGACAAGGTCTGATTTTCTGTATTCTGTAAGCAACAGGATCATGTATCTCTGGAATAAATTGGCAGGTTGCCTATTGTCCAAAATAGTAAAGGGTCTCATCAGCATATCCCTTCATTTTTTATTTGAGAGTAAGGGGTTTAATATGAGAAGGGTCATAAGCTTGAGAAAATACTGTACTTAACCTTCACATTTGGGAATCCCAGGCCCCAGCCATAAAAAATTTTAAAGGGGTTTCAAGGTCAGTCCCCTAGAATTTGGCACTTTAACTTTAACCATTTTTTAAACAACTTATTTGATTACTCGTTATCTCTCCCTTTATGGGGCCCAAGAGATTTGGGCACCTAGGAGTCAACACCTGTGGGAATGACAACTGGTCAACAAATATTTCTCTTTATTCACTGAAAGCAATTGTCTCATCTGTTTATCAGTAGAGGTTCAGTTTTATGTATATGGAGCCAGTCTATACATTGCAACATAGTGTTTCTGGTTAATTTTGATATATCCTTTTCCTTGGAAAGGTGTACTTAAATTAATACCCTTTCAAGAGGGAATTGGATATATCTGATAAAGGAATCAACACTGTTTATTGTTATTCTACAGTATTTTACAAACAAGTGCTCGGTGCTCCTCATTTAGCTTATTTGATAAACCCTCATGGAGGAAAATCAACTGAACCTATTAATAGAATCTCTGAACCTGACAACTTAGCATGGTTGGGGACTTATGCATGAATAGAAAAACCTACCCTCTAATAGTTGCAACTTTTAGAGGTAGTGAAGTCATGAACAAAAGCAGAGTCATAATAAGCTCCACAGCATCCTTCCAATCATTTCATTATGGCCGCCTGTGTTACACATGACTCTCCAAAGTACTTTTAACTCGTCTATGCATCAAACATATGCGTTTTACTCACAGACATCTTTTACTAGGAGTGACTGCCTGTGTGTAGCGTGTGTTTCCTTCCTTTTACCATTCACCATATTTTAATTGATTGTCCTGTTTTTAATAGTCACCACCAGTTTTATTTCAATAACACAATTTTAAACTTACAAGATTTGATTGGGGGAAAATCCCCACCCAAAACTATTTAAATTTTTACAAAATACAAAATTTTTGAATTCCATTTGATATTTTTTATCTTTCATGTTTTTTAAACTCCATCACTTCATCAATACTTTTTATTATGTTCATAACGAGGATGATCCTATGCTTTTTATGATCTAAATATTTTTAAGTAGCATGCCTTCTTATTTTAAATCTACTTTTATTGCTGGATAGATTTTTAAATACTTTATTCATTTTACTGGGTCGAATTTGATCTTTCATTTGGTGCAGCTTGTCTGCTATTGGACCTTGTGCCATAAAACCCAAATCAACCAACCTCAAACAAAATTTGCTGCTGATCATTTTAAACTTTTTTTACAGGTCTTGGACATTTTTATCAATGCTTCTTAAAAATATCACTTATTTTATCAAACTTGTTGGTTCATCCTCCACTTTCATCACTCTTTACCTTTCTACATCACTGACGTTTTATCACATTTATAATGCATCATCTTTCAATTGCATTTGATAATGAATATTTAGTCAACTAGGAGATCCCCATCTTAATCATGTTTTTCTCCAGTTGTCATAATTTATTTTTTCCAAGAGTAATCTTGTTTTTATACATTTCATCTTTTATTCTACACTTTTTGTCATCTTGGCTGCTTGTTCAATAAACCCAGTTTTAAATCTACTTTTTATTGTTGGTTAGACTATTTCAACTTGTATATTTTTACTGGTTTGTATTATCTTGCATTTGGCACAACTTGTGCATGCTTGGATCTTGCACCATAAAACTAAAATCAAGATTGTTCTGTTTGGATCAAACTTAATGAAAGAAGATAGCATTTATTGTCTTGTGATCAGTTACCCATGTCATTCATGTAGTCTTCATAATGTATTTTATTTGTATGTTTCAACGTTCTCTTCCACAAGCATTGTTAAATGTGGACAAGCATCACCATTCATAAAAAGGAAATTTAGGCTGATTAGAGCATAAAGTCTAGCTTAGGGGTAGGTTGGTCCCGATACCTTTAGCCCTCCACAGCACTCCCAGTGAGCATGTGCAAATCAGTACTGTATACCTAGAGTCGTTAGCAGGGAATATTCTCCAAACATTAAAATTTGTAGAATATACGAGAATTTTCTATGTATAAAAGCACTGTTATGGAAATGATTTATAATTAGTTTACGTGATACATTTTTCAAATATTACTGATAATGTTGCTACCACTTTGAAGTCTGTCAATATAAGCAGCAAGCCCTCATATTTCTACATATAGTTGTGCAGCACACACATTAGACTTATAGGTTTGGGATATATTAAAAACAAACTCTGAGTGTGTGTGTGTGAACTCGAAAATAACAGTTTATATTGTCAAATAAATAATTCACTTTTTGAGAAAAATTGTAGAAAATGGCAGGGTACAAAAATAACTGAAATGTTTACTTTATTTCTAAATTTAGCCTTAGAAATTCTACGTTTTTGAACCTATGATTTTTATCATTTACGTATTCATTCATTAAAAACTATTGCATGCATTTTTGTGCCTTTAGAAGAAAATTCTTGGTTTTTCTCCTCTTTGAAAATATTTTCCCAAAGATTATTACCGAGAAATTTAAATCTCTTGGTATACCAATGAAAATTCAGCTCATATCACACTACCACAGCTAAAGGTGTGCAGTTCAACAATGTTACTGGTTGGTTATGTGTTCCTTGTTCTTCCTCTCCAGACCTTCGGTTATTCGACTAGAGGTAATCTGGATTCATTTGACGAGACCATTGTGCTTGAATCTAAGTCATCTGCTTATAACACCACTGTCATCACATTCCTTTGGCCTTTGATTGAAAAGGATAAAAAATCTTACTCCAGTGCTTAAATACCTTTTACTTGTAGATTTTGCCTCAGTACTAGAGCATATAGGCCTTCCCACAGCTGTGGTTACAAACTAGTAGAGTAATTCTATGCACTGATCGCCAGATGATATTGGGGCTGCCGTGGCTCAGTTGGTATGTCCACTGCGCTAGCAACCTTCACGTTGTAGGCAGCGCAGGTTCGATTCCTGCCAGAAGCATTCTTCCCTGGGTGTATTTCTCTCTTCTGTGTTAGTAAAGCTTTCACTGTGTCAATTACTTGATATTGTATTGTGCCCGGCGCAGCATGGCCAAATATGGCCCTTGTGCCAAAAAACCAACCAACCAGATGATATTGTAGCCCTGGAACATTGTGAAACTAGTTTCCAGGTGACTTTTCTACTTGTTTGCTATTGTTTCCACAAACAAGAAATTTGATTTTAATGTATTTATTTGCTGAATTACTTCAAATCAAAGTATTTTTTAACAAGAAAAGGGTCTAAGCATATTGAAGATGTGTCATGTATGCAATAATTTGTTTTTGCCTATAACTTTTAAGTTAATAATGGCAGAGTAAAAATATATTTTGTATATGCATTGAAATTATACACCTAAAATTACGTGAAATTAACATTATATTTTAAGAGATGTTATTTTAAAGGTTAAAGTGAAAGTATACCTTTTTATAGAGGGAGTGTCATGGACAATGAATGACCAAAGGAACAATTAAATGATTCATACAGGCTTAGTTGCAACAGAAAATAACGTATTAATATTACGTTTTACTTATATTTATGGTGCCAATTCGTAATTTTCAACAACTTTCTAAAAACATCTTAACTGAAAAATATGCTGAAGATTGAATCATTTAGAAAATTCAGATGTTTTAAAATCCTGTACTTGTTAAAAGAAATGTTTAATTTTGGTTTAAATCTTTTATATATTATCTTGTAAATAAACTGCATTTTGTTAACCATAACTGTATGTATGTTTATTATATGTATTCAAAATGAGCCCCAAAGCATCGCAGTACTTAACACCTGATGTTTACTGTAAAAACCTTTTCATTAGACATCATTCTGGTAGCACTGTACAATTGTTTGAATGCAAAAGATTTGTGTTGATATTAAGCAACAAAGTTCTGTAGTAGAAATCTGGATTTTTTCTTGAAGGTTGGTTTTTCCTAGCTTGTTTTCTTAGATAATATTTTCTTTCTTAGGAAAGAAGAGCAAACATGGTAGTGGAAATCCCTATTGTCGTCGGCCGACCCCTGCTTGGCAAATTCCCATCAATAAAATTTTCCAAAAAAGCAATGGAGAAAGTGCTGCTGGTTCTGCTTCAGATATGGATGCACCCCTGGAAAGTGATGATTTGGTCTCCCCTTCCTCAAGATATAACTTAGATGGGACAGAGCCAAGTACCAGTCAAGAGCCAGGCAACTGTGATGCAATGCCAAGTAGTAGTGAAGCAGATGCTGTGCCAAGTAATAGCAAGGCAGACATAGGACCAAGTAGCAGTGAGATGGATGCAGTGCCTAGCAGTAGTGAAGAAGATGAGTACTAGTAAAGTGGATATAATGAATGGTATTAATTTATTAGTCATTTTCTTGTTGAGAAATTTTGAATAATGAAACCTATTCTAGTTTGATGCTAAGTGCATCACATTGTTTCCTGTTAAAAGTTTTGCAATCTTCTGAATTGTTAAAAAACTGCTCTCATTTGTAAGAAATACTGCTCTAAAAATTCTCAATAATTTTTGAATCCTACAATTAATTGTAATTTTTATAAAAGTACTTAAGATTGGTGTATTTACCTAAGGCATAACTTCATAAAATAGTTAATTTTATGTAGTATTACTTTAGTATTTTTATATTAGTATAATTAATTAGTAATGTTTTGATTACTTTTCCCTTTTCATAAAAACCAATTAACTTTTCAAATCCGTTGTAAATTTAAATGACCGTAAATATATAAATCGGCTTACAAATTAAGTACTGCAATAGTGTTTGATACTTTCTGATTAATAATTTGGCCGTAAGTCCTGGTTCTACAGCACACCAGTTTTTAAAAATTACTGTTTCTCCTTCAATATCAAAGTTTGCATATCATGAACTGCTAGGATGGAATTTCTGTGTAAACAAACCAGTCTGAAAGTTTTACGTCTGTCCAAATGCTATCTCGGTGATATAATGAGCCCGTTACTTTAAAATGTAGTTTCTTGCTGTTTTGGCGGTGTTTAGTGATTAATCTAATTAATATCGACAAATCAACTATCATATATCAATTCGAAATTTATTCTTTGAAATTATTAGTTACGAACTGCTGCAATCATATTAGAAAAAAAAACAAATGATGTCATGTTCATAATACGTACAGGAAAACGAATTGCCAGCTGGACACAAACAATTCTTTTGCTCATTCAGGTGTTGAACTTGTCATTTGACCATGGTTCGAAATTACGTGTTGTCCTCTGATCTTTCCCTTCAGGTTTGATCCCGGCCCGTCGCTAATAGCATGCCGTGTTGCTCCAGTGCGATGTAAATTTAACTACCTTCTGTAAAAGGCTTGGAATTTTGGTTATACTCCAAAAAATGCTCCAAAATTAGTATTTGGATCGTGTAGTGGCAACAATTTATCTTAAATGCAACTTAACAGTTAAATGAAAGGGGCCCCCGACAATACGCAGAAAAATCAATTTTCACAAATAATGGTCCAAAACACAAGATAAAAGTCTAGGAAAAAGGAGATGGGAACCGATAGCAAAACCCAAAGAACAGATAGACTCACCCTTGGCAAAAGATCTCGGGAAAATACTATTAAGTTTCATCCGGCATAGGATCCAGTTGGTAAGAAGGAAGGTGTTTTCACCTTTTGTAGCACATCAAATCTAGTAGCAGGCACAACCCATGGAGGAGCATGGTTCCTGGATTCATCAATATGAACCTCCCGCAAGTAGTTCGCAAGGTTGCCAGGAAATTCTCTTAGGCCAAGTCCTCTGTTCTTTATCATTTCCTTTTTCCTTACAATCGAAATATTCTCGAAAGGAAAAGTGCCCTGATTGTTGGTGTGTACGACTATTTGAATGTAATTCACTTTCTGATGAGCCGCCAAATCAATCAACCCTCATCCAAAGGTAAACCCCATAAAGGAGAAGTCAATCCATTCTAAGTGGTCAGCCATCAGAATCCCTGTCTCGCGAGTGGACATTAAATCCAGACGAAACACTGCCTTCCGGTCAGGAATCATCCAAGACTGCCAAATACGGCAATACTAATGAGTGCTTTCTTTCCCTTCAACAGAAACGGGCTTTTTCTGTTTACTTTTCCCATCCACAGGTATTCAAGATTAAATTCCTTGTAGATATTTTTTCTCACAGCTAACCTTTGAGAAAATTTACCAAGTTCTCAAAGTTGGTACAAAGGCAATGCACAACATTATATCTATTATAAAAGGAAGTGTTTATGTGTGTGCAGTATCCAGACGAATCTACAGCTATTACAGCCATGAAATTCGGTACACAGGTGACTGAATGTCCCTCGAAGCCCGAATTTTAAAATTTAATCCAGAAAATTTTTTTAATTAATATTTTGTGCTGCGTATGTAGCCAATCCTCCACTATGAAGTATCTGCTCAGACCGATCTGACAGATACTTATGGCGCATGCTATCTCCACTAAAAGCACCTCTCCTCACATTCAAATGATGGCTTAGTGGGTAAAGCGATGCACTGAAGTCACGCTTTGGAGGAAGACCTCCAGAGTTCGAACTCTGCCGACGGATAATTTTTATTTTTCGCCTCTATATTTTTTAAAAATAGTAAATATTCTCTAATCCTTCCAATTTTTTCTGTACTTTTACTTGATCCTTTTATTTTTTGAATTCAACACAATTATTTAAAAAAATTTAATTGATTTTATGCAGCTTTTTCAATTCTGAAATTCTGGTTTCTCTGTATTGTCACTGTTTTGTCCTTTTTCGTACCACCAATGAAAAGCAAACCACTGAAGCTCCACCCCCTATATGTTCGACTCCAAGTTCCTACCATCAAGAAATTTTCTGCAACTCAGTTAATGAATTACATGAAATGAAGTAACAGTGTTTATTACTGTTTAATTTGATTTTGATTTCGCTGACATTGTGATTCATTTAGTTTGTTTGTCGGAATCAGTGAGGTGACATAACAAGAATTTTTAAAAGTATAGCGTGATATTTAAAGATTCCATCATTTTTATTTCAGTAGGGTTTTTTCATAACTTTCTTTTGAATATGTATAATTTCTGTATTTGCATAATACAAATTTATCGACACTACATGTCACACAGGTGAGGGTGTGAACTACACAACAGAGTTTTGAACACATTGGAGCCATCCTAGTTCCAAATGGAAGAACATTGAACATAGTGTGTCATGGAGCTCTCTAAGCAGGAATTAGTGAGGTGGAAGGAATGAGGTGACATGTCAATGTCATGTAGGGTGGTGGTGGGACTCATTCTTAAAATTATTGTTTTTCTTTTTAATGTTTTCAGAATCAGTGAGGACAGACAAGAATGATGTCACTGTAAACTCCATGCGGGTACTGCTAGTATACACATATATGCAGAAATAAATGTTAAAGACAATACACAATTGATTCTTAAAAATTAACCCAACAGTGATCACATATTCAGGTCTGCCACCAGTGACTTTTCACTACTATTTTTCAACCTTGGCAACTTGATATCTTTTTAAGCAAAATCAACTCAAAAGCTCCTATGAGCATTTTCTGTCAAGCTAAACATACAGGGTGTTTCAAATTAAAAATAATGAGGTGTTAGTTCTCTAGGAAAAACTACTGGACGAATCGCAACCAAATTTTACACATACTTTCTTGAGTATGGGGTTTCTTTTTCTGAAGGAAAAAGTTCAAATTTCGGCCGCTTGGTGAAATTTGGAGCTGTACTCCATTTAATTTGCATATTGTCAAACTCATTTAACAAATATCACCAAGAAAGCAGATAATGTGCATTGACTTTGTTGCAATCACATGTGGAAATTAAATTAACAAATATTGTTAAAAATATTGCAACAACTTTATTGAATTACATATGAAATAACAAACATCACAGATACTGCTCTACGTGTCCTCCATCACCTTGCTTTGTAAATTGCATTTGCTGCACAACACTCAAGAGCAGAACGCTATTTATTCGCATAGATTAGTGTCCCATGTTGTGAAATTCTGTCTTAAAACAGCTAAGTTCGGAACAGTACCTTAAGAAGCAATGCTCTTCGAATAGTCTCAGAGCCAAAAATCGGGTTCAGATCTGGTTATCGGTGTGGCTATGACGTTGGAAAGGATTTGCTAATCATTATCAACCGAAAAGTTTCGCCCTTGTAAGGCTTGCTCATGTGAACTGATCTAAAGACAAACAGAATGTGTCACTGGCCCTCGAGGTTGTATTTTCTTCAAATAAGTGAGGACCAATGAAAGGATATTGTGGACCCCCACCAAACTTACTTTTGATGCATGCAATGGAATTTGGGGATTTGTGTCAGACCAGATATGGCAGTTGTGTGTTTACAGCACCATTGAAATGGAAATGTACCTAATCACTCCACAATATTCGCAAAGGCCATGCATCATCCACGTCATTCGAGCACTGAATATCAAAGCAAATGTTTACTGCGTATAATCACCAGAAAACAATTCTTGAGTGTGAGATATCTTATATGGGTAAAACTTCAAGATATTTCGCAGAACTCCCTCCACACTGTTGTATATGTTACTGCTAAAGTATGGAAATCAGGTAATCTGCAGATTACCTAGGTAATGTGCAGGTTAATTACGCCGATCCTTTAAAGTGCGGAAAATTGTTTCGTTTCTCAGATACCATCAGATTATCTAGGTGATCTGCAGATCACCTAGATAATCTGCACATTACGTACTAGGTACTCGTTAAAGTGAAAATAAGATCTTTGCTCAAACAACAGCAATGTTTTTGTACGCTTAAATTAATATTCATACAAACTACTCAGTAATACTAGGTACTACTAATTGAAAAATACGCTATACTTTTATCCCATAAAGTTATAAGTAATTTGATATAATAATCAGCAGATGTAAATAAAACATACTGACAATTGTTGAAACATAATGTTGATTGATTCTTTAGATATCGAAAAATAAATAAACAGAATAGTTGAAACATAAGGAGATATGGAAGAAGTAAAGGAAAACAAACTTTTGCACTTTAGCTGTACGAAAGCCGTTAATGTGCACATTACCTCTTATTTTGTAGATGATTCCACACTTTAAAAGGAATAAATCAGCTAATCTGCAGATTACCTAGGTAATGTGCACACATTAACGGCTTTCAAGCTTTAACGGTAGCATATACATGACATCCAATTCCTGTTATAACGCACGTGCACTACTGCTACCGTGTTCATTTGCTATTTCCTGTTCCACCATAGCTGTTGAAACCTGCATTTCAGTTAGCTTGTGGCCTCATTCTGGTTTTACAGAAAAAGGTCTTGTCTATTCAAAAAGCAAGATCATATTCCGAAGATTTGAAATCGTCAGTAGACCTATGTAAGCCTTAAAATTCTTTAGTGCATCAGGAGCATTACTGTTTCATTTATAGAAGAGTTCTAACAAGTATAACACATGATCCAGTAAGGTGAGCTTCATGACACTAAGCTACAGTCGTGAATTTGAAAAATGCTGTGCTACTCCTAATATAGGTGGGGGCCGCGGTAGCCCAGTTGGAAGAGCAACTGAAGAGTTGTGAGTTCGAAACTCGATCCAGCCAATGACCGTCGTGTTCACGGGCTGGTGCACGTTAAATCTGTTGCCTCGAATGTCCTCACCTGGGCGTGGTGTAGAAATTTGGAGTGGGGTTCCAGCTCAGGTGTTGTCATCTAACCGCGGTTGAAATGTATGTGGCTTCCTTGGACCTTTCCCTTCGGGATTGATCCTGGACCATCGCTAATAGCTTGTCGTGATGCTCCAGTGGGATGTTAATTAACTACCTACCTAATATAGGTGGAGGATGTTAGATAAGTGCAGCAATTTTCAAATTACCGGAACCATAGTTCCAAATTTCCCCCTAGAAGCCGAAATTTGAGCTATTTTTAATTACATACTCAGGAAAGCGTGTATAAAAAATTTGGTTGCTATTCGCCCTGTAGTTTTTCCTACATAGAGGTCTAAACACCCATGTAATTTGGGTTACCCTTTAGGTGGAGGTAGTGTTTCTTGTACATATTCTGAATGTGATGTCACTTGGCTTGTTTTTTTTAGCACAATTTCAGCACTTATCCAATAAAATTGTAAAGAATGAATTCCTAATTAATGTATGATAGTTGATATATATTGGTCAACACCAATTCGATTAAATGCCGAACATTGCGAAAACGCGGATAACCTGCATTTTAAAGTAACCTCAGTACATCATGTGCACACGAGCATTTGTACAGCAGAAGTAAAATCTTTCCTCCTAAATTTTGACCAATTGCATGAATCCTTGTTTCCATCACAAGATCATGCTTTTTTCACCTACTGCACTCCTATGGTATCAATTTGGTGTGTTGTGGAATTTTCGACAGTGGGGTGCCAGCTCAGGTGTTTACCTTGTCATCTGACCATGTATCAAAATTGCATTAGCTCGTAGAACGCAGCAAGATGAAAATCATCTGGCTTCTGGAATGGTTGAAAAATTTCCTTATCGTATCAACTGAGGAGTTTTCTGAGTAATGGTTTCTCGATAACTTTGACAAAGCATAGCCATTTTTAAAAAATTTCATTTGTCATTCGCAGAGCATGGAGTACAGAATACGGATGGCAAATGAATTTTTCAAAAAATGCTTTTGTGATTCAATGTTGGCAAGCTAGTAGTTGGAGAGAAACCATTGGTCATAAGAATCCTCATTCAATACAATAGAAAATTTCTCAATCACTCACGAAGCTTTTCGGCATCTTGTGGCTTGGCTTTGGCAAATATGGCATGGGCTATGGTAGACCTGTTGAACGAGTAGTCAATTAGCAGCCAGAGATTTGCGAATCTGTCGTGTCCATTAATGTCTTCACGTTGACATGGTGTGGAAGTTTGGAGACTGGGTTGCCAGCTCGTGTTACCTCATCTGACCTTGGTTCAAAATTACGAGCTGTCCTTGGATCTTTCCCTTCGGGATTGATCATAGACAATAGCCGCTGTGTTGCGCTAGTGCGACGTTAATTCAACTACCTACCAATGGCATTAAAAACTTTTGGTAATTGTAAACATTCTAATTCGCTTCAATAACACATGTGCGATACAGAATGTATAATATTTTTCTGCTTAAAAGGGTGAACTGTTAACTCAGCACGAAGCTACTAACATCTTATTTGGGAGGAAGAGCTGGTTGTGTTGCTCCAACGTAAATTCTACTAACTACATAGTTTGAGGAACCTGCACCAAAGATGTAGCTGTGCACATCTTACTAAATCAAGTCAAATTACCAGCTATCATTGGATAATTAATAGATCGATAGGCACAATTATATTTTTTAGAATTTCCTTGTTTTGAAAATTCGATCGCACATTCAAATCAAAATTAAGTATACATTTTCTGATACAAAGATGATTTTTAATACATTAATCCCTTAATTGAAATTATTTGAGACTTGTATTTCTTTTGTGGAGTTTCTGAAATATGAAAAATATGATATAAAATGTTTCTTTTGGATTGGTTTTCACCCACCAATAAAGCTGAATTCAGACCATACATGCAAAAAGCAAGATATTTATCGCCCATTTCGATTCTCAGTGTAAGCGCCAAGTACCGCATTTTTTGTTTCTTGATTGGATCACCAGGGAATGCTGTTTTTTTTGTTTTGGCTGGACTGTTATTTCCCAATTTTTCTATTGCATAGCAAAAGAAATATCCCTGGATTATGCATATATAAATTTCATTATCTTGTTGGCTTTGAGTCAGACATGAAAGGAGATGGGGAACATCCCATTTTCCAAAGGGCCACCGCGACTTCCAGCCAAACACCGTCGTGTACAAAGGGGGCTGGTGCACGTTAAATCTGTCGTGGCCTCAAATGTCCTCACGTTGGTGTGGTGTGGAAGTTTGGAGAGTGGGGTGCCAGCTCAGGTGTTGCCTCGTCATCTGACCGTGGTTCAAAATTACGTGGTGTTGTCCTCGGACCTTTCCCTTTGGGATTGATCCCGGACCGTCACCAATAGCCCGTTCTGTTGCTCCAGTGCGACGTTAATTGAAAATACCAAATACCATTTTCCAAAATAGAGAACAAAGAAATTTAATTATCGACTACAGAAGGTCGAATTGTTCCTTAATATAAGTGAAAAAAGAGGAGAATGTGACAGATGTAAAAGAAAATAATTTTATTTCAGTAATATTGTGTACAAGCTTGCGTTCGGAGATGTGGAAGCATTTGCTTGACCCTTTCTCCTATGCAGGGTGATTCGGCTTGTGCGTACAAACTTCTAGGAGCGGTAGGTTGCACAAAGACAAATTTGAATCATAGCAATGCAGCGTCGGAAATGCCATCTTCATGCGGTAAATGGCGTTCAGGCGTGAGACTACTCATACATTCTTTCAGAATACCATCTTTTGTAAACTCCCCGCAGAGGCGTAGGATCGGCAATTAGCCATCCTACTACCTCATCACACGAGCAATTAGCCATCGCCTCTGTCTGTCCTAATCCACTGTATGGAGAATTCTGCAGACTAATTGCATCCATATCGTGCAGTGCGTTCAGACACTAAGCCATCAGGATTACCCACAGCGAATTGCATTTACACGATGATGCCTGCAGAAGAGTGCGACAGAACCCCGATTTACCGCTTCTGTGCTGTTCACAGAGGAAGTGTGCTTTGCACAGGAAGATTGCTTCGATGCGCATAACACGCATGTATGGGCAGTGGAGAATCCTAATGCTGTTCGACTACATGCAGCACAAAATCGTTTTGCTATTAATATTTGGGCCTGCATGATTGGGGACCACTTAATTGGCTCATGCCTCCTCTTCTGGACAGAAGGAGTTACCCGATATTTCTGGAGGACGTCTTGCCGGAGCAATTGAACGAAGAACAGGTCCCTCAGTCCAGCACGATGGGGCCCCGTCCTTTTCACCTATCATGTTCGTCATCACTTATCACATTCTTTCTGTCACCTTTGCCTATGTCAGCAAACTCAACCTTGAATCCTCGTTCTTCAATTCTTCCTATTAAAAGCAGGTTTCCTCCCAAATTTTTGACGTATAACACATTAGCAAGGGTAATATTTCTTGGCTCTTTTGTATCTCCGTGTAGTTTTTTGTCACCTATTCCAGTTACTTCGATCTTTTCTGAATTAGCAACTTCAACTGTGGAGACATGGTGTCTAAAACTTAAGTATTTTTTCTCGTATTCTTTTTGTGTGCTTCGAATATACATATGAAATACTTGTCAATGCTCAAAGAATTTGAAAAATAGACATTTGATTTCAAATTTAAGTATTTTCATGTCGTCTCATTTTTTACTGAACTTACAAAAAATAACAATTTTTTCACCAATAAGTTATGTTTGCAAGCTAAAAATTAATGGAGAAGTAGGAATTTTTTCAAGATTCAACTTCCTTTTATTTTATTTTCTTGGTGACATGATGTTTTCTCAAAAGCAAGTCTTGAACCAATTAATCATTTTATAACAAAATTAATTGAAGTAATTTAAAACATTTTATTCATATATGATAAATATATAATGCAAAATAAATTCTGAAATTTGTATGATTGAAACAATTCATAATATTGTGGGTGGGATCCGGCAACCTTATCTGGGGCCAAAAAATTCGAGTCACTGGTTATGAGTTAAACTCAAAGCAATCTAAACCGCTTGAGAACCAGATGGAAAAACATTGCTCATGCTTGGCATTTGGGGCACTGTTTTATTTACTGTCATCATTTACTTTACTGTTTCCTACATCGAGTTTTAATCTTTCAAAAATTTACCCAGCTATATTTCCTAATACGTTAATGTTTTACATAAAAAATATTAATGTTTGAATAAATCAAAACTATCTAGAAACTACACTGTAATTTGCGTGTCTCATGACCAACAAATTTAAACATGTATGGAGAAGGAATTAATTAAAATCATAAAAATCCGATTTAAATCAAAAGTGATTTAAATCAAATAAATCCGATGTTTTTTATTTTTTTAAAAAATCATGATTTTTTTCATACCCTGCTTTTATGCAGTCACCAATATCATCGAGGAATGTGTTCTCATCAATGAGGGACATGATTGTCACACAGTGCTTCATTCTCGGTCATTTGCACCCCGTAACCGGGTTCGATGGCGTCCCAGCATCGTTTCTGAACCAGTACAGCTGGCACTCGTATCGACCAGGAATGATAATTATCGTCGTTCAGCTTCGGTAAATTATAATCGGCAAGAGATATTTTCACGTCGAGAAAATGCTTTCCTTCAAAGACACTTCTGCAAACAGCCTGCTTCGTACCACGGCCAACCTTCGATCATCTTTCAAAAGTTCATTTCAGTGTGTTCATGCTGATAACGTGTTAGATGGTTAATTCACAAACAAATACACATCATTTTGTCTTGAATGTGTATTTAAGAGGTTAAAAAGTGGTATATCAAGACGATTTTGACAGACGATCACACATGCCGTGATTCGAAAGACAACCCCCTTTTTATATTAGATTGCCGCAGCAATTCAAAAAAGGACGCACATAGAAAAGAAAAATCATTGCCAGATTTATCAAAGGTACAATATTTAAGTAACAATTACATTGGGATAGGCATTTTTAACATCCTGTACGTATTCTGAACATGACGTCAGTTAGCTTGTTTTTCAAATATGATTTCAGCACTTAGACGGTAAAAATTCCGAATTAGTGTATAATAGTTGATTCGTCAACTCCAATTAGATGAAACGCCAAATGATGCCATAGCGGCGGTAAACTACATGTTTTCGGTAAACTACCCGATAAGTATCAGGCGAGGGCATTTGAAGAGCAGAAGTAAAATCTTCTCTGACCGTCTGGTTTGTTTACACTGAAAATCCCTCTCATGTCAATCGTGTCGGCATGTGTTTTGCAGAAAATGAACTGAACCGCATGATACAAACATCTTAAGGAAGTAGTTAAGCAACTGAATTTGCACTACATTTATACATCTTTCCGAAGCAATCGGACTCGTCATCTGACCGTGGTTCAAAATTACGAGCCATTGTCCTAGGATCTTTCCCTTCAGGATTGATTCCAGACCGTCTCCAATAGCCCAGTGCGGTGTTAATTACCTATCAAACCAATAAAAAATTATAATATTGCGAATAAATAAATATTTTGACTTGGAGCTGTATATTACTGGATAGCATGAATCTATTCAATCTAGAAGCTATACCTGACTGGCATTAGATGTTTAGATACATAAAATGTTCAGTGGACCTAATTTTTATTCATGATCTATATTCCAGCTTAGTTTTAAAACCAGGTATAAATGCATTAGATTGAACTTTAAATATTCAATCTGAATGCCCTTTAAATTGGTTAGTTCTACCTAAAATGACTGCTTTCCCATGTGAAGACCTATTCATTATATTTTCTAAAACAAATATTTCTGCGTGAAATAGTATGTTACATTCACCTGCTGAAATAAATTTTTTATATTGAATTTTATTTTATTAGTTTTACTTTCAAATTTAATGTGGAGAAATGCATTGCTTTTAATGAATATGCATACTAGACTAATTGAAGTATACTTTTCTACATGTTCTAGAGCATGAAATGAATTCCTCCAGTTTGAAGTCAAAAGATGGAGATTTACAATAGTTTGGATGCCATGCGGAAGATTTCTGTATTTAAAATACATTTCTTGTATAAAACGAACATTTTTCATATGTATATTTCTCATTCCTTTTTAATAAATATTTTATGAAGATTTATAAAATTTGTTTGTATTTATGAGTATTAATGCGTTATTCATTTTAAATTAATTTACTCTTTATTTTCTATGAGGCTAATGCATTATATAGTTAACTATTACAATATTGCAACCAGAATGCAGAGGGTTGGAAGAGTAGAAACGTGAAGGTTGCGAGTTTCAAACTCGATCCGACCAAAAGTGCGCATAGGGGCTGGTGCACGTTAAATCTGTCGTGAGGTGCCAGCTCAGGTGTTGATCTCGTCATCTGACCTTGCTTCAAAATTACGAGTTGTCCTCGCATCTTGCTTCGGATTGATCCCGAACCGTCAACAATAGCCCTATGTGTTGCTCCAGTGTCTCGTTAATTCGACTACCTGCCTGCATCAAGAACGTAAGTAAGATTTGATGTTTTTTAACTAAAATATTGGTTCACTAATAGCTTCCAATATTAATAAAGTTGTGCTGGAAATAAACGAACCACCCTTCGTGCATCGACCGTAGAAGAGCAAAATCAAAGGAACCATTCAACAAGGATGTCTCGAAAAATATCTTTTGCTCGACTATTCATGAATAAAGAGTAGTTTGTTTTTTCTCTACAGTTGTGCAATGCGTATATGTAAAGTCATCTGGTGATTTTGGAGATGTTTTCTTAGTACTATATAAGGTTATATATTTCCTTTGAGACATCCAACTATAAAACCGGGTCCGTTGTGGCTCAGGTTTCCCACTGCACTAACAACCTGTGAGTTATAAGCGACGCAGGTTCCATTCCTGTAACTTAACCCTGGCTGTTTCTCTTGTGTCGAACTATCCTTCTGTATGTGTCAGTACTGGATGTCTCCTGACTTGTCTGGCGCAGCTGGGACCCAGGCCAAATATGAAGAGTAGCGGATTAGCAACCTTAGGTTTGCGAGTTCACAACTCGATTCAACCACCAATAAACCGTGTACGTGGGGGTTGGTGCAATTTAAATCTGTCATAGAATTAAATGCCCTCACGTTGGCGTGGTGTGGAAGTTTGGAGAGTGGGGTGCCAGCTCAGGTGTTGACCTCGTCATCTGACCTTTGTTCAAAATTACGGGGTGTTGTCCTTGATCTTTCCCTGCGGGATTGATCCCGGACCTTCGCCAATAGCCGTGTTACTCAGTGTGACGTTAATTCAACTACATACCAAATAAAGCCCTTGCGCCATTAAGCTCGACCAACCAACCTTTTTATAAAACTAAGAATAGTTACCATACTATGCCCCTATTTGAACAGGATTGTCCTGGTTTGAAAAGGGCCCGTCGTGGTTCACTGAATTCGCCCATCGCACTGGCAACATGCAGGTTTCGATTCCTGTATAATAACGTTGGGTGTATTTCTTGTGTATAAAACTTTCCTTGTATATGCATGTTTATATACTTGACGGAAGAAACATTGCTTGGCCAGATCTGGCCCTTGCGCCATGAAAACCAATCTTACGCATTCCTAATATTTGATCGTTTGTCCCTGTCAGAACGATTAAGGTTGCATTCCTTCGAGTAATACAGTAGAACTTGATTATCCGAGTAATGTAAATCGAGGTCACCTCTTGTAGTAACAGCCTATACAGAAACATTTTACTGTTCTGCATTTTACTACCATTAAAACTGGAAGTGAGACTCATTAAGCATGGAATTAAGAATAATCTCGCATTTGTATACACACAGTATATATTTATTATGATAATTTTACGATAAAACTGATCACGAGTTGCGTACTTCTTAAATTCTTGACTGAGTCAAACCGTCTTCTGTTTCACAGCATTTCCACATGTAAAGTGCATCATTTCATCTTTCACATCAATGCTGTTTAAAACTGCATTTGACTTTTCCATGTTGATTAGATATTTTTAATGTATACTTTTGAAGTGTTTATTTTATTTTCATTACTTTCATGTGTTTTATTATGCTTTTAATGCTGATATGGTTGTTAATCAAATCTATTTTGTTATTTAATTTTATTTTGTCTAGCTTTTTCAACCAATCATGTGCCCTATATACCAGACAAGTGCGCACAGTTCTTTTCGAAACTTTATTGAAACCTTAAAAATATAATCAAATTCGGCTTGGATAATCAAGGTTCTTCCGTACATGGAAAAACTGAGAACTACAATAATTTCAGGGATAAATCAGAATATTTACACAGAATTTGAGCCAAATTATGAAATACTTTTTACTGCCTACTGGGCACTTAGCTTTTGTTGAAAGTTATGTGAAAAACTGGGGATGTAAAAAAAAGGTAAAATACGTGGCCGATGGTAGTGGTAGTAAACGTCTCACTGGAGCAACACAACGGGCTATTGACGACGGTCCGGGATCAATCCCGAAGGGAAAGATCAAGGACAACGCCTCGTAATTTTCAACCACAGAATGCGTGGCCGAATCGAAAATAAGAGGATTATGTTATGTTTGCAAAAAATGTGTACAGTTGCGGAAAGAAAACGAACCACTCCTCCATTCCAGCAATTTTAACAGTAGAGAAAGTTCTAAGATGGCGTTCGACAGCAACTAACGTCTTCTATAACTTCAAATGCATAAAATTAGCATAAGGGGCCGTGTTCATATTAAATTGAGCACCAACTTCATAATTTCCAATGGAAACCCCCTATTTTGACACTCATTTCAAATCTATATCAAAATTTAACTTCAGATACCAAATTTCATGTCGTTAGAAAGAAGTTGAGTACAGAAAGATTGGAGCTCCTAATGTTAAATCAGTTTCTCAGAATTTTATAAATATCTTCCTAAATTAATATTTGTATAGCGCTGATATTTTGTACCCTGTTACTGTTAAGCAACCCAAACAAAATCCACGTAATATTTTATTTAAAAAATAGATTTTAGTGTGCAATAATAATTATTAAATTAATGTTTGAAAAATTATGGATTGAAACCTTACTATATTTTGATGAGAATCGATTTAGAAGGACTTCTAATACGATCATACAAAATTTCAGCTCATTCCAATCATTAGTTTTTGAGTTAATACATTAAATTTTCCTCATTTTGGCGATTTTAAGGGGGCAACCAAAAGTGTATAAAAACCGTCTGAGAAATGTTTAAATTCTTGAAAAATGGTTGGAAATTTTATTTATGTTATCGAAAATACATTGCCTTTTACCAGTTATGTGTCGTATAGTCGAACTCTACTAATCAATGATCAATTGAATGACTATTCACTGGGATGGTCGAAAAATCAGTTCGATTGTATTAAATAATTGAAGGTAGGCTTTTTGGTTGCATAAATGGAGACGAACACTAATTAAAAAGTTAACATTTATTAAGAACACTCAAGACGATACGAAATTTTACAGAACATCGATCAACACTTTCTCCGTTTCTAATTGTTCTCAATTCCAAAATCCTTCTTTTATCACATTTTAACCATGGTTGCAATTCATAATATTATCGTTTGAGCTCGTATAATAAATATTCTGGGATCGTGTGCACACGCTGACAAAAAAGTTTGAAATAGTATCCAAATTTGAAATTCGGGTTGCTATAACTACAATTAATCTCGATCTACGAAAAGTGATTTGCAATGTGGAGATGATCTCTGAAATTGACAGCAACTTTTACATTGAATATCTCCGGATATAAAGATGGTAGTCATGAAATTTCATATTTAGACTAATTTAACGATGCGGAAATCTGATTAAGGCATCAAAACGGTGTTTCCATTGGAAATTTTGTTTCTGCATAATTTTATATGAAGACGGACCCATATGCATTTTTTTGTATTTAAATTTCTAGAGGACGTTTTTCCCTATTGAGTGATGTCTTTGAATTACTCTATTATGAATAGTGCTCGAAATAAGGGAGGTGGTTCGTTTTTCTGCGATTACAATGAACTCAATTATGTCGAGTTGTATTTAAATTTTGTTTACTTATTCTCCCCACAAAAGTTGATGCTAATGAAAAGTACGAGTGGCTCCAACGAAATCATTTGCGTTCAAACCATGCATTTAATTGTATAGTAAAACAGTCTTTACCTCCATATTATTGCTTTATTGTAATACATTGATGTCTGATTTAAATAGCGAACTTTTAATAACACGTTTTTAGTTTTAAGATAGGTGTTATTTAAAACTCATCTCAAAAAGCAGTCTTCTGTAGCTCCCAGACCCCTAACTCGTTGGTCATATCTCTACACCAATTTATCGATTTGTACAATAATATGTAAATCTTACTAAGGTGTTACTTTTTTTGCAAACAAGTATAGCGTGAAAACGCGAGGAAAGTTCGTTTGGAGCGAAGTATAGTCTCATTGGAGATATCGACCTTCTAATGAATGCAGACAGCACAATTCTCACTTTTCAACCAATCAGAATTTTAGAGCCTTGTTTATTCTCAATCGCCTATAAATTAGCTCCTTCACCACTGCTACTTCAACTTTCTAATTTCGACGGCGCGAAATTTGTTTTAAATTAAAAGAATTGTTCCAGTCGCTGTATACCAGTCAGTATGGAAGAAAAATATGATACTAGAAAGAAAGGTAATTTTACTCTCATTAATGTTTGATTTAAGCATGTAATTTATTTGTCGACTTCGGCTTACAAAAAGTGAAGCTTTCGTTTTCAAATGAATTCGTACGTTTAAAAATATTCTTTCAGGAATCCAATTAACAATAACTACGCACAAAAGAATATTCAGCGAAGATGTTTAGTTTTATACAAATATCTTATTTAAATATGATCTATTTGAATATTAGGTGATATGGTTATGTTTAAGAAATGGTGTTCCGTTTTATTTATTCGAGTTCTCAAGGTTTTAAAAATTCTTCGCATGATAGGCGATATCACAATTTAAAGCTTATAAATATTCCATGATTTAAATAGCGTACTGAGTAGTGATACTTGAAAACGAAAGTACATTTTCAGAAAAATTAGAAATAGTAACGTATGTGTGAAATGCTAATGTTGATTAGCATTCCATTTTTGGAGACATTTTATTTGTTGAATTCTGAATCGTCTAATTCGGTTAAGTTCTTGAACAGGGACCAAATTCAATGGATCCTTTTTATATAGGAATAGTAAGGATCCAATTCAATGGATCCTTACTATTCCAATATATCAGTTGAGAATAGTTAGGATAATACTAATTATGTGTGTGTTTAAACTTGTACTTCATTTATAATTTGTACATTCCTGCATGTTACAGCATATAAATCAATGTTATTTGAAGAGGTAGTTTTATACCTGACTAGCTGAGTAAGACTGGAAAATGGTGATTCTGTTTTAATGAGTAGCGTTGTGAATTTGAAAATTTTATGTATAATGAGTACCAATTGCTAAGGAATGTAATAATTTAGTGACTAAATATTGTTCTATTCATGAAACTTGCAAATTCAAATATTCATGTGACTTGTAACATAACCTTCTAATATATGATGCCAATTAAATAAATATAATTTTACTTTCCATTCTTCAATTTATATATTGTATAACATAAGAACATTGTTTCAGGTGGTGGTAAAGTAACAAGAAAAAACCCAATCTTGATTGAAGCATCTTCATCTGGGGGTAAGTGAAGAGATGTGCATATCTTTTTCTTAATAACTTTAGTTTGCTGACATGTAGTTTTCTTTCCAATTGATAGCATAACAAGAATAAAATCTTCTGATTGAATGATTCTACAGATACTAGGATAATCATCTAAATTGAGGTACTTCAAAAGACTTGAAAATTTTCACTCAAAAAATATCTAAATTAATAAAGCTAAATATTTTTATGTTAAGAGTTAGTTGATTGATTCATAAGTTCTGCTCCATTTCGTTAGTCATTTTTTAGTGTATTACCTTAAAAGCTGTACTATTATGTCACTTTTCACACAAAAACTTCTAATACAGAAAATAAAACTGAAAATCTACATGATAGTTCAAGAGTTTTATTATACAGGTGTTACTAAAGTGATTTACACTCATTGCAGCACGATGAACTCTTTTTGGCTAAATTGGGTTGATTGTTGGAAAATTAAATTTTGCATTTCTAAAGCTTTTCAATGAGATGTTTCTTAAAATTTAAGTTTTCAATTGAGATGGTTCTCAGACCTTGATCAAATTTAATTTTAGTAAAGTTTGTATTACCACTTTCAAAAATAATAAAAGATTATTTTAAAGAAGGAAATTTCTTTTATAAAACACAAGTATTTAAGAAACAAAATTTTAAAAATCACAAAGATCAGTTGACAAAAATATGAGATTAGTTTTAATAATTCACTCTGTAAATTAACATTCTTTCAATGCTAATTTAGGGAGATTTATGTTTTCTTCTTTTAATATTGAAAAGATGACTGCATTCTGACTTTTAATGCTGAGAAATTAAACATGAAAAATTGTCCAAATGCTTAAAAGAAAAAATATTGTTTGGTTCATAAAAACTTTTTTAAATTGACTTGGAACTTTTCCAGTAACTTGCTACAAAAGGAGAACATTTTAAACGTGGGTTGTTTTTACTCTTCTCGAAGAAATTTTTATTTTTCGTATCTCATCGAAAATGCTCATAAATTTGAATTTTGGTGATTTAAAAAATATTCTAATGTTATATCTGTTTCATATAAAAATATGTGATGCACACAATACAGTAAAAAGGACATGGAGTTTTTATACATATCTAAATTTCTTCCAAACTATCAAATGCGAAGATGAATCACAATGAAACTTTCATACATCAAGTGAAAATTATCCCGTTAGATTTTAAATTTCAATTTAAAATGTCGTCATGACTTGCATTACATTGTTTTCTTGACTCGTGTTACATCCATTTTGTAAGTCGCGTTACAAATTTCTGGAGTTTCATTTCAATGTGTTTTGCAATTTATATAATCATAAACCTATAAAATTAACGTAACTAACACTACACGTTGATTTGAAACTAGTTTTTGTTTTAAAAACAATGAATTTAACTGTTTTCATAATTAATAAGAATCAAATTTCCCGGTGAATTAACATTTGCCTGTCTCAACTTTTGGATAAGTTTGTCTATTAAAGAATATTAGTTTTCTTTTTAGATTTCTAATTTTTCATAGTTGGACCTTGATATTTTTCAGTAATATCATCTGTTGCTCTTGTTTCACCAGGTTAAAATTTACCCTGTTACTCAAAATAAGTCCAAACTTGGGGTTCAGCATGTTAAATGACATTGGAAAGCTTTTTCGTGAAACCGTTTTGATCATGCTAGCTTACACTTTATAAATATTTGTTTTTTAAAACATTTTCCATCTAGCAGATTTATTTTTCTTCCCAATGCAAACATTTCCAGAACTTTAACCTTAGATCTAATGTTAACTGTCTTAACAAAACTTGCAGTAATTTCAGCAATGTGTTATCAGTTACTTACAACTTCCTTTTAATCTGCTTTTTACAGGCCATTTTTCGTATGAATTGGGAAAAAAATTCAACTTGTGAAATTATATTTATTGAATAAAAACAATTGCTGCTAAATAATTCTTAAAATGATATGATGGTCTATCAGATGTTTATTTATCAGATTTTTCGATAGACCCCTTAAATATTTTATCTAAATACAAGTTTTTTACATATGATCTCTTACCAGGGGCTATCATGTCAGGATATAGTTGGCCAGCTAGCAGCTGTAAATAAACTTGCTTTCTGTATTTGATCTTGATAGGAATTGTTTTCTGTGATGTCAACTTGAGTCAGAGCTACTTCAATCAAGGATACTAGGTTCTGTTCATTATTATTAGGTGTTACAAATCAATTATGTTTTTGGTAATGCTTACCCTGAGCTTTTTTTACATATAATAATGCCAAAAATATATTGATGTGAGCTTAGGGATTGTCAAGATGAGTCCAAGTGCTCCTTGCCATGCACAGCTTGGTTTTTAACGAAAATAGTTTTCATTCAGACTATTAAACATTGATCAAATAATCAATTTCTCTATTTTTACTACAATTGTAGGTAAAAAATTCAAATTTACTAATTTTGTCACAGAATAAAATTTCACAATTTGTTATAAACTAAAAGTCACAAGGTGCAAACAGCTAGCCCTTTTCAAGTAAAGACGTTGCAACAATTGTTTTTGCATTTAAAAATTATATTTTGGCATTTTACGACTGAAATAAATTCACGCATATCTAAATTTTTAATTTTTTTCTTCCTTTATCACTGATTTTATAGATTAGCCTTTTTTAAATATTGTAAATTTACTAAAAAAAACATGTTTTTGAATCATTATAGTAAGTGCTGCTGGTCATTCTTCAGAACTGGATGTACCAAGTTTCAATTATGAGGATAGCAGTTTCATAGTGCCCACTTCTCTAAACCTTGAGACTCTGCAGGACTGCAGTCAGCAGCCGATCGTCGTTAGCAGTGAAGATTTAACCATAGGTAATAGTTTAATTTTTGTTTCAATTAAAATTACACAAATGGCTAATCAATTTTAGAGCCAGATATCTTTAAAAAAAAATGTGTTTTAATAGCTTTTAAGTACATGGTACTTTTGCATGGATTTTGTTTCAATTAAAATTACACAAAGGCCTAATATATATATTTTTTGCTAGATATCTTTGAATATCTAGCAAATATAGAATTTTGGTGCTAGATATCTTTCAAATTTTGTTTAATACCTGTAAGTACTTAAGCTTTGAAGGAAACTAACTGTTGCTTCAATTTTGATAAATTGCCTTCTGTTAGTTAAACTAATGTAAATTGAGAGATGCTATTATAGAATTTGTGTCTAGGCATTTTTCTACAATCCAATCATAGATTTGTCAAAAGAGTCGAAAAATTATCTAGGTACTTCATACTGAGATTTTTTTTCTTAGGGAAGAAAAGGAAATACCAAAGATCTCTCTCGGAAAATCACATTTATATTCACAAAAAATTATATTTTGGCAATTTACGACTGAAATAAATTCATGCATATCTAAATTTTTTATTTTTTTCTTCCTCTATCACTGATTTTATAGATTAGCCTTTTTTAAATATTGTAAATTTCCATAAAAAAACATGTTTTTGAACCATTTTAGTAAGTGCTGCTGGTCATTCTTCAAAACTGGATGTACCAAGTTTCAATTATGAGGATAGCAGTTTTGTAGTGCCCACTTCTCTAAGCCTTCAGACTGTGCAGGACTGCAGTCAGCAGCCGATCGTCGTTAGCAGCGAAGATTTAACCAGAGGTAATAGTTTAATTTGATTATTTTTCAATTAAAATTACACAAAGGCCTAATGAGTTTTGATGCTAGATATCTTTGAAAAAATTGTTTAATAGCTTTAAGTACTTAATTTTTAAGTACACTGTAACTTTAATTTTGATAAATTGTCTGCTGTTAGTTAAACTAATCTAATTTGAGAGAAATTTTATTCTAAAATTTGTAGCTGTAAGCATTTTTTTGCAATCAAGATTTTTCAAGAGCCTAAAAAGTAGCTAATTTGTTCATACTGAGATTTTTTTTCTCAGGAAAGAAAAGAAAATCGAAAATCTCTCATAAAATGTATGAAGATAGTGCTGCTGGTGCTTCATATCTGGATAGAGAAAGTTCAAGTGACCAAGGTAGCAGTTTCGCAATGCCTGTTTTTATACGCCTTGAGGATCTGCAGGAATCGATTGGAGCCGATGGTCGTTAGTAATGAAGAAAATTTAACCATAGGTAATAGTTTAATTTGATTATTTTTTCAATTAAAATTACACAAATGCCTAATCAATTTTAGAGTTACATATCTTTAAAAATTAGTTTTAATAGTGCTTAAGTACATGGTTCTAGTTTATGATTATTTTTCAATTAAAATTACACAAAGGCCTATAAATTTTGGTACTAGATATCTTTAAAAAATTGTTTAATAGCTTTAAGTACTTAAGTTTTTGAGGAAACTTCTGTTTCAATTTTGATAAATTGCCTGCTGTTAGTTCAACTAATCTAAATTGAGAGAAATGTTATTCTAGAATAAGTCTCTATGCATTTTTCTACAATCCTATCATGGATTTGTGAAGTGTTGAAAAAGTATTTATTTAATGTTTGAAATATTTTCTGCTCTGGGTCATTCCATATCAAATCAACTGACCAAAGTATCATTTTCAACCTGACCTTTCAATGAAATTTAATGGATATGAAGCCTGAATATTGTCTGACTTTAAGTTAACTGACTATGAACCCATTTTTTCTATTTGAAAAATATTTACATTTAAAGGAATTTTTAGATAATAGCATTTTAAAATTTTAATGAAATTTTAAAGTTTTCCCTTAAACTTGGGTGAATTATTGATGTACTAACTTCCTGATGAGACTTGGGTTGTCATGTGTTTGCCGCAGCTTGTCCACTTTTGGACATTACACCATTAAACCCAAATCAACCAACCGGATAAGACTTGGAACTAATTGAATATTACCTGATTTTATTGTTAAGAGTTGGCATTTGAAACTAACTGCATTGAGATATGTGTGCATTCTCTTTGTTAAGGAAACAGTTTCAAGGTATTCTTTAATATCCTTGCCTTCTGAATGTTTACTTTTTCTTATCAGTTATATATCTTTTCTACTGCATGTATTTTATTAAAGATTCAGTTATTGCATTTGCTTTCTTCAGATCGTGTTATGAAATTCGAAGATTCGCCTTCAGAATGTGAAACATCCCTCTTTCAACTCTACTTAAAATTTGTATTCTCATTTTTTATGAAATAAATTTTTTTAATATTATATATGCTCTCTCTCTCTCTCTCTCTCTCTCTCTCTCTCTCTCTCTCTCTCTCTTATTAAGTCTTCCTGTTATAGAGATGAAAAAATGCAATGTATTTAATTTTTACAAGCTTAATAGAAGACATGTAAAAAAAAATATTGATAGTTTCACCCAAAAAAGGTTAAAGAACAAGTAATGTATGGTTTTAAGTTTGATGATAAAACAGTTAAAATAATCCCAGAATCTTCATAACACATTCTCTATCATTCAAATAAAGCATTTGACGTATGTTCTTACTTGTTCCAAGTTTTTGTAATGGTCATGTGTATTAGGTCATAAAAATGCATTATTTTTATAAAATATTAATTCCTGAACATGATTATACTAATTAACTGAATGATTAATTACTATGTCTACCATGTAAAATCAAACTAAAAACTGACGTTCACTTTTTAAACAATCCTTATATAGGCTTTATACATGTTCACTTTTATAAACTTGACTATTCAAGTGTTAAATTGAGAATCGACTAAATTTTTTATTTCTATAAAATAGGGTGCATTTGCTTATCAAAGGTATATAACAGCATATATTTCACTCAAAATACTGGGTAGTGTAATGAAACAGTCTAGAAAATTGAACAGAATGCAACAGGTTAAATTTCAGCAAATACTGAAAAGAATAGAACAGATAAATTGTTGATCCAGGTGGCCTTTTAGTAGATTTGGATTGAATAGGATTCCTTTACATACACTCATGTCCAAAATTATCTTTACTTGCATAAAATGATGGATTTCTCAGAAACTGTAAACTATAATTTTATGAATTTGTGTGAAATGATACATAACATCATAATACATAAATACAAAGGAAAAAATTAAGAGCACTGGATATGATATAAAACTGTAGCATGAAACAATAAAAATGGCAATAATATGTGATTTGAAGAGTTCAGAAAAAAAAAAGAATAACTCAGAAAAAAATTAAGGTTAATAAATTTAATATGGAATGTGATCTCTCCTGACGTGTACACATATCACGTGTTTTAATGCTGGCAATAATGTTGTTAACCACAGTTTGGGGAATTAAGTTCTACTCCAGCAATGCGGTCTTCAGGGCATTTATAACTCTAGGAGGAGGATGTTTTCTGCTTTTCCAGGGTAGTCCCATAAGTTCTCTATCGGGTTCAGATCAAGAGATTTTGCTGGCCACGGTATTCGCTCAATGGCTTCACTTTCAAGGACTTCGTCAGCGAGGTTTGCACGATGTGGACGAGCATTATAGTCCATAAATAAAAAGTCAGATCCATATGCACCTCTGAAAAGTCTTACATAAGCTTCTAAGACCTCATCCCGATATCTTTGGCCGGTCACAGATCTGTTGAAAACGTGTAGGGGCGTACGTCCATCGATCATTATTCCTCCCCATACCATCATACCTGCACTAACGAAACGATCACGTTTCCATAATGTTCGAAGGAAGATTTTGCGTTCCTGACTTCGTCCAGATGTAAACACGTTTAGAATCATGTTAAACTAAACCTCGACTCATCAGTAAAGAGAACATGGGTTCATTGGTGTTCACTCCAGTTCTGATGTTCTTTGCACCAATTAAAGCGATCCCTCTTGTTGTGAAGACAGTAAAACACATACCCTTGACTTTCTGGCATAAGGCCTTTTTCATTAAGCCTTATGTATACATTTTGCCGTGATACAACAGTTCCAGTGGCGGCTGCAACCTCTGAACTTAATTGCCGAGCTGTAGACACTTCCTGTTACGACGGGCAGTTATTACCAGATATAGATCTTAGGAAGCAGTTATTCATTTACGATCTTGTCCAGGCCTCCTTACAACAGTTCCAGAGTTCTGAAATTGTTTCCATAGGGTAGAGACTCTTGAAATATTCACATCTCGCTGCTTCCATGATTGTCTGCCCTGCTTCTAAACGGCCGATAATTCGCTACTTCACAGATTATTGCAAATTATACTTTGGAGCCATAACAAACCGTTTTGAGTCCTTGCACACTGAAATCAAACGCTGTATTGCAGAAATTCACTCAGATATTCACTTTGCGCAAAGCGCTTGATTCACCGTCGGATGACGTAACGCCTTGATTTGCTTATCAGAAACCGTTTGATCACTTTTGATAGGATAATGCTAATTAGGCTTGTCTTTCACACATTCCCTGCAAAAATGGATTACATCGATTCGATATTTTATGGAATACCATTATTTTTGGGTATGTGAAGATAAATTTGGACATGAGTGTATTTATATGCAATATGGTTGGTGTAGAAGTATTGCAGTTTAAATCCTTTGGAATAGGTTGAACTTCACTTCCATTGAAGAAAATCTGAAATTTATTTGATTACAATTTTTAGTTTAACACGAGTCCTCTAACTGGCTTGTGGATATGTTGGCAAAAGTGAGAAATGTTTAAAATATTAAATTGAAAAATAATTGCATTTAATTAGCATTGAGTAGATGAGGTGATACAATTTGATTGCAGTGAAAGTATTAAAATACAAAATGGTAAGGATTACAGTACTAGAATTTAAAGAAATCAGGTCATTTTGAAGTTTATTCAGTTTTTCTATTATATATATTTCTTAAGTAAAAATAGAACTATTTAATTTTAAGCATGGTTTAGCTGTTCAAGAACCAAATTTTAAACTTTGATTGGAAGAATGGGAAATTTAAACTGTTTCCTATGTATTTTAGATCTTTGTTATGTTTTCGTAAATTAAAATACATTTATTTGATTACAATTTTTAGTTTAACACGAGTCCTCAAACTGGCTTGTGGATATGTTGGCATTTGAAAAGGAGAACTTATTCTTTAATTTAAAATATAAAGGGTGATTATACACAAATATCAGTGTTGACGGCCAAGTGGAAACTGCCTATTTACATGACGCCGACCGTTGAACTCTTATGATTGAAAACAAATTCTTAGTACTTCCTAATCTGAATTCCGATTCCGGTTAAAGAATCATGCGACAGTAAATTCTGATCTCGTTTAATATACGATTTCGACAGTTCTACTAGTCTTAGAATTGAACTTCATAAAAAAACAACATTAGGAAAGTAATAAATATAAACTTAAATATTCTTTACTAATTATTTTTTTCAATACAATTTACAATGACACTCATTTTGAAACAAAAAGTATGAATGAAAAAAACGATATCCATATTAATTGTATTACAAAAATGTATTTTTGACTAATGTCTCATTATAGTCATTATCTCCAAAGAAGTACAATTTAAAAAGTAAGAATGATGTTACGGTAACTCAAAAACATGCTTAAGGTGCATAAAAATAGTTTTGAATGTAATATTGTGTTTTGATATTCTGAGTAGTTAACGTTTTGAAATAAAAATTCTGTGTACAAAAATTGAGTTTATATTGTGCATATTAGCACTATACTCGTACAGTAGATATTTGGTCTGCTTCATGCATATTGGCAGGCGGTTTGCACTTTTTCAGTTTTGATAGAAAATTAAAAGAGAAACCTAAGTGTATGAATGTTGAGTTCTATTACTTAACCTTTTTGACATCACAAAAGAACTGGTTTTAAACTACTTGTACTTAAGAAAACTGTTTTTCACTTTCCCCCTTTTCAATAAACCTATCAATAATTTTCTCTGTCAATAAGGATGTTTCTATGAACATATAGCAAAGCAAGTCCAGTTAAGCGGTTTTGCCTACAACGGTTTCTCAACCAAGTTTTGATCAGTTTGAGGGTAGAAAAAGATCTTTCTGCTGTTGCAGTTGGCACAGGAAGAGAAGAATCAACATTAAAGATCTAACTGAGGGGGATATTTCTGGGATGCAAAATTGCAAACACTTAACTGCATAGCCTGGTAAAGGGTTTTGTTTGCATTTTCCACTTTGCCACCCACAGCTTGATTTCTGCCTTCAGATTAGAAATGCAGTCACTTTCATCCTCATAACTCTAGTACTTTTTAGCCTGTGTTTCTGCATCCCTAATCACTGACTCCATAGACGTTGTTGATAAGCAGACTTTTGGTAGAAGTGAGTTGAGCTTGTACAGATTGAGAACTTCTTTTGAGAACCTGTTTTCAAGATCACTGTTATTGAGTCAAGAATCATTCACCCTAAAGTAACTTTCTGTCTTGATAGAGCAGTGTTAGGTCTGTTAACCTGTCTAGATGTGATCCTGGTTTGAATAGTGCTTCCTACAGTTGCTGCCACTTTTTTGGCTTGATCATACAGTTGACTGAATTCTACATCAACTTTTACTCGCTTTTTTTTTAAGACTGAGAAAGTATCGGTCAAGACCTCAGTTGCTTTGGTAACTTCAACAGTCTCTGAAAAAACCTACTGAGAGGTAATGTTTGGCTAAGTACATCAGCAAGGCACACGAGAGTTAAGATGAATTATCCATTAGTGATTGCACATAAAAGGGTCCTAGCTGTTACGCTGGAGTTTTCACTTGTAAAATGTGACCATTGTGTAATTTGCTCAAGACACTTCACGATTTTTTCAATGTTTTTAGAAAAGACGTCGGAAAAGCAACTCACTCAATTAAATTTGAACGAAAAACATTCGATTCATTGCTAAAGGTTGCCAAGAGATAATACGAAAGAAGCCACGAAGAAAACACACAGTATCTATACATAGATACTGTGTGTTTTAGATATGCATTTTTAAAAAGTTAAAACCTTGGCTATGGTTTTATGGAATGTCATAGAAAGTTCCAGTTCGGGCATGTCGTATGTGATTCATTGGGTGATGTAGTTTCATTCATTTGCTTTTCTCACAATCAGAAAAACAACATTCTCTTAAACAGCAATGTGTTTAAAAGTTTTCTCATTTACTTAAGATTGTATCCTATCGGTGACTACGTGCTTAACTCCTTCTGTTATCTTAATTAACCTACACGTGTAAAACAATCCTTAGTCATATTCTCACACGTTCCAGAGAGTTCTAGATTCTGTCATTACATATAATTCGCAGGCTTTGGATATAAACTTGTAAATTCAACTTTATGTTCATATTCATTCTTCACAGGGGCACTATTCACATTAAAGAGAAAACACACATACTTTCACTCCCTTAAGATGTAACTTCACAAGCTAGTATTCTATATGTATTCTATAAAGTAGGTGGTCGAACGGTTAAAGTGCTTGTATAAAACGAACGGCCGCGATTACCTTTTGCTGAGTTCAAATCCACCCTCATAATTTTCTTCAAAAAAAATTCTCCGGTCTAAAGTATCACGCTACAGCTAGAAAATAAATCTTTTTTGTTACTTCTTCCACCAAATGGCTGTACATGTCTTTTAAAACTTAATTAAAACCCCTACCATTTTCTAAACAGCACATTCCCAGAATTAATGACAAAGAAATAAATTCGTTCCTTTTAAAATCACTAGATGGTGCTACTAGTCCAACACAATTACAAATAATTGCTTTTTCTTAATACTAGGAATGCGTTATGGGACTTGGTTTTATTTTGCAAACACTACATTAATTCACCATCCATAGCTCTTACAACCTAACGCATAGCGCACTGCACTACAGATCCCATGGTCCCCCGGTTCGAATCAAGAAATTCCTTTTTAATTCCAAAAATATGTGGTTTCTCATTCCCCCACCAAATGTAGCGACTAGTCATTACCATTCATTACCATGACAACGCCATCGTTACAACGACGTCACCACCTCAAGGCCCTCTCCTTATCAACAGTCAACTCCTTATCAAACGGCGGCCATCTTGGATTTGCCGCTCAAGGGACTCCCATACTACTTAAAAAAGTTCCCCGGTTGGAAGAGTAACGAACTAGCAACCGAAGGGTTGCGAGTTCGAATCCAGCCAAACACCGTCGTGTACAAAGGGGGCTGGTGCACGTTAAATCTGTCGTGGCCTCAAATGTCCTCACGTTGGCGTGGTGTGGAAGTTTGGAGAGTGGGGTGCCAGCTCAGGTGTTGCCTCGTCATCTGACCGTGGTTCAAAATTACGTGGTGTTGTCCTCGGATCTTTCCCTTTGGGATTGATCCCGGACCGTCACCAATAGCCCATTGTGTTGCTCCAGTGTGACGTTAATTGAAATAATAAAAAAAAAAATAAAAAAAATAAAAAAGTTCTTTTTTACTACAATGTATTAGTTTTGTAAAATATATGAATCATGTTTTTTTTCTATTAAAAAGTGTTCTTAGTTTTGTAAAATATATGAATCATGTTTTTTTTCTATTAAAAAGTGTTCTTATTTACTTTGTTTCCATGTGACTTCCAGGGCCGCGGTGGCCCGGTTGGAAGAGTAACTGACTAGCAACCGAAGGGTTGCGAGTTCGAATCCAGCCAAACACCGTCGTGTACAAAGGGGGCTGGTGCACGTTAAATCTGTCGCGGCCTCAAATGTCCTCACGTTGGCGTGGTGTGGAAGTTTGGAGAGTGGGGTGCCAGCTCAGGTGTTGCCTCGTCATCTGACCGTGGTTCAAAATTACGTGGTGTTGTCCTCGGATCTTTTCCTTTGGGATTGATCCGTCACCAATAGCCCATTGTGTTGCTCCAGTGTGACGTTAATTGAAATACCCCCCATGTGACTTCCTTTAATCTGTTTAAGGAGTGTCTGTTTTTTCTAGCAGAGTTGTTTTAAGAATACATAGAATTCATATTTAATCCAATATTTATTCATTTTAAAATTCACACTAATACTTAAAATTTTCAGTTATTATTTAATTTTACTCTTGTGTAAAACTATCAGCGGTGTGCGTAAATATTTAGATTATGCATTAAATATCAAGAAAAGGCATAAGTTAATTTGCTTTTCAGCACAGATGTGCACACATCATTTTTAAAACAGAAAACCCACATGCTATCCATTTTAACGTAGTAATATGACGTAGTACACCATATGCACCCAGTAACTACTAGATTACAATCTATTTTTATCAGTGATAAAATCTTGCAAATGCTCGAAACATTCCTGTTTTCTTACTCATGACAAAATATACTGTCACTAGTTCTTGCAAAAAATATTATTTTAGTGCTTTTCCCTTCATGTAAATTTGTCTTTGAAATTAAAAAAAGAAATCTCAATTTTCAATCAGGAAAGTTTTTGAATACCTAACAATCAAAATTAAGCCAAAGTTCTATCAGTAATTTATTCTGAGTAAAGTGGGTTTCGTATTTTGTGATTTGCTCAATCAGGGGGAGTCATAGCATTTTGTGTACTCCTTAATTGCAAAAATGGAGAGCTTCGCAGTTTCTTAAATTCCAATTGGTAAAGAAATCTCAAAAATAAAATTGATTTTTAATTTTCAAAACATGTACACACACAATTGTACAAAAAGTGAAGATGCTTATAAATGATGAACCACCCTTTGTTAAGATGGCGTCCCCACTCCCCTTGTAGCAGATTTCTAGATAATTCTATTCAACGGCAATTCTTCGAAAGACGGGGGAAAGATGACTCACTAATAACGACTTCAGTGAGAAAATGTCTTAAAGAAGCCAAAGCCAAAAAAAGCGCCAAAGCATTTGCCAAGAAAGCGATAACTAGTGAAATGTGGCAGTTGCAAAGTACGATAACTTGCCAAACATGATTATCCTGAACACACCCTAATTACCCGCCTTGGGCGCTGCATTTTCGCTCCCATTTGACAGACTAAGGATTAAATCTGAAGGGAAAAACAAGAACACCACCACGTTATTTTAAACCACTGTCAGATGACGAGGTCACACCTGAGATGTCATGGCCTGGCATCATTGAAATTAATCAGCAGGCTCAATTCTGCTTTTAGTTACTTCTACTTTAACTTGATATTTGTGCAGCGGGAAATCCTTTTTCCCACATTCGGAAAGCCGAAACAACATTAATATGTAATTGTTTGTGACCACGTCGTTTGTTCATAAAAGTTTGAACTTGTCATTCTTATTACTAATAGGTTTTCTAGATTTCTGAAATCATGGTGCGCACTAAAGCAGATGCTGCAAGAAAAGGTAAATGTTTATGTTTGACTGAATTCCACAAAGATTTACTGAAATGTCTGGTTCTATTCAGTTATTTTTGGCATTTAAAATGTTCCTTAACAATTCGTAAAACTTATACTATTTTTGAGGAATTTCCATAAAATGCAGTGATACAAAATGAAAAGAGAACACCGGAATGGAATTGGTTAAAACTTGTAAACTCTGAATGACTAAGAATATTTGGTACAGCTGTAGTCTACGCCGCGCGGTGTGGCAATGCGATATTTTTGGCGCACTTTTTATGTCGCCAAGGAAATCTTCCAAAATTGAATATATACTGCATACATACGGATTAAATATATAAATCTTGATAAAACAACATTTTGACTAGTAAAACACTGCAAATCTGGATTAAATATACACAAATATGCAAAAAAATATTTTTTAACGGAAATCACATCTTGACTAGTGAAATATTGCAAAGTTGGTTTAATATACAGTATTACCCCGAAGTTGCTCGGTAGGCGGGTGCAACTTTGCTATTAGTTAATGTAATGTATAAATAAATACATTAATTTTGTTCAATTGGGAGCAAGGACTAACAAAAACACTGTTTAGAAGAAAAATGATGATAGAATTGCAGTTCTTTATGCATATTAATACAAAATATTGAAAAATAAATAAGTTGCGTAAAAAAGTTATATCGATGTCTTCACATAAAATCTAACAAATTCGTCTGACGACAGGACCAGGCCTTCTTTTTTTCATGCAGAATTTCTTGGTATCAAGCTAATAATTTTTTATTCCTTGCTTTGTAGCTATAACGCTTTCTTCTTTGGAGTCTGTTTTCTAAAATTTGTAAGCTATTTTCAATTGAGCTGAGACCTTCTGTCAAGCTTGCAATTGGCATGTCCTTTTCTGGTGGAACTGGCTCTGATACTTCAGTGACGTTTTGCTCATGCATCTCTATGAGCTCATCAATTGTCAGCTACTGACTATGAATCCAACAGCTAGTAGACATCATCACCATTGACTTCCAAATCTAATTGCCTGGCAAGATTAACAACTTTTATCACGTGGGCGACATCAGTTTCTTGTGTTGTTTCCCGTCTCGTTTTTGAAAAAAAATTGACAGTTTCTTCCAAGCACCATTCAATGTTTTTTTTTTTTGGAAATTTCATCCCGAGATTTTCCAATGATTCTTACAGCATCTAAAACATTGAATTGTTTCCAAAAGTCTTTAACAGATATCTCACTGTTTTGCCTCATAGCTTCATTCAGATGTGCAAACGAATGCCTTGTGTAGTAAGCCTTGAATGTTTTGATGACTCCTGGTCCATCAGTTGAAGCAAACTGGTTGTGTTTGGAGGCAAAAACACAACTTTCACATTGTAGGAGAATCAGATTTACTTCGTTTGGACGACATGGTTTTTTAAGTGTTTAGAAAACGTATAACAAAACAATCTTAACTTTCGTCGATTGTAGAATCATTATCGTGTACGTCGAGTTCGCGCAAAACATGTCCAATGCGTATCACAGCAAGAGAAACACTGAAAATAGTGGGCGGCAGTAATGAGAAACCTTGTCGAACCTGAAAAAAAGAACCTGATGCGACTGCACTCGACCGTGTCAGAACTGAAAAGTACAATCAATGCGAGAGCACTTGACCGTGTCAGAAATAAATAGAACAATCTAGAAAAAAGAAGGATCTGGACACTGGCAAGGTTGCCATAAAAACCTGAGAACCCTAACCATAAAACCAGAGAAAAGTTTGAGATAAAAATGGGTTGCCATCAGTCAGCATTAGTCGCTTAAAAGTGTGCCAAAAAATGCGCCAAGAGTCATTACCATACCACGCAGCGCGGACTACAGCTGCTCCCATTCGGACAAACTATATAGTAACAATGAAAACGGATACAATATTTTGCAAATTAGTTGTAGTATCTAGATTTTAAGTTGTAAATCGAGATGTTTATTAAAGTATGTTCAAATTATGAAAAGTCAGAAAGGCGTATTTTTAGTGCGCTGAAAATATCTATACCCCAAAAAATATAAATTTGCTTAGTAATTTCACGTGTTTCGAAGTATTAAGTTTGCAAATGAGCTTGGATATCTTGCAGAAATTTAGCCTGTGAAGGGTACAGCTGTATCTAACGCCACGCTTGGTGGCAATGGCTCTTGGCACTTTTTATGTCGCCAAGGAAATCTTACAAAAAGTATTTTTTTAAACACGAAATAAAAGGCTTTTGCGGAAACTTATTCAGAACTTTGAAAACATGTTTTTTAACGGAAAATAATTTTAAAACTGTTTTGCGATAAAAAAAAACATTTTTAAATGGGAAGTGTTGTAGATAAGTTTTTAAACTGTTTTGTGAGAAAAAACATTTTATCGACATAATTCGAAGTAAAAGTAACGATTTAGACAATACAGAAGGCATGTTCAAATAGAAAAAGTAACGAGAAAATAACAAAACAATACAACCTGATGCGACTTCTCTGATGGACCTTGTCTTTTCTCAAACTGAATGAATTTAACAGAAATGAAAAGAACATCCTAGTAAAAGAACATTCTAGACGCTGCTGAGGTTGCCATAAAAACGGGAGAAAAACTATTCAAGATGGGTTACCTTCATCCCCTACTAAAAGCGCACCAAGAGCCTTTGCTACCGCTAGCGTCGCTAGATACTGCTGTACCGTACTTATTGGTTGGGGATATATTAAAAGTTAACTTTGAGTGAATTAAAAAAAATAACTACATATGTTGTCAAAAATGGTTGCTTGGGGTTTTATGGAGCAAGGTCCAGTATTGGACAAGCTGTACTGGATGCTGTGAAGAAGTAAATAATTCACACTTCGATCAAAATTGTTGAAAAGGGCAGAGTATAAAACAACTTCAATGTTGGATTTATTTGTTTTAAATAAGCTTTTTAAATTTAATCCTGATTTTTATGAATTAGGGTGAACAAGCTAGTAAATCAACAGTTAGTGCTCATTTTCATGAAAAAATTTCCCTAGAGCTAATTTACACTTACACTTTCAATATTTTTTTACTTAGTAATTTGTCAAGATGGTGATTAAAATGAGCTTTAGAACAATTTTTATTATTTGATAGTGTTTAGAATTTTTATCTTCAAGTTCAGAATAGCGATTGCGCGAGTGTTTGACCACCATGCATCCAGTAATTGACTACTATTTATTTTTACAATCAAATTCAAATTGAAACTTGTGCAAATATTTTAGCAATCACCAATATATTTGTGAAATATAGCTAGGATAAACATTTTTTACATGATATTTTTTAAATAAAGCCTAGTAAAAGAACAAACTTATATATTTTACAAGTAATCATGATAAAAAATAATGGTTAGTACTAATATTAAACAAGTAAACTAGTTAAAATATGTAACAAGCTAGTATTAAACAAGCAATAATATTAAAGAATTTGGCATTAATTATAACAGAAACCAAAGTCAGTACCATCGAGACGCAACAAACAAAATCAACATCCTCATTGTTCAGACAAAAATCGTCCAAATCCTAACTGCAAAGTAAGTCTTTGGAATGCATTTTGAGTTTTGCAACAACTATTACATTTACAGCAAGTGCTTTTATACTATATTTGTTTCCTACCTTATCTTCACATTTTTCACCTTCACAAACAAGGTATGCCGATTTATATCAGCTTGATTTAAATCAAATGATTTTTAATAAAAAAAAGCATTGATTTTCATCAAAATTTTAAATTTCATTTTCCTTTCTGTATTGAGCTTAATTTTATTGAAAATGAAATGACTGAACACGATTTTATTCATATAAGGAAAAGAACTTTGATTATATTCAAGTCACTTGAAAAAATTATTATTAAAATCATCCCTCTAGAGACTCACGGCATGGTGTGGAAGTTTGGAGAATGGGTTGTCAGCTCAGGTGTTGTCTCGTCATCTGACCGTGGTGTCGTCCTCAGATCTTTCCTTAGGGGATTGATCCTGGACTGTCACCAATAGCCAATGTGTTGCTCCAGTGCGACGTTAATTACCATTACCACCCTCTGTAGACATTAAATAACAGTATCCATATTTTGAAATTTGGAATGTAAAAGTTAATCTGTCCGTCTGATATACATAGAATTGTTTTTTAAATTCCATTTGAAATTTTTATCGCATCTTTTAAACCGGTCTTGTGTATTTTCAAGTTTTTAAACCATCATATACCATTTATGTTGAAAAAATTCCATTCTTTTTATTGGTTTTCATCCATTTGAAAGTTATTAACTTTTATAATTAATATGAGATTGAAATAAAAGCAGAAAACAATACAACCTGCTGCCTCTGCACTGCCGTTTTTAAAATACAAAGTGAATGCTTCAATTTTTCAAATTTACAGGAAACGGAAAAGAATTGGGAAAAAATTCAAAAGGACCAATGAAACCAGAGGAAATAAAGTGGAAATGAAAAAGGCAGGAAATAAAAATTTTAACACTACGAGGTTTTCATTATCCTAATGAAGCAGGGTTTCATTTGCCTGCCAAAAGCATTGCCACAAAAAAGTCTTTATATCAACGCTGAACCATTAATTTTTTGAGTGAAGAGAAAATAAGTATTGTAAAGGGAATTGTAGAAATACACTGCTTATTTCAGTTTCTTCTGTAACGATTCATTACCCAGTGCAGGGCCGTCATGGCTCAGTGTATCCACTTTGCTAGCAACCTTCAAGTTGTAGGCAGCGCAGGTTCGATTCCTGTCAGGTGCATTCCTCCTTAGGTATATTTCTCTCTTCTGTGTCAGTAAAACTTGATATTGTATGTCTTGTGTCTGGCACAGCATGGCCAAATATGGCCCTTGTGCTGTAAAACATCATCACCCAGTGCATACCGAAAGGTGTGCATGTCTGTGCTACTATGTAGTATCAAGTCTCACTTTGCTCTCTTTCTCTGATGACTGAGGTTGCTGCTATACATTGCCATATTGTGCTTCACACAATATATCGTTTGTCATTTAATGTCATAATAAAGTGCTTTCAATATGGGCTTCAGGTTCTTATCTGTGATTTTCTGAAATATGAGGTTTTAAATAGAAAATTCTTAAATATTCTCCAAAGTTAATGTTTGGAGAATATACTGTGCTATCAACTAATTGCGATTTCATAGAGAGGAAAGCAGATCTATGGAACTACCTGCACTTCAATAGTTTCTTCTGCCTCCCTGTCTGATAGCATTCATTAACAATGTAAACCTTGAAGTAGAATGCATTGTTTTGGTGTTTATTATAGTTTCTTCTGTAACGATTCATTACCCAGTGCAGGTTAATGCATTAATATTAATAATACAAAAGTTAGTGCTAATCTTTGCCTTGAATTTGTTGATACAAGTTAACTAGGGTAACTAGGGTAATAAAAAACAGTTTTCAATTTCAAAGTAGAATTTAGCAATAACAAGTTTTAAAAAAGTGATGTTTCTTTGCATTATGTATACATTGTATTCAAAAACATACTGCAGAAATTTTTCTTCATATTTAAACCTATATTTTTAGTTAAGTGGCTATTTTTGTACCCGCTTTACCACATGGTATGGGGTAAAATGAGTAGCTTGTGGGAGAAAGTTGGTAATTCATAGAAGTAAATTATAAAGTCATTAAATTGTAAAAAAAATTATTAACACAACACAATATAATAATTGATAAGTGAAAGAACAATTTTTGTTGAATGAGCTACTATTAAATTAACTCTTTGTTCAATGAGCTACTATTTTAATGGCCTTCTAAATGCTAAACTTATAATATGTAACAATATTTACGAATGCTGTAGCTCAGGGTTACTTGAACTATGTTTGAGTGTTCATTTCACTGTAAATAAACTTAATTCCATGACGCTACTGTCCTCGAAGAACTGGCCAGCGGCAGGTGTGCCCACAGCTGGGATCATGGCGCAAGTTGCGCCATCAGAATTTTTTTGGGGAATTTTTTCATAGCATTTTTTTTTTTAATTTTCAGTGGGGGTGGTGGAAATTTTTCGGGCAAAAAATTATTTAATAAGAATCCTTTTAATTGTTATATATATATTTTCTCATAAGTAATTAGACTATCTCTGAATTTGTTTAAAAGACTACTGTTTCCTGCTATGACAACAATTTCACTATAAGAAGTTATTCCATAATTTTTTATTGAGCAACGCTTAGTTGGCAGCGCTGATACCCTGCCCATTCCATCTGTCACCTTGAGGGTTTTCCGTCGGTCACCGTTACGTCATGTGGATTGTTAGTAGTCCCATAGACAAGATAAAGTTAAGTCACCAGTTGAATGCAGGTAGCCGTCTAGCCGTGTACGTTTTGGGTAGTCTTTTTCAGAGAAGGAAAGGAATTTTAGTTCAGTACTGTTCGATTCCTGAAAACGTCATTGAAGATTTAGAAATACAACCCTCTT
The DNA here is from genome assembly GCA_933210815.1 of Meta bourneti. Taxonomy (NCBI): domain Eukaryota; kingdom Metazoa; phylum Arthropoda; class Arachnida; order Araneae; family Tetragnathidae; genus Meta; species Meta bourneti. Next base: position 46,045,182 of record OW119933.1, read on the forward strand.
CCTCAAGTATGACCCAAGGTGTAGATTTTGAAAACCTGGATGAAAATTAAAGTCAGGAAGAAGTTGTTGATGAAACTGGATTAGGACACAGAGAGGTAGAATCATGTAGCAATCCATCTGCTGAAAGACCTTCAATTTCCTTCAACAAGTGAAAACTCTAACAACAACTGAAGATTCTCCTGATGATGGATTGAAAAACCCAAGAGATCCAGCATCATATGCCAACATCAAACTGTCAGCTGAGGAAATAAATAAAGCACTATATTTGGAAAATCAAGATTTGTCTTTTGTCACTTTTCCTTCAACAGGTGGAAGAAAATTCAACCCATCATGGAAGAATGAAGTTTTAGCAAATAAAAGTGTAAAAGTTAGAAAATGGTTGACATATAGCCAAGAAAAAGATGCTGTATTTTGCTTGCCATGTACTGTTTTCCCTCCCACGCGAACAGTCAATATGGGGAACTGGCTATAGAGGATGGACAAAGCATAGGGGGACCGGGATATTGTGCTCCATGAAAAATCTAACACCCACTTATCAGCACAAATTGCAAACAAGCCAATAGATCTCTCAGAAGAGGATTGATTCACATTTAGCTGAACAATCAGATCAGTTAGTCCATCACAATCGAGAGGTGCTGTCTGTTGTCATCGATTGTTGTCGATATTTAAGTGAAGAAATGCTTAGATTTCATAAAAAGGGTGTAACAAAAGGAAAACTCAGGTCTTTTCAGGCTATTGAGTAAATATAGTCCTGATGCTAGGGTATACCTTGAAAAAATTGATATAGCTAGAACTGAAAAAGGAAAGCTGGGGTCTTAATTTCTTGAGTTATCGAAACGTTTATGATGTAATTAACATAATGTGATATTGTTGCTTCAAAAATCATAGATAGTATAAAAATGACTCACATTTATTCTATTTTTCTAGACTCAACTCAAGACATTAGTAAAAAAGAATGTTCAACATTAGTGGTTCGTTATATTGAGCATACTGACCCGCATGGTGCCCCAAAGGAAAATGTCAAACCTGAAGAGCGGCGCATTGAGGTTTTCATTAGTGGAGATACCACAGGCCAAAATCTTTTTAAAGAAATAATGAAATGCCTGAATTTCCTTGGTCTTGACTCAAGTGGAATTGTTGGTCAAAGTATGGATAGGGCTTTTAATATTAGAGGAAAATTCAATGGTGTAAAAGCTCTAATTCAGGGGAGAGAATGTCCCAAAGCGCACTCTATATGGTGTTCTTCGCATAGATTTGCGTTAATTGTGGAAAAATCTATGGACATATGCCCCTAAATGAAAAATCTATTTTCTCTTCTAAAGGAATTATATGTCTTCATGTCAGGTCATACAAAGGCATGATCTTTTTACTACAAACTTGGACAAGGGTCTAACCAAAATAAGGAGACTGAAAAGAGGGCAAACTACAAGATTGTCAAGAAGAAATGATTCACTGCAAACAGTTGTCACCTGCTATGACACAATAAAGGAGACGTTGCATAGTTTGTCCATTGACGTAAAAGCTGCTAATGACTCAAAGGCACTGGTAACTGGCCTGGGGAAACAAATGACCGATTTTGAAAACATTTGCTCAATACATGTTGGCTCAACTATTTTCAAAGTGTTGTCACCAATCACAATTGTTCTACAACCAAAAATAATTAATTATAGAAGTGTGTCAAAAATTGTTGCTGAAACCAAAGTTAAACTTGTAAAAATGCGAAGTGAGTCGGAGTGGAATAAAGTGAATGATTCAATTATTGCCTTTGCTGATGTGTGAATAATGTTTCGCAACCCCACCGCAGAAGCAGAAAACGTAACAGTTTATGGATGAAGTGGCTATCGATGAAAGAATAGATGATCCTCTTAAGAGGATCAAAGTGGAAGATTATTTTCAAGTACTAGATATTAAACAACTCAATGACAGATTCTCTGACAATTCTCTTTTTATAATCTCACAAATGGTAGTGCTATCACATGAAGGAATTTTGAAAATTGCAAGAGAAAAAGAAAAGCAGGGATATAAATTCTTGTCTGATTCTTCATTAGTGAATGACTTGTGTGGATTTTACGATCTTGAAAGTGACCAAATAATAGAGGAACTAAAAACTTTTGCAAATGTGTATAAGGTTACTTACTCAGAAATTGACATTTCTGACCTGCTTTTAGAGAAAGAAAAGTGTAATAATAGGACACCAGACAGGGAATCTGACGTTTCAAGAGGTGAAGGTGGAAATGAAGTTGAAGTCCGTAAAGAATGGAGATGAGGAAGATTCAGACCATGAGTTGCTTTTGTCTGTTGATCAGTGGGTAAAAAGAGGCTTTATTAGGCCTTACAGATGCCTGCAGTATATGTCAGCATTTCCTCAACTCACCATGCTGTATCGTATCCTTTTATCGTTACCTGTCACATGTTGCTCAGCGGAAAGGACGATGATCCGTTTAAAGATTGTAACGAACAGGTTAAGAAGCAGCTTAAGGGACGATTGGTTGTCAAGCTTATTGATACTATCATCTGAGAATGGCATTCTCAAGAAAATGACAAATGAAGAAATTATCGAAAAGTTTGCCATATCAAGTGCACAGAGAAAAAGCTTCTGTTAAAATCTTAAAAATAGTACATAAATCCCTGTGCTTAAAGAATTTATTTTCTGGTCATACTATAAATTTTTTTCAACCTAGAGTGTTCGAATGTTTTCTCTTCTCTCCGCATAAGATAGCTGTTTTTTGTCACTACTCTAAAACAATTTAGTTTTAAGGTTTTATGAATACTTACACAACTCATGTAAACATTACGATAATACTAATATTAGTTTTTACACATTTAGTTCGTTTTTTCATTATCTGATTATTGAATTATTGATCTTCATTGATGTGTTCCATTTTTTTATATTATATTCTTCCATTCACTCAATTTTAAAGTTTTTTTATGAATATAAAAATTATTCTTATACAAAAGTTTCTTGTTTCTTGAAATAAATACTTTAGGATGCTAGAGCCTCTGTTAATACCTCACCTGTTTTTCTGAACCCTGTCCTTTTTCTCAATGAATCCTGAGCATCAATTCTAAGATTAGTACACATAGGAGTCGAGAGGGTTGTTAACATGGCTAAATTCAGGTTTTTTAACAGTGAAAACTAACTTTATCTGGCATGTAAGTTGATTGAAAATTATGTTATTACTTCCTGTGTAGCTTGATTCCCTTCATTTTGTGACAAGTTTATAACACATATTGAACTTTATTCTGGAAAATTAATGCCTCTTCTATCCTTAAAATTCTGTGTTCCACGGCCTTTCAATTTATGGTGCATAACCACTTTCCTTAAATTCTTTCACAATATGGTCAATTTTAATGATTCATATAATCGTTTCAGTAGACAGATACGTGACCTTTAAAACATTTTGCAAGTCGTTTTTCCATGTACTATGATATTGAAATTCCTTTTCATGTTATTTTCAGTTGTATGGAAACCTCAACATCTAAGGGCAGTAAAGCCGTGGCGCACCTAGGATTAGTCTCTGGGGTGGTTTTGACTCATTATGACCAACATCACCACATTTTGGGAAAGTTGTGATATATATATCGACATCACCAAAAATCAAATAAGCTTACTTATATATATATTTATTTATATTTAAAAAATAAGAAAGTGAGAATGCAAAGCCGCCAAACTTAATCAGTAGGTGCCTGGAACCCCTGCATTTTTTAATATGCCTATAGACGTTAATTGCCATTTTTAGTTAAATATTTAATTGTTTCATTAATCAAACATTAATTTATAAAATTTACTTTTTTAATTCCACCATGTGCATAGGTGGCTCAAACTTAAACTTACGTTATTCTTCTGAAATATGTGTAATTATATTCAACTAAAATAATAAACTTTGAACTGCACTGAATAAATATTTTAGAAAGCATGCAAGAGGATAGGGATGTCAAAAATACAGCCACTAAACATAAATACAAACAGTATAAACCAAGAGTAAAATGACCATCATTTTAGTCTAAGTTCAATTCTTGGCTTCTTCACCAGGTCATCGAGAACTTCTTCATGTACTAAAATATTTTGATGAATGTACATCAAAGCAAGGCTGTTAAGTCTTTCCACACCAGTTGTGTTCCTTAAATTTGCTTTTAGCAATTCTAAAGTCGAAAATGACCTTTCGGGAGTGCAAGTTGTAACCGGAAGAGTCACCATAATGTGCAATAATTCATAGACAACAGGAAAGAGAAGTTTGTTGCATAGAGTAATAGCTTCAATTGCACATTTTGGTGCTTTATCTAATGATTTCAAAGTTTGAAACCATAAAGTGAGCTCACCATAAATATTTGATGAAAAGTTGTAAAAATCAGTTAATTCACTTATGTTTGCCTTTAGTTCTTTTTTTACCCTTTGTTCATAACAATGACTGAAATGGTCGCAGTACATTTTTCTGTTTGCAGAATTTTTCATTAAAGGAAGCTGTGAATGAATCTATGAAGACTGCGTCTATAATAGTCTTCAGACTTATCGGCTGGAATATTTACTCTATTCATTTGTTTGCCAACTACTCGGTGTAGTAATAGACACAGGCAGTTAAAGGCAAATGTCTTCAAGTGCTTGATAAACTTTTGAGAAAGATACTTCAGCCTAAACCACAACAGTTTACAAGAAAACAAGTAAAACATTCAATTTTCGAATAGCTAAGCCCACATTTTTTCTTTTAATCATATTTTTCAAAAACTCGTGAAATATTTTGGAATGATAGCTTATATATCGATAATTATTGAAAATTTGAGTACAATGTAATAATATGTGAAGAGGTACAAAAAATATTGAACCTTTTGTAGACTTCAAACTCGATTATCTCAGAAGTACTATGTTGTGGGTTAAGCTACTTGTGAGCTCATCGCCTCATAAACAGAAGTTGATTTTATTCACGTACCTGATATTGCGATTCAGTAAATGAACCAATGTCCAGATGGAAAAGAACAGGATTTTTCTCTCCTGCAGCAGAAATTTGCAAACTTTCATATTTTTCGGAGTTGTCCCGATGGAGATGTCACTCTGAGACTCGATGGAGTTATCACAGTGAGATGTAGTGAAGTTATGACTTCCATTGTTAACCGTGTCTTCTGCCGTCAGTCCATCATTCACTTTTTGTTTTTACTAACAGATATAAATTTTAATAAATTGGTTTGTAAACGCTTCTTGCCTGAAGTTGACATTTTACAAATTTGAACAAAAATCAGACTAACGTTCGGCAGAAAACAAATAAATCCTTTACAATGGATCATACTGCGCAAAGCGATAGGCTCACCTTCTTCGAAATCTCAAAACAAAGTGGCAGGGGAAGGGCGAGACTGGTGGACACTGACCAGACCAAGCTGGACACTACGAGCAGCACCCGTTTGACAGTACTACCATTTTCTCCCAGGTGCCGAAGAAGGGACGAAAAAGCCTTGCCCTTAGGGTGAGGCTTTGTCGTCCCGATATTTGGCTAAATGGATTACCAAAACAAATCGCTGTGTGCAGGTGGTGTACAGACGCTGAAAGTTAAAGACGGTCATCACAAAAGGTGCCGAAAAACTAAGCATGGCGGACATTAAGTATTTTCTTGATACTTCCTCAGCCCAGATCTACAATGAGCCAAAACGAAGTTTCCTGGGGCCCCAAGGGTGCGCCAGGTCTCGACTACATCACTGCACAAGAGCAAGAGAAAAGGACGACAGCACACTGACCCCACTCTATTTGTTTATACTTCCACAGTAGTTTTCTCTAAATTACATTTTTTTGGCTCCCGGGGGTTTAACCCTAAAACCCCCTCTGGATGCGCCACTGCAGTAAGGCACAACTTGTAATTGGGGTAGCCATAATATTATACATATATATTATGGAATACTTATGTACCTCTACATTTTTGCTGATTAAAAATTATCTTTAGCATAAAAGAACCACCAAAACAAGTTTCTTCAATGTTGCTGCTAAGCCTTCCATCAAAACAGGGTTTATAATTAATGAGGTAGCTTTTGCATGGACTACCCACTTTACCCCACAAGACCCTATAAAAAATTATCGGGGTATGAAAAATCATGATTAAAATTTTTTTAATCGATTTATTTGCTTTAAATTAGATTTTTATTATTTCAATTAATTCTTTGGCTCTACAAGTTTAAATTGACATTAGGCATGTAAATAACAGTAGTTTCTAGAGGATTTTGATTTATGTTAAATATTAATATATATGATGATTTAGCAGGGTAAATTTTTGAAAAACATGGCATAGGAATTAGCAAAGTTAATCATATGATAAAGTTAATACAAAAGTGCCATAAATGCAGCATAGGAGTAATGTTTTTTCATCTGGTTCTCACTGTTTAGATTAGTTTGATCTAAACTATAACCTGTGACTTAGAATTTTTGGATCCTACAAACACCATATTATAAATTCTTATAAAATTATTCAAAATTCATACAAATTGCAGAATTTTTTTACATTATATATTTAAAGACAAAAAAATCATGTCATCAATAGAAAATAAAATGAACTTGTATCAAGTTTCATGATAAAACTCCCACTATTAGTATAGTAACTATTAATATTTAGCTATCAAAAAGTACTTTTTGTGAAAAAATGTTGTTTTTATAAGTGAACAATAACACAAACAGGGTTTATACACAGCTTACCAGAAAATGAAGTAAATTCTATGGAATTTAAAGCTTTCAATAAAAAGTTATCCATTGCAATCATTTCTAAAAAGGGTTTCCACCAATCCATAATCTATTTTGTCAGCATTCTCAATTATCAGATGAGTGAATTAACATGTATAAAAATATATTTTACTTTCAGACAGTTTGTAAACCGAAAATGTTTTTCAAATTGAAAGCATGGCTATAGAAGTATTAGGTCAACAAAATATGGTCCCTGCTTATGTGTTATTTTTGTCTTTTACATTTATTTACATTATATTGTAAATTTGTTTAATTAAATTTAATATTTTTAATACATTAAAAACTCATTGATCAGTGATGATAAAAATGCAAGAAATAGTTACCTTAATACTGAGCATTTTTATTTAAAACCCTCAATATTTAAAATTTAATATAACAGCCTTTTTACTGTATTTGAAACATTTCACTCGTTATGAAGATTTCCATGGTGAAAACTAAGCTTTTCTTTCATAGTGCGATTTCCAGCACTATTCCTTCTAAATAGAGTTGGCTGTGTATGTTCTGGAAGGAACAAATTAGATATGAGTTACAAACATAAAAACACTAAATAATTAAAACACAAAATTATATCAGACTTGTCTTTGTAACTCAAAATTTTGCTATGCATGGCATATTGAGAATAACCCGGTTGGCTTTTCACTTATTGTGTTAATTGAACTGCATATTGTATGCATCTCTATTGTAGTTTTATTTTACATTATGAAAACTTTATTTCAGCTGGTGGTAAAGCTCCAAGGAAGAATCTTGTTTCAAGTAGAAACACTTCAAGCGGAGCATCTAAGAATACTGGTAAGTGTAAATGTCTTTCATACTGAAAGGATGCATATACTTATATATATATTCATTTTTTGACAAGTATTTTAGAATTTCTTTTTAACCTGATAGTTTTTAACTTTTAATACATCTTTATTTGATGATTCCAGAGCTGCTAGCTGCAATTTCACTCTGCATCTACTATACACATGAAATGCAATGGTCTTAAAATAGAAACAATAGACTAAGTTTCATGATCGTGTCACATATCCTGTAAAAATTTTCTCCAGTGCTCGAAAATAAAATATGCTCCAAAGTCTTCTATTGAGCAAACAAGATATTTGTCCAAGTCCACAAGGTGAAACCTGTGCAAATAAGTTTCAGTGACTGACCAATTCTATCCTTGGCTGCAAATGTAGTTATATACAAGGCAAGGGACCTTCATAAAATGAAGATGCATAAACACTAGTTGTCCCTCTTATGTGTATTCACTATTTGGGATTTCAGTTATACTGTGGTAACCACATCCTAGCAGAGATTAGAATTACGATGAATATGTTCTTGGAGTATTTTCTACCATTCGTCTACCAGACTTAGTGCAAGGCAGGGTTAGAAATTAGATTCAGGCATCAATGATACTTAAACTTTTCTCCTCAGTTGCCAAAATGTTCTACTGGGGTGCAATTTCAAATTTATTTTATTACATGGGCATAATGTAATAAGACTATGGCCTGTTATGACCCCTTGCATTTTTGACCTTTTAAATTTATAGGCAATATTTTGTTTTGGGTCCTGCATTTTCTATCTTTTCTATACAAAGTGACTCAAGTTTAACATAAAATTGGTGCCTCTATTATGGTAAACGTTACCAGAGGTGCTAACCATTGCTAATTTTCTGTAATTATGATTTTCACCTTCAATCACAACTTTATGCCAAATTATGGAAATACTACGAAAAATCCCACTTGTTAAAATGGTGACGTTGGCTACAAATACCAAGTTGGCAACCTGGTGTCTCTTTTTCCACAAAAGATTACGAAGTTGACACCTCATAACAATCCAAAAATTTTAACCAATATTTTATCCATATTTTGCAATATGGCATTCTTTTCAGTCCATTTTTATCATTTGACAGTGGCTTGGTGACAAATTTAAATCAAACCAAGGCTGCAACGTTATCCAAGATTTTATCAGAATTCAAGCTTGAAAAATAAAAAATCCAGCTACCTTCGTCCTAGGAATGAGTAAATAAACATAAAAAGGCACATAAATGAGTAAATAAACATAAAGAGCCGAACTGTAATTTACCATGAAAAATTTTCATTCTCAATCCTTAAACAAATGAGTTATTTCATAAGTTGTATTTCATTACAGAACCAGAGTACCAACAAACTTCATGTCGCCTTATTATTACTTCAGATTGTAAAATATTTAAGATTTATTAAAAACCAATAGCAGAAGTTTTCTTGTGTGTACTCAATACTATTACATTCCACAATCGAATGAACATTGCTGTTTATACTTATACTCAGTCAGTGTACATACCTGATTCATAAGTATAAGTAACATGTGCTGTGCTTGTATTAAGCTATTTTCTCAGAATTTATTACCAAAGTAAATCTATTTATTAAAGAAATTAAAAGGAAAGCACGGTATGCCGATTTAATTCCAGTGATTTTTTTAAAAAAATTGTGATTTAAATTAACTTTAATTTTTTTCAATATTCTAAACATTCTTAAATATGTATTTTCCCTTTTAATCTTTTTGTTATTAAAGTTTTTATACTTGAAAATTATTTTTTTTTTGCAGTGATAATTATATTATTTGGATGCTAGTTCTCTTTTTGTATAAACTGATTTACTCCCGAAACAAAACTAACTGAAACCGGAGAGTTAAGAAAAATGGTTAACACTTTGGACATATAGATAAAAGTTACAAAAAGTATACTTGTTTTATCGGAAATATAATTAAGTTTATATATATATATGTAAAAATAATTTTGATCATCTTTTCCAATGTAAATGCAAACTTTTTCGCAGTCTTATAAAGTTTTTGTTATGATGGTTTGATACATTTCTGGTCCACAGTTCACGCCAAACATGAGACGTTTGTATCTTAATATACCTAGAGGTATACAGAAAGTAAGTTATGCTAGGGGAATTATCTTTAAGCCCTACTTGGTCTTCAGGGGCACATCTTTAGGTGTGTACAGGCATCACAACCCCGATTTCCACAAGTGATTTTTTCCCCTTCATTTTTACCCTCGCCTACCCTTCTGCTTGGTGCAGCTTATCCATTTTTGGATCTTGTGCAGTAAAAGCCAAAATCAACCTACCTACCCTTCCGCTTCCTTTTCCCCTCCCTCATTATGGATCCTCTTGAGAAGCTTTTTGTCGCTTTGTTGCTTCCAGTTCCTAGGGACTAAAGCACCCACATGTTTGCTGTGCTAGGAGACCTGTGTTTCCGGAAAAGGTGATCCTGGTGATTGAGGGACAGCATACAGCCCCAACTCATTATTTCGGCTCCTGCTTCAGATAAGCAGGGAATATGCTGTGGTTCCAGTACATTGATTGACTGGTGGGCTTGTCCTGTTTAGACCAAGGACTTGGTCACTTACTAGCTACTTTTTAAGGCAGATATAGGAATGACTTGGGTCTAATCCCCGTCTAACCCTGGTACAGGTAATGTGTATCCCCTTGTTGGGATCCATGGTGGGTGGTTGTCACCAGGGACTGAATATTTATCCATTTAATCATGAGTTCTATATTAATGTCCTTCAGTGGAGCACCATAGTAAAGTTATAAACCAAAGCACTTTCCAAAGAAAAATTGTTTATAATTAAAAAAAAATGAGGGAAACCTCAAAATGGTATCAGCTATATTAATACATAAAGCTATCACACGCACAAACAATATGTAAACCCCAAACCCTAGAGAAAACACAGAAATTTTGATTGAAGTTGCCGATAAAACCCAAGCATTAAGTACTAAAATCAATAGATGTAACAATACAAAATCTCAATACCTCAAAGTGTTATGTCAAAGTCTGTTTTGCTACATAACTCAGAACGTGATTTTCTGGAATTCGTTTTTGGAACAGTCAGTGGTTCTAAAAAGAATAACCTTACCCTGAGATGGACGTAAAAGTTCAACTAATAATTTCTAACATTTAAAACTCCTACTATTCCAAAATCAGTCAAAATTGCATATATAAATTGTAATCTTAAAGCTTTCGCCCCAAACCCATGCCTCTGCTTCATATGCCAGCAATTTGGACTTTCTTCCGGCAGTTGCAGGGAAACCTGTGCCAAGTGTTCAAACTCCTAACATGGAACTGATCTCTGTACAGCATCATCCCCTTGCTGTACTAACTGCAAGGGCGATCATCCAACTTCTGCCAGGTTTTGTCCTAAATGGCAAATTTCATTTTTTCGACCTAAAGATCCTTCAAGTTTTTAAAAGCCTTAATTTTTTGCAAGAACGCTACATATTTTATTTTGTCTGCATTCAAAAACTTAAGATTAATTAGAAATATTGTGGAATTGGGAAGAATTCCTATCCAAACAGGTGTTTCAACCAATATCAGTGACACTTGAAATTGAATAAGTATAATTGATATTGGTTTAATGAGTGGAAGAGAGGAAGCATCTGTAGATAGGAATTCTTTTTATTCCTTACCTATAGGGAGGGATCAAAGAACTTCTCTCTTTGGTTTCTCCTACTTCTGTCTACTTGTTCTTTTTGGTGGGATAAAGCCTTGAAAAAAGAATTCAATTCATTTGCTTACTTTCATTGACATTTATTACTCTAGAAACATCAATAAATTTGATGCACAAAAGTGGGTAAAAAAGAATATCTTATGTTCCCAAACTATTAATCCTTTTATTAATTGTTATTAGAAGGACATGCGTATTAAGTTTAACTAAAAATAGATTTTTGAAACTGAATTTGACGTCCAACTGCTGTATTTGTGAAAGTTTCTTCACCTGGGCAATTCATGGGTTAGTCTACTTTGATCTATGTTAAATGTGGCCTTAAAATATGTAAAATAGCCTTGATAAGGCCTTAAAAGGTACTTTTTTCTCTTTTTGCTGAAAGAGTAGAACCATATGTTTAAAGTTAAAAGAAGGTAATATCCTCTTGTCACACTAATCATATTTCATAAATTTATGCTTTTAAAATTGACAAGGTCTGATTTTCTGTATTCTGTAAGCAACAGGATCATGTATCTCTGGAATAAATTGGCAGGTTGCCTATTGTCCAAAATAGTAAAGGGTCTCATCAGCATATCCCTTCATTTTTTAGTTGAGAGTAAGGGGTTTAATATGAGAAGGGTCCTAAGCTTGAGAAAATACTGTACTTAACCTTCACATTTGGGAATCCCAGGCCCCAGCCATAAAAAATTTAAAGGGGTTTCAAGGTCAGTCCCCTAGAATTTGACACTTTAACTTTAACCATTTTTTAAACAACTTATTTGATTACTCGTTATCTCTCCCTTTATGGGGCCCAAGAGATTTGGGCACCTAGGAGTCAACACCTGTGGGAATGACAACTGGTCAACAAATATTTCTCTTTATTCACTGAAAGCAATTGTCTCATCTGTTTATCAGTAGAGGTTCAGTTTTATGTATATGGAGCCAGTCTATACATTGCAACATAGTGTTTCTGGTTAATTTTGATATATCCTTTTCCTTGGAAAGGTGTACTTAAATTAATACCCTTTCAAGAGGGAATTGGATATATCTGATAAAGGAATCAGCACTGTTTATTGTTATTCTACAGTATTTTACAAACAAGTGCTTGGTGCTCCTCATTTAGCTTATTTGATAAACCCTCATGGAGGAAAATCAACTGAACCTATTAATAGAATCTCTGAACCTGACAACTTAGCATGGTTGGGGACTTATGCATGAATAGAAAAACCTACCCTCTAATAGTTGCAACTTTTAGAGGTAGTGAAGTCATGAACAAAAGCAGAGTCATAATAAGCTCCACAGCATCCTTCCAATCATTTCATTATGGCCGCCTGTGTTACACATGACTCTCCAAAGTACTTTTAACTCGTCTATGCATCAAACATATGCGTTTTACTCACAGACATCTTTTACTAGGAGTGACTGCCTGTGTGTAGCGTGTGTTTCCTTCCTTTTACCATTCACCATATTTTAATTGATTGTCCTGTTTTTAATAGTCACCACCAGTATTATTTCAATAACACAATTTTAAACTTACAAGATTTGATTGGGGGAAAATCCCCACCCAAACCTATTTAAATTTTTACAAAATACAAAATTTTTGAATTCCATTTGATATTTTTTATCTTTCATGTTTTTTAAACTCCATCACTTCATCAATACTTTTTATTATGTTCATAACGAGGATGATCCTATGCTTTTTATGATCTAAATATTTTTAAGTAGCATGCCTTCTTATTTTAAATCTACTTTTATTGCTGGATAGATTTTTAAATACTTTATTCATTTTACTGGGTCGAATTTGATCTTTCATTTGGTGCAGCTTGTCTGCTATTGGACCTTGTGCCATAAAACCCAAATCAACCAACCTGAAACAAAATTTGCTGCTGATCATTTTAAACTTTTTTTACAGGTCTTGGACATTTTTATCAATGCTTCTTAAAAATATCACTTATTTTATCAAACTTGTTGGTTCATCCTCCACTTTCATCACTCTTTACCTTTCTACATCACCGACGTTTTATCACATTTATAATGCATCATCTTTCAATTGCATTTGATATTGAATATTTAGTCAACTAAGAGATCCCATCTTAATCATGTTTTTCTCCAGTTGTCATAATTTATTTTTCCAAGAGCAATCTTGTTTTTATACATTTCATCTTTTATTCTACACTTTTTGTCATCTTGGCTGCTTGTTCAATAAACCCAGTTTTAAATCTACTTTTTATTGTTGGTTAGACTATTTCAACTTGTATATTTTTACTGGTTTGTATTATCTTTGGCACAACTTGTGCATGCTTGGATCTTGCACCATAAAACTAAAATCAAGCTTGTTCTGTTTGGATCAAACTTAATGAAAGAAGATAGCATTTATTGTCTTGTGATCAGTTGCCCATGTCATTCATGTAGTCTTCATAATGTATTTTATTTGTATGTTTCAAAGTTCTCTTCGACAAGCATTGTTAAATGTGGACAAGCATCACCATTCATAAAAAGGAAATTTAGGGTGATTAGAGCATAAAGTCTAACTTAGGGGTAGGTTTGTCCCAATACCTTTAGCCCTCCACAGCACTCCCAGTGAGCATGTGCAAATCAATACTGTGTACCTAGAGTCATTAGCAGGGAATATTCTCCAAACATTAAAATTTGTAGAATATCTCGAGAATTTTCTATATATAAAAGCACTGTTATGGAAATGATTTATAATTAGTTTACGTGATACATTTTTCAAATATTACTGATAATGTTGCTACCACTTTGAAGTCTCAATATAAGCAGCAAGCCCTCATATTTCTACATATAGTTGTGCAGCACACACATTAAACTTATAGGTTTGGGATATATTCAAAACAAACTCTGAGTGTGTGTGTGAACTCGAAAATAACAGTTTATATTGTCAAATAAATAATTCACTTTTTGAGCACAATTGTAGAAAATGGCAGGGTACAAAAATAACTGAAATGTTTACTTTATTTCTAAATTTAGCCTTAGAAATTCTACGTTTTTGAACCTATGATTTTTATCATTTATGTATTCATTCATTAAAAACTATTGCATGCATTTTTGTGCCTTTAGAAGAAAATTCTTGGTTTTTCTCCTCTTGGAAAATATTTTCCCAAAGATTATTACCGAGAAATTTAAATCTCTTGGTATACCAATGAAAATTCAGCTCATATCACACTACCACAGCTAAAGGTGTGCAGTTCAACAATGTTACTGGTTGGTTATGTGTTCCTTGTTCTTCCTCTCCAGACCGTCGGTTATTCGACTAGATGTAATCTGGATTCATTTGAAGAGACCATTGTGCTTGGATCTAAGTCATCTGCTTATAACACCACTTTCATCACATTCCTTTGGCCTTTGACTGAAAAGGATAAAAAATCTTGCTCCAGTGCTTAAAAACCTTTTACTTGTAGATTTTGCCTCAGTACTAGAGCATATAGGCCTTCCCACAGCTGTGGTTACAAACTAGTAGAGTAATTCTATGCACTGATCGCCAGATGATATTGGGGCTGCCGTGGCTCAGTTGGTATGTCCACTGCGCTAGCAACCTTCACGTTGTAGGCAGCGCAGGTTCGATTCCTGCCAAGAGCATTCTTCCCTGAGTGTATTTCTCTCTTCTGTGTTAGTAAAGCTTTCACTGTGTGCAATTACTTGATATTGTATTGTGTCTGGCGCAGCATGGCCAAATATGGCCCTTGTGCCAAAAAACCAACCAACCAGATGATATTGTAGCCCTGGAACATTGTGAAACTAGTTTCCAGGTGACTTTTCTACTTGTTTGCTATTGTTTCCACAAACGAGAAATTTGATTTTAATGTATTTATTTGCTGAATTACTTCAAATCAAAGTATTTTTTAACAAGAAAAAGGTCTAAGCACATTGAAGATGTGTCATGTATGCAATAATTTGTTTTTGCCTATAACTTTTAAGTTAATAATGGCAGAGTAAAAATATATTTTGTATATGCATTGAAATTATACACCTAAAATTACGTGAAATTAACATTATATTTTAAGAGATGTTATTTTAAAGGTTAAAGTGAAAGTATACCTTTTTAGAGGGAGTGTCATGGACAATGAATGACCAAAGGAACAATTAAATGATTCATACAGGCTTAGTTGCAACAGAAAATAACGTATTAATATTACGTTTTACTTATATTTATGGTGCCAATTCGTAATTTTCAACAACTTTCTAAAAACATCTTAACTGAAAAATATGCTGAAGATTGAATCATTTAGAAAATTCAGATGTTTTAAAATCCTGTACTTGTTAAAAGAAATGTTTAATTTTGGTTTAAATCTTTTATATATTATCTTGTAAATAAACTGCATTTTGTTAACCATAACTGTATGTATGTTTATTATATGTATTCAAAATGAGCCCCAAAGCATCGCAGTACTTAACACCTGATGTTTACTGTAAAAACCTTTTCATTAGACATATCATTCTGGTAGCACTGTACAATTGTTTGAATGCAAAAGATTTGTGTTGATATTAAGCAACAAAGTTCTGTAGTAGAAATCATCTGGATTTTTTCTTGAAGGTTGGTTTTTCCTAGCTTGTTTTCTTAGATAATATTTTCTTTCTTAGGAAAGAAGAGCAAACATGGTAGTGGAAATCCCTATTGTCGTCGGCCGACCCCTGCTTGGCAAATTCCCATCAATAAAATTTTCCAAAAAAGCAATGGAGAAAGTGCTGCTGGTTCTGCTTCAGATATGGATGCACCCCTGGAAACTGATGATTTGGTCTCCCCTTCCTCAAGATATAACTTAGATGGGACAGAGCCAAGTACCAATCAAGAGCCAGGCAACTGTGATGCAATGCCAAGTAGTAGTGAAGGAGATGCTGTGCCAAGTAATAGCAAGGCAGACGTAGGACCAAGTAGCAGTGAGATGGATGCAGTGCCTAGCAGTAGTGAAGAAGATGAGTACTAGTAAAGTGCATATAATGAATGGTATTAATTTATTAGTCATTTTCTCATTGAGAAATTTTGAATAATGAAACCTATTGTAGTTTGGTGCTAAGTGCATCACATTGTTTCCTGTTAAAAGTTTTGCAATCTTCTGAATTGTTAAAAACTGCTCTCATTTGTAAGAAATACTGCTCTAAAAATTCTCAAGTAATTTTTGAATCCTACAATTAATTGTAATTTTTATAAAAGTACTTAAGATTGGTGTATTTACCTAAGGCATAACTTCATAAAATAGTTAATTTTATGTAGTATTACTTTAGTATTTTTATATTAGTATAATTAATTAGCAATGTTTTGAATACTTTTCCCTTTTCATAAAAACCAATGAACTTTTCAAATCCGTTGTAAATTTAAATGACCGTAAATATATAAATCGGCTTACAAATTAAGTACTGCAATAGTGTTTGATACTTTCTGATTAATAATTTGGCCGTAGGTCCTGGTTCCACAGCACACCAGTTTTTAAAAATTACTGTTTCTCCTTCAATGTCAAAGTTTGCATATGATGAACTGCTAGGAGGGAATTTCTGTGTAAACAAATCAGTCTGAAAGTTTTACGTCTGTCCAAATGCTCTCGGTGATATATGAGCCCGTTACTTTAAAATGTAGTTTCTTGCTGTTTTGGCAGTGTTTAGTGATTAATCTAATTAATATCGACAAATCAACTATCATATATCAATTCGAAATTTATTCTTTGGAATTTTTAGTTGCGAACTGTTGCAATCATATTAGAAAAAGAAACAAATGATGCCATCTTCATAATATGTACAGGAAAACGAATTGCCAGCTGGACACAAAAGACTTGTTCATTCAGGTGTTGACCTCGTCATTTGACTGTGGTTCGAAATTACGTGTTGTCCTCTGATCTTTCCCTTCAGGTTTCATCCCGGCCCGTCGCTAATAGCATACCGTGTTGCTCCAGTGCGATGTAAATTTAACTACCTTCTGTAAAAGGCTTGGAATTTTGGTTATACTCCAAAATTAGTATTTGGATCGTGTAGTTGCAACAATTTATCTTAAACAATGATTTGCCTCCATATGAACAATAAAGCACCTGAACACAGTTCTTTTAAAATTTAAAAAGGAAAATTTATTACATAGAAATTAAAGTATGGATGAATGCAAATTAACAGTTAAATGAAAGGGGCCCCCGACAATACACAGAAAAATCAATTTTCACAAATAATGGTCCAAAATACAAGATAAGTCCAGGAAAAAGGAGATGGGGACCGATAGCAAAACCCAAAGAACAGATAGACTCACCCTTGGCAAAAGATCTCGGGAAAATACTATTAAGTTTCATCCGGCATAGGATCCAGTTGGTAAGAAGGAAGGTGTTTTCACCTGTTGTAGCACATCAAATCTGGTAGCAGGCACAACCCATGGAGGAGCATGGTTCCCGGATATCAATATGAACCTCCCCCAAGTAGTCCGCAAGGTTGCCAGGAAATTCTCTTAGGCCAAGTCCTCTGTTCTTTATCATTTCCTTTTTTCCTTACGATCGTATTCTCGAAAGGAAAAGTGCCCTGATTGTTAGTGTGTACGACTATTCGAATGTAATTCACTTTCTGATGAACCGCCAAATCAATCAACCCTCATCCAAAGGTAAACCCCATAAAGCAGAAGTCAATCCATTCTAAGTGGTCAGCCATCAGAATCCCTGTCTCACACACGAGTGGACATTAAATCCAGATGAAACACCGCCTCCCAGTCAGAAATCATCCAAGACTGCCAAATACGGCAATACTAATGAGCGCTTTCCCTTCAACAGAAACGGGCTTTTTCTGTTTACTTTTCCCATCCACAGGTATTCAAGATTAAATTCCTTGTAGATATTTTTTCTCACAGCTAACCTGTGAGAAAATTTACCAAGTTCTCAAAGTTGGTACAAAGGCAGTGCACAACACTATATCTACTATTATAAAAGGAAGTGTTTATGTGTGTGCAGTGTCCAGACGAATCTACAGCTATTACAGCCATGAAATTCTGTACACAGGTGACTGAATGTCCCTCGAAGCCCGAATTTTAAAATTTAATCCAGAAAATTTTTTTAATTAATATTTTGTGCTGCGCATGTAGCCCCTCCTCCACTATGAAGTATCTGCTCAGACCGATCTGACAGATACTTATGGCGCATGCTATCTCCACTAAAAGCACCTCTCCTCACATTCAAATGATGGCTTAGTGGGTAAAGCGATGCACTGAAGTCAAGCTTTGGAGGAAGACCTCCAGAGTTCGAACCCTGCCGACGGATAATTTTTATTTTTCGCCTCTATATTTTTTAAAAATAGTAAATATTCTCTAATCCTTCCAATTTTTTCTGTACTTTTACTTGATCCTTTTATTTTTTGAATTCAACACAATTATTTAAAAAAATTTAATTGATTTTATGCAGCTTTTTCAATTCTGAAATTCTGGTTTCTCTGTATTGTCACTGTTTTGTCCTTTTTCGTACCACCAATGAAAAGCAAACCACTGAAGCTCCACCCCCTATATGTTTGACTCCAAGTGCCAAGTTCCTACCATCAAGAAATTTTCTGCAACTCAGTTAATGAATTACATGAAATGAAGTAACAGTGTTTATTACTGTTTAATTTGGTTTTGATTTCGCTGACATTGTGATTCATTTAAGTTGTTTGTCGGAATCAGTGAGGTGACATAACAAGAATTTTTAAAAGTATAGCGTGATATTTAAAGATTCCATCACATTTTTATTTCAGTAGGGTTTTATCATAACTTTCTTTTGAATTTGTATAATTTCTGTATTTGCATAATACAAATCTATCGACACTACATGTGACACAGATGAGACTGAACTATACAACAGTTTTTGAACACATTGGAGCCATCTGGAGTACCCTGGCACATATTACAGCTATAAATTGGGGCACCGATAATGCTTCTCAGAAATCTGCATCCACCTTCACTCTGCAATGGAACAAGAAACGAATATTG
Organism: Meta bourneti; assembly: GCA_933210815.1. NCBI lineage: Eukaryota > Metazoa > Arthropoda > Arachnida > Araneae > Tetragnathidae > Meta > Meta bourneti. Next base: position 46,064,277 of record OW119933.1, read on the forward strand.
AAGTCATCATGACTGGACATGCCGCAGGAAAGACGTATTCATTCCTTGGTTCCCAATCATCCCTTCCGATCTCCCATTCCAATTTAAACGATTTCAGTTCCCCGTTCGTTTCATTTTTGCCATGAACATCAACAAGGCACAAGGAGAATCACTGAAAGTTGTAGGACTCGATCTCATTAAACCGTGTTTCTCCCATGGTCAACTGTATGTGGGTTGTTCAAGGGTTGGGAAAGCCGAGAATCTTTACATCCTAGCTCCAAATGGAAGAACATTGAACATAGTGTATCATGAAGCTCTCTAAGCAAGAATCAGTGAGGTGGAAGGAATGAGGCGACATGCCAGTGTCATGTAGGGTGGTGGTGGGGACTCATTCTTAAAATTATTTTTTCTTTTTAATGTTTTCAGAATCAGTGAGGACAAACAATAATGATGTCACTAAACTCCGTGCGGGTACTGCTAGTATACACATATATGCAGAAATAAATATTAAAGACAATACACAATTGATTCTTAAAAATTAACCCAACAGTGATCACATATTCAGGTCTGCCACCAGTGACTTTTCGCTACTATTTTTCAACCTTGGCAACTTGATATCTTTTTAAGCAAAATCAACTTAAAAGCTCCTATGAGCATTTTCTGTCAAGCTAAACATACAGGGTGTTCCAAATTAAAAATAATGAGGTGTTAGTTCTCTAGGAAAAACTACTGGGCGAATCGCAACCAAAATTTTACACACATACTTTCCTGAGTATGGGGTTTCTTTTTCTGAAGGAAAAAGTTCAAATTTCGGCCGCTTGGTGAAATTTGGAGCTGTAGTCCATTTAATTTGCATATTGTCAATTTCATTTAACAAATATCACCAAGAAAGCAGTTAACATGCATTGACTTTGTTGCAATCACATGTGGAAATTAAATTAACAAATATTGTTAAAAATATTGCAACAACTTTATTGAATTACATATGAAATAACAAACATCACAGATACTGCTCTACGTGTCCTCCATCACCTTGCTTTGTAAATTGCATTTGCTGCACAACACTCAAGAGCAGAACGCTATTTATTCGCATAGATTAGTGTCCCATGTTGTGAAATTCTGTCTTAAAACAGCTAAGTTCGGAACAGTACCTTAAGAAGCAAGTCTCTTCGAATAGTCTCAGAGCCAAATATCGGGTTCAGATCTGGTTATTGGTGTGACCATGACGTTGGAAAGGATTTGCTAATCATTATCAACCGAAAAGTTTTGCCCTTGTAGGGTTTGCTCATGTGAAGACAAACAGAATGTGTCACTGGCCCTCGAGGTTGTATTTTCTTCAAATAAGTGAGAACCAATGAAAGGATATTATGGACCCCCACCAAACTTACTTTTGATGCATGCAATGGAATTTGGGGATTTGTGTCAGACCAGATACGACAGTTATGTGTTTACAGCACCATTGAAATGGAAATGTACCTAATCACTCCACAATATTCGCAAAGGCCATGCATCATCCACGTCATTGGAGCACTGAATATCAAAGGAAATGTTTACTGCGTATAATCACCAGAAAACAGTTCTTGAGTGTGGGATATCTTATATGGGTAAAACTTCAAGATATTTCGCAGAACTCCTTCCACACTGTTGTATATGTTACTGCTAAAGTATGGAAATCAGGTAATCTGCAGATTACGTAGGTAATGTGCAGGTGAACTACGCCGATCCTTTAAAGTGCGGAAAATTTTATTTCTCAGATTACCAAGGTAATCTGCAGATCACCTAGATAATCTGCACATTACGTACTAGGTACTCGTTAAAGTGAAAATAAGATCTTTGCTCAAACAACAGCAATGTTTTTGTACGCTTAAATTAATATTCATACAAACTACTCAGTAATACTAGGTACTACTAATTGAAAAATACGCTATACTTTTATCCCATAAAGTTATAAGTAATTTGATATAATCAGCAGATGTAAATAAAACGTACTGACAATTGTTGAAACATGTTTATTTATTTTTCGATATCTAAAGAATCAATCAGCAGAATAGTTGAAACATAAGGAGATGGAAGGAAGTAAAGGAAAACAAACTTTTGCACTTTAGCTGTACGAAAGTCGTTAATGTGCACATTACCTCTTATTTTGTAGATGATTCCACACTTTAGATGGAATAAATCAGCTAATCTGCAGATTATCTAGGTAATGTGCTCATTAACGGCTTTCAAGCTTTAACGGTAACATATACATGACATTCAATTCCTGTTATAACGCACGTGCACTACTGCTACCGTGTGCATTTGCTATTTCCTGTTCCACCATAGCTGTTGAAACCTGCATTTCAGTTGGCTTGTAGCCTCATTCTGGTTTTACAGAAAAAGGTCTTGTCTATTCAAAAAGCAAGATCATATTCCGAAGATTTGAAATCGTCAGTAGACCTATGTAAGCCTTAAAATTCTTTAGTGCATCAGGAGCATTACTGTTTCATTTATAGAAGAGTTCTAACAAGTATAACACATGATCCAGTAAGGTGAGCTTCATGACACTAAGCTACAGTCGTGAATTTGAAAAATGCTTGCTGTGCTACTCCTAATATAGGTGGGGGCTGCGGTAGCCCAGTTGGAAGAGCAACTGAAGAGTTCGAAGCTCGATCCAGCCAATGACCGTCGTGTACACGGGCTGGTGCACGTTAAATCTGTTGCCTCGAATGTCCTCACCTGGGCTTGGTGTAGAAATTTGTAGAGTGGGGTTCCAGCTCAGGTCTTGTCATCTGACCGCAGTTGAAATGTATGTGGCTTCCTTGGACCTTTCCCTTCGGGATTGATCCTGGACCATCGCTAATAGCTTGTCATGTTGGTCCAGTGGGACGTTAATTAACTACCTACCTAATATAGGTGGAGGATTTTAGATAAGTGCAGCAATTTTCAAATTACCTGAACCATAGTTCCAAATTTCCCCCTAGCAGCCGAAATTTGAGCTATTTTTAATTACATACTCAGGAAAGCGTATAAAAAATTTGGTTGCTATTCGCCCTGTAGTTTTTCCTACATAGAGGTCTAAACACCCATGTAATTTGGGTTACCCTTTAGGTGGAGGTAGTGTTTCTTGTACATATTCTGAATGTGATGTCACTGGGCTTGTTTTTCAGCACTTATCTAATAAAATTGTAAAGAATGAATTCCTAATTAATGTATGATAGTTGATATATATTGGTCAACACCAATTAGATTAAATGCCGAACATTGCGAAAACGCGGATAACCTGAATTTTAAAGTAACCTCAGTATATCATGTGCACACGAGCATTTGTACAGCAGAAGTAAAATCTTTCCTGACTGTCTTGTGTTCTTTTACACTGAAAATCTCTCCCAATTTCAGTTTTGTCAACTTGTTTTAAAGTTCAACACAAATAAAGAAAATTATATCCCAAATTTTGACCAATAGCATGAATCCTTGTTTCCATCACAAGATCATGCTTTTTTCACCTACTGCACTCCTATGGTATCAATTTGGTGTGTTGTGGAAGTTTGGAGAGTGGGGTGCGAGCTCAGGTGTTTACTTCGTCATCTGACCATGGGTCAAAATTACTTTAGCTCGTAGAACGCAGCAAGATCATTTGGCTTCGGGATTGGTTGAGAAATTTTCTTATCGTATCAACTGAGGAGGAGTCTTCTGATCAATGGTTTCTCGCTAACTTTGAATTACCAAAGCATAGCCATTTTTAAAAAATTTCATTTCCCATTCGCAGAGCATAAATGGAGTACAGAATACGGATGGCAAATGAATTTTTCAAAAAATGCTTTTGTGGTTGAAGGTTCGCAAGTTAGTAGTTGTAGAGAAACCATTGGTCATAAGAATCCTCATTCAATACAATAGAAAATTTCTCAATCACTCACGAAGCTTTTCGACATCTTCTGGCTTGGCTTTGGCAAATATGGCATGGGCTATGGTAGACCTGTTGAACGAGTAGTGAATTAGCAGCCAGAGATTTGCGAATCTGTCGTGGCCATTAATGTCTTCACGTTGACATGGTGTGGAAGTTTGGAGACTGGGTTGCCAGCTGGTGTTACCTCATCTGACCTTGGTTCAAAATTACGAGCTGTCCTTGGATCTTTCCCTTCGGGATTGATCATAGACAATAGCCGTTGTGTTGCGCTAGTGCGACGTTAATTCAACTACCTACCAATGGTATTAAAAACTTTTGGTAATTGTAAACATTCTAATTCGCTTCAATAACACATGTGCAATACAGAATGTATAATATTTTTCTGCTTAAAAGGGTGAACTGTTAACTCAGCACGAAGCTACTAACATCTTATTTGGGGGGGAATTTCAATTAACGTCACACTGGAGCAACACAATGGGCTATTGGTGACGGTCCGGGATCAATCCCAAAGGGAAAGATCCGAGGACAACACCACGTAATTTTGAACCACGGTCAGATGACGAGGCAACACCTGAGCTGGCACCCCACTCTCCAAACTTCCACACCACGCCAACGTGAGGACATTTGAGGCCACGACAGATTTAACGTGCACCAGCCCCCTTTGTACACGACGGTGTTTGGCTGGATTCGAACTCGCAACCCTTCGGTTGCAAGTCCGTTACTCTTCCAACCGGGCCACCGCGGCCCCATCTTATTTGGGAGGAAGAGCTGGTTGTGTTGCTCCAACGTAAATTCTACTAACTACATAGTTTGAAGAACCTGCACCAAAGATGTAGCTGTACACATCTTACTAAATCAAGTCAAATTACCAGCTATCATTGGATAATTAATAGATCGATAGGCACAGTTATATTTTTTTTTTTAGAATTTCCTTGTTTTGAAAATTCGATCGCATATTCAAATCAAAATTAAGTATACATTTTCTGATACAAAGATTATTTTTTAATACATTAATCCCTTAATTGAAATGGAAATTATTTGAGACTTGTATTTCTTTTGATGGAGTTTCTGAAATATGAAAAATATAATATAAAAGGTTTCTTTTGGATTGGTTTTCACCCACCAATAAAGCTGAATTCAGACCATACATGCAAAAAGCAAGATATTTATCGCCCATTTCGATTCTCAGTGTAAGCGCCAAGTACCGCATTTTTTTTGTTTCTTGATTGGATCACCAGGGAATGCTGAGTTTTTTTTTTGTTTTTGCTGGACTGTTCTTTCCCAAGTGTTCTATTGCATAGCAAAAGAAATATCTCTGGATTCTACATAAATAAATTTCATTATCTTGTTGGCTTTGAGTCAGACATGAAAGGAGATGGGGAGCATTCCATTTTCCAAAATAGAGAAGAACAAAGAAATTTAATTACCAACTACAAACGGTCGAATTGTTCCTTAATATATGTGGAAAAAGGGGAGAATGTGACAGATGTAAAAGAAAATAATTTTATTTCAGTAATATTGTGTACAAGCTTGCGTTCGGAGATGTGGAAGCATTTGCTTGACCCTTTCTCCTATGCAAGGTGATTCGGCTAAGTGTGTACAAACTTCTAGGAGGGGTAGGTTGCACAAAGACAAATAGGAATCAGCAATTCAGCGTCGGAAATGCCATCTTCATGCGGTAAATGGCGTTCAGGCGTGAGACTACTCATATTCTTTCAGAATACCATCTTTTGTAAACTCCCCGCAGAGGCGTAGGATCGGCAATTAGCCATCATCATAATTAGCTTATGCCTCCTCTTCTGGACAGAAGGAGTTACCCGATATTTCTGGAGGACGTCTTGCCGGAGCAATTGAACGAAGAACAGGTCCCTCAGTCCAGCACGATGGGGCCCCGTCCTTTTCACCTATCATGTTCGTCATCACTTATCACATTCTTTCTGTCACCTTTGCCTATGTCAGCAAACTCAACCTTGAATCTTCGTTCTTCAATTCTTCCTATTAAAAGCAGGTTTCCTCCCAAATTTTTGACGTATAACACATTAGCAAGGGTAATATTTCTTGGCTCTTTTGTATCTCCGTGTAGTTTTTTGTCACCTATTCCAGTTACTTCGATCTTTTCTGAATTAGCAACTTCAACTGTGGAGACATGGTGTCTAAAACTTAAGTATTTTTTCTCGGATGTCATGTGCTCCGTGGCACCACTATATAAGATCCATATGGTTGATTTTCTCTCTTTTCTCATTCAGACATAGTGCCCAGTTCATCAGATTGATGGCAGGTTTTGTCCTGCTTTATCTGTTTCTGGAGATATGCCCCACTCTGCAGCTGAAGCATTTTATTTTCTTCCGATTTGTATAGCCTTGCTTGTTCGGTAGCCGCTTTGTGAACTTACCGTGTGTCCTTTTCTGAGTGGGGTTAAAGCTCCGTGTAAGGAGGAATTGCTTCTCGTGTGTTTCATTCCAATATACTCATTTCGTGAAATTCTCTTCACTAGTAGCCTCGATTTCACAATAGCTGTGGTCAGGTTTGCTTCATTCTTTTGATAATAAGTCAGGATTTGAGTAATCCATTTAGTATGACCACAACAACCACCCGGTGAGTAAAGGCGTATCCTCCACTAGCTAATTTTCTGTGGGTTTCCATTAGTCTGCCCAAGTAAGATTTCATTGTCTCATTTGAATTCATTATGGTGTTGAAAAAGTCCATCATTTGTAATACGTGTAGCAATTGCAACTTCGTTTTTTTTTTCCAGGGAATTACATTCATCTCTGGCTCTTATGCACAGGGTATGCCGATTTAAATCAGCAATCCTGTAATCATAATTACCATACAAGTATTTTCATCTTGGGCCATTGACCAATAGGTATAACTCACATGCCGTTGCTCATCAGTGTTGGTTTTGTTTTAAACATCCCGTGTGACTACATCGCACATAGCCAATTTTAAACCATTCACCATGTGTTGAGTGAAGATGCTTGAAAAATATTCAGTCAAATTAAAATTGTGGTAACTTGCTTTCTCTTTAAAGATGTTCTAGTTAATTATTTAGTATTGTATTTTGTTCATAAAAAATATACACTTACTCACATCGAAAAGATTTTCTTCAGTATCACAAAGCATTCCAATTTTGCACATAAATCTTTATAATTGGCAATTTTGATAATTTCATTTTGTTTTGTATAATAAATATATTGGTTAATTTTTATAGAGAAAAGCTTCATTTTTTGTTTTATATATAAATTCTTTTTGTGTGCTTCGAATATACCTATATTTCCTAATACGTTAATGTTTTACATAAAAAATATTAATGTTTGAATAAATCAAAACTATCTAGAAACTACACTGTAATTTGCGTGTCTCATGTCCAACAAATTTAAACATGTATGGAGAAGGAATTAATTAAAATCATAAAAATCCGATTTAAATCAAAAATGATTTAAATCAAATAAATCCGATGTTTTTTATTTTTTTTTTAAATCATGATTTTTTTCATACCCTGCTTTTATGCAGTCACCAATATCATCGAGGAATGTGTTCTCATCAATGAGGGACATGATTGTCACACAGTGCTTCATTCTCGGTCATTTGCACCCCGTAACCGGGTTCGATGGCGTCCCAGCATCGTTTCTGAACCAGTACAGCTCGCACTCGTATCGACCAGGAATGATAATTATCGTCGTTCAGCTTCGGTAAATTATAATCGGCAAGAGATCACGTCGAGAAAATGCTTTCCTTCAAAGACACTTCTGCAAACAGCTTGCTTCGTACTTTGACTTCTTCGTACCACGGCCAACCTTCGATCATCTTTCAAAAGTTCATTTCAGTGTGTTCATGCTGATAACGTGTTAGATGGTTAATTCACAAACAAGTACACATTATTTTGTCTTGAATGTGTATTTAAGAGGTTAAAAAGTGGTATCAAGTCGATTTTGACAGACGATCACACATGCCGTGATTCGAAAGACAACCCCCTTTTTATATTAGATTGCCGCAGCAATTCAAAAAAGGACGCACATAAAAACGAAAAATCATTGCCAGATTTATCAAAGGTACAATATTTAAGTAACAATAACATTGGGATAGGCATTTTTAACATCCTGTACGTATTCTGAACGTGTCGTCAGTTGACTTGTTTTTCAAATATGATTTCAGCACTTAGACGGTAAAAATTCCGAATTAGTGTATAATAGTTGATTCGTCAACGCCGATTAGATGAAACGCCAAATGATGCCAAAGCGGCGGTAAGTATCAGGCGAGGGCATTTGGAGAGCAGAAGTAAAATCTTAGACCGTCTGTTTTGTTTACACTGAAAATCGCTCTCATGTCAATCGTGTCGGCATGTGTTTTGCAGAAAATGAACTGAACCGCATGATACAAACATCTTAAGGAAGTAGTTAAGCAACTGAATTTGCACTACATTTATACATCTTTCCGAAGCAATCGGACTCGTCATCTGACCGTGGTTCAAAATTACGAGCCATTGTCCTTGGATCTTTCCCTTCAGGATTGATTCCAGACCGTCTCCAATAGCCCAGTGCGGTGTTAATTACCTACCAAACCAATAAAAAATTATAATATTGTGAATAAATAAATATTTTGACTTGGAGCTGTATATTACTGGTTAGCATGAATCTATTCAATCTAGAAGCTATACCTGACTGGCATTAGATTTTTAGATACATAAAATGTTCAGTGGACTAATTTTTATTCATGATCTATATTCCAGCTTAGTTTTAAAACCAGGTATAAATGCATTAGATTGAACTTTAAATATTCAATCTGAATGCCCTTTAAATTGGTTTGTTCTACCTAAAATGACTGCTTTCCCATGTGAAGACCTATTCATTATATTTTCTAAAACAAATATTTCTGCGTGAAATAGTATGTTACATTCACCTGCTGAAGTAAATTTTTTATATTGAATTTTATTAGTTTTACTTTCAAATTTAATGAGGAGAAATGCATTGTTTTTAATGAATATGCATACTAGACTAATTGAAGTATACTTTTCTACATGTTCTAGAGCATGAAATGAATTCCTCCAGTTTGAAGTCAAAAGATGGAGATTTACAATAGTTTGGATGCCATGCGGAAGATTTCTGTATTTAAAATACATTTCTTGTATAAAACGAACATTTTTCATATGTATATTTCTCATTCCTTTTTAATAAATATTTTATGAAGATTTATAAAATTTGTTTGTATTTATGAGTATTAATGCATTATTTATTTTAAATTAATTTACTTTTTATTTTCTATGAGGCTAATGCATTACATAGTTAACTATTACAATATTACATCAAGAATGCAGAGGGTTGGAAGAGTAGCAACGTGAAGGTTGCGAGTTTCAAACTAGATCCAACCAAAAGAATCGAGTGCGCATAGGGGCTTGTGCACGTTAAATCTGTCGTGGGGTGCCAGCTCAGGTGTTGATCTCGTCATCTGACCTTGCTTCAAAATTACGAGTTGTCCTCGCATCTTGCTTCGGATTGATCCCGGTCCGTCAACAATAGCCCGATGTGTTGCTCCAATGTCTCGTTAATTGACTGCTTGCATCAAGAACGTAAGTAAGATTTGATGTTTTTTAACTAAAATATTGGTTCACTAATAGCTTCCAATATTAATAAAGCTGCATTGTTGTGTTGTAAAGCTGTGCGGGAAATAAACGAACCACCCTTCGTGCATCGACCGTAGAAGAGCAAAATCAAAGGAACCATTCAACAAGGATGTCTCGAAAAATATCTTTTGCTCGACTATTCATGAATAAAGAGTAGTTTGTTTTTTCTCTACAGTTGTGCAATGCGTATATGTAAAGTCATCTGGTGATTTTGGAGATGTTTTCTTAGTACTATATAAGGTTATATATATATTTCCTTTGAGACATCCAACTATAAAACCGGGTCCGTTGTGGCTCAGGTTTCCCACTGCACTAGCAACCTGTGAGTTATAGGCGACGCAGGTTTCATTCCTGTAACTTAACCCTGGCTGTTTCTCTTGTGTCGAACTATCCTTCTGTATGTGTCAGTACTGGATGTCTCCTGAATTGTCTATCGCAGCTGGGACCCAGGCCAAATATGAAGAGTAGCGGATTAGCAACTTTAGGGTTGCGAGTTCACAACTCGATTCAACCACCAATAAACCGTGTACGTGGGGGTTAGTGCAATTTAAATCTGTCATAGAATTAAATGCCCTCACGTTGGCGTGGTGTGGAAGTTTGGAGAGTGGGGTGCCAGCTCAGGTGTTGACCTCGTCATCTGACCTTTGTTCAAAATTACGGGGTGTTGTCCTTGATCTTTCCCTGCGGGATTGATCCCGGACCTTCGCCAATAGCCGTGTTACTCAGTGTGACGTTAATTCAACTACATACCAAATAAAGCCCTTGCGCCATTAAGCTCGACCAACCAACCTTTTTATAAAACTAAGAATAGTTACCATACTATGCCCCTATTTGAACAGGATTGTCCTGGTTTGAAAAGGGCCCGTCGTGGTTCACTGAATTCGCCCATCGCACTGGCAACATGCAGGTTTCGATTCCTGTATAATAACGTTGGGTGTATTTCTTGTGTATAAAACTTTCCTTGTATATGCATGTTTATATACTTGACGGAAGAAACATTGCTTGGCCAGATCTGGCCCTTGCGCCATGAAAACCAATCTTACGCATTCCTAATATTTGATCGTTTGTCCCTGTCAGAACGATTAAGGTTGCATTCCTTCGAGTAATACAGTAGAACTTGATTATCCGAGTAATGTAAATCAAGGTCACCTCGTGTAGTAACAGCCTATACAGAAACATTTTACTGTTCTGCATTTTACTACCATTAAAAAACTGGAAGTGATACTCATTAAGCATGGAATTAAGAATAATCTCGCATTTGTGTCAGTCAGAGACGTAACTAGGCTAGTTTCCACCCGGGGCAAGAACTCGCCCCACCAACCAAACCAAAACCCTCCCCGACAACATCTGATATCGCCCCACCACACATCAATTGCACTAGTCCAAATTCTTTTTATTCAACTTAGATGGTAAATGCTTGATTTCAAAGGTAAATAGATTAATTTGCAGCAATTTCATTTTTAGTACAAGATAAAATACCTAATTAATTCTAAGATATTTCATTGACAAGTAATCTAAGAGTAGCATGTTTGGTATATTCTTTCATAATTGTAATCGCTGCAAATGAAATTTAAAGGTTTTATCAAATGTTATCGGGATATGTGTGGGCTGAATCAAAATCAACAGACTGTTGCTTTAGAATAGGATATTTAATTATGATAAATACAGAGGCTGTTCGGACATTTTTTGAACGATTTTGATGAGCTGTAAAAAAATTGTATGCTACGAAATAATTTTATTTTCGCAGCAGTTAAAGAGTTAAAGTATAACTTATCGTCTGCTAACTCAGAGTTTTGTTTACTTTCAAAATGGCGCTTTTAAATAAGCAATGGATGGAAGGCTGTTTCTGCTCTTTTCGAAGAGAATTATGCTTATTCAATTATTCAAAAACGCTGTTAATGTCAAGGTTTTTTGATATCTATAGGTACGGTAAGTAATATTATTAATGAGAAAGAAAAAAAACGTATAAGTGGAAAAATACTTCCAAATACGTATCCAAAAAAAGATAAGAATTTCTGAGAATATTTGTAAGAAAAGATCTTTAATTTTAAAAGAGAATCCGCCAAGTCAAAGGACTATTACAAAGTCATTAAAATGTTCAGTTTCAACTGTAAATTAAATAATTAACAGTGATTTGAATCTTAAGAAGGCCAAAAAATACAATGTTCGTCTATCTCCACGACATATTGCAGAACTCGCTACAGAATTCTGTATGAGAAGCATTTAGCTGGAGAAAGATGGAAAAATGTTGTGAAAATAGACAAGGCGTGGGTGTATTTAAATAATTGCGATAAAAAAGAACAATTTATTATCATAAAAGAGGAGAAAAATCTTAAAATTTGGTTCAACTTCGTAACTTTAACGTGAGAACTTTCTCTAAGAGATTTATGATTGTTGCCCGTTTTACATATAATAGAAAATTAAAAGTAAAAAGAGGAGGGGATTTAGAAATTAACTCCCACATACTATCAAGACCATATTTTATCCCCAGTATTCAGAAAAGAAATACCATATCTTTATCCACAGTGCCTACAATCAGTAGAACTTCAGGATAAAGCAAGCAACCACACATCTAAATCCACTATTAAATTCTTGGAAAAATGGAACAAGAAACTGGTATCAAGTCACTTCCCTTTACTGATATTCCTGCTAAATCTCCAGATGTCTCACCCATGGACTTTTGTGCTTTTAGATTTTTAAAAAGAGCTTTATCGAAACGTCGACCGAAAACCATTCAAGGATTTTGGAAAACTGGAACAAGAGTTAGGAATAACAGATTTTACTAAAGTTATTATCTTGCTTATTATACTTAGACATTTTCACAATCTCTTAATCTATTGACAAAATGTGAAAAAAATTAATTTAAACACAGAAAGCTTGAACTAAAACTTAACTTTACGGGCTTTCTTGACTGCAAACAATTTTACTATGTCCTCAAAAGAGAGCTTTGAAGCTAACTTGTGCTCTATTGATATGATGCTCAGATTGGTTAGTCGTTGTTGTCCTGTTAAGTTTCTAAGGTAATTTTTTATGATTTTTAGTTTGCTAAAAAACTCCTTTCATTTGAGGCTACTGAGACTGGTATTGTGAGGAAAATTCTCAACGCTGTCGTTATGTTGGTGGACGCGTCTTCAAGTCCGTTCTTGTATATTAACGTCAGAAGACCTGATGGTTAGATAGCTAACTCAAGTGCCTGGTTTTTCAATTCTTCTCCATTCATTGTTTCAAACCGAGCTCCATTAAGGAAACCAAATAAACTATTCATGTTTTGAATGACTTGAAACCTTTGCCTCAGTTCATTCAGAATCCAATCTATTATTTGTATAATCAATAATCTGAACTTTTTTCTTCTGAAAATTCATAGCTTTCAACTTCGCCCTTCTCATCAAACATCCGCTTCTTCCTCCTCCGTACTTCTTTAAAATGAGGATCCTAGGTTAAGCTTTCCTGCTATTTCTTCACACATTCTGCATTTACCTTCTTTTATAGTTTTTGTAGTCTACTAATAAGTTTTTCCTCTTCATTTTTATCATACGTAAATATCTATAGTAAAAAAATACTCGGCCAATTTAGCGCCCCCCAATCTGGCGCCCGGGGCACATGCCCCGTCTGCCCCCCCTCTAGTTACGTCTCTGGTCACAGTATATATTTATTGTGATAATTTTATGATAAAACTGATCACGAGTTGCGTACTTCTTAAATTCTTGACTGAGTCGAACCGTCTTCTGTTTCACAGCATTTCCACATGTAAACTGCATCATTTCATCTTTCACATCAATGCTGTTTAAAACTGCATTTGACTTTTCCATGTTGATTAGATATTTTTAATGTATACTTTTGAAGTGTTTATTTTATTTTCATTACTTTCATGTGTTTTATTATGCTTTTAATGCTGATATGGTTGTTAATCAAATCTATTTTGTTATTTAATTTTATTTTGTCTAGCTTTTTCAACCAATCATGTGCCCTATATACCAGACAAGTGCGCACAGTTCTTTTCGAAACTTTATTAAAACCTTAAAAATATAATCAAATTCGGCTTGGATAATCAAGGTTCTTCCGTACATGGAAAAACTGAGAACTACAATAATTTCAGGGATAAATCAGAATATTTACACAGAATTTGAGCCAAATTATGAAATACTTTTTACTGCCTACTGGGCACTTAGCTTTTGTTGAAAGTTATGTGAAAATTAGTGAAAAACTGGGGATGTGAAAAAAAGGTAAAATACGTGGCCGATGGTAGTGGTAGTAAACGTCTCACTGGAGCAACACAACGGGCTATTGACGACGGTCCGGGATCAATCCCGAAGGGAAAGATCAAGGACAACGCCTCGTAATTTTCAACCACAGAATGCGTGGCCGAATCGAAAATAAGAGGATTATGTTATGTTTGCAAAAAATGTGTACAGTTGCGGAAAGAAAACGAACCACTCCTCCATTCCAGCAATTTTAACAGTAGAGAAAGTTCTAAGATGGCGTTCGACAGCAACTAACGTCTTCTATAACTTCAAATGCATAAAATTAGCATAAGGGGCCGTGTTCATATTAAATTGAGCACCAACTTCATAATTTCCAATGGAAACCCCCTATTTTGACACTCATTTCAAATCTATATCAAAATTTAACTTCAGATACCAAATTTCATGTCGTTAGAAAGAAGTTGAGTACAGAAAGATTGGAGCTCCTAATGTTAAATCAGTTTCTCAGAATTTTATGAATATCTTCCTAAATTAATATTTGTATAGCGCTGATATTTTGTACCCTGTTACTGTTAAGCAACCCAAACAAAATCCACGTAATATTTTATTTAAAAAATAGATTTTAGTGTGCAATAATAATTATTAAATTAATGTTTGAAAAATTATGGATTGAAACCTTACTATATTTTGATGAGAATCGGTTTAGAAGGACTTCTAATACGATCATACAAAATTTCAGCTCATTCCAATCATTAGTTTTTGAGTTAATACATTAAATTTTCCTCATTTTGGCGATTTTAAGGGGGCAACCAAAAGTGTATAAAAACCGTCTGAGAAATGTTTAAATTCTTGAAAAATGGTTGGAAATTTTATTTATGTTATCGAAAATACATTGCCTTTTACCAGTTGTGTCGTATAGTCGAACTCTACTAATCAATGATCAATTGAATGACTATTCACTGGGATGGTCGAAAAATCAGTTCGATTGTATTAAATAATTGAAGGTAGGCTTTTTGGTTGCATAAATGGAGACGAACACTAATTAAAAAGTTAACATTTATTAAGAACACTCAAGACGATACGAAATTTTACAGAACATCGATCAACACTTTCTCCGTTTCTAATTGTTCTCAATTCCAAAATCCTTCTTTTATCACATTTTAACCATGGTTGCAATTCATAATATTATCGTTTGAGCTCGTATAATAAATATTCTGGGATCGTGTGCACACGCTGACAAAAAAGTTTGAAATAGTATCCAAATTTGAAATTCGGGTTGCTATAACTACAATTAATCTCGATCTACGAAAAGTGATTTGCAATGTGGAGATGATCTCTGAAATTGACAGCAACTTTTACATTGAATATCTCCGGATATAAAGATGGTAGTCATGAAATTTCATATTTAGACTAATTTAACGATGCGGAAATCTGATTAAGGCATCAAAACGGTGTTTCCATTGGAAATTTTGTTTCTGCATAATTTTATATGAAGACGGACCCATATGCATTTTTTTGTATTTAAATTTCTA
Source organism: Meta bourneti (assembly GCA_933210815.1). Taxonomy (NCBI): domain Eukaryota; kingdom Metazoa; phylum Arthropoda; class Arachnida; order Araneae; family Tetragnathidae; genus Meta; species Meta bourneti. The sequence goes on from OW119933.1 coordinate 46,079,490, forward strand.
GAGGACGTTTTTCCCTATTGAGTGATATCTTTGAATTACTCTATTATGAATAGTGCTCGAAATAAGGGAGGTGGTTCGTTTTTCTGCGATTACAATGAACTCAATTATGTCGAGTTGTATTTAAATTTTGTTTACTTATTCTCCCCACAAAAGTTGATGCTAATGAAAAGTACGAGTGGCTCCAACGAAATCATTTGCGTTCAAACCATGCATTTAATTGTATAGTAAAACAGTCTTTACCTCCATATTATTGCTTTATTGTAATACATTGATGTCTGATTTAAATAGCGAACTTTTAATAACACGTTTTTAGTTTTAAGATAGGTGTTATTTAAAACTCATCTCAAAAAGCAGTTTTCTGTAGCTCCCAGACCCCTAACTCGTTGGTCATATCTCTACACCAATTTATCGATTTGTACAATAATATGTAAATCTTACTAAGGTGTTACTTTTTTTGCAAACAAGTATAGCGTGAAAACGCGAGGAAAGTTCGTTTGGAGCGAAGTATAGTCTCATTGGAGATATCGACCTTCTAATGAATGCAGACAGCACAATTCTCACTTTTCAACCAATCAGGATTTTAGAGCCTTGTTTATTCTCAATCGCCTATAAATTAGCTCCTTCACCACTGCTACTTCAACTTTCTAATTTCTACGGCGCGAAATTTGTTTTAAATTAAAAGAATTGTTCCAGTCGCTGTATACCAGTCAGTATGGAAGAAAAATATGATACTAGAAAGAAAGGTAATTTTACTCTCATTAATGTTTGATTTAAGCATGTAATTTATTTGTCGACTTCGGCTTACAAAAAGTGAAGCTTTCGTTTTCAAATGAATTCGTACGTTTAAAAATATTCTTTCAGGAATCCAATTAACAATAACTACGCACAAAAGAATATTCAGCGAAGATGTTTAGTTTTATACAAATATCTTATTTAAATATGATCTATTTGAATATTAGGTGATATGGTTATGTTTAAGAAATGGTGTTCCGTTTTATTTATTCGAGTTCTCAAGGTTTTAAAAATTCTTCGCATGATAGGCGATATCACAATTTAAAGCTTATAAATATTCCATGATTTAAATAGCGTACTGAGTAGTGATACTTGAAAACGAAAGTACATTTTCAGAAAAATTAGAAATAGTAACGTATGTGTGAAATGCTAATGTTGATTAGCATTCCATTTTTGGAGACATTTTATTTGTTGAATTCTGAATCGTCTAATTCGGTTAAGTTCTTGAACAGGGACCAAATTCAATGGATCCTTTTTATATAGGAATAGTAAGGATCCAATTCAATGGATCCTTACTATTCCAATATATCAGTTGAGAATAGTTAGGATAATACTAATTATGTGTGTGTTTAAACTTGTACTTCATTTATAATTTGTACATTCCTGCATGTTACAGCATATAAATCAATGTTATTTGAAGAGGTAGTTTTATACCTGACTAGCTGAGTAAGACTGGAAAATGGTGCTTCTGTTTTAATGAGCAGCGTTGTGAATTTGAAAATTTTATGTATAATGAGTACCAATTGCTAAGGAATGTAATAATTTAGTGACTAAATATTGTTCTATTCATGAAACTTGCAAATTCAAATATTCATGTGACTTGTAACATAACCTTCTAAAATATATGATGCCAATTAAATAAATATAATTTTACTTTCCATTCTTCAATTTATATATTGTATAACATAAGAACATTGTTTCAGGTGGTGGTAAAGTAACAAGAAAAAACCCAATCTTGATTGAAGCATCTTCATCTGGGGGTAAGTGAAGAGATGTGCATATCTTTTTCTTAATAACTTTAGTTTGCTGACATGTAGTTTTCTTTCCAATTGATAGCATAACAAGAATAAAATCTTCTGATTGAATGATTCTACAGATACTAGGATAATCATCTAAATTGAGGTACTTCAAAAGACTTGAAAATTTTCACTCAAAAAATATCTAAATTAATAAAGCTAAATATTTTTATGTTAAGAGTTAGTTGATTGATTCATAAGTTCTGCTCCATTTCGTTAGTCATTTTTTAGTGTATTACCTTAAAAGCTGTACTATTATGTCACTTTTCACACAAAAACTTCTAATACAGAAAATAAAACTGAAAATCTACATGATAGTTCAAGAGTTTTATTATACAGGTGTTACTAAAGTGATTTACACTCATTGCAGCACGATGAACTCTTTTTGGCTAAATTGGGTTGATTGTTGGAAAATTAAATTTTGCATTTCTAAAGCTTTTCAATGAGATGTTTCTTAAAATTTAAGTTTTCAATTGAGTAAGTTTTTAATTGAGATGGTTCTCAGACCTTGATCAAATTTAATTTTAGTAAAGTTTGTATTACCACTTTCAAAAATAATAAAAGATTATTTTAAAGAAGGAAATTTCTTTTATAAAACACAAGTATTTAAGAAACAAAATTTTAAAAATCACAAAGATCAGTTGACAAAAATATGAGATTAGTTTTAATAATTCATTCTGTAAATTAACATTCTTTCAATGCTAATTTAGGGAGATTTATGTTTTCTTCTTTTAATATTGAAAAGATGACTGCATTCTGACTTTTAATGCTGAGAAATTAAACATGAAAAATTGTCCAAATGCTTAAAAGAAAAAATATTGTTTGGTTCATAAAAACTTTTTTAAATTGACTTGGAACTTTTCCAGTAACTTGCTACAAAAGGAGAACATTTTAAACGTGGGTTGTTTTTACTCTTCTCAAAGAAATTTTTATTTTTCGTATCTCATCGAAAATGCTCATAAATTTGAATTTTGGTGATTTAAAAAATATTCTAATGTTATATCTGTTTCATATAAAAATATGTGATGCACACAATACAGTAAAAAGGACATGGAGTTTTTATACATATCTAAATTTCTTCCAAACTATCAAATGCGAAGATGAATCACAATGAAACTTTCATACATCAACTGAAAATTATCCCATTAGATTTTAAATTTCAATTTAAAATGTCGTCATGACTTGCATTACATTGTTTTCTTGACTCGTGTTACATCCATTTTGTAAGTCGCGTTACAAATTTCTGGAGTTTCATTTCAATGTGTTTTGCAATTTATATAATCATAAACCTATAAAATTAACGTAACTAACACTACACGTTGATTTGAAACTAGTTTTTGTTTTAAAAACAATGAATTTAACTGTTTTCATAATTAATAAGAATCAAATTTCCCGGTGAATTAACATTTGCCTGTCTCAACTTTTGGATAAGTTTGTCTATTAAAGAATATTAGTTTTCTTTTTAGATTTCTAATTTTTCATAGTTGGACCTTGATATTTTTCAGTAATATCATCTGTTGCTCTTGTTTCACCAGGTTAAAATTTACCCTGTTACTCAAAATAAGTCCAAACTTGGGGTTCAGCATGTTAAATGACATTGGAAAGCTATTTCGTGAAACCGTTTTGATCATGCTAGCTTACACTTTATAAATATTTGTTTTTTAAAACATTTTCCATCTGGCAGATTTATTTTTCTTCTCAATGCAAACATTTCCAGAACTTTAACCTTAGATCTAATGTTAACTGTCTTAACAAAACTTGCAGTAATTTCAGCAATGTGTTATCAGTTACTTACAACTTCCTTTTAATCTGCTTTTTACAGGCCATTTTTCGTATGAATTGGGAAAAAAATTCAACTTGTGAAATTATATTTATTGAATAAAAACAATTGCTGCTAAGTAATTCTTAAAATGATATGATGGTCTATCAGATGTTTATTTATCAGATTTTTTGATAGACCCTTAAATATTTAATCTAAATACAAGTTTTTTACATATGCTCTTTTACCAGGGGCTAGCATGTCAGGATATAGTTGGCCAGCTAGCAGCTGTAAATAAACTTGCTTTCTGTATTTGATCTTGATATGAATTGTTTTCTGTGATGTCAACTTGAGTCAGAGCTACTTCAATCAAGGATACTAAGTTCTGTTCATTATTATTAGGTGTTACAAATCAGTTATGTTTTTGGTAATGCTTACCCTGAGCTTTTTTTACATATAATAATGCCAAAAATATATTGATGTGAGCTTAGGGATTGTCAAGATGAGTCCAAGTGCTCCTTGCCATGCACAGCTTGGTTTTTAACGAAAATAGTTTTCATTCAGACTATTAAACATTGATCAAATAATCAATTTCTCTATTTTTACTATACTTTGGAAACCTAATTTGTTTTTGCATCATTATCAGCAGTTGTAGTTTAAAATCAATGCTCATTTTCTGAAATCTGTTTGTAAAATAAAACAATATAAATCAATAATTTTGAATACATCAAATAGTTTTTAAGTTTTTTATAATTTTTAAGTAAAAAGGCTACTTTATTGAACTAGCTTGATTCAAGTTAGTTTGGTGTTACTTGCATCCTATGTGACTTGCATTTCAATCGATTTTAATGTTTATGTACAGAGCTTTTTGAGTATTTTTGGACTGACATTGATCAATGGTACATCACAGAAAGAAGCTATGAACTTATGCATAAATTGATCAAGTTCTCTGTATTATAAAGAAAAAGTATGTTTTTGTTACATGTGAAACAGATTTATAGCTTTTTAGTTTGAATTGTAATGAATTAACCAATTTTGAAGTCACTGATAACTTAGCAAAGATACAATTGTAGGTAAAAAATTCAAATTTACTAATTTTGTCACAGAATAAAATTTCACAATTTGTTATAAACTAAAATTCAAAAGTCACAAGGTGCAAACAGGTAGCCCTTTTAAAGTAAAGGCGTTGCAACAATTGTTTTTGCATTTAAAAATTATATTTTGGCATTTTACAACTGAAATAAATTCATGCATATCTAAATTTTTAATTTTTTTCTTCCTCTATCACTGATTTTATAGATTAGCCTTTTTTAAATATTGTAAATTTACTAAAAAAACATGTTTTTGAACCATTTTAGTAAGTGCTGCTGGTCATTCTTCAAAACTGGATGTACCAAGTTTCAATTATGAGGATAGCAGTTTTGTAGTGCCCACTTCTCTAAGCCTTCAGACTGTGCAGGACTGCAGTCAGCAGCCGATCGTTGTTAGCAGCGAAGATTTAACCAGAGGTAATAGTTTAATTTTTGTTTCAATTAAAATTACACAAAGGCCTAATATAGAATTTTGGTGCTAGATATCTTTGAAAATATTGTTTAATTGCTGTAAGTACTTAAGTTTTTAAGGAAACTAACTGTTGCTTCTATTTTGATAAATTGCCTGCTGTTAGTTAAACTAATCTAAATTGAGAGAAATTTTATTGTAGAATTTGAGCCTGTAAGCATTTTTTTTACAATCCATTCATGGATTTTTCAAACGAGCCTAAAAATTAGCTAATTTGTTCATGCTGAGATTTTTTTCTCAGGGAAGAGAAGAAAATCGAAAATCTCTCTCAAAATGTATGAAGAAAGTGCCATTGGAACTTCTCTTTTGGATGAAGAAAGTGCCGTTGGAACTTCTCTTTTGGATGTAGAAGGTTCCAGTGATCAGGGTAGCTGTCTTACTTTGCCTGTTTCGATACGCCTTGAGGATCTGCAGGAGCCGATGGTCGTTAGCAGTGAAGAAAATTTGACCATTGGTAATAGTTTAATTTGATTATTTTTTCAACTAAAATTACACAAATGCCTAATCAATTTTTGAGTTAGATATCTTTAAAATTTTGTTTTAATAGCTTTAAGAGTGCTTAAGTTCATGGTACTAGTTTATGAACTATTTTATGATTATTTTTCAATTAAAATTACACAAAGGCCTAATGAATTTTGGTTCTAGATATCTTTGAAAAAATTGTTTAATAGCTTTAAGTTTTTAGGAAAACTAACTGTTGCTTCAATTTTGATAAATTGCCTGCTGATAGTTAAACTAATGTAAATTGAGAGAAATGCTATTCTAGAATTTGTGTCTAACCATTTTTCTACAATCCAGTCATAGACTTGTCAAAAGAGTCGAAAAATTAGCTAGGTACTTCATACTGAGATTTTTCTTTGGGAAGAAAAGGAAATACCAAAAAGCTCTCCGAATCTCATTTATATTCACAAAAATTATATTTTGGCATTTTACGACTGAAATAAATTCATGCATATCTAAATTTTTAATTTTGTTCTTCCTTTATCACTGATTTTATAGGTTAGCCTTTTTTAAATATTGTAAATTTACTATAAAAAAACATGTTTTTGAACCATTTTAGTAAGTGCTGCTGGTCATTCTTCAAAACTGGATGTTCCAAGTTTCAATTATGAGGGTAGCAGTTTTGTAGTGCCCACTTCTCTAAGCCTTGAGACTCTGCAGGACTGCAGTCAGCAGCCGATCGTCGTTAGCAGCGAAGATTTAACCACAGGTAATAGTTTAATTTTTTTTTCAATTTAAATTACACAAATGCCTAATCCATTTTAGAGCTAGATATCTTAAAAAAATTTGTTTTAATAGCTTTAAGAGTGCTTAAGTACATGATACTAGTTTATAAACTAATTTATGATTATTTTTCAATTAAAATTACACAAAGGCCTAATGAATTTAGGTACTAGATATCTTTAAAAAATTGTTTAATAACTTTAAGTACTTAAGTTTTTTGAGGAAACTTCTGTTTCAATTTTGATAAAATGCCTGCTGTTAGTTCAACTAATATAAATTGAGAGATATGTTATTCTAGAATAAGCCTCTAGGCATTTTTCTACAATCCAATCGTAGATTTCTGAAGAGTTGAAAAAGTATTTATTTAGTGTTTGAAATATTTAATTTAACAAATATTTAACTTAACTTAATAAATATTTAACTTAATTGACTATGAACTCTTTTTTTCTATTTGAAAAATATTTACATTTAGAGGAATTTTTATATAAAAGTTCATTAAAATTCTAAAAATGCTATTAAAGTTTTTCCTTACACGTGGATGAATTATTTATGTACTAACTTCCTGATGAGTCTTGGGTTGTCATGTGTTTAGTGCAGCTTGTCCATTTTTACCTTGTGCCATTAAACCCAAATCAACCCACCGGATAAGACTTGGAACTAATTGAATATTACCTGATTGTATTGTTAAGAGTTGGCATTTGAAATTAACTGCATAGAGATATGTGTGCATTCTCTTTGTTAAGGAAACAGTTCCAAGGTATTCTTTAATATCCTTGCCTTCTGAATGTCTACTTTTTTATTTTCAGTTATATATCTTTTCTACTGCATGTATTTTATTAAAGATTCAGCTATTGCATTTTCTTTCTTCAGATCATCTTATGGAATTCGAAGATTCACCTTGATGTGAAGCAACTGTTTACTTAAAATTTGTCAAATTTTCTCTTTCAACTGTTTACTTAAAATTTGTATTCTCATTTTTTATAAAATAAATTTTTTAAGTATTATATATGTTCTCTTATTAAAAGTCTTCCTGTTATAGAGATGAAAAAATGCAATGTATTTAATTTTTACAAACTTAATAGAAGACATGTAAAGTCTTTGAGCTTAGGAAAACAGCATGAGAGATTTGGTAGTAACTCATATTTATTTTTACCAAATCAGGGTAGTTAAAAAATGCATTTATTAATATACTGTTGGGGCAATTTTGGCAGCTAATATAGCTTCCATTTGTCTTGGCATGCTTTTAATGCATGTTCATACTCTCCTACCACTGTGAGAATGTTTGCAAGTGTTTGAATAGTTTATTAATAAAATTCAATTTTGTGGTATATACTGCCAAAGTCATCTCGCACATGTTATCGATTGAAATCGCATCTGGAAAGTTTTCTAGCCAAGTGCTCTTGCTTTTGTTGAGGAGCTCCATCTTGCATAAAAATCAAGGATTCTCCATTTGGAATCATTCTCGTACTACAAGCAGTTGCAAATATTTTACCAGTTCCCTGTATTGGTCCTACACTGTTGGACATTGTACAAACACCCAAATCTCTTGCCACTGAATAATAGCTTTGGATATTTCACATTTACATTATGATCTGGATTATATTTTATTCAAAAAGTAACCTTCATGCAAAACGAGAATTCACAAATATTTCAAATGTGCTCTCATCACTAAATCTTGCATGGTATTGAAAATTCACTAACATGATAAAAAGTAGGAATAACTCATTTGACTTTTATTGGAACAAATACAAAAATGAAACATCCTCCAATTTCCATAACTGAAAATCTCGGTTCAAGCCTTTTGCTGAATTAAGATGTTTCGTTTTCATAACAGCAATTTAATTTGAGATTCCAAACAAGTTTATTAGTCTTGAAGTTCATTTCTGAAAGTATGCACCTGACAGTTCATTCAGATGCAGAGAGTGTTATAATTTTTCCAAGCTGGATTTAATTTTTTTGTTAAAAAAATTTGGGTTTGGGGTCAAAGTAACTTGCTGGCAATGGAGTAAGTATTGGTTTCAACCATTATGTTTCTCTCTTGGAGGGGCTAATTTCTGTCCTTAAATAGTTTTAATCTTTACCTTCGTCAAAAATTATTCAGATCGTCCAATCTTTGAGAAATCTCAATTCGAATAATTTTCAAACTGAACAAGAGTCTTTACCTCTGAAATCTTTCGAGGCATCAAATCACTAGTTTTACTCATCTTTTGTAAAAAAATACTGATAGTTTCACCCAAAAAAAGGTTAAACAACAAGTAATGTATGTTTTTAAGTTTGATGATAAAACAGTTAGAGTAATCCCAGAATCTTCATAACATATTTGTTATCATTCAAATAAAGCATTTGACGTATGTTCTTGTTCAAAGTTTTTGTAATGGTCATGTGTATTAGGTCATAAAAAATGCATTATTTTTATAAAATATTAATTCCTGAACATGATTATACTAATTAACTGAATGATTAATTACTATGTCTATCATATAAAATCAAACAAACTAAAAACTGACGTTCACTTTTTAAATAATCCTTATGTAGACTTTTTACATGTTCACTTTTATAAATTTGACTATTCAAGTGTTAAATTAAGAATCAACTAAATTTTTTATTTCTATAAAATAGGGTGTATTTGCTTATCAAAGGCATATAAAAAACATGTATTTCACTCAAAATGCTGGGTAGTGTAGTGAAACAGTCTAGAAAATTGAACACAATACAACAGGTTAAATTTCAGCAAATACTGAAAAGAATAGAACAGATAAATTGTTGATCCAGGTGGCCTTTTAGTAGACTTGGATTCAATAGGATTCCTTTACATATTTATAATGCAATATGGTTGATGTAGAAGTATTGCAGTTTAAATCCTTTGGAATAGGTTGAACTTCATTTCCATTGAAGAAAATCTGAAATTTATTTGATTACAATTTTTAGTTTAACACGAGTTCTCTAACTGGCTTGTGGATATGTTGGCAAAAGTGAGAAATGTTTAAAATATTATATTGAAAAATAATTGCATTTAATTAGCATTGAGTAGATGAGGTGATATATTTTGATTGCAGTGAAAGAAGTATTAAAATACAAAATGTAAGGATTACAGTACTAGAATTTAATAAAAAATCAGATCATTTTGAAGTTTATTCAGTTTTTCTATTATATATATTTCTTAAGTAAAAATAGAACTATTTAATTTTAAGCATGGTTTAGCTGTTCAAGAACCAAATTTTAAACTTTGATTGGAAGAATGGGAAATTTAAACTGTTTCCTATGTATTTTAGATCTTTATGTTATGTTTTCGTAAATTAAAACACATTTGAAAAGGAGAACTTATTCTTTAATTGAAAGTATAAAAGGTGATTATACACAAACATCAAGTGTTGACGACCAAGTGGAAACTGCCTATTAACATGACGCCGACCGTTGAACGCTGTTCTGATTGAAAACAAATTCTTATAGCTTCCTAATCTGAATTCCGATTCCGGTTAAAGAATCATGCAACAGTAAATTCTGATCTCGTTTAATACGATTTCGACAGTTCTACTAGTCTTAGAATTGAACTTCATATTCCCTTTCGCTAAAAAGTATATTACAAATTTAAGCGTTAAGGGTGGTCGCATAGACGCATCCACAGGGGCTTAATTCCCATATCCGATGAGAAATGTCTTGGGCAGTGACGGATTAATGCAATTTTGTGGGTTGGAAGATGCAACATACTGGGGTATGGGATAACCCCAGAGAAACGGGGGTCCTCCCCCTGAAAATTTTCAAAAATGCCTTCAGAAACGCATTTTGTGCTGTTTTGAGACTTAAGACTGGTATACAATTAGTGTAAAAATGTACTTTATTTTAGACAAATAATCACTTTAAATTTCTTGAAACCCGTAGCTTTTAAAACCTTTGTAAAACTGGTTCCATTTACATAACTGTTAACACAAAAACCACAATTTCTATAAGCCTTTTGTCAACATAGAACTGCTAAGCAAATTAAAAGAAAAAACATTGAAATTAGCATGAAAATACTTTTAAAATAGTATTTTGTAAGTTGAAAGTTACGTTTTTATCCCCCTTTTAATTCCTAAATATACATACTTTTATTTTAAAAATAACATTAGGAAAGTAATAAATATAAACTTAAATATTCTTTACTAATTATTTTTTTCAATACAATTTACAATGACACTCATTTTGAAACAAAAAGTATGAATAAAAAAACGATATCCATATTAATTGTACTACAAAAATGTATTTTAGACTAATGTCTCATTATATAAGTCATTATCTCCAAAGAAGTACAATTTAAAAAGTAAGAATGATGTTACGGTAACTCAAAAACATGCTTAAGGTGCATAAAACTAGTTTTGAATGTAATATTGTGTTTTGATATTCTGAGTAGTTAACGTTTTGAAATAAAAATTCTGTGTACAAAAATTATTGAGTTTATATTGTGCATATTAGCACTATACTCGTACAGTAGATATTTGGTCTGCTTCATGCATATTAGCAGGCGGTTTGCACTTTTTAGTTTTGATATAAAATTAAAAGAGTAATCTGAGTGTATGAATGTTGAGTTCTATCACTTCAACTTTTTGACATCACAAAGAACATCTGATTTTAAACTACCTATACTTAAAAAACATGTTTTTCTCTTTTCCCCTTTTCAATAAACCATCTATAATTTTCTCTGTCAATAAGGATGTTTCTATGAACATATAGCTAAGCAAGTCCAGTTAAGCGATTTTGCCCACAACGGTTTCTCAACCAAGTTTTGATCAGTTTGAGTGTAGAAAAAGATATTTCTGCTGTTGCAGTTGGCACAGGAAGAGAAGAATCAACATTAAAGATCTAATTGAGGGGGGAATTTCTGGGATGCAAGATTGCAAACACTCAACTGCATAGCCTGGTAAAGGGGTTTTGTTTGCATTTTCCACTTTGCCACCCACAGCTTGATTTCTGCCTTCAGATTAGAAATGCAGTCACTTTCATCCTCTCCAACTCCAATTACTCTAGTACTTTTTAGCAAGTGTTTCTGCATCCCTAATCACTGACTCCATAGACGTTGTTGATAAGCAGACTTAAGTGTGACTTAAAAGTGAGTTGAGCTTGTAGAGATTGAGAACTTCTTTTGAGAACCTGTTTTCAAGATCACTTATTGAGTCAAGAATAGAGACATTCACCCTAAAGTAACTTTCTGTGCTTGATAGAGCAGTGTTAGGTCTGTTAACTTGTCTAGATGTGATCCTGGTTGTTTGAATAGTGCTTCCTACAGTTGTTGCCACTTTTTTGGCTTGATCATACAGTTGACTGAATTCTACATCAGATTTTTCTCGCTTTTTTAAGACAGAAAGTAACGGTCAAGACCTCAGTTGCTTTGGTAACTTCGATAGTCTCTGAAAAAAACCTACTGAGAGGCAATGTTTAGCTAAGTACATCAGCAAGGCACACGAGAGTTAAGATGAATTATCCATTAGTGATTGCACATAAAAGGGTCCTAGCTGTTACGCTAGTCGTCACTTGAAAAATGTGACCATTATGAATTTGCTCACGACACGTCCCGACTTTTTCAATGTTTCTTAGAAAAGACGCTACAGACAGATGCCGTTCGGAAACAAGCTGACTGCCTACATGCTTAATGAGTACAGCATTTCTTTTCGGTGAAACTTTAAAAAAAGACACAACCTCTTTGATGATTTCAATTGAGTCTCGCGCCGATTGCACATCAGAACACTTAGAAATAGACAAATTCAAATAAGGGGCTAGTTCGGCGTTATTACACTCTTTTTTATTGTAGTTGTAGTGACTGCTCCCACAATCTCTGAAGTCATCACAGAGCATCCATCTGTTGCAACTCCGATGCATTTACCAAGATCGAGATTAAGGCTTCTCATATTGTTTAACGGTTTTACCTAATTTTTCTCGTCATTCGGGGATCTTTATTGTCTTCATCTGGTTTATCTTTGTCACACATATTGGCATCTTTATCATCTTCAAAAGAATCGTATTCATTACTGTCACTTTCAGAAGCTGAAAAGAAATCTTCATTTTCATTATGTTTGAGGACAACTTTGAGATTTTGTTTCCACAGATTTTTTTCAGGCTCACGAGGATTGATAAAACCTGTGAAATCTCTCTGATCATATCTTGATAAACATATTGCTCTCGTGGGGAGGGGTGGCCGCTCCCTCCGTCCCCCTTTGATCCGTCCTTGGTCTTGGGGTTTATCCTCCAACATATTTGCATCTTGAGACATTAACGGGTCTTGGAGCTTCCGAAAAAGTATTTTTTTTAATTCATGGGCAGACCTGCGTATGGAGCTAAGGGGGTTTTAGGTTTAAGCCCCCTTGACCCCCAAAAAATAAATGAATCGTACTTTAATTCATGGGCACACGTACAGAGACTTAAGACCATAAAAAAGCAGTATTCTGTTTTAATGCAATGTACTTATTTCATTGGCGCCCCCATGGTCCGAATGCCCCAACCTGTTAACAGCTTATTCATCCTATAATTTGATTTATTGAACTGTTCTTAAATTATGACAAACCATTTCTGATACCCAGACTGGTTGTTAATAGGATAGTTTACGTTGATATTTTTTTCATTAAGCTCTCTTCATTATATAGTAAGCTAAAGAGGTAGAGATAATTGACGAGGGCAGACTGGGGTGATCAGCATTTTGGACAATAGAAAGAAATATAGATAAGTTGTAATTCTCTAAATTCTTATAATATAAGTTCTTATGTTATATTTATCTACCAGGTGTTCCTTTTCTGGTAGTCAGGCTTCCGCAAGAAGACAATAGTCAGATGAGTTTGAACGCATCTTATTTAAATAAAGTGATAGATTGGAACGTTGACACGCTTCTACAAATGATGTCTTTAGCTTGGATTCTGGTTCTAAGTTTATCGTTCGGTGTCGTAAGCGATAGCAATGATAATCGATTGGCAAAGGAAAACCGAACATGAGACACTATGTAGATGTATTCTACAGATACAAAACGATGATTCTGTGTTGTGTATGGTTTATGATCTTAGCATAGGGAAAACGTATTTCAAGAAATTTGTTGAAGCAAAATCAATTTGAATTGCCTACAATAACTAGACGTCCTTTACATTTTCATTACAAAAGCAAGCAGCTCACGAGATTTACCACTACTATGTTTTCTTTTCAAATTAAAGTCTACAGCATTCAACAGGATCTATCGTCATTTAATAAACTTCAAAAATGTATTAAATAAGTAATAAACAGGAAAAAGACAATGAATTGTCCTTAAAAGAAATAAAGCGAAAAGTTTTTCATAACTTTGAACTGATATTTCTTTATTACTCAAAACAAAGTGACCACATTTTTGATGATATAACTAAACATTTTGATGATAAATTCAACTTCTAGTATAGTGGTATAATTTTACTTTCACTTTTCAGTAAAATATTTTTCAAGAGTGCCCAAATTGAAATAGATCCATGGTTATTAATTGCAAAAGTTAGCGATGCGAATATATATACTAATACAGAATAGTTCTTGAATTTGAGTTACGTTTTAACATTGTTAGGCGATGCTAATGTGCATACTACTGAATATTTATTTAACTTTTTAATGTTTTTAGCCATTTGAGCTGTTATATAATTAGCTTAAGTTCGCATTGGGATCAAGTTTAACTAGCACGTATACAACAAAAATCCGTACGTGTAAGAGAAATATGTCGTAGTGAATAGATTGATTGCAGACCCTGAGTTGAGACTCTGGACAGGTTTAACCGGCCCTCAAGCTGAATAAGCCCCGTCGAATATGTTTACCCGGCTCGCGGACCAGATATGGCCCTCCAATTTTTTATTAGGACCGCAGTTCAGATACGGTCTCCGGACAGATTTACCCGACCCACAGTCCATATACAATCTACCAAATGTTTATTAGAACAGCAGACCAGATACTGGACATGTTTAACCTGCCCGCTGTCCAGATACGGCCCTCAGGACAGTTTTACCTAGCCCGCAATCCAGATAAAATCCTCCAAATTTTTTTTATCAGGCCCAGTCCTCCAAATCGGCTTAACCAGCCTGCAGAGTCCAGATAAGTACTTGGCACAGGTTTACCAGACCCGCAGTCGAGATCGGTCCTGTAGTGCTGATTTGATTTATCGCTGGACTATTTGTTACCTTTTGCAATTGTATATTAAGAACATGTCAAAAGGGTTAAGGGATGCTCACAAGTATCGTCACTGTTTAAAATTTTGTGTGGGATAGTTGTCCTAAACCTGACCTTCTTTAATTCAATATATTATATATTTTCTTTAACTACTTTATTAGGTGTTGTGAAAATTATCTTAAAGATTTAATAGCAGAAAATAATTCTAACTTCCTTTTTTAAACTTAATGAACTTAACACGAGTTGGAATAAATTGAAAAATAAATGCACAAGTTAAGAAATGACTACCTCAATAAATATTTTACTGATGCATAAAATAAAAATAGTGAAAACAGATAAAGTTGTGTGCTCAAATCACGTCTGAGTCACCACTGGAAGCTTTCATTTATATTATGGATACATGATTGCTTATGTTTTTGTAAACGCAAATTTATTTTAGGACAATTACGCATAGAAGTATTATTAACTTGAAAAGTTATACATATAATGTTTACAAGATGGAAGGTAACTTTTTTACCATATATACTTGAAGTTAACTATTTTACCCAATTTTAGATTTTTGATTCAGAAACTAAATAAGTTACACCTGTGTCTATATGGATTTTAAATTTATCAAAGTGATAGTAAATAACTCTTGGCAAATTTTATATGTGTGCAAAAGTTCTTTGCTGGATTTTTAATATTAAATTTGTATTAATTGTGTGTGAAATCAATATTTTATAAATAAGAAACAGTAAACTTATAAAATTTATTGTCACATTCATCACATTTTAAATCCACTGAATAAAACTCATAGAAACATGTAGCCATTTACTGACCCTTAAATTTTGTGGTTTTGTTATTAATGCTTCGGAATTTTCTAAGTTGAAATTTTTCCGTCATTTGTTTTCCCACATGATAAAATCTTATTTTTAAATATTCAAATAAGACAGCTTTTATTAGTGATAGCCTGTGGTTTTCAAGAGGAGGTTGGTCTAATGTTTGTTCATATAATGAATCAAAGATGGTATTCATTTCTTACAAAGTTTGAATAAGGAGTTGATGCATTATATTCTTTCTTATTAATTTTCCTTCAGTTTGGGCCACTCTAAAGTTTCTCTCTCCAATTTTGCAAATTTTTACATAAGCAGAAGGACTAATTAATCCCCCTTATCTTTTCTCTGCAAAAAAAGGATTTCCTGAAATTGTGAATTATTTTTTAAAGCTGATACACAGTCTGCACATTTAATTCCCCCTAACTTTCGGACAACAAACCCAGAAATATATCTGACTACATCAGAAATGTAATTTTTTCCGAATATTGCTCTGAATATATAATTTTTTCTGAATTATTTGTTATAGTTGAAAAGTCATTATCATCATCACTCTGAGCATAAATGCAATTTATCTGACTAATATATCTCTTCCTTGCAGAAGGAACATTTAAAATATATATGTCATCAAGAATCATGCAGTTGGCATTATCCGATGTCATTATTTCATGATGACAAAGAAGTCGTAGGTACGCAGCTTTAAACTGCCTAGCTGTTGGATTGTTGTTGTATCCACCTTTATTTCTAATTGCGCTAAAAAAAAGTTCTATGTGGTCCTGAGAAAGTTTGTAGGTCATTAAAGGATATTTACCTCCACATAGATTAGTATATAAGCATTGTACACTTTTAATACATGTTAAAAATCCCCAAACCCCATTTTTCTATTGCTGGAGAGAATAGAACCACCCCCATCAGCTGAAACTTTAAGTCCTCTAATATATGTATCAGCTTGATTTGAAAAGTTAAAATAAATTTTCATTGGATGATTTAAAAGGGGATTTGAAACCTTTGCTTAATAAATTTTTAGAATTTAATATTTAAAAAAAGATTATTGAAAATTTACAGTTGGTGAAACACCTTGAAATTCGTTAAGCTGCAGATCATAACATAAGTAATCCAAAGAATTGGCAACACTCATACTTAAAACTTGACTTGCCAATTTGACTTTCATTTTTCTCTTTGCCATTCAATATGTCGCCTTCGCAACTTAGTATTTGCTCATGAAGACCATAGTTTTCTTGGTGGTTAACCGGATTAACTATGTAATCCCAGTTAATAATTCCATTATTTTCATCGAAAATTGAGCCTTTACTAGCCAAAGTATTTCGTACCAACTTAACCATATGACATACATCTAATATGATATATGTCTTGATTTGTTATATGATGAGGGAAAGTATTATTTAGGTTTTCATCACTAATGCTAGCCCCGAGATTATTTAGAGTGGCTATATTAGTACTCAGCCCATCAAAAGTTAATGATACTATTGTAATTTCAATATCATGCAATCTGCATAATGCCTCTTTTATCAAATTAGCTTTTTCTGAACAATTTACTACATTAGTTAAAGAGTAGGCGATAGGAACCTAACAATTCCCATTCAGAGAATTAACCATAAATGTCAATGCTTCCTTTGCATGAGGCATTTCATCATCTTCAACAGATGCAAAATTACAAAGCCACAAAACTTTCCATTGTCCCATTCTGTATGAGATCTGATTGACATTTCATCTGTGATTGAGCCACAAATTAGGCTTTTATGATTTCCTTTTGCTTCCTGAGTTTTAGCAACAAGAGCTGAAAATGCTTCTGTAAATCCAGGAGAGCCATTCACACCTTGATACCACTTTCTCAAAGTGGCAGGATGAGACAAGTTGGAGCAAAAGGTCTTGCGCACATAGTTGTATGCTTTAGCTCAGGAGTGTCAAACTCAATTAAAGCACGGGCCATTTAATGCAACTGGTAAGATCCACGCGGGCCACATCACATTTACAAATGTTCTTAATATTTTGAAGTGAGGATTCAGGAATATGGATAGGATAATTAAAACACATTATATAATTAAGTGAATTTAGGGTAATAATTTATAATATTGCAATATAATTGCTTTTATTTAAACGTTTATTTAATTTAATGTATTTATAAAACTAAAATTAATTTTTTTACCGGAAACTTGCCAGCGCTTTCCTCCTACTAGTTTTGCAATATCTGGATTCAAAGACAGAACAGACAATCTTCATTATGGCAGATAGATGTTAATCTTGATCTGTAGGCTGTTTTATTTAATTTCATGGACGAAAATAATAGTTGCTCACACAAGTACGTACTCCTAAAATAACATAAAATTTGTGCAGCTAACTTTATAATTTCCGGGTATTTTTCACCTAAATAAGAATATATTTTGGGAATTCCTACTTCTCGATATTTGTCTTTTAAAACCGAATCATTCTGGAAATCAATTAATTCCAGTTGTATCGAAGTGGGAGCATTTTCAACTTCAAAGGAAAAAGGCCTAATAAAAAGAAAAAAATTTTTGTAACTCTTTGAAATCATTAAAACGTTTATAGAATTCGTTTTTGATTTCTTCAATTTTACCACAATATTGTGAAAATGAGCAGCTTTGATTTTGTGCTTTTAACTGCTCACACGTAGGAAAATACGTCAAAACGTTTTTTGTAGATGATTTTTAAACAAAGTCAGTTTTTATACAAAACTTGCTATTGCATCGTACATATTCGTTATTCATTGATCTTTGCCTTGCAATGTAATATTAAGATTATTCAGATGACCTGTAATATCTGTTAAAAATGCCAGATCTTTTACCCACAAAGGATCTTTTATAATCGATATATTTTCGGGGGTTTTTTTTCATCTTTCATTTCAAGAAATACAATTATTTCCTCCAAAAGCAGATAGAAGCTCTTCAGGACTTTGTGGCAGGACAACCAACGAACTTCTGTGTAATAAGGAAGATCTTCGGATTCTAAATCTTTAAGGAACGAAGTAAATTGGCGATGGTTAAGTGCTCTCGATCGAATCAAGTTGACTGTCTTTGTTACTGTTTTAAGTACTTCGTCCATTTTTAATATTTTTAAACAGAAAACTTGTTGGTGAATAAGGAAATGGAAAGTACTGATTTTCGGTTTATCTGGATATTCATCTTGTAATTTTCTTGTCAGTCTTGACACAAATCCTTTAGTTTCACCCGTTATCAATTTACGCCGTCAGTTACAGAAACAAGCCTGTCAAGAGGAAAATTAAATTTTCCTAAAATGCTCCATACAGCATCAAAAATATCTTCACCAGTTGTAGTTCCATAAAGAGGGATAATAACATCCAGAAGGCTCTAACTCATTTTTAACATGACGAAATTGTATGTACGGTATTGCCTCGATCTCCCCTAAGTGCTATTTTCTTCGTAACATAGTGTCCTGTTTTCATTTTATTTCAGAGCATCGTGGGCCACAAAAAATTACCTCAGGTGCCGCATGCGGGCTGCCAGTTTGACACCCCTGCTTTAGCTGAATAAAAGTTCAGCGTTTAAGGCAAATTCACGCAATTGTGGGGGATATTTTTCTTTGCTTTTCCCTTTGTCCACTCTTAAGAAGCTCGATTGTAGAACCAGTGAGAGAAAGCTAAAATTATGTAAAAATATATATTATATGATAATAAAATTATAATTATACACAAATAAAATTTTCAATTATATACTAAGTTAGTTTCCTATAAAGGCATTGAGAATTTATAATTGATAATTTCTACAAATATTGTGATTAAAAGTCCTACAAAAATAAACAAACAATACTCACTTCTAATGCCTTTGAAGCCGATTCTGTAATTAATGATTTCTTCTTTATCTCACGTATAAAATTTCTTTTAGGGATGTGATTTGCTTTTTCATTCTCTTAGCCTTTTTTGTTAAAGCTCCGATTTTCCTACGGTAGGTTGTCTCTAGCAATGGTTAAAACTTCCTTTGCTTTTGTTGGTGATGTAATATCATTCTCTGAATAATCTCTCAAATGGAATTTTCTTTTCTGCCCAATATTTGCAGAAATACCTAAATATATAAATGAATGGAAGATTACTAATGTCTTATAAAAAGAGCTTAGACTATCAATGTAAAGAATTGAAAAGACCGTGTTTTCGATAACCTATTCTTTATATTTTCAATTTAAACAGAAACATATACCGAATTATTTTGCTCATTGGTATATTGGCAATTGTACTGAAATACTGTAGCTGGAAAAGATACAATTTTGCTTAAAGGATACAAACACTTTGCTAATAATTTTTCATCTTAAAATGAGCAAGTTTCGGCACCCATTCTCCAACTGTACAGCGAAGTAGCCTCCAGCTATTGAAATGTTATCTTTTGTATTTTTCACCCACTCCGCTTGTAGTTTACTTTTGATTGAATTTTCATCAAATTAGATTTTTTATTATAATTTTACTATTCACCGTATTGGAAGGAAATGTTCTGAAATGGTTAGCATATTGAATTAAGTAGGTTGATTTTCAATTAAGTAGAAAATTTTGAATTATATACATTTTCTTTTGATTAATAAAATAAAATAAATCTGTACCTGGCTCATTACTGGAAATCTGGTTCACTATCCATCTTGATTCGGAAGGATTTTCTTCAGCTGTACAATTGTTCAGATTTTCCCGTAAATTGAAAATTGAAGGTACTGCTTCAGCTTTAAGCCAAGTGCCCCCAAATTTTTTATAAAAGAAAACATTTTGTTTCGAAATGATTGGAACAAAATTTGGTGTATTTAGAAGATTTAAAATTTTCTCTTTTGAGATTTTTTTCCCACGATTAACTTTCTTCATCTTTAGGAAAACTAATAAATGGAACAAAATAAAAATTTTAAATATACAAGAACTGAATAAAGGATTTTTAGCATGTATCATCTTTACAAATTATTATTACAAGTGTAAATATAAATTGTTTTACTTATAGTTCTAAAAATCATAAATACAAAATTACTTTTATTGTTTTAAAGAACGGAGCCTTAAAAGTTTAAGTTATCACAGATTTAATGCTTTAAAAATAGTTTTTTCAATTTAAAAAATTGTGGAAGATAAATGTTTCTCTCAATTGAGGACCATGTTTGTGTACATAAATTTTCTCAAATATACTTAATTCGTTAAAATACCCTATTTAGAGAGAAAAAAATAAAAAAGTGTCCCCCTTTCAGGTAGAAAACAATAGAGTGAAGGATTTCATTTCGCTGTGGAATGTGTTTTTATCACCACCACGCTTTTTTATCGAGTTAAAGAACGATATAAACATTGAAATGCTCACAAATATTGTTAGAAACAATCTAATTCAGTACGATTTATCTCAATATTAAAAAGGACTTAAAAGTGGAAAATAATTAAATTTTAATGTTACGTTTATTTAAATACGAAGTAAAAAAATCAGGATATCAAGCAGATGCTTTTAGAAAAGGAACTTTCCAGCTACGCGATTGTTTGGAATAATACAAAAGAAGTTTCATTTCGTTCTAATTGTTTGTTTTTCTAATTTGCTATATTGCATGCTTCATCAACAAGAATAAAAATATGTCAAAACAGGTAGGCACTATTTCAATTTCCGTTCAAGCACTGTTTTTGTTTTTCACATAAGAGAACGGCAATTTGTTTTCCGCCTTTCCAGTAGAAAGTTATAGGTCCAAGGAAAATTATTTGAAAGAAGAGCTTTGTCAAATGTAATCTTATAATGGAAGATTTTACACATATTTTGAAACATGGACAAAAAGACTCCCTAAAGCGCATAACGTGGTTCACATTTGTAATATGGTTTATGAAATGCTTTAATCCTATTTTTAACAAATCAATTTTATTTAATATATAATTCTTAAAAGTTTCAAACGTTATCTTTTATTTTAATTATTATTCTTATGTAGTTACACAGGTGGCTGGATGCAAAACAATTTTATTCAGCAAGAAAATAACAATTTAAATGATGTACTTAAATTCATGTTATCAATTCATAATATTTGTATCGTGTGTAAGATACGAAAGAATATTGTACTCCTAGTTGGCGCCAAAAAAATTCATTGCCAAGACAGAACGATTTCGCACAAGTTTTTAAAGTTCGATTTATTATTTTTAATATTTTAAGCCCTTATAGATGTACAATTTATAATAGCAAACACACTCGAACACCAGTTATTTTATTTTAGATATATATTGATTGCAAATGTATGAAATCTTTTTATCACAACTGGAAATGCCAGTAGGCTGTATTTATTAATTCCAAAGTTAGAATATTTATACTAGCAAATATTGAAAAAAAACAAATGTAAAATACACGTAAATCGCTCACCTGTGAAATGTAATACTTCCACCTTTGATAAATTTGGAATTACATCCATATACACAGCACGATAGAACCATGTTAGCTTTCCCTTTCAATGCATTTGCTATGGAAGAAGGAATGTGCAAACTATATGCGCGTTGGAGAGAAGAGTAAGGATCACGTGACTACTGTTTTTGGTCACATGATCATGCGGACGTAAAAGGGTTGCCATTACTCACTCTACTTTTATTCTCCTCTGTGGTCTGAACTGAGTAGAAGCCATGAAAAATTCAGATTTTGGTTGTGTATACGCCATATAGTATATACAGTAGCTACTAGATTAAAATTTCATTTTTTATCAGTGATAAAATCTTGCAAAGTCTCGAAACATTCCTGTTTTCTTACTCATGACAAAATCTACTACTGTCACTGGTTCTTGCAAAAAAATTATTTTAGTGATTTTCCCTTCATGTAAATTTGTCTTTGAAATTAAAAAAAGAAATCTCAATTTTCAATCAGGAAAGTTTTTGAATACCTAACAATCAAAATTAAGCCAAAGTTCTATCAGTAATTTATTCTGAGTAAAGTGGGTTTTGTATTTTGTGATTTGCTCAATCAGGGGAGTCATAGCATTTTGTGTACTCCTTAATTGCAAAAACGGAGAGCTTCGCAGTTTCTTAAATTCCAAATGGTAAAGAAATCTCAAAAATAAAATTGATTTTAAATTTTCAAAACATGTGCACACACAATTGTACAAAAAATGAAGATGTTTATAAATGATGCACCACTCTTTGTTAAGATGGCGTCCCCACTCCCCTTGTAGCAGATTTCTTCATAGAGGAGAGATAATTCTATTCAACAGCAATTCTTCGAAAGACGGGGGAAAGATGACTCACTAATAACTTCAGTGAGAAAACGTCTCAAAGAAGCCAAAGCATTTGCCAAGAAAGAGATAGCCAGTGAGATGTGACAGTTGCAAAGCACGATAACTTGCCAAATATGATTACCCTGAACACACCCTAATTACCCGCCTCGGGCGCTGCATTTTCGCTCAATTAGACACTAAAAAACGTCTGAGAAATCTTCGTTAATTCTCGGATCGTTTGCACTTGCATAATAAATGGTAGGTAGTTTTTTAATTAACGTCACACTGGAGTAATACAAAGGGCTATTGGCGACGGTCCAGGATCAAATCTGAAGGGAAAAACGAGGACACCACCAAGTGATTTTAAACCACTGTCATATGACGAGGTCACACCTGAGATGTCATGGCCTGGCATCATTCAAAATAATCAGCAGACTCAATTCTGCTTTTAGTTACTTCTACTTTAACTTGATATTTGTGCCGCGGGAAATCCTTTCCTAGAAAGCCGAAACAACGTTAATATGTAATTGTTTATGTGACCGCGTCGTTTGTTCGTAAAAGTTTGAACTTGTCATTCTTATTACTAATAGGTTTTCTAGATTTCTGAAATCATGATGTGCACTAAAGCAGATGCTGCAAGAAAAGGTAAATGTTTATGTTTGACTGGATTCCACAAAGATTTACTGAAATGTCTGGTTCTATTCAGTTCTATTTTGACATTTAAAATGTTCCTTAACAATTCATAAAACTTATACTATTTTTGAGGAATTTCCATAAAAATGCATGATACAAAATTAAAAGAACACAGGAATGGAATTGGTTAAAACTTGTAAACTCTGAATGGGGACAGAATATTTCGTACAGCTGTGGTCTACGCCGCGCGGTGTGGCAATGCGATTTTTTTGGCGTACTTTTTATGTCGCCAAGGAAATCTTCCAAAATTGAATATATACTGCATACATACGGATTAAATATATAAATCTTGATAAAACAACATTTTGACTAGTAAAACACTGCAAATCTGGATTAAATATACACAAATATGCAAAAAATATTTTTTAACGGAAATCACACATCTTGACTAGTGAAACATTGCAAAGCTAGATCAAATATACAGTAATACCCCGAAGTTACGCGATAAGGTGGGTCCGACGAAAATCGCGTAAGTCGGGGTACAACTTTGCATATAAATACATATAAATTTTGTTCAATTCGGACCAAGGACTGACAAAAACACTTGTTTAGAAGAAAAATATTTAATAGAATTGCAGTTCTTTATACATATTAATACAAAATATTGCAAAAATAAATAAGTTGCGTAAAAAAGTTATATCGATGTCTTCATAAAATCTAACAAATTCGTCTGACGACATGCCTTCTTTTTTTCATGCAGAATTTCTTCGTAGCAAACTAGTAATTTTTTTATTCCTTGCTTTGTAGCTATAACGCGTTCTTTGGAGTCTGTTTTCTAAAATTTGTAAGCTATTTTCAATTGAGCTGAGACCTTCTGTCAAGCTTGCAATTGGCATGTACTTTTCTGGTGGAACTGGGTCTGATACTTCAGTGACGTTTTGCTCACGCATCTCTATGAGCTCATCAATTGTCAGCTCCTGACAGCTAGTAGACATCACCATTGACTTCCAAATCTAATTACCTGGCAAGATTAACAACTTTTATCACGTGAGCAACATCAGTTTCTTGTGTTGTTTCCCGTCTCGTTTTTGAAGAAAATGGACAAAGTTTCTTCCAGGCACCATTCAATGTTTTTTTGGAAATTTCATCCCGAGATTTTCCAATGATTCTTACAGCATCTAAAACATTGAATTGTTTCCAAAAGTCTTTAACTGATATCTCACTGTTTTGCCTCATAGCTTCATTCAGATGTGCAAACGAACGCCTTGTGTAGTAAGCCTTGAATGTTTTGATGACTCCTGGTCCATCAGTTGTAGCAAACTGGTTGTGTTTGGAGGCAAAAACGCAACTTTCACATTGTAGGAGAATCAGATTTACTTCGTTTGGACGACATAGTTTTTTAAGTGTTTAGAAAACGTATAACAAAACAATCTTAACTTTCGTCGATCGTAGAATCATTATCGTGTACGTCGAGTTCGCGCAAAACATGTCCAATGCGTATCACAGCAAGAGAAACACTGAAAATAGCGGGCGGCAGTAATGCGAAACGTAAGAATCAAGTAATTCCGAGTTCGCGTAAGTCGGGGTATTACTGTACACAAATATACCAAAAAATTTTTAACGGAAATTTGGATTAATATATAAATCTTGATTAACTATAAAACATTAGACTAGTAAAAAATTGTACATCTCGATTAAATATACTAACTAACAGCAACACACATTCCCGTGCCTAGTGTCGTGAGACACTGTACCAGTTTAAATAAATGTCGAAAAGCTTTCGAAATTTCTGTCCTATTCCCCATCTCGTTCCAGTTATTCTTTGTAGCATTTGAAATTGGAACAAGGCTTTTTGTCCTAAAGTCTACATGAGCTGCCCAATTTAGCTTCTCGTCTAATGTAAGTCCTAGGTACTTTAAAGTACTAGTTCGTTTTATTCTTTTTTTATTCCAGTAAATGGAAGGTCCTCTCGAAAGATTACTAAGGAGGAGGTACTTAGTTTTTTCTTCGGACACGTTCAGACCTTGCAATCTGTCCAGGTTTTTAACAGGTCCAGTACATTTGTGGCTAGCTCACCTAATTTGCGCTCTGATTTTGCCGCGATTATAAAGGCAAAGTCGTCAGCAAATGCTTGCATGTGGACTCCTTCCGGCCATGGTAGAGCTAATGCTTCATCGGTCACGATATTCCACAGCACTGGTCCGCTGCACGATCCCTGTGGACAGCCTTTCCCTTGTTCCTTGATTGCCGGACCCTCGCTTGTCATGAGCATGACTTTTCTGTCCTCAAGTACTTTAGCAAGAATATTTTTAATATTGGAAGGGCATTTAGATTTTGCTAATCTGTTTTTGATGATATTATAGTGAAGATTGTCGAATGCCCCCTCAATATCAACCGACACTACAGCGACATGCAGTTTTTTTCTTTTTCTCTTCATTAATTTTGTTTAGCAAGGTTTCTAGAGCATTGTCAACAGATGAGCCCTCCTTGAATTCAAACTGGAGTGCATGTCTTTCTTTGTTTTCAACTTGATGATAAGTCAACCTTTGTATAAGCAATCTCTCCAAAGCTTTACCCAGAGTTGGAAGAAGAGTAATTGGTCGATATGATTTTATTTCATCGTGTTTTCTTCCTTCCTTGTGGAAAAGAATGATAATTCCTACTTTTAGGGGCTTAGGAAAGGTCGCAAGATTTAGACATTTATTGAAGAAAGCAAATAGAAGTTCTGGAAATTTGTTATTGATAATTTGCAACACGAGATTATCTATACCATCATATCCAGGTGCTTTGCCTTTCGGGGGATAATTGACAGTTCTGTTGACCTCGTCTTTGGAGAAGTCTGGGTCCCTTGGCGTATTAGTGAAATCTTCAGCGTTATACTGTTGCAGTTGTTACACGGGTAAAGTAATTCCAGAATTTTACCCGCGAGTTCTTTGACAGAACCTGCGTTTCCGTCACCTGCTATTTTGAAAATTTCATCTGGTATTGTTCCTTTCCGAAAAACTGCCTTGTACTGTTTACCGTAAGGAGAACCAGCATCTGTACAGAATTTTCTCCAAGCTTCCTTTTTGGCTTTATTTTCATCTTTTACGAGTTGAGCTCTTTTCTGTGCATAAATTTTTCTAACTCGTGCTTTTTCTTCACCCTGTGCCTTTTGAGATCTTCTAAGAGCATTTACTTCCCTCTTTCTGATCTGTAGCTCCTGGTTCCACCAAACAGGTTTGGTATTATTGTAGGATAATTTCTTTTTCCTGAATGCCTTATTGCAGGCTGTGGTGATAGAGTTTTGCAAGTCCTCAGTTATTTTGTCCAATGTTTCTGGCTCTGAGCATTTGGCAATGTCTATATATTCGGGCTGCATCCTTTTCGAAGTTGAGTGCGAATTTTTTGTGTCCTCCAAAGGCTGTTTTGTACCTGGTGTACGTCGATGATTTTCTTACCGATGAGATAACTGTTCTGAAGTACATGTGGTCACTCAGTGTTTCCTCATCCAGTACTTCCCAGCCGCACTGATTCGCTAGTTCTGGGTGAGACACCAAAGTAATGTCCGGCCAACCCACATTCATGTTGTTAAAGGTTGGAGGTGATTTGGGATCGTTGAGGATCTGTAGTTTATGTTCGTGTATGAATTCCAGTAGTTCTGACCCTCTAGAGTTTTGGTGGTTGTACCCCCAGTTGATGCTATGAGCATTTAAATCACCACCAATTAAAAAGTATTCATTTCCATCTTTCCTAACATTTTCGCTGAGTTCTTGAAGAGTTACGTTAAGGTCGTCTTGAGGTGATGAGTAAGCTGAAAAACCATTAGAGGCCCGTTAATATTTTCAATTTTAACCACCACCGTGTTATCGGTAATTGCAATAATAGCTGGATGCAGATTTCTATTTGTTATTATAATCCCTGCTTTTTTATTTTTCGAGATCCAGTGTATCCACGAACCGGGTATTCCTATGATTTTATTTTCCTTTACATATGGCTCTTGAACCAGAATCACATCTGGTTCATATTTCTCTGTCATAAACAAGAGTTGGCTTGTTGGAGCTCTTGCTTTTCTTAGGTTTATTTGAACAAATGTCAATGTGGGACGAATTTGTGTACTTATGAATTGAGTTGATGTGTGGTGTGACATTTTAATAGGAGATTGTCTTTTTGAATATTTTGACTTCTTGATGGCATGGACATATAACATCTGCTGCAGAGTGAGCCAGGTTTATATTGGCTCCATATTTTTCCACTTGCTCCCAACAGTTGATGCATTTGAGAGATTGGCTTTTGCATTCAACTGTTTTATGTGGACCAGAACAATGAGCACAGTATATTTTGTGAGTTTGGCAATTGTTTTGAGTGTGGCCATACATTTGGCACCTATAGCACCTCTTTATATTAAAATGTTCTTTAACATTGTATGTTGACTATCCAATGCTGATCTTTCTCCTTGATTTTAGGTGCTTGAATTGTGGGGTTGGTAACGACACAATGCAATGAATTTTATCTTCATTGGTTTTAATTTTGAATTTAATTTGTACCTCTTCTGGTAATGCTCTCGTTTCTGTACAAATAGATGCGACTATCTTTTCATCTTCTATTTCTTTCGGTAATCCAAATATTTTTAGTCTTGGTGTTCTAACTGCAGGTTTTCTGGATTGGATTAAATTATTTAAAACGCAACTACTGTTTATAAATTCCAACAGCTTTTCAACATCTTCTCCGTTGCAAACTACATCAATTCCATTATTTTGTAATGGTCTTGTCTTTTTTACTTTTATTTGTTGTTTTGAAGGCTTAATATGCTGTTTCACGATGTTTTCTATTGTGCCTTGAGAATCTTCAATTTTCGATTTTGGGTAAAGGAGGATTGTGGAAGGTTTCTGCTTTGTATTGAGTTTTGATTTCTTAATCTCATAAGATTTCAAAATTTGTGAAGCATTTTCTTGCGGTGTGGGTTGCTCACAAGCAAGTCTCCTTCCAAGTTCTTGTAAAATTGAGTTGCATACGTTTCTTGATGACTTTGTGATGTAGTGCCTAGATGGTGTAATTGGGTTAATGATGCGTCCCAGTTCTGCTAGAAGATCTTCCGAAGGAGTATCTTGATGAAAGGAAAACTCTCCACTTTGTGACTCTAACAAAGATGTCATGGAATTGATAGAGTTGCTCCGTCTCAGGTTGTACGAAGAATTAACTGCTGTCAGGGAGGGCTCGAGGGTGTTACTGACAAATTCCATGTTTATTTCAATTAAGACAAAAATCTGGTTTTTCAAAGATAAAGGGGGTTCTAAGAACATTGAACAGAAGAAAACATAATAAATACTTAAGAGATAAGCATGGAGTGACTGAATCACTTTCCTTGCACCTGTTTCGCCTACAACAATTTTAAAAAAATGTAACTTTCCCAAACCAAAGTTAAAGCAAAGATTATTTAAAAGATGTTTTTAACAGCAGCTTAATAGAGCACATGTAAACACTTATTTAAAGCTATAATTATATCTGAACAAAATCATATGAATTTAAAGAAAAAGCAATGGACAAGAATAAAAATGCGTTAAGTTTCACTACATGAACACATTTTTTTAAAATCACAAATATTCCATATATAATTTTTTTAAGTATTATGATACCACTAAATATTTGTTTTCCACCATGACATTACTATTTACAAAACCAAGATATATTAAAAGGTATACGATGGATTATAACAATACACTAAATTAAATACACTGATTCACTATTTTTTAGAAATATGAGTCCTTTAAAAAATTTGTTTTTTTTTTCACAATAATTCTATTAAGCAGTACAAAATTAAGAATACACAACATTCGATATATTTATACCAATATGTAGTGCTAAAAGGGTACAGTATGGTAAGTAAACAAGGTACTACGTAACACGACTTAAAAAAAATAAGAGGGAAAAGACCTAACTAAGAGGTGAACCCAGCTAAGTTTCTCGACAGGGGAGAAAGAACTTGGGGAAGGGGTTCTTATCTTTCTGGTCACTGATTGGCCAGTAAGGGTGTTACTTGCGAGGGAGAAAAAGAGGTGGGCGAAATGACGTACGGACGCTACCACAGAGTAAATAGCTACGCATAGCATTAGTAAATAGCTTTCGAAAGGATGGAGGGGTTGAATAAAAATGGCTTCTTATGTAGCACTATTTAGGGAATCTGTATATCGTTTAAAAGAGGGGTAATAGGAAAGAAATCTTTCTTAAAAACTGCTATTTAGGGGGTTAAGTTAAAAAGAAATGTATTGTCAGAACTATGAAGTATTTAACATATAAGAATCTTAAGCAAGATAAAAATATACTTGTATCTTACAAACAAATTAGAATTGAGGAACCAAGGGGGAATATATTAAAACTCAATTATCTCTAGAACTAGAGAAGGTATAACTTAGCTGATTATATCTGCTTCTTCAGAAAGTATTCCTCCTTCGATTTCTGCTAAAAATTCAGATCCTGAGGTAGATTTTCACCAAAAAGTAAAAGGATAAACTAGGAGCCTTCTATGTAACGTCTACGCGTTGTGTCGTCGTCCGTACGTCCGGATTAAATATACACAAAAAATATGTACTACTAAAAACATTGAAAATCTGGATTAAATATACAATAAAAATATAACGAATACAATTGAGACAATGTGGAGGCACAGGGTAAGTGGACCTTAATCTGGTTTACAATCCTCCTAATCTATATCCCTAACAATTTCCAAAAACCTGTTAAAAGGATCAATTTTTAATGTCGACCAATTTTTCTCGAATACTTCGCTAAAAGTGAAAGGAAGTTTGTCGGTTGTGGGTGGGAAGCATGCTTTTAACGTGCCTCCACGTTGTTTCTAGTATTCATGCGGCACTTAGTAACAGGGTCCACAAATGTAAGGGAGTGATTAACCGTCAAATGCTGAAACCCCTTACTTTATAAACTATTATTTGAATCTAAGTAACCCTTCCAACAGTCTGAGTATCGTTGTACCCTTATCAACCCATTCCGTCAAAACGTTCACAAGCGTATCCGCTGACCTATTGTGAACTGCTACGAGAAACATCTTTCCTAAACCTCTTTCTATCCCCAAAACCCACTGACCTTCAACTCTCCTCCCTCTATTATACTTGCGTTTTCCAAATTTAGATTCGTCGATTTCGACTACCTTATCTACACTCCCTGTTTTTTCTGATTGTGTTTCCACAAAATCGGAAATTGCCTCGTTCACAAACTGCCGCCAATCGGCTAAAGTGTGGGACGCAAAAAATACTCTCCCGCTATATCCTCATTCTTTGTGCCCTTTAAAATCTCATAAGTTAAAAGAAAAATCTCCTCCAGCTTCAAATTGCTGTTGCGAAACCATGACCCGTGTCTGATCGATTTGTAGCTACGACATGGCTTATCCCAACTATTCCTACAAATCCAATTCTAACCATCGCTAACCGAATTCCTCACAGAAAACGTCATTACCCCGTTGCATTTATCGCAAGAAATTTCTGATTTAATTAAACCCGATTCCTTTAACTCAAAAAAGCTCTTTATCGCGACACAACTCGTAACAAAATAAATTATTAGCAACTCCCTCACTCCCGTAAGTTTGTCTACCACCAGAAAAACTAAACTTTAAGTTTCGAGAAAAATTCTCTTGAAACTTATCAACTACACTAAAAGCAGAAGACATCTTAAGAAATAATAAGATAACGGTATGCCAATATAACTAGTAACCCAAAATAGCCAGGAAAAATACCAGATGCAACAGCACTGGACCTTGTCGAGCCTGATGCGACTGCACTCGACCGTGTCAGAACTGAAAAGTGCAATCAATGCGAGAGCACTTGACCGTGTCGGAAATAAATAGAACAATCTAGAAAAAAGAAGGATCTGGATGCTGGCAAGGTTGCCATAAAAACCCGAGAACCCTAACCATAAAACAGAGAATTCGAGATAAAAATTGATTACCATCAGCCGGCATTAGTCACTCAAAAGTGTGCCAAAAAAATGCGCCAAGAGTCGTTGCCACACCGCGCGGCTCAGACTACAGCTGTACCCATTCGGACAAACTTTAAAGTAACAATGAAAACGGTTACAATATTTTGCAAATTAGTTTTAGTATCTAGATTTTAAGTTGTAAATCGAGATGTTTATTAAAGTATGTTCAAATTATGAAAAGTCAGAAAGGCGTATTTTTAGTGCACAGAAAATATCTACACCCCAAAAAATATAAATTTGTTAAGTAATTTGACGTGTTTCGAAGTATTAAATTTGCAAATGAGCTTGGATATCTTGCAGAAATTTAGCCAACAGAGTGAAGGGTACAGCTGTATCTAACGCCAAGCTCAGTGGCAACGGCTCTTGGCGAACTTTTTATGTCGCCAAGGAAATCTTACAAAAAGTATTTTTTTTAACAGGAAGTAAAAGGCTTTTGCGGAAACTAATTCAGAACTTTGAAAACGTGTTTTTTATCGTAAAATAATTTTAAAACTGTTTTACGAAAAAAAAATTTTTAATGGGAAGTGTTGTAGATAAGTTTTTAAACTGTTTTATGACAAAAAAACATTTTTTATCGACATAATTCGAACTAAAAGTAACGATTTAGACAACACAGAAGGCTGTTCAAATAGAAAAAAGTAAAGAAAAGTAACAAGAAAATAAAAATCACAATCGAGAGGTGCTGTCTGTTGTCATCGATTGTTGTCGATATTTAAGTGAAGAAATGCTTGGATTTCGTAAAAAGGATGCAGCAAAAAGAAAATTCATAGGTCTTTTCATGCTATTGAATAAATATAGTCCTGATGCTAGGGTATACCTTGAAACAATTGATAAAACTAGAACTGAAAAAGGAAAGCTGGGGTCTAATTTCTTGAGTTATCGAAACGTTTATGATGAGTCGGAGTGGAATAAAGTGAATGATTCAATTATTGCCTTTGCTGATGTGTGAATAATGTTTCGCAACCCCACCGCAGAAGCAGAAAACGTAAGAGGTTTATAGATGAAACGGCTATCGATGAAAGAATAGATGATCCTTTTAAGAGGATCAAAGTGGAAGATTATTTTCAAGTACTAGATTCACTTATTAAACAACTCAATGACAGATTCTCTGACAGTTCTCTTTTTATAATCTCACAAATGGTAGAGCTTTCACGTGATGGAATTTTGAAAATTGCAAGAGAAAAAGAAAAGCAGGGATATAAATTCTTGCCTGATTCTTCATCAGTGAAGGACTTGTGTGGGTTTTACGATCTTGAAAGTGACCAAATAATAGAGGAACTAAAATCTTTTGCAAATGTGTATAAGGTTACTTACTCAGAAATTGACATTTCCGACCTGCTTTTAGAGAAAGAAAAGTGTAATAATAGGACACCAGACAGGGAATCTGACGTTTCAAGAGGTGAAGGTGGAAATGAAGTTGAAGTCCGTAAAGAATGGAGATGAGGAAGATTCAGACCATGAGTTGCTTTTGTCTGTTGATCAGTGGGTAAAAAGAGGCTTTATTAGACCTTACAGATGCCTGCAGTATATGTCAGCATTTCCTCAACTCACCATGCTGTATCGTATCCTTTTATCGTTACCTGTCACATGTTGCTCAGCGGAAAGGACGATGATCCGTTTAAAGATTGTAACGAACAGGTTAAGAAGCAGCTTAAGGAACGATTGGTTGTCAAGCTTATTGATACTATCATCTGAGAATGGCATTCTCAAGAAAATGACAAATGAAGAAATTATCGAAAAGTTTGCCATATCAAGTGCACAGAGAAAAAGCTTCTGTTAAAATCTTAAAAATAGTACATAAATCCCTGTTCTTAAAGAATTTATTTTCTGGTCATACTATAAATTTTTTTCAATCTAGAGTGCTCGAATGTTTTCTCTTCCCTCCGCATAAGATAGCTGTTTTTCTGTCACTACTCTAAAACAATTTAGTTTTTAAGGTTTTATGAATATTTACGCAACTCATGTAAACATTACTATAATACTCATATCATTAGTTTTACACATTTAGTTTGTTTCTTCAATATCTGTTTATTGAATTATTGATCTTTATTGATGTGTTCAATTTTTTTATATTCTATTCTTCCATTCACTCAATTTTAGAGGTTTTTTATGAATATAAAAATTATTTTTATACAAAA
Organism: Meta bourneti; assembly: GCA_933210815.1. Taxonomy (NCBI): domain Eukaryota; kingdom Metazoa; phylum Arthropoda; class Arachnida; order Araneae; family Tetragnathidae; genus Meta; species Meta bourneti. The sequence goes on from OW119933.1 coordinate 46,112,695, forward strand.
GTTTAAGGTAAGATATTTGTTTTATTCATATAACATTCAGAATCTTTCAAAACAACTGCTTTTTACTATATTTTCATTTGCAAAGTGTAAGTAATATAATTGTTTATACATGAAATTGCTGTTATAAATATAAACTGTTCATTTTCATAGCTATTCTGGTTTTATTTATCTCATCCAAATTTATCTCTTAATTTTATTTATCTCGAACTGATTTACAAAATACGAAATGTAGAGCTTTGTATGGATTCATTTGGAAATTTGAGATTCCAATAAAGGTTGCAGAGGCTGTACGGACATTTTTTGAACGATTTTAATGGACTGAAGCTCAATTTTTACATGAAATTTTTGTGTTTTAAATGTTCCATTTGATAGCCCTTATTGTTAACTATATTTCTACACCTTAATTTCCATGATAATAATGACTTTTGTAGTATCGACAGTGGTATTTTGTCCCATTCTTGTTCCACAGTTTTCCTGTCCTTGAATGATTTTCGGTCGACGTTTCGATAATGCCCCTTTTAAAAGTCCAAAAGCACAAAAGTCCATAGGTGAAACATCTGGAGATTTAGCAGGAATATCAGTAAGGGGTATTGACTCGATACCAGTTTCTTGTTCCATTTTTTTCCCAAGAATTTAAGTCATTTTAGATGTGTGGCTGCTTGCTTTACCCTGATGCAGTTCTACTGATTGTTGGCACTGTGGGTAAAGATATTGTCACATGTTTAACTGTAACTGTATTCGTCCTCTGTCTAACTGTAACTACTTGTACTGGTATAACTTTATCTCATCTATGTAGTCTTAGCCACTTAGTGTGTTAGTTAGGCTTGCGTGCCATGTCCTGTTCTTATTGTAAATAAATTATATCTTAATCCAGAAATAGTTGTCTCCTGCCTCTATGCAACACAGCAAACAGATATGGTATTTCTTTTTTGATTATTGGGATAAAATATATGGTCTTGGTAATATGTGGGAGTTGATTTTTATATTTTCTCCCCTCTTTTTGCTTTTAATTTTCCATTATATGCAAAACCGGCAACAATCATAAATCTCTTAGAGAAAGTTCTCATGTTCACTTTGCTATAGTCCTTTGACTTGGCGGATTCTCTTTTCAAATTAAAGATCTTACCTTACAAATATTCTCAGAAATTTTTTCTTTTTTGGATACTTTTTTGGAAGTATTTTTCCACTTTTACGTTTTTTTCCTTTCTCATTAATAACATTACTTATCGTACCTTTAGATATCGAGAAACCATGACTTTTACAGCGTTTTTGAATAATTGAATAAGCATAATTCTCTTCGGAAAGAGAGGAAACATAGCCTTCCATCTATTGCTTATTTGAAAGCGCCATTTTGAAAGTAAACAAAAACTCTGAGTTAGCAGATGATAAGTTATACTTTAACTATTTAACTGCTGTGAAAATAAAATTCTTTCGTAGCATACAATTTTTTTACAGCTCATCAAAATCGTTCAAAAAATATCCGAACAGCCTCTGTATATGGTTAGCTGGATTTGAGAGAGGGGGCTGTAAAAAAAATTGGGGGGATTTGCGCCATTGGGCTTCAGGGGGATGGATACCCCTGGGTGTGATTGACATTTTAATCCTGCACCCTGTTAATAAAACATCTTTTCTTCTGTTGCTTGCCATTTGCAAATATTTGGTAAATCGGGAATACTTCCTAAAGTCGAGCGATATTTGCTTGTTATTCATTCTTTAGTTAGTTCTTTATCGATTTCAATTATTTGTCTTGTCAGATCTTTTGGAGAAATCCAATCTAAAAAGATGTTTTGATGATTTATTGCTTTTGCAGGTTTATTCGCTTTTTCATTAGTATCTGTGTTCCGGTGGCCTGGTATCCAAAGTAAAGTGATGTTAATTGATTTTAATTGTGATTTAACTAATTTATTTCTTAAACGAAGAATTACTTTGGAAGATTTAATGTTAATGTTGGTCAACGCTGTTAGAACAGATTTACTATCAGAGAAAATCACATATTTTTTGTTTGAGGTTGTTAAGTCGTCTATTGCATGACAATTTGCTAAAGCTTCTGCAGTGAAAATGGTATTAGTGTTATTAATTCTGAAACTAAAGGGGGGGGGTATTTCAATTAACGTCACACTGGAGCAACACAATGGGCTATTGGTGACGGTCCGGGATCAATCCCAAAGGGAAAGATCCGAGGACAACACCACGTAATTTTGAACCACGGTCAGATGACGAGGCAACACCTGAGCTGGCACCCCACTCTCCAAACTTCCACACCACGCCAACGTGAGGACATTTGAGGCCACGACAGATTTAACGTGCACCAGCCCCCTTTGTACACGATGGTGTTTGGCTGGATTCGAACTCGCAACCCTTCGGTTGCAAGTCCGTTACTCTTCTAACCGGGCCACCGCGGCCCCTCTGATATGTCGGATCCAAAAGTTGACATTCAATCTAGTGATTCCTTTTGATACGTTTGATTCATTTGATATTTTCCTGAGAGCGAGTAAAGGGGTCCATCTTGGATGTACATACGAAATAAACACCAAAACAATAAATAAATAAACCTCAACTAGTTTGGTTGTTATGGAAACGAAGCTAGATCGGTTGCCATGGTAATTTTGACATCCCCCAACGAGGGCGCCACCGCATATGCGATTTCCCATGTTATTTATTTACCATGGCTTCCTGTGGCAGTGATCCCTCTGTATGCGTAGCTATTTACTCTGTGTAAACTGTTATTGAAAGAACAGCCCAGAGAGTATGTTTCTGTTTTCTCTGGAACAGCAACAGCTCGGCATCTATCACACTAAAATTTAGTCAGCGGATTTAGCGTCCCTTTGTTGGACGATGGGAAAGAGAAATAAATCACTTGTCTTAACAAATTTAAATTTGTGTTGTTTTGGATTGTTGTATTATGAATGTGAACAAAACAAACTCGATGCTTCCATTTTTGTTTTGAAACATTTTTAAGATGACAATGATTTTGCTAAAAAATATGCTCTGCAAATGAAAGCTTTTTTAGACAACTATAATTATACGTGTATTGAAATTTGTAATAGATTCGTGTTTTGATTTTTACTTTTCGTATTTATATTGCAATGTCTAAGAAACAAGTTGTTTACTTTTGGGATCCAGATGTCGGAAACTTCCATTACGGTTAGTATTCGTTTTTGGACGACTGATTTTCCACAATCACGTTTCATTCTTGTACCATTTATTTCACTTTTTTCGAACTTGCCAATTCTCAACAGAAATGAAAACTTGTGCTCTAAACCTTGTCATCTCACGGCACACAAAAAATTCCTAAACTTTTGTGGCACACAAAAAAAAAATGCTATATTTTTTGCTTTCTGGAAGAAAGATAATTTTGATTGAATAACAAAACAAAAATGGGTAATTACGTACCCTTGCTCCGAAATGACTTCAAAAAATCTTCAAACAATTTTGTATCATACTTTGAAAACAAACAATACTCAAAATTGTTAAAACATTTTTTTATTTATTATGTTCCTCTACTTAACGTTTGATATCTAATGAGATATCTGAGCTTCACATTGTTTCTGAATGTCTTGTGGGTAGGTTGACAGGTATGCTCTTAAATGTTCTGGTGATTCCAGCTGCAATCTGTTTTTGTTCATGTCATTTATTGCAGAAAAGTTTGATTCATACAAATATGTGAAGAAAGGAAGTATGCTTTTTTGTAATATTCGAAAATTCACTTTTAAGATGCAACCAAAATGAAGTATCTGTTGAACGTTGAAGTTTGAAATGTGAACGCACTTGTCAAAAGTTCGAATCTAAACCATTGAAATGAAATAAATATTTTTCAATTTGGCTTTTTCACCATCCATAAGGCGTATTTGCCATTTTTGCAGCTTACCAGTTGAAAATCGCTGTCCTAATTGAATGTCAATGCAGGTTTCGAAATAAAATTAAAATTTATTAAGCATGTTCTCAACCTTCGTGAGACTACGGCCTGATAAATTATTTTTTATAAGATGAGGGACCAGTTCCAACAAATATCCTCATAAATATCTCTAATTTTCTTAAGTTCATACATTAAACTAACAAATAAAATTATAGCATAATCATAAAGAGTTTTAATACAATTATGTATTAGTTGTGACTCATTGACAAATATAAAATTATATTTAGTTATTCACTGGACTGGTGAATGCTTGGAAGTGCATTGTAGTTTCCTCAGGCTAACATCAAATTAATTTGTACTGATTTTTATGGACATATTTAATTTGATCCCCAAAAATTTATATTTGTTGCTTCAAACACCATCAATGCAAGATTTTACACCAAAATGAAACTAAGTCCCATGCCTCTTTGCATTAAAATTTAAATCTAGGAACGACTACGTACAGCAATACAAACTTGCAAAGAAACAGTATTCAGTATTAGATTTGAGAATTGGATAGAACTGCCTTGATCTTCAATTTCAATGGAAAAATTTTCTTAAAACTTGCAGGTTGGCCACTAACATTTCCTACACAGATCTTGCTTAGGCATTCTGAGTTTGAGCTTTTTGACATATTTGAATATTATTAGCCTTAGAATATTTCCCCTATGAAATATTTATTTAAAAAATGCTTCAAAGAACAAAAATTATAAATTCCAGAACCTCTCACCCCTCAGGGTTTATTTCAAGTAAACATGGGCATCCTAACCTGAAGGTACCCTTAATGATCTCCTTTACATTTTACCCTTGCCTTTTCATTTACTTTCCTTCATTTTATCTTTATGCAGCTTTTCTTGCTATATTTGGTCTTGTGTAACTTGTCCGATTTTGGACCTTGTGCCATAAAATGAGCAACCAGAACCTCTTACGGCCTAGTATAATTAATGTCGGGTAACTGGGCAGTGACCAGGTGGTTGAGAAACGCTGCTCTATAGTGCATGTTTAACATATTTTACTGTAGTTTGATTTAGGAGCTACCTTCAGAAATTATTTACAATACGAGTGAAAATGTCATTTAATCCAAAAAAGCATGACCAGCCTTGGATGATCGGTGTGGGAAATGTGTAAAAGGCCTTGAGAGAATAGAACTTTGAAATATTGAAAGTAAAATATGTAATTTGGGGCCATATAAATCGAACAATGAATTTAATACTGATTCTAGGAAATAACATCTTTATGGTTGTCATCCTGTAAAATATATTTTCATTTGTTTGTCAAATATTTGCTCATTATTTGCAAAATACATTAAAAATGAATTTAGGTGAGACTTAGACTGGAATAATGCAATGAGAATTAGTTAACCCTCTGAACATCTTGAGATTTACAAGTAGCATGGCCTTATGAATGAAAAAGCAACATGCAAACAATAGATCTAAAAATTTTATGTTTACAAAAAGTAAACATTTCACTGGTGCAGTTATAAGAATAAAAAACTATAATATATCTATTTTTAAAACTTGTCATTCATTTTATGTGGCCGACAGAATGATTTGGCTTAGAGACCTGGTTTACACACTTTCTCTAAAGAGGTAGGTAGTTAATTAACGTCTTACTGAAGCAACACAACAGTTATTGGCGATGGTCCGAGATCAATCCCAAAGAGGCTGATGCTTTCAGGCTTTTCAATAAAATTGATTCACAAGTAATGCGGCCTCAGAGAAGGAATTATTTCATACCAGAGTATGAAAAAAAATCATGTTTAAATTGTGATTTTGATTATATCAAAAAGGTCAGATTTATATTATTTAAATCAGATTTTTAAACAAATTAATTTAAATCAATAGTTTAAGCTTGTTAGATGTAAAAGCACATGAAATTTAGTGCAATTTCCTGAATTAAATTATATAAAATAAGGGGAAGAATTAGGATATAGAACAAATTTTTAATATTTTCATTCAAAATTTGAGAAAATATTTTTCAAAACAAAATTTAGAGAAATTAGCATACATTTATAAACACATGATACACATATATAGTAAGAATTCTTAAAAATAAGAATTGATTGCAACTTTAGGACTATAGCACAGCTCCAAAGGAAGGCAGTCAACCTTAGGTAAGTTGATTTTGAAAAGGTGTGAAAACCTTGTTATAAGGTTATACACAAAAGCCTGAATGGCGATCACCGTGGATGTTTTTCCACCTGCCAACTCAATATCGTTGCTATCGCTTTAGGCGCAGAATGATAAAACTTAACGGATGGACTCGTTCAAAACCACATGTCTCAACTGCCAACTTGTGAGAACTGGACTAGTTACTGTTCTATCCCTTCATGTGCCAATTGTTACAATACAAATTCATAATACTTGAAATTTAGGATAAAAATTAACAAACCGTAATTAAATATGATAATGCAGAATTTAACTTCAGAAATTGCACCTCTTAGAACAGTACTTAAGAGAACAAAAAACTAATTATGCTTTTATATATGTCAAACATGTTAATAGAGAATATGTTTAAACACCCAACATTTAACAGTGAATGAAGCTTTTAAAAATATTTTTCCAGAAGTCGAAGCAGCAATGATGAGTAACAGCTGCATTATGATTTAATGACTGCTGTCTACTCACTAAAATCTAAATTAGTTCCAGTTTTATCAGAATACCCAGTTTCATATAATTAAAATGTTTATTCAATATGAAAAACTAAAATGTTAACAGGAAAAACAATCCAAGTTAGAGAGTAATATAATCGAACAATATATCGGTTCTGTTGTACTTGGTAGTCGAGTTGAGATTTAATTTCAGTCAAGGTACTCTAGTCTAGGAGTCCAGAAAAAGAACATAGTACTGATATGAGAAACCAATTATTAACCCAACTCCTCTTTCTAGTTTCACCGCTGCAAAGGCATTTATCAGGAAAGAGTTATAAATTAATTCAGACTGGTAGTTTCTTTTAACCCTCGAAGGGGTTTCACATGTAAACATCCATTCTGTAATCTGCAGTTTCCCTTGCAGAACTTCTAATCAGTTTTGACCAGTAGGATTTTTTCAACTAATAGATAGTTATGTGTTATGGGGCAAAAGCAATACTGCTGTGGCCCAGTTGGAAGAGTAACGGACTAGCAACTGGAGGGTTGTGAGTTCAAATCCAACTAAAGATCGTCGTGTACACAAGGGGCTGGTGCACGTTAAATCTGCCATGGCCTCAAATGTCCTCGCGTTAGCGTGGTGTGGAAGTTTGGAGTGTGGGGTGCCAGCTCAGGTGTTGCCTCGTCATCTGACCTTGTTCAAAATTACATGGTGTTCTCATCTTTCCCTTTAGGATTGATCCCAATAGCCTGTTGTGTTGCTCCAGTGTGACATTAATTAAAATACTTACCTTTTCCATTCATGTTCATTAAATACTACAGTTGATTAAAGGGAGAAATTATCCCTTATTTCCCATAAATCCTGTATTAGAGTGAATTGTTTTTTCAATTCAACCGGCCCCCATATTGACCTTTTATTTCTCCCTATTTACAATCACGATCATGAAAATTTGAATTATATTCCCACCAAATACATTCTGATATTAACTACCATTATAATCGACATTTTGGTATATTGACCATAAGTATAGAAGAATTACCTATAATTGATAGAAAGATTTCTAACCTATAGAGAATATTCGTTTTTGGAATGTAAACGGGAAGTATAGAACAAAGTTGGGTTCAATGTTTTGACATTTTATATTGCTGCCCAAAAATATTTGCTCTGTTATGTTGAATATAATTTAAAATGTTTTAGTAATTGTGTGATTATTCATTATTTTGGATTGAAATAATTCGAATGATCATAGGTGTTGGACATCCCATGAAGCCTCATAGGCTGTCAGTTACTCATAGTTTAGTACTTCATTATGGATTGTACAAAAAAATGCAAGTAAGTGGATTATTTTGTCCTTCAGTGTATTCTATTTTATGTATAGCACAATTTCTCTGGTAAAAAAATATTTTATTTATGTTTTATAATTTAGTAGTAAAATGTTACAGTAAAATTCTTGCAATGTCTTTATTTGTTTTTTATTTAGAGTGTAAGTATACATCTGTGGATTTCATATAAAAATAGAAGCTACTAAAGAAGTATGAGTCAATTTTAACCATGCTAACAAGGGGAATGTTCATAAGTTTGGTCAGGGTTGATAATAAAAGTTAATAGTGTATTTGTATTAAACACTAGGATGCCCATTTGTGTCATTTTGACACTGGAGCTCATTTATCACTTTTTCCCTTTCACAACATTTTTTGTTGACAATTTCTTTTGATATTTTACTTCATGAGCACATTGCAGAACTTTATTAGGGAGAAAATTTAAAGAAATTCTGCAGCTAAATTTAGCTAGAATGTCAGCTGCTGTCTTTTTGATATCTAGCATATTTCCTTGTCTAAATAGATTTTGTTCAGCAAACAACTGAGCATTGCGTAGCAAACTAAGCAGATTTCTATTTGCAATTCACTTTATGTTAGTTTATTTGACCTTGACTACATTGGTCTCCCTTTCTTTGAAATGGTTTGGTCGTACTATGTCCAAAAGTTAAGCAGTTTTTATGCTGTTATGGTAATATTTCAGAAAATCTACATCGGAATGGAAGGAAATGCTGAATGCGGGTGTAATAGGGTTATAGAAGAAAACAATGCAAAACAAGGATAACTTTTATTTATTCAAAGAAAAGGGTTGACAGAAAAAGGCTCACACAATACAAGTGTCAACTTTAGTGAAACAGAATGATTTAAACAATGTGATGCTGAAGTTTAATACAGTGTGGGGGAACCTCTGGTAGCCACGCATGCTGCCCAACGATTTCCCATACTTTCGATGAGAGTATGGATGAGTTGTGTGCTCCAAGAGTTTCAAGCCTCACGGAGAGCAGTTTCAATTCCAGACTTGAGCTTGGTGGGTAGCATAGGGCTACAATATGTCTCCCGAGCATATCCCACATGCTCTAGGATTCAGATCAGGAGAGTTGGCAGGCCACTGCATGCAGTGGATATATTCATTTTGAAGGAAGGCATCGACCAGGGCTGCATGGTGAGGAGACGCATTATCATCCATGAATATGAAACCAGGACCGACAGCACCTCAAAATATAGGCAAACGGTAGGCACGAGGACTTAGACTCTCTATCCCTGACCGGTAACAGACCCCGTGTCAAAGATGTGGAGGTCTGTGTGGCCGTCCAGTATGATGCCTGCCCAGACCATGACTTCTTTGAAGGAAAATGATGTCTTTCTGTGACGTTCCCATGTGAAAACGCTTTCCACGTTCTCTCCAGATCATGGTATAAGAGGAGACGCTTCGGTCCAGCTGGCATCTTTATGACATCTTTCGTCCTTATTGATTGTTAACAAAGCTCCGTACCACTGCAATTGCGAAATTTCTGTCTAAACTGGCCATGCCTCTCGAGGCTGTTTTATACTCTTTCCGATGTGCCCCGGTGTTTTGTGCATGTCAATGTCGAGTGAACTGTTTTGCATATGCACAATGTTTTACCTTCATCCCATGATTCTTCACAAGTGAGTTTGAACCATTGTGTCCATATTTATTCTGATATTTTCACATTTTACCAATTATGCTTAACTTTTGGACATGAGTATATTTGTGTCGAAGCTTGTGCATCATTTGAATTTACTATTCCTGTTACTAAGGTTTTCATTGCATATTGATCCTATCCGGGACAAAAAAGGTCTACATAACTCCCAAAGAATTGCAAATCTGTTGTGGGAATTATCCGAAAATGAATCTTATGGTGAACTCTTTTGTTCCTATTTTGATTTGGATAATCAGACTCAGATGATGCCGACAATACCCCAGATAATTTGGATTTATATTGCTCAGGATGACCATGAATGGAAAATGAATGATTGGTGGATTTGGTAATGGAAATATTTTGCATGAAAGTAATGGTTATACTGATTTTGCCAAACAAATCTCCAATAAGTCCATAACTTCAAGAGTTAATGATTAAGAAGCACCAAAATTATACATCAGAATCAGTCCAGGAAAATGATCTCAAACACAATTAATTTCACAAATGTGAAATTAAAAAGTAATGGGTTCACAACAAACAAGACGTGTCGTTCGTGCATGTAATGGTGTGTAGCATCTGCCAATAAACTTAATGTTATGTATCAATTGAAATGAGGTATGAACATAATATAAGGTAAATTAAAATATTTTTAAACATAGTATTGTCAAGAAAAATCTATTTTAGTTTTTATTTCTTTATTTCTACTCTACCTGTTTGACTATTGATTGTATTTCTATGGCATAAATAATCAAATTCATATGAAAATAGTGTAAAATAAGCTTTTATTTAACTTCAATGAAAATGATTAAAGATTTAGATATTATAACATTAAATAATTCATTTCGTGGTGTCGAAATGACACTGGCAGCTGCTTAGAGTGTCAGGAGAGTTCAATGTTCTAGTGTTGCTATGTGCTCGATTGAAAAGTAAACTTGTTTTGTTCTAGATTCTTTGTTCAATCAATTAGGGTTACATTAATGAAATCCCTGATCAAATTTTAATTTAAAGTTCATTTCTTTTTCTATTTCAAACACCAAGAACCAATTAATTTAAAAAACTACAGTGTAATCCCAAAAATGAGCTCTTAGCCGTGAGAAATTCTGTAGTTTAGTTATATTCAGAAGGGGTTATAATTGGGATTTCTTTTTAAAATTAAAAAGAAATCTCAAATATAAGCTCCCCTCTCAAATTAAAAAAAGGAAAATTTTAAAATGATTAAGTATTTTATATATAAAGTCAGTAAGTTTTATCTAAAAACCTTTAAAGTCGCAAATTTTGATTAAAAAAGTGAACTATATTTGCAATTTAAACTCCTAGAAAGATCAGTAAAATTGTGCTGAAGTGGCTCTAATCAGCTGCTTTTACCATGCTTGGCTGCAGAGCCCAGTTGATGCTCCCAATTTGGCAATACTTTTTTCAAAACAATGCTAACTATATACAATTGCATATTTCCACATAATCTAACATATTAATTCGTGAATCTCAAGCATAATTTTCTACTTGAAATAGATGACATTTTTCCCCTTTCATTGACTTTCATTTATTTCAGAAACATTCCCTGATTAATTAGCAAAAATCCTACTATTTTCTGGGGTCTTCAGTCATGAAACTGGGGCCATTGTGGCTCAGTAGGTATGCCTACTCTATCTTAGCAACCTTCGAGTTGTAGGCAGCGCAGGTTTGATTCCTGTCATGCATTCCTCCCTGGGTGTATTTCTCTTCTTTGACAGTAAAACTTTCACTGTGTGTTTGTCTATTACTTGATATTGTATGTCTTGTGTAGCATGGCCAAATATGGCCCTTGAGCTATAAAACCCCGAACAACCAACCAGTCATGAAACTGATTTAATTAAGTTATGATTTATTTAAGTAATTTCTCTTTTCAAATTATAGCAGATTTTTATGTGCTGTAGGAACATGCAGGTTTTTGTATAAAAAAAGATCAATATTCATTTTGATTTGAATGAAAAAATTGGGAATACTTTGTATTCCCAATTCAAGAAGTAAGGACATTAATAATCTAGTACCTATAATTTTATTTTGTTTAATCTAGAGATTTTCTTACTTTTAGTAGTTGTCTGTGGAGGAGATTTAAATGAGTTTTTTATACCTTATTTTCATCCACATCCAACAGAATATAAAAATACTAACTGCAAAATAGGTGGTAAATAGAATTTTTCCATCATAGGAAAATTTCTCAAACATGGTAAGATTATTTGGGGATTTTACAGTAATAACTTTTATTAGATAATGTATAATTATGTGCTTATTTTAATCATTAAAATTTAGTAAAAACTAGGACTTTTTGTCTAACGAAAATAGCTATCTAATCTTTGGATGAAATAATTCTGATACAATTTTTTATTTAAAATTTCAATTTATTAACATTTTACATTATATTTATTTCTCAGATCTACCGTCCATATCGTGCTTCTGTCCATGATATGAGTCGATTTCATTCAGATGATTACATAGACTTTTTGCAGCGAGTAACACCTCATAATATACAGTCTTTCAATAAAAGTCTTAGCCATTTCAATGTTGGAGATGACTGGTAATTTTTTTCTGTTATTCATGTAAAATAATATTCATTGCTATAAATTATCTTAATATTTAAGTTATATTTTTGTGAAAGCATGCTTTTTATTAAAGTATATTCTCTGCAAACATTGTAAGCATATAACATTTTAAAAAGTTATCTCAATTTTTTCTATGGATCTTACATGAAACAATCATGTAAAGTTAAATGTTTTACTTTTTCCAGTCCTGTATTTGATGGACTGTTCGACTTTTGTTCAATGTATACAGGTGCTTCTTTGGAAGGAGCTATACGTCTTAATAACCAAGTAAGTAATCAGTATATGCAAGTCACTTAAAATTATCCATTTTAAGTTTTAGTAGCTTTTTAATTCTCTTTATGTACCTTAAATGTAATGTTTAGAGCAGTTGTATTTCAATGAATACACGTAGAAAAATAAATGTTACTTGTATTTAATTATATTTCTTCTTTAGTGTTGTGATATTGCTATTAACTGGTCTGGTGGTCTTCATCATGCTAAAAAATTTGAGGTTTGTTATTTTTATTTAGTATTTAATAATTTCTGACGCATAAAATTATGCCTCAAAACAAAAAATAAATTCAAGAAAACTTAAACCACTAAATACTTAGTTAGCTACTCTTCGTTTTACAGATTATTAAAAATTTATATTTGGTTTGTTTAGTAAGGCAAATCCGTGCTTTATTTGCCCTGGTCTGCCAAAAATGACTGATTTGTATCTAATTATAACGAAAAGTTATAGTTACATAAATATAATATTTGTGTAGTTTCTCTATTCCGATTTTTTGTTGAATGAACTTATGGATGTGTTTTACTTTAATTTGTTAGTAAACAAACTTGATTAATAAATGTATTTAATAAATGATTGTTCTAGTTTCAAACTTTTCTCTGTTTACATTTCATTTTTTGTAAAATCAATGTTATGCAGAAGAAAGTTGACCCCCTTTTCAATCCTCCTGAAAATGAAAAAAAAATTTTAATCAAATTTATTTGATTCAAAAGTTAACATGAAATAACATTCAGTAAAGAAAAAAGATACTCTTAGATGCCAGAGATGTGTGCAAAGTTTACCAAGTTTTTCAATAAAAAACCATGAAGAGTGGAAATGTTATAGATTACTTTAATTTGTGCTTTGACAATAGCTTTAGTAGAATTGTAAATTTATTATCTGAAATGTCAAATGCTGTAGGTTGAAGAAGTGGAATTTTATTCTTTTCTTAGAGTAACAAAATCTTTAAAAATCAGTTTTAATATTGATTGAACTTATGTTTCTCAGAAAACATGCTGCTTATTAGATTTTGGACTACTTTAAAAATTAAATTGAAAAATCATGTAGCTTTGCTAACTAAAACATGCTGTTAATATATGCCTTATCTAAAAATAGTTTAAAACTTCTCATTTCCAGCATTTAAAATTCCAGCAATTAAACCAAAGACCTGAATTTCTTAACTTAACACCGCTTTTCAAAACACCAGCACTTGGTGAACCATTGAATTTTTGTTGCATTATGCATTATTTATGTGAAATTTTAAATCTATAAATAGTACATAAAATTTATGTTACTTTGAATTCTCTGACCGTTATTTGCACAAAAAATCAGAAATGGTAGACGTTTTTAAAACCGGAAAAATACAAAATTGCTTTTCCTTGTTTAAATTTTTGGAAAGGGTAAAAACTACTCATGAATTTTTGTTATTCAGTATTTATTTTGTTAATTGCTTTTAGTATCATGCTGAAATCTAATTTATTTACTTTATTTTTAAAGATAGTCAATAAGTGTCATGATTATGTAAATTTATTCACGTGTCCTATGAAATTGCATTGAAATTTCTCTAAAATGCCTTGAAAACTCAAAAAGGTGACTTATAGAAACATCTGTTTTACTTGTGCTTGTCGTTTTCTACAATATTTATAATAAATTTAAATGAATTATGTATTGCATTTCAGGCTTCAGGTTTCTGCTATGTAAATGACATTGTAATTGCTATTCTGGAACTTTTGAAGTAAGTTAAGATCTTGACTTGTTTAGACACTATTTTGCATTCTGTAGTTACCATGAGGTTACACAAATAAACACTGGTTTTTTAAAGATTAATGACTTAAAAATTCCATTGGTTATCCTGAGTATGTGGGGATCTTAGCCACCACTACAAAAATTAACTGAAGTGAGTTGCTCAATGATGCATTTTGCATGGTACCATGATGTTCTGTCTGGAATGTCATCACAAAGACATTTTTTATGCTGCTCAGTTGATTTTTGCCTTGTATTAATTAACTTGCTAGGAACCAATCTGACTCTCCAAAATGTAATTTTTATTTAGTAGCTGATAATTTGATGCATTTATTTGTTAATGAAATCATATCTTTTTCAGAAATACACTAACAATACTTTATTTTGCGATTTCACAGTGTTTTCTATATATGTGATATGCAATAGTCATAATATAAAAGTTGGATAAAATAGAAACAATAGACTGAATTGCGCAATCTTGTCAAGTGTCCTCGTTAAAAGTTCTCTGGTGCAGGAAAATGGATATGCTCCAATGTCTCCTCTCACATTGAGCAAGCAAGATGTTTATCTGAGTCCACAAGAGGAAACCTGTGCAAATTAACTTGAGTAACTATGTGGTCAATTCTAGCCTTTGCTGCAAATGGGGCTAAAAGTCAAGAGACCTTCATAAAATAGTCAAAGTGATTAGACTCCAGTGAGAAAAACAAAAGAGGTAGCAACACACCCCAGTACTTTTCAAGGTCTCACACCAACTGTCTAATCAGTTTTGATCTGAACTTGAAGATAATTTGTCTGCCAGACACTGCAAAGTGACATCCTAATCTTTCAATTTGCTTACATGATTTCTAATTTCTTTAATTCGGTAAAAATAGCTACTTGGTTTGTGTTGTAGACATTGTAGAGCCACCATAGAATTGATCAAAATGCAAATGGGGCGATCTTCATCGAAGACAATGACTACAGGCAGCATTTATAGCCAACAGGTCAGCATCAAGACTTGAGCACAAAGAAGGAATAAGAAAAGAGCATCATTTGATTCTTACATAAAATAAATAGCTCCAGCTCTGGAGTTGTCAAGGTTTACAGATCCATCAATGAAAATCTTAAAAATGATTATTATAATGTGGTGTTGAAAAGCATGAAAAACAAATCTGAATCAAAGACTGTTCCCCTTTCTATATTGTTCCATTGATCTGATATTCTTAGATTGGGCTTCCTGGGCTCTCGTTTTTCAGTTTTACCTGATTTCTTCTCAATGGATTTGTGGCATGCAAGGGGATTGCAGACCATTCAATAATGTCAAAGTTATATTTTGAATATCTACTTACAAGTAAAAAGTACACGTGTTCTCGATTATGATTTGAAGAATAAGAGCTGTTTGGACAGAATGCCTTTTTATTTATGATTTCACAACAATTTATAATAAAAAATAAAGCATCTTATTGTGATGCTTTCTATGTATGGAATACAATTCCCATGCATGAGCTACTTAAGTTTCATGAATAACAAAAATGTTATTTTTTGAACACCTTGAATTTTTGAGTTTATTAAATTCATAGTAAGTTTTTCATTCAATTATGTGCATCCTATTTGGTTGAAAAATAACCATATATATTGATTGCATAAATGATTTATTAATTTTTAAAAGCAAATCAGGAGCACATACACACATCATTAGTTATCCTGGGCCCAGCATAAGCAGATTCCTTATGAAATATTTGACAAATGATTTATTCAAATCAAAAATCATTAACTGAGCATTGTTTTGAAAAATGTGTGGGTTCTTGAAAACCAAACTAGGGTTTTATGATAAACCATATTTAGAGCAACAAAACCACAGGAAGAGTAAGAACTGAACGAAATATTCTATAATTAAATTTAAGAATGAAAGGAATTAATCAATTTTCGCAAAACACTAAATATAGTCTCATGGAAAATATTTTACGAAAGGCAAATTTGATAATTTGAAGAGGAAAATGTAAATGAAGCACAAACTGTTTTTGTATTTCTAAATGCATCACTAAATTTCTACAAATGGTTAAAAATCAGTCCAATGATTGATGAATACAGTTTCTTACATTTTACATACACATTCTTATTAATATAACATCAAAAATGGGTGAAATCAGAAAAATTTTACTTTCCATGCTTTCTCCATTGCTTATTGCAATTTTCATGCATTAAGCTTCTCCACAAACGGAATATATTTTTACATTAATATTTTTTATTAGAGCATTTTTCGAATGTTTTCAGAATTCATTGTTGTATGCTGTTTTATGGAGCTCGTTTTTAAAATTTAATTTTGATATTACCAAAGTACATATTTTCTACAAATCACTAAATAAGACTCCTCTCATTGAAGAATGTAATTTTGTTAGGAACCCTGTGTAAGTCTTGTGTGTACTCTTAACAATATGGTAGCGATGCATTTGGAAATGCTGACACCACTTATGCTTCACCTGCATTTCTCTCTTCAAATTAATTGTTATCAAATTTGCTTTCTGTAAAATAAATTCTTTGATATAGTGTTTTAGTGCTCTAAGAAAATTGATAAATTTCTTTCATATTTAAATTTGACTAGAGAATATTTCATTTAGGTTTAAGGTACTCTTCGTGCTGTTTAGTTGCTCCAGATATGGTTTGTCATTAAAACTTGAATATGGTTCCCAGGAACTCCCAAGAACTTTGCGAAACAGTTAATTTTTGGATTTACAATCATAATTGTATACTCTGATATGCCATAAGGAATCCACTTATGCTACTCTCAGCTTAACTACCAACAACCATGATTTGTTTTTAAAAAAAGAATAGATCATCCATACACTTAATTGCTATGATTGTTTTTCAACCAAATAGGATGTAATTAACTGAGTGTTAGTTGCATACAATGAACTGAATGCATACTCAAATACAAGATGTAAAAATAAATAAATTTTGATAATCTTTTCAAATGTAAGTACTTCGCGCATGGGAATTGTATTCCATACTTATAAGACGTCACAATATGATGTTCCATGTGTTGCTACGATTGGTGGTTGGTGACAGTGAAACTTTTATATGAGTACCAAATGGTACTTCCAACAAACTCCAGATGATGTGCAATGAATGATCTACGATAAACAGTTTAATTTCCAATGCATTACATATACCTTCCAGCAGTTGTCTGAAGCTCTGATAACCAAACACTGTTTCTACTCTACTCCTATCACAGCTTCACTATTTGTTGCCACTCAGCCTCTTTAAAAAAGCAGCTGCCATGTGCTCATTCATCTAACACAGGACAGTCAAATGGTCGCGGACAAGCATACAGAGGTATACTTATGATATTAATACAGCTGTCACGCAACTGGCAATCAGCCAACTAGGAGTAACATCCATCGAATTCAGCCACTGCAGAATTCTAGTTGAGTACTGTATGGAACTTAACCACCAATACAAAAATTAGCTTATATTACAGTTGTATAAATCAGGGGTCTCCAAACTTTTTCACTTGAAGGCCAGATTGAAAAATCCTGGAAGTCAGGTGGGCCAACAACACACACATATAAATATATATACACACACATGTGTATATGTGTGTGGGGGATGGACATTGGGTCAACATTAATTTTTTTTTAAAGCTTACGAAATAAACTAGTTAACAAAATAGGTGTTTAAATAAAAATGTAGATTTATCCGAAAAATCAAACTTATTCCAAATAATGTAAATGTACATATAAGTTGGCCTAAGGAAAAGATAACATTCAACAATATTTCTATGTATCATTCTTATGTACATATTGGGCGTGTGGAGGACATTTCGATGATTCTATCACTAGAATTGATTTCAAGTGTTCGTCTGACAAGTTAGCCCTGTACTTTGATTTTACAAAGGTCATTTTTGAAAATGTCTACTCGCAGATATAGGTCAATCCAAACACTGAAAGCACTGATCTTGCAATTTTTTTATTTCTTTGAAATCATCACCCAATGAAAGGAACTGTCAGAAGTTTACTGTTTTAAAATTAAAAATAAACTAAATATAATCTCCTGTAAAATGAAAAATGGTCCGCATTCTTGTAACATTCCTTGAAATATTCTTTCAAGTATTCATTTGACGTAAGTTCAATCAATTCAAGTTGAAGTTCTGTTTGCGCATTTTCGATTTCACATTAGAATGGATTTTGAAATAGCTTGATCTTTTCTGCTGTAGCTGCATGATCAGTCTGTGAAGCGGTTTTCAAATTCCTAACATAGTTTGTACTGCATAATGTGATGGGAAAGGCACAAAAGTTTCACTAGCAAACTTCTTGAAAGTTTCGAAGTGGTCCAAAACTGTCTTTCCCAATTTGTTTCCAAAAAGAGCAAGTTTTGTTATAAAAACTTTCACACATTGGAACAAGTCGTTTACAAAGGACTTTTCGCCTTGAAGTTTCAAATTTAAAAAATTAAGATGAGTGGTAATATCAACAGCAAATGCAAGCTTCCACAGCCACTGATCTGAAAGCTCTTCTACAGACTTACCCTGGTCAATCATGAAAATGTCAATAGCTTGACGCATCTCAAATACCTTTTCTCTGCTTGGCCAACGTACCTCACAATGATATGGGACATCTGGATGCTGACTTTCAATATCCGAAAGAAAATTCTTAAACTGCCTGTGCTTGAGAGAGCAGGATGGGATATAATTTACTGTCTTAACAATGACCTGCATTACTTCCGACACATTTATGTTTCTCCCACACAAGGATTGTTGATGTATAATGCAATGAAAAACCATTGGTTTCTCAACTCCAGCATTTTGAATAGCATTGCATGCATCCCCCACTAATCCTGTTTTACTGCCACTCATACTTTTACCTCCATCTGTGGTAATGCCTTTTAGTTCTTTTAGAAAGGGTTTCATTTACCTTAGTTAAGAATGCAAGGCAAGCCCTCTAATGAGAAGCGGAAAGCGTTATTAAATTGAAGGCGCTCAGTAATGAAAGTCATTTATTAGTATTTTGTAATAGTTTATTTTCCATAAAACCGGTTTGAATTACATGGAACCTCGAACCTACCGAGACGAATTACCCCAACTCTACTGAATTTGAATTATTTTTACTATTTTACGAAAAATTGCATGCTGCATCAGCTGGGTTTCCGTGGGCCGGGTCTGGCCCGTGGGCCATAGTTTGGAGACCCCTGATATAAATTAATGCAACCACCACCAGAGTACTTTTTGGTTGACTGACATTACACTATCTTTCCAGGAGTTGCCCCAAGGGATGGGAATACAGTGTTTGACATGTTAGCAGTAGGATTAATCAATAAATAATATTGATTTCTAATGAAACAAATTACTGAGAATTTTTATAACATTTTAAGCTATATGATTTAAAGAATGTTTACTAAATTTGATTTTAAATATACTTCGTGTATAAATTCTTCAATACTTTTATAATTACAGAACCCCAGTATCAGTTTAATAAATGTATACCATTGAAAAAATATTTGTATTCGTTGAATTTTTCCCATTTCCTGTTCTAGATATCATCCACGTGTTTTGTACATCGATATTGATATTCATCATGGTGATGGTGTTCAAGAAGCATTTTATCTCACTGACCGTGTTATGACAGTTTCATTCCACAAATATGGGAATTACTTTTTTCCTGGCACAGGTTTGTGTTACAAAATCTAAATATGTTGTGGAATATTCCAGATAATTTCACTCTAGAAACTCATGACACTTATTTGATCTACTATTATCCTGAAAGTGGTTGTATTCATTAACAAAAGTACCAAAATATGTTCTGAAATTATTAGTTTAATCAAATCTCGTTAAGACAAATTTCATGGGACCGTAAAAGAAAATTAGAATTATTAATCGTGGTTCGTGTTATCCGAATTCAGAAAAAGCATTATTTTGACATTAAAATAAAATATTAATGTTTTTTCATTACTTACTGTGCAATTCTTGGTTCACAGATTAATGGCATTCTTCATCACAGCAATTATACAGATGATTCTTGATTATACAAGTAATTCTTGATTACATAAATAATTCTGGACTACACAGGTCATTTTTGATTACACAGATATTTCCTGGTTACACAATTTTGTCTTAAAATAGTCATCAATTTCTTTTTTGTGACATTCTTTAAGAAAATCTTGGATGTGGACAACTCTGGAAAATTGAGCAGATAAATTTTCGCTACTTAATAAAAATTGGTGAACAATTTCTAAGCCAGCAGTAGCTTACTTTAAAGAAGGCATGCCACTTATTGCTTCATGTTCATTAGAATCTCCATTTATTTCTTCGCTCTCTTCCACAAATAAATCTTCTACAATTTCGGAGTCACTTAATGTATCTACTGTTAAAATTTCCTCGTCCATCATGATGTAATCCTCAAGTGTTATAGTTGGACAGAAAACTCCATTTTCAAGCATCCTTTACAATTCCGTGGAATTCATTTGATTCTTTAAAGTATTCCACTTGTTCCTCTCTTAAAATCTGAAATAGCAAAGCCAGCATGATGGAAACAATTTTGAATTGTTGCTTGGCTCTCCATGCACTTATAATTTTCAACACTTCCATTAGATTAATATTGAATGGAATTTCTTTCTGAAAATAGTCTGGCTCATCATATCATCCCATTTCTGTAATGGAGCTTCAAAAATTGGATACCTTGATCACATGGTTGCAACTTGGAAGTGGTATTTGAAACACTTAGTGTAGTGCAGTAAGTGTATTTTTTAGACATTACAAGAGTAAGTTTCAAACTAGAAGCAGAAAATGCTGCAACTCATTAAGAGATAGAAGTCCAAAAGTTTGCACAATGAAAGTGACAAAAGGGCTCCTGCACAATTGTCTGGAGGTTGCTATTAAAATATGCCGCGGTATACTTTGTATCAACAGTCCTTTGTCAAGCGCCATTCATTACAGCCCGGGAAGACGAGTCATTTACAATCTTTCCTTAACTAAACATGAAGGAACGGGAATGAATTCGTAGCTTGAAAGAAACTTACTGAAGAGGATGTTTGATAAGATTGAAAAGAATCCGTTTTTGCCCTTAAGTTTCGAAATTTTGTCTTAACCAGAGATTAGTGTAACCCGAATTCTTAAATGAATGAGTTAACATTATTTGAACATATATTTCGACAGGAATTTGAATTTAGTTCATATCAGTAATTCATATTAAGTGAGTTGGACTGTATTTCATTATGAACAGTTTCATACATATATTGCATATTAAAGTTTCTTCAATCTGAGACATGCAAATTGGTAAAATCAAATACTTATGTTTTAGGTGACATGTATGAAATTGGAGCCGAGAGTGGTCGCTATTATTCTGTTAATGTTCCTCTCAAGGAGGGTATTGATGATAATAGTAAGTAAATTTGAATTTACCAAAAAGAAAAAACAAGTTTTAAAACAATTTTTTCATAACCACAATTTTCAATTGCAATAAGGCTTCAAATTATCAAAGATTAGCATGTGTGTAATTATTTCTGGTTGTTCTTTTTTTGCCTCCTTTTCAAGTATTTATCTAATTTTGTAATGTAAATTATTTTGCAATTTTTAAGGTATTCAAATTAATCTTACTAAGACTAAAACTAACCTTTCATAAAGTGATAATTCCCCTGAACTTTGGTCGGCTCTAGCGATCTGTCTTCCCTAACCAATCACCTTCCTCCTTTTTTCCTACTGAGGAAAATTTCTCCACACCATCACCTGCCAATCAGATTACCTTCCTCTTTTCCCTACTCAGAGAAACATCCCTACACCGAAAGTACAGGGTCTCAATCCATAATGTGAATGTGTCAAGGGAATATAACAATTTAATCCAAAAATACGAAAGAATATAAAAACTTAATAACTCTTAACTAATAAACTTTTACTAAAAAATCAGAAAATATGGGGAAACATTAAATGAACAGAACTCTCCATGTATGTGTGCTAAAGCTGCTAGACATAACATGGTGAGTGAGATAATAATTTAAGTTATGGAAATTGGAAGTAATTTTGAAAGTGAAGCAGGTAGTGTTGGTGTGTCAGGGCTTCATCAGAGCAAGAATGCTAAAAAATGTTCATACACCCCAAACACCATTGTAAACAATGTATGAAAAACAAGGTAACCATGAAAAATTAACAATCAGAACTCAAGAAAGATAAGTCATAAAGCAGAGTAGAATAAAAATAGAATTAAAAGTCCTGACGTACCTCACAAGACCCTGAACAGTTCCTCCCAGCATAAAGAGTCATAACTTTTCGCAGCAAACCTTTGATGGCTGTCTTCATTCAGGGTGGAATAGTTCAACGTCATGTGGGATATGTCTGGACTTTTAATACTAATTTTAATTCTATTCTATACTGTCTTTATGACTTGTTTTTCTTGAGTTCTGATTAAATTTTCATGTTGAAATTGTTACCTTGCTTTTCTCATTCATTGTTCACAAAGGTGTTTGGGTAGTGTATGAGCATTTTTTAGCATTCTTGCTGCTCATGAGTAGAAAACACAATTTGTGTTGTCTGGGTCATGCTTCACCCTGATGATGCCCAGACACACCAACACCACTCGTTCTTCACTTTCAAATTCCTTCCAATTTCCTTTACTTAAATTATACACTACTGTTTGTGAAAATTGCAACACTATGAAAGAATCATCAGAAATAAATTAAATTTACTCCGCGTATTACTTATAGTGGTTTAAATAAACGATCAAATTTACAGAGCAATAAAACAAAAATAATGCCGAAAATCAATATCCTGTGCAGCCGCCACGCTCAGCGATGAGAGCCTGTACACGTCGTGGCATCGAATCATACAGATTCTGAATGTCATGCTGAGGAATGGCATTCCAGATGGCCTCTATCTGATGCCAAAGTTGAGCCGTACTCTGCCCGACGAGCGGTACGAGCAAGTCGCCTGCCAATGTAATCCCAGACATGCTCAATGGGCGACATATTGTTTGTGTTTGTTGATGCAACAAAGAATTCTTTTGTGAGGATTATTTATTGAATACAAAAAACAATCATCCAACCCACTTGGTAAACATGATAATAAATTAAGAAAACATGCTGTCTATCCGACCAATCTCTCGAATAGAGAGAACGAAGAAGAAAACAGAAGAATAGTTCAGACAGTAAGAGAATACATATATATACATTCACAATTGCCACAGCCAATAGGAACCGGTGGAAGGAAAACTGAAAAAGAATGACACCAGATGGCCCAAACTACTAATGCATATTGGGCTGAAAACGACCGATCCTGTTTAATAGAAACCAACACATAACCGGGAAACGTGCTCCGGGAATGCATTGCAGGAAGGGTAGGACCCTGGGCTCCACAACTTCCCTGATGTAGCGCCCGCTGTTCAGGGTCCCCACAATTTGGAGTAGGCAGGATCGCCCATGATATCCAATAGCCCCAGGCGTTCGTCCATTATGACTCTGAATAAGACTCTGGGAGAAGGTGTTCACCTCTGTAGCATCTGGCGAGTACGCGCCCATCGTTTTAGTCCAGATTGTAGCTGGACTCATCTGAGAAGACGACTTGTTGCCATTCGGCACGCCATTGGCTGTGTTGGTGAGTCCATTGTAGCCAGAGGCGTCGATGATTCAGCGTCAAGGGAATCCTTGCATGTAGCCCATGGCGCAGCAGACGTCAACGAACTGTGGGGGCAGACAATGACACACCTGTAGACGTGCTCCAATGTTGTGCCAACGCACGAAAGGACGCTGTACGGTCTGTCACCGCCATGCGGATGAGATATCTCGTCCTGTGGTGACGTCATATCGCGTGGCTCACTGCCAGGGTTTTGACTTGTCCTGTTCTCCATGGTCCATCTCTTCCACACACGCATCACTGTTATGGCATTACGCCCCGTGCGAGTGACGATTTCATGATACGAAAGTCCACCCTCACAGAAGTCTATCATGCGGCCCTGTTCGAACTCCGTTAGTTGCTAGTATGGCACTCTGCGTTTTTGGCGAGGCAAAATTACTTCTAATCAATCATTTACAGCAGTCAAACGACGATACACACATTTCAACGCACCTTTACAGTGCTTTTATACATGGCTCACTTGGAAGTTTAGAGGGTGTTTCTCGGCCCACAAATGCATGATCGCTTTGTAATTCTTATCATTTGCATATCCTAACCTGTTTTGCATTTCCTGCAAGTTTAGTTTAATTTGCATGATTCCTTCATGGTGTTGCAATTTTCACAAACAGTAGTGTATATACATAAGTAAAAAGTTCATGCTTTTTGAATAAAATATTGATGTTATGATTACATTTGTACTAGTGGATATAGGTTTTCATAGGAGAGGGATTAATTGAGAGCTATTGAAAGTTAGAAAAAGAAAGCTTCAAAACTATAATTTATAATAATCATTTTTCTCTTTACAATGTAAAGCTTAATATTAGTACTTTAAACAAATAAAAAGAGGAACAAAGGAAGATCACGCTTTTCATTTGAATCTCATCCCTTTATTTAGCTTAATTTGATGGGGAAAAATCCCTGCATTGATTTGTTGAGTACAATTTGCAATTTCTGTCAGAATGTAATTTTCTGCCTGAATAATACATTTTTAATAAATTTATTTTTTAATTGTTAGTCTTAAAAATTCTTAATAAGAATGATGATTTTACCTAATAATGAATGGAATGTTATGAACAAGCATTTCTTACAGTCAAGCTTGTGCATCCTTTTTAGGCTACTTCCAGACATTCAAACCAGTGATTCAAGCTGTTATGGAGTTTTACCAGCCAACTTGCATTGTTCTACAGGTATATATTTTTGTATTCAAAGTGCATTTTATGCCCCTACATAAAAACTAATTTCACTTTCTAAAAATTAACTGACTGAATTAACTATGATGCTGGTAAAAATGGATTTCATCTTTCTCCTAAAATAGTTCTTTGGTTTTTATTCATTGATTTGTTGCTCATATGTTCAATTATGTCTTCCTTTCCCCTCCATTTATTCCTCTCTTTTTACTGCTAATAAATCAGCTTGTTAAGTTTACTTTTGAATATATTTTTCTAGTGTGGTGCTGACTCTTTAGCTGGTGACAGATTAGGCTGTTTTGCTTTAAGTACTAAAGGTCATGGGTAAGTCATTCTGTCCAATTTAACGTGTTTTAGCTCCAAAAGTCAGTACTGTTAATATTCACTTATTCCATCTGGAAAGCAGAAACAAATTATAAATTCTGTACCTCAGAACCAGACGAATGTAAGTCCAAAAATGACGATTTTCAGATTATTACAGTTTTGCATGTAAAATCTGATTTTGCATCAAGCCATAACAACGTAAGTCTAAAAAATTCTCCTTTTATGATTTACTAGTGTTATACTAGCGTAAGTCCTAACCTCTGTTTGAGCCAGACAAATGTAAGTCCATCCACTCGAAAAGATAGTTTGTACTTTCATGCATAAAAACTAAGCCTGTTAGACAATGGAAAAGAGACGGCACAAGAAACAAAACCGAGAGCCATACATTTATTTTTAACTTCAATAATAAGGAGGAAGTCATTTGTAAAACCTTTTTCCTGAATACGCTTTCTATTTCTGAAACCTTCATGAGAGTTGCTTAAAAAAGCCAGTGAGTCTGGTTTGGTAACGCTAGACCTTAGGGGAAAACATATTCCAGCAAATAAATTACCGAATGATAGCTTAGAACAGATCAAAAACCATATTTCAAAGTTTCTGGTGCATGAAAGCCACCACAGCAGGGAAAGATCCAAACTTAAATATTTGGGCAATCACCTTAATATTTCCACAATGTACTTACTCCCTGTATGTAGATGAGTGCGAAAAAGAAAAAATTAAACCAGAGAAAAAGTGGGTTTATTCCAAAGTTTTCAATGAAGATTTCAACTTGTCTTTCCACTCAGCAGGTAATGAGACTTGTGATGTTTGCGACAAACTAGACTGCAAAATTAAAAATGATGAAAAACTCAATGAACTTAAATTACAAAAAGAAAACCACCTGGAAGAAACTTCCTGTAGGTATGAATTAAAAAGGGAAGATAAACTGAAAGGCCGTGCTAATCAAGGTTTGTGAGTCGTTATGTCTGATCTCCAAAAATGTCTTCCAACACTTGATTTGAAGAATTCCCAAAGTTTTTACTCAAGAAAACTCTGGACATTAAATAGTACAATCTATGACAAAACTTGGTGTATGATCTGGGATGAAGTTACAGCCGGTTGAGGAGGAAACGAAATATCACGTTTATTCACATGGACGAATGAAGAGCTTCGAAATCCTGATAGGCCTAATGAAAACTTAACAGTGTGGACAGATAATTGCAGTGGCCAAAACAAGAATATTAAGGATTTTCATGTACCTATATGGCTGTTGGAAAATGTTTCTACTCTAAAAGAAGTCAACCATAAGTTCCTACTTGCTGGACACACCCACATGGAAGTAGATGGCAAGCATAGTGTGATAGAAAGAGCGAAAAAGCAACTAAAAACCACACTATTTTTACCACAAATGATTGGGCCAATTGTATTGCTTCATGTTCAAAAAAGAACCCCTTTGTTGTGAGAAGGATGTGACTTGAAGACAAAAAAGCTCATTTTCTTGAAGGAAGAAAAACACAAACCATTTTTGATATTCAATGCAGTGTGGTTACATCTTCGCAAAAGAGACAGCAAGTTGTACTATAAGACCAGTTTCGCAGATACCTTTAAAACTGTTGAATTTAAAAGAAATTGGAGAACAAAGGGTTGTTATGCCAGCGATGATCCCAAAATTGAGAGTAACCAGAAACAAGATAAATAATGAGAGGTAGAGACCTCATGAATTTAATGCAGTGGGTCCCTGAAGAGTATAGACCCTTTGAAAATCTTCCACTTGGAGAGAAGGAAGAAAACTTTCCCGAGGATGACTCAACTGCTCTAGAGTAATGTTTTTGCTTAATCTGTAGCTGTTAAGCCATTTACAACATTACACCACTCAATCTGTACAATAGTAAATATATATATTTTTTATACAATATTAAATATTTTTTATACAATAGTATATATTTTATACATTAAATATTTGTGTACTTTCTCTATGTGTTTGATAGTATTAAAGACATTGTTACTATGTTTGCTCTTGTAGTTTACTTGTAACACCTTTTTAAAGTGCTATGTAAGTCCTAAAACAGGTTTTTGATGTAGAAACCACAATAACGTAAGTCCAGTCCTGTCTTAGTAAGCTATAAATTACATAAAAATTAACCAATAATGGATAAAGCATGTATATTTTTATTGCCAACAATCAATTTTTGCAAGCTAATTCAAATACTAGCTTTGTAGCCAAACAACGAGATCCTTCTTTTCAGTTTTTATGCTCTCCTGAAAAGTTGGCATAATGTGACTTACGTTCATCTGGTTCTGAGGTATAGAATTAGTGATGGAATTATGTGCAATTAAGAAAATACCCTAACTAATGCAAAAACAGCATAATTTTAGATTTTTCTTGGTTTCAGATATTTTATTGTTTTCTGATCTGTTCTGATTTTCATAAATTGTTTACTTGCGTTTTGAAAATATTTAGTTGTACTAAATAAGACTTAATTATTTTTGTGACAATATCTTTATTAAATTAATTAGTCTTTTCAATAGAGATGTTCATTTGAATTGTAAACTAACTTTCAGTTTTATATTTACTGTTTATTAGTACTCCTTAATTGAGCTGAATATGTAACTGTTCATATAATATGATATTGAGTGGACTCTTAGAGAGATTCCAATAGAAGTGATCAGTCTTTAAAATTAAGAAGTGGAAAATTCAAAATGAATGTTAATTTAAAAGAGACCAACTTTGAAGGTTTATTATTGAAAAACTAAATTTTTTTTTGGGGGGGGGGTGGCATTTTTCTTATACTTTGTAGTGTTTTAGTTATTTGACTTAATATTTGAGTATGTATGTGAATATGTTTTATCTGGTTTTGGAATAAACCATACAAATGTTTTTTAAAACTCTAATTATCTTTAGAGTTTTGTTTTGCATTTATGTCTTGGTTTTAAGATGCAGTTATAAACTGGTTCACTAGATGACATAAAATTTCCTTGCAAGTAAAAGTTTCCAGTTGAAATCTGCTTCCTTAATGTCATTAAATTTTCAAGGATGAAATGTACTTGTTTGGGATTTATATTCAGTGGTAGGTTCAATTGTACTCATAAGTGAGGATGGACTATTTTTGTTAAATTTTAAGTATAAATAACTAGTAATGCAATAGTTTTACTAACTGTCAATATTCTTTTTCAGTGAGTGTGTCAAATTTGTGAAAGAATTAAATGTCCCTCTCTTAGTTCTTGGTGGAGGTGGCTACACTGTCAGGAATGTGTCAAGGTGTTGGACTTATGAGACATCTCTTTTAGTTGAAGAAAACATTAGTAGTGAAATTCCATATAATGGTATGTTAATGTATTAAAGGCAAGTCTATTTCAGTCATTGAAAAGTTATTATAAAACTGCTCTGCATTGTTATCTACAGTTGTCCTCTTGAAATACCTTGAACATCATCTATTTTGCAGGGCTGGAGTAAAAGTATTTATTGAATCCTCATAATGCTTTCTATATAGGGGCCATTGTTGCCCAGTTGGAAGAGAAACGAATTAGCAATTGGAGAGTTGTGAATTCGAAACTGTCCAACCAAAGACCATAGTGTACGTGCGGGTCTGGTGCACGTTAAATCTCGTGGCCTCAAATAGCCTCACGTTAGCGTGATTGTGAAAGTTTCGATAGTAGGATCCAAGCTCAGGTGTTGACCTCATCATCTGACCGTATTTCAAAATTACTAGGAAGCATTGTCCTCGGATCATCCTTCAGGATTGATCCTGAACTCGCCAATAGCCCTTTGTGTTGTTCCAGTGAGGCATTAATTAACTACCTACCCCTTCTAGGTAGAGATCTGCAGGCCTCACTTTGGAAAAGCTTCTAAACTAATTTGTTTTTAATCCTTTGCAAACAGGAATTTGTAATGTGTTTATGTACTGATATGAAATTTTAATTTGCTGTAGCCATAGCCCTTATAATCATCCCAGTAAATCAGATTACTATCCTCTTTTTTAGTTGCCTCAATCTGTAAAGGGTTAATATTCAAGTTTTTGCATACAAGCAATCAAAACTTTATCAAGTCTCCTTCAAACATGAAAGTTAAGAAACCTTAAAAAATTATGCTCCTCCCATTTGAGTGTAGGAGCGTATCCACATTTAAATGCATCAAACATTATTCAATAAGCCCTTTGACTCTAGTTTTCTCTGCTATTTTCTATTTTAGAAGCAGATTTTAATAAATTCTACCAAGTTATGAAATTTTAAAAATTAATTTAATTAGCACTCATGTTAGAAAGGATTTTCTAACATGAAAATTTGGCTGATTTAGGAGCTTTTATAGAAGACTATTTTTGCTTTTATTTTTAAGAATTCTTTGTACTAAAACTATTTTACACATCCTTCCTTGTAGCAGCCCCGAAATACCCTAAAATTGCCAGGTATACTAGCATGGTTCAATGCAGTCAAAATGCAATGGGCATTTTCTGCAGCATTGTTCGTATATATCAGACTTGACTTGATTTTGAAAAGTTTGAATGAATATGTTTATTATCAAATGGTTTTTCTTTCTGAAATACCTATAAGTTGTTCGGAATTTTAAATTATTTTTAAATAGTATTTTCCTGCATGAACCAAAAACTACTCATTGAAAACAGTTTGTATTATGAAATTACTCTAGATTGAACTGACTACATTTATGGATGCATGTTATTAATGATTTTATTTCTTGGGGTGAGTTACCACACCTGAATTTCACCAACATAATAGTGAAACTTGAATTTTAGATTTTCAGTTATAAGTTGAAAATTTGAATCAAATAATTTAAATGCCATCTTAGGCAATCTTTTTAGATCTTGCTAAGTCATTTGAGGAAAGTAATGCATGCTTGTAATATGAAGCTTTGCCTACCTAAGAAACAACAGTTGTAGAATCAATATTCTATTTGATAACATTTGGTATTTGCAATATTAGAGTAATTACTGTTTTGGTGAAGTTCAGATTGTTTGAAAAATATTTATAAATTATGAAAGTAACTTTTCAAATTCATAGTTTATTGTTAAATTTTTTTTATCAAACATATTTAGTTTAATGTATTAGTTGAATTGATACAGTAAATCTCATTTAAATATTTCTTGTGGAAAATGGAATATTTTATTTTCTGTCTTTGACAAGTTGGCATTTGAGTCACATGATTTTATTCATTCAGTTGAGAAAGAGGTTAAATGTAAACAATGCATTCCCACAGTTGGCATCTTGATTTCTTTCTAACATGAGAAAATGGTAAGAAGACATCACAATGGTGAAAATAGAAACATGTAGTTTTTGTGTGGGTTCTTTAAGTTATGAAGCAGGTTAAATATAGACAATGTTCCTAAGACTGATGCCACTGTGCTTGGATATATTTTTGGGAAAATTTAAGACAAAATATGAAACCAGTATTTTTCTTATCAGAGATAGTAATATGAATTTTATATCATTGTTCATGTATTTTGATTCAAAAATAGGCATATTTGATTTTATGAAATATTTTTTGTTTTTAGAATACTTTGAATACTTTGCTCCTGACTTCACCCTGCACCCAGATATTAACACAAAGCAAGATAATGCTAATTCTAAACAGGTATTCCAATTTAAATACTGTTTTGTCAACATCTGTTTTTATTTAGTCTGATCTCAATACGAGAAATTGATTTTGTATTTCAATTTCCAAATTGTTTTAAAATCTATTTGAAAAACACTAAATATCGGGAAAAAAACTTGTTCATAAAATGGTGACTCGATGTTACAAAGAAAGGCTTTTTACAAATTATCACTCCACGAAAAAGTGGTTTTTCTGTTTCTCAACTTTGGTGGTTGGTTATCTCTTGGGTCATAATCATCTTAAAAGCTACAATTTAAAAAGTTTGGCGATCGATTTTTTTGAGGCAAATCACCAGGGTCAATGAAAATTAACGCACCATTTCTTAAGCCAATAGCATAAATCGCTGATTCTGTCATGAGATCATGCTTTCATTATGTGAGAAATTAGTTTTATAACCCTGACCTACTGCATTCAAATTGTATCAAAAACTTAAATATAAAGTCATGGAATTGCTCTTACAAGACATGCACATTAGAGAGAACATTTTCTATTAAAATTGAAGGAATGTTAACTCAGTGCCAAGCTATGTCAAACATTTGTTCCCGTTTATACTGCTCCTGACAGCATATTCTGGACAATTTGTGCATAAGCATGAGTTGGTATAAAAATTTATGCAAAAAAGAATATGTACTGGAACTGTTCCACAACTGTCAATGTAGAAATACCATCAATCTTGGGAAATGCCTTCAGTATGGGATAAATTGCTGTGATTTAAATTTTTGCAGCAGTAAACTTATCAGTAAAATATACTGGTATAATAAAAAGCAATTTCAATAGGATTGTTACTGTTTGTGAATAATGGTATGTAGTTAATTGCTAAAAATGCTTCTGCCAGTATTAAAAATTCTGGTTTCATACTGAGGAAATAATTTAATTTCTAAATTTTTAGTTCTGCGATACTGTTTTATGCTTAATTATCACATTTTGTATTTTACTTGATAAATTTGTTTATGGGCAGCTAAAACTGCTACTGAAATAAGCCTTAAGGGAGGACTAATTATGTAACTTATTTTTTAAGAATTTGTGCTACTAAAAATACTATTTTAGAAGTGATGCCTGATGCAAGCACATTTTGATTGATGGTTAGTAGAACATATTTAATATTGAAAACTAGATTGCACACTGTTCATTATGTATTTAGAGGGTGTTCAAGTTGAGGGCTGCATTTTCAAATTTCATGGGCAGCTTTTGATTTATATTTATAGGATATCTTGCATACCAGGATGATTTTGCATGTCTTGGGAAAAAATGTTAAATTTCACTTAAAATTTTGTTGACATAGAAAATGTCAAGTGTTTTAATAGACTGACTTTATCAGACATCAATTTGCTTGTGTGAGAAAAATTTCCCAACCCAATTCAACAATCTATCCAAGTGCTGAAGTTGCTACAGATATTTTATTTCCTGCAAAATTTCTTTTGTTGCATGTTTAAAACATGATTATGGACGTTTGGCATTGGTCATGTGTAATAAGTAAAATGTAAGAAATGCAATACCTTGTATTCATAAATGTTCATTTAAGTAACCCGATATACACAATAATAATTTTATGTAGTTTGTTGAAACATTGCAAGCAGAGGTAAGGGTTTCTGTCTCAAAATGTTACTTTGCAGTTTGTTTACTTGCAGTGTGACTTCTAGCTCTATGCCTTTCAAGTTGTCTATATTGTCTTTAACATTTCTTGCAAAAATTTTCTATTGCGCACTGAAAACAAGAATGTAGGGTGTAAAGAGAAAATTGACCCAGTTAGCTTGGCATGTGATAAGGTGGTGTTAAGCGAATTTTCTACGGATCAAAACTTAATGGAAGGAAATATAGAAAGGGAGACAATTGTGGCTAAGATAGATAATCAATGACCATGTTTGAAGTGCTTTAATTTGAAAATATAAGTATTATTAATATATATTGAAATTAATGATAATTAGAATGTTATGTAAAGTTATTCCATGAACCTGTGGTGTTGACTACACTGAAGTACCAAAAAGCTGGTACAGGTAAGGGGCTATGCACATCATTTGTCTGCCAGTGCATATATCAGACAATAGACATCTGTGGAAGCATTTACAGCTCCTTCCACTATGAGAATGGCAAGTTATGATTTAAAGCGATTTTCAACATGGTTTAATAGTTGGAATACAACGGAATTGTGGAATACTCTGCAGGAAGTATGGTGTTCTATGCCTGTAGAATATTTTGGCAAGCTTGTGGAGTTCATGCCCCATCACATTTTTGCAGTTCTATGACTCATGGGAGGCCTACCAAATATTTGAGTGGTGTACCAGTTTTTCTGGCACTTCAGTGCAAATATTTATAAGCAATTTCCAATTCATGAGTTTAAAAAGGTTTAAGGAAAGAGCTTGAGCAAAGAATTGACATAGTTGTTATTTTTAAAATATAATATACCATTTTATATAGCATTGGTTCCTAAAGCTAATGATATAAATATTGATATGTGCATATAAATATGATGACTGTATTTGTTCTATTTTTGTTGATATTGGATTTAATCATTTATCAATTTTTCTCAAAATTTATTTTTTAGTTTAAGCTAATGAATTAAAGGCACCTCATATAATAGCTAAGTATTCATAAACTACATGTATCAATTTCTGTTTTAAAATCTTGCTACAATCTGAGTTTTTTAAAAAGCTGCCCATTGTAAATGTTTCAGTTTGCTTAAAAGTCTTTCAAAGGAGAGGAATTGTAATCTTATCCTTTAGGAATAGTGATTGAGGTATAAAAAAATATTTTCAGTGTCAAAATACTTTTCAGTAGGGTAACCTAGTCAGTTATTGACACCTCGGACAGTTATTGACACCTTAATCTAATTTTAAAAATGAGCTTTCATGTCAATGTTCAGTTTCAAATAAGGGCGGGAAAAGTTCCTTGTGAATCATAGAAGTCAGCTGTGTTAAAAGATTTTCAAACTGTAAACATCAAGAAAGGTAATATAACCGTAATCAAGAAGTATACAAAGTACTAGTTAAGAGGACAGTTTCTTCTGATTTTGCTAAGAAAAGAGCATGGGCATTTTTGTAAGATAGATTAGCCATAGTTTCCTTTGCATAAGCCCATTTATACTGCAAAAATAAACTAGATAAGAATGAAGGGATATCAATAACTGGTGTCAATAACCGATTTTGTATTATTTATTCTCAATATATTGCAAAATACCTTCCAGGGATAATAGTTTACATTTACAAACACAAAGTGAAGTTTAATGGAAAAATTAATCATGTTTACTTTCTTTATTTGAAGTACTAACTTATACTGCTCACTTCAACAGCATTTGTTTGTAACTGTCTATTTTAAGAGATTTTATTTTTTCACAACGAAAATTTTCTCCTGTGTCCCTACCTTTTCATAATTACATTTAACATGGATGTTGTATTCAGTTAAGAAAACTAAATAAATAATGAAACATTGATCCTTTATATTTTTCAGTACCTTGAAGCAATTATTAAATCAGTGACAGAAAACTTGAAAGGTCTCATCCATGCTCCTAGTGTACAAATGCAGGATGTTCCTGAAGATTTTCTTCGCGAGCAATTAAAAGATGACAAAGAACCTGATCCTGATGTTAAAATGACTGTACAAGAGGCAGAAGCAAAGTAACTTCGTTTCCTTCTCCCTTTAAAAAAATTCATTAAGTATATGTGATACATGAATTGAGAATAAATTGAAAAGTAATCTTGTGGATCTTTACATTAGTGTTTAAATTTGATGGTTCAGATTACTAATCAGGAACCTTGCTTGTTTATAATGTAATGAAAATATCTTCGGTTGAGAACTACTGATTCCTTTATCAGGAATAAATTCTCTCTTGAAAGGGCATCAGTCCAAGCATTTCTATCCTTTCCATAAGAAACAGAATGTCATTTAACTAAAAATACTTTGGTATGTGGATGGGCCCCATATGTAGTATAAAACTCAGCCTCTGCCAATAAACAGATATGTGACTCTTATTTTCAGTGACTAAAGAGAACTTCTTGATCAATTATGATTATCATCATGATCGATACCATTTTTCTCTGAGTGTCCTTCAAAGTAAGGAAACAAATAATTTTTTGTTTAAAAAAGGGGTTCATTCTTGGGGTGTTATATTTAATGAGTAGAAGCAAATCTTCTAACATTCCAAAATAACAACATGCACCATGTCCTAGGTTACTTCATTTTCTTTAATGAAAGAAAATAAAATTTAAAGTTAGATTTAAATTATGATTTTAAAAGAAAATAAACTTTTAAATCAAGATTTAAATTGATATACTCTGCATTATTGTACCTTAAGGATGTGGAGCTTAGGTTTATGTTCTAAAGTCAGAAAGGTACAAAACAACTCTTGAAATCATAACGCCTTACCACTGCTATATCCAAGAAATTAGAATTCACTTATTAATCAGGGTTCCAATATCAAGAATAGGGCATTCATGGAAAATACCTTTGCATTCATTATATAACTTCTGAAAGAGGGTAAAATAGGAATCTTCTATTGATTATTGTAGATTATTCTTTATGGGCTCATCCACATGATTAACCTAATTAGCCCTTGTGTTGCAAAAAATAACCATGGAGCAACAGACCAAACCACATGATTAAAAAATTCCTTTGTTTCCTTCCTGTTTAAGGGGTTGTCGTGGCTCAGTGGGTATGCCCACTGCACTAGCAATCTTCGAGTTTTGGCAGCACAGGTTCGATTCCTTTCAAGTGCATTCCTCCCTGGGTGTATTTCTCTCTTCTGTGTCAGTAAAACTTTCTTTGTGTGTGTCTATTACTTGATATTGTATGTAGTCTGGCGTAGCATGGCCAAATATGGCCCTTGTGCCATAAAACACCAAAACCAGCTAACCCTCCTGTGTAAAAAGTTTTAAAAGCAAACAACAAAAAAGTTACCTCATCCTTGAAATTTACTTAATATTGTCCTACAGTATTTGACTGTTTTCGAAAGGAAATTCTATTAAATGGCTTACATTTTTATTTGTTGTATATATTATATAGTGATTATTTTGTAATTATGATTTAAATATTTTTAGAGTGGACCCATCAAATGAATTTTATGATGATGATAAGGATCAAGATAAAGAAATGGAAGTAACAGAATCGTGAGATATTGTATAGCCTGTAATATGAAGATCTAACACCAACAAGAAGAATAAAAAATGAACATGAATCGGAACTGATTTTATTTAAAAGATGCCATGTGGTATTCTTAACTGATAAACTTATTTAAAGGTGTGGACCCACCTTTTGAATTTTATGATAAGGATGAAAAGAAATGTGAACTCTTATGGATTTTCCGAAATTGTTAGTACTGTGAATAGTGAGGTTCTATAGAAAAATCTCACTAGATTTGCAGTCTGCATCCTTCAGGGAAGAGTATTTTTTCCATTACTATACTTCATTGCAGTTGTCAATCCGCCAATAAACAAATGTTGTCTTACTTTTTATTAATTTTAAATTTAAAGTTTTATAAATTTTAAAATTATTATATCCTTTTAGATGACTCATTTAAAGTCGAAACAGTTTAGCCATTCATTATTCACTGTTGCAATATCCTTGAAAATATTTGTATACAGTATTACATCTGAAGAAGATGTAGCAATATGAGGCTAAAATTATACGGAAATCTATCTCCACTGTCAGGTTAACTTTACCTGCTTTAAAAATACTTTCAGTGAAGAAAGATAATTGAAAAGTATTCATGAAGATTGAATGCTTATAATAATTCTCTAAATCAGAATTAATGCAACCACTAAAGCATAAAATATAACTAATCTGTACAGTTACTATGTATCCTTATAATCAATTTGTTTCAAGGTGATCTTGTCTTTTATTAGATTATGGACAGAGTGTATATCTTATTCTGCCTTATATTTGTACAATGCCTATAAGAATGTTTAATGTGTAATAAATATTTTATTTTAATTTCTTTGTTATTTTGTTGTATTTCTGTGACGATTTCAAAAATCATGCTATTTGAGGGAAATTCATCAGAGATAATGTTAACATTATCTCTGCCAATTAGTATAGCATGTTCAAGTTGTTATGCCTGCCCAAAGCTGACTACAGAATTATTGACAGCATGGCTAAAACAACTTGGGATAGTAATACAGTGGTATCTCGGTATATGTCCTTAATCCATTCCGGATTCTTGGACTTTAACCAAACAGGACATATACCAAATGAATTTTTCCCATAAGAAATAAGAGGAAAATGGTTAATCTATTCCCATGAAAAAAAAAATCCTATTGTTATTGGCATAATATAATATTGATGGGGTTGTATTAAAAAGCCATTGCTGGCTTTAAACACTTCACTTTCTCAGCTTGTTCCTGCCTTGTTTTTCAAAAGATCGGCATGCATCAGTTTTGCCTTTTCGCAAATCATTGCCTCCGGTACGCTTTCGCCGGCACACTGTTTTTCTGTTATCCAGATCAAAAGCAATTTTTCAACATGCTCTAATGTCCCTGATCTTTGTTTCGTAATCGATTTTACCCCCTTCGCAATCTTAGTTGATTTAATAACGTCTTTGTTTTACACAATCGTAAATGAATTTACTAAAAATTTACTCGAAAAAACAAAATCACGTGAAAATTCAGTTATAGCGCGGGTTCACTGAATGGGTTCAACTGGCGTACTGACGCTCGTGGGCAGTCGTGGCTTTGTCTCGAGAGTTGAACAAGGGTAGCGCGCATACGAGTCGTATACCAAGCAAAATTTTTCACGTCTGAGCAGGACGTATACCAAATTGGACTTATTCCAAAGCGGGAGTATACCGAGGTACCACTGTATTTTAAAACTTCAGTTCCTACAAAAATTCTGATTTGGGGTAACGAAATATATTCATGTTTTCCTCTTCTATTTGTTCAGTCAATGAATTGCTAGAACAGGAAGGTCATACATATTGCTTTTATTTAGTCTCTTTATTTGAAGAGTTCCAATAAAAAGGCATTCCCTAATTTTTATTGACCCTGATTGATCTGCTCTCCTGTTTTACCCTCACCTACTCCTGCTTTTAGCTTTTTTCCCTCCCCCATTATTTTGTGTTTGATGCAGCTTGACCAAATATGGCCTTTGCACCATAAACCCCACATCAACCAATCAATCCTAATTATTAATGTTCTATTACAACTAAGTAATCTATTTTTAGTAGCTTGCTTTCTCACAGTGTCATTGCATAAGTTGTGTAATCACTACTAATTGAGAAATTGACTGGCACTGTTCTGAAAAGCGAAAATATACAGATATATTAAATTATCCACATAATTTAGTTTGGAGGGAAATATGTAAGTTTTGATTTTAGAACTTAAAAATGCGGTTTAATGCAATTAAATAAAACAATGTCAGAAGTTCAAGTTGGTATATAACAATCGTTGCACTGCCTCATCTAATAAACCCAAATTATATTTTGTATGGTATGTGAATATAAATCTATTGCTTATGGTGTTAGTGATGGTTTCTGACACTTGTGTTTAAATAGGAAGCATATACCTACAACAAATGGTTGAGGAAAAAAAGGTACTTTCCAAGGTATACCTACTGCTAAATTTGTATTTCAAGTTGGAAGGTATCTTATGGAAATTTAGTGTTATCAAGGCGTAATAAACATTCTGATTAATACAAATACATTCCCTCATATCTTATGTTGTGTTTTTGTTTGGCATAGCTTGACCTAATATGGCCTTTGTGTTAGAAAACCCAAAACCAACCATATCTTATGATTCATTTTAATGTATGACTCAAAATTGATGTACTCAGATCTAGGTATCAAGGAACTTCAATATTCTAGCAGGGTCATGCAGAAGGGAGGGCTACAGAGCACCAGCTTCTTCCATTTTCAGTGAGTCAAGTGAACTTTTGTAACTGCTTTGATCATGAAATTGTGCAATAAAAGTTACAATGCAGTAACCCCTTGATGTACTGTGCTTCTTGGGAGTCGAGAAAAAGCACAATATATTGAGGGCCGAGATAAATTTACTTAGAGAAAATAGCTTAGTTCAAACATGCGTTTTTTTGTTTCAAATTTGCTCTAGTGTGACGTTAATTACATTACCATTCCATTTGTATAGAATTATAATTCGTATAATATTTTTGGGTATATAAGGTACCCATTTATATACACTACTATATATTTTCTACCTTCCGTTTGGGGAACCTCCCTGACTTGACGTCTGGATGCCTATGAAATTTATCTTTGGCCGCAGGGGCCATGGATACAGACTAAGATAACTGGTGGAAACAGGTGACCTTCCAATTCCAAAAGAAGCAGATTTCCTCCGCTATTTACAAACTTAAAATTCGTCAGATGACGAGTAATAAAGCTGTGTTACGAGGGGTTACTGTATTTGTGTAGAAGCTTTGAAGCCTGTACAAACGCATGCTTCAGGATCAGGGGCACACTCAGAATATCAATCTGGAGGGGCTACATTTTTATCGTAAGCTCTGTAAAGGGTGATTTACAAATTTTGAAATACAGACTAGATTTAGAGTTACCCAGAGACTAGTTTTAGTGAGCCTAGACTAGTTTGGAGCCCTTTTGACTGGACTAGTTTTGGAGTGTGTTATCTAAAGACCAGTTGGAAGTGACCAAAAATTAGTATATTTTTTGTATGTCCCAGAATTGTGGTAATTTATGCGTGTCAAGATGAAAAGGGTTTAAAATTGTTCGCTTTAGGTGATTGTCGACATTTTTTCCGAGGCGAGGCCAGTTAATTATCGACATCCTGGGCTTCAGCAGCCGGGATTTCGCAGCAACAACATAAACATAGTTCCCACGTAGTCATCTGCTGCCCTCCCATCTTTAGATGTATACGAGCACACATCACAACCCCGAGGTACCTGATTGATCTTTCCTCCTTTCATTTTTAGTCATCAATAGTCCGTTATGTTGCTCCAGTGCGATGTTAGTTAAACACCTACCTCTTTCATTTTTACCCACGCCTCTTCCTACTTCACTTCGCCCTCTGGGGCACCTCTTTGGGTGTGTACGGACACACATCACAACCCCGAGGTACCAGAGGATCTTTCATTTTTACCCTCGCCTACCCTTCTGTTTTTTTCTTCCTCACTCCTTGCGTTGTCTGTCTTGTGTTTGGCATAGCTTGGCCAAATATGGCCCTTGCGCCATAAAACCCAAAAACAACCAACCCATCTCAATAGTAATTCTGTGTCGCTAAGAAATTCATCAGTTGGTATTTTGGTATTTTTTCAATTAACGTCACACTGGAGCAACACAATGGGCTATTGGTGACGGTCCGGGATCAATCCCAAAGGGAAAGATCCGAGGACAACACCACGTAATTTTGAACCACGGTCAGATGACGAGGCAACACCTGAGCTGGCACCCCACTCTCCAAACTTCCACACCACACCAACGTCACCAACCAACAGTTGTCAAGGGAGACTGCTAAACCTTTTTAAACTCTCACGGAATAGACACGGGGTCTCTCCTGATAAATGTCAAACCACAAGAAGCTGTTTACCATGCTGAATTCGATAGGTAGTTAATTAACGTCGCACTGGAGCAATGCGACAGGCTGTTGGCGATCTACCGGGATCTATCCCGAAGGGAAAGATCAAGGACAACGCCTCGTAATTTTGAACCTCGGTCAGATGATGGGGCTAACACCTGAGCTGTGGCACCCCTCTTCAAACTTCCACGCCATGCCAACGTGAGGACTTTTGAGGCCACGACAGATTCAACGTGCACTAGCTCCCGTGTACACGACGGTCTTTGGTTGGACCTAGTTTCGAACTAGCAACCCTCCGGTTGCTAATCCGTTGCCTTCCAACTGGGCTACCGCGGTCCAATGCATATTAAGCGATGAAAACATTTTTTACACCTTGGTAGATAATTGTTAATTTTTTTGAGGAATTACTTTAAAATAGCCTCAAGCTAATATTGATGTAGGTAGGTAGTTAAATTTACGTTGCACTGGAGCAACAACACAACGGGCTATAGTTGACGGCCCGGGATCAATCCCAACAGCCGAATATTGAATTGTTTCTGGAAATTCGCTTTTTTATTTTTCTTTCTTAAGGGGCGATTCAAAGAAATGCGAATTTTTGAGAAGATTGAGTCAGAGTAGCTAACACTGTCCGTGTTTTACTTCCGTATTTCGTAATGCGTATTAAGGTAGGTAAGCATTTGAATTTACGTCTCGCTGGAGCAGCACAGCAGGCTATTGGTGACGATCCGGGATCAATCTCGAAGCGAAAGATCCATGGACAACTTGTTATTTTGAACCTTGGTCAGATGACGAGGCTAACACCTGACCTTGCACCCCACTCTCCAAACTTCCACGTCAACGTGAGGGCATTTGAGACCACGACTGATTTAACATGCACCAGCCCCCTCGTACACGACGGTCTTTGGTTGGAGCTAGTTTCGAACTCGGAACCCTCAAGTTGCTAATCCGCTTTTCTTCCAACCGCGGCCCAATGCATATTAAGTGATGACAAATTTTTTTAATAATGAATATTGATTCGGTTATTTAAAAGAGAACAGTATAACAATTTTTGAAGAAAAAAAACGTGTTTCATGGCTTTATAGTATTTTATCAGTACAGGTATTTCAAATATCAGAAACCAACACCTTTAGGAGGGCTAAATTCCTTAGGCTTCCCCGCTGAATACATCAATAAAGTTATTAGTTATATTATTAGAGCTCCTTGTTGTCACTCATATTTATTGAGACTTAAGGTAAGAAGATATTTTATGACAAATGGTTTTCATTAAAATCAAATTGTCATTGTTACTGTTACTATTTGCCCAACTGACTTCAATTCGTCACGTAAGTATTGAATCCAAGCAGAGAGGCTTCTCATGTTGAGTTCAAACAAAACTCCAGAAAAAGTTTGTGTGGATGGAAATGACAACTCAGAATCGAATCTGAAAACTGGTAAAAGCAAATATAAATAAATTTATAAAAAAGTAAATACCCTGTAAATATAACGAAACGTTTTTGATATGCCCTTCTCGGAGAATTTATCGGCATATATGGAAGTTATATGTTGTATTATTGGGGATCCTTGTTATTACATTTATTGAGTTTGTTTCTGAAAATAAGCCTTGCCAAAGGACTTCAGTTAGTCCATTTCGCGAAATTTTGAATCAAACCAGAGGCTTCATGTCGAGTTTAAACAAAATTCCAGAAAAGTTTCAGTGCGTAGAAATGACGACTCAGAATCGTAATCTAAAACCCTGTAAAGATAACGAAATGTTTCGACACGCCTTTCTTGAGGAATTTATGTGCATGTTTGGAAGTTATTTGTTGTATTATTAAGGACTTGTAGTTACTCATATTGCTTGAGTCTTATGGAATATTTTATGTAATCAGAAGTTATGATCACACACACACACACACACACACACACACACACACACACACACACACACACACACACATTGCAAGGTTTTCATTAAAATCATTTTGTTACTGAAAATAAGTTCAGTTCGTCCATTTCGCGTAAGTATTGAATCAAGCCAGAGGCTTCATTATGCCGAGTTCAAATAAAAATCCAGAAAATGTTTCAGTGGATAGAAATTATAACCCAGAATCGTAATCTAAAGACGGGTAAAAGCAAAAACAAATACTCTGTTAAGGTAACGAAATGATTTTGATATGCCCTTCTCGAGGAATTTATCGGCATGCATGGAAGTTATTTGTTTTGGGGTTCCTTGTTTATTACATTTAGTGTTATGAGATATTTTCGGTAATAATGTAGAAACTACAATCATTGCGTGTTTTCGTTAAAATCACTTTGTTACTGTTAAGAAGTCTCGACAATTGACTTCAGTTCGTCCAATTCGCTTAAGTATTGAATCAAACCAGTTTTTTCATCATGCCGAATTCAAATAAAACCCTAGAAAAAGTTCCAGTGTGTAGAAATAATAACTCAGAATCGTAATCTAAAAACGGGTAAAAAACCTGTAAAGATAACGAAATGTTTTTGACAATCCTTCTTGAGGAATTTATGTACTTGTTTGGAAGTTATTTGTTGTTTATTAGGCTCCTTGAAGTTACTCTCATTACTTGTTCTTATAGAATATTTTCTGTAATAATTCAGAAGTTATGATCATAGCAGGGTTTTCATTAAAATCACTGTACTCTTTATTGATCTCGCCAACTGACTTAGTAAGTGTTCCATCAAACCATGATGGGCTTCATTGTCCCAATGTCTCGTTTTTGCCTCAAAGAAATATGGCCAGCCTAACATAGCCCCTTTCTGACAAAGTCACTGCTGGCTACACTTATCGTTTTATTTTTTCATGAATAGAAACATACATAGCATGAAGATTCTGCCTTTCCCCAGTACCGTTTTTATTAACCCAATGTCTCGTTTTTATCTCAAAGAAACATGGTCAGCCTAACATAGCCCGTTTCTGACAAAGTCACTGCCTGGTTACGCTTCTGTTGTGACAATTGTTTTCCCTCTAACGAGTCTACCATAACCGAAAACAAAACAAGCTTCAACTTCTCCGCTCTTCGGCTACCTGTTTGGTGAAAAGTTCACGGATACCCCGCCACCTGGCGGATAATACAACTTCCATCGTTCCCGAACGCACCTCGGAATTCCCGTTTGAAGTCAACATCACGAAACCTTAGCGTCCCTTTCTCTAATATAGCATCACCTAACATCGCCTTTTAAACATCTGATTATCCGATTCAGCAAGCGGTAGAAGATTCACGAGAAGTCGACGAGGTTTTCCTAGTGTTCGATGGTTCTTTTTTCCCAAAACCACAAATATACCAACCTGCCTCGCTGGATAATTCGATGCCGTATGAGCCATTAGTTTCGAGTGCCCGCTGTGTTACTCTGATTTTTCCTTTTCTTTTTATTCGCTCGCCGTATTGGCCCGAGGCATTAGCCCAGCATTGAAAAACGCAGGGGCACCAGCATTGCATGGGGAGTGTTTAGAGGTTCACAGTTCTGCGTCTGATATTCGGTTGATCGCCATCTAACCGTTCGCTCCACCGCATGCAAAGAGGTGAGTTCATTGTTTTGATATTTAGTGTTTGGATGGACAGGTGAATGTATTGACTCTCACATCAATTCCCGATCCCTTCAATTGTTGCACTTGAATTCAAGATAATTTCTGATTGCATTATTAGTACTTACCATTGAAGTCAGTAGCATAGCCAGTGTTTCATTTCGGATGGGGGCTCTAAGTTAGAAATGGAATTTTTGTGTTAACTCCCACATCAATTCTGATCCCTTCTATTCTTTCATATTTCATAGCTGATTAATTTTATAAATTATTACTTAATTTAATTACTCATATTTTGAATGAAGAATATCACAAAAGTATTATATACGTTTATATATATATTTCATTTGGGAGATAAAAACAAACACACAACCAATACTTTTTGGGGATGACTCCTTTATCTACGTCACTGATTAAAATTTAAATAGAAATGTATTAATTTTTTTTTCTATTCATAAAAATTAACAAATAAATTAGTCACAGTGAGGAATGGTCTTTTTGGCACCTCACAGTTATGCTTTTTTATGTACGGGTGCTTCTAACTACTTAAAATGAAATGAGGTGACTACTTGAAAAGTATAAATTAAACAATTCTAAATTTAAAGGTTTTATAAGTTATCCGTTCACTTTTTCAGTGTTGCACTCGATTCATTCTTTGTGATACATCTACTGTCATTTGCCCATTGAGTACACTGAGGTCAAAGTCCAACTGTCAATATATGTAGTTTTGAAGTTCAGTCTTGTTAGTAAGTCAACATTGCTTTTCATAGTTGTCATTGCAAGTCTTATGAAACAATTATTTTTGTTTATTCTCCCCCTACATTTTTTATCTGCATATTTGTGACACGTATTCCTCATTTTTGGGGACTCAGCCCAGCTCATAAAAGTATTGGGGGCCCCCAAGGGGTTCGGGCCTCTTGGAAGGTGATACACTTGTGCTCTGGAACTTGACCTCGTTCGCATGACTGTCATTTTTCTTACTGTTATTAAAAAGTTGAAGTACTTGATATGCTGA
This sequence comes from Meta bourneti, assembly GCA_933210815.1. Lineage (NCBI taxonomy): Eukaryota > Metazoa > Arthropoda > Arachnida > Araneae > Tetragnathidae > Meta > Meta bourneti. The sequence goes on from OW119933.1 coordinate 46,157,389, forward strand.
TACCTTCTGTTCTCACTTTTCGTTTTGTTAAAGCGACATTTCACCGTTTTGAGAACAATGAACCTGTTATGAATACCTTCTCTTGCTATTCACAGGGGTTGCTGGAATGCTCTAGCAATAAACTTTTAATTCTTATTTAGATTAATTATAATTTAACAAAAAATAATAACTCCTTTTTGGCTGCTGAAAATGGTTGTTGAAATACTCTAACAATTAAACTTGTAATTCTTTTTTTATTTATAGATTAATTCAAGTTAATAAACTCTGAATACCCCCTCTTTTACTGTTCACAGGGGTTGTTTAAATGTTCTAGCACTTAACTTTTAATTTAACTTTAGCTTTTTATTTAAAGGTATGTGCTATTTTTCATCAGTTAAAATTTTTATAGGTTGTGAACATGTGTCAGTTGTCATTACTGAAACTCAAAGCATCGACATGTACCTCCGAATCATCAGACCTCATTAATTACGAATAATATATTTGATCAGTGGTTTCTAACTTTTTGCACTGATGAACACCTCTGAGATTATTTTTATTGCGAACCTCTAAGAAAAATTACTTACGTCCAATGAGGCCAAATCTTGAATGTTCTCTGAAGCAATAATTCACAATTTTTGGTGTGAAACTTGCATAGAGTTCTGAATTATATCATAAGTCACATATTTGAAAGCTTCTGAGAGATTTTAAAAACTTGAATACGACTATTAATTTTATTAATGTTATTTAAGAAATTTCTATCATTATGTAATTTGCTATTCACGAATTTGATAAGTTATTCATTTTGATTATGAAGGCCAAATAATAGGATAAATTGTTCGACTTGAAAATAGGCCAAAACGTTTTGAAATTAAATCACATATTCTGAATTTGTAAATTAAGTAATAAATATTGTAATAAAAAAATTAAGTAAAAAAGTAAATTGCAGCGTAACATCCGTCAGGGACAGCTGTTCTAGATAGGGAAAGACAAAAAAGATAATTCTTATTTGATTTTTAAGCAAAAATATAGTTGGATGGTGATTGGGTTTTTATGGCGCAAAGTCCAAAAAAGACAAACTGCACCAACTCAAGGTAATACAATAAAATCTGTGTAAATATAAAACTTTAAAAGAAGTAACGATCAAGCGCAAGAATTTTGTAGTGGAAAGTTTAAAATCAAATTAAAATGAGTATACTTTTCAAATAACATGTTGGTCAACATGAGAATTCAGAAAACAAATTGTACGGTTAAAAGTGGATTTAAAGAGTTGACTATAAAATACCGACTGCTGATCAATAAGCATGAATATAAAATTGTAGAATTAAAACATGAGTATGTGTAAATTATTGATTTAAACCATGTTGACTAGCAATATAATGTATATTTAAAAAAAATCGGAAATTATATGTATTATATTAAGTGTCATATACTTTACAGTTGGAAAATATAGAATTCAAAAGTAATGAGGTTTTCTTCCGAGTTACAAAAATCTCCAGAACTCGAGTCAGTTCCCCTACGAAAAATTTCTATAGAATTCTACAAAAATTTCTATAGAATTCTACAAAAATTTCTATGGAATGTGGTCTATAGAATCCTATAGAATTATAGCTCGTTTTATATAAGCTCTATAAAGTAACCTTTATAGAAAATATAGAAATCTGAAAAGAAAATGTATGTAGAAATCTCTATAGAATTCTATGGAAGCTCATTTCTTTTGTTTCACTACTTTGCTTTTCTGTATAACTTCTCTATAAAAATACGTTTCTATAGAATCTGAGCTCGTTTTACTCTGTAGAAATCTCCATAGAATTTTTTTTCCATAGAAACGAAATTTCGTTTCTCTATAGAATTCTACGGAACTACAATTTTGTCATAAGGGTTTTGCTTTTCTGATAGGTTCACTGAAATGCGTTAGTTAGAAATTGTACCGATCAGAAAGACAAGAGACCGTTATTATTTGATTCTGAAGCAAAAAGTGAAATTATATACATTGTATTAAGTGTCATATGCTTTACAGTTGGAAAATATAGATTTAAAAAGCAATGGTTTTCCCGAAACAAAAATCTTTCCTTAAACTCGAGTCTAAGTTATGTGACTTGGGTAGGTTTGTTTTTCTGACAAGTTCGCTTAAATGCGTTAGTTATAAATTGTGCAGATCAGATAAAATTGCTGCAATCGTCCAGCTAGTATTTCTGCCCCCAGGTGGTGAAGAAAAGAGGCCAGTTCCTCTTGTACGATGTAGAAATTCCTTTCGAAAGTCACCTTTCCAGTCTCGATCCCTAATATGCCCCCGAAGAAAATGTACTTTCTTGATTCGAAGACTGCTTTTTCTGAAGTTTTCATTGATAGGACTATAAGTTTCTGAAGACTTATCTCTCACCTTACCAAAATTTCTGTTTTCTGCCTTTCATTCTTAATGGTCTTCGTCTACAATTACATTGAGAACAATCGATGAAACGACAAAACAAATCATATTTAACCTTTTTCAAGATAGAATTCAGAAGCTGTTCGCAATAAAGCAATTTTATCAGATTTATTCACATACAGCAATTTTAATTGTCGGTGGATTTTTCCCGAGTTCAGCTGTAGGGATTTTTTGTTTAAAAGAAAAAGCTTTAATTTCGCAGATTTTGTGAGAATAGTTTTATGTTTGCTTCGATGTTTGTTTTACGAACATAGTATTTAAATTAAAATTAATTAAATTTGTGTAGTATGCAGGTTATCCCTAAATTTACTGAACATCAAATTTGTGTAGTATGCAGTTGATCTCCAAATTTATTGATACCTACATTTTCTGGCGCATTCAGTTTATGTCTGAATTTATTGATCTCTAAATTTATGTGTAATATGCAGTTGAACTCTTAAATTTGATGGAAACATTTTCTAGTATCATCCTTAGCTAATCAAAATTAATTTCCTTAAATTAAAATTTAAACTAAAATATTTACAGCTTTATAATCTTTCAAGCAATTTTAGTTATAGCCTGGGATACCAACACCTTGAGGGGCCTCTAGCCCCTTTCCAATAGTTTTTTGTTAAGAAAAGTTTTAATTTCGCACTTTATATGAATAATTTTGTTTGCTTCGATTTTTGTTTTACAAACATAGAAATCAATTTGTAATATGTAGTTGATCTCTAAATTTTTTGGAGCATGCAATTTATATCTAAATTTATTTATCTCTAAATTTGTGTGTAATACGCAGCTGAATTCTTAAATTTGAGAAATATTCACTAATATTTATCCATAGCTAATCAAAATGAACTTAAAATTTAAACAAAAATATTTTTAGCTATAAGTACACTTTTAATCAATTTTAGTTATAGCCTAGGATACCAACATCTTGAGGCGCCATCAACTAGCCCCTCAACAATATTTTTATGATTGGGGCCCTTCTCCTAAACACGAGAGGTTAATATAAATATCATATTTACTTTTCGTAAAAAGCTCGAAAAAAAGAAACACCCCTCGAATATTTGTGTGTCGTCGAGAGTAAAAGTACCATTCAATAGGAAATAAGGTCTATAAATTTAAATACACTAAATTTGCAAAGGGGGGCATCTTCATATATTGCGCTCAAACTTTATGATTCATTTCCAACAGCTACACCATAAATTTAACTTCAAATTTAAAATGTTTATCAAAATTTAACCTTGGATACCAACTTTCAAATCATTTGGTCCAACCGTTTCTGGATTGTGATTATGGACAGTTTGGGTGGTTGGGTTTTATGGTACAAGGGTCATATTTCACCAAGCTGTGCCAAACGACGTCAAATAAATGAACATACACGCAGAATTAGTTTCGTGTGCTTTATTTCATACTGTAACTCTGGAGTTACAAAGCAGTAAAAAATCGCAAACTCCTTTACAAAATAATTAGTTTATTTTCATCATTTTTCGTCTTCAGCATGCAACAACAAAAACACAAACGACTGCCTGGTTGCGTTCTTTTTTAGAATAATAATATGTGAATATTCTCGTTGCCACAATACAACTAAATAGTATTTCTTCACCAAAAAGAAAGATATTATACATAGAGACTCTACATTATTCCCTCCCCAGTAACTTAGTTACGATACAAACATCAAGTAAATTATAAGTAAATTATCAATAAGTAAATTATCAATATATAAAACTAAACATTGTAGAATTATTTACATGTTACAGTTAATGTCCATATCTCGATGGAAATCTTAACCTTCTTCCGGAACGAGAAGTCTTCGGTTCGATTCCCCTCAAGGGAAGCGTTTCTTCAATTGATTCTTGAATGGACAGAAATTTTTCGTACTTGGTAGATCGGAATCTGTTTCTTCATTCGTGACAAAAAATAAGCAGGTTTTAGTCTATCAATGGAAATATTTACTTCTTTGCCTTTTATTTGAACAGTGAAATATTTTTCATTTCTATTAATTACAGTAAAGGGTCCATTAAATGCGGATTCGAGTGGTTTTTTAACTCGGTCGATTCGGACAAAAACATGCGAACAATCCAAGTCCTTGCGAACGAATATCTTTTGGTGAATCGTTTGCCGAGGTTTAATTGGTTTTAGTAATTCCGTTTGCTTTTGTAGATCACCTACAAAATTACCTGGATCTAATTTTGTTTGAGGTTTTTCGAAAAATTCGCCAGGCAGTTTGATGGATTTTCCATATACCATTTGAGCTAGTGAAGAATTAGTATCCTCACGTAATGCTGCACGTAATCCTAATAAAACCGTTAGTAAAGTTTCAGTCCATTTGATAGAATTGTGAGCTTTAATCGCGGCTTTGAGTGTCTGATGCAACCTCTCAGTTTTATCGTTGCACTGGGGTGATAAGCTGTAGTACTTTGCAGTCTAAAACCCAACACAATACTTATATTTTTGAATAGTTCCGATTTAAATTGAGTTCCTCGACCAGTAATTACACAGTACGGCACCGAACCTAGTAATCCAATTTTCATAGAATGCTCGGGAGATTGTTTCGGCACTAGCATTTTGTATTGAAATAACCTCAATCCAACCAGGAAAACGATCAATACAAGTGAGACAATATATTTTACCATCCGATGGAGGGAATGGTCCGATTAAATCAATATGTACAACACAAAAACTCATCAGGTTCTTCATATGTTCCTATTTTGGAGTGTATCGTGAATTTTATTCTTTGGACAATTTATACAAGTTTTAGCCCAATTTGCTACGTCCTTTCGGATGTTAGAGCAGATAAATCTCGAAGTCATCTCTCTGTTTAATTGTAGTTTTTATGCCAGAATGAGCCAAACCATGAATTTTATCAAAACATTATCCTTCTAAAAGGCTCAGGCAAAAAGGGTCTTGTGTTCGAAGTTGAGGTATCACACCAAAGTTTTTCTGACGGGAGTGGATATTGCTTAAAAATAAAAGTACTATTGTGCGTAATTTATTGAGCTCTTCACAACCAACTTGTTTATCCGCAATGGTATAATCTAGACCGATTACTGATTCTATTCTAGACATTGAGTCTGCAACGTTTTCATTTCCGCTGATGTGACGTATTTCTGTTGAAGGACTGATATATATTGTAGATGTCTCAAGTTGTCTAGACGATGCCTTTTCATTCTTTTGATTAAATATGATTGGTTTATAATCGGTGTAAATAATAAAATTTTGCCCTTCTGACTAATGTTTAAACTGTTTAATTGAGAGGTAAATTCCTAAAAGTTCCCTATCGTAAATGCTGTATCGTTTTTGTGTTTCGTTGAGTTTTTAGAAAAAAATGCGATCAGTTTCCAATTTCCATCTTAAACTGCTGCAAAATAGATCCTACAGCAACATCTGAGGCATCTGTAAACAAAGCTAAAGACAAATTTGGGCTAAGAAATGTTAATAATGTGGCATTCGCTAAATCTTGTTTGCATTTTTCGAACATTTTTTTAATTTCTTCGGTCCACTGAATTTTTCTCGCGTCCTTTTTTGCTCCCCTTAAATAATCATTTAATATTGTTGAGTATTAGCAGCATCCTTTAAGTAACGACGATAAAAATTAATCATTCCGAGAAAGATGCGCAAATCATGAATTGTTTCAGGCAATTTATAATCTAATATTGATTGTACTTTAGCTTGAAGTGGACGTGAACCTTCTGGTGTAATTAGGTATCCTAAGAATTCTAATTCCTTAACCCCCAACAGCGATTTAGAGACATTTATTCTTAAACCATATTTTTCCAAACGATTAAAAATTAATTTCAAATTATCTTTATGTTCTTCTATTGTAGAAGAGGCTATCAAGAATATCATCCAAATATGGAAATACGAAGTCCAATCCATAGAACACTTCATTAATAAAGCGTTGGAATGTGGAAGGCGCGTTTCGTAAACCAAAACTCATTACATTAAATTCATATAGGCCGAATGGTGTAATTATTGCAGTTTTTAGTTTATCTTCTTCGGCAATCGGTATTTGAAAATATGCTTTAAATAAATCAATTTTTGTGAAAATCTTACCTTTTAAAATATGTTGAAAATCTTCAATTCTCGGTATCGGATAACGATCAGGAATAGTTTGTGCGTTTAATTTTCTGTAGTCATCACAAGGTCGTAATGTTCCATCTTTTTTGTACTAAATGTAGTGGACTAGCCCATGGAGATTTTGAAGGCCGAATAGTGTCATTATCGAGCATATATTTAAATTCCTGTTTTGCAATTTCCAATCGTTTGGCATCTTAACTGTCGAGCTTTAGAATAAACTGGCTGGCCTTTAGTAGTAATATAATGCTTGACATCGTGCTGAGTATTACTTATCAACAGATTAGGTTTCATCAAATTTGGATACAAGGAAATGATATTGGAAAATTTGGAAGATTGATTCATGACACTTACATTACTTTTTGCCGTTATACAGTGGCTCTCAAAAGTGTTCGTACACTTTAAAAATTTGTAGAAAAAGCGCTGTAGCCTGGAATTAAATTCGAATATTAAGTCCAATATTTTTTCATATCATCTCCATGTGATTCTGAATAAAACCTAACATTCTTTAAAAAAATATTGACTCATTTTCTTTTTATAAAAATTAAAATGCAAGGAGGCAGAGAAAGAACACGTCACACACACGTACACCGAAACATTTTCGGATAAATTAATCATCGTTTATCGCTTTTATTTTTGCATTGTGGTGACATTTAAAAAATCGTTTGGCTTTAATCTTTGCTTGCTTACTTCGTAATATTCTATTTATTATTTAAAAATGGCTCGTAGTCGTAAGGAAACAACGAACAGCATTCGAAAATTGATTATTTTTCATCATAGTTTCATAGTTCATCATAGTTTCAAATCAGTTCGGAATATCTCTAAATTAGTAAATTTATCCCATTCTACGGTGCAGCATGTGATAAAACGCTTTAAAGAAGAAAATCGGATCGAAAACAAGGTAAGGAAAGGTCGTCAGGCAAAGTTAACTCAACGTGATCAGAGATTTATAGTTCGAAAATTTATGAAAAATCCACGTTTGAGTGCTGTAAAAATTTCTACAGAATTTACTGAAAAATTTTCTGCTTCAATTTCATCTGAAACTGTTCGACGAGTGCTCATATCAGCTGGATTAAATGGGCGTTCTGCCCGAAGAACATTTTTTAAGTGCGAAAAATAGAAAGCTTAGGCTTTTCTTCGCAAAATCAATTATAAATAAGCCCGAAACGTATTGGAATCATTTTTTTGGATTTCATTTTACGTAGCAATTGACTAGGTTTTAAATCACCTAATGAAATTCCAGTAAGTAATCGCTTGATACTTTTTCTTCACTTTCCTGAAACGTATTTAAAAGTCTTTCCTTTTGCTGCAGAATATTTGTCACTTCTACCACTTTGGATTATGTCCCAAATGTTTTCAACCACTTTCGGTTCCATCTGTGAAACCAGGTAATTGAATTTCATTTCTTCAGTCACAATATTTGCAATGGAAAATTGGGCCTCGATTTGATAAAACCAAATTTTAGGCTTTTCTTTCCAAAATGGAGGGATTTTGATGCTCACTCGGTTTGTTTCCACTTTTAGGTCAGTTTTATCCAATTTCGTTACCATGTTTGCTTTTACCGCTGCATCAGTCTCTTTCATTATCGCTCGTTCTGCTGCTTCAGAAAATCTGGTATTCCGGGTTACCAATATGTAACTCTCTTTAGAGTTAGTTACAAAGCAGTAAAAAATCACAAACTCCTTTACAAAAGAATTAGTTTATTTTCATCATATTTTTCGTCTTCAGCATGCAACAACAGAAAAACAAACGGCTGCCTGGTTGCGTTCTTTTTAGAATAATAATACGTGAATATTCGCGTTGCCACACGACAACTAAATAGTATTTCTTCACCAAAAAGAAAGATATACATAGAGACACTACAATACCTTCGAAATGATCTTAACAAGGTGATATTTTTTAATCTGTTACTACAGAACCCAAACAAAATTTACGCAACATTTCTTTTAAAAAATAGTTTTATGTGTAATATTAATTATGAAAATATTCAAAAAGAAATTACCACCCTTGATATATTTCGACTGAAATCAATTCAGAATTCTTTTTATGACCTACCCAACATTTTAGCTGTTCCCCCTAGTAGAAGTTCATTATTTCTTCATCGCAACAATTAATAATTTATTAATGCGACAAAATTATCGGTTGGTTGGTTTTGGGTTTTTCAAGGGCCGTATTTGGCCAAGCTACGCCCAACGCAAGGCAGACAATGTTAAGTAATTGTGAAAAGAAAGGATAGAGAGAGGCAGAGAAAGATCGCTTGGGCTTCCTGGGGTCGCAAACCCCATGTTTACCAGAGGCAGTAAACCCCATGGGAAAAGAAGAGATCACTAGGGTACCTCAGGTTCGTGAAGCCAGTACACACCTAAAGATGTGTCCCCGAGGGATACAAAATTATCGGAGGAAATAACTAAAATTTCGATGTTATTTAAAAAAAATTCTGAATCGATTTCCATCAAAATATAGTAAGGTTCACGGTCATAATTTGTTCAAATATTAGTTTTATCATTAACATTGCATACTAAAAATTACGTTAAATAAGAAACAATACGTAAATTTTGTTTATGTTTTTGAATAGTAGCATAATAAACATGAATGTATAAAAATTGGCTTGCAAATTTCAGCGTAACTACTTGCGAAATAACGCTAAGCTCTCTTAGTTACTTTTCTAAATATTTATTTTTTATGAATGAATATCTTTTAGGAATATCTGGTACCCGCATCTGGTCTGCGAGCCGGATAAACCTATTCGAACGGCCGTATCTGGTCTGCGGGCCTAGTAAAAATATTCGGAATGCCGTATCTAGCCTGAGGGCCGGTTAAACCTGTTAGCAGGGCCGTATCTCGTCTACGGGCCCTATTCGGTACAACTTATGCGTATACCTTACGTGTACGGTTTCTTTGGAAGTCATATGATCTCAGAACAGCTATTTCTCAAATAGCTAGAAATATTAGCGTTACAAGATTATTTCGGAAGAAATGAGTGTAAATCTGGAAATTCCCCATTAGAAGTACTGATAGGTAGTCCAGTGTCATGAATGAAAGGATCCAACCTGTAGTGATATATGTTTACCTTTTGAGCTTCCAGAGGATTCAGGAATTATATGCAAAAATAGCCTATGTTTAATGAAAGTATTTATAAATCTCCTAGACAAACCTATAAGAGTACTAATGGATAATAGAAATCAACTTGGAAAATACATCTATTTTAAGTTCAGCTATCTTTCAAGACAGCCATCCTACTTTGCTTGAAAGGCCCTATGAATTTCAGTTTTAACTCCATGCTAAAAAAGCTTTTTGGGAAAAAATATTTATGGCAAAGACCCATCACCATATATGAGGTTTTTTGCACAAAATCAAAATGTTAGTTTTTTATATTTATGGCATTCAAAATATTTACTGTGACGACCATGTATTTTACATAAAATCAACATTTTAGTTTTTGACATTGATGGTATTCGAAATGCTTATGCTATTCGAAATACATATGGCTAACACATCCTCGTCTCAAAGTTTGTATAGAAAGTTTTAATACACGTTGTTTTTTATTGATTGTTTTTCTTAGACAATATTTTCTTTTTTTAGATAAAAAAAGTAGATATAGTGGTGGAAATCCATATTGTCCTCGTCCGACTCCTGTCCGGCAAATCCCCATCAATAATTCTTGTGAAAGTAATGCGGAAAGTGAAGCTACATCCTCTTCAGATTTTGTACCATCCGGAAGTGGTGATCTGGTAAATATGCCTTCAAGTGCCAGCCTAGGTGTGACGGAGCCAAGTACCAGTCAAGAAGTAATGCCCAGTAGCAGCCAAGATGACATGCAGTCAGCAAGTCAAGAGGTGTTGTCAGGTAACAGTGAAGCAGAAGAGCCGAGCAACAGCGAAGCGGATGCCCTGCCGAGCAATAGTGATGTGGACGCAGTGTCAGGCAACAGTGAAGCGGATGCAGTGACGAGCAATAGTGAGTTGGATACAGTGCCAAGCAACAGTGAAGCGGATGCAGTGCCAAGCAACAGTGAGGTAGACGCAGTACCAAGCAACAGTGAGGTATACGCAGTGCCAAGCAACAGTGAGGTATACGCAGTGCCAAGCAACAGTGAAGTAGACGCAGTGCCAAGCAACAGTGAGGTAGACGCAGTGTCAGGTAGCAGCGAGGTGAACGCAGTTCCGAGCAACAGTGAGGCGGATGCAATGACAGACAACAATGAAGTCGACGTAGTTTCGGGTAGCAATGAAATGGATGCAGTGCCAAGCAGCAGCGAAGTAGACGCCGAACCGGCTTCCAGTGGAATGGATACAATATCTGGTAATGCTTTATACAACATGGTAATTTCCAGTCATATATGTTGTTGACATCTGAACTAAACTATCTCTCGATATAAAGTTGTTGACATCGGGAATAAAATATCTTTCAGATAAACATGTAGAAAAGTTGAACGAATGTCTTAATGAGGAAATGACTTTTTATGTAGGAGAGATGGTTTTTAGAATGTAAAAGCATTAGATTCTAATTCTCTCAACTGTTGGTTTCAAATCCATCACAAGTTCACCTATTGGTCATTTAGTGCACTGAGAATTGAAGGACGACTGTGAAACGATATGATGAGTATATATATGAGAGTGAGGATGGAGAGATATCACACACCATGGATTGGAGGTACGTCATGACAAAGCCGTAGGTCGTGGTCTAATTAACCCTTGTAGTAATAGCCCTTTGCGTTGCTCCAGTGCGGCGTTAATTAACTACCTACCCCTTATATCTAGGTATTTTAATTAACGTCGCACTGGAGCAACGCAACGGGCTATTGTCCGGATCAAACCCGTAGGGAGATCCGAGGACAACACCAAGTAATTTTGAACCACGGTCAGATGACGAGGTCCCACCTGAGCTGGCACCCCACTCTCCAAACTTCCACACCACACCAATGTGAGGACATTTGAGGTCATGACAGATTTAACGTTCACCAGCCTCCTTTGTATACGACGGTCTTTGGTTGAACTCGCAACTCTCCGATTGCTAATCCTTTACTCTTCCAACCAGGCTACCGCGGCTCCCTTCTTATAGCAAAAAATAACTATAAGCGATAATCATTTGACTCATTTGGTAGGTAGGTATTTTATTTAACGTCGCATTGGGAGCAACACAACAGGCTATTGGCGACGTTCCGGGATCAAACTCGAAGTTTGACTCCATTTGGAAAAACATTTCTACAATTTTACCTTACAGATATTTTAATCCAGATGTCAACAATATGTACTGCTATTTTCTACTTGAAGACGTAGTAAATGTGAACACAAAACCTGTTCGATTCAAGTGAGAAGGCATAATGACCTTGGGAGTTCATTCTTTTTTTACGATCAAGTCCGTCTACCAACAAAGGGTTTAAGGGTGGGCAAAGGGGTAGGGAGGTATGATGACATAGAAGAGAAGACCTGACTGATAAAAGACAAGACATGATACTCGAAATATTTTTCACTAGACATACAGTATTGGCGGAAATACAAGGTGCAAGTTCGTAATAGTTTTTTTACAAAAACAGGAAATATTAACATGAAAATATTAGACGTGTAAGCACAATATAAAACATTAACCTTCCTGGTGGTTGTCTCGACGAGGTGTTACGCCATTTGCAAAACTGACCAGATCTGATGGACGAGATATCTCGTCATTGGAAGAAAATTCCCCTTTGATCTCGTCTTCATAAAAAACTGAAACGATTTCGTCATTATCAAAAATTCTGCAATATCTTGATGACGAAACATCTCGTCATTAACCCTCCAAGTGGTTTCGACGAGATATCTCGTCCAACAAGATCTGACCGATTTTGCTGAGATGACGAGTTAGTTCAAGATATTGCCTGCTTTTTGATGATGACGTGATCGTTGCAGTTTTTTATGATGACAAGATCAAGGGTCGAAGTGCAAACAATCTGCGAAGATTTCACTACCGCTGTCCAAATGCCCTCGCATAATACACATTAGGATTACTTTAAATGTGGTTAATCCCGTTTTGGTGACGTTTAACGTTTAATCTAATTTACGTTGATCAATCAACTATCCTTTAACAATTGGGGCCGCGTAGCCCGGTTGGAAGAGGGACGGATTAGCAACCGGAGGGTTGCGAGTTCGAATCCACCCAAAGATGTACAAAGGGGTATATACGTTAAAGCCGTCGTGGCCTCAAATGTCCTCACGTTGGCTGGTGTGGAAGTTTGGAGAGGGGGTGCCAGCTCAGGTGTTGCCTTGTCATCTGACCGTGGTTCAAAATTACGTGGTGTTGCTCTCGAACTTTCCCTTTGGGATTGATCCCGGACTGTCGCAAATAATAACCCACTGTGTTGCTCCAGTGCGACGTTAATTGACTACCTACCTATCAATTCAGAGTTCATTCTTCGGTAGGTGGTTAATTAACGTCGCACTGGAGCAACACACGGGCGATTGACGACGGTCCGGGATCAATCCTAAAGAGAAAGATCGAGGACAACACCACGCCGACGGGAGGACATTTGAGGCCACGATAGATTTAATGTGCACCAGCCCCCTTTGTACACGACGGTCTTTGGGTGGATTTGAACTCGCAACCCTCCGGTTGCTAATCCGTTACTCTTCCAACCGGTCTACCGCGTCCCTGTTTATTCTTTGGAATTTCTATTGGCGACGTGCTGAAATCGCATTTGAGAAACAAGCCACATGACGTCACGTTTTCGAATTCGTATTCGCCACAGAAACACTTCCACCATCTGCATTTCGCATGACAGAAAATGCTTTTGACGGGGTTTTCCATAAAATTTAAAAAATTTCTCAGACCATTTTTAGGATGCCTTCTTTCCTCACTAGGTGATATGTGACCATTCAAACTCAAAATTAATACGAGTAATTTCTAATTTTTCTCCACGTTTAGTGGGGCTGTCGCGGCCCAGTGGGTATGCCACTGCAATTCCTCCTGGGTGCATCCCTCGCTGGTATATTTCTCTCTTCCGCGTCAGTAAAACTTTCATTGTGTGTGTCTGTCTATTGATGTTGTATATCTTGTGTCTGGCGCAGCATGGCCAAATATGACCCTTGCGCCATAAAACCATCTTCACTTTTAGTTGTAGGGAGGGGGAGGGAATTTCAATTAACGTCACACTGGAGCAACACAATGGGCTATTGGTGACGGTCCGGGATCAATCCTTTTAGTTGTAATTTAACCACCTTTTTTCTTTAAGATTTGGTATTCGTTGATTATTTGGAAAGGAATTCGTTGCTCATCAGTTTTCTTGGTGCTTATGAAAGCATTAATTTTTTTCTAGGTTTAAAAAATGTGCTGTGGAGCCTAGTTTTTTATTGAAATGTTTTCATTGCATTTGCTTAATGGGACACAGTACCCTAAATGTACAGCTTTAAATTGATGTACAGCTTTAAAGAATATGTACGCAAAATTTCATTTCACTACTTAATGAGTTATTGAAGTTTTTCCGTCGAATGTCAGGAGTGAAACCGATTAACATTTAAAATGTAAATTCCTTTTTCTCACCTTTCTCTGTTTTTCATGACTACAATTTGCTTTTAATGTTAGGGCTTTTTTGAAAATAATATAGGCAAATCAAGCTTTTTTTGGTTGTTTTTAGGATGTACTTGATAAGTTTGTGCGTGGAATAAGAATTTAGAAGAATAGTTATTTAAAAATTGATATAGCTGATTTTTTATTGCCTTCGTAGTGCCTGAAAAAATATTTCTAAAAAAATAAAGAACAGTAGTACACGCAAACCAAAGCACAAAATTGTGAGAAACACTTCAAGAAAGATAAAAAAATTAATTTACAGAGTAGCAATTTTGAAATATTTAAAAAATTTATCTTTTAAATTATTGTATATAAAATGATTTCTTTTCTTTTGGGGTGTATATTTCAAGTGTATTGGAATAATTTACACTAAAACATTTTGTTGCAAATATAAAATAAAAAAATATTATTCGGAGTATATGTTCTCTTAAAAATAATTTATTCAATATGTGCAAATAAATACATTAGATTTTATAATCCGATATTCAATCTGAAATGTCTTCAAGTTTCCAAAGCAGGAAACACTACCTCCATCTACATTTAGACTTGACAGAAAAAGCGTCTCAGATACCGAGCACACATGATACATCGCAATGCGAAAGGTAAGACGACGAGCAACTCTGAACAAGAACAAGAACTGAAAACAGAGAATCACTTCACTTACGTTCGTTTTCCGTAACGTTTCGCAACATTCTTGGATGTACGTTCGGTTGTAGTAGCTCGGGGGGAGTCCACTTTAATCTTAATTAACCATTTAATTAACTTTTGTATAGCAAACAAATTCTATTATATAATTTTAATGGATATTTTTGTATTTATATTTTATGCTTAGACTAACAAGTGTGTGTACTTTTCTTTTCTATCTAGCGCATGGAATGACTTCCTCCAGTTTTGGGTCAATGGATCAAGATTAACAATAGTTTGAATGCATATGGAATAATTGTATTTTAAATACCTCTCCTGTGTAAAATGAGCATTTTTCATATGTATATTTTTCTCGTTCCTTTTTGATAAATGTCTAACAAATTAAATTATTAAATTTGTGTTTACTTAACAGAGTTGGTGTCCTGTTTTTTAAGAAATGCAATGTTCTTTATCTATTGGGTGATCAATTCGTTTAGAGTAACTATCACAAAATTACATCAACCCATAAGATTTGGCATTTGCAAAAACTTCAACTTCGACCGTGACATTTAATTACTAGTAATAAGTAGATTCACTTTTGTATTACAATTACGAACATATTAAATTGAAAATTTACAAAATAGAATTAACCGAGTGAATTTTACAAAGATTTAAATTTCTTACTCTTTTATCTGCAACAAGTACTAGGAATCTTTGTTCTTGAAATGGAACAGACTATTTTGATAGTAACTATTCCTGTAGAAATCGCTTTTAAGGTTTAAGAATATAGAATACTAAAATGGGGGGTGGGTGGGGTGTAACAACTGACGCAAAATACTAGGAAGCTTTGTTTCATGAAATGGAACAGACTATTTTGTAACTATTCCTGTTGTGTGTGAACACAGGTTTTTACACCAGAGGCTGGTCACTATAGGGCAGTTTTCGTGCGGAGATAAACCACCAAAGGGCCACTTTTTCGGTAATTACCCTAATTTTTATAATTTCAGTGAACACTAGGAACATTAGGGCCTTTCTATTAGAATAGGAAACTGGGTGAAGATTGGAATCCCTCCGAAATTATTTTCTGAATACTTGACCAGTGGGTAGGATGTAGAGGGCTTTTTGCTAAGTACGTAGATAGTATGGTGTCACTAATATTAGCTGGGTTAGGATATTTATACAAAAATAAACCAGAACTTCTATTGAGAGTGCAGAAGATATATATAGATTTTTACACTAGAAGCACGAATCGGTCAAACTGACCGGTTTCAACAGGTGTTCACAAGATTTTTTTACTTTATATTTCATTTCTATTTCCTTATAACAAGAACACTTTTTCTATGTATATGAATAATATAAATCATTTTGTTCATCCACTCCCTTTTCTGAGATATGTATGCTATATATTTTAATATACCAACCGGTCATTTGAACCGGTTGGGAAATTTTATTTTTTAAATGGTAGCATTTTCATTCCGTAATTTCAGTGAACTAGGAACTTTTTCGGTAATTACCCTAATTTTTATAATTTCAGTGAACACTAGGAACATTTTTGGTTATTCCCTTAATTTTTATAATTGCAGTGAAGTAGGAACAATTTTTCGGGTATTCTCAAATTTTCACAACTTCAGTGAACTAGGAACATTTCTGATTATTCCTCTAATTTGTATATAATTTCAATGAGCTAGGATCTAACTTAGATCAATTTTGTGATGCCTTGTTAATATTGAATGAATATATTTGACTGTTACAAACGAAAACCTTTTTCACAAGGTGACAATCGAAGAGGATAATTTTAGCAACATTATTTCTTTGAATTAATGTTTCTAAAATTATTTATACTTAAAAAATTTTAAGGAGTCAGATTGTTTAAAATTGCATTTTCCACTGTTAACAATTCAAAGTTTTCCCCATCTGAGGCCAGTAGATGACTAAATTTTCAAGAACCATCCTAACCAGTCCATTGGCAAACTTAAAATGTTACAGCTTTGATAAAAGACTATTTTGTGGCAATACTTTTGGGGCGTTTTCTGGCATGCTTTTTGTAACGAGTTGTGGCAGGCAAGGCAACCCCGCTTTTTATTAGGATTATAACAACCTCGCGGTTATTTGAATATTATGAATAAATTATTTAACTTGGACAAACTTCTATAATAATATTTCAAAAGAAGTAGATTTTTTCATAAAGTAAATACTTACCTTGTGGTGGTAAGAATAATAAGTTGTGTGGATTTTTTTTCTATTTTTAAAGTTCTTTTCGCAAATTTTTTAATTTTCCGCTAAGCCTAAAACGGTGTTTTTTCTAAGACATCCCTTGCCGACACAAAACGCACGTAAAAAACGCGCCAAATGCGTTGCCACCAAAAGTCTACATATAAGCTCTCTTAAAATATTTTATGACGATATAATTAATTTAAGCGGTAAATTAAAAATAAGAGAAAACTATACTGTAATACTACCTGTTTTAAAGCGCTTGTTATAACGTAAGTTAAAAGGATTGTCTGTTTTTTCCCGCAAAAGCGGTGACTGATGGGTAGATATATTTATAAACTCGCTCTCTGAAAATGCTATTTTTGTATCCGACCCAGTGAACTACCGTCTTAGTTGTGAGTTTCATCGAATCGACACAACGCTAATGAAATCTTTGTTTTTCGCATATTACGTAGATTACTTCGAAAACATGCCGATCGGCAAATAATATGCTGTCCATGGATTTCAAGTGGAATGTCAGTTATTGTATTGACGCTCGTGAGTATACCCACACTTTTGTTATCTTAACTAAATCGAGAATGTTCACAGGAAGTTTATTTGGATTGTTTACGATCCTATTAACTCTCCTGGTGGTTGTCTCAATGAGGTATCTCGTTATTAGCAAAACCATTAGCAGATCCTGATGGACGAGATATCTCATCAAAAGAAGAAAACTGACCAAATCTTGATCTGGTCATCATAAAATAAATCGGGAATATCTTGATGACGGGATACCGTCATTAGCAAAATTGATCATGTGTTGATGGACGAGATATCTCGTCGAAACCATTTGGAGGATTAACGGGTGCTAGCAGTTACGGACTGGCTCAGATAATTGGTCCGGAAACATAGCCGTATACCGGCCTCATGTGGGGAAGACTGAATTGTTAAAAGTTAAGTATATAATTTTCAGCAATTTTCTTATAAATTAGGCGATGATTTTAGCAACATTAACTAAAGTAAAAAGCACATTTTCGATTTCCATCTTGTGAAAAAGGTTTTTGTTTGCTCATATGATTGATCCAACTTAGATTTTAAGACTAGGTAGATTTATGAAATGAGGATTATTTCTAAAAAAACTGCCATGATTTATAGGTCTCCCAAACTATGTTCCGCGAAATTGCTTGTTTATTTTACTATCTTTATTTGTTTTGTTTAAAAAAGTTAACATTTGAGAGTAAATATCTGTTTTTTTCTTAACACTCATTTATTTTATTACTGCTGCAAAATAACCAAGGAGTCCCGTCAAAATTTCAGTTTCCCAAACTTTTTTTCTCACACCTACTTTTCAAAAAAATTCGATGCCACTCTGAAAAACTGTCTCAACTAATGTAGCAAAGACGTAATGTAGCTGTGCCAAAAGTTTTTATTTTTTCCAAAATGTTTACGTAACTGTGCTCCAAACCGATAACTTCTCGTCACACTATTACGGAAACAGTCTAATAGTGTGATTTGAGTCTTCTCAGATACTTACAGTATTATTACATATTTAAACCTATTTATGTAGTAAACCGGACATAACGTAGATTCCGGCCTCTGCACTAGATCCGCGGTAGCCAAGTTGGAAGAGCAACTGATTAGCAACCGAAGGGTTGCGAGTTCGAAACTCGGTCCAGCCAAAGATCGTCGTGTATACGGAGGCTGGTGCATGTTAAATCTATCGTGACCTCAAATGTCCTCACCTCACGTTAGCATGGTGTGGAAGTTTGGAGAATGGGATGCCAGCTCAGATGTTGTTCTCGTCATCAGACCGTGGTTCAAAATTACGAGGCGTTGTGCTTGGATCTTTCCCTTCGGGATTGATCTCGGACCGTCTTTGGCTGGACCGAGTTTCGAACTCGCAACCCTCCGGTTGCTAATACGTTGCTTTTCCAACTGGGCCACCGCGGCCCCCACTATCGAGAGGAGCTTCAGAAAGTTTGAACTACATGTCGACTAATAGTCACATGACTACTATGAAAACCTGCATTGGTTGGCCGATTTGGCATCTTATCGCCTCGTTTAGCAATATAACATGAGTAGGTGTTTGAATGCGCATTCTAATAGAGTGGCGACAAAATTGGCGAAATCGCCAAAGTCTACCACTATGTCGAGCGGACCAATCAGATGAGGAATGTTCGGTTCCACCCAGTTGACGAAAGTTGTCAATTAGTTTTGGCACATAAAAAGGTTACCATTCCTCACTTTACTTTTATATGTCCTCTATGTTACTAACGCAGAAGAGAAATACTCCCAGGGAGGAATCGAACCTGCGCTGCCGTTGGTTCGCAAGTTGCTAGCGCAGAGGGCATACCCCCTGAGTCACGACGGCCCCTCTTTCTGGACCGAGGATTCTAGACTTCTGGCATCCTTTGACCCCTTAATTCAACCACGAGGCTTAATTCCACTACAATAGAAAACTAATGGTATAATCGAATTATAATTCGGAGTAATTGTTTACCTGCAACAGTTTACTTTCTATCGAACTGAAAAACCTTTAAAATAATGTATGAAATGAATACTGTTTGTCTAACACATATTATTTTTCTGTTAAAAGCCCAGTGGCAGATCAAGTCATTTCTAAACCCTAAGATCAGATGATTTTAAGGCCCATATGATTCTCAGATTAGGACCAAAATATGTTTACATATTTCATTAAAAAGCATAAAACAAATTTGTATATTGAACCACATAAAATTATTTAAATCAATGATATTAATTGATCATAAATAATGTATTAAATAAACTATATCGTTGGCTTAGAGCAAAAACTCATTTACTGACAAAAATGTTTTTCACTGTGCAGCGTTTTAAAGACTAACTATTCATTATAGGGTCAAAAAAATAAAAAATATAAGCATTCTGATCGTGTTAACTTTTAAACAGATTATAACATGAATATGTGTTTCTTACCATGAAAGTAAGCAGTTAAGGTCTCCGAAAAAATATCAGTTAATGAGTTTCTACTCTTAAGTTGCGGATCTTTCCCTTTGGGATTGATCCCGGACCGTCACCAATAGCCCATTGTGTTGCTCCAGTGTGACGTTAATTGAAATACCCTACCCTACCCTACTCTTAAGTTGAACGATAGATAAGATCTAAGCAAATTCATTGTAAAAATATTTAAGTGTTCCTGTGCGTAATTTTATATATCGCTATTTTGATCTATTAATTGCAAAAGAAACTTAACTTATCGGGAGGGAAAGAGCGAAAATTTTGCAGTTGTAAATAATGTCCATTTGGATGGCTTTCCATTAAAATAAGTTTTCTCAGGATCCTATTCATAACTTTTTGAATATTAATTTCAGTCATTACTGAAAAACTATTCTTAATCCTAAAAAAAATTATTTAAAAAGAAACATTACGTAGATTTTGTTTAGGCTGTTTAACAGTAACGTAAACAAAAGTAATCAGGACTCAAAACAAAAAATAAGTGCAGTGGAGCACCTTTTGTACTTTTCTCATCTTTTCGTCTTTATCGTTAATAAATCGAATTGTGTTGGTCCTGGAAAAAGGGCATTCCACTTAAAAAATATTTCGTTTATATGGCGCAATTTTCTGTGACATTTCATTTATGACACGCCGCCGAGAACCCTGAGAAAGAAATGCCATTTTTCAGCATTCAGCTTTCGATCTATGTGGCAACATTTGAGTCATCGACCTTCTAACGGACTTTGGAGGTCAATGATTTGAGGCACGTGTTTCTGAAGGAGTATTTGTTACATTAGGGGAAAGTTTTCGCGTTTATACAATGCATTCATACGATTGGCGCCTTTATCGCACATTTTGGCTCCCACTTTTTCGGTTGATGCCGAAAGCAACAGAAGTGATAACGAGTTGGCGCCACAAATAATCACCCACGGCAATCGTCACACTAGTTTTGCATACAACCTTTTCGTTTCGTGGGGCCGCGAAAGCGCAGTTGGAGGAGTAACGATAGGTAAGTATTTTAATTAACGTCACACTGGAGCAACACAACGGGCTATTTGGAGGAGTAACGGATTAGCAACCGGATGGTTGCAAATTCGAATCCAACCAAAGACCGTCTTGTACAAAGGGGGCTAGTGCACTTTAAATTTGTCGTGGCCTCACATGTCCTTACGTTGGCGTGCTGTGGAAGTTTGGAGAATGGGGTGCCAGCGCAGGTGTGACCTCGTCATCTGACCGTGGTTCCAAATTACGTGTTGTCCTAACATATCTTTTCCTTGGGGTTTGATCCCGTATCGTCACCTGGAGCAGCACAACGGGCTATTGCCCGTTGTGCTGTTCCATGTTAAGTAAAATATTTACCTATCTACCGATGTTAATTAAAATATTTACCTGTTACCGTTTCATTTCCTTGATATTACCACAGAGGTATGGTATGGTATTTTTAATTAACGTCGCACTGGAGCAACACAACGGGCTATTGGTGACGGTCCGGGATCAATCCCCAAGGGAAAGATCCGAGGTAGGTAGGTATTTTAATTAACGTCGCACTGGAGCAACACAACGGGTAGCCCGCTGTAGCCAGTTGGAAGAGCAATGGATCAGCAAACGGAGGGTTGCGAGTTCGAAACTCAGTCCAGTCAAAGACCGTAGTATGTACAAGGGGGCTGTGCACTTTAAATTTGTCGTGGCCTCAAATGTCCTCACGTTGGCGTGGAGAGGAAGTTTGGAGAGTGGGGTGCCAACTCAGGTGTTGACCTCGTCATCTGACCGTGGTTCAAAATTGCGAGGCGTTGTCCTAGGATCTTTCCCTTTGGGATTGATCCCGGACCGTCGCCAATAGCCCGTTGTGTTGCTCCAGTGCGACGTTAATTAACTACCGGCGTACACTTTCCCGAAGGAAGAGTCCTCTATCCTCGAAAAAAGGATCCAGTGGATGCTAGCATCTGGATCAGTTTGAATTGCGATTTTTCTTTTGAAGAATGCGCAAATTGTGATGCTGAGTTATATACATCTGATATCCTCATCATTCATGAGTTGATCACTTCTAAAGTTCAGAAAGTGAAGTAGGAGCGAGGACGACGACACCGAAGTTGTGACCCTTCTCCGACTTTCAGAGAAGCTGTTTCTTGCGTTATTATTTTGGGTCAAGAAACAGAGCAAAGAACATCTCAACAATTAGATTTAATTGAAAATATGTTATTTGTAACTGAAAGAAGGCTGCACGACAAACCAATGACATATTTTTTGAGAAAAATAATTTAACCTTTAATGAAATATTTTTATTCCTGCGAGTAATAAAATAGTTGATATTCTTGCGTAATTGTTTTTTTGGGTCAAGAAACAGAAGTATATTTCAACAATTAGATTTAATTGAAAATATGTTATTTGTAACTGAAAGAAGGCTGCACGACAAACCAATGACATATTTTTTGAGAAAAAGTTCTTTTGAGAAAAATAATTTAACCTTTAATGAAATATTTTTATTCCTGTGAGTAATAAAATAGTTGATATTCTTGCTTAATTGTTTTTTGGGTCAAGAAACAGAAGAATATTTCAACAATTAGATTTAATTGAAAATATGTTATTTGTAACTGAAAGAAGGCTGCACGACAAACCAATGACATATTTTTTTGAGAAAAAGTTCTTTTGGGAAAAATAATTTAACCTTTAATGAAATATTTTTATTTCTGCGAGCAATAAAATAGTTGATATTTTTTCTCAGTAAAGTTAATATCTCGTGTATATGGAAGTTGAGGTGGGTAGGTATTTTAATTAACGTCACACTGGAGCAACACAACGGGCTATTGGCAACGTTCCGCGATCAAACCCGAAGGGAAAGATCCGAGGACAACACGTCCTGAAACAACGGTCAGATGACGAGGTCATACCTGAGCTGGCACCCCACTCTCCAAACTTCCACACCACGCCAGCGGGAGGACATTTGAGGCCACGACCGATTTAACGTGCACCAGTCCCTTTGTACACGACGGTCTTTGATTGGATTCGAAATCGCAACCTTCCGGTTGCTAGTCCGTTACTCTTCCAAGCGGGCTACCGCGGCCCCATGCTGGAAGTTGAAAAAGTATGAAACGTTTATAAAGATCTTTCAAGTTTCGATTCTTAGCATACTGCCATCTAGTGGCGAATGTTTGGTTTATACGTTTCTTCGTTTGCACGTCGTTTTTACACGGTCCCTTCAGAGACGTATAAATGGTACTTTACGTAGGTACGAGTAAGAACTTGATTAGTAAATTTTCAACCCGGCTTCTATGTGATCTGAGGTTTGATTTGTCGATACATAAAGTTATATTTAAATAGAAGTAAGTTTAAATACATGCTTATAGTTTTATCGAAAAAATTGAATGCAACGTATATAAAGTAACAAAAGCACAAGTTACAAAAACACTCTTATAACATCTGTGTTCTGGTTTCTATTAAACAATCGAAATCGGTTTTGAAAACCGTACATGTTTTGTTTTGAAGTTATATGGAAAGGTAGATAGGTAGTTGAATTAACGTCGCTCTGGAGCAAGAGAACGGGCTATTGGCAACGGTCCGGGATCAATCCCGAAGGGAAAGATCCGAGGACAGCACCTCGAAATTTTGAACCATGGTCAGATGACGAGGTCACACCTGAGCTGGCACACCACGCCAACGTGAATACATTTGAGGCCACGACAGATTTAGCACCAGCCCCCACGTACACGGCGATCTTTGTTTAGAACTTGCAACCCTCCGGTTGCTATCCGCTACTCTTCAGACCGGGCTACCGATTATTTATGAGGAAACATGTGTGAAAAAACTAAGAGGGGTAGTTGAACTAATGCGTGGAAATTTTTTAAAACAAATTTAAATTTTATTCAGCCTATCTTGAGAATACTGTCTGGTGCATTGGTTCCCAAAGTGTGGTCCGAGAACCCCAGGAGTCCGTAGAAAACATTCACTATTTTACTAGTAGAAATAGAAAATTTCCAAGAAAAAATAAATATCCTATTATTTTCTCCGATTACTTTATGCATTAAAAATGTTGTTATGTTCTAAAAAAGGATTATTACAAATGTTTATGTTCTAAAAATTGAGCGGGCCGCGGTAATCCAGTTTGAAGAGTAACAAATTAACAACTGGAGGGTTGCGAGTTCGAAACTCAGTCCAACCAGACCGTCGTGTTCACGTGAGCTGGTGCACTGTCGTGGCGTCAATTGTCCTCACGTTGGCATGATGGGGAAATTTGGAGAGTGGGGTGCCAGCTCAGGTGTTGAATTCGTCATCTGACTGTGGTTCAAAATTATGAGGTGTCCTTTGATCCATAGGCATGACATATGAGTAGATTCGGCATTGCTAATGGAGGGAGCTTCAAAAAGTGTGACCAAGCTATCGACTAGTAGTCACGTGATCCTGGGCCCATAAAAAGGTTACCATTGCTCAATCTACTTTTATATTTCTTATATGCTCTGATCTTTCCCTTCGGGATTGATCCCGGGTGGTTGCCGAAAGCCCGTTGTGTTGGATATCTTGAGTATGTGCCCGTTGTGTCCGGAGTACTTACAAGTATGTGTGTATTGAAATATTTCTTTTTTTTTTTCAGTATCTCCGACTTTGCTGTGTGGAATAGCAGGAGTAGCAACAATAAGCGTAGTTAGCAGTTTGCACTTATTCGTTACTCGAACTTTAAAATTGATCCACAACAAAAATAGAAGAAAAAAATTGCCATGCATGAAAGGAGTTGTGATAAGATCGTACAACGGAATATCGGTAATTTCTCTACAATGATTTCTCAATCTGAATACAAGTTTTAAATTACAAAAGTACATGTTTGTAAAATGATAGTATCATTGCAAAAGCTTATTTATATTTCTTAGGAAAGCACACATTTATCATACATGCGACGAAACATCCGACAGGCGCATGCCTACTCCGTTTCTGTACAGAAATATATCGGTATACATAAGCATTTTATACTATTTAATGTCGCAGGACTAATGTTGGACCAATGTGCGGCTGGTTTATAAAGTTTATTGATGCCAGTAGTGCACTAGGCGCACGCCTGTTATTTTTTAAGGAAGACCTCCAAAATTTACTTAGGAAAATTTATAATCGGACCACATCTTAAAAAATGTATATAAATTTTGAATTAAAAAGATTTTAACATTTAATTCGATTAATAATCACTTAAAAAGTATGGTCGCAGCGCTCCTTTTTAGGAACTCCAAGAGACTAAGAAAAGTTCATAAAAATGAAAAGTTCGTCGTGAGGGAATTAAAAATTGTTTAAAACCTTTAAAGAAAAAGTGAAGTAGCTACACTCCTTTTTATAAATCCCGGGAGTCTAAGAAAAGTTTGTAAAAATGGAAAGTTCGTTATGAGTGAATGAAAATTTGTTCTCTATGATATGTGGATGAGACTAGAAAATGGTTGGTTTTGGGGTTTTATGGCGCGAGGGCCATATTTGGCCATGGTGTGCCAGACACAATACAATATCAAGTAATTGACACATACAGTGAAAGCTTCACTGACACAGAAGAGAGAAATACACCCAGGGAGGAATGAGACTAGAAGAAAATTCATGAAATCGGAGTTGGTATAAGCGAGCGTCGACTAATTGCGATTATTATAATGTATTCAGTTTTATTTTTAAATAATCGGTTTTATTTTTAATGAATAAAGTAATTGTATAAAAGAATAAATCTTACTATACTCAGTCTACTTATATTTCACGTCTATGATTTTAACACAAAAAATACACTGCAAAAAAGATCAAAACACCCAGAAAGCGTGATGTATATGAAGAGATAACAAATGTTCACAGTATCAAATCTAGGACTAATTATAGAATTTCATCAAAAAGGTCATAAATTAGCCAACACATGGTGTATTAAAAAGGTATTTTTGGCTATAAGAGAATTTCTGTGTACTTGTACAAATCTATTCATTATTGTAGTAATTCTTTATATATATATTATTGTACAATTTCATCACAAAGCTCATAAATTAGTCCACACGGGGTATTTAAAAGGTATTTTTGTCAATAAGAATTTTTGTACTTGTACAAATTTATTCAACCTCGAACCAAATAAGGGTTTGCTTAGACTTAGACTCAATTCTATTCAAATTGATCATCTGTATATATTCTGCAGTCTGTTGAAGTGCGATCGGATTTGCCAATTCCAAAGATTCTTAATCAGGATGAAGTTCTCATCAGAGTTATCGCTGCTGGACTGGACACAATGGATCTTCTGGTGACAAAGGGTTACGGACGATCTATTCGATCATACCTTTTGCAAAACAATGAGGTAGGTGGTGTAGGGAAAATGTATGTACTTACTACAAACATTTCTGTCCAATAACAGAAAAAGTAATTGAACTTAAACATCTCATTTCAGTTATCTCATATTATGTTCTTCCTTTAATTTTTAAAGAAACGTAAATTAATTCGATTTGAAAAGTAAATCTTCAGTTGAAGTCTTCTAATAAAATTAATTACCATGTTACGTTTTAAAATCTAAAATATTTCTAGGTTAAAATTGTTTCCTAATTTTTTTTATCGTTATAAGAGTTTACTAGTATGACAGAGAGAGAACATTATCGTACCAACATTTATTATACAACGTATGTTATAAGAGTTTACTAGTGTGTGAGAAAGTGCATTATCTTACCAACACAATCCTACACTACTGTTTGTGAAAATTGCAACACTATGAAAGAATCATCAGAAATAAATGAAATTTATTCCACGAATTATTTATAGTGGTTTAAATAAACGATCAAGTTTACAGAGCAATAAAACAAAAATAATGCCGAAAATCAATATCTTGTGCAGCCGCCACGCGCAGCGATGAGAGCCTGTACACGTCGTGGCATCGAATCATACAGATTCTGAATGTCATGCTGAGGAATGGCATTCCAGATGGCCTCTATCTGATGCCAAAGTTCAGCCGTACTCTCTGCCCGACGAGCGGTACGATCGAGTCGCCGTTCGATGTAATCCGAGACATGCTCAATGGGCGACATATCCGGAGAACGTGCAGGCCATGGAAGAAGCGGAACCTGTCGTGCACTGAAGAAGGCTTGTACATTCCGAGCAACATGTGGACGGGCATTGTCTTGCTGAAATACAGCTCCGGGAATGCGTTTCAGGAGAGTTAGGACCTCGGGCTCCACAACTTCCTTGATGTAGCGCCCGCTGTTCAGGGTCCCCACAATTTGGAGTAGGCGGGATCGCCCATGATATCCAATAGCGCCCCAGACCATAACGCCAGGCGTTCGTCCAGTATGACGCTGAATAAGACACTCCGAGAGAAGGCGTTCACCTCTGTAGCGTCTGATGAGTACGCGTCCATCGTTATAGTCCAGATTGTAGCGGGACTCATCTGAGAAGACGACTTGTTGCCAATCGGCACGCCATTGGCTGTGTTGGTGAGCCCATTGTAGCCGGAGGCATCGGTGTTCAGAGTCAAGGGAATCCTGAGCAGGAGAATCCTTGCACGTAGCCCATGGCGCAGAAGACGTCGACAAAACGTGGGGGCAGACAATGACACACCTGTAGACGTGTTCCAATGTTGTGCCAATGCACGAGAGGACGTTGTACGGTCCGTCACCGCCATGCGGATGAGGTGTCTGTCGTCCCGTGGCGACGTCATATTGCGTGGCCCACTGCCGGGGTTTCGATTTGTCCGGTTCTCCATGGTCCATCTCTTCCACACACGCATCACTGTTGTGACATTATGCCCCGTGCGAGTGGCGATTTCATGATACGAAAGTCCACCCTCACGGAACCGATCATGCGGCCCCGTTCGAATTTCATTAGTTGTTCGTATGGCACTCTGTTTTTGGCGAGGCATATTGACTTCTAATCAATCATTTACAGCAATCAAACTACGATACACACATTTTAACGCACCTTTACAGTGCTTTTTATACACGGCTCACTTGGAAGTTTAGAGGGTGTTTCTCGGCCCACACATGCGTGATCGCTTTGTAATTCTAATCATTTTCATTTTCTGCAAGTTTCGTTTAATTTGCATGATTCCTTCATGGCGTTGCAATTTTCACAAACAGTAGTATATTATAAAACTGAATACAAAAATGCTTTTACATTTTTCTTTTTCCCTGGCAGCATGCGGAAGATGATTATACGGTCATTCTCGGTAGAGAATGTTCAGGAATAGTTTTAGATGTTGGAAGTGGTGTAAATGCAGTTGTAAAAGGTGACGAGGTAAATATGAGACTTTTATTTTGAAGTATTATCCGTATTACAAGGCACGTATATTATTCGAAGGTACATTTCGAGTTCAACTAATAAATGACCAGGGGCATGAACCTTTCTCCCCAATATTTATATGGCTGAGGCCCAGCAACCCAAAAGATGAAAGACAAATATAATTGTTAAATCTTTAGACCAGAATGTATTGATTTATTTTCGTATTAAAACTGCTTTTGACGAAACGGATAAACTAAAATTGTGAGATTAGCAGGGATGTTTCATACCCTCCAAGTGATTTCGTCCATCAAGATCTGGTCAAAAAATTGTCAGTTGCGGCCAAAATTATCAAACTGTCCAGATCTTTAAGGATCTGGCCAGTTTTGTTAATGACGAGATACATGATCAAGACAAAACTGCCCTATTACTCCAAGGGGAATGAAGATTCAAATAGGAAAAGGTTTCGTATCAGAGGCTGGCCACAAGGCAGTTTTTGATTTGAATATAAACCACTAGGAGGGTTAACCCTAAAAAAGAATTGATTGAGCTATGAATAAATCAGAAAGAAGTGAATTTAAAATTGCCTCTGGATATAATACACGCAAGAGGAGAAATTTAACATACATTTCAGTTACCATTTTATCCCATAGTCCAAGCCATTTCTAGACTTTTTCATTCACTTCTTATAACAAAGCAGTCATTTTGATTGACTCACAGGCAGCCCAATCTTGGCCTTATGCTCCTATAAACAACCTCATTGCGTTCGCTTGGCCAGTGCTCGTTTAATTGCCAGTGACATCTTGAACTCTGGTTAGATTATTGCCTTCCAATGGATACCAAGCCATTTTGATATACCTGGCAATGAGAGCGCAGACAAGCTAGCTAAAAATGGTTGTCTTCGACCCCAGCCGTCCAGCCCTCTCCCTTACCTGCGTGCTTGCAGGTTGGTGGAGCAAAACATAAATAAGTCCGTCTGCGACCATCAAAAGCTTAAGGCCACGGACGAAACACGGAGCAAGCTTTCGTCTGACCCTGTTCCACTTAATTTGCCACGACATATTGATATGGCAAATTTTCGAATTTTAACCGGACTTTTTAAGAGGACACTTACACCGCATTGGTGTGCATGCTTCTCCTGACTGCCCCTTTTGTTCGACGGGGAGCTTTATGGATTTTAGTCATCTTTTATCTTGCACTTTTTATTTGACAATCACATCTTAGTTGACGAACTTTTTAGCCGGACTAATTTGTACTGGGCTTGCCCGTAGGAAATTATAGTCCCCTTGGACTTTTCCTGACGAAGGAAAAAAGCTACCCTTTTATCTAAGGATACAAGCAGGTGGAGGATTGGAATTAACCCACAAAAGCAAGATCTTCAAGCATCTCTTTATTTTAGGTGTGGGCTGTCTCAGCGTACTGTTTGCAAGGACTCATAGCAGAATATGTAGTGGTCAAAGAAAGTCAAGTTGCCAGGAAACCCAGAAATATAACGTTTGAGGAAGCGGCTAGTTTACCATTCACAGCTATTCAAGGGTGCAATGCAATAATGCATCAAGCTTGCCTTAACCCCAAGACAACAACAAACAAAAGGTCAGTGACGAAGCACATTATTCTAAAACGGGAAGGGAAATAAACTAATTTTACAAAAACGAATGGGAATTAGAGTAACTTTTTGCTTCAAAAGTGAACCAGAGCAAACAGCTCCTCGTTTGTGATATTTTGGAGCAGCGCAAGTTCATTAATTCATTCAAGGGGAAACTGAATATGTTCATTGATTTGCCATCCCTAAATCTTCACTCGGGCAAGCATGGGTGGCTCAGTCTTCTCTAACAGTATGATTATGTGTTGTTGATAAATGCTGTTGGTTTGGCAGCTAGGCCATTAGATCACATACTCCTCAATATTTTTCTACAGGACAATTAAAAATCACTAGTGCAGGGCACTCATCCAAAATTTGTTCACCAGACATAGGCTGTTCTAGGACGCATAAATTGCAGTCTGGGGAATCCGAAGTCCTAGACTTGGGCCCCGGAGACAGTCGTGGCCATTAAGAATTTTAAACTTAGCAACCGCTTCCCGTCGAGGAATCCTGTTGTATTCGTATGATTATCATACCTATGTTTTACTTGAATGATTAATTAAGCTTCGATTTACGTTGATTAAACTGCGTGCATTTGTAATTGTTTTTTTTACAGTACAATTTATTTCGGAGGGCACAAGCCCCATTTGGCACTCCCTTGAATGCGGATGAGTCTATTCGAATGAATAAACCCATAGAGGAAATATAAAAGTAGAGAGCAATGCCTTTTTAAGTGACCAAAACTAGTTGTAACGTGACCTTAGACTATACTTTCGTCTGCCGGATGGAAACGAGCACCTCATGATAGATTCATGGGACGACAAACGTTTAAAAATGGATTCATCATCTGATTGGTCCGCGCGACATAACAGTAGACTGTTGATTTCACCATTTTTGTCGCCCTTCTGTAGAAATGCGCATTCACATCTGCCTTGTCAAGTTATATCGCCAAACGAGGCGATAAGATGTCAAATCTGCCAGGGGTTTTATGGCGCAAGGGCCATATTCGGCCATGCTGCTCCAGACGCAAGACGTACAATATCAAGTAATAGACATATACACAATGAAAGTTTTACTGACACAGAAGAGAGAAATACACCCTGGGAGGAGTGCATCTGCCAGGAATCGAACCTGCGCCGCCTACAACTCGAAGGTTGCTAGCGCAGTGGGCATACCCACTGAGTCAGGACGGCCCCCCAGCCCATTTGGTATAGTCGCGGATTAGCAACCGGAGGGTTGAGTTGAGAGGCAGTTTGATTGGACCGATTGGAAGAGCAGCGGATTGGCAATCGGAGGGTTGCGAGTTCGAAACTAGGTCTAGCCACAGACCGTCGTGTCACGGGGGATGGTGCACGTTAAATCTGTCGTGGCTTCAAATATCCTCTCGTTGCCATGGGGTGCCAGCTCAGGTATGACCTAGTCATCTGACCGTGTCCTCGGACATTCCCTTCGGGATTGATCCCTGAACCGTCGCCAATAGAACGTTGTGTTGCTCCAGTGTGACGTTAATTAACTACCTACTTCGGCGACAAGGAAGTCTTAAGAATATTCCCACATTTTTTAAGTGCGCCAATGTCAAACTTGGATAAATTTCTTTCTGCATCCCTAATCGAAAAGAGCCGTCGTGGCTCAGTGGGTATTCCCACTGCTCTAGCAACCTGCGAGTCGTAGGCGGTGCAGGTTCGATTCCTCTCTGGGTGTATTTCCCTTTTGTATCAGTTAAACTTTCTTTGTGCTAGTGTATGTCCATTACTTGACGTTGTCTTGCCTGGCGCAGCATGGTCAAAACTTGGTCCTTGCACCATAAAACCAACCCTAATAGAAAATAGGATAGGGTCTGTTTCCACGGAAACAAACAGGTAGATTGTCTAGAATAGTTCTTTTGGAGTAGTGGTAGACTCAGTATACTTTTTCTCCTTGTACAGTACTGCCTTTAACAAAATCGACGCTTAATGCAATCATTCTCAGGAACGAATATTAATTTCTTGGTTCAGTTACTGGTAATTTTATATTAGGAGAATTTTCGAAACGGTTTTTCCACATGGTTCCTCAACTTTCATTAGCAGGCTAGAGAAGCATCATGACGTCAGAGCCATCGTTATTATTAGCTTTCAATTATCGTTATTTCAGATTAGCTTTTATCTATTTGAAAATTATAAACACCATTAATCACTGGAGTTTACTTTTGGGTTGTGTATCACTTCGATTTGGCCTATGGTGTCTTGGAAAGTAGTACTTGATTTTATAGGTATTAATTCAATAACAATCAGATGCTTGATAAAGTCAACTGTTTGAACAGAAGTGATTTTATTTAACTTTTGAGTCTACTATCGTGTTATTTGTATTACTTTAATTTTGCCTATAGTATGAAAAATAGTACTTAAGTCTAAATCTCGAATCACCAGTTATAAGAACTAGATGCTCGATAAAAACAAATTTGTTGGAATAGAAGTGATTTTATAAAATGGCAGATGCAGAGTATCTATTCTTTTTCTTGCGATACCCTGCTGTATTTGTAAATCTTTTAGTAATATTTTGACTTTTCCACAAGAAAAATTTCAATTCCAAATGTTTATAACATTTCCTAATCAGGGAGTAGTCAAATTATGTTACACTAAATGCTTGTTTTCATGAGAAATAATTATATTGCAATCTGAAAATAGAATGCTATCATCATGCTTATAATTTTCAACATAAAAACTAAGCAGCTGCACAGTAAAAATGTTTTTTTGTTTGTTGAGTTTCTACTGGAAGCCAACGATGCATTAATTTTTTTGATTGAATCAAGCCATCATTAAAATAAAAAATCAATTCATTATTGTCATCTCAAATGAATCACAACACGCAACAATGGCACATTTTTGTACCCTGAAATTAGGTATTCTTAGAGAATGAGTGGAAAAAACACAAGTTATATCATTCACATTGGATTATATGTATCCTTGAATACTCTGTCCATCTTCTCTAACTTTTAATGCTTTTTTGGTGTATTCTAATAGTTCATACTCATTTTTAGGATTTTGTTGATCACAGGAAATTCCCCAATTGGCCTTTTTGCAATGCAGTTGCTGAAGTCGTGGGGAGGGAACATTACAACAAGTGTACCTACTGCTGGTCTGCCAATGTGTCATGAGCTTGGGGCAGATGATGTCATAGTGTATTCTGTTACAGATTTTGAAATAGAATTTCGGAAAAGAAAAAGGTTTATAATTTGATATTTGTCCAATGTATTACAAATGTTTTGAAGTGCTGTATAAACAAAAAATGTTATAAATTGAGAATATCTAAACTTTTTCATATAATACTCTAAATGTTATCAAAATATTTTGCACTAAATAAACTATCTGAATTAACAGGTTTGATATTGTGATAAATGCCATTGGAACAATAATTCATCAACTGTGCGTAGATGTCAGTTGTCCAGGGGGTAAAGTTGTTACATTCACAACAACTCCTCTACTTTCTGATAAATTTGATGTCCTTCTGGGATCCTTGCTGGCATTGGCATTACAAATGTTAGCCTGGATTAGAAAAGTAAGGCATTTAATCTTACCTTTCAATTATGTAAATAACAATTTCATCAATCATACCTTATAATGTTGCACATAACCAACGGAGCATAAATTTCTATTATTTTTCAGCTAAAACAAGGGATACTCACAAGCTTTTGGTGGAGCAATTTATCATTTGATAGAGAACATTTAGTGAAAACTGCAGAACTTGTAGAGGAAGGAAAGGTAAACATGATTAATTTTTTAGATTTTTAGAATGGAATAAAATAACAGTTGTAACAGAAAGTAATATAAAAATTAGCCTAACTCATTTTATGTTCCAGCCAGTTTCTTAAAATAGAATTCTTTAAAAGATGTATGCTTAGTATTTTGTATTTCCTATCAATAATTGCACCTTAATTATCATCAATTATAGATGCATTGTTTACTTTCAATACTCATGTGGAAATATTTTCAGCTTAAAACAAAAAATTCATGCTTAAAAAATGTGTATAATGTATATAAAATTAAACACAACTTTGAATGGTGCCTTTCATTTAAAAACAGCTTGGACTAATGAAATAAGTCCATTCAGTTCTCTGAAATACATAACTTAGAATTTGATATGCAGTTCCAACTTTATTTGGTTAATAGATAACTCAGTTGGACACGTTACATTATTTATAAAATTCGAAAAATGCATAAGTAAATAGTAAGTATCAGAAAACAATATTTATACAGTAAAATAGATTGTTAATTTAAACCAAGATTAATTTGATCATATAAAGAGAATTTTAAGCTATGCATCAAACAAAAGCCTGCAATATGAGTTGTTTTATGAAGAAAACTTCTGGCATATATACAAACATTTTGCACCCAGGGCAGGCAATAGGCCCCAGGTACACAAGGGTAAACTTTTAATGGCATCTCTACCCCTATTTTCAGTTAATATATATATATATATATAGATCAAAACATGCTACAGGAGAAAATTCACTTTTTTTTTGCAAAATGGACCAAACTTTATACAAGTCATTTGAAAACAACTTCAGTTGAAAAGGAACCACATATTGATACTGACTGGAATTTTTTAATGCAATTGAGACAATGATGCATTAGAACCAAATAGCATTCTGAATTGTCCAGTCTAGAAAGAGATCAGTGACCAATATATTCTAGAGTTTAGGAAAGTTTAAATATAACTTGGAAATTTTATTGACAGTCAATCATTTTAAGGATTTATAAATTAACGTAACTTATAATACAAATTTTGCATCTTATAGTAAAAATTTGAGTAATATACAAAAATGTGACTGTCTATTTATAGATTTATCCAATAGTGGAGAGGATATATGATATTGATGATGCATTCATCGCCTTTCAACAACTGGCAAGATACGATAATGTTGGTAAAAATGTGTTACGAATTTCAAGGAGACTACAATAATAACCAGTCTTTTTTATACAGAATAGTTTGATTTAAAACTAATGAGTATTTCCATTATTTTTATATCCTATTGAACATGATCTCACTAAAATAAGTTACACCATGCTCCAAAAATGCAAATCAATTGCAAGTTAAAATTGAGTAACAAATTGACTTGTTTCTTTCCCATCTTATAGAAAATGTATATCAAAAAGGAATGTGTCCATTTCTAATTATTCGATGCAGATCTAATAAAATATATCATTTTAAAATGTTTCTAATACATTGAAACCTCGTAATAGAGAACATTTGAAAATCTAGAAAACACCGCAAAATCCATAAAATATTCTACTATACCGTAAACTACAAAATAAAATATTTTCTTTAATTTTGTACATTCGATATATACACTGAGTTAAGAATATATTAAGATAATAGACACAATTATACACTAAATAAAAATAGACAGAGTATGACAATGTTAGTTTTATTCAGAAAATGACTGAGATAAAAAGAAATCTGTTAACATTCAATAATACATTTTGTCATAACTTGTAAAATTTAGGAATGGGAGTATTGAAGGTATACATGTCACTGGAATAGAAAGCGTAAGAGTCTATGAATTCATTAAAAAACATTATCAGTCTAAACTTTTACAATTTAACTTTCACAAGACAAAATCTAACTGACATACATATGAATCACCAATCAACTTTTTCATAATATACAAGACAGTAAAGAAACTCTAGGAACCTAAAACTATAAAAATAGTTAGAAATTAGGTAAAAAAACTTCTTGGTATCAACATGGCAATGACACATGTCAATTTAAAAACTTAATTTTTTTGTATAGAATATGTTAAAAAAGTATTTTCCATCAAGAGGCACAGCAGTATTGCGATATGCACGGCAACTAGATTTCAATCATAAGGCAATATTGTTGATGACATGTGGCCCCAATAAATTACCGCTCTAACCTCACAAAACACTTAAGTAGCTGCAAGACAAATGATTAATTACACATACACAAGTATGACACATGAGTCTTACAAAACTTATGCTACTATACCATTAAGTTAAGAGCATGACCTTCTAATATTTTCCTATACAGATGAAAATTTGAAAAATGTTTATGATTTGCAAGAAAATGCAATCGCGATACTGGTATCAAAATTCAGTGTTGGCATGAGTGGCTCAGCTCAGAAAATATATTGACTGAATGAAATGCCTATACTTAACTGCGTGATTAGGAAATGCATGATAGTTAAATGCTCACTGTACAATTCAAATCACCAACAGTGAAAATTCTTAATCTAGCAGCAGTCTAATTTGAAGTACATTTAAGACATTTCACTAAAGTAGGTAAGAAAAGTTAGTAATCACATTACTATACAATCACAGATAAAAAAATGAACAAAATTCATTTATTTTAAGAGCTCAAGTTGCATGTTTTCATACACTTGAAATAAGTTCTGTTAAGATACACTATCACTATAATACTAAAGGGAATGGGAAGTTGAACACAATTCAATAAATAAAATGGGATTAATTCTGATATATTACATTAATTTTCATAATTTACAAATATACCAACTAATGCACATGCTTGGTTGAATTCTCTAGGATACATTCATTCAGTACAAGTATCAAGTCAGTTGCTTATTACTCTCCAAATTTTGACAAGTAAAGCAACATGCTCGTTCTTAACATCAATTCTTTGAAAATGCTACACCAATATGGTTAAAGCATTTGAATACAGCATTCGATTTTTCAGTTAAATGTTCTTCTAAACATAGAAGACTAGTTATCCATTGAGATCATAATGTGGAATCAATATATTTCGACCAAGCTGCTGCACACCCCATTCATACCTAGGGCGTGGAGGTAGTTGTCAGTAGGCCAAGGAAGCTTCTTTATATTCTGACCCTTCCATGGTGAAGAAATCCTCAAGTTTCCATTGCAAAGTCTCAAATGTAGGTCGTTTCATAGGATCTTTGTGCCAACATTCTAACATTATTTCATAGAGAGCAGGAGGGCATCCAGGCGGACATGGCATCCTATAGCCATGCTCAACTTGATGCAACACTTCAGCATTTGTCATACCTTTAAAAATAATAAAAATAAGCACCAAACTAACAATTTCTTTCAAAAGCATATGCAGGAAATTCAACTAAAATAAAGTCGACAAATTAAAAATAAGTTATGTCACAGAACAAATTTTAAAATGGATCTACTTTAAGGAAGATCAATAATAAAATGTATTATAACATTTACCAGGGTAGGGTATTCTTCCATAAGTGACAAGCTCAGTAAGAAGTATACCAAAAGACCAAACATCTGATTTGATAGAGAATTTGCTGTAGTTAGCAGCTTCTGGTGCGGTCCACTTTATTGGAAATCGAGCACCTACCCTTGCTTCATATTCATCCTCCTACAAAGAAAAAAAAATTAAATATACAGGAAAGAGAAACAAATTAAGATAGTAAAAACTATTGAAAACCTGTTTAATATTACATTCCATATTATACTACTTAAGTTTAAAATTGTACAACTAAGTGTTAGTCTTTTTAAAATCCAAATGAAAATGAAACCGAGTATAACTTAGAGGACAATTTGATATGCATCCTTCATCTTATTGAAGACAAGAATGAAAATACATCTTTTAAGAGTAAATACTGTAAATTTATATTAATATTTGCAATATAAATTTCCTCCAGATTTTATTTTAATTTTGTGATTACAATTCTGTTACATATTTTATCACTACCTAAAGATTAGAGAAATGAGCATATGTATGGAGGTCTAAGACAGACAGTAAGGATGTACATAAAAAGATTAACACTAAAAATCAAACAGAATTACCTGAAATTTATATCAGAGTATCAATTACGAAGAAAAACTTACCTCTCTCAAAAGCAAAACAAGGGTGTTTACTGGAATTTTTGTAGTTTGTTTAAACAGTTTTGGATAGTAACATGTTATCGACGAAAAAACCCAATTTCATTTACTTTTCAACCAACTTATCCTCACAACCTCAAGAACATATTATCTATTATTTGTTATAGCCACATATTTTGGAGTATCTATTTAAAAGCTATTCTATAACTGTTTAGTTTCCCTACTACACTTCAGACATCTTCTATACATTAATTTATTTAAGACTATTGAAGTATAAACTCAAAATTGAATACTCTAAAAAGCATACCTTAATTAACCTAGCCAATCCAAAGTCTGCAATTTTCACAATGTTGCTTTCTCCTACTAATATATTCCTAGCTGCAAGATCTCTATGTATGTAGTTTTGTGACTCCAGGTAAGCCATACCCGCTGCAATTTGTGCTGACATATCTATAAGCTGTGGAAGTTTCAGTGATCTTCCTCGACCTGAAATTAAAATATTGTTACTCATAAGAAAACCATGTATTTTGTCAGTTGATGTTGAATTCTGTGTAAACCATTCCGCCAAAAACACTTTTTGATGTAGTGCCAAAAAAATTGAAACACCCAGAAACATTCATGGATGACCATGAAGGTTGGTATCCAAAATTTTAGCATGACGTGTGAAAGACAGTATAACTTTGTCTACCAAAAAGATCTTCATGGTGGAGATAAAGTTAGTTTTTATAGTAGTGGTTAAGTTCACCACAAATCTTCAGTACCAGACATGCGAACAATTAAAGTTTGGGTGCCAATGAATGTCAAGGGTTTACACATGTTTATGTTAAGGGAATGTTTAACACATGTGAAGTGACCATCCTGAGGCTATTAAAGTGTTAGAGGCTCACTGAATATTCTGGTTTGGTGTTGACATTAAATTGTCATAAGTTATGACCAAGAATGCCTGGACAATATACGGACAAGTGTAACTCAACTGATTGACTTTAAAAGGGGTGCATAGTGGGACTGCAGAAAGCGAGTTGGTCGAGCTGACGATCGCCTGTCATCTGGGATGTACACCAACTACTGTGACAAGATATTAGCAACATTGGGTCAGTGAAGTTACACAAAGCATTGTTATGCATATCACAAAGGCTCTGGTTGGTCTAGGACAAATTTGAGGATAAGCGGACAGTGAGACAAATTTAAATTGTTCCAGCAGCTTCCTTATCCATCATCCAATGATGCATGTTGTCAGCTATATAGCCTCCTGTAGCATTACAAACCTTTGCCAGATGCATGTCGGAGGCAGGACTGCAGGTACATTGCCCATTGGCCGAGTCTGGAGTGGTGCCTTTCCTGAGACAGACATGGAATGACAGCATACATGTTTAGTGATAAATCCCGCTTGCATATTTCAATTAGAAAATTACACCATGCCATTAGACATTTTTCAGTATATTCTGTCATAACAAACTAATGGGAGTAAACAAAGGTTAGAAATGGGCAAACATACAGGCAATGGAATTTTAAGATTAGAACTGGCTTGTATCTAAATTATTTTTTTCTGCGCATATAAAAACAACACTTAGCTAAGAGGGATACAAAAAAATGAGGATAAGTTTGAGGGTACATGGGTTTGCAATTATTTCAGAGGAAACTTACAAGGGATTATAAATCAAAAAGTTTTATTATATTCATTTATTTCTAAGTCTATAAGTTAGATACGATTTTGACCACTTTCAACCTTTTGTTGTTTCTTATCCTACTTGGTCCAGACAAGCCCAGATCAAGTCCGTAATCTCAATCCTTTAAATGGTAACGTATGTTCAAGAAAATATAAAACAAGTTTGAACAAATATATTGAATTCTTCAAATTAGTTTTTGGTTTCATAACTCTAAAAATGTATTAAAATGAACAGTGTATTTCATAATTCATGAACAGGGAGTTAACAAAACAGTTTGGTAACATACTAGAACTTTTAATTAGAAAAATCTTTAGAAAGAACAGTAGCATTATGTGGTGACTTTTTGATGCATGGTTGGGAA
Organism: Meta bourneti; assembly: GCA_933210815.1. Taxonomy (NCBI): domain Eukaryota; kingdom Metazoa; phylum Arthropoda; class Arachnida; order Araneae; family Tetragnathidae; genus Meta; species Meta bourneti. The sequence goes on from OW119933.1 coordinate 46,196,792, forward strand.
GTAGTAAAAAATATGGTAACAAAATTTTGTCTCCAAGTGAGAAAAGTTTCACATTAGTACATTTAACTAGTAAACTATATAAATTTACGGATAAAAAATTTTTCTCAGTAGTTCCAAATTATTACTTTTTAAAATGTTATATCTAATTATTTAGATGGAAATAAGAATTATTTAAAAAGATGTGTGAAGAACTTTTTTTAAAGAATGGAAAAAATTGCACAAGTTGTGAAAAAATGTCTGAAACATATCTATTACAAAACACATAATTTAATTGAACTGTTAAATACATTCAAAGCAATTATGTATTCAAACAGAAATGTGTAATTAGTGAGGTTTCAAAAATTAAAATAATGTTTCTTCTACAAATGTTAAAATGTGATATTTAAACAAATGAGAATTTAAGGAAACTACTTTTTAAAATTTTAGAGAAATTCAAACATTTAAAATAAAAACCAGATTCTTAGTACATACGAAAACTATAAATATATGAGGAGCTTATTTTCAAAAGGAAACATTTCCATTTTTTTCGAAATTCACTTTTCAACGGTTTTTGAATCTTTGGGGTGAGCTCTGTCGGATTATGCAACAGGGTTTATTCAAACGGAGATATTTCATGGAGATTTATAATCACAAAAAAAGGAAAAAGACAATGATTCCTGTTTGCAGAAAGTTCCATTTGTTTTGTATTCGAAGTGTCGTCAAAAAGGCTAAGAATCGGGAAGTGTGCACAAAAAGGTAGAATACCCCAAGAAATATGAGGAGGGGATTGGAGATCACACCAAAGTACCTAAAAAAATGCGGTGAAAGATTTTTTGAACAAATTAAAATTGTGGAGTCACACTATGGCAGAAATAAAAGCATCCGAGTATACCTACCAGCCGACCTCAACATCAGAAGACTTTACGAATGTACCAATCTACGGTCTCACCCGAACTATCTGTAAACCTTTCATTTTTCTACAAAATATTCACCAGTGATTTTAACATTGGATTTTCCTCTCGAGCCACTGACGTTTGTGGTACTTGAACTCAACTTAAAAGTGAAATAAAACACGCAGGAAAAAGTAGTTCCAAAGAGAAGCTGATGAGAGCGGAAGGTTCATAAGGTGTGAGCAAATGTATTCTACAAAACTATGAGAGAAGCTGACAAAAAAAGAAGGAAGTGCCGCTTTCGTTTTTGATCTTCAGCAAGTTCATCTCTTGCTGAAAAACCATATCAGTGATGCTTTTTATAAACGTCAACTCGCATTTTACACGTTTTGTTGTGTATCTATCGATTCTACCAATCCTGCATTTTACACATGGACTGAAAATCAGAGCGGGAGGGGGTCGGTTCAAATTGAGTCAGCAGTTTTGAATCACTTGAGAAATCTCACGATTTAGCTCCCTCAATCGACAAAATTTTCTTGTTCTGCGATGGTTGTGGTGGTTAGAACAAGAATGCCTACAGGATCCACGTTGTCTCATGCTGGCTACAAAAGGAATCTCCTAATAATGTCCAATCTATACGGATTACATTCCCGAGAAGAGGAAAGTTTTCTGCCTGTAGATAGTTTTTGGCAGGGTTGAGGAGATATTGAAGACAAAGTCTGATATAGAAAGGAATATGAAGATGTTTATAGTGAAATTGGGCGTAAGAAGCTCGGTCGAGACTGGATGGTATAAAGGAGCTGGAGCAGTACTACTCCAAAATTAAAGGTATAAGCAGTACAAGGAGAGCGATCATAAAAAAATTTAGAACTCGAAATGGAGGACCCTCGACAAGAGTAAAGTGCACGCTGCACTATCATTTCTAAAGTGATCTTGATGATTTTAAGTCAATAGTCAAGAGGAAGATGACTGCTCCATCTCCGGTTCCTTTGAAACGCCGTTTAACTGCCGAAAAGAATGACATAAGCTATCTGGCTTAAAACCCACTATGGTGAAGAATGGGAACGTGAGCCAGAGTTACAATGGTACCAATCATTATTTCAAGACCAGGAGGAAGGAGGTGAAGATCCTGATGAAAATGAAGAATGCATCTGATTGGATGAAGAAAGTAACGATATTCATGTGTGAAATAAAGGCACGACAACAAACTATGATTACTTTAGTCAGGAATGTTAGGTTACCTAATAGGCATAAGTAAATAATTTACATAGTGTCGTTTTAAAAAATTCGAATATGTTTTATTATGCTTAATAAAAAGCGTTTCATTTCATTTTGTTTTTAATGACAGTAAATTACTGTGAATAATTTAGTCAAGAATGCAAGGTTAGCTATATCATTTTAGACTGCTTGTGTAATTTTTATTTTATTTTTTATTAATTAATTTTGAAAGTTTTCTACTGTATTTTGTGCAATTTGCTACATTTTTATTTAATTTAATTTTTAATAAAGACATTAAATATTAAAAAGAATTTTTTTGAAGCTTCCAATTTTTCACTTAACCAGCTCCAATTTTAATCAAAAGGTAACATTTCCAAGAATTTTTTTCAAAATGGAACATTTCCAAAATTTAAATGTAGATAACTCCTTTGAATGTTGATCAAGAAACATAATATTTAAATATTCTTCTACCACTCCAATATGCTACCTGTTGGGCTATTTTCCACTTTTGTAAAGCAGTCCATTCCGGAGGAATACGTTTTTTACTTCTACTGTAAATTTAGTAATTGTGGAAATGTTCCCTTTTGAAAATAAGCTCCTCATATAGAATTTACCATACCTTGCAAAAATTCAAGCAAACTGCCATTTTTCATCAATTCAGTAATAATATAAATTGGCTCTTCTAATGTGCAAACAGCATACAATTGCACTAATTTTGGATGACGAAGTTTTTTCATAATTTGTGCTTCAGCAAGGAAATCTTTTGGATCCATTGTACCTGGAAAAAATATGAACACTTAATTTTAAATTTCTTCCTTATAATAAAACATTATAAAACAAAAGTAAAAGAATAGCAAAATTTACTTCACCTTTCTTCGATAAAAAATTATAGCAAATGAAATGACAGCATGCACATACAATTAGTATTTCAATTTCTGTCAGCAATTTTAAATAGTTGGTAGCTTAGATGTTCCACAGTAAATTAAAACTCAATAAGATGATTATTTTGATGCAAAATAAACAACTTATTACAGTCAGAAAATGATTTATAAAAATTACCAGTACACACTCAAATTTATAAAATAATGTGTCAAAAATAAGAAATTTTCTTTGATGTAATTTTCTGCTACTATTTTATATAAATTATAAGAGGTTGTATGTATAAGTTAAAGGGTAGGAGCAAGAAATATCAATGAAAAAAGTAATTACACTTTTTTATCAAACTCCATTTCCTTAAATCTCGTTGTTTATAAAAATGGGTCAATTGTTATAACTTGAACAGTATTTAATGCATAGAAATACTCATTTCCAGGATTTAATATATGTATTTTAATTTGAAAATTAGACACATCTGCTAAAAATAAAGGATTCAATTAGTACTTCTGAAAAGTAATTGTGTATAAGTTGTATATTTTTATTTAATCAATTTTTGTTTCTCAACAGAAAACTATCCAATTAGAGAGCAAAACTACAATCCAAAAATGTAAGAAAAAACCCTCACAAATACAAAAAGATAATAGGCAAAACAAAACACTTTACTAAGGCAGGCTATTTATTGTATTGAAATCATTAAAAATATAACCTCTGAGAAAGCCTAAAAATCTATGTGCAGCAAAATTGTCGGATACATTTTTTTTCAAGGGCCCAACAAAAATAATTAACGGTTTCAGGTGATTAATTGGCTGTAAACATTTTATGAAACCGAAACGATTTCATAATTTGGAAGAATGTAAGATAAATAATTCATTCCATTATTTTCAGATTTAATTGTTCTACTGAGTATTTAATGAGCTTAACTATGAAAACGAAGGCAACGAAAAGATAATTTTAAAGTGTATGTATTTTGTGACTATATCAAACATACATTGTATGCAATTGAAATTTAATGTTTCAGGTTATTGAAAAATTTGAACCAATTAAAAAATCTGATGTCCCTAAACAGAATTTGAAACACTACATACGATTTCTGAATTTTATTAATCATTAATAAGTTAATAGATTTGTGTCATGCATTAAAGTTTTCAATTGAACAAGACCTTTCAATGAAGCATGGATACAGGTGTTTATCAACTGAAAAGTGATGAATAGCTTTCTATAATATCAGGGTATTCATTTTTAGCTTTTCAATAATTAAAAGTCTAAATAAAATTGCCACATGGAGACTAAGAAAAACACAATTTAAGAAGTCGCACAAACCTCAGTTTTTATCGTTATGCTGGGGAAATGTGTAAATTGGAAAACTTTATTTGAAATTCACGCATTCAAATTTTGTTATTTTCAAGGACCAAGTAGAACATTTATAACAATACAAAAAAAAGCATGCAGCTACAAGAGATAAATAAGATCTGAACTTAGATGAAAAAAGCAGATATGAAACTTTACCTGGCACAATGGCCTAACACATTGACTGCCGATCCCGCGCCAGCGCGTGATTTGGCGTTACCGGTGAAGGGCCAATCACGCGCAGGCGCGTTGTGTGGGGTGATGTCTCAGGTGCCAGTCACGCTCGGGCGCGTGAAAAACTACGCTTCATTGTTTGTTCTCCAGTTCAATCGGCATTGCGTTTTGGGTATGTATGCTGGTATTGGCGTGGAGTGAAGGTTGGAAACTAGTTGTAAAGGTGTGTGGTTTCTGATTTATTGCTTTGTAATAGAATCTTGTAACTTGAGTTGTACAGATGATAGTTCTGCAGCAACTTCACGTGCAAAGAAAAGAAAGTTGCAAAATAATAAGCTAACGGCTGATGAAATTGCAAAGTTTGTTGGCTGAGCTATCGGACGAGTACCCGAGTAAATTTAGTTATGACAGTGACGAGGAATTCTTTCCTCCCAAAGATGCCCAGGTGTCGGATTCAGAAGATTTCATGACAATGCCCGTCCACACACGGCCAATCGAACTCAAGAGCTGATCGGATCATCTGGCTGGGAACAACTTGATCACCCTCCGTACAGCCCCGATCTAGCGCCCAGTGACTACCACGTGTTCCTGCATTTGAAGAGGCATCTGGGTGGTCAGCGCCTCAACGACGATGTCAAAACGACCGTGTTGCAGTAGTTGTCTAATCAGGCGGCAGATTTCTACGAGGATGGTATTCAAAAGCTGGTTGTACGATACGATAAGTGCCTTAATATTGGCGGGAATTATGCAGAAAAGTAGATTAAAGTACAGGCTTTCATGTAAAAATAAAATTGTTAAGAAAAGTGTACTTGTTTTATTTTTATTTCAAAACAGTACTTAAAAACACGCCTCGTATAAAAAAACGTAATTCCTCCTTCAGTAATTTCCTCCAGATCACGTTTTTAGGGAACGGGCGCGAGCGAGCAGGGGCGGAGCCCCCTAGTATACATATATGTTTGTTTGTGATAGTTTCATACAAAAATAATGCATATTGTTACTTATTTTGATTTATTTTTACATGTCACGCGCCAGCGCGTAATGTGGCATTTGGGAAATAATTTTACCTCTAGTGCCAATCACGCGCTGGCGCGTAGTGATAAAATTTTATAATTAAAGGCTTACATAATGCTTAGCTATCAGTGTGATACACATAACCATCTTTTATTACCACTTTTAAATCATATTTCTTATAATAAGTAAGTTGGCATATGGGTAAAACCTTGCTTCAATGTTATGGCAATAACTATTAACACAACCTCGCGTGACCGGCAGTCAATGTGTTAAACAAAATGAGTCAAACATAAAAATGTATAAATACCGGTTTTCAGAGTTTTTATAGCAACAGGAGTAGTATTGTTCCACAATCCTTCCCAAACTTCACCAAATTGGCCTTGACCAAGTTTACGAACAAATTTAAGTGAACTCCGGTCAATTTCCCATTGATCCCTGGTATTATGTGACAATCCACCTGTTGTAGGCTTCTCCACCTGAATGCATGAGAATAAAAACAAATGACAATATAATCATCTTAGTAAATACAAGAAAAACAGTCTAGCTCTTAAATGAACAAATTCCATTCAGAAATATTACTCAATTTAGTTTGACAAAATAAATCCCCTGCATTAATTAACAATTAGAATTATCAATGATATATATGCTTTAATATCCTATATTAGTTTAGTTTTCCTTCAGTTTAAGTACTATCTCAAGCTTAACAAGTTTAAAAATATGAATTAATATATCTAAGAACTAGTATGCATAATACAAGCTTATTTCAGAGTAACATTTTTGTAGGGGGACTGAGCAGATATATATTAGGAATTCTTGAAATTAGGTAAATAATTTTGAGCTATGAAAGAATTAAAAAGTGGGAATGCAGAATTCACTTTCACTTTACAACACAAATTATTTTACATAGGGGTAAACTAGTGAGTTCAAAGACCATTGATGTAACTGATAACATTGAGCAAGTGATGCCAGCAGGTAACTGGCAACAATATCTGCTAGTTTGATAGATGAGGCAAGGTTCATTAAAATCGACCAGATTGTTTTAACTTATAATCAACAAGATAATTTGAAATCAACCATCCAGTTTTATTAGTAGACAGCAAGCTTTATATACCAAATCTCATGGTTGTGATTTTCTTTACGGCCAGCTTATGATTTCGTTGGCTGTTTTTAGGTTTTGTGGCACAAGGGTCATATTTAACGAGCTGTGCCAAATACAAGACAATCTCAAGTAAAATAGGTCATGAAATATATAGGTATTTTAATTAACATCACACTGGAGCAACACGAGCTATTGTGGATGGTCCAGGATCAAAACCTGAATGGAAAGACCTGAGAATAACACCACATAATTTTGAACCACGGTCAGATGACGAGGTCACACCTGAGCTGGCTCCTCTCTCCAAACTTCCACACCATGCCAATGTGAGGACATTTGATGCCACGACAGATTTAACATGCACTAGCCCCCTTTGAAAGTGATGGTGTTATGGTTGGATTAGAATTCGCAACCCTCTGGTTGCTAATTCGTTACTCTTCCAACAGCGGCCTGTCAAAAAAGAGTGATTGAGGTTAGAGTAGTGGGATGAAACCAGAAAAAGATCATTTGGGTATCCTGGAAATGCACCTCAGTGTTTACTAAAGACAATAACCCCTTGAGAAAAGAAAAGATCACTAGGTACCTCGGGTCAGTGAAGCCCGTACACACCAAGACATATGCCTCCCTAAAGGTACTATGAGGGAGGAGACACAATACAATATGAAGTGATTGACACACAGTGAAAGCTTTACTGACACAGAAGAGAGAAATACACCGGGAGGAATGCACCTGGCAGGAATCAAACCTGCGCCACCTACAACTCGAAGGTTGCTAGCGCAGTGGGCATATCCACTGAGCCAAGAAGGCCCCATTGATCACTCGGGTACCTCGAGGCTGTGATGCCGGTACACACCTAAAGATGTGCCTCTGAGGGCCCTATGATTTGGATTGTAGGCAAATTTAATTATATTTATCTAAAGATGGTTTCCAGATAGTAAAATTTGCTATATCATGAGTTTTCTTGTAAAATTAATAACCAGTACACATTTTATAGAATTCGTCTTTTCAGCATGCATGCAGAATAAAAAGGTTTAGATTTTAAATATTGAAAAAAAAATATTTCCTAGCATTATGCACCATCCTGTACAATATTCATAACTATGCAAAATCGTTAGAACTCTTTTTTGAATAATTTAGATTCTTGCCATTGATTTAACTGTCTCATACACCTTAATTCTGCATAAAAAACCCAGCTCAACTGAAAAAGTAAAATTTAGAAGTAACTTAATCCTTAAATTAACGCTTTAGGAAGTAAAAATTGTAACATAATCTATTAATTCAAGTAATAAATAAATCCTAATTACCTGAACACAAGGTTTCCTCAGATTAACGCAAAGACCATCAGCATCTTTGCTATAATGTTCCACAAGCTCTTGCAGAGTACGAAAAGTTGTTCTTCTTGCAATAAAGAAACCACCTTCATCTAGTTGTCGAATGCGATAATGTTTCACAGTATCTCCATCTTTTACTATAAGACAAGAAAATAATGAAAATTATAGACTTAACAATAGTTATAACGTTAAATCATTAAAATATTTATAAATATGACAAACTTTTCACAATTCCGATTTTGAACTCCAGAAACCGATACTTATGCAGCCATAAACAATCATATCGACATGGTGAGATGCAAAGTGCAGGGACCACAAGAGGTTCACTAAATCATGGTTACCAAAAAGAGCAGGGCAAAAGTTTCTGTTTGGATTGAAATTTCAGTTTTCACTAGAGCAAATAAAAATATTTTTATTGTTTTCTCTGAAGAGCAATTATTTTAGAACAGATAAAGAAAGTCTCCGTGACGGCTTATTGGGGTTAAGGAGGAAATAGCAGTTGCTTAAAAAGCAAACAAATGGATGTTAATGAACTTTAAATTCCAATAGAGAAAACTTATGTGCAATTGTCATGTGTTAAATAGGGGATATTAATAGCAAACCACTTGTTTCATAGATGGTCACATAGTGTTGTTGCATAAATGACCTATAGCAATTAACTTAAAGTTACAATAAGACAGACAGTATAAAATACAAATTCAAAACAATAAAGATTTCTTGTACAGTTCCAAACATTAATTTTTTATGTAGACGAATTTGTTGAATTGCATTTAAAACACTTTTAATACAACCTTTATCACTATACAACTAAGACTTCACTACCTTTTCAAGAATAATTTTTAATGAGTTATTTATGCACTAAACTGGATGCTGTTTCAGCATTCTCTAGTTTATCAGCAAAACTAGTTACATGTAAATAATAAATACCTCAATTTATATTATTTTTTAAAAGAAATATAAAGATTAAGTTGGGGATAACACCAATAAATGATGGTTTGGAATTATAAAAACCTTTATCGCTCCAACTGGCAGTAATGTTGCCAAGCCCAAGCTACCAGTCTATGCATGCTATATTTTTGGAATGATAAGGGTTAAAGATTAAATGAGTCTCAGTTTTATATTTTAATATGCTACTTATATTTGCAATATAATGCTAAAACTTGAAGGTAACTGCAGTTTAGAACAAAAATCTTGTGCCTAAATCCCTTATATGATTGCATATTCAAACAACATATAAGACTACATATTACAAGTGCTGCACAGGTCTCGAAATGGCTATTGAACCCATCTTTCTTTGCACCTCAAATATGGACCCAATATTATGATGAAAGATGAAAATATTTTCATTGCATATGAAATATTTGTAAAAGGGCTTTAATTTGACATATAGGGATATGCTTACACAAATATACTTTGACAATAAAATAAGCTATATTACCAGAAAGAGAGAAATCATTCCGACGACTTTCGCTATCTCTAATCAAAAATGCTCCATGCTCATTTTCTACTAATAAAAGCTTCTTTTCAGCTTCTATCCTCTTTATTTTTCCAAAGTACCACCTAGGATAAAAAATGAGGAAATGAGCTAGCTTATTTAATGAAAACTACTTTGATAGACAGCAATCTTATCAACTATAATAAACTAATAATTTCAAATTGACAAAACAATTTTTTATGATAAAATAGGTATACTAAAACCTGACGATAGGGAGTAAGTGCAAGTGGGTATACATGTCTTTACAATTTGCAGTCACATTAATATTTACAAGTGAATGAGATAATTTAGTTGATCAGGGGAGGAAAGGGGCACATTTTCATAAAACATTAAGGCATGCGGTATAGGCAAGAAGGTTGGTTGGTTGGTTTGGGTTTTATGATGCAAGGTCAAAAGATGGAAAAGCGTAATTACATTGCGTTGGTGAAATATAAAAATGAAAAAAATTCTGCCCGAAATTTCATGAACTCTATTCCACACAATTTAATATTTTTGGGAAATATTCTTATATTCACTAGTGTTATGTTTAGGTCTCACGGACCCAGTTTTAAAACATCAATTTTTAGCTAACCTATGAATACTATATCATCGAATTTTGATGACACTTGACCTTGTACAGAGGCTGTTCGAACATTTTTTGAACGATTTTAATGGACTGAAGCTCAATTTTTTACATGAAATTTTTGTGTTTTAAATGTTCCATTTGATAGCCCTTATTGTTAACTATCTTTCTACACTTTAATTTCCATGATAATAATGACTTTTGTAGTATCGACAGTGGTATTTTGTCGCATTCTTGTTCCAGTCCTTGAATGGTTTTCGGTCGACGTTTCGATAATGCCCTTTTTAAAAGTCCAAAAGCACAAAAGTCCATAGGTGAAACATCTGGAGATTTAGCAGGAATACCAGTAAAGGGTATTGACTTGATACCAGTTTCTTGTTCCATTTTTTCCAAGAATTTAATAGCCGATTTAGATGTGTGGCTGCTTGCTTTACCCTGATGTAGTTCTACTGATTGTTGGCACAGTGGGTAAAGATACGGTATTTCTTTTTTGAATATTGGTGATAAAATATGGTCTTGATAATACGTGGGAGTTGATTTTTACATCTTCCCCTCTTTTTACTTTTAATTTTCCATTATATGCAAAACCGGCAACAATCATAAATCTCAGAGAAAGTTCTCACGTTCACTTTGCTATAGTCCTTCGACTAGGCGGATTCTTTTAAAATTAAAGATCTTACCTTACAAATATTCTCAGAATTTTTTTTCTTTTTTGGATACTTTTTTGGAAGTATTTTCCCACTTTTACGTTTTATCCTTTCTCATTAATAATATTACTTATCGTACCTTTAGATATAGAAAAACCATGACTTTTACAGCGTTTCTGAATAATTGAATAAGCATAATTCTCTTCGGAAAGAGAGGAAACATAGCCTTCCATCCATTGCTTATTTAAAAGCGCCATTTTAAAAGTAAACAAAACTCTGAGTTAGCAGACGATAAGTTATACTTTAACTATTTAGCTGCTGTGAAAATAAAATTCTTTCGTAGGGCATACACCTTTTTTTACAGCTCATCAAAATCGTTCAAAAAAATGTCCGAACAGCCTCTGTACGAGTGCCATTGACCTTGGTTTTTGAATACAGACGAAATAAAAATGTCGTATTCTTGTAAAAATTAAATTAAGTTTTCAAAGGACTTTCAGCAAATATTACGGCTTTGAACTATATTTTTTAAAATTTATTGAGTTTTTAGAAAATGAATTAGAAATGTAGGATTTATGATAAATCGTTAATGTCAAAGGGATCAAATTAAATTAAAAATTTTACTGCATGTTTTGCTTCATGAACATCACATTAAAATGAAAACTATTTCTTTCTTCAAATAATAATTTCTGAGAAGGTAAAGGCCTAGGTGTAAGTTGGTATTGGAGAAATATTCCCAAGGAAGAATTAAGCATTAGCGTGTACTGATGATGAGGGGGAAATCAAATAAAAACAAAAGCATTTATTAGGTTATTCTGAGGGTGACCAATTTTTGACCATGAAGGTAAGGGATATTTAGTATATAAAGCAAAACAATTGGTTTACATTGTATAATATACATCAGATCACAATATAGAATAAATATTTACAAATTTGCATGTTTCTTAGTACTGACTTCTATTTAATTGTCCACTGATGTTGCAGAACTAAGCATAATTTTTCATCTTGTGCAACTTTCAGACTAGCTCATCATTGAGAAAACTCTTTCAGTAAGGGCATTTGAGCCTGGGATGCTTAAAACAAAGCCTAAGATCTTATTAAGATTTGGCACATCAATTCGTTTTTATAAATCACTGAAAATATTGAACCAACTTTGTTCTATACTTCCTGTTTACAATCCGGAAATGGATACTCCGCTTTCAATTAGTATATGCTAAATTTTCTATCGATTATTAAAATTTTTTTCAATATTTATGGATGAGTGCCTCAGTTTAAAAGGTCGATAAGAATGGCAGTTTATATCGTATTTGGCGGGAATAATACACAATTCAAATTTCGCGATATTGATTGTTAATGAAATGCACGGGAGAAATAGAAGGTCAATATGGAGCCGGGAAGAAAAAATTAGCTCTAATACGAGAGTTCCCGTGAAATACGGGAGTTGGTCACTAGTGGCAGCCTCCATGAGGTCGACTGTCCACCTCCTTCGGCTTGGCTTCTGCAAAAATAGAACAAGCGTACTTAATACGTGCTATTTCAAAATTTTGTTTTCTTATCAGAAGCGTAGCGCTTTTGGAAACTGGGGTCAATGAGGAAATCTGCGCCCTCCCATAAAACAGACGTGCTCTTAGTGCTTGATCCACCACTGCTCTTATGCCTTTTGTAGTCAGAGTCAACATAATTGTTCTTGTCTTTTTCATGTTTATTTGAATTTAGTTTTCATGGGAAAATTGAAAGTTGCATTGAAAATACAGCAACCCATCGATATATCGCGCCTCGATACATCGCATTAACAACTATATCGCTTTTTTACTTGTCCCCTGATGAATTTTAACCTTCCAAGTGGTTTCGACGAGATATATCGCCCATCAAAATCTGACCAATTTTGCTTTGGACGAGATCGAGAGCCGGTCACTTCTCTTCTAATGCAATTAATTAAAATATACGGAATAGAAGCCGGTAGCCGGGAAGATAAAAAAACGATAACAGGAAATACGGGAGTTGATCACTATGCAGTTGAGAGAAAAAAAAATCGAACCATCCCCTTTTATTTACTCATAGTTCATAGTAGAGAGCAAATTCAATCTCGGCATCTTCAGTTGTAAATGTTACGCTACTGATTGTAGGGGACAGCAGTGACCATTTAAATTCAGGAAATTTAAGACTCGATTCATTGAAAAGCGAAGGTTTCCTATGAATGAAGGAGTGTGTAGGTAGGTGGGAGGTTGTGGACCATTCGGGGACATCGATTTTGTAAAGGTTTAACAGAGATGTCAACCTTTAACTGACCATGTTGTAAAAAAATAAGACGATTGGTTTCCATTAATGTTTCAGTAATGATAACCAGAATTCAGTAATGTTTTCAGAAATGATTAGGTAGAATTTCGGTAATAACATAAAAACAAACATTTAAACTTAGCCAAACAGCTAATTCAAGTTTGACAAATGGATGGCAAATATATCGTGCAATGGTAATAATTTTGGGAATTTTTAGATTGTTATAAGGCGCAAAGTTGGCGACTATGCTGTTTTACCCTTAAATGAGTGTTCCGTAATAATTTCACTGTTTGCAGTAATTAAAGGTGAGAATCCGTAACAAATGCGGAAAATCCGTAAAGGTTGACATCTCTGCGATAAAGTTTACTAAACGATTTCCCAAATGCGACGGAGATTTTGACCATGCAAATTCTGGAGTTTTAAGACTCGATTCATTGAAAAGCGGTGGTTTCCTGTGAATGAAGGAGCGTGAGTAGATGGGAGGAGGTTGGGGCCGGCTCGGAGACATCGATTTTGTAAACGACGGGCGTTTCCAGAGGCACTATGTTACTATGACGACAGAGAATCGATCTTTTTTTAATTTTGGGTTCTTGAAAAGGAGATATCGAAGTCAGTTAAGGATGTCAGACGCTTTAAATCACAACCCAAAAAACATTTATTTTTGGAAAAAAGCAATTTCATAAGAATATAAATAGTTAACTACCAAGTAAGGCCCTCTCGCGTCGCATGCAATAAAATATATTTAGGTCCGCAAATTCTCGCAGCTGAAATGACGCCTAAGAATACCAGAACGTTATCGCAACTGCAAATAACCTTATTTTTCAAATTGCAAGCAACATTACCTGGGCATGGGAAAACGTGCCGATTTTCGTCTTTTCAAAACAGCTTTTTTCCCCTTAAAAGTTTGGAAGTACCAATCTAAATATGAACTGCGATTGAAATAAAAAATGCGATAGTGGCTTCAAGTTTTGCCGGCAATTTACTACTCACCAGCAAATGAAAAAGGGACAAATTAATGTTAACTTATCTGCTGTTTAGTCAAGGCAATCTCTGTTAGTTTTGTCTTTAACTCTCCTGGCGCTTTTCTCGACGAGGTACCTCGTCAAACTGACCAGATCTTGATCTCATCATCATCGAAAAATCGGCGATATCTTGTCATTAACAAAATTGCTCAGATCCTGATGGATGAGATATCTCGTCAAAACCAGTTGGAAGGTTAAGGTTGACGATTGTTAAAAATTCTGGGTATATATAAGTACCAGATACTCGATAATGCATGACAAAGTGCAAAAATGCATAACAAAGCATACTCAATCAACACTTAATTGAGCGACCATACTGTTTAGTGTTTGTTTTCGATACTTATATACGCCAGTATGTAGCATTCTTCAACTCGAATAGATAAAACTTGGGACATTCTGCGTAGACTAGCACGGCACTAATAAACATAACAAAACTACATTGAAATAAGCAACTCGTAATGCAATGGTTTCCAAGTGCGTGAACCACCAGAGATCCGTGACATGGTTTTAGGGGTGCAATTTTTGCACTTCAAATACTTCACTAGCCAAGAGATAGAACTTAAGAGAAAAATAAACTATTCCATTACTTTCTACGATTCTTCTATGGTCTAAAATTTAAATCTTAGAATCTAAAACAATTAGGAGATTCCAGTATTTATTGATTTGGAATAGACTTGTAGTTGAGAATGACTTAATATTGAACTTTTCAGACATTAAACCAAACATTTCTGGATTGGATGTTGGGGTTTTATGGCGCAAGGTCCAAAAGCGGACAAGCTGCGCCAGCCAAACATTGCTGAGCTTAAGCAGCAGCTTCACTGCAAGTTAAGAGCCTTTTAATTTTAATACATTTTAATAAATAAGAGTTTGTATAATAGTTTAGTTCATTTTATATCAGAACTTTAAATTTTTATTACCAATCCTTAATGTGAAGTTTTAACGTTTTATAATATATTTAACATAGATCTAAATACTTTACTCTCAATATTAAGGTGAAAAATAAGGATCACTATGACCTTTAGTAGGTTCTCCATGTGCCCCATTTAATTTTATAATTTTAAGGTACGTGAAAAATTTTAATTTTCAATTGGGTCCTTGGACTGAAAAGACAGAGAACCACATCTGTAATGCGAAAAAAACAAGCACAAGCCAGCAAACACAATGCATTTACATACGAGTCAATCGAGTGTTTATTTAAGTTATATACGCAGCATGTAACAAACCTTAACTCGAAAGGACCAAACTTGGACTATCTGTCTTTAGACTAACAAGGCACTGAAACGTTACAAAATCATACATTCGAATATGCAATTATGTAATGAGAAAAAAAGAACGTGCGAGATAACAAACTGTTAACTCTTTTTCTTACATTTACAAAAAAAAACAATATTTGAATATACAGAGTCAAACGAGTGTATAACTAAGTTATGTACTTATATATACGTAGCAGGTAACAATCCTCAACACGAAAAGACAAACTGACATAGCAAAATGAAACTGACTTTGATCTGATGATGACTGAAAGTATGACATAGATCTTAAAAACTAATGTGGAGTGACATATGAAGGAGATATGGAATAATAAGTGCCACTAAGGAATGTTCGATAGTTACATTTTAAATTTTAAAACCAAATAGGGAGAAAACTAACCAAAAATTGTTTCATAGAATTGTTAATGCTTTGTTACGCACTGGCTGCAATTATCGAATTAACAAGCAAGGTCTATTCGTTTTTCTTTCTGTTTTTATCGCAGAGGATATTCGAGGGTAACCCCTCGCCGTTTTGAACCACGGTCAGCATCAGTAAAACTTGCCAAGAGAGCAGTGTTTTATAAAACAAGAGTGAGAGAGCTTTAAGAGGAATTAAATTCAGTTTTAAATGAACATATGAAATATGTGCTTCTATACTCGTACACGCTAGAAAACTGAATCAGTACAAAAACATTATTTAAATGCACCGTAAGACACGCTCTAATTCTATGAAACGAAAAGAATTTGGAAAACTTTTACTTAGCATTATTTCCAGACGGATGAGGATTGATAGAATTTTATTCATAAGCTCAGTAGTCTAGCTCGACATTATTCATTTACACTGTTGTGAGAGTGTTTATATCAGATACAATGACACATATTTCAGTCGCCTTCAGAACAGATGGTAAAATTATGCTTCAGCAATACGAGAATTGCGGATTTGGATGACATTATTTATAGACAATTAGCATAAATGCAGGTTTAAACATAACGTGAGAGGTAAAAAAGCCTGAAGAATACTTTCGCAGAGTAAACGTTGTGGTAATGGTAAAAAATGGGTAAACTGGATTTGGTTAACTGCTCCCGACACCCAGTCTGGGTGGAGACGGTTGGCATGGAAACAGGGATCGTCCATTTTAAGTAGGGGTTGACTTGATTTGATTTTTATCGCGAATGTTGGCGGCGGAAAGATGCAGTTTTCTTAAATAGATTTTTAGCAAGACGCGTGAAACAGTCTACCCCAAAGTACTTTATGAAGTTTGATGATGATACTGGAGTGATAATGGGAGCACATGGCCCCGAAGGGGCCTTAAGCTCCAGTAATGAAAATTGGTGAGCCTTGAAAATATTAAGATATTTAAGTTGCCATAATATTATTAAGATATTTAACAGGACAAAAATTATGAAGTGCATGAGTAGAGATAATAGGAGTGCTTAATGATTAAATTTTTTTACATAGAATACAAGTGCCTGAGAAAAAATTAAAGTTCAAGTTTAAATTAAAGGTTGAGTTTAAATTATTACTGCATGGTCTCAATCTGCCAGGAAGAGGGTTTTCTGGGTCTGCTCTTATTTTGAGGAAGGGTGGAATCGTAAGTATCCTATGGATCTGTGTTACACTGCTATATATACTATTGCTTTATCAGTTAATTTTTGCAGAAGTGGCTAGATTTAATAATCTCGGGGTGACAAGTAAAAATCTGAACAAGCATATTTCCAATTTGTCATCAAGTGCGTCAATGTGACAAACCTGGAATGCATTTCTTCAAGCATCCCAATAGTTGGTTGGTTGTTTTGAGGTTTTATGGTGCAAGGGGCATATTTGGCAAAGCTGCGCCAAACACAAGAAAAAGCCAATTAAAAAATGTCGTGAATGGGGAAGATATGTGTTTATTATTATATATAAAAAAAGGATTGAGAAATAAATAGTGGGATGAAAGCAGGAAAAAGATCGCTTGGGCATCCCGGTAACACCACCCCCATGTTTACTAGACAGTAAACCCTATCGGAAAAAAGATCGGGCCGGCATCCCTATGAAAAATAGGATAAGGTCCGTTTCTACGGCAAAAACAAGGACTGATTGTGTTTGGAGCAGTTCTCATAGTAGACAGACAGTACATTAAACGAGTATTTAGAAAGGATGCACTGGCTTTACGCGAGCGCATAAACATAAAACGGTTAGGCAGTCTCGAATTATGTTTGTTGATAATTATTCATCTATTAAAAATTATTTCTTAAAAAATTTAAACTGATAATTTCTTAAAACATGGAAAAGGTGCCGGGAGAAATCAGTTGTGTCATGTAGTTTTGGACGAACCTATTAGATGAATTAGGGGGCTGGTAGAAACGAAAACAAATCCTTTCATCAAGTGGAGTACGCTGATTCTGGTACAGAGTTTATCGTTCCATTTCAAAGTTGGCGAGAGATAAACCATCTATAGCGATCACCGCACATGTTTCTTTGGTTTCTGCCGTATGGCAGCCCTTATTCAAGACAATCTTTCACACCTATTCAGAAATCAACTGACCCAAGGTCGACCGCCTTCTCGCGGGAGTCGTACTATAACTCTGAGTTAACCCAACTAAGTTCTTACTAGTTACGCCATTCTTATCAGCAGTCAGTTTAACAGTTCAGGACTGCGCTTCCAGTATTGGGGTAGAGTAAATACAAGTTAAGAAAATTTGTAGACCACAAGAAACTTCAACTGAGACATGAAATAGAAGCGAGTTTAAAATGCCAGTTCATCTGACCGTCAAAAACCTGAATTCACGATTCATCAATGCAGATTTCTTTCTAAGACGAGAAAAAATGCTGCTTGCCTATTGTTGCGAAATTAAACGCCTGCTCTTTGTCATACATCGAAATAAACATTTGCGTTTTATTTTTACACTTTATTTCAAAATCTGCTCGGTTTATTTTGCGCTTCAGCGTTTGCAAAAATTATGTTTTAAATATCGAAAAAGTATCTCAATGATCTATTGCTTCAGAAATACAAAAAACAGGCCAGCCAGCTTATACAATACGAAAACATGATTTTTAATTATTTCTTTTATTTAATTGTTGGTTCTCAACAGCAAAACACCCAATTAGTGAACAAAAAACATTGTACAAAATATACAAGACACAAATACCAGTTAGATAAGAGCTAAAACAAAACACTTCATCGAAGCACATTACTAATTGACTTGAAATCATTAAAATATATCAACCTCCGACAAAGAATTACAGTCAAAAATCTAATCGTAGAAAAATTATTGCATACATTCTTTTTTAAAGGTTTAACAAAAAATAATTTAGTTTCTGGAAAATCAATACAAGAAACTAAAAGAGGCGAATCAATTTTGTTATGCAGGAGGTTGTAAAAACACTCTATGGAGTTTCAAAGTAATGAAGTCGAAATGATTTCGCAATTAAGAATGTACACTTGAACATTTCTATTTCTTAAAATAAGTGTATCTCAAAAATTTATTCTGCATTCTCTTTCAATAAATTATTCAAAATAAACGCAACGTGATAGAATACCTTTTTCATTGTAATTAATATCTTTAAATTAGATAAGGTACATAAAAAGTTCATTTTGTGAATTTCAGTATTGTTTTAAGAGTTAAAAAACGGGTCACAAATCACAGCGTCGAAGGGAAAAAACCGAACCATACCTCTTCACATTAGACAGCAAATTTAAAGGTACAACCCAATAGAGAATAACGTCTTGTATAAATTGATAGTTTGCATAAGGGGCCATCATTATATCAAATTGCGCAACCTTCAAATTTTTTAATTAGAAACTCAATTTTGACACCCAAATTTTAAATCTATAATAGAATTTAACATCGAAAATACCAAGTTTCAAGTAATTTATTCAGCCGATTCTAGATTATGAACATGCAACGTTTCTCGAAATGTTAAATTGTTTAAAACTTAAAATGGTTGGTTTTGGGTTTTATGGCGCAAGGGCGATATTTGGCCAAGCTGCGCCAAAGAAAGTTAAATAAATGGACACACAAGGTTGGTTGTTTTCGGGTTTCATGGCGCAAGGGCCCATATTTGGCCAAGCTGCGCCAAGCACAAGACAGGCAACACAATGAGGGAGCAGAAAAAGCAAAAGGGTATGCGAGGGCAAAAATGAAAGGGAAGAAAGGTCACTCGGTTACCTCGAGGTTGTGATGCCCGTACACACTTACAGAAGATGTGCCCTGAGGGCCACACACACAAGGAAAGCTTTGCTGACAGAGAAATACACCCAGGGAGGAATACATCAGCGGGCGAAACTTAAAGAGCCATGGTAACCTTGGGCAAAAAGAGCAAAATAGCAATTATTTAATTAAGTATAGCGACAAAACTACTGTTGGGAAAAGAGCTGGTTGATCCCAGACACTGGACGGTACTTCTTATCGACGTTCAGCAACTGACTATCCCATACTTTTATCATGACACTGGTCTTCTGCACACACCGTGGCTATTTACACTACGATCTGTCCACATACGTACTTATCTTGACGGAATTACGGAAAACGAGGCAATAGGAAATAAATTGCGAAAGAGGAAGTGGACGTAAATATAAAATGAACATGTAAAAAAGAAATGCGAGAAATAAGACGGGGCAGGGCAGTGATCTCTAACTCAGACCCTTGGGCCCAGGGATAGAAATAAGGAGCAGAAAGTCAGCATCAATGACCTACACATTTTCCCACAATTGCCAAAATACCAATCTATATCCATGTAAACAAAACATTTTGAAATGGCATCCAAGTAGACTCATTTCAAAATGTTTTGTTTACATGGATATGCATGAGAGGGTTTTTCAGCGTAAACATCAACAAACTGTCGAAGAAAAAATGCTTCCGTGAAGAACTAATTTGATTCAGACTTTTCACGATGCACGGTTCCCACTCTTGAAGCAAAAGGAGCATTTGGGTATATTTAAGGCCTTTTTCCATTTTAAGGAATAATTTCAAATAACAATAGATTAGCCCGTGAGTGTTTAGGTTTCACTGACTCCGTTTTAAAAATATCAATTTTTGCTATCCTATAATTCTATACCTTGGTAGAAAAATAGAGTATGTCCAAATTTGCTGATTCTGATTTATGTCCACCAATCACTTCAAGGAGAGGAAAGTAAAAAAAGAAAGCGGTGCTAATGTTCCCCTGTCAATACATTACGAATGAATTAAAGTATTGGAAAGTATTGTTTGTACTCAGGTATTAAAAATTTCTTCATCTGTGACTAAAAGCTTGTAAAATGGACATTGGTCCTTTTCCTACCGAGGTACAGAATTATACCATCGATTTTTGATGACACTTGTCCAAAAACGAGTATCATTGACCTTGGTTTGTGAATGCAGGTTGTTTGTTTTAGGGTTTTATGGAGCAAGGGCCATATTTGGCCAAGCTGCGCCAAGCACAAGACAGACAACCCAATGAGGGAGGAAGAAAAAGCAAAAAAGCAGAAGGATAGGCGAGAGTAAAAATGAAAGGAAGGAAAGATCACTCAAGTACCTCTAGGGAATGCAGGTGGAATAAAATATGCAGTGTTGTAAAAATTGAGGCTTACAAAATTCTTTTCGACTTTCAGCAGATAGTAAGGTTTTTAAGGCCTGTGGGAACCCTGCATTGTTTGGCGCTAATTTTTAATATAAGCAACATGGTGAAATTACATTCGAGTAACACGACAAACTTCGCCAAATTACGAAAGATGATGCCAAAACACTAGCGTCTTCTGTATTTAGTTTTAGGCAAGCTACACATTGGTCTAACATCAGTCCTGCAAGACTAAATTGGGTGAAATACGCATGCATACTGACATGTTTTTGTACAGAAACGGAGTAAACATGCGCGTGTCGCATGCTGGTCCAGTGTATGGACGGATTTACAGAAAAACCCTCTCGAAAACACAATGTAATTAATGACTACGGCATGGACTAAACGATTATTTGTATTGGGATCTTTTTCTCTTAAAGGATCTCTTCTTTTGGGGTCACTGTATTGTGTTTATAGTACAATACAGATAGTTGCATTCACAGGTATTTCGGAGTAATTATTAGAAGGAAGACCTAACGACTGATCGGAATTAGTAATAAGCGTAAATATTCAGAAAACTTTAGCAACAAAAATGACGACTGGGTCTAACAACCTGATCGTTAAAGCAAAATTTAAAGGAACAAAATACGACTAAAGACTGCTAATTTTAAACTCTGCTTGGGCTACTTTCCAGTTGTAAGACCGCATGAATAGAAAATTTATGAATATCGCGTCACAAAATTTACAATTTGCACTAGAATGGGATATTATTTCTAATAACGGGCAAAAAACCCAAATTATTCATCTGTTACTTTTGTTTCTATCCCATTGTATCACTTAAAACGATCACTTGCGAAAAGGATGACCTAAAAATTTCTAGAAAATGTATTTATGACCCAAAACCAATTGCCCTATAAAACAAAAATGATCTAAAAATTACATATTTTACAAGGTTCATGAAACAACGAAAGAATCTTAGCATCTCTTATGAGATATAAATACTCTTAAAATACAATTTGTCATTTTCTCTACCAAACTAAGTCTTTATTTTGTTGATGAAAGCCCCCATAAAAGACAAGAAAAATAGGAATCCCTTGGAGAGCCGCGATGAAGTTTGAAAACCTCTGGGTTAAGTCACAAGAGGAAGAATTTTTCCAAACATCAAAGTAAATGAAAAAAATATTAAATAATAAATATATTATAACACGCATAAAATTTCTTCCCTACGATGGAAAAATCGAAAGTGAAGGTTCGCATGGGAATCCCCAGGCATTATAAGAGAAAGCACAAAAATCTCTTTCCACAAACTAAAAAATATAAAACTCCAAATAAATTATACGCTTCTGTAACATTTTTAGATCTGCAATAGAAGTAATAATTGTGTCTAAAAATATTTGCTGTGATAAGAAATATAAGTTCCCTTTTAAATAATTTTTCACTTTTTAGGTCATTTTATAAGTAATTTTTAAGTTCACAAAACCTGGTCACTGATAATAACTGAAAGCGAAAAAAATGTAGTCGGATTAAAGTACTAGATATATGAGATGAAAACGCGCAAGAGAAAGTGGATTCAATTAGACTTACTTGATAAACAAAAGAAGCCTTAATCCATCCCAGAGATGGGCTGTTATTAAAATAACAGTGCTATTACAAAATAAGAAATAAAATGAAACAAAAACTTAGTAAGAATTGAAATTACTACCATTTTAAGTAATTACTGTCTAAAGCAACTGTTAAAGTGAGTTTTTAACAGTTAATCCCTTAAATTTATTAACTAACTGATTGCGTTAATTATTAACAAAGCTGTTGTTTTGCGACAGCAGTTAAAATCCGGTGTCGCAAATTAACAACACTTACGACTTATTTAAATATAAGTTTTGCTCATCTGTACCAGCCCATGAGCGAATTTAACAGCTGTTATGGTGAACGGGAAACCCCAAAGTTCATTAAATCTCCCTCTCAACGTAAATGGCGCAGCGGAATAACCCACGGTATGAGTCAGTGCTGAGTGGATCAATAGTCTAGTCCGGATTCACTGTGTTATACTAATTTTACGATCTAAAGCGGATGCCGACCAGCTTTCACAAATACCCAGCATATAGCCAAATAATATTGTTAATTTAATTTCTATCTGAGTTGATAAACTGCACAAAAATATCTAAAGATTTCATTGACAACATTGTTTTTAAAGGTTTTATTTGTGTGTGGTTACAACTCCTCGCTATAGGGCGCATTCGGTTTTTTACTTTATCAAGGCCATTTTACGTGTTTTAGGGCTACATGTAACAGATCGAAGTAGATCAATCTGAATGCACAGCTGAAGAAACTTCCGCGGGTGCTATGGTTGGATTTCAGACCCAGTAATACTTGACCAAAGTCAAGGGTCAGAGATATTAGTTTTAGTGGGTGTAAGGTTGGTTATTTTTAGGTAAGGACCATATTTGGTCAAGCTGCGCCAAACACAAGACAACGTCAAGTAAAAAATGTGAAACAGAAAAAAGGATTGGGGAACATAGTGTGATGAAAGCAGAAAAAGTTTGCTTGGGTAGTAAGCACGGGGGTCGCGCCCCTCCTGGGATAGACAGTCAACTCTATGCGAAAAGATTACTAGATCTGCATCGGAACTCCTAAAAATTGCTGAATTACTTGTCTAAGGTAATTTAGCTATTTTAATGCTAAGGTATTAATTGTAAGGTCACATGTCATTGCTTTTGATTGGTTGTTTTGGAGTTTTATGGCGCAAGGGCCATATTTGGCCAAGCTGATTGCTTTTAAATGAAAGCTTAATGAAATATGTAGTATTTTTGAAAAAAAATTAAGGCTTTTTAGCAAATAATAAAGTTTTTAAGGGCTCTTAAAACTGAAATGAAAAATCTGACCCTTTTAAGCCTTTAGATACTCGGAATTTGTGATACACAAAAGGTATTCCACAAAGGTTGGTTGGGTTTTACGGCGTAAGGGCCATATTTGGCCAAGCTGCGCCAAACAACGCCAACTAAAGTGATATACACACACAAGGAAAGTTTTACTGACACAGACGAGAAATACAGGGAGGAATCGAACCCGCACCACCTAGAATTTACACGTTGCTAGCGGAGTGGGAAAACCCACTGAGCCACGGCGACCTCGTATTTCAAAGGAACTTAATTTAATTACCAATAGAAAAGTAAACCGACATTTGAATGATCAAAATTTATTCGTCTGCATAAGACATGGTAAAATGACATTGGAAGACGTAATTGTGACTTCGTCACGTGCCGAGTATCTTTTTAGGAACACATTACATTGCGAGATACAACATAGTTATTAATGACAATATAATATAAAATAATTGCGAAACTTGTAGCAGTGAAGCAAAATTTTTTAAGGAACTCCAGGCACATTGGAAACTACCTTTGTGCTTTTATATTCAACATAAAAATTTATTTGAATACCTGTAGTAAATTAGAAAAATAAGTGTTCGAATTAAAAAACTGCTTGTTTCGCATTGGCAGAGAAATTTTTAAAGCTAAATTGTACTTTTAAGAGTACTTCAGTGTCGTACAAGAGATGTTCATATTATTTTTACATTTCAAATGAACCTTTTTACAAAAAGTTTTGGAAAATAAATATTTCTTGTAATTTTTAGGTAAACAAAATCCGAATCCTACTCATCATTTTAGTCCAGAATGGTTTACAGGCAAAATGTGTAAAAGTAATAGAACTGGGAAATATTTGTATTATTGATGACTTATACTACAGATTACAAAACAAATATTAAATTTGCGCTAGTGTGTGAATATCCGTCTCATCATTTTAGTGCAGGAGATTAACAGGAAAAATATGGGTTGAAAGTAATAGAATTGGTTAATATTTGTACACTATCGATGGCTTATACTACAGCAACAATTAAATTTGCGAAAAAAGCAATTTCCCCCTACTATAACAAGAAAGTTCATTATCACTATTAATTGAATTATCGTCTCATCGTTTTAGTGCAGGAAACAGGAAAATCTGTGAAAGCATTGGAATTGGGGAATATTTGTATACTATCGATGGCTTATACTACAGAATGGAAAACAAATAATTAAATTTGAGCAAAAGGCAATTTCCCCCTACTATAACTAGAAAGCTTATCGCCGAATTTCCGTCCAGCTCACGTGTAAAAAGGAAAAGCTCTACCAAGAAACGCGGATCGATGACCTAGTACATTGCGATGACTAGTCAATATTCCCCAACTTGATAGTTATTGAATATACTTCCGCTTTCTACTTTTTGATCAGGGAAAGTCAGCGATCTTTGAGGCCATTCCCGGTACATTCCGAGCAATCTTGCAGAATTAGATTAAAAAACAGACCGAAAACCTCGAATCAGAATAACCGGTTTAAAAGCAATCTCGGTAGCAATAACGAAGCATTTCAGATGGACAGAGTATGTTTTCTTGAAGGCAATTTATCCGTCGTAATAACACAAGTCCAGCGGGAGCAAAATAAATTGCAGAGCAGTCATGGATAACATTTCCCCATAAAATACAGCTTGAACAAAGCCTTTAAAGACATACGTCAACCATTTTCTCATGACTTCTCGGTAATTCGACAGCAAACAGTACAGAACTGATCTGTAAAATTACGGCATTTGACGTTCAGTCGCAAAATTTAAAAAGAAAACAACAAAGGATGGTTGGTTGATTTGGGTTTTATGGCGCAAGCAAGGTCCGAAAATGAACAAGCTGTGACAAACTTAAGACTAAAAGATTCTTTAAAAATATTAATGGTCGTTTTGGGGATTTATGATGTAAGGGCCACATTTGGCCAAGCTGCGCCAAACACAAGACAGACAGTGTCAAGTAGTTGTGAAAAGAAAGGATGAAGAGGAAGTATAGACAAAGATCGCTTGGGTATCCTGGGGTCGCGACCGCCATGTTTACCAGAGGTAGTAAACCCCATGGGAAAAGAATAGATCACAAGGGTACCTCGGATTCGTGAAGCCCGTGCACACCTAAAAAGATGTGCCCCGAGAGGATAAAAATATTAAAAATTCAAACCAACATTAAAGGGTATATTAGAACTACATAGATGCTGGATGACATGAATGAATGGTTTTGAGTTTCATGGCGAAAGGGCCATATTTGGCCAAGCTGCGACAAACACAAGACAATATCAAGTAAAAAATGTGGAAGGGGGAAAAGATCTACAGTGGAGAAGAGTAGTGCAATGAAAGTAGCAAAAGATCGCTTGGGTATCTCGGGAGCGCGACCCCCGTGTTTACTGAAGACATTAACCCCATGGGAAAAGAAAAGTTCACAAGTACCTCGAGTCCGTGAAGCCCGTACACACTTAAAGGAGATGTGCCCAAGAGGGTGGTTAGGTTTTATGACGCAAAGGCTACAGTTGGCCAAGCTGCCCCAAACACACTTCTAAGCAAAAGAGCAAGCAAAACACAAGGAAAGTTTACTGACACAGTACACAGAAATACACCCAGGGCAAGTTAAAGGAATCGAACCTGCGCCGTCTAGAACTCGCAGGTAACGCGAACGAATGAACATGAAAACAAAGTAACACATCAATTAAAACTATGGAAACAATGAAAGTTAGATTTAAGCCAAACGTCAACATAAAAAGATAGAATTTAAAATATGCTGCCGCCATTATCTTTTCTAATCTTTTTCAAATGGAAGGTTAGTTTTGGAGTTTTATGGCGCAAGGATCATATTTGGCCAAACAACGTCAAATAAATGAACGTATACACACAAGGATGACCGATACACAAGGAGAAATACACTGAGGGAGGAGTCGAATCAACAATGGAAGGAAACTCAAGAAATTTCACGGATTTGGCAAAATGGAGAATCAGCTCCAACTCTAATCTTGCAACAAAACATGCGAGATTCAAATCAAGTTAAAAATTTCAAATGTTGACACTCGGAATAACCCACTTGGAAACTTTCAGAGGGAGGACCTTGGCAAGAGTCCATAATTTTGTTCAGGCCAGTTGTCCGAAAATCGAAATGCCTAACGTAGATGAAATAAATTCTGCCGGGGTCAAGAAAAGAATATAATTCAGTGTATTATTTTCAGAATTCAGCGAAACAGGCAATTTTGTGTTTTTTTAAAGATTATTTCCAGGAGTTGCGCAAGAGGAAATATCCTTCAGAATGCGTATAATTATGCTCAGTGACGTCAACTGGAAAATCATTGGGAACAAGTCTCATATTGCACGGCTCCCGAGTTGATAGTTGAGTCACGTGGTTTAGAACCGAGTCTTCTTTAAACTAGGCAATAAGCTGGAATGTAAACAAAGCTTCTACAACTGACGTCTTCAGCGCAGTTTCTGGTTGGTTCGGTTTCATGGCACAACGATCATTTTTTAGCCCAGGCGCACCAAAAAACTTCCAAGGGACAAACACAAAGAAAGCTTTACTGACAGAGAGAAGCACACTCAGGGAGGATTCTAATCTGTGCCGCCTACAACTCGCAGGTTGCTGGCGCAGTGGGCAAACCCACCGAATCCCGGGCGGCAAGGGATTTGGCCCTAAAGAGTTGGCGCCCTTGACTTTGCAGAACACAAAACAAGGTTGGTCGGTTTTGAGTTTTATGGCGCAAGCGCCACATTTGGCCACATCGCGCCAAACACAAGACAACGTCAAGTAATGGACAAACACACAAGGAAATTTTACTGACACAGAAGTGAGAAATACACCTAGGGAGGAATTCAACATGCCTCGCCTGTAACGCGCAGTGGACAAACCCAGATTCGCAGGAACCCCGAACACAAACAGGAATATACACAAGAAAATAAAAAGCAACATAACATTAAAGGTATAAAACAAACTGTTCGTAACAGCTAACAAACTTTGAAAACGGTTTTAGGATTAATAACTTATCAGAGCAGTGATGAATTGAATCGAAAACAGAAACCAATAGAAAGTATTTCGAATACATATATATCCTCGCGATTTCTACTTGAGTTTCTTAATTTAATAGAACCAAAGACCGTCATGTGCATGGGGGCTGGTACATGTTAAATCTGTCGTGGCATCGCATGTCCTCATGTTGGCGTGGAAGGTTGGAGAGGGGTTCCAGCTCAGATGTGACATCGTCATCTGACCGTGGGTAAAATTAAGAGGTGTACGGATCTTTCCCTTCGGGATTGATCCAGGACAGTCGCCAATAGCCAGTTGTATTCTTCCAGTGCGAAGTTTATTCAACTACCAATTTAATTTAATGGTGAAGTCAACGTTCTGGCTTCTTTAAACATGCTGGAATCAATTGTTAAGTGTTGGAACTATATTGAAAACCCCTCGGTAAGTTTCGGATTATATTTTCTTAGGGATTGTAAGTTCTATTATAAAATCTGCATACTGCAAACTTCGTTGGGCCAAGAGAAAAACAAGAGATTTTTGTAATACCAACACGATAAGTTTGTTATTTAATGTTCATGTTAGATCAGGACTGGAATATGGAATCCTTATCACGATTGCCATACCATGGATATTGAAAAAAGAAAAAACAATAGATTTTTGAGATATTTGTTTTAAGAATTGTGTCTTCTGAACTGCGAAATCATTTCAGTTTCATTAGTTTGAAGCTCCGTGAGACATTGCTTTAATAAAAATTTTTACAACCTACCTTTTAGTCTCTTAGATTGATTTTAATGTCTCCAGGTATATCACCAGAAATCGTAAATTATTTTTTGTTAAATCTATAAAAAAATGTATGTAACAATTTTACTAAACAACTATTATACTAGAATTCTTCCTCAGGGTTGATGTATTTTTTTAATGATTTCAATTCAATGAGCAATCTGCTTCAATGAAGTATTTTGTTTGATCTCTTACCTAATTGTACTAGTATGTGTCTTTTTTCCTGCATTGTTTGGATAATTTATTTTTTGTTCTACGTGTGTGTGTGTGTGTGTGTGTAATTGGACATTTTTCTGTAAAAAAAAGCAATAAAATAAAGCAAAATGAATAAACGGATAATAAGGTTAACTTTCTTTTGTCAATGATCGCAATTTCAGTTTTCAAATCAAATTGACGGTAAAATAAATATCGAAAACTTTTTATCCATTAGTTATTATTATTATCAACTATTATCCTTGAGCAGGATTTAAACTGAACTTGTTTATTTTTTAACATCCTACACATGATTTAACAACGAAAGCTTTTTGTTCCCCTTGAATTGCCAAGTTACTAGCTTTTCACCGACTCCGATTAGTTTAACTCCAGTAATTAGGTCAATCTTTTAATGTCAATAAGTTTTTAAATAAAATTGATAAATAAAATAAAACAGAGAACACTTTGCAAGAAATAATTAATTATAAATTTGTTTTATTTCACTTTTGAAATTAATTTTTAAAAATCCTACGCGCGGCTTAACACAGAATCCCTTCCCTCTCGATTTGTGTCAAGGTGTAAGGTTTTCACTCAAGTGTTCTCGATTGAAACACAGAAAAGCCTCGATAAGTCGTCACTCAAGGGACCAAGAAATTTAGATGACAAGAGGAATAACATGATGGTGCTCAATGAATGCATTCATAATGCACCTTTTTTAGCTTTCTTTGAACATTCTTTAACCTTTAATATTACTGGACGTGGGGTGTGTGAGGAGCACATGGGCCGAAGACCCTCCGTCTCCAGGTCAAAGCACTTGATGTAATCTGATCAAATTTAGTTCAATTTCTTTTAGAGTATAATTCGGGTTTAATACTACTTTACATACGTATAATAACGCCAAGCACTAGTCTAATTTTGACTGAAAAGAACACTGGTCAACACAATTAACTTTCTTCTCTAAATCATTTAGTATTTTTCATCTGCAGAAGCCTGAACTGATGTAAGGTAATGTCGAATCGTTTCAAAGGATTTAAGAACTGGAATTTTATTAGGTGGTGCAACAATCTCTTCATTTTCATTTTAGTCGCTCGTACTTTCAAGATTTCTAAAAATTCCGTAGTTAACTTTTAGGGTCACTTGAGAACATACTGCAATGTTGTTATCGATATCTATGTAGTCATTTATGTTAGGTTACATCTACAATTTCAAATAAATTCAATAAGTAATAAAGGTCAGAGTCCTCATTCTCGACTTCATTTGTTTGCCATCCAGACACAAATCCTGTATGTTTTTACCTCCTGGTAGTTGTCTCGACGAGGTATCTCGGCATTCGAACTGACCAAATATTGATGGACGAGATATCTCGTCATTGGAAGAAAACAACCAGATCTTGGATATCTTCGTAAAAAATCAGCAATATTTTGATGACGAGATATCTCGTCGAAACCACTTGGAAGGTTAACCACCTTTCCAATGACGAGTTATACGGGGTAGCATTTGAATTTGCGACGAGTAAAGGAGGGTTGAAATACTACTTTGCTGTCTATGAGAGCGAGAAGTGGGACTGAAGAAAATTGACGACTTATCGAGGTTTATGGCGCTATAAGATGAAACCACTTGCAGCACCCCTAGCGGTAAAATCGGAAATTAGCTCTTATCTCGAAAACTATGCAAGATACAGAAAAGTAATTTACAGAGTTGTAGAACATCACCGATTTGGAACGAAATGACACCCTGCGTACATGAATAGCGTCAAATGCTTGTCGGTATTCGATTCACGTCAATGCTCCGTTGCTATTCGCGTAATACAAGGAAGCTTACTTTGTTTTAATGATTCGCTTTCATTCTCACCAAAAAATTCGACGCTTTGTGTTAGCAAGATCATATTCATCGAGTGTTTGTGCCTCTGAAAACTTGCCAAGGAAGTGAATAAAAAATAACGATGCGTCAATGACTTGAACATGAAACAAATCGAAATCTAGTGTTATTCCGTCTGCTGTATTTGAAAGCTTTAAGAAAAATAGATAAATATACAATCTTAATTTTAATGTTTTTTTTTTAATTCTTTGTCAGTTGCCAAGTATTTTTGAGTACCTATAAATGTTGATGTTCTTTCATACACTTACCAGGGTTAGAAAACGAGCAGAAAGTCTAGCGTCAATGGCAATAATTTTATCAGTCGCCAAAATGTTCCACTTGAAAGCATTTGCAAATTTATTTCGTTTTCGCGGATGTGTAGACAATGTAACGATCAGAGCTTAAACTTTGATTATATTAAATTTGGGTTTTTTTCTCTTTAAAGGCATATTTTGGTTTATTTAAAGATCTTCAGGACATTTTCTTTCATTTGAAGTTTCATACGTATGTTGTACAGAAAGGTAGAATTCTAGTTTTGGAGTGCTTTCTCTTTAAAAGCATTTTTAGGTTTAGGTTAATTTTTGAGATTTTCAGGGCATTTTCTTTCTTTTCCAGGTTTCATAGTGCCGTCTTATAAAGAAAAATCTATCAAAATAATCTTAAATTCTAGTTTATGACTATCCAAATTTGCTTAGCTTATAAATTTGAAAAAATGCGTAAGTACAAAACTGTTTAAAGCATCGATTTTTAAACTTTTTCATCACATGGCAAATAAAAACTAATTACTAAACTTCTGCGGCACATCAAATATGTATATTTTTGGACGATTTGGTTATAGTAATTAATTAAAATCGCACTGGGGCAACACAACGGGCTATGACCAAAAAATAGGTATAATTTTGATTGATTTACAAAAAGTAATATTAATTATATCATTTTTGCTCTAAAGTGGCTAAAAATGTTTTTGAGGCAATTTATGTTCGATACTTTGTAATAAAAAAATATTTGTGAGCACTTGTCAAAAAGTTCAAAACTAAGCCATTGAAATGAAATAAATCTTACACTTTTTAAACCGTTTCACCATCCGTAAGGCACACCGGTTGAAATCGCTGATTTAGGTGATTTTTTTCTTACCAACTTAAGAGCAGTTTTCAAGGTCATTTATGAGACATATTCCTAGTAATGACTCATATTGAGGACAAATATAGACAAATTGGTAGCATAACACCAGGCTCATTCTTATTATTTATACTGAAAAAACTTTTAATTTCTTACAATATTGAGCAATCTAGTGTTTGTGTACTTAATTAATTTTTGATTTCCTTTTAATAGCTTTATAATTTCACTTCCAAATCGTTTCATTTCCAAACATGCAGCCACATAAATATTTTGAAGAATAAAAAAAGACACAACTACAATTTATAATTAGTTGGAATATTTTCCCATGGGGCCGCCGAAAAAAATTGTCTTCGAGTCGAGCCAAAACATTTGGGAAACTAATCTAAATCAACGATAATCTAGAGGGAAATGGGATGAGTACTTTAATTTGCAATTTTATTACCTTAGTCGGAAGGCAATCAATCAACACCCCAATTTATTAATGTAGTTATATTTCAATCAGTGTCATCGTAAAGAAAGTATATTTATAAACACGCGCTCAAAGCAAATAACGATTCCTTGACCTTCGGTGAGTAACGGCTATGCGATATTCAAGTACTTTTACGCAAAAACGCTCCAAGAAAAGGACCTTGTTCGTAAATGTACTAGAACTATAAGCAAAACAATGCAGAAAAATAGATGGATCAGGGTTCGTGGTCGTTAGTCGAATTTTGCACCAATAGTGACTCAAACGTTTTTTCTAGTCATATATTCATGTGTCAAATATTCAAACATTTAAATTGAAAACCAGCAATTATTGCACCAAAATTAAACATTTTTCATTTCATTCGGTATCTTAGAGCTGTACTAAATGGGCTCTGAAGCAAAATTTAAATTTAAAAAATGAACATATATATTTTATGCTTTTTGTATTTACAGTGAAAGTAGTGGTCAAAAAAGTATTGGGGCAGTCTGGAAAAAATAGACACATTTCTAAGAACTATCTATTAACTACTTTAAATACGAAATTGGTAATTTCAAGTAGTTACAACAAAATTGGAAAATATATGGATCCAAAAAATGGATTTCTTTCTTAGAAAACATTTTTCTGTGGAATGGTGGAAAATCTGAGATATATCAGTGAGATGTTGAATGCAAGCAAATCTACAGTATTCATATTATTTTCAAGTATAAGACAAATTTAATTGAAAACAAACCACATGAACTGGACGTCCTAAAGTGTCAGTGAATGCGAGGCGATTTTCAGTATAAGAAAAATTATGCATATTTTTCCAAAATTATCGAAAGTTGGTTATGCTCCAATACTTCTGATTTACTATATGGATTTCATTGAAGAGCGATTTTTGGATCTATTCATTTTCACGTCTACCTTTCCAGAATTCTTTTGCTGGTTTGGCGCAAACTCCGATCGATCAGCCGTTTGTCTTCCCTTGAAACATGTTTCAAATAGGCGCGAAGTCCAGGTCTTTGTCCTTATATTGTGTGTTGTAACTAGGGTGACCAACTTTCGGTCATGAATTTAAGGGATATTTAGTCGTGACAAATTTTGTGCACTTTTAGCGGTGGGGCGTCATTCCAATTAAGGTTCATGTAATGGAATATATATATTAAATAAAACAATTAAATTACATTGTGTATAATAAACAGGTCAATAAAGAATTAAAATTCACAAATTTTCATGTTTCTTTGTCTTGTCCTGTATGTGAATTTGTCCACTGATCTCCAGAACTACGCATATTTTTTTATCTTGTGCACATTTCAAAACCTCTTCACAACTAGTCAACTGCTACCATTAGCTGACTAAATTAGTTCTAAGCTGTTTTGATTTCTCTGATCAGTCCATTCATTACTCACCAGTGGAAAAACTTTCTGTATGGGGGCTGGAATGCTTAAACAAAGGGCAAGATCTTATTAAGGTCTGGTACATCAATCTGTATCTTATATCACAGAAAATACTGACCGAACTTCATTCTGTATTTTCCGGTTTACCATCTGGAAAAGGATATTCCGCTCTCGATTAGTATATACTAAACTTTCTATCGATTATTACGGATAATTTTCGATATTTATGGATGTGAGTGCCTCTTAGGCGAGTTTACATAGGAATGTATTTGGCAGAAATAACATAATTTAAATTTCGCAATCTTGATTGTTAATGAAACATGGAAGAAATATAAGGTCTTTTAGTGAGCCGGGAGGATTATAAAAGTAGTTAATACGGGAGTTCCGGGAAAGTTGGTCACTATCTCTACTGTACAATGAAAGGTTTGAAATAGAGGAAATAGAAATGAAATGGTGGCAATAAAAGAATTCATTCTCCGTTTCGGAAAATGAATGGAGGTTAATGAAAATACGGGAGACATAGTGAGTCAATAATGGATCCGGAGGATACTAAAAAATTAGCTCCAATATGGGAGTTCCCGGGAAATACGGGATAGTTGGTCAAAATTTATACACATCTTCGAAAATGAAACAAATTTTAAAATGCACTTAAGTGGAACATTTTGGCAACTGAGGAAAAGAGTTTAGGTGCCATTGACGCCTGACATTCAACTCTTAATTTATGAGATTCCATATATGGAAAGAAATTATGCGTGAAACCAGGTAGAGATATTTAGTTTTTCAAAAATATTTTAACGCTTGTACTCCATGAGAGTAACTAGGGAACATGCTGATTGATTTAATACTTCTAACTTTCTAATGACTAACTTTATATAACATATTCTTCAAACTGAAAAAACAAGAATATCCTGCCGTGCTAGCTAAGAAGGCAGTATATCCATCATTTGTTTTTAGGGTTAATGCTCGTTAATCCTCCAAGTGGTTTCGACGAGATATCTTGTCCATCAAGATCTGACCAGTTTTGTTAATGACGAGATATCTCGTCAAGACAATTAGATTTTTTTATGACGACGAGATCAAGATCTGGTAATGACGAGATATCTCTTCCATCATGATCTGATGAGTTCTGCTTATGCCGAAATACCTCGTCTAGACAATCACTAGGAAAGTTAAAAGGCTGCGTATGAAAATATCTGATATGCCTCATTTAGCTAGAAAACAGCACACTGAACCAAAGGTTCCTTGAATCATTATACTGTTATCTAGTGTTAAATAGATACTGTAGCGGACATAGTAACAGCCTTGGTGAGCTTCCCAGATTTCTGAGGTCAGGAGTCGACACTGTCAACTGACCGCCGATCGTAAATCTCATTATGTCCATCTGGAAGATCTCCTTCCTGTCCAGATGGTTTTAAGGGGTACTCAGCGGCCCCTTTGATTAGCCGTCCCTCGGTGTCAACAGGAAGATTCACTATATATAGCCACTCTCGGACAAACGGAAGAGCTTTTGTTGCGCAGTCGCCGTCCGTTTGAATGTCCCTAAACATAAGTAATCCTTTTTACTAGAGATGGGAACAATCGAGAACTTTTAAGAATCGAATACTTGGTATCGATTACTGGTACTTTAAAATTCTCTCTAAAAGTATTCGAATGCATATAAAACAAAAATATACAAAAAGGATTAATCGATAGGAATCCGCCAACAGCGTATAAAGGCTATCATATAATCGGTATTCGAAAACTTAGGATGAATACTTTTGTACCTGAATACCTTTGCATTAGAATACTTTGGATGAATACTTATTGTATTCGAATATGAGAAAGAATTTAGTACAACGAATACTTTTAAGTATCGAGTACACGAGTACTTTTGTATTCGAATACTCCCATCTCTTCTTTTTACAGCGCCCACAGCCGAGGGATCCAAGTCCCGAAAATAGATCCTGATTTAAAGCTACTTTACTCCTAACAATCAAATGTAAATAGTGCCCATAAATTTTTGAAAAATAAATAATTTCCTTAATTTTTTTGGCAGGGATATTCTTCGCAAACCACTTGGCCCAGTACGTCACAATACTTTAAATGCAGCATGAAACAATCAACTGGCGAAAACCAAACATGGAGGGTACTAATCCCCCATCAGGGGTTTATTTTCTCTAAGTAAACACGGGTATCACAACCCCGAGAAAAACCCTAGTGATCTGTCCTCCCTTCAGTTTTACCCTCGCCTGCTTTTTCCTTCCTAGTTGTAATTTTAAACTTTAGTTTCTTTATCACGTGATGGCACAGTCTGGCCAATACCTGGCCCTTGCGCCATTAAATTCAATAAACCACTCTAATTCTAGTTCATTTAAAGAATAACAGGGTTGGGCTGATTGGAGTTTTCGTGACGCAAGGGCATATTTGGCCATACTGCGTCAGACACAAGACAAACATCAAGTAATAGGCATACACACACAAAGAAAGTTTACTGACACAGAAGAAAGAAATACACCCAGAGTAAAGAATAAGAAATTTGGCAGGACAATTCACTTCAAAGGCATGAGAATATAAGAATTGCTTCTATAAAGTTTTATAAGTCTAATTGAAGCAACAATAAATAATATCATCCGGATAAATTGCATTATAGCGCTAGTCATATTTATTCTTAGAAAAATTCAGAAGATAAATCAAACTATTTTCCAAACAATTATTCAAACGTCCAGACAAAATCCACGAAGTACGTCTGAAAACTGCGCAACATTATTTCCAAGGCAGATGTTTTTGACAAATTGTAGCCCAACTCTGATCAGTTTTACTGACGGGGGCTATAAATTACTGATCAACGAATGAAATGCAATTTTCCTTGGAATTCAGGAATCATCAGGCATTCCAGTGACTACAATAAGCAGAAAAATTTAACGCAAAGTTGATCTAACAGATGGAAATTATTAAAATTCTTTCGGAATGAGGATGTTCGGTATTTTCACATGAAGATACCACTGTAATTACTCGATAAATTCCATCAGTTTATGTACTTACAAATATCTCAACTCTCATTATTGGGAAACTATTCATCTGGATTTTAGGTGATGGGAAAATGTATTAACTATGTTAAATTACTTTCTTGGGATGAAAATTGTAAACGTGTTTCGATTGTAATGTTTTAATAATTTGTGGGTAAGTCCTAACTCACACAGAAAACACTCAGCACCCGCCAGACTTAAATAACTAGACAAACTAGGGTGGGAACTATTTTTCATAATTTACAAATAATTTATAATATTTTACATAATTTACAAATACACAATATCTGAAAACCAGTAAATATTTCAACTAGAAAACTTATTTATGACTTGATCAGGGATGTATATTTCTCGATAATCTTTTGGAAAATATTCTTCTCCAAAAAGAGAATTTTCTAAAAGCATGAAAGAATGACATGCAATATATTTTTAACCGATGTGAATGAATACACAAATGAAAAAATAAAGTTTCAAAATGTAGTACTTTTGAGGTGATTTCTGTACTCTGCTCCTTTCAACAATTTTGCTGGAAGTGCGAATTATTTACTTTTTTGACAATATGTAGTTATTTTGAGTTCATTCAAAGAGTTTGTTTTTAATATATCCCAAGCTAATAAGTTTAATGTGTGCGCTGCACAACTATATGCAGAAATATGGGGGTGATTATCATATATCTAGACTTCACTGTGGGAGCAGCATTATTTAGTAATAAATGAAAAAAGTATCATGGTTTTCAACAAAAACTAACAGTTATAAATAATTTCCATGAAACAGTGCTTATATATTGTAAACGACACATAAAATAAGATTAAGGTTACTCCTGCAATCAATAAATTACAATTTCCTGAAAAATTAGATTCTAAACAGAAAATTCTCGGATATTATCCAAATTTTAATGTTTGGAGAATATTCTCAGATAGGTAGTTGAATTAACGTCGCACTGGAGCAACACAACGGGTTATTGACGACGGTCTGGGATCAATCCCGAAGTGAAAGATTCGAGGACAACACCTCATAATTTTGAACGGTCAGATGACGAGATCAACACCTGATCTGGC
The DNA here is from genome assembly GCA_933210815.1 of Meta bourneti. Lineage (NCBI taxonomy): Eukaryota > Metazoa > Arthropoda > Arachnida > Araneae > Tetragnathidae > Meta > Meta bourneti. The sequence continues at coordinate 46,234,176 of OW119933.1, forward strand.
ACCAGCCCCGACGTACACGGTCTTTGGTTGGATCGAGTTTCGAACTCGCAACCCTCCGGTTGCTAATCCACTGCTTTTCTAACTGCTATTCTGGCCCCTTTTACAAATGGACTTCCCTAAAAACATGTGCCATCTCACCGGAGCCGAACCATGTCTTACTACTTCTCTCTCATAATTTCCCCAATTGGCGCCATTGGTAAGGTTAGTTGAGTTTTATGGTGCAAGGATCATATTTGGCCAAGCTGCGCCAAACAACGTCAAGTAAATGGACATACACATACAAGGTTGGCTATTTTGGCATTTTATGGTGCAAGAGCCATATTTGCCAAACACAAGACACTGTCAAGTAAAAAATGTCGTGAAAGGGGAAAAAGAAGGTAGGTAGGTGGTTGAATTAACGTAGAACAGGAATAACACAACGGGCTATTGGCGACTGCCCGGAATCAATGAAGGGAAAGATCCGAAGGAAAAAAAGAGGGATTGGGAAATTGAGTAGTGGGATGGAAGCAGAAAAAAAAACGATTGGGAGAGTGAACCCAGTGTGCCCCTGAGGACTATACATACAAGGAAAGTTTCACTAACATAGAAGAGACACACCCAGGATGGAATCGAACCTGCGTCGCCTCCAACTCTCAGGTTAGCAGAGTGGCAAACTCTCTGATAAGGTTGGTTGGTTTTGTGTTTAATGGCGCAAGGGCCATATTTGGCCAAGCTGCACCAAGCATATGACAATGTCAAGTAATTGTGAAAAGAAAGGACGGAGAGAAGAGAAATATCGCTTGGGCATCCTGGGATCTCGATCCCCATGTTTACCAGAGGCAGTAAACCCCATCCCACTAGTAAGGACTAGCCAAGATTGGAACTGTGAGGAAACTCCAAAAAAGGTTTATTTAACACGAATCAACAACGGAATTCGTAAATCGATCTACTCTAAATATAACGTACGCTCACATTGGCGTAGCAATTCGATCATTAGCCTGCTTATGACTGTAGCGACAATTCTCTTCGAAGTCTCTCAGGAGAAAGAAAACGGTAACCAAGATAAATCACCAGTATCGAAGAGAAGAGTTGCATGCAAGGGGAAACTGTTCCCTTCGGCGAATGGTGATGCAATTATCTGCTTCGTTATGGCAGCTAACAAGACAAAGTACATTGCCCAATTACTCGCTCTCGCATGTGACACAGGCAATGACGCTCTCAGGCTGCAGGGAGCAGCATGTTAGGCTAATGAGGCTAGGTTAATTGATCAAGACGAAGATATTCATATTTAGTCAGACACATTTATGAAATCGACCCTGAAAGAATAAGTGAACAGACAGGGTTACAACTGTAATTCGTCAGCTAATTTTTCATTGGCGATCTGTTGCTGTCAGGGGTCGAAATTAGAGACGTTAATCGTACTTTGCATCTTTAAAATTTCGTTTTGACGACAGAGTTTTTGAACTCAGTCGTCATTTGGAGCTTAACTTTTTTGAATTTTGATTAGTTTGGCACGAATTCTGACCAATAAACTTCTTCCTTTTAACAATTTATATTCCATTCCTTTATACATTTCTATTTACTTTATTTTTTCGTGGCTTGGTTGTATGGCTTTCGATGCCGCAAAAAGAATATGTCGGACCGTTGGTCAGTTCTGGGCATGTCCATAGTTCACTAGCCGCAGACATTCGACCCCTTTGACTCAATACGGGTGGTCCTAATATACTTAACCCTTCTGGTGGTCCTTGCCTCGGCGAAATATATCGTCATTGGAAGAAAAATTATTAGATCTTGATTTCGTCATCATCACAAAATCGGCAATAACTTGACGACGTGGTCGTTAGCAAAATTGGTCAGGTCTTGATGGACGAGATATCTCGTCGAAACCACTTGCAGGATTAAGAGTCCGCCGTGGCTCAGTGGGTTTGCCCATCGGCTGCATTTTGTTCTGTGAGTTAAAACTTTCCATGTGTGTATATCCATCTATATGACGAAAAAAACATGGCTTGGCCAAATCTGGCCCTTATGCTATAGAAAACCAACCACAAATCTTAATATACACGTCAACGCATCATTAATTTCATCCAGGTAATCTACAATTAGAGTGGAAGATTTTTCGAGAACTTGGATATTGCCTTGTTCTTTTTCACGGAATTCCAGTGTTCCCCAGATTCAAGTATAAAACGATTCGGAAAAGGATTTTTTTGGAATAAATTTTCAACTGTTTGTACCAGGGTTCGAAACTGGTCATTAGTCATATTTTACACCTTTAAATTCTGTTTGGACGGCAGAGTTTTTAGACCCATTCGTAGCTTTTGACGCCTACGTTTCTGAATATTTTCGCTTGCGTGACTCAAATTATAACCCAACCAATCAACCGTTTAATCTTCTTTTCAATAATCTTAACTGTAAATGCAATACAATGACCCAAACAGTCCTTAAGGAGAAAAAGACAAATACTTTAAGAATAAGTGTGTGGGGGTTGTAACTGAAATTCGTCAGCTAACTTTTCATAGCCGAATTTGTTGCTGTTAGAGCTCGAGATTAGTGGACATCAAAACAAGACAAGCTGGCCAAACATAAAGATAAAAAAGCACACTAATAGAAACAGACAAAACATTTAAAATAGCAGCCAAGTCAAGGGTAGATTTAAAGTCATGCAGGTACATTTTGGCATTTTTCAGACTTCCTAGGGGGCTGGAATAGAAAAATAAAATTCAAGTACTTTTAAGAATCATGGGAACCTTGTTATAAACTTCAAAAGCTGCTCCTTTTTGCAAGCAAGTTCCTTTAATTAGAGAATTTTTCTTGTTTTAGTGAGCGGGGTCTGATGTATCATTCGAATATGTAACATTTTGTTCAAGTGAGCATCTGCGAGCATATTAATGCACGGATTTTTATAACTATTCAATTTTGTTTTTAGAGAAATTCAGGTTTAAGGGGCAGTAGACTTTCCAAAGAAAATTTGAAGTTAAGATCAGATTATTATAAAATTTGCAGACTGTTTTTCATTAAAAGGTTTATGCATAAAGTTTGGTCCGAAAATAATAAGTTCTGCCGAAGTTATTACATATGTGATCAAAATGTTGATAAACTATCAAAAATTAATAGGTCCCATGCGCATTAATTTTCCATGCACTGTCATTATTTTAATTCACGAAATAGTTTCTATACATATAAATCAAGTTAACTCCATTTGGCAAGTGTATCACTCAATTGTAAGGTTAAAAACAATTTTGTGCTAAAACACTTAAAATTTTGAAAAAAAGCGTATGTTAAACATTTTAAGCCGAAATTTCAAAACTAGGAAAGACGATGAATTTCTCATTTGCACTAGATATATACAAGATTACAATAATCGAAAACAATTTTAAGGAAATCAAGAAAAAGCTAATGCGCAGAGGGAACAGTTCGAAATAAGAATGTCAAAATATCTCAATCGGAGAAAAACGCATTTTTGTAGCACACCTAACCATAAATTACTTGTGTTTTATGTTGCCAATGTAACTCCGTCAAAAATGATGGTAATTGAAATATTATTTTTGCTATCAATTAATTTTTAAACTAAAAATATAAAAGATTTCCCCATCGATTTCGGTTATTTTAAAAAGCTGTCTTAAGGGAACCAATTACGAGGAGAAAAAGGTATAACAAGAGTTTTTGGTCCCTGATCATAAGTAAAACGAAACGAGTGTCAGCAAAATTTACTTGGGGAGCATGTACAAGGGAGATAAGAGATACCATGTCAACTTATAGCATTTTGTTGACTAAATGAGGCGAGTCCAAAGAACCAAAACAGGAGCGAATAGCTTAACGCGAGCTCTGAACCACGACAATATCGAAGAAAACAATAGTTATCAAATGCAAATATGATTTCAAACTCAATTGCTGGAACTTTGCAGGCTTTTCGCTAACAGTTGGTTAAAAAATGCTTCAATGCAAAAGCCAAAATTTTGATTTTTCCTTTTTCAAGAAAATTCGGACATCTGATGATGGAATGAAAATGCACACATCCCATTTTGACGAGTATTGCAAACGGTATGATGGGCAATGATATTTACTTCATTCCAATGAATGCTTTGCATTCTTACCATATTAGAACAGGAAGTTAGGTGTCAATGGCACTTAAGATATTTTTCCTCGCTTACTAAAATGATCTAGAACTAGGTTAAATTTCAAAGTATATTTTGTTTACGTATATGAATATAAACCAGGGTGTGAAAAAATCCATGATTTAAAAAAATCGTATTTTTATTTTATTTAAATCAGATTTCTTGATTTAAATCGGATTTTTATGACTTTAATTAATGTATTGACAATTGCCTCCAGGTTGGTACCAATGTATCCCAATCAACAATATCATCTCGAATGTCCTTAAGTTGGGAAGTCAGTTATTTCATTTAAAAAGGATCATTATTGGGGTGTTAGTAAGTAGAGGCAAAATTTTAAACTTATTGGCATAAAATGACATGCATTTTGTCTCATATTATTTTATTCTCAATATAAGAATTTAACTTTAAGAAAAGTAATTTTAAAGTTAGATTTAAATCAGCATTCTATGGTATAAACATAACAAATTAATGACCATAGGGCAGGGATGCACAGACCGCGGTCCTCAAGCGGCCTTCCGTTGATTTGCTGGCGGCCCATGTTATTTTAACTTTAACAAGTCACAAGATTGGTAATTTAGGTTTAAATTTCGCTGCTAGATAATGCATTAAAATACGCAAGTTTCTGGGTCAACATGTATCTGAACAAATTTTTTCAGTCATGAATACTAACAAAGCGAAAAATAGGAACTGCTTGACTAATGAAAATTTACAATCAATTTCGCGCTTGGTTACTACAAAAATCGAGCCAAATATTAAAACAATTGTCCAATCAATGTAATGTCACGCAAAAAAATCAAATTGAATTCTTTATTTACTTTTTATCTTTCTTTTTCGTAACAATATAAATAAAATATATAATATATTATAGATAACTTTCATGACTTTTGGGCGGCTCTCACATAAGTCAGTGAATCTGAGGCCCATGATCTTAACAAGTCTGCATCCCTGCCATAGGGACTGGATTTGATGACTATTTTTATTTGGTCTTTTTTTTTTAATTTTTGTTCTGGCTCATTGTATGTACAGTACTGATAGTTGTATATACAGACAGTTTGTAATATAGATTGTTAGAAGGAAAACAAACAGTTGATTGATCGGAATTTGAGTCATGTTCAGAAAAATTAGGCGTCAATAAACGACTAGGTCTAAGAAACCTCCGTCGTCAAAGTAAAATTCAAAGGTGACTAAAGACCACCAGTTTCGAGAACCCTGGATGGAATAAACATCATTGAAAAAATATTTAAAAAATTCCTTTGCCGAATAATGTTACCGTCCAATACCAGAATCTGTGGAACACAGGTATTCCAGAGGGAAAAAAGACAAAAGCAAGTTGTCGAAAAAATCTTCCACTTTAATGTGGATTACGTGGAGGAAATTAGCGATGTGTTTGCGTTCATTAGGGGTTGGTTTGTTATGGCGAAAATAATTTCATTCGGTTTTAATAATAAAACGAATTTACAATAGATTTGTAAATTGAACAAAACAGACACCTTTAAACTAAAGCGCATTCAAACTTTTGGAATGTGACCATCGTTATAATGAAAGTTGCGAAAAAGAATTTAGTATCAGCAAAAGAAAATAAAAATGTCAGCTTTTGAAGCTGTATACATTTTTATAAGACTTTATATTGGCTATGGATATACAAATAGCTTTCTGAATTGTTTGATGACACAATTCTTTTTGGACTTTTAACCGCCATTGATGGAGCTATTTATCAATATCATATTCAATGTACACAATGCGGGGAAAATAATAAATGCAGTTTCTCCCATAACGAGCCTCATCCAGAAGCATTTGGCGAATAATTTATTTGGCCGCACAATTTACGTTCCTGTTGGGTAGTGAAACGTAGGCTTCTTCCCTTTAATTGGATGCTTGCTGTGACGAGTTATCTCAACTACAAGCTTCACTTGAGGCGATTATCTTGTGTGAAGGAGTGCTAACCTTCCAGAGATGAAGTTACAAGACGCGCCTGCGATATGAAAACAATATATTTGCGATTCCTCGAGTCGAAAGAAATTCCAACAGGGAGAAAAACTCTTTGGCGTGACACATGACAGAACACAAGTTATGGATGGCATTCCACAGCAAACTGAAGAAATGGCCGAGAATACTGATGAGGTGCAATGGAAATTGCTTTTAAATTAATCAGAAACAGAAGGCGTAGAACGCAAAAGTTTACACGAAAGAAAATTCAAGCCCAAAGCAAGGAAATATTTCGATATTGTAAATTGAATCAACCAAGCCGTGAATTGATGAACTTTCGAAATGTGGCCATCATTCCAATGCGGAATGTTGATGAAGAATTGGTATCGATAACAAAAAATAAATGGCCGAGAATACTAATAGTTACGATAGAAATTGTTTTTAAATTCACCTGAGCAGTAGTGAATAGTTGGATAAATCGCGATTTAGTTTTGACAGTAAATTTTCTGTCATCCAAATTCTTATCACATGCTGAAAAAGTTAGCAATTGTGTGAAAAAACATTAAGGAAATCGAAATAACGCCAAAACTTTGGATAAATTGAGATGGTATAACAAGGTTTATCGATAAATAATATAACCTTCATAAAATAAATGTAAGGACGAGGGTAACAAACTCATTAAAGCATGAGATCAAATATGGGGCTAATTTTTCAAACACAAATAACGAATTTAAATGGAATTCGAGTCGCCAAATTCAGTAGCAGATGTTTACGTTTTGGGACCTAAAATTAGCTATTTTAGGGACCTTTAACTCTTTTTAAAAATTTTAAAAACACTTAGAAAGGAAAAGTATGAATATTTTATTCGATAATATTCAAAACTAAATAGTTTTAAGCTCATTCAAAATGTATAAAATTTGAAAACTTTGAACAGTTTTCCAGATAAAATATATATGAAATGTGTAACTCTTAACTTAACAATTTTTATAACGTAAAATATATTTACTTACAAAGCATGTCTTAAGCTTAAATTAACAAACCTTGTTATTATACTAACTGAACTGCCTCCTTACTGGTTATCGAAGTTAATTCTAAGCAGAAAGGCTTTCTTGATTTGTACAAAAGTATGTTAACTTGCATGTACCATAAATATATTTTAACAATAGTAAAATCGTCTGAACTTAGGGGGGAAATTTCAGCCATTAATTTTAAGGAGATTTAATCGCGACTAACTTTGCTTCCCTTCAATAATTGCTCATGGAATGGATATTTTACAAAACAATGAATTTTTTATATATAATATAAAGAAAGGACACAATATAATAAAAATTTACAAATTTGCATTTTTTAGTCCTGACCTGTGTATTGTATTTGTCCACTAATGCTAGAAAACTAAGCATTTTTTATCTTGTGCAAATTTCAAACTCTTTACAACTCGTCAATTATTGCTAAAATTAGCTGACTTAATCAGTTCTGATCTGCCTTTGATTTCTCTGATCAGTTCATTTATTGCTCATCAGTGAAAAAATTCTATCATAATTGACATTTGAGTCAGGATATTTAAAACAAAGCCTAAGATCTTATTAAGGTTTGGCACATCAATTTGTTTCGTAAATGAAAATACTGAAACAACTTTGTTCTATACTTCCTATTTACAATCCGGAAAGATATATCGCTATTGTGTGATTAGTATATGCTAAACTTTCTATGAATTATTATAGGTAATTTTTCTATATTTATTGATGAGTGCTTCTAAGTCTAAACGGTCGACAATCATGGCAGTTTATATCGGAATGCATTTGGCAGGAATAACATATAATTTAAATTTCACGATCTTAATTGTTGATGAAACATACAGGGGAAATAAAAATTAATACGGGAGCCATGAGGATTTCAGAAATTCGCTGTAATAAGGGAGTTCCCGGGGAAATACGGGAAAGTTGGTCACTATCTTTACTGCACAATGAAAGGTTTGAAAAAGAGGAAACTTGAAATAGAAATGGAATGGTGGCAATAAAAGAATTCATTCTCCGTTTCGGGAGACGGGACAAAATGACACATTTCGTGCGTTTTACGAATAATCCGCGTTTTGCAATTCTGCTGAAGCGTAACTGTTCTTTTTCGTTCTCTCGTTAAAGCAAATAAAAATTTTTAACTTTCCTTTGAAAAAGTAACACGCTAAATGTTTCGAAAACGCGTTAATTTATTTTAAAGTCAGTGGAATCGACAACGTGACAGTATATTTTACGATGAGCGAGATGCCAACAAATGTTTAATAAACAGCATTCTACAATATACAAAAATGAAAGAAAATGTACTTGATTCTCTTCTGTTTCATTACTTAGGCTTTGAATTAAGAATCAAAAACAAGTAATCGTATGAGGTCCAGTAATTAAGTTGCTAGCAAAGAATATTCTCCATACATTAAAATTTGGAGAATATTCGAGAATTTTCTATTTAAAATATAATTTTTTGGGGATATATATACAATCATGATACATTTTTCATATATTACTTATATGCCACAGTGAAGTCTAGATATAATAAGCAACACATTGCCCCATATTTCTGCTTATTGGTTGAGAATATATAAAAAAACCAACTGAGTGACCTCGAAAATAATTACACGTATTGTCAAAGAAAATAAATCACACTTCGAGCATAATTGTTGAAGAGAAAAGTACAAAAATAACTGAAATGTTAAACTCCTTTTCCTTCTATTAGCTTCAGAAGTACTACATTTTTAACTTGTGAGATTTTTTCATTCACTGATTAAAATATACATTTATTGCATGGCATTTTTTTGTCCTAAGAAATTTTTTTCGATTATTCTTCTCTAGAATATTATCTCCAAAAAATTATTACCAAAAAATTTACTTCTCTAATTTTAAAGTGAAATCAACATGCCCGCATATTTTACGATGCGTGATATGCCAACAAATATGTAATAACCAGCATTTTAAAATAAACACTGAAATTTTCTCGTCTTTTATAACTTAGTTTTGAATTAAAAATTAAAAAAAAAAGTAATCGCATGAGATTCAAAGTCATAAAGATATGCTTCATCTAAAGTTTTACTTCCCGAAAAAGAAGTAATCTGCTACCTACGAAATATCCCGACACCCAAAAACCCGGTTTTGACAGTGCTCGAAGGGAAATATTCACCTGCTTAAAGGTCAACAGTTGGTGTCACCACGAAACACGGCGACAAAGATCAAACAAATACTCGTATTCTTTTGTGTCAAGGATTTCAGAGATTAGAATCCACAATAATAGTATAGGATCATCAATAGTGTTTATTACTGGGCTGCTACATCCTAGCATTTGTGAAATAGTAGTGTTGTGAGCATTAATTCTAGTAGCAAAAATAGTCTCATCTTTAACATTATTTTAGAAGTTTTAGTTGCCTGGATAAATTGAATCGGCTATAAAACACAAAATGTGCTAATTGAGTATGAAACAGATGGTAAAGAACTGGCCAAGAAATTTAAATTTTGAAAATTAAGAAATAGCAAAAATCATCTGTGGAAGCCCTGTTATTAACATGGACATATGTCAATGTGAATTACATAAAAAGAAGCAGTAAACAAACCCATCATTTCATTACAGAAGGAACCTTGTAAAAATTGGAATTTTTTAATGTTATTATAGAACTTATAAAAAGGTCTTCGTTATTTTTTAACTTTGAAAGGATTACTGTGAGACTTTTAGAGATTGTTACAACCCATAATGAATATTAATAACTATATTATAATATGAATATTAATTCATAGTATAATAGTTATATAGACACAAAATTAGTTATTTCAGAGAACAAAATTGTTATTTCATTTGAATATAAGGGATACAGTAATGGCTCGATAAGTATATAGTCACTCAAGGAACCAAGAAATTTTGACAACTTAAGCAGAGTAATCAGAGAATGTACTTAATATACATTACTGTAATGAGCATGTAAATTTTATATTCATCATGATATTCATAATTCAAATTGGCATTTAAAGAAAGGCAATAAGGCATTTTGGTGTCGAAAACATAACTGATACTTATGTAACTTTAATACTCTAAACACTTTTGCTATATTAAAATATTGCATACATAAATATTTGTAGAATGTGTATTGTATTTCTGACATTTTTTAAATGAAAGCTGGCATATTTAAGATATGGAGCACATCAAGCTTCTTGAGAAAAGTGATATTAAAAATGTATTTTACAGAAGAGACAAGAGATGGAAAATGTAAAGCATATTTTTACCAATTAAATTGAAAGTTATAGAATTCTGTCATCTTTATAAAATATGTGAAGCATATTTCCTGATTTGAATTTTCCAGTTTGCTATTTCCAAATACAGACCAAAGCTTTCTTTAGGATACCATGTTGTTGCAGTAAAATCTTATAATAAAGTGTTTACATACAATATGCGTTTAAACCTAAACCAATGATTTTCAACCAAGTGTGCTGCAAGAATGGCACTAGTGCCTTAAGGATGGTGAAATGGTTTAAATTATGTAAGATTTATTTCATTTTCAGTTAGTTTTAAAAATGTTTGACAAGAGTATTCACAAATAATTTCAAGTAATATCTGTATAAATAATTTTGAGTAATTTTTATTAAAGTATAAATAGCTTCAAAAAGATTTTTTAAAAGTCACTTTAGAGCAAAATGGGTAGGTATAATGACTATTATTTTTTAAATCAATCAAAATTATATCTGTTTATGTTACATCTGCAAAAGTTATATTTTTAGTGAGCTACAGAATTTTAGTAATTAGTTTGTGTGCCATGAGATGAAAAAGGTTGAAAATCACTAGCCATGAGAAACAAATATTGCCTATGGTACTACTCTTGCCATATATTTGACACATAGTGTGTGTGACAAAACTTTCCACCAGATTTACAACTTTATGTCTATTAACATAACCCACATATTATACCTACTGTAAGGTCCAGAGTTGGTATTTTTGCCAGCAAAAACTGGTAAAAGCCAGGTAAAATTGGAAAAAACAGTAAAATGCTGAAAGTTATTGAAATAGAAAACGCATTTAATCAAACATACAATTAATTAAAAGTGAAAAAAGTTCGATCAAATATTTTTATTTTACATCAGGATTAGAAATTTGGGAGCAGTCAAGCATCAGTGGCACCTATGCATTTTCCTTCAGTTGCCAATGTTTTATGCACACGCAATGTAAAATTAATTTTGTTTACGTGGATGTATAAATGAGCAATGCAAAGACCAAGTCTGCATTGGCATTTTAGGGCCTATTCCTCTTAAGGGTATTTTTTGTTAATAGGGTATGCAAATTTAAATCAAGTGATTTTTATTTAAAAAATCAAGATTTAAATCAAACTTTAAATTTCCTTTTTCTTTAATAAAGTTTAATAGCAACATTGAAACTGAAATAACCTGGGGCAGGATGCATGTTATTTTATACGAATAAATTTAAAAATTTGCTTCTTCTCAGTAACACCCATTGAAAATAACTGGCTTCCCCTTTGATAACACTCTAGAGATCAAAGTATTGATTGGGATGCAGTGGCACCCACTTGCAGAAATTAAATTAGGAACATAAGTAAAACACCACTTGCTTCATATATAAGTGTTTGTTAACTCTTTATTGTGTTTACCTAGATCATTATCAGTATATTTCAAATATTTATCTCATGTTGGAGGGATCTGACCTTCCTCACAAAAGTATTAGGACCCAAGAATGTCAGGTACCTAGAAGTTTGCACCACCCCTTCTGATAAAGCAACCTAATTATAGAGATTGAATCACGGCATATTTGGTTACTTGTATTATTTGTAATATATATCCTTACGTTTGGAGGTCCTGGGCGCTACCATAAAAATTTTAAAGGGTTCCAAGGGTGTTAGATTCCTAGGACATACTTGGTGAAGATGTGTTTTTTACTTATTTGGATACTCTCTATCATTGAAAATATTTTCCACTCATTTGAGGGACCCAAGGGGTTTAATATCCTAGGAGCTGGCACCTGTGTTGGTATGACAATGATTAACTGACCAAATATTTCTTTCTTTATGCACACTGACAACAAATCACTCACAAATCTTTATCAGTAGACTGAGTTTTATATGTATGGGAGTCCATACACTGCAGTGTTTTCACTTAATTTGACATGCTTTTCCCAATTTAAAGCTTGGACAGACTAGAAATGATACCCCTTCAAAAAGGGAGTTTGCAATTTTTGGTCCACTTAGCAGTTTTACATTTGTTTTCAGTATGTTACCCAAGAGTACCCTTTACTTCCTAGCTTATTTAATAAATACTCAAGAAGAAAATCAACTGATCTTAAATAGAAAGAACCTCTTAATATTTGAAAAAGTAAATTAGTCATACAGTATCATTTCTGTAATTACAAAAATTCAAGTGAAAGCAGATAATTTTTGATATCTCTTTGCAAAAACATAGTATCCTAGAAATCTCCTTTGGAATGAAGGAAACACATTTAGATTTGTGTATAGAAGATAAAATGCCATTCATAAAGCCATCTTACAATCAGTTATTTCTGTATTTCTAGAACGAATGCTTTCAATAGTTTAACTAACAGCTTTTATACTTAAAAAAGTTGGGTAGCGAAAAGGCAGAAAAATTAAATCTATCAACTTATTAAAATATTAAGTATTATGGATTTGTATCATAAAATAGAATTCAAAGAGAATAAAAGCAATATGGCCCAAGAATAATTTGTAATAAAAAAATTTGCCGCACGTTTTTCCCCCAAACCATCATATATATTAATGTTAACCATAAGTCAAGACTATCTAAAATCTACACTGATTTGCATGTCTCATGTCCAAATTTACGAATGTCCAAGCCACCAATTAATTAAAATCATAATCAAAATTCCTTTGAGGTTTTGACAGTGAATTTTATGAATCCTCATACAAGCAAAAAAATTCAGAAGTTAGGCTTCAAATACGATGGCTGGGTATGAAAATACAATCAGCACAACCCCAAGTTTATAAGTGCAAAGTACAACCAACGACAGCTAACTTCAAACCTTGATTTCATGGACACATTATTAAATAACTTCCTTGATTAAAATTATGACAAATAAAGAATTTGTAATGCAGGAAATTTTAAGAATCTCCTCCATTGTCGGATATATATGCTTCTTAAAAATGGTTAAGTGGTTGATTAAAATGAATTATTTTAATTATTGTCAATGTTTAGAAATTGGAAGTTTTTTGCTTTATTAAAATTGTGAAAATTTTATTATGTTTTCAGTAACAAATCAATTGGTGTATCAGTAGTGGCAGCATATTTAAATATTTTCAATTTTTGTCTCTCCTGTAAAGTTTACTTTTTTTTCGAGTTGCATCACTTTTCTTGAGAAGGAGCAATATATTCAAGCAAACTATACAGTAAATTGCGAGGTAAGAAATTAGGAAGATCAGCTAAAAAATTTTCTCAGTTGCCAAAATGTTCTATTGGGCGTAATTTCAGAATATATTTTGTTTACATGGATGAATAAAACATAGTATTAATTCATGACTAGGGCTTGAATTTACATTTGGGGCCTTTTTCCTCTTTAAGGACTTTCTTGTTTGTGGTCATTGTTTTACGATTGTTTCCCAAAGTAAGTGCTACTACCCCTTGTAGACACTGAAGGAATCTTCGGGTGGGGCAATGCTAGCCCTAAGAGAAAATAAGGGAGCATTAAGAAGCATAAGTGGGCAATAATATTCTAAAAATGTTTTAAGCAAACACTTATCCACTTGACCATCCAGACACTTACTACAGTGATGCATTGTGACAAGAATTATACGTTGCAACATGCAATTTACAGCTGACCTGATTAGTCAAAAAATAAGACAGGTCATAGCAAGCGAATGTGTTAGCATGTACTATATAATGTGTACACTTTGACTTAAGTGGATTCTTACAAATGCAGTGGCAAGAACCTGTTCATGTTATATCAAGCTTACTGTACAATACTATATATAGTGACTTAAATCACTATTACAATATTTCAAAATTGTGTGACGAGTAGTTATGAGTTGGTGCACTGCAAGTGGATGCAATGCAAATATAAGCAATACAGACAAATTGGTCTCACCAGGCTCATCCTTCTCATTCATGATTATTTTTTCATTTTACTGATTTGATTGATATTAATTACCAATAACAGTGAGAAATCTAGTGTCTATTTCATTTCCAGAAATAGCCTTATAATTTCTATTCCAAGTTGTTTTATTTCCAAATTAGCTTTTCGAAATTCTAAAATTACACACAAAGCTACATAAATATTTTAGGGAATTCAAAAATTATAGGCATGGCTTCGTTTGCAATTTATTATTAGTTGTGATAGTTTTCTTTGTAAAGGGGTGTTGAGCCAAAAAAGTTTGGGAAATTATGTTTTACAATTGCAGTAGATTGTTAAAAAGGACAGTTAATTTGTTCGAATATGCTCCCTAAAAGTAAATTTTCAGAAAATGTAGGCAAAAAAGGCAACTAATTCTGGGAACTTGGTTGTCAAAACAAAACTTAAAGGTACTAAATACAATTAACTAAACTGCTTATACTTATGAATTACGAAACAATGCAAAATTAGAATGCTTATCAGGTTATTCTAATATGTGAAAGCTCTGAAAAATACACAGAATGAAAAGTTCTAAATATTTACAGATGAACTAGAGTATTCGAATTATCAGTACTCTCATAATATGAGTATAGAAACTCATATTATGAGAAGTTAGCAAAAAAGAAGTTAAGAATGAATTTTTAGACAAAATCATTGTTAATTTCTTGATGAATAGAAAAATAATTTATAACAGAATATATACAGTGGATCATAAAAGAATTCATCATCTCACATTTCTAACTATTTTCATGAATTTTATTAGAATGTAGTTTAAATTGACCTAAAATTTATTATATAAAGGTTGTTATATTTTAGTTTCCCATCAAAATAATAATCAAGAGTTTTGGTAAAACATTTAATGTTACTTAACCTAGAAATCCGGCAGATGAAAGTATTCGGCCATGTTCCACATTAAGCACAAAAACAGGAAAATCAATGTCTAAGATTTTTGCATTTTGTCTTACACCTTAGATTGTGTTTTAAGTCTAAGAATTATTATTTTACATGAGGTATTTGGAAAAACTGGAACCAATTTCATTCTAATCTGCTTGAAGACAGATTTGCAATGGATTTGACTATTTTATGACTAAAATGAGCGATTTCTTCAGATTTCCAGATAATTAAGGATTCAATATAAATTTTCAAGCTGAGGTAAGATTTTAAGTTGTTTTGATCTTTTATTTACCAAAAAGACATGTGTATGCAAAGCACTTTACTTAAATCATTTTACATTACTGTCATGGTGGACCCAAAATCTGTTTTAATTCAAATTTAATGCCAAAATTTTCAAATTTCTTTTAAAGATGGATAAATGCATATCGAACCTTAATACTAGCAAATAAATTCAAGTATATTTACTTTTGAGCTGCCTATACACACACACCTATATCATAACAGTGGCTATTGACTTAGTTTTTAATTTGAAGGAAGCTCAAATCAAAGTTAATTTTCAGTGTTGGAATCAAAATCAATTTTCAACACTGAATTAATGTTCCTGGCATTTAATGCAAACAAGAAAATAGAGTGGAAAGAAGCTCAAATCAGAGTTTGGTCAGTAATATAATATCAGCTCAACTTCCAAGTGATTTAGGTGTGTGTATCGGCAACTGGATTAGAAACACTTGAACTAAGGTTCAATATTCATACTTTTGAAAATTTTCTGTGGTAATTTTGAATTACAATAGACTGGCCCACCATGACAGTAATTCCAACCATAGTTCTTTGCATACAAAGGTCTGGCTGGCATAAAAATGATCAAAACTTAAAAATCTGATCTCAGCCTAAGAATTTGTATCTTAATGAACTTTCTGAGGATATCTGAAGAAATCACGCATTTTTAGTCAAAATAGTGAAATCCATTGAAAATCTCTTCAAGCAGAGTAGAGTGAAATCCAATTTGACAAATATCCGGTGCAAACATTGATATTTAGACTTAAAACAAACTAAAGTGTAAGACAATGCAAAAACACCTTAGACATTGATTTGCTTATTTTTGTAGTTTTGTGATTATTTTTGTAGTTTTGTGGTATCTGAATATTTTTGCCTGCCTGATTTCATCGGTTACATGACAATTTAAATATATTTAGCTAAACTTCTGACAATTAATTTGATGTGATGTTGAAATAATTTTATGAAGTAAAATTTTA
The DNA here is from genome assembly GCA_933210815.1 of Meta bourneti. Taxonomy (NCBI): domain Eukaryota; kingdom Metazoa; phylum Arthropoda; class Arachnida; order Araneae; family Tetragnathidae; genus Meta; species Meta bourneti. The sequence continues at coordinate 46,250,449 of OW119933.1, forward strand.
GATTGCATAATTTTAATCACATCCTTACAAAATTCATGAAAATCAGAGTATGAAGAAATCACGATTTTTAAAAAAAATCCTAAAAATCAGATTTATTTCATTTAAATGAGATTTTTTATTTAAATCAGATTTTAAAAAATTTGTTGCCTTTATATGTTTACACTTGTTAGATATGAGACAAGCAAATCAGTGTAATTTCAAGATAGAATTGATTTATGTTCAAACATTAATACAACCAAGGGTTTAGAAAATATAGTACAGCAAATGTTTGCAAAATTAAAACAATTAAAATTATCATCGGGTCTTGCAACTTTTATTCTTACATTTGAATTCTATTTCATGATACAAATCCAAAAAATTCTAATTAAAAATAATTAGTTTAATACAGGTAGGAAAATTTAATTTTAAATTTTTATAAATCATAATAAATAAGCAACATTTTAATTTTCTGGTACTTTTGTTACAAAATTTGCTTCAAGTGTAAGGTAGAAAATATTTTTCTACAAATACAGAAGTAGCTGTGATGGTAGGATGGCTTTATGAATATCTTTCTTCTCTGCTACACAAACACTAAAATCTAAATGAATTTCCCCTGTTCAAAACGAGATATCTCGAATATAATATTTTCGCAAAGAGGAAATCTAGAAACTTATGTGCTTTCTCCTGAATTTTCTTAATTACAGGCATGATACTAGACGAATATTTTGCTTTTGTGAAAATATTCAGGTTTTTCTATTTAAGTTCAGTTGATTTTCTTCTATGGGGTTTATATTAAGCTAGGAAGAGAAGGGCATCCAGCACTTGTTTTTAACATACTGAAAACAAATGTTAAACATTGCCTGATTGTTTATCAGAAATAGCAAATTCCCTCTTGAAAAATGGACATCAGTTCAAGCCTATGCAACCTTTCCACAGGGAAGATTGTCAAAATTATAATTAACCAAAAACACTGCAATTTATATGAACTGGCCCCAAACTCAGACTGCCTGTTTTCAGTAAGCAAATAGAAATTTGTTGGTAAGTTGTCATTCAAACATGGATGCCAATTCTTAGGGGCCTGAATCCCTTGTGGCCCCATAAAAGGAAGAGGTAAATATTTCCAGTGAGAAACCAAATAAACTGTTAAAAACACCAACACCAAACATGCCCTAGGAGATGACCCCCTTGAAAATTTTAAAGGTAGACCCAGGACCCTCAAACATAAGGGGTACATATTACAAATATGAGTAACCTAATATGAAATTCAATCTCTTTAAAGATCACTTTATCAGAAGGGAAGCAAAGTTCTAGAAACCTGAACTCCTTGGGTCCTAAAATATTTTGGGTAGGGACTAGGTCTTCCTCCAATATGTGGGATAAATATTACAAATGTATCTATAATATTGGTAATTATTAATATTAGCCAAATATACAGAGTTCTGAAACACCCTTATATATATATATATATATATATATATATATATATATATATATATATATATATATATATATATATATATATATATATATATATATATATATATATATGAAGCAAGTGGTGTTTTACTTTCTCCACAGTGGGTAGTACTAATAGGGAATCCAGTTATATACAGATATAAAAGTAATTTGTCAGGTATTACTGAGTAGAAACAAATTTTTAAACTTATCTGAATGAAATAACACATTCTGTTCCAGGTTATTTCATTTTAAATATCATTAGTAAACTGCAATTAAAAAAAAAGAAAATTTAGTTTGATTTAAAAAATAATTTTTTAACTAAAAATCACTTGATTTAAATCGGTATACCCTGATGAAAACAGTAAGAAACGCACGGATGGACGAATACTTTTGCGACCCACTGTATAAGTGAAAATGTTTTTTCTTCAAAAGTTGTTTTTCTTCAGAGATTTTACACAGTATGTGTTTAGTAGTTGCAAAATACAGTATGATGAACAAGGGAAAATACCACTATAAACACTTAGATTGTTATCAGGGTTCAAAATTAGTGGTTGAAAATTGTATTTCATATTTAAATTTTGTTTTAACCATCTAATTTTTAAACCCAGTCTTTTTGACGACTAAGTTTTCAGGATATTTTCGTTTACATAATGCAATTTCGACCAATCAACCCTTTATTTTTCCTTCTAACAATTTGTACTCTATATTTATATGTAAATAACAATCTACTGTAAATGCAAAACAATCAACCCCAAACAAAAAGCCCTTTAAGAGAAAAAAGGCCATAAAGGCAAATCGTCATTATAGTCTAGACACTAGACACATTAACTGCAGTGTTTATACACATTCACATAAACAATAATTTGAAATTGCAACTAAGTGGAGTATTTTGGCAATCAAGGAAATGTTTGGGTACTATTGACGCCTGATATCTGCTCTGTATTTCTAATCCTGAATTTTTATATAACCTTATGAATGTTTAACACATTCAGATACTAATTAATAAACTTTAAGCAATAGTTTGACTTGCTCTTCATTTCATCAAATTAATTTTTTTACTATCAGGGAAATGTGAAGGTTTACAATTAGAAGCTCAAAGTACTGAGCTGAAACTTATTTTTCTGAGAATATTTTAGAATTTGAGTGGTGTTTGCTTTCAAGTAGAAATATTTGAGCCTTACAATGTTTCATGCCATGAAGCTGTCATACAGCAGCTGTGTGATCACTATTATAGTAACAATCAGTAACACATCTGTGTGGTATAAATTTATACAAAGCAAATAATTCCAGCTGTGCATCCAAAGTTATGGTTTCTGTCAAACAGGGATGCAAGCTGATTAAGCAGTCTAGCTTATAAAGATCAATATTAACTTCCTGAATTTATGGATTGTGATGCACTTTTCTTAGATGTTTTTACAGCGTAGAAGTTATGGTTTGTCTGGACATTTATATAAATAAACTCAAACGATAAGTGAGGAATTATAAATGTGAAATAAATAATACAGCTAATAATTAATTATAAGGCTGCCTTTAAGCTTGAAAACATAAAAAGTAAAATGAATTAATTAATTTTTTAAATGTAAAAATAGGTGTTACCAAGTTTAAATAAATAAGATATGGCAAACATGCACAAGAGAGCTTAAATTTGATGTATACATTCTAATATTTTGATAGTGATTTAACGTTAAAACAAGTAAATTATTTTGCTTTGCATGTGATTTCATGTTTTTTGACTACTTTTAAAAACAAAGCTGCCTGCAATAAGGAATTGTTTACATTTCAGCTTTCAAAATGTATTATTTTGTAAACAATGCTAAAGCAGGATTGAAACAGATATTTTACAGCAATGTATTATAAAAAATATTAGTAAGCAGGAGCAATTAAATACTACTTACGGTTCAGCCTCGATTGATTTTAATTTTGCCACATAATTAGAAGGTATATAGCCTTCTTTTTTCGTGGCCTTAGATCTGGCGAACCACCAGTCTCCTTGGGTGTCATTTAATATTTCTAAATGCTCCCCTTTCTTGAAACTTAAATCCTCATCTGTCCGTGCATCGTAATCATACAAGGCGACAAACACTTTGGCGCTATGTCCACTTAAGTTTTCAGTGTTTATGGGAACTGGGGGTAACATGGGACCACTTCTAGCAATCGCATCAGGATGTCGAATACTTGTGGGTTCATGTGATTGAACAGGAACGAGAACACTAATCGGCGTAGGTCCATTGTCGATATTTCTTTCAACAGAAGGTGGTCCCGAAGGATCTCCTTTTTTGACATTCTTGTTGGCTGAACGGCTGAAGCAGTTCCCCATTTTCAATTGTGGTTGATAAAAATAACTTTATAATGAATAGGATTCACAATTTGATGGATCGGTAACAAAATGCACTGAACTCAGAAGCCAACTCGGGTTAAGCATAGCAATTCATATTCAGGAGCATTCTTTTCCCACATTTGAATACCAAACCACCACCCAACTTTAGGCCTCATTCAATCACAATCACACCACTAGCCCACTCCTTTCTACCAGGCTCTCCGTCACCGTGCCATGCCGCTCAGAGGGTAAGAAATCGACTCCTTCCCCCTCCCATACCAGGCCATAATGGATTAATCTGCCTGTGTTCCCAGAGAGCCACGTTCTTGGGAAACGGCAAACGCTGACTCGCCTCTTTTGTTTACATGTTTTGGCGCCATCTGTGATCCCATGGTAGAACTAAACATTCTACATTAATAACACTTAAGGAGTACAGTAGCCTAAAAACGACCAAAAATATTGAATTTGTGGAATTTTACCGACAAGAATATGTGATAAAAATTCCAAAGCTGTAGCTGCATTATTTGACGAGTTTTGAAGTTTTCCCATCGAATGTCAAGAGTGTGAAACCGACTGACTTATAAACTAACAAGTCCTTTTTCTCAGTTTTTTGTTTTTCATGACTATTGTGTTTGAAATGCAACGGTATTCTTTTGTAATATAGGCATAACTTTATGCATGGAATGAGGATTTGGAAGCACACTAAATTTTTCAAAAAATTGATAAAAATCAAATAGTGTCTTTTATTGTATTTCATAGTGTCTATTCTAAAAATATTTGAAAGAAGAATAAACAACAGTAGTTAATGCAACGGTATTCTTTTGTAATATAGGCATAACTTTATGCATGGAATGAGGATTTGGAAGCACACTAAATTTTTCAAAAAATTGATAAAAATCAAATAGTGTCTTTTATTGTATTTCATAGTGTCTATTCTAAAAATATTTGAAAGAAGAATAAACAACAGTAGTTAATGCAAAACAATACACAAAATTGTGGTAAACACTTCAAGGAAAATAAGGGAAAAAATTACAGTTTGCTAAAGGTATGTTAAAATTATTATTTTTACTTTTATAGTGTATATTTCCTGTGTATTGGAGCAAGGTACACTAAAACATTTTGTTGACAATGTATAATAAAAAATAACTGTTCAAAGGGTACTGAATAACATTTTAAACATGTTGAAGGCAGGCCTACAAGTCTTTTTTTGCAGTCAGCTAAGTGACATAGAAAGTCAAAAATATTAAATAAAATTTAAAAAAATGCAATAACCCTTACGAAATTTTTTATAGAGTTCCATAGAACTCTAGAATTCTATAGAGATTTCTAAAGATTGTACAGAGAGATACAAAAGTTCTTTTCTACAGTAAAAAAATTCTATAGAGATTTCTCTATAGAGAAAACGAGGTCTTATTCTATAGAAATGTATTTCTATAGAAAAGTAAAGTCGTGAAACAAAAGAAATGAGCTTCTTTAGAGGTTTCTGCAGACATTCTGTAGAGATTTCTATAGAGGTTACTTTTTAGAGCGTATAGAAAAACTGTCCATAATTCTATAGCATTCTACAGACCACATTCTTTTTATAGAATTATTTTTAAATTTTTCGTAAGGAAGGGCTACTTACCACAAATCGCACCTACCAACATGAAATATCTTGACCTCTTCGTTTCTGCAGTACCCGTCTGGTTACATTAAAAAAAAAAGATTTTTTTTTACCCCCGAAACGTAAAAGAATATTCGTTAATTCCTGCTCTCTTCCCTTTCGGCTACACTCTAATGTAATGCAGAAAAAATAAGCAATAAAGTCAGGCACCACAATTTCTCTTTCCGTTTCGCAAACGATGTGCTTGAGTAAACATTACTGAAATTCTAAATGAAACAGGGAACGAAAAATACAATGCGATGAGCTTGGCTGCTCATTTTGCAAATCTTAAAATAACTTGGTGTTTATAAATTCGAATGTCTTTAAAACCCTGACCTTGGATGTATTTCTTCACTCAGTGTCCGGCCTGCTCTCAACATTTTGTGGAGATTTTAAAAACGTCCTTCGAAACGGAAACAATTCATTGATTCCGGCTGACTCCAATTCAGCTATACTCTAATGTTCTGACCCATGATTACATTATCCATTTAGGGACATTATACCCACAGGACCAAAAGTTTTCAGATAAAAGAATTATCAAAAACCATTTCTGTTCATTCTGTAGCCAACCCTTACGAAAAATTTCAATAGAATTCTATAAAAATTTCTATATAGAATGTGATATTTCGAATCCTACATAGTTATGGCCCGTTTTTCTATAAGCTCTATAAAGTAACCTCTGTAGAAATCTCTATAGAAAAATATATGTAGAAACCTCTATAGAAGTTCATTTATTTTTTTCACGACTTTACTCTATAGAACTTCTTACAGAATTCTATAGAAATACATTTCTATAGAATCAGAGATCGTTTTCTCTAGAAATTTACATAATTCTATAGATTTTTTCTATAGAAACAAAATTTCGTTTCTCTATAGAAATTTCTAGAATTCTATGAAACTCTATACAATCTTTTCGTAGAATGGCTTGGCTAGTCGGCAGTAGCCCCATGCGCCAATGTCTAAAAGAGCGACATTTCTGAAATATTAGTCTGTTTCTCTTACAAAAATGTTTTGTGTCTTCTCTTCTGTCTTCCGAGCAGTTTTATTAGTGTTGGTTACTTATGTCCGGGATCATTAGGCCATTTTCTTTATAGCTATACGTTTATATAGTATGGTAAACATTATACACAATGGATCCAAAGCGGATCAAGTCTATTTATATAAGAGAACGAATATACAAGGAAAATTTGTAAGAGAAAATGTCCACAGGGAGCACTCCATTATGTTTCGTTTATCTAACTTGCCAGGTGTTCCTTATCAAGGCCGAGTAGGAATTGGAACGGACGTGCTAGTACAGAAGGTCTTAATTACTTCAATCTGAGATGGCAGGTATGATCATTTTGTTAATCAATCATCCAAAGATTTCTGCTGTTGGTAAAAGACACTGTAATTTAAACACACAGGTGGAGGATGTACTTATTAGTAAAATATGCATTGTAAAGGAGAATTCGATTTAAAAGGTATAGTAATGATTACTACATTTTAAACTAAATCTAAACCTTGTTCTGATTTAAATTATGGATTGATCAACTAATTGTGCTTTATCAGCACATTAGGAACATTTGTAAAGTCCATAGTAACGGCTCGGGGTCAGAGGTCAACACCTGCACCACTATACGGTCGTAAATCTCGACATACCTATCGGGAGGATTTCTTTTCCGTCCATATGGTTTTTAAAGATTGCACTCTTTAAGGGGTGCCCCCTCTTTAAAAACTGTCCATCAGTGTCAACTGGAGGGACGAAAGAAGGAGAGACGATTTATAAAACTCAAAATATGTAGACGTATCATTTGGAGCGCGGTCGCCGGCCATTCTGAGGCGATTCTATTGTCCCTTTTTCACAGCGCCCCCACAACCTAGGGACACAAATCCCGGAATCTGTGTATTCTTGGGTTTAAATAAATAATTATTTTAATCGTACTTTGGCTGCGTCGTCGTTTATAGTCCGCCACTTTCCCATTTACGTTAAACCTCAAATGATTCTCTCTATACACAAAAAAGGGAGATTATCTTCTAGACATCTTTTAGTACAATATCGGGATTCTTAATCGATTTTACCTTCACTAATAGTAGTTTTCCCTCAGGTCAACGTTAATTTTTTTTAGTACAAACTTTTATCTTGATTGTTTCTCGGGTAAAAAGGTAAACTTTACTTCTGTATTAAGTTTACTTTCTCATGAGTTTCATTTTTCTTTAAAAGTTTATTTTTTAAGCCCTATTACCATTTATCATTGTCTTATAAATCTGATCAGATGGTAAAATGGGATATTCCTCTTTTGTGAAATCTGGACACAAAATTGGATATGTTGCGTTTTTTCATCTGATTAAAGGAATATTTTGGCACTTTTGAGAGTAATAATATGTACCGATAACTCCCTTCTTGTTTAGCTCTGTTCTGTTCCAAACCCTCCTACCCTCTATTTAAAGAACATGCATTTATGATATTTTTGGAAACAGTTAATTGTAACGAGGTGAATCTGAAAATGTCAATGCTTTGAATTATTTAAGAAGTCAAAAACAAATTGTTTCAATTAATAAAATTTTGAATTCAACTATGTAACCATAAAATTTGTTAGGTATAAATTATGATTGTAGTTCTTTTGAAGGAACTTATGATGATATTTCTTTTGAAATAGTTCCAATTTCAGTATAACTCAAATAATAGAAATGATTCTATAACATTTTTTAAGCTGTAAAGAAAGATTTCAAGCCAACTTTTAGCAAGGTATAAGATTTGCATATTATTATTGGTACAAAAGCTATCCCACTCATTCTATCATAAAATTAGAATTATATTATGCGAATTATTCTTTTGTGAATTACACAGAATGAAAGTGAGTTACAGAATGAATTATACGTATTAGTGATATTTGTAGTTTTATTTATACTTGTCTTTTCCTAAAAGGACGTGCTACAATAATTTGACCATCCTATTTTTCTGAGTTATTGAGAGAGAAAACTATATTATAATTTTTTTTGCTTAAATAATATAAAGATAATTAAAATAAACAATAAAATTAATTAAAAAGGTTTTTTTGTCGCAGAAATGTAGTAAAATTTGTATTTTTCCCTTTCTTTTGTTCGCGAAGTGTTGCATACTTGAACACCAGGTAAATTATGCCATTGCCACAATGCAAACTAAATAGAGGCTCCTAACATTTCCTATTAAGACAGGAACGAACTACAAAAATCAAAAGTCTTGGCATAAGGAAAATTCCTTTAGGCTTACAATATTTTACTTTATGTTCTGCATTAAATCATTCGATTTTTAAAAAATGACTGTAATTGATTTGCTAACAAAATAGTAGCCAAACTCTCAATGATGAATTCTGTATAATTTTTAGTTCTCTTTCGCGCTCAAGTTGTAAATTGTGAGTTTTTTAAACAAAAACTGAGCGAGTAAATCCAGTTTCCATCATTGAAACATCGAAATTATTAAAACAATTGTGATATTTTTCGTGAAAAAATTCATTTAAATATTTTTATTTAGAAATGAGCTTCACGTGTAAAGAGCTTTCAGCAGAATAGTTCTTTTGTGAGTTACTTTCAGTTAATAAATCTGCTGCCAATTGCACGTCAGATACTTACTATATGCTGAATTTCCCTTTTTTCAGTATAGAATAGAGGCAAAAATTTTAACACACTGATTGAAATTGCTTAGTGTTCACCTATTTAAAAGTCATGTGAATGTAAATCCGTTTCAGCAAACGTTATGTATCTGTAAATAGAAATTATATTATGAGTAAACTAAAATACAAATACATGATCTCAATAATTAATAGCATGAATAACGATTGGTAAATGAAAATTAATCAGGTACTAAATAGGATAATTTATCTGTATTATTTTAATAGATTACTTTTTGCATTTTTAATACCTAAAATTTGTTTCGGACGAAGGGCGGCATCAGCATCCCCCGATCTTAAAAAGGTCTAGCTAGCATCTGCAGATAACCAATAAAATAATTTTTTTGAGAGGAGAGTTTTTCACGGGACAACATAGGTTAATATATACACAACCCAAAAACTAATTTCAAAACAAAACAATCTTTATTTTTAGATTTATTCATATTTATACCTTGGTATGAGTTCGTACGGGAGAATATTTATTAGTTCGGAATAATTAGTACAAGATGTATAGAAGCACAGCTATTTAAACACAGCGATATCTTACAAGTTACTGCAAATTGTTTTGGAAGCGAAACAAGAAATTTGCTAATGTCGGAAGGTGCGTCTTTTTCTGTTATAAAATTTTGTTCTGTAATTCTAAATTTGGTAAGAGTTTGGGATTTTCAACTTTTCAAACTGAATTAAAATGAACTTTTATCAAAACTAACGACTGAGTAATTGTTGAACACTATTTTTATTCACTTTTCCTTCTCTTTTTTCACATCTGTCGTTGATTTAATTAAAATTTCATAAACAATAAAATAACAAATGATGACAGAAAAATATCCAATGTTTTCATACAGGGGGAAAGTTTCAGTTGAACATAATTTTTATGGTTTTTCCACAAATCACTCATGTGAGTAAAATAATTATTTCTAGATAGGTATCCAGTATATTTTAAATCATGGATTAATATGTAGGCTATTGATAAAATATATTATATATGTATAGAAAGAAGATATAGATAAGCAGTTAGGATATACTGATGGAAAAATTGATAAATATTCAATTTTCAAAACTATATAATAAAAGTCTGGAAACAATAGGAAAAATATATTGTCGAAAGCAATAAAATATTAGTGTTTATTATGAGGCATCAGTTAAACTAAAGCCAAAATGTTTTTTTCATTCAACAAGTACCTGTATTTGTGTGAGTGGGATGTCCTTCATAAATAAATCTGATTTAGTTAATTGATTATTTCCACTTCTTTCCCAAGTTTTCTGGAGATAGATCTGCTACAGGTTATGGCCACGAAGTTATTTAAAGAAAGAAGATTTGAGATTAGTGTATTTAATTTGTAAAAGAAAGTACTCAAATGGCTGAACTAGTATTGAAACTTAAAGGTGACGAAAATTGGGAGTTGTGGGAGTTTTAAGTGAAGATATTGCTGAACTCGAAAAATTTCTATGCTATTGTTTCCGGAGAATTAAAAGAATTAAGCAGATTAAGCACATAAGGAGAGAAAAATTAAAGACATGAAGAGAGAGAAGAGCTGGAGCTCAAATTAACAAATGGAATTCTAGTGATGTAAAACACTGGAGGTACTTGTGACTAGACTGAATGAAGTACCAACAGAACAGCATACTTCCTGAAACATAAATCTGAAGTGGCAAATAAATTGTATTGGGTATATTGTTGCAAATAGGTATATTTAAAAATGATCGAAAGACAAACTAGAAGAAAAGTTAGTGTTGCATAGTGACAACGATAGAGTTCAAGAATAAAGAAGTTACAAAACCTTTGGAAGAAGGCGTGTCTCCAAAGAAGTGTTCCATAAACACAAGAGCAAAATGGAAGAACAGAACGTGAAAATAGAAATAATAAGCTACAAGAACCATGATGAGGGCTCCTGATCTAGAAAAGAAGTTCTGGGCTGAAGCAGCTAATACAACTATATTGGTCTTAAACAGAAGTGGACCATCAGTTTCAAAACTCCCTATGAGATATGGTTTGCCAAAAGTCCTGAGAACATTAACTCGTTTCAGGTATTTGGAAATGAGATGTATGTTCATGTATCAAAAGAAAAACGAAAAAAATGGATTCTAAAAGTTGAAGTGGATTGTTTGTTGGTTATGGAAATGAAGTGAAAGTGCACAGAGTATTTCCTGATGAAAAATAAAGTAGACGTTGTAAGAGATGTGGTGTTCATACCAAAATCAAAAATAAGAGAGCTCAAGGAAACATAAGCACTTAAAAATGAAATTGATGAAAATCTACAGAGCGAAGATATGGGGAAAAACACTTGAGCCCACAGATCTGATTCAAGAGAAACCAAGCGAAGTTGGAAACGGTCGAGAATTTAGAAACTGGAGTCGTTTGAGAAACCTGACAAGTACAGCGATTGCCAGTGTTATTTTGCGGGGATGGAAGAATCATTGACCGTTCAAGAAGCTATGGAATCAAAACAGGCAAAAATTTGAAAAGAAGCAATAAATGATGAGTTGCAACTTGACGATAACAAAACGTGGATAGAAACAGAAATCAAGGAAATTACCATGTGATTCATAGCAAGTGGGTTTAGCAGATGGAATAGTAAAATACAAGGCACGTTTGATTGCAATAAATTTTCAACAAGATGAAGACTGATCATTCAGAAAAATATTATCCTGTAGCAAAATTACACAGTGCGAATACTTTTGTCAATAGCAAACCAGAGAAAACAATGTTTATCAAATGGATGTATGTAATGCTTTCCTACATGGATATATCAGAGAAGAAATGTACTTAAACGTGCTTGAAGGAATGACAAGACTAAGAAATCAACGGTTCTTAGGTTAAACAAATCATTGTATGGTCTGAAAAAATCACCACGATATTGAAATAAAAAGTCCACTGAAGTTATATTGGAAAATAGGCTTGGAAGATTATCATTGTTTATACATCAGGATTAAAGAAGAAAGTACCATGTTTATTCTTCTATTTATAGATGATTTGTTGATAGTGGGTTCGAATCAAAAAGACGTAAATGATGTGAAGATGGTGTGATAACTTCAGGATGAAAAATCTGGGAAGAGAGTTTAAATTTATCTAGGCATGCATATAGTTCAGAATCTAGAAAAGGAAGTTAGAAATTGATCAATCAGAATTCCTAAGAAATGTGTTAAAGATATTTGTAATGGAAAACTGCCACTCTATCGCTTCACCTATAGATGAATATCTAGACCTCACAAGCCAAAGTGAAAAGATTGACTAACAAATGTGGAAGAAGTGCAGACAAGTGATTGGTTGCCTTTTTACAACTATGGGCTATAGACCAGACCTGAGATTTTTGTGGGATACCTGTCATGCTATCAAGACAAAGGTGCTTAACTATATTGTGGAAAGCTTTGAAGAGGTTGTTAAGATACACACACACATCAAAGTGAAACCATCGAACTTAAATTAGTTTACCAGAGAAATAAAGAACAACCGACACTGTGGATATGCGGATGCTGACTTATCAGATAACAGTGATCGAAAAAGCACCCCAGGATTTACATTTAAGGTGTTCGGTTGCACAGTATCCTTGGCATCTAGGAAGCAAGCACCTGTGGCCTTGTCATCAACAGAGGCTGAATATATGGCACTTACCATTGCTGCTAGTGAGGCTTGTTGGCTGCGAGGCATCATTTGTGGGTTCAGGAAAACAGAGATGGAGGAAAATCCAATCGTTATGAAAACAATTTGTCTGCAATTCGAGTGTCAAAGAATCCCGAACATCATGTAAGTGGATGAAATACATGGACTTCTCTACCACTTCGTACTACAGAAGGTGTTGGATGGAACATTATTTTTGATGTACATTAAAAAGGAGAATTAAATTGTTGACATTCTAACAAAACCTTTGGCTAAGACCCAATTTGAGATTGCGTAAAAAACTATTGAACTGGAATTTTATTGAGAGGGGTGTGTGGAAAGCACACACAATAAAATATTGGTGGTTATTATGTGGAAACAGTTAACTAAATTCAAAATTGTTTTGCTTTTATTTTACAATCAACAAATACCTGTATCTGTGTGTGTGATATCCTTAATAAATAAATTTGATTTAGTTATTGATTTCCCTCACTTTTTTAACAAGCTTATTTTCGATAGATCTGCTATGTATATCAATGAAAAGGTTATTCAATAAGATAAAATAGAAAAGATTTCTATATGTTCACGTAGTATTGTTAATTTTTACCATTGTTTTCTGTGAAGCGAATTTTTTGAAGTCATAAATAAACCTTCTAACCAAAAATTATCTTTTATTTGAATACACAAGAACTAGATGGCGCAATGTGCGACCAATATCGAACTTCACGTGAAGTTTCTTGTAATACGTTTATGTAGTGTAACTGGGGGTTACAAAGCTAACTATTAATTAAAAAAACTAATTTTAACTTTACCGCACATTTTTTTATTTCTTATTAATCACAAAACAATAAATCATGTGGATACATTTACAAAAATACGAATATTTTAACAGCACGGATAATTAGTGGAATTATATGCGCTTTCTTTCTACTAGATGGCGCCACATGTACCAACGACCATTTCTATAGACGAGTTTTGACAGAACTTATTTTTCATGGGTATATTCCTTAGAGAAGGGAGTATTCTTGTTTCACATATCTCTATCAGACGAAATTAAACTCGAATTTATCAAAATATTATAAAAAGAGTTGGTGAATTATTAAACAAGACAAAGGGTAATACACAATAACCCCTCGATATATCGTGCTACTTTGGGGACAAGAAAAAAAGCTATATCCCGAGAGGAGTGATATATCTCAGGTCTAAGAAAAACTTAACTTATGGAGATTAAATGGCATATAAGTTGAACTTAAATGAAGCATGTGTCATTGAATATGTACAATATGTATGTACAATGTATATTATGTACACAAAGTCGATGGTAAAACTTTACAAAATTATTTTAACCCTCCTGCTGGTTGTCTCGACGAGGTATCTCGTCTCATCAGCACAGCTGACCAGATTATGAAGGACGAGATATCTCGTAATTAAAAGAAAACTGTCGATTATATATATATATATATATATATATATATATATATATATATATATATATATATATATATATATATATATATATATATATATATATATATATGTAATCGGCAATATCTTGATGATGAAATATCTCGCAATTTGCAAAATTGGTCAGATCTTGATGGACGAGATATCTCGTCGAAATCTCTTAGCGGGTTAACCGAGTGATTATTTAGAATTTTTATCGATAGCAGCTGAATGATTTTTCCTTGGAATTTCTTTGTTATACAAGCTTGTTTTCCTTTCTGAATTTGTTATTCGTAATATTTTGCAGGTTGCATTTTTCTAATTTTGTTTTGATTTTCTCAGTATTTTTAATTTCACTTTTTTTAAATTTAACGTATCAGAATTTTGGTGATCATTCTCATTTTCTGTTGCAGCTGTATGCTGGTACTTGTAGAGCTTGTGGAAAATGCAAATAAATTTGTTCGGAAAGATTGGCTAGTGTTTTTTCGATGGACTCTCGTCGTAACCACTTGGAGGATTAAATTGTTAAGGTATGGTAATTGGTAATTAATTAACGTCGCACTGGAGCAACACAGCGGGCTACAGGCGACGGTTCGGGATCAGTCCCGAAGGGGATCCAAGGACAACGCCTCGTGATTTTCAACCATGGTCAGATGACGAAATCAACACCTGAGCTGGCACCCCACTCTCCAAACTTCTCCACCATGCCATCAGGGGGACATTTGAGACCACAACAGATTTAACGTGCTCCAGCACCACGTACACGACGGTCTTTGGTTGGAGCGAGTTTCGAACTCGAAACCCTACGATTGCTAATCCGCTACTCTTCTTACCTCGTCATTAGAAGAAAACTTACCATATCTCGATCTCATCATCATAAAGATATCGGTAATATCTTGATGACGAAATATCTCGTCATTAGCAAAATTGGTCAGACACTGATGGACGAGATATCTTGTCGCAACCACTTGGAGGGTTAAATTGGTAAGATATTTTTAAAACAGAAATTTCTCATCCACGCTTATGATCCACCCAAACATTTGTTCAATTCAATATAGCCTTACCACGGGACTGGGATATCTTGTCTCGTAACTAATACTCTCACCAGGTGCTCCGAATATCTTTGGTTACTCGGGGGACTGGGTTCGGTACATAAGAGGAGCTGATATATCAATTCTTCATTCAAGGAACTGATCAGAATCGATTCTACATTCAAGACCGCCCTAGCGCCCTAGGCTAACTTCAATCTTCCCTTCGCATAGTCCAGCGATTTCCAATCGGCATGCTGCAAGAATAGCTCTGGTGTGCCTTACGGATGGCGAAAGGGTTTAAATTGTGTTTATCTCGTTTCAACGGCTTAGTTTTGAACTTTTGGCACGCGTTCGCAAATAGTTTCGAGTAATACCAGCATAAATAATCTTGAGTGCTATTTTTCATTAAAGTATAAAAATTGCTTCGAAAAAGATTTTTTGAAAAAGCTATTTTGGAGCAGAAGGGGTAGGTAATAGCATTTTTTTCTAAATTGCTCTTTATGGGGTTATATCACTCTTTAGTACTTGCCCCCCCCGATGAATTTTCAGTTTTCAGAAGCAGAGGTAGGTAGGTAGTTAATTAACGTCGCTCTAGAGCAGTAGTTCTTAACCTTTTCAGTGATCGTCCCCTTTGAATCTAAAAATAAAATCTCGCCTCCCCTGAAAAATATGTTTCTATTTATTTAGGAAATTACTTCTATTGCAAGATCATTTATTTATTGAAAAATAAACACACACATTTACATATACATACAAAGCAATATCTAAATTTTTAATGGCTATGTTGTTAATTCATAATAATACTTTTGAAGCGAGGCTCTTTTTTAAGAGCCACGCGTAAGTCATCACTTGCATTTCAGCGATTTCTGGCTTTTGTTTTTATGTGCAAGTGATGAAAATCCCATTTCACACAGGTAGGTGGTGGCAAATGGTAAAAGGGTCTGTAAAGCTGCCTTTGACAGCTGTGTATAAGGTTCTAGCTGTGTACACCAGAATTGTTCTAAATCCAGTTTTTCAAATTCCGTTTGAATACGTGCATTGGCTCATATTTCAATAAGATAATCTTTATTAAATCGCTGTCGTCCGTCGAAACTTCTCTCGCACCCTGGAAATGCTTTCTCCCACCCCCAGGTGTGCACACACCCTAGGTTAAGAACCACTGCACTAGAGCAACACAACGGGCTATTCAGAAGCAGAGGAATTCTCAGACTAGCGTCTTTCTTTAAAATGACAGTTCAATTGCTTGAACTTAACACACACATTTTCCTATAGCTTTCTCTGTTCACCACGTAAAATCACTCAGTGGTAACACTAACATTGCTAAGTTAGTGATTGAGTTTCACTATCGGACTTCGAAAGCAATTCAGAAAATCGCAAATGACCCCCATTCAAAGTTGTTCATAACCATCCTGTGGTTGTCTCGTCGAGATATCTCGTCTAACAAAACTGACCAGATCTTGATGGACGAGGCATCTCGCCATTAGAAGAAAACTGACCAGATCTTGATGGACGAGGCATCTTGTCATTAGAAGAAAACTGACCAGATCTTGATGGACGAGGCATCTCACCATTAGAAGAAAACTGACCAGATCTTGATGGACGAGGCATCTCGCCATTAGAAGAAAACTGACCAGATCTTGATGGACGAGGCATCTTGTCATTAGAAGAAAACTGACCAGATCTTGATGGACGAGGCATCTCACCATTAGAAGAAAACTGACCAGATCTTGATGGACGAGGCATCTCGCCATTAGAAGAAAACTGACCAGATCTTGATGGACGAGGCATCTCGCCATTAGAAGAAAACTGACCAGATATTGATCTCGTCATCATTAAAAAATCGGCAATATCTTGATAAGGAAATATCTCGTTATTAGCAAAATTTGTCAGACCTCAATGGACGAGATATTTCGTCGAAACCACTAAGAAGGGTTACGATCGTCCGCATTTCCAGGTAGCACATAACGGATTTTCAACGTTGAAAAGGTTTTAAAAGTATGGAAAATGGTTGGATTGAATATTCAAGGCTATTTAACGTTGAAGAGTTAAATGTTAGATAAACATTGAAATACTTTTGGATCTTCACCGTAGAAGATCCAATAGCTTTTCAACCCACTCTCCGAACTTCCACACCACTCCAACGTGAGGACATTTGAGGCCACGACAGATTCAACGTGCAGCCCCATTTACACGACGGTCTCTGGCTGAACCGAGTTTCGAACTCGCGACCCTCCGATTGCTAATCCGCTGCTCTTCCAACTGGGCTACAGCGGCTAGCTTTTGAAAGAAAGACGCTACAGTCTGCTTCTGAAAATCGAAAATTTATTGGGAAGGGGAAGTACTAAAGAGCGATATACAGTCGAATGATCGATATAATAAGGCGTTATTGTACTTTCTTAAGTTTCACTTTACTAAAAATTGTTTATTAGAAAACATTTCAGATCATTGTACAGTTCGAATCCTATTTCGAAGCTAAGCGTGTTTAAGAAATAACAGATGCAGCGTCTTTTATCATTATTCCGGGACCGTGTTCCCGGAATAATGATAAAAGATGCTGCATCTATTATACAAGACATACATCCGAATAAATATACAAATATACATCCGAAGTTATACATCCGAATACACGATTGAAAAGAGAAAATTGGTTTTTCACTATCCGAAGAAGGGATTGTTTTCGAACTGATTAAGAGGACACGGTACCCTTCGAACAATTTTTTTTGTTTTCATATGTGCAGCAAAATTTTTTAGTATATCATATTGAAATGCACATAAAATGAATATTTCAGGCGAAAAAATTTAATTTTAATAAAGCAATAATTCAGAAATTTAATTTTTTTGAAAAAAAATCAACATTTTAAAATCTCTGCTACTTTTTTAATATCATCTTTTTAAATTTTTTTTTACACTTGTCTATTCATTGCAGTATTTTACACAATTCTGTGCATGGGTTTGCATGTATTCTGATTATTTATTTTTCTAGGAATTTTTTTCTAAAAAATAATGTGGAAAACTGTAAAAAACATAAATATTTTAGTTTGGCAATTTTTTAAAAAACCTTTTAATCCAAATTCTTATCGCATGCACAGAATTGTCAAATACACTATTGTGACCAACTACAAAAAGTTTCAAACCTCTAAATTAAATTTTAATAAAGCCTTAGCAATTTGAGTACTTCATAGTCATCAAAAACAGAAAGCTGAGAAAAAGCCATTTAAAGTTTTAATTTTTGGTTTCGGTATATTACATCCAAGAGAAAAAAAACTTAAATAACTCCTAAAATAATGTTGCTAGAGCTATGAAATTTTGCATACATATTCAGAAGAGTTGTATAGTTAAAATAAAGCAATAATTTTTTTTTCGATATATTGGTCATTTTAAGGGTACCGTGTCCCCTTAAACATTTTGAATCTTACACACGCAAAATGTCTTTAAATTTTGAGAAAATTAAATGAATTTGTTTCAGGAAGAACAGCGGTACCGTCAAACAAAGACCGTCGTGTTTACGGGGCGGGTGCAAGTCAAATCTGTCTTGGCCTCAAATGTCCTCACGTTGGCGTGGTGTAGAAGTTTGGAGAGTGGGGTGCCAACTCAGGTGTTGTTCTCGTGATCTGACCGTGGGACAAAATGACGAGGCGTTGTCCTTGGATCTTTCCATTCGGGATCGATCCCGGACCGTCGCCAATAGCCCGTTGTGTTGCTGAATGTAATGAACTACCTACCTAACTACCCTGGCAATTCGTTCAATAAACGATGAATTCAAGATTGAAAAGTGAAAAATATTTTTTCACATTCCAAATGCAGCAATTTCTACCATCAATAGTTATATGTAGATGGGTAGGTAGTTAATAACGTTGCACTGGAGCAACACAACGGACTACTGGCCGGGATAGATCCGAGGACAACACTTAATTTTGAACCACGGTCAGATGACGAGATCAACACCTGAGCTGGCACGCAACTTTCCAAATTTCCACACCACGCCAACGTGAGGCATTTGAGGCCTCACGTTGGCGCGACAGATTTAAAGTGCACAGCCCCCGTGTAAACGATGGTCTTTGGCTGGATCGAGTTTCGAACTCGCAACCCTCCGGTTGCTAATCCGTTGCTCTCCCAACTGGGTTACCGAGGTCTCCGTTTCAAAGACACTATAGTCTGAGATGGTACGGTAGGTATTTTAATTAACTTTGCACCTGAGCAACACAACGGGCTATTGGCGGTCCGGGATCAAACCCGAAGGGAAAGATCCCAGGACAACGCCTCGTGGTCCTGGGACAACCGCGGTCAGATGACGAGGTCAAAACCTGAGCTGGAACCCAACCTCCAAACTTTCACACAGCAGCGTGAGGACATTTGCACTTTGAACTACTTCTAGACCCTCGCTCCCCCGACTCACCTAGTGGTGTAGAGTCTTATTTGAATGCTTCACTTGCCAAATCGATTATCTCCGCTTTCCGAATTTTATTAAATTTTAATGTCAAAGCACTTGATTGTGACTCCTAACTGTATATATTCAAAACAAATTTCTCTATTAATAAGTATTAACATCACTAAATGACAAAATTTTTTTAGCCGTTGAATAATAAATAATTTATTTCAGAAGCCAATCTGATTAAATCCATACTCTAATGTAAATCGTAATAAAAATTTAGTTAAAACACTTTTTAACAAAGCAATTGACTACTTATATACAGTGAGTCAAAGTAAAAACCGAACATCAAAGAAAATGAAAGGAATTTGTACGTACAGTCCGAACAAACACAAAAATGACGGGAGCTCAAATACAGCTAACGAAGAAGACATCATTTATATTGCTGATGAATCAATTTAAACAAAGTAATAATACTCGTAATATATGTAACAATAACGGAACAGTTATTATTCATTTTTGCTAAAATCTTTAATAAAAAATGCATACAATGAAGTTTTTCTGTAATAAAAAAATAATTTGAAGACTGAATTTGAATTAATAATTTTCTTTCACTTGCCAAATCGATTAACTCCCTTAATCACGCAAAAATTGTAGTAATAATAACGATTACTCCAAGGATATTCTATCTTATACTTTCTATATGTCGTTAGATAAAAGATACATCTGCAGTAATACAGTCTACATCGTTTATTTGAATTTATAATTTAAAAGGAATTTTAAAAAACAATGTATACTATTTTATCATTTTTCTGAACTTTTTGTTTAATGGAGTTAATCGATTTGGCAAGTGAGGCATTCATATATGGGGGCGGGGAGTGTGGTTAGACTTCCACCTCCCAGCAACTTTCACGCCCGCCAGACGGGGCTAGGCACAAGCCTCCTAATAGGGCGCGTGCGGGCGAACTCTTTATTGGTGTTCAAAAAGTTTAACAGGTCAATGACCACTCATGGGCCCGGTACAAAAATTGTTGAGCTTTAACAAGGGCTCAACGCGGGGGTAATATCCCGCGGAGAAAAACCGCACACAAAAGCAGGCCAGCAGGGCCTCTTAAAAAATCTAAAATTGAATAAGAACGAGTGAAACTGGTCAACATAGCCTCTTAAAAGTCTAACAATGTATAAAAAACGGGTAAAAGGGATGGAGCAGGTGGCGTGGACAGAGGCTGCCGGATTTCAGGACCACAGATCTCCAGGCCGGATACGTAAGTGGATTCTCTTCTTTTTCCCCAGGAGGATTCGGGACTCAGATCCAAGTAAATATGATTTCCTTTTCTCCTTTTTTTCCTTTGTGTGCCTGGTTTACCTTGTAAAACTTGTTGATTTTCATGGTGGCAAGTTTTTGTGGTGTACTCCGCTTCCGGCGGGGCACATTTTGTATTTGTTCGAATTCTTATTGTGTGGTGCCCGGCCAGAGGCAGGCACACTTATTTTAAATTTATTTAAAAACTTCACTTTATTTAAAAAATTTGTGTTAGGTGCACTGTTAGTTAAAAATAAAATCTTTATTTACACTTCATTGCGATGTGCCCCGCAAATCAGGAGGGGAATCTTATTTTAAATTTATTTAAAAATTTCACTTTATTTAAACATTTTGTGTTAGGTGCACTGTTAGTTAAAAATAAAATCTTTATTTACACTTCATTGCGATGTGCCCCGCAAATCAGGAGGGGAATCTTATTTTAAATTTATTTAAAAACTTCACTTTATTTAAACATTTTGTGTTAGGTGCACTGTTAGTTAAAAATAAAATCTTTATTTACACTTCATTGCGATGTGCCCCGCAAATCAGGAGGGGAATTTTATTTTAAATTTATTTAAAAACTTCACTTTATTTAAACATTTTGTGTTAGGTGCACTGTTAGTTAAAAATAAAATCTTTATTTACACTTCATTGCGATGTGCCCCGCAAATCAGGAGGGGAATTTTATTTTAAATTTATTTAAAAACTTCACTTTATTTAAACATTTTGTGTTAGGTGCACTGTTAGTTAAAAATAAAATCTTTATTTACACTTCATTGCGATGTGCCCCGCAAATTAGGAGGCACATCGCTGTCAAATTTTGTTTAAAGGGATGGATAAAAGAAAGTTTTACTAAGTACACATTATTATTAGGAGGTCTAAATTCAATTAAAACATTCAAAACAATTTTTTCAAGTTTTTTTTCTTTTTTTTTTTCATAAAATGATGAGGGATGGGGTGGAGTTTTAATAGGGCGCAGTGCCAATGTGAGGGCTGCTCCCCGGGGGGCCGCACCAGCCCCACATTGCAGGATGCTAGTTGGTGCCCTATATGTAGGTGAGGGCGAGCTGAAAAATTAAAAAATTATAAAAAGACAAAGCACAGTAGTGGCTCTTCCTCCTCAATTAACACCCTGGGACTAAGACCCAGGGGGGGGGGGTGACCAGAGTCAACAGAGACAAGACCAGACGGCAGGCACTTTGCACTTTGAACTTGTCATTGATTAATAGTGGAAAATCAAGTGGCGGAACTTCTACATCATCTAACAGTGCGGATAGATTACAGTGCACCGGGAGCACGCCAATGCGCTGAATTGGATGTAAAGAAGTTAGGAAATGAGAAATTGATTTTAGATCTCCATTTGCATCGTTCTTTGATTTCGCTGGACGTAATTTGAGTTGGGATTTCCGCTAAATTGTATCACCTACTCTCGAAACTTTCACACCAACGCGAGGACATTGGGGGCCACGACAGATTTAACATGCACCAGCTCCGTGTACACGACTGTTTTTGATTGAACCCGGTTTCGAACTTGCAAACCTACGGTTGCTAATCCGCTGCTCTTCCAACTGAGATACCGCGGTCCATTAATAGTATTTTGAATCACAAAATGCTGACCATATCGCAAAAGTTGCTGTCGTTCCTGGTTGTTTCGGTAATAGGCCATGATTTTTTGAACATGGTCAGTTGGTTGGTTTTGGAGTTTTATGGCGCAAGGGCCATATTTGGCCATGCTGCGCTAGACACAAGACATACAATATCAAGTAATAGACAGACACACGCAATGAAAGTTTTACTGACACAATAGAGAAATACACCCAGGGTAAAGAATAAGAAATTTGGTGGGAGAATTCACTTCAAAGGCATGAAAGAATTTAAGAATTGCTTCTATAAAGTTTTATAAGTATAATTGAAGCAACAATAAATACTATCACCCGGATGAATTGCATTGTAGCGCTAGTCATATTTATTCCTAGAAAAATCCAGAAGATAAATCAAAATATTTTCCAAGCAATTATTCAAACGTCCAGATAAAATCCAAGAAGTACATTTAATTCTGAAACTGCGCAACATTATTTCCAAGGCAGTTATTTTTGACAAATTACAGCCCAATAGACGCAGAGGAGAGAAATACACCCAGGGAGGAATGCACCTGACACGAATCGAACCTGCGCCACCCACAACTCGAAGGTTGATAGTGCAGTGGGCATACCCACTAAGCCACGACGGCCTCTTGAACATGGACGGCAATCTATGCTGCGATAAGAAAGGATATAAAATTCAAATTACTCCAAGGCCCCCTGAAGGGGCCCGATCAGTACTATAGGACTGCGAAGCCTCGTGGGGCCTCGATTAAAAGAGGGCGAAAAGAAATTGAGAAAAAAATTGAGTTGTTATGCGTTCTAAGTTTAATAAGTTAAGTTTGCAGAATAGATTAAAAAAAAATTATACGTTTTTGTACCTGTTACACAATGGTACTGTAGTGTTCGTGGTGTTTAATTACGACTGCAAGAATTAGAACAATAATTTTTTCACTTCGACTTTTTTCGTATGTTGTTCGTATTGTGTTATCTTCGTCCTGTCCAATAAATAATTATGTTTCAATTCTTGAATTCGTAATTAAACACCACGAACACTTCAATACAAATCCTTGGGATACATATTGTAGCCCAAACAAATTAGGATTTCGGGTCGACATCCTAAAAAACGAAGATGAACCAATGGGAAAGTGTTAAGGGGACCTCCCTGAATACCCCCAAAATCTTTTGCTTGACGTTGTCTGTCTTTGGTTTGGCTCAACTTGGCCAAATATGACTGTTGGAGCCTCTCGTCGCCACTTCCAGCGATAATGCGCCAATCTTGGCGCAGTGTGGGAGTTGTGTGATTTTTATATTTGTACTATTTTTAGAAAAATAATTCTGTTTTTGTAGGGTGAAGGTGGTCAGGTCCAGCTGCTCAGCTATTTACTCTGTGGTCTGATCCATCTCTCCCTTTATGCGAGCTCTTGTGCTCATATATATTTGATGGTATTTCCATCTCTTGTCATCAGATTTATGGTGCTCAAAACTATCATTCAAGTTGTAAATAACCTATATGTCAATTAATTAAACTAAATAAAATCTACAGTCCATTTTTATCGACCGACTAACAGAATTACCCTACGTTACTCGGGTTGAATTGGTTAATTAATTTCCGCTTTCGTTAATATATATATAGTATATAAATTGTATTTCCTATTCATCACATATAACAATTTCCACACTCTAATAAAGGTACACAATTGTTAAACACACAATTTCATAAATGTAAATATATGTCATATTTAACATTTTACATTTTTGTAGAATTTAAATTTTTTGTTTCAAAGAAAAGTCTGTAGTGTGCCAATGTTACCCAGAATGCATAGAATAGTTCAGAGTATGCATATAAATGCCTTGTATGTCATTTACAAACAAAAGCATTTCCCAAAATTATCATATAATGATTAAAATGTTTTTAAATCTAATTAATTGATTACTTACCTTGATTACAGTTATTGAACGAAAAACACCAAATTGAAAATCCAGAAATACATCTTAAAACGGATTTAAAGAAAAGGTTCGAGCGAAAAGTAATAAATGTATCTGCTATTTCACTACAAAATAGATTCTTGGAATATAACGGACAAAAATTAAAAAAAAAAACAACGATAAAAAATACCAAGATTGCCATATTAGCCTACCAGTCCTATTTAAAAGGTTTTGTTATTAGGTATATATTTTATTTATAATGTTTTATTCTCCTTATCGTCTGTCCCAAATATTTAGAATTTTTTTTATATTTCGTAAAGAAAAAAATGAGGCTCAAAATAAATAAAATATTAGAATTTAAATTCCGTAAAAGTAGTTTTTGGAAAAATAATTGATTTTTCAGCAGCACTTCTAGAACAATCCAAGTAATTGTAATGTTCAATATCTTCCAGCTGCTCCAAAGGGGCCGCGGTAACCCGGTTGGAAGAGTACCGGATTAGCAACCGGAAGGTTGCGAGTTTGAATCTTTCCAAAGACCGTCGAGTACAAAGGGGGCTGGTGCACGTTAAATCTGTCGTGGCCTCAAATGTCCTCACGTTGGCATGGTGTGGAAGTTTGGAGAGTGGGATGCCATCTCAGGTGTTGCTTCGTCATCTGACCGTGGTTCAAAATTGCGTGATGTTGTCCTTGGATCTTTCCCTTCGGGTTTGATCCCGGACCGTCATCAATAGCCCGTTGTGTTGCTCCAGTGTGACGGTAATTAAATACTTCTACCATCGAGCTACTCCAAAACTACCAAATTGTGGTTGATTTAAATATAGTTACTCAGATGTTTTAACATGAAACTTGTCTAAATATATAAGCAAAGACATTTTACAAATACTTTATTCACTAAACTAAAATATGGTGTATTAAATGTAGAACATTGCATTAAAATATGTTGAAAAACTTTATGTGATACTTGTACAAACATACAAACACAAAATCGAACGTAGAACGGGAAGACGGACAGACAGACTAACGCAACCAAGTTCAGTCACTAAATAAATGTAAGTACTCACAGTATACAAAGTTTCATAAAAATGTATTCAACTGTTCGGACGTAGTACGGGCACACACATACAGACAGACCGACCGATAGACATACACCAAACGCGCAAGAGGTCGGATTTAGCATCAGAAGGGCCCAAAACGGAAAAAAAACTTGAAATGGGTCGAAAATATTCAATGTACAAACAAACACTATTTTTATTTATACAGATTCCATATCTTTGAATCGCAGAGTCGGTCATTGTCGAGACTCAGTGAGGCTACATCGCTATTAAATTAGGACTGATTGCAAATTCTCGCTACGCTTTCGATCCATCGAAAAGTGCTTAAGAACTCTAATGACTGTGTTTCATTGGAAATCACGCATTTTATCATGGCTACGCTGAAAATTCTCGAGCGTAAACGAGAATCGCTAAAAACGGAAGTCTCAAAACTTTTGGACCACTTAAGAAATGAAGATGTCCGAGTTGCTTATTTGATAGAAATCAATGCCAAGGTGAAAGTTTTAACCTCTTCAAGCAACACCTTAAAGAATATTCGAGAGGAATATTACGCCTTATTGGATGATGAGGATGTTCAAGCAAATGAGAAAATTCTGGATGAAATGGAGACAGACATCGAAGATATACAGGATTTGTCAGAATTAAATCCCCTGCACATTATTTTTAAAATATGTGCCTCATAAGTCCTATAAGGAAAATGTTAAAGTGAAATTACCTGATATTCCTCTACCTAAATTTTCTGGTCAGCTTGAAAACTGGAATATTTTCAAAATGCAATTTAATTCTTTCATTGATGCTAATGATCAGCTAAATGAATTGCAGAAATTGTATTATTGCAATCATCATTGAGCGGTTGTGCGAAATAAATTCAAACTATGAAGGACTCTTATACTTCATTGTTCAAAGTATTAGAAGAACGATATGACAATAAGCGTTTAATCGTAAACAGTCATACCAATGAGCTGATAAGTTTGGAAAATATACATCATGAATCTGCTTTTGATTTACGGGATATAGTTGACAAATTGTTAAAGCATATTAGAGCATTAAAATCATTGGATTTAGAATTAAATCAACGAAGTGAGGGTATTTTCATTAATATTGTTCTTCAAAAGGTTGACAAGGATACCCGTAAACAATTCGAAATGTAATTGAAGTCAAAGGATTTTGCTCAAATGGGATGAATTTATTACTTTCTAAAAACTCGCTGTCAATTGCTAGAAAATATGCAATGGCAATCTGCTCAAGTGAAACCAAAGTTGAATAAGTCGAAAAGTCTTCTGGTAGACTCTAATGTAAACTCATAAGCATGTGTTATTTTTAAATTGAAATCTCATCCTTTTTATAAATGCCCAAAATTGTTAAAATTGAATGCCAAAGATTTGAGGTGGTTAAAAACATAATTTGGTTCCTCGCACAGAGTTATTAATTGCAAATCAGGGAATGGCTGTTTTATCTGTCACAAGCGACGCAATACTATTCTCCACGATTCAGATAAAGTGCAAGAAAATAAAAAAGATCTTGTATCAGTAGGAAAAGGGAATTGCGAACCGAAAAGTAACCTTGAACCTTCGAGTGGAGACAATGCCTCCTCTAGGGCCATCTGTGCGAGCTTCGTGTTTACAAATAAGCAGCGAAACCGCAGCCATAGCCACTGCCGTTATTTATGTCAAGAACGCGTCCGGACATCAGCAACCCTTAAGCGCTGTTTTGGATTCAGGCACTATAGCCTTACAATGGAGAGTACAAATTTCTTGTCAATAAAACAAGAAAAAGTAAATACACCTGTGTCAGGATTAAATGGTGCAACCATTTCCATTAAATCAAAACTAAGTGTTGAATTGTCTAATTATCCTGTGGTGATTTCATAAGAACTTCGGAATTTTTGGAAGTCCCTCACAGATTACTAACATTCCTCCAATAAGACGCATAGATTTTAACATAAGGAAACTTCCACAAAACATCCCATTAGCGTACCCAACCTTCTTCAGACCTGGAAAAATTTATGTTTTGTTAGGCGCTGAATTGTTTTTCGATCTCCTAAAATCGGGAAAAATATATATCGCAGACAGCAGGTTAATATTTCAAGAAACAGCATTTGGCTATGAAGCTTGTGGTTCTAGTCCAATTACTAATCCAAATTTAGGGGGTGAAATGTACTGCGGCCTTTTGAATGAATTTGGCAATATTGAGAAAACTCTCCGGGATTTTGAGGAATTAGAATAAGTAAAGCCAAGAGTGAGAATTCTAAGCAGGGAAAAAGAGGATTGTGAGATTCTCATTACGAGAAATTCATTCCAGGGCACCGGATGGTCGGTATATTGTACAAATGCCATTCAAAACAGATAAAGTGTTGGGCGAATCGAAAAGGATGGCACCTAGAAGGTTAGACTCTCTGTGGAGACTACTATCACAAAATCCAAATATGCAATAGTTGTACACAGAATTCATCCATGAATATGAGCATTTGGGACACATGATTGAAGTTTTTGAAGATCAGAACCTGATGTTTACTATTATCTTCCGCATCAGGGAGTGTATAGACCCGAGAAAAATTCAACAAAATTGAGAGTTGTATTTAATGAATCTACAGCAACCACCAATGGGATCTCCTTAAATGCACTTCAACAAAATGGAGGAATAGTACAGCAATATCTATTTTCGATCATGCTTCGTTTCCGAAAACATCGCTATGAATTTACTGCGGATATTGAGAAAATGTACTGACAAATTTTATTTCATCCTTCACAGAGACTTACAACGAATTTTATGAAAGGAAGGTCTAGAACAACCAGTCAAAGTCTACAAACTCTGTACTGTCACGTATGAAATTACAAATTACAAATGCTCCCTACTTGGCAACCAGAACTTTGAAACAATTAGAAGATAAAGAGAAATACTTTCCAGAATCAGCGGCGTTCGCGTGGGAAGATTTCTACATGGACGACATTCTGACTGAATCACACGATTTAGAAACTACTAAGAATTTGCAGTCACAATTAGTACAATTGCTAGATAGAGGTGGAACGACTCTCCACAAATGGTATTCGAATGATGCTGGACTTTTCAATATGAACTTTAGCAATGAGCATTACTGTTTTGATGATTCAAAAGACAAACCTGTCAAAACCTTGCGTGTATTGTGGAAGCCCAGTACAGACTGCTTTTCATTCGAAGTAAACTGCCAATCGCAACCTATTTACACCAAGAGAGCAGTTTTTCGGAAATTGCTAGAATTTTCGATCCCCTGGGACTGATAGCACCAGTCATAACAAGATAGTTTATTCAAAACCTTTGGCTTCTAAAATTGGACTAGGATGCCCCCTTCCTGAAGAGGTCATTAAGAAGTGGCAGGAATTCGTATCTGAACTTCCTGGTTTTTAAAATCTTACCATTCAGAGACACTTTCCCAATGATGGTAGTATAACGATTTATGGTTCTGCAGATGCATCTACATCCGCATATGGTGCAACAGTTTATACGCAATGGAGCCCATCCAGTAGAGCTAAATCTGTTTACTCAACTGGGTAGCAAGTCCAGAGTTGCGCCAATCAAAACAGTATCGATTCCTCGCTTGGAGCTATGTGCAGCAGTGCTGTTATCACAGCTCACGGTTAAAGTTGTGAAAGCCCTCAATATGTCGATTGAAGGAGCTGTGCTATGATCCGACTCGACCATTGCATTCGCATGGATAAAAAGCCTCCCATTTACTGAAAACTTGTCAGTCATCGAGTGGCAAAGATTCAAGAGCTAACAAGGGACTTTCAGTGGAAACATGTGACTTCGGAGAACAACCCCGCATCAAACTTTGTGTCCAGAGGTGTAACTCCAAATCAACTTAAAGCTCTTGACTTGTGGTGGTATGGACCACAATTGCTCTTGGACGAATTAGACAACCACGAGAATTGTTTCTTGGACCCAGTGACAACTAATAGTGACTTCACTTGTGAACTAAAGAAGCCAGTGGAAGTAGCTTTGACTTCCTCGGTCGATAGTAACTCAGTACTATCCAACATTATTTCTGTCTGCGATAATTATGGTAAATTAATTAGAATTATTAATTATCTTTTAAGGTTTCTACATAATTCATTAAACAAGGATAATCGAAGGAGTGGACCTATTTCTGAGGAGGAATTTCAACATACTGAAATTGTAATAATGCAATGGGTTCAGCAGACAGCTTTGTCTCAAGTGTTTGTGTGCATAAAGGGTAAAACCCTTCCTGGTAAAAGCAGTTTAAAATCTTCAAATGTATTTTGTGGTAACAATACTTTGTTAAGAGTTGGGTTGACGGCTTTCTAACTCAAATGTAAGTTTTTAACAAAAACACCAAATTGTACTGCCAGCTAAAAATAAGATTACTCGTTTAATTATGGAATATTTTCATTTAAAATTTCATCATATTGGCCCACAAGCATTATTATACTATATTAAACAGAGATTTTGGTCTACAAATGATAGAAATTTAACTAGGAAAGTAGTTCATGAATGTATCTCGCATGTGCAAGAAATAAGCTAGTTATAGTTCAACAACTTGTGGGAACAACCGATAATGTAGCAACTCCTGCTTAGATTTTTAATGTAGCAACTCCTGAAGAAAGGGTTAATGTTATTTCTCCATTTACTAACACATGTGTGGACTTTTGTTACCCATCTTTTGTCAAATATAAAGGTCAGGCACTCTTACTAAAATCTATATAGCAATTTTTGTGTGCATGGCCATCAAGGCTGTACATTTAGAAGTAGTTAGTGATTTAACTTCAGATGCTTTATTGCTACATTAAAAAGATTCTCTGCTACTCGAGGTAAATGCACTATATTATTCACTGACAATGCCACAAATTTTGTAGAAGCCCAATCAAAACTCAAGAAACTACATAATTTAGTAAATCATCCAGATGAAGTTCTAGGTAATTATTTGGTCTCAGATGGCATTAAATTGGAAATTCATTCCTCCTGAAGCTCCAAATACCGGCGGACTTTAGGAAGTTGGAGTAGAATCTTTCAAACATCATTTAAAAAAAGACAGTGGGTAAGGCAAATTTAATTTTAGAAGAATTTGGCACTTTAACTACGGAAATTGAGGGAATTCTTAATTCCAGGCCACTTACCCCAATGTCATCGGATGTACACGATTTTTAGATATTCTCCATGCCATTTTCTAATTGGTCGACCTATTAATGCAATAGCTGAGCCAGAACTTATAGTACCCCTGACAACAGATTATCAAGGTAGCAACGAACATAAAAATTACCTCAGTTAATTTGGAAAAAATGGAAATTGGATTATTTAAGTAATTTACAGCAAAGGCAAAAATGGGAAATTGTAAAAAATAATGTAGAACCAGGAATGATGGTCATCATAAAGAAAGATAACCTTCACAGTTGTAAATGGGTTTTGGGAAGAATCACTGAAGTTATTCCTGGAAGTGATGGACATATAAGAGTTGTGAATGTACGCATGGCTCATGGTGTGGTTAAAAGACCAATTTCCAAAATATGTATTTTTCCAGCTGAAACTAGTAACACTGACAATTAATTCAGTGCTTGAAACTATTCCATTTTTATGATTCATTTTTATACTCTAGTATCGATTTGAAAATTGTGTTTATTTGTATTACTTTTGAATTAGTTATATAAGTTAAAAATTGCACTTGTGGGTTATTTCAATATTCTAAGAATTGTGCTAGTATTTTGGAACTTGTGTTTTGTGAAAGTATATTGAGTGTTTAATTGAAAAGTTATAACCAAAAATTATAATTGTTTAGAAAATGTAGAAATTGTTGAATGTAAGCATTCAACGTGGGGCGGGATGTTGGAGCCTCTCGTCGCCACTTCGAGCGATAACGCGCCAATTGTGGCGCAGTGTGGGACTTGTGTGATTTTTATATTTGTTCTGTTTTTAGAAAAAGAATTTTGTTTCTCGAGGGAGAAGGTGGTCTGGTCCTTCTCTCCCCTTATGCGAGCTCTTGTGCTCATATATATTTGATGGCATTGTCCATCTCATGCCATCAGAGCTATGGTGCTCAAAATTAGTATTCAAGTTGCAAATAATGTATATATCAATTAATTTAACTAAATAAAAACTACAGTCCATTTTTATCGACCTATTCCATATCTTTGAATCGCAAAGACAATGGCCCTTCTACAATAAAACCCAATAAATCAACCATGAGAGGCTTGCCATCATCTCACTTTAGTACAAGAATGCAATTTGTTGGTAATAGAGTTTACGCCACATTAGAGCAACATATCGGGCTATTGGCGACGGTCCGGAATCGATCTCGAAGCACAACACCTCGTAATTCTGGACTACAGTCAGATGACGAGATCAACACCTAAACTGGCACCCCACTCTCCAAACATCCACACCATGCCAACATGAAGATACTTAAGGCCACGGCAGATTTAACGTGCACCAGGCCAAACGTACATGGCGGTCTTTGGTTGGATCTCAACCTAGTACTGGAGTGATGGTGTAGGGACCTGAATCTATTACAATCCAAGGTAGGTAGGTAGTTGAATTTACTTCTCACAGGAGCAACACAACCATAGAGGAAATCCAAAGTAGAATGAGTGATAACCATTCTTTGTGCCCAGGATCATGTGACCAAAACTAGTAGTAACGTGACCCTTAGACTACTTTCGTCTGCCGGGTGGAAACGAACATTTATCATCGGATTGGTATATGGCAGTGTTTCCCAAAGTGTGGTACGCGTACCCCCAGGGGTACGGGAAGAGTTTGGTGGGGGTACGCGTTGCATCGGAGTTTGGTGGGGATATGCACTGCACCGTGCTTGGCTGCGCCTAATTATACGTTCTCATGAGTCAAGTCAAGACAGTCTTGTGAGGCGTGAGATGGTCCGGTGTGACACGTCGGAAATATACCCCACTTCGTTACAGAAACAACTTACTTCGTTAATAGTTAGTGGCTTCTCCAGGCGCCTGTGTATTTTTAGCTTATGTGTCATTTTTCGTATAGGAAATGTTTGTTATGTGCTTTAGTAAGTCCCACTGATTTTGATTAGTTTTATAAAATACAATTTTTATCCCTAACATAGATTATGGATCGCTGGTTGAAATCTGGAACTACTACACCGAAAGAAAGTAATGATTATAGTAGCAATCAACTAACAGGAAATAATGCAATTAACGACGAATCAACTTCAATTCTGAAAGAACCTGTTAAGAAAAAAGCAAGGAAAACTCGCAAGTACGACAAAGAATATCTTAAATTTGGATTCTCATGGACTGGAGATGAAAATGAGCCTATTCCATTTTGCGTCATTTGTTTTGAAAATCTAACAAACGAAAGCATGAAACCATCCAACTTAAAGGCCATTTTGAGACAAACCATAATCAGTACAAAGATAAACCCATAGATTTTTTTGAAAATAAACTTAAAGATTTAAATCATTCTCGAAAAGTAATGCGGGGTTTGACAGGAGGTGACAATAAAAAAATGCTAGAAACTTCATATCGCGTGTCGCTTTTAATTGCGAAATGTAGTGCAGCGGAAACCATTGGCGAAATTTTAATCAAGCCTGCAGCCAAGATAATGGCAGAAGTACTGATAGGAGATAGAGCGAAACAAACTTTTGACCGCGTTTCTCTCTCAAATAATACAGTTCATCGACGAATCATTGATATGTCTAATGATGTGAAACAGATGTTATTATCTGATATTTCTCAAAGTCGTTATTATGCATTGCAAGTCGATGAGTCCACTGATATTGCGAATTTTGCAAATCTTATGGCGTTTGTTAGATACGAAAAAAATCAAGAAATTCATGACGACTTTTTATTTTGCCAGCCTTTATTCGGTCACACAACAGAAGATATCTTTAATGTTATGAAAAAATTTATGCAAGAGAACAAAATTGATTGGAATAGATGTGTTGGAATAAGCACAGATGGAGCAAAAAGTATGGTCGGAATTAATAAAGGACTCGTTGCAAGAATTCAAAATGTTGCCCCAAATGTCATATCCACACATTGTTGCATACACAGAGAGGCTTTGGCAACACGTAAGATGCCCGCTGATCTACAGAAAGTTATGGATGAAAGCGTGAAAATCGTTAACTACATTAAAAACCGTCCTTTGAATGCACGACTTTTTTCGCAAATATGCGAAGAAATGGGAAGTAGTCATACCCAGCTTCTTTATCATACCGATGTTCGTTGGCTATCTCGAGGAAAAATTCTAAATCGATTGTTTGAACTTAGACATGAACTTCAATGTTTTCTTAATGATAGATTTGAGTTGAGAAATTGTTTACATGACTGAAAATGGCTTTGTAAACTAGCATACTTAGCAGATATATTCTCTGTTTTAAATTGCCTCAACTTATCGTTACAAGGCAAAGAAATTTCATTGTTTCACGTTCAAGATAAAGTGAACGCTGCCATCGTAAAACTAAAGTTATGGCAAAAGAGAGTTGGTAATGGAGAAGTAGACTCGTTTCCCTCTCTTCATGAGTTTATAACAAGTTCGACTACTAAAATTGATGCTGATACTCTGAAATGCATAACACAGCATTTGGAGAGTTTGTAAGTGGGCTTGAAAAACTATTTCCCTGATTTAACCAAAAATATTGAATGGATAAGATATCCGTTTAACATTAACACAACATCCATGCCAGAAGATTTGTCGCATGCGGAAGAAGAGCAATTGTTGGAATTGGCTTCAGACAGATTCTTGAAAATAAACATAAGGAGAGTACTTTAACATCATTCTGGTTACAAATGCAACTTGTGTATCCGGTTTTAACAGAAAAAGTTCTAAAATACATCTTTCCTTTTCCAACTTCATATTTATGTGAAGTTGCTTTTTCAGCATTTGTAGACATTAAGTCGAAAAAAGGAACAGACTATTGGACGTGGAACCACAAATTAAAATTAACAAGATTAAAATTAACAACCAGGGAACCAAATTATGACGATCTGTTATCTCAGCACAAACAATTTCATCCTTCTCATTGATCCAAATAAACGTTATTTATAATATAACTTTTATTTATATTTTATTATGAATAATTTTATTTCTCTTTTCTTATTATTTTGTGTATGTCACAAAAAAAAGAAAAAAAAACCATTTTGATTGTTATTAAAATACATCCATTTTTTTTGACGAGGGGTACTCAGCGTTACGAAAATTATAGAAGGGGTACACATATGTCAAAAGTTTGGGAAACACTGGTCTATGGGAAGGAATAAGACGCCCATCCATTGATTCATCACCTGATTGGTCTGTGACATAGAGGTAGACGAGCGATTTTACTCTTTTTGTCGCCACTCTATAGAAATGCGCATGCACACATCTACCCTGTCATAAGATGCTATATCGCCAAACGAGGCGATAAGATGCCGAATGGGCTAAAAACGTCAATGGGTTAGGTTTCGAATACGATTTAGGTTTCGTCGCGGCTCAGTGGGTTTGTCCACTGCGCTGGCAACCTGCGAGTTGTAGGTGGAGCAATCTCGATCCCACCTTTGGGCGTATTTCTCTCTTCTGCGTCAGTAAAGCTTACCTCGTATGCGTGCGCATGTCAATTTACTTGACGTCGTTTGGCTCAGCTTGGTCAAACACGGCGCTTGCGCCATAAAACTCAACACATCCAACCAACCAACGAATACGATTTCAGCAGTTCTCCAATAAAAATCCCAAAGTATAATTCCGAATTGATCTATGACAGCTGATTGGCCAATACCAATTAGATCAAATGCGAAACGTCGCCAAAATGGCTATTAACTACATTTTAAGGTAACCCTATATATATATCATGCTGGAGCGTTTGGCCGTTTGGTTCGCTTGCTTACACTGAAAATCCCGCTCATAGAAAGCAGATTAAATACCTCTCAGATAAGGTACGCTGTATCGCGCAAATGAGTGTCAATTTGTATTTTGAAACCCACCTTAAATCATTCCCATTCACCCTTGACGAAACCTGATACGTTTAAGCAAGAACTTTGATCGTCCATTCGGGCAATCACCGATAAAGTTTAAATTACCTAATTATATCTGCATCTCCCAGTCATTGCAATCCGAAAGTGCTATTTGATGTACCGTTTCGTTTAATACGAGCTCGCCTCATAGCTGAAACGCTCGACGAGCGTTTCAGCTATTGTAGCATAAGTCAATCTGCATCTGTGTGGGGAACGCAGAATGTTGGCTAATTAAATTCATTTTTGAAAACCATTACACGAGACCAGATTGTAATGGTTCCCAGAGGACTGGGATTCAAAAGAACGTAATACTTCCCAATAAAATCTGACCCATTTTTTACCATTTTGGGTCCTGAAAGATAGTTATAATTAGATGAATCTTGTATTATGGAATGGAGGGAAGGGTTATTGATTTGCACTTTGAACTTGCCATTGATTAACAATGGGAAATCACGTGGTGGAACCTCGTACATCATCTAGCAGTCCACATAGATTAGACTGCACATCAATGCGATGGATTGGATGTAAAGGAGTTGGGAAATGAGAAATTGGATTTTTGATCCCTACTTGCGCCTTTCTTTGATTTCGCTAGATGTAATTTGAGTTTGGATTTCCGTTAAATTGTATTAATAGGCCGTGATTGTAAATGGACGGCATTGTTGAAATGCTTCGGTTGTGTTTTTGTGAGAGGCGTATTCCTTTTGTTTCTGGTTTGGAATTCTGTTCAGAGGAGTTCCTGAGTGGTGTGTTGGCGTGGTGCGGAAGTTTGGAGAGTGGGATGCCAGCTTAGAAGTCGACGTCGTCATCTGACCGTGATTTAAAAAAGATAGAGGAATTGTTTTCGGATCTTTCTCTTCGGGATTTATCCCGAACCCCGTCGCTGATACCCCGTTGCTGTGCGAAGTAAATTCAACTTCCTACTAACTTTTTCAAAATTTCATTATTAATATTACACACTAAAAATTAACTTGGAAAAGAAACGAAACATTGGAAATTATGACGTTTGTAAACAGTTAACATGAAGACGACAGCTGGAGCAGATTTTATATACATGAATTTATAGAAGTCGTTTTTCTATCGAATTGTTGCCTAGGATTACTGTCGTCAAGGATCGAATTGTTGGCAAGGATTATTGTCGTCTGTTGGTTGTTTTGTCGCTTTATGAGCAAGGGCCATATTTGGCCAATCTACTCCAAACACCAAGACAACTTCAAATAAAAAATGTCAAGAAGGAAAAATAGAGAGGTCGAGGAATAGAGTAGGGGATGAAAGCAGCAAAAGATCTCTTGGATATCTAGGCAGCGCACCCCCGTGTCTACTGAAGACAGTAAACTCTATGGGAAAAGAAAAATAACTAGAGTACCTCGGGTCAGTGAAGCCCGTACACACATTTAGGAGATGTGCCCCTGAGGGCGCCTATCGAATGGTACCTTTGAATGTGCCTATGAACAATACGCGAATAACGCATGGTTGAAGTTTTTCCGCAGCTGCACATCACTGAATACACTATTTCATATTTCATCTAAAAAGAACAATTCGGTTTTAATTTGCACCAATCCTTCT
Source organism: Meta bourneti (assembly GCA_933210815.1). Classification (NCBI taxonomy): domain Eukaryota; kingdom Metazoa; phylum Arthropoda; class Arachnida; order Araneae; family Tetragnathidae; genus Meta; species Meta bourneti. The sequence continues at coordinate 46,287,283 of OW119933.1, forward strand.
TTTAATTTTACTTTAAAATTTAAATCTAATAATTGTGTGTTTGCGGAGGTCGGGACGCATGCCGGCCCGCTGGTCCTCGGAAGTGTATACTTCCTCCCCCCATGACAATATCGACATCTTATTAGAGGAGCTGCAAGACCTAAACTTCCATCAAGGCAGGATCCTCGTCATGGGGGATTTTAATTCCCGTTCCCCTGTTTGGGGGTACGGGTTTGAGGACACCAGGGGAAGGCGTGTCCTCGATCTCTGCAACGCAGCATCACTAGAAATTCTTAACATACCGTCAAAAGGGCCTACCTTCGTTGCCCATTCTGGGAAGGGATGGCCAGATTTAACTTTAATTAGTTCAGACATCTATGACCTGGCGCAAAACTGGAACATTATAGATACAGATTCCTGCAGTGACCATAGGACATTAACACTAACATTAATACTAACCTGGGGTTCTTTTTCAGGACGAAATTTGGCCTGGGAAAGTTCCTCAGGGTTTTTCATAAACTAACACCCGATTTGGCAACTTTGGCAGCTAACATTGAAACCACCAGTGATCTCGATAACTATTTTGATAAATTAATCCATCTAATTACTAACACGGCAATGCAAACAATCAAGAAGTCTAAAAAATTTAAAAGTTTTAAAATTCACTGGTGGACCAAAGAACTCGCCTCCATGAGAAACAGGATCACTGCTCTCCGTAGAAAACTAAATAGTTTCATTTTAAATAATTTAAATCCGGATGAGGTCCGTGCCGCTGGGTGCCAGTACCGGTCCGCGAGAGCCGCATATAGGCGGAATATTGTGACGAATTAATCCGAACTTTTGTTGGACATTAAAAAATAACATTTATTTTAACACAGACAAAACAATGGGTTTACAATGGACGCGCGAAACAAAAATGCTTATTTTCATATTAAAATTTACGAATTGCTACGAAGACGTCTCAACTAGACGGAGTCCGTGAGCTAACTGTTTCTCATTCTCCTCACATGCGCAAGCGCATTATTGAAGGACTTTTTAACAGGAAACTTCCGGGTCTGCAGCCGGCCATTCTAGACTCTTAGGCGCTAAGATGTCACAGTCTATTTCCTCCCTCCTCAAGATTCTTTTTCTGCAGAGACAGACACCTGCAAAAAAGATACAAAACAGCAGCAACAGAATTTTCGCGAAGGCAACAACTCATGCCCAAAGCAATATGCAAGTAGACCATACACCCTTAAGATCCTGGCCGTACCGCCTACTCTAATTTAAAAAGAAAACATATCATAATTTTAACAAAGTATAATCAAAATTTTTACTCAGTAATAATCATCTAAGAAGAAATTCAATTTCAAAATATTTAGATTTTCAATTCAAATTTAACACTTTTTTTGCAATTCAAATGTATCAATGTACACTAGGAATAAAGTATTTTTATATATGCAAGACATCACAAATACAAACAATAGTAATTTAGTTTTGTACGTGAGGCGTACGACTTAAACTGTCAGCGTTTATATGCTGTTTTCCTTTTCTATGGACTAAAACGTAATCCTGGATCACAGTGAATTCAACTTTGTCTCGTAACTTTTATGCTTTCCTCAAACGACTTTTAGATTTGTCTAAGCATTCAGTTATTTCACCAACCAAACTTTCAGTTTCAACGTCCTCAAATATCACTGTCCCTAAGGGCAATTTAGTTACACTTACAGCAACTTCCTTGTTGTTTCGAGTCTGTATTCCAAATTCAACATCATCGCCAAGATTAAGATTTTTGAACACTTTGCATTCACTAGAGTGGAAAAACATATCCTTTACATCACCCCTTTTAATAAAACCAAATGTTCCTTTAAGAGCACAGATAACACCACGGTATCTCACAGGTAAGGGCTGTTCCGAACGCATTTTACAAGGTCTAAGGTTTCTTGTATTTTTGTCAATAGGAATACTAAAAGTGATCTTTTTAGGAGGATGAAAATCTACATTACTATCAACATTTTCAGCAGAATAGGGCCGTTCGCCATTATTTTCATAAGCAACTTTACCTTCAGTATTTTCCTTTTTTTCAGTGGTTTCAAATCCAGAAACTGTCTCTTTACACATTATTTTACAAACAGAACTAGCAATTGGTTTTCCAGTACGACGATTATGAGTAATTTTAAATTCAACTGCATCACCACGTTTTAAATTATCAATATTTCCAGAAAATTGACTGTAGTGAAAAAAATATATTGCTTGTCTTTCGCAACATTGTATAAAACCATATGAACGTAACAAATTTTCAACGATTCCAGTCTCTTTAGGAGTAACACTGCTAGAACTAAAACGGTTACTGTTACAAGGGCAGTCGTTTTTCGATGTTTCATTTAAATATGGAGAACTTTGGCACTTGGGCGTTGCAGAGTCTTTTACTTCAATATCAGAGCCTTTGTCTTTTTTCATATCTTCTATAAGTACAACGGTCTTGTTACTTAGTAAGTAGCGTTCTTTATCTAGGAAGTTATCCTTGACAGCAGCTTTGGTTATAACATGACCCAACTCACACACTAAATTTACTTCCGCTAAAGGCAAGCAAATAGGGTTATCCGCTAAAGGAGATGCTACCCATACATGTTCACCCGTATACATGTGTGGCTTAACAAACTTCCTAGGAATTAGATCTATGCTGGATCCTGTGTCTCGTAAGATGGAAATCTGAGACCCATTTACAGTTCCGACACTAATGTAGGGAGACATCAAATCTATTATTCCCTTTCCCATAATTTCGTTAGCAGCTATGATTTCAGTTTTCTTCAACTTAGGACATTGAGGTCTAAGATGATCATAGGAATTGCATTCATAACATTGAAGTTGCTTTCTTTTTTCAAAATTTTTCTCTTTGTAATCTTCTCTGTTTACTTCTGTTTTCCCAAAGGGTTTGTTTTCTCCCTCAAACTTACGAAAACCAACGGATGTTTTCTTGATACTTGTTTTATTCTGGGGACCTTTAGTATTTCTGGGTGTAAGACTCTCCTTTAAGCTTTCAAATTGATCTATTTTTTTAGCTAATTCTAACGGAGAATTTAAGTCCATCCACTCCTCCAGAAAATGTTCTTTTACTTCAGACGGCACTCGTCTTTTAATCTGCTCAGTGATATGCAAGTCTCTGAGTTCTTTAAAAGTTTTGATTTCCAAATCAGAAACCCATTCATCATAGTAGCTTGTAAGTTCATGAGCGTAACTTCTCCATGTTTTATCCGGGACTTTTTGATGATGGTAAAACATCTGCTTCAATTTCTCAGAACTCATTTTATACCTCTGAAGAATAATATCTTTCACATAATCGTAATTCTTTGCATCTTCAGGTGATTCTCTAGCCATCATGCTCGAAATTTCCGAAGGCAATACGCCTAGTAAATACGGCACCCAATCTTCTTTAGGCACACCTGCCATCTCAGCTCTTCTTTCAAAATTTATTAAATATAGACCCATTTCATCTTTCTTTTCCTCAAATTTCGGGGTAATTTTGATGAGCTCAATTTTATGATTTGGCATCCGTTCTCTATTAGATAGTCCTAGCTCACTTGCAGCTTGCATTTCTAGCTTTTTCTTCTCTAAAGCTATTTCTTCCATTCGAATATTACGGTCTTCCCTTTCTTTTGCTTCTTGTCTGGCAATTTCTTCTTTTGCTTCTTGTCTGGCAATTTCTTCTTTTGCTTCTTGTCTGGCAATTTCTTCTTTTTCTTCTCGTCTGGCAATTTCTTCTTTTTCTTTTGCTTCTTTCTCTCTCTTTATCCTATCTTCCATAATACGAGTTAAAGAAATTTTAACTTCCTCTTCTTCATAGTTTTCACTGTTTAGGATTATTTTCCTTATCTCAACCAGTTTACAATCATGCGATACCTTTTCACAAAGTTCATCTGCGAGTTCGAGGAGGTCTTCTTTTCTCCCACGAGAAAGAAAAGCCATGATCGATGAATAACTTATTAGTAAACAATCCAATTTTGTTATCATAAATATAGTTATCAATATTTTCTAATAAACTATATGATTCACAAAATATACTCAATGCCAAATATGCTTCAAATACTAGATAAGATTTAATATCAAACACAATTCTCAAATATAATAACAGAATCTTAAACTATATCGTAGCATATACAATACACAAGATGCAATATATATAGTTGCAATTAAATATTTGTTTTCTTTTACTAATGTGTAATTACCATATGTAATTCAAATTATCTGATCCTTTTCAAATAATTAAATGCACAAAACACAAAATTTCAGTAAAATCAAAACGAAATTTAAATTTTCGTTCACTTTCGATTTGGCACTTTTTGGCCGTGACTTTATCCACTTGATAATATCTACTTAGTAGAACATGCAAATTCACTTTATCATCAACTTCTATTAACTTTCATAAAGACAAAATTTAAATAACCACAAAATAAAATTGGATATGTAGTCATTTCTTTTTGTTTGTTTTTTTAACCAAAACTATTTAGGCTCTTTGCCTCACTAATTTCGGTAAGCCAGAACCTTAACAAATTTAATTTAATACAAGGGTGGGCCTACCTGCATTTCCTGCTTTCTTGCTTCCATCCCACTTCTGACACCAAAACTCTAGTCTGTGACGAATTAATCCGAACTTTTGTTGGACATTAAAAAATAACATTTATTTTAACACAGACAAAACAATGGGTTTACAATGGACGCGCGAAACAAAAATGCTTATTTTCATATTAAAATTTACGAATTGCTACGAAGACGTCTCAACTAGACGGAGTCCGTGAGCTAACTGTTTCTCATTCTCCTCACATGCGCAAGCGCATTATTGAAGGACTTTTTAACAGGAAACTTCCGGGTCTGCAGCCGGCCATTCTAGACTCTTAGGCGCTAAGATGTCACAATATCATCAACGCCAAAAGTGCGGCATGGAGAGGGCATTGTTCAAATTATTATTCTAAATTTGGTTCTCTTTTTAAATTCACCTTTAATAAGTTAAAAAATGATAATAGCCCTAATTTATTTTTCCCCGATCAACCCGATTTGAATTATAATCAGAAGATTAATCTATTAATGGACCATTTTTTTCTAAATAATAATAGTATTCCTTTTTCTTGTAATTTTGTTAATATTAATGATAAAGATTTTTTGGTTAGTAATAGTGATCTCAAGCATGCCCTCTCCAGTCTCAAAGACGGGAAAGCCCCGGGGCCGGACCTCATTGACTACAAAATATGGAAACAAATTTTTAAATATTACCCGTACTTGTGTTGATTAACCCAATAAGTCTGAGTCTTCAGTTTGCTCATTTCCCCGGGGGCCTCAGGGGTGGGGGTGTCCACTTCCTGCTTAAACCAGGGAGGGACCCCTCCTCCTGTGGCTCCTATCGACCAATCTGTCTTTTGTCCACAATTGGCAAAATTATTGAGAGAGTGTTTGCCAGGAAGTTAAATTCCTGGCTGCACTCTCACAACACCCTCAGTAGCTACCAATATGGTTTTAGAGAGCAGTGCTCCTGTGAGGAGGCGTTGTTCTCCGTTTACAACAAGCTAAATTCCTTTCGTGGACTCCGCCATTCATCATTGACCACATTGGATATTAAAGCCGCATTTGATAATATGGACTGGCACTTGTTGCTAGAGATTCTTATTCAAATTAACATTCCAACTAATTATATTCAATTCATATTTAGTTACCTCGACAATAGAATTATAACTTATAACATTAATGACACTTTATATCACAGAAAAATAACTAAAGGATGTCCACAGGGTTCGGTCCTTGCACCGACCCTGTGGAACATCTATTTTAATAGAATCTTAAACTTAAATTCCGATGATGTATTCCTCCAGGCCTTCGCGGACGACCTGGCGTTAATAACGTCAGGGAGTACGCGGAGGGACCTGGAGAGAAACACAAATAATAGCTTGTTTATAATAGAAAAAGAACTAAATCATCTTAAACTTTCCCTCTCTATCGACAAGTGTCAGTCTATCATTTTGGCAAAGAACAATAAATTATTAAGAAATCCCATTTTTAAAATAAACAGCAATAGTGTTAAAATAGTTAATAAAGTAAAATATTTAGGTATTATTTTTGACGATAGGCTCACGTGGAGCGAACAGATACTCTCATTAAGTTGGTTGGTTGGTTGGTTTTTTATGCCTCTCATTAAGATCGAGATGTTTATCTATAGGGGGATCCCTTGGTAAGGTTTCAAGTGGTGGCTGGGGGGTCGGTAGCCGGCTCCAGAAAGCCTGGTATTTAACAGTGATTGAGAAGATTATTACTTATGGGGCCGGCGTATGGGGAGGCAATCTGAAAAAAGAGCAGAAGAAGTTACAAACGATTCAGCGGCCTTTTTTACTTCGGATTACAGGCGCATACAGAACCTCCCTCAACGCACTTTGTGGGATCCCCCGCTCCACGTGACCCTTGAGTCACTTTATTCAAAATTTTAAAAAGGCGGCAGCCCGTTCCCTTGCTCGATCTGTCACTTATTAATATTGACCATAATAGAATCCTTATCGATAATCCAACGAATATTTTAAATATCGATTTTAAAACTTATCAACAAAATGCAGATTATGAGGTGTACACCGATGGCTCCGGCATTGATGGCAATGTCGGGGCCTCGGTGTGCATCTTAAAAAACACCCAAACAGTACATATTTTTAAATACAAACTTGGTGGCCACAACTCGGTCTTTCAGGCCGAGTTGTTGGCCATCTACAAAGCTATTTTATTTGCAATAGAAAACAATAAGATTATTAACATCTATAGTGACAGTTTAAGCTCTATCCAGGCTCTCAAATCATCATCAATAAAATCAACCTTTATAAACAAAATAAAATTAGACATTGCCAACTATACTAACCTTTTTGGCCTGGATTGGGTTCGGGCCCATGTGGGAATTGCCGGCAACGAGCTGGCAGACCAACAAGCTAAAATAGCGGCGAGTAGTGGCGAGGGAATAAGTGTTCCTGCCCCAATTTCATACGTTAAGCGGAAACTTAAAAAACTCGCAATCGCGAGTTGGCAGGAGCACCATAACAACTCAGAGTCTGGTCTCCGGCTGAAGAAATTCATGCCGGAGATCAGCCCTGATTCCCTCGTCGCTAGTCGTTTTGCCATCTGGTTCTTGACCGGCCATGGCCCGTTCATGGCCTATTTAAAAAGATTCTACATAAAGGACACTGACCTCTGCACCTGTGGGGCGTTGGGAGATGCTGACCACTATCTCTTCAGCTGCCCGCACACTAGAAATTCACATATTAAGGAGCCCAGTGAGGAAAATAAACCTATTTGATTAAAACAAATATTAAATAGCGTTCACTCACTGGGTAGGATTAGGTCTTGTGTGCTGGCGGCTGGGGAGGTGGCAAATGCCCCACGCCCCACAGATTAATTTCTTGATTCCTCCTCCTTGGTTTTATCCTTGGCTGACCATTTTTATTTATTAATGTTTTAACATTGTTATTATTTTTCACTCATATCATCATATTTAATTCATCGTCATTCATTTGTATTTAATTCATTATTATTCATTCACAATTATTTATTTCATTGTTATTCAGTTATATTTTAGAGCTTTTAAATTTTTAAAATTTTACCTCCATGTTTGTATTTCTGTCTATTTATTCAATTATTGTATGTTATTATATTTATTTAATTAATTATGTATACTCGTCCCTGTAAACCGGCAATCTGTCTGCCGGTCGTCTTTTTCGTTTTTATGTTGACCCTGTTGGTCCGATTTGTATACTTTTAATTAGACATAATAAATGGTGGTGTCCTTGATGTTTGGGTCCGCACGTGGTGGTCGGCGGTGCTTTCCGCCGTTTGGGTTGGGTGGCCTGTTGGCCCTTTCGTGTCTGGTGGCGGAGGTCTCCCCCGCTTCCCGGTACAAGCTCTAAGCCCTATAGGCGAGCTGGGAAGCGGAGGGTCTGGAATACACTACCTGACATTGAAAATGCAACAAGAAGGAGTTTTGCAGAAAGTGATGAAATTTGGCAAACAGAGAGAGACAGCAACGAGCAATAAGTGATCTTTATTGCAACATTATACACCTTGCCACTGAGCAGCAAGAACGTCTGGTCAGTAGGTTGTAGGACCACCGCGAGCGGCGATACAGGCAGCAACACGTCTAGGTACAGACGCAATGAGCGTGCGGATGGTGTCCTGAGGGATGCTGCCCATTCCCTGTCAACCATTTGGCAGAGTTCGTCTTCTGAACGTGCCGGTCGGTGGCAACGTTTGCAAGCGACTTCCCATAAATGTTCGATAGGTGAGAGATCAGGGGAGACAGCTGGCCAGGGAAGCACCTGGGTACCTTGCAGGGCATGTTGGCTGATGCGTGCCGTGTGCGGCCGGGCGTTATCCTGCTGGAAAATGGCATTGGGCACCCTCTGAAGGAAAGGTAGTGTCACCAGCACGTCATCCACGTATCGTTGGGCCCTCATAGTGCCCTGAATACGGACCAGAGGTGACCTGCTATCGTAGGCGATGGCACCCCAAACCATTATACCGCGTTGTCTCGCGGTATGGCGTTCCACAGATGCGGCCGGATTGGCCCTGTCACCACGTCGGCGCCAGACTCGTACACGGCGACTGTCATTGCTAAAACAGAAGCGTGACTCGTCTGAGAACACCACCCTGTGCCATTCCGTCGTCCACGTGGCTCTATCCCGACACCATTGCAAACGGAGACGTCTGTGCTGTTGGGTCAATGGTAATTGTCTCAACGGGCGCCATGAGTGCAGGCCGCCAGCGATCAATCGGCGGCTAATGGTCCTGGACGATATGGGAGCATCAAGGGTGTCCTGCACATGCTGCAAAAGGGTGACAGACGTGGCTTGCGGGGCCGCCGATGCTTGCCGGCAGATGCCGGCGTGCTGACGTCACTCTGGCTGAACCGGAACCCCTCAAACGTGCCACATTCCCTTGGTCCAACCATCTGTGCCACAACCGGTGCACCGTGGACGCGTGTAGGTGGGTATTTGCTGAGATTTAACGTATTGCAACGTCTTGGTTCACGGGTAGCTTAGACTACACTGCTGGCCACCGTAAATGCAACACCCTGAAGGAAGCATGCAAATAATATGAAATTTACAACATGCATTAGCGGAGGTGAGATATGCAAATGATTAGAATTTCAGCGCAGAAGCACATCACGCGCGCCTGTGGCGCCACTTCAAAGCGCTATTTAAGGCTTGGAGATTTCGACGATTTCAAGTACGGCAATTGTGTTTTTCTTGTGGTTTTTTTCAAAAAACGATCAATTATGCCTCGTAGAAAACAGTGATCATCTTTTGATCAAGTATCCGAGTTCGACAGAGGAAGGATAGTGGCCTACCGAGATTGTGGATTATCTTTCAGGGAAATCGGTAGTCGTGTTGGACGAAACCAAACAACTGTAATGCGGATATGTGATCGTTGGATGCAGGAGGGTACGACGGACCGACGTGTTCGATCGCATCTACCTCAGTGCACCACTTCACGTGATGACAGGCATATTGTGCGTATGGCAGTGACGGATCGCTCAGCCACATCACGAACCATAGCACAGCACATTCAGTCTGTACCGCATCATCCAGTGTCTGCGCGTACCATTCGACGCCGTTTATAGCAGAGTGGTCTGTCCGCAAGACGTCCATTGCTTCGTCTACCCTTGACGCAGAACCACAGACGTTTCCGCCGCCAATGGTGCGATGAAAGAAGGATGTGGACGGCAGAATGGAATGAAATTGTCTTTACTGACGAGTCACGCTTCTGTCTGCAACACCACGATGGTCGGATTCGAGTCTGGAGACACCGTGGAGAGAGGATGCTGAACAGCTACGTTATGCACCGCCACACTGGTCCTGCACCGGGTATTATGGTATGGGGCGGTATTGGATATCACTCTCGCACTCCTCTAGTACGCATTGCCGGTACTTTAAACAGCCAGCGCTACATCTCCGAGGTGTTGGAGCCAGTTGTCCTTCCTTACCTTCAGGGCTTGCCCACAGCCATATTTCAACAGGATAATGCGCGACCACACGTGGCACGCATTGTCCAAGGGTTCTTCGTCAATCGCCAGATTGAATTGCTTCCCTGGCTAGATCGCTCTCCGGATCTTTCGCCGATAGAAAACATGTGGTCCATGGTTGCTCAACGATTGACCCAGAATACATCCCCAGCTGCCACACCAGATCAACTTTGGCAACGTGTGGAAGCTGCTTGGTCTGCTGTACCCCAAGAACACATCCAAAGTCTCTTTGAATCAATGCCGAGGCGTGTGGCAGCGGTGATCTCCAACAATGGCGGCTACTCTGGCTACTGATTTTGGCAGGAACCACACTTCACAGAAGTCTATAAATTTAATCATTTGATACTTGGTCAACATGTTATCTACAAAATAAATTTTGTTGTGATATCTCTTGTCTTTCTTGGTGTTGCAATTTGGGTGGCCAGCAGTGTAGTTACCATTGCAAATATCCGTTTCTAGATTAATGTAATTTATTTTACAATTTGTACACACAAGTCGGAAAATTGAATGAAGAGTTCATTAATGTTAGTTCATTGGAAAGTCCAAAGTTCTATCGAAGCGCTTCTTAAGGCTGCTGGCGAGCCTCTCACAATTCGCTCGGGGGAGTCTAATTCACGGCTACGGGTGAGCCTTTTCTCAACAAAAATACTCAGATGAGTATAGAGTCCCAAGGCAGGATATCTCAGTCTTTCCAGATAGGATCAGATCAATCTCCACTACTAGGATGAGCAGTTGCACAGATCTCTAGGAGGCTTCTCCTTCACGGCTACGGCGAGCCCTTCTCAATAAAATACTCTGGCGAGTATCCCAAGGCGGGATAAATGCGCCGACAGTGAACGGTGTTCACTTCTCTCTCCAAAACGGTCTCTCTGCTGACAGCCTCTCTCTCTCTCTGCTGTTCTCTCCAAGCTCTCCCAGCTCTCTCAGCTCTTCTCTGTCTCTGTCCCTGTCTGATCCTCAAGATCTTAAAAACTCTATATATATATTGGGTGCTTCTCGACTCCTCCTTTTCGTTTCGGGTCCGCCTTTTCATCGGTGCTGGTTGGCTATTGAAAATTCTCACCATCTTCGGACCTTCCCGAATGGCTCTCTCACGTTGGCCTCTCCCCTTGACTTTTACGACAGACTTCGGCGGACTTGAAAGGGGACCATAAAACCCTGTCGGCAATGGTCATCGCAATTCATCTCCGTCCTCTTTGTCTCGAAATGTCATAGAGAGCGACAGAAAGGCGCCTGCCCTTTGTTTCGAAACCACAACGATTTCCGACCCCTGCTGGTTGGCTGTCGTTAGAACGATGTTTCGGGTGGTCGCTTCGGTGTGGCCTTTTCCTCTCGACACTTGAGCCGGCAAGATTGTCAGACACCCTATCTCTTCCGGCTGCCGTGGTGGTCGTTTCTCTAGCCGCCGTTACAGTATGGACCAACCTGCCCTTCTGAGGCCAATCACCATACCCCTCGTGAAGTCGTCTGTTTGCTGGAACTGTCTTGATTGGCGGCGTCCTGGCATCTACTAGACGTTTCCTCTGAGACAAAAACAAATTGCAACTTGATTTACCTGGCAAACAAAACGGCGCGATACTGACCACTTTTGCAGGCTCCTTCCCTGGTTTTTCACTCGCCGTGCGCGGGATAGCTGCGCAGTTTGCATCATTTACATATCTCAGTGAGCTGCGTCTACCCTGTAAATTTCATCCAGTTCTGCGCACTCCTTCTGGGTGTTGCATTTTCAATGTCAGGTAGTGTATATGAGACAGCTTCGTGGACAACGTGAGGACAATAACATGCTTCTTTTAATATCTTACATTATAGTAAGAAATTAGAAATATCTGATTAATTACATTAGAACTTCGTAGAAATATTCTTATTTCTATAAAGTCACTAACTTGTTTTAGAGCTTAGAACTTAGAAAGCAAAGTTATGAACAACCCAAAATTAGCTCATTGAGCTGTAACGCACCATACTAAATTCGCGTTAGAATGAAGATTTTGAAGTTGCCTATTACACGTAAATAAGTTTGTAAGGATAATTTCAAAACAGATCAAGATAATCATTTAGAAGTTCCGGCGCAATATAAGTCCAGGATCTGCATGCTCCGTTCGTAATCAGAGACGCCGACGAGTCAGAGGAAATATTCATAAAACAGTTAACGACGTCGAGAAAATATTCATAACACAATTAAGCGCCGTTACATGTTATTGCAAAAGAAATATACTCGAAAAGTTGCTGCATTGCGTAAGAAAGATTTATTTATGGAGTAAGTTGATTCGTTTTTTCGTACAAGAAATTGCAAGGATTATGTTTTATAAATAAAAACATTGTTAGTTTTCCACAGTTTAATACAGCACCTTTGAATTGTGATTTTTTACTGCAGACTGTAGCAAATATTTGCTTCTAATGATGTTTATAAATGTATACTGTGTACTTGAATCTTTTCGAAGGTACTGAGAAGCAAACATTCGCCATGACAATATGACTTTTTCTGCCAAGCTAAATGTAGGTGGCGGTAGTGTTTCTGCAGCGATACGTATTTCCTGTACATATTCTGAACGTGGCCTCAGTTGGGTTGTTTACGATACGATACCAGCACTTCGCCAATAAAATTAAAAGACTGAATTTTTTTCCCGAATTGATGTATGATAGTTGATTGATCAACACTGATTAGATTAGAAGCCAAAAGTCGCCAAAATGGCAATAAACTACATCTAGGTAGGTAGTTGAATTTACGTCGCACTGGAACAACCCAACCGGCTGGCGACGGCCCGGGGTCAATCCCGAAAACAAAGATCCGAGGGCATCTCGTAATTTTGGACGGGGTCACACCTCAGCTGGCATCCCCACTCTCCAAGCTTCCATGCCAACGTGAGGACATTTGAGGCCAAGAAAAATTTAACGTGCACCATTTGTGTGTTTAATAAAAATCCATCTCGTTTGGATGGATTTATCAAATTAATTATTTAAAGTGCAATTCATTTAATTTTCAAAATAATTAATTTTTGAATGCAATGAAAAAGTATCCAAAACAATTATTTGACAATAATACCGAAATGAATTTTACAATGTACGTAACTTAAATATTTGGTATATACAACAAAAATTGTATCCTTATGGAATATGAAAATAGGATTGATAGGTAGGTATTTTAATTAACGTCGCACTGGAGCAACACAACGGGCTATTGGCGACGGTCCGGGATCAAACCCGAAGGGGAAAATCCGATTACAATACCACGCAATTTGCAATCACTGTCAGATGACGAGGTCACACCTGAGCTGGCACCCCACTCTCCAAACTTTCGCACCACGCCAATGCGATGACATTTGAGACCACGACAGATTTAACGTGCACCAGCCTCCTTTGTACGCGACGGTCTTTGGTTGGATTCGAACTCGAAACCCTCCGGTTGATAATCCGTTACTCTTCCAACCGGGCTACCGCAGCCCAGGATTGATAGGAGAGAGGAATTGTTCTTTGAAAAATGTTTCGACTCCATTGATGTAAAACAACAAAAAAAATTTACGACCTTATGGAATATGAAAGTAAGTTTTACAAAAAGAGCAGGAATTTGTTGTTTCAATTAGTTTCGACTCCAGGCCTGACAGTTATGTCTTGTTATAGTTTTTTATTTATTTATTGAAGCAGATTACTCTCCAGTTACACGAGAGCGAAAAAGGATAAAAAATACCGAGAATACAACCAGACAAATAAAAATAAACAACCACTTGTACAGCATAAACTACCCCAAGTAAACGCAAAACGAAAGTTACATAGAACCAACTTACGTATAAAAGGAAATAACGACCGAAATATGACCTCAGAGAAAAAGTCAAACTCAGTTTTCAAAAGTTAAATTTCTAAAGTTACTAAAATGTATTAAATCGTCAAAGAAAATAACAAGGGTGGGGTAAACATGGAATGTCTTCCTACCATCTATTAATAAAAATAAAGAATTATTTGTAAAAAAGTTTAGCAAACGTTTTTATTTTTAATGATCCTTGTATTTTTTGCCATTACATTGTTTGTTCTATACATTAAAGTGTTGCAATTTACCTTCTAAATGAATAACCGTTTTGAAAAATGCAATTATTCCGCCATGATTATTTTTGCCCATTATGATTTATGACATCTGTGACATGATTTATGACAACTGATTAACAAATTCGAGAAATGAAGTAATTGCTATTGAAATGTTAACATAATCATCAATATTAATATTAATTTTTTACATTAACTTATAGTTTGGTTACATCCTTAAAGCCTGTTGGGGCCTAATATTCGTTACATCGCCTTTTTCTCTAATGACAGTTTGAAACTCGATCCAACCAAAAGTACGTGGAGACTAGTGCACGTTAAATCCGTCGTGGCCTCAAATGACCTCACGTTGGAGTGGTGAGGAAGTTTCGAGAGTGGGGCGTTATCTCAGGTGCTGACCTCGTCATGCGACCGTGGTTCAAAATTACGTGATGTTGTCCTCGGATCTTTCGCAACGGGATTGATCCCGGACCAACGCCAATAGCCAGTGTGTTGCTCCAGTGCGAAGATAATTAAACTACCGACCTATCTACCATCCAAATGGTTGTGGCGAGTTATTTCGCCCATCAAGATCTAGTCGATTTTGCTAATGAAGATATCTCATCCATCAAGATTTGGTCAATTTTGCTTTTGGCTAGATATATCGTCGAGGCAAAACTCAAGATGGAATTCGAGATCCAAGTATGAAAAACAACCTGTCCCTTGCCCATAACTGGTGACAATTTGGAACAGGCTTTTGTATGATAAGCTGGCAGTTTCGACCCGAAAATAAACTACCAAAAGGGTTAATGACAACAGCCATGAGGGGTGGCTTAGAGTTAACAAGGTTTCATATCTGTTCGTTGCAACAACTCCTGTGGATTATTGACACTGCTCGGCAAGATCATTAGTGCTGCCATATCTCTTCTCGTTAGTCAAACGTAACAATATTTGATCTTCCCTTGGGACTAAAGTCTTAGAAGACCTGAGCGGTGCTTTCGATCGATATTTCCGTTTTCCTTGCAACGTTTCAATAATCGAGAAACTGATTCAGAACAATTTAACTGTCAAGCAATTCCTATTATTCATCGGGCCGCGGTAGCCCAGTTGGAAGAGCAACGGATTAGCAACCGAAGGGTTGCGAATCCAACCAGACCGCTGTGTTAAAGAGGGAGGCTGCACGTTAAGGTGTATGTATACACTAGAACATTTTTTTTTAAATTTTGACTTTAAAAATCCAGTTTTTTCACAATAAGTCATTGGTTTGTGTTTAAACTCATTTCAGTGTGAAAAATTCTGATTGAACTACTCATTAATTATATAATTAAGATATAATTAGCTAATTAGCATGTTTTTTGAACAGTGATATCTGAAATTCTAATGTGTTCAGAAAGATAATTCCTGTTGGAAATTATTCCTAATATTATTCTTCATGTTTGACCCTCCATCAAGTTGCTAGAGGGAATAGGTTATTTTTTACAATTTTTTTCGTGAAGGAAGTCTAAAAAATCAAGATTTTTTCAGGAATTTCAAGATTTAAAAAAATCAACTAAAAATTAATTTCATAATCAATAACTTTGACTGAGGGTCAAAACATCCACTGTATTATATAGATTATAATGACACAAAAGTAATTATAATAGATCAATTCATTGTTGAGTTATCACTGTTCGAAAGAAGCATCGTATTGAAAAAACCTAGTTCTTCAGAAATCGAGTTTAAAGTTTTGGAAGCGTGTTTGTGTCTAAGGTGACAGTACCTATCCCAAACCCTTATAACTAGAAAACTATTTCGAATATTTGCAAGATCTTGGTATCGTTTGAAAGCTAAGGGGTTGGACAATATTTTGAATTATTAAAAAATATATCGATATTTTGGTCAATTTTCGTGATTTCTAGTGTATACATACACCTTAAATCTGTCGTGGCCTCAAATGTCCTCACGTTGGCGTGATGTGGAAGTTTGGAGAGTGGGGTGCCAGCTCAGTTGTTCTCGTCATCTGACCGTTCAAATGGACGAAGCGTTGTTCTTAGATCTTTCCCTTTTGGATTGATCCCGGACCGTTGCCAATAGCCCGCTGTGTTGCTCCAGTGCGACGTTTATTAACTACCTACCCTATACCTTCTTACTCATCCCTGTAAAGTGTGAAACTTCGATACATTTTCAAGGTGCTAAATCTAATGTGTGTCTTCACCCTTTTTTTATATAAAAACTTTCACTAGCAACAATATTCACTCACAATGAGCTACCAAGACATTGGCTCGAATTAGGGATGTGAAATACTGTTCTTTTTGGCGAACAGTTCTTCGATATTCCGTTCTTTTTAAAAGAACTATTCTTTAACCTGTTCTTAAATGACTACTCCAAATATGCAAGCCCTATTACTCCTCGTAGACTATGTGGCGCCCGCAGTTTTCGCGATTGACAGGGACCGAATTTTGTTGACGTCATCTTTGTTAGTACTTTGCATATATAAAAAAATACAAATGACTCGGTCTTCGTATTGTTATCGGTAGATTGATTTTTTTATGGCGCAAGGGGAAAATCGATTCAAGCTGCGCCAAACTGTCAGTAATTGAGAAAAGAAAATCAGAATTTTTCCGTAAATTGGAAAACGCTCTGCAAATCGAAACGTTTAAATTCTCTCCCTAGAGCAGTGGTGCGCAAACTATTTTCATTTCAGACCCCCAATTTTGTGTACTATTTTGTCGCGACCCCTGGATAGACAATAGACGTTTTTTTAATCATCAACGTAATTAAAGTTGAATTCTTTTTGGGATTTGCGCTTATGTTTGTGTCTTATTAGAGGTCTGAATAATATACATAATTTTATGAAGCAATGGTTTTATTTATGCATATGGGTATAAATATTTTTAAATGGAAAATACTTTAAAAAAATTACAACATAAGAATTCAACGTGAGGTATGCGCTTGCAAAGAGCTCATGATTACTTCTATGTTCGGATCTGTATTGGAAATCGCAAGCCGTAAGACATCCTCTGGATCCAATCGAGATCGATATTTTGTTTTAATGGCAACTAATTTTGAAAAGCCGATTTCACATAAGTAGGTCGATGCAAACCGAATCAAAATATTAATTGCCTTTTTCTTCACAAATCGGCATATTCGTTTCCAATCGATAACCAAAATTTTTGGCAAGTCAGACTTAAATGGAATGCGCAGTGTTTCGTCGCTTGAAACATCAATTAACTGTTCTTTTTCATTTAAAGAGATATTGAATTTAAAAATATCAAACGAAAATGGATCATGTATCCAACCTAATTCATTATCTGGAAATTTTTCGAACCTTTTCGAAAAGTTTTCTCCCAATTTTATCATATGACGGGAAATGGTGTTTTGAAATATCAAGAAATCTATATTATTTTCTTTAGTAAATTCTGAAAAGCACGGGAACATGTCTGTGTTGTTTTTGTTCAATTCTCCTTGCCAAAGTATCAGCTTATTCTTAAAAGCTTCAATTTTACTGCTCGATGTTAAAATGTTTGTATTCTCTCCCTGTTGACTTAAATTCAAATCGTTAAGTTTTTCGAAAATGTCAACCATGTAACTGAGTTTTCCGAGCCAATCTTCATTAATGAATGAACCTGCCAATATATGTTTCTTTTCTACCAAAAAAATATAAACTTCGTTTCTCAAATCGAAAATACGTCGCAGTATTTTGCCGCGTGAGAGCCATCTGACTTGGGTATGTAGTAATAATGTTTCATGCACAAAACCCATCTCATTACAGAGTATTGAAAAGAGGCGACTGTTAAGGGCGCTGTTGCTTTTAATGTAATTAATTACTATAACAACATCCTGTAATATCTTGTATAATTCTTCATCAATGTCCTTTGCAACAAGAGCTTGTCTATGTGTCATGCAATGGTTGAATACTATATGGGGAGCAATTTTCTTTATTAACCCTCTTAGTCCTTTATTACTACCTGTTAATGCTGCAGCACCATCAGTGCAAACCGCGACACAGTGTGTCCAGGTAAGGTAATTTGTTTCAAAATATCTATTAATAATTTCAAATATTTTCTCTCCATTTGTTTCTCCTTCCAATTTTTTACAACATAAAAAATCTTCTGATATGTCTTCTTCATAAACGTATCTCACATAAACAATTAGTTGAGACAGTTTAGAAATGTCAGTAGTTTCGTCAAGTTGTAGAGCAAATACAGGAGAGTTTTGTAATCGATTTAACAGAACTGATTCTATATTACGTGATATGGCGGAAATTCGGCGAGAAACGGTATCTCTTGATAATGGTATCGTTTTTAAATCGTTACCATATTTTTCTCCATGCATAATTGATGCCATTTTAATTGCTGAAGGAAGAATGAGTGATTCTCCAATTGTATGTGGTTTCAAAAATTTTTCCCTATTAAATATGAAACTTCTAAAGATGCCCGTAAAGCCTTCTCAGGAATTGTTGTGTATTTTTTCAAAACTACATTTTGATTTTTCATACTTTCAGCTCGTTTTTTAAAAAATGTTTCAGACTTATTTGCTAATTATTTATGTTTGATTTCCAAATGTCTTTTTAATTCAGCAGGTTTCATACTTTCATTTGCTAATTTATCCCTGCAATTAGCACACAACGGATGTTCTTTCCCATTAACAACGCAATATGTAAATCCATATTTAATAAACTCGTCTTGATATTTTCTCAATTTTTTATAGATAGCACATTTCGTTCGATATTTTTTGATGTAGAAACAGTGCTATTGCATTCATTCACAGTTTTTGTAAGTTCATTGGATGTTGGTCCATCATTCTCATTTATAATGTCATTCTTTTCATTTTCTGGACGTTGGGTACCTATTTTTAGCCATTTATACATCATGAGGGTATTAAAACTAAAACCAAATTATAAATAAACAATATTTCATTTCTTTGCGTTTGTTCAATCACGTGCGGCTACCACGTGGGAAGAAAATAAAGTCGGGTATAACTCTGTATAAATCATGTTTATTTGTAGCTTATTCAGACGAAAATTAAAGAAAATAAAACTTAATTATAAGAGAAACATCTCATACCAATTGCATATGCTCGCTACTTAAAATAAAAAAAATGTAACATTCAAGTAAAAATTTACACATGGTAATCGAGGCAAGTAAATATCTCAACTGGTGTTGCCAGTCGAGCGCACATCTACATATATTGTACACAGTGGTTACAGTTAATCATAAAACAAGTACAAAATTAATATATATATATATATATATTATAGTGATTTAATATAATTATGTCAAACATTACTTACTCCAAAGATGGGAAAACATATATTTAGAAATTACAATTAGCATTTATTTTTCAAAATTCATCTTACTATGATCTTAAATTTGTACTCTCACTTAAGCTGCAAAAGCAGGCTTTGTTTAGTGTGCCGCCATCTGTAATCCAAAAACAACAGAACTAACTGTTCCCTTAACACGTTTTAAAATAGTAACTACCCTGGTAGCGTTTCCATCGAAATATCAGTTGAGGATAATTGATTTTCGAAAAAATCAAAAACGAAAAAAATAATACAAAATATTTAAAAATAACAGTTTTATAAACATTATTGCCCTCCGAGCACGCTACTGAAATGTCCTATACTTAAAAAATATGTTATGTACATACCCGATTGCAAATTTTACTTAAAATTAGCAAAAGCAGTATATAAACAGAATTACAGAATGCATTTGAATGAACGTAAGAAGCAGCAAACCGAACTACTGAGGCACAGACGGAAAGAACTGCACGGTCCTAGCTGTGATCACAATATAAAGACTAAATAGCAGGGGTGCACACCTAGATTGAAAAAGCTGTAGTAAAGATGGCCACTGCTAAACGTCAGACCGATCCAAGTTGCATATGAATCCCACCGGAGAGCAGGTAAAGGGCATCTCAAATTGACAATTATCTTTTATCACTATGTTCGCCTGCCGGTTGCCGAAGTATAGGTACTATATACTAATACAGACAATTGTTTTCGTAAAATAGTTCTTTTTAATAAATAATATTATCTCATTTCACTATTTTACTGGTACCAGATACTTGTTGAAGAAAAACATTATATTTTTTTATTGTCAAATAAATTTCTTTGAATTTGGCGACCCACAAAAATTTTCAAACGACCCCCGGTTTGCGCACCACTGCCCTAGAGGCAACTAATAATGTCCCACATCTGAACCATTTCAAGAGTTTCCCAAACAGATATGAGGTGCCTAGGACAAAACAAATACGCAAGCGAAAGTAATAATTTTTTTAGATTTTAATGTCATTTTTAAGTCAACAAAATGGTCATTTAAGTCAATAAAACGTCGGTCCGTGATCCATCCCGAAGAGAAAGATCCGAGGACAACACCAGGTAATTTTGAATCACATTATGCAATATGGAGTTGCCCTTTATAAAAGATTATAAACAAAAAACGCATACCGGGATTACCACTTGGAAAGTAAAATTGGTTTGAAAAACAGGTTAATATCATATGATCTATCTAAACACGTTTAAAACATAAAAAATACAAGTAAAAAATCACTTTCGCTTTTCAACACATTTGTTTTATGGTGGGATTCTTATTTCCGAGATGTCTTTAAAATCGTAATACCTGACTTAATGAGATACCTTTTCAACTTATAGAGAGCATGACACACCCGATTCAAATTTCCTTTTCACAGTGAAATATATGTCCACACATTTGAAATTTTGCTTTACATTTTGTAAAATTTGGTTTTAAAATAAAGTTAAAAGCATTGCAAATCCTAAGAACGAGTAGAGGCGACACCACCAGAGAGAAAGCTGGACAGCAAAATCTTGATCAGCAATATTAAAAAAAATTTTTAATTTGTTTAAAATTAAAAATTCATAATTATATCATTGCCTAACAATTATAAAATTTCACAATTATTACGCTAATCTCTTCGCAAATTCATCAGACGTCGGGGCTTGGTTCAGTCGAGAACAGCTCCCCGAACCGTTCATCGAGAACAGAGAACTGCTCTGAGAACTGAGAACAGGTTCGGAATAATTTGAGAGCAGGAATCATTTTCCGAACAGGAAGTAAAAGAGCTCCGAGAATAGAGAACAGGGTCGGATCAGTTTGAGAGCAGGAATCGATTCCTTCGGTAAATTTGATTCCTGCTCTCAAACAGGAAGTATGTAGTCTCAGAGCAGGGAGTAGGTGTATGGACAGAGAACGGATGAATGAATCAACAGGAAACAATGAGTCACGAACTGTAGGATCAACAGCTGTGTTTCGGACTTACCATAATTTAGAATAAACGAAAATTTTTGCGAGCTTAGAAAATTCGAGAAAAGATAACTTTGCAAAATTCCCACCTGTTTAAAATCGAAGTATAAAAAAATTGCAATGTTTCTTTTAACAAAAAGAACCGAGAACAGGTTTTTGTGAAAAGTGGGAACACAGGCTGTTCCCGTTCTTTTTGAAGAACATGTGAAAAAGAACAGTTCGTTCTTTTTTCCCCATCCCAAGCTCGAATGCAGCCTTTTATAGCATTGTGTGTGTGCTTAGGATGATACAATCACTCACACCAATTGTGGATTCATCAAGGTCACACTAAGAAAAACGGATAAATTATTGCATCCGACTTCTAACAACTAAAAACGAGAAGAAAAATTGTACATATTTCATTTATTATGAGGTATTGGTATTTTCAATTAACGTCACACTGGAGCAACACAACGGGCTATATTTATTATGTGAATTATAACAAAATTAGTCGTAAAATGTGAAAAATAAGTCTGCTAAACTTGCACTCGTAAATAGAAGCTATGATTTGGATTGGATAAATGGGACTAATACTTGGAACTTTCAAATCAAACCAAATAGAACCAAAATGAAACTTATAAAAAAGCTATGAAAATCCGAGTGCCGTTTAGCATCATTGTCTCAAAGGGTTCGAGATATTTGAATCAAAATTACCTCATGATTAGATGAAATGTCGAGCACTTTGCAGAGGAATTCTGTTCCTTTGAACATTCGAGCTTCACCAAAGACAAGCAGGAAAATTTTTTGTTAATCCTGCGCTCACTGCGAGAGTACTGCAAGGACTTTGAATAATCCGACCCACCTTCAAATTTATCAACTCACTGTCTTCACACAAAAGTTGAAACGTCTTCTCTTTTAATCAATAAGACTGAATATAGTGTTATGTAGGTAGATAGATGAGTTTACTTCGCACTGAAGCAACAGAACGGGCTATTAGAGACGGCCCGGGATCAATCCCTAAGGAAAGATCGAGAACAACACTTCGTAATTTTGAACCACCGTCACATGACGCCAATGTGAGGACATTCGATGCCACGACAAATTTAACGTACACAAATCCCAGCTTGCACGACTGTCTTTGATTGGACCGAGTTTCGAACTCGGAACCCTCCTGTTGCTAATCCGTTACTCTTCCAACTAGGCTACCGCTGCCCACATCTACAGGAAAGAACAGGAATGTTTTATTGAGAAATAAGGCTCATATCCCAGGATCCTTGTCCAGAGTTGTTGAGGTCACTTGTTTTCGACTTCTTACCGGACATGACTATCTACAATTGCACTTCTAGAGTATTGTAGTAGCGGGATCAGCTATCTGTCCTCTTTACGAACTGGACGAAATGACCCGCGGCCACCTCAAGGATTGACCTAAAATTCTTGGCAATACAGTTGCAAATACTATAGATAGTATCTTTAAAGCATATTTTATCACACACTTGAGATCTCTATTGGGATGCTCGACGACTAAAATTCTTGACATTACAATTGCAAATACTAGTATCTTTAAAGCATGTTTTATCACTTCAGATCTCTATTGGTATGCTCAACGACAAAACCTTGACAATACAGTTGCAAATACTATAGATGGTATCTTTAAAGCATATTTTATCAAGATTGGGATGCTCGATGACTGATGACTGAGGCCGGAGACGAGCGTAGGATTAAAAAATATTCTGTAAAGCAGCCAAAATAGGATATGTGGAAATGTTTTCCAGGGTAAGTTCAGTTTCAGGGTAATTTCAGCAATGTTGATTAGATCTTGATCTCTTATTTATTTTCATTCCTTTTATGGCGAGTTCTTAATCTGATATTAGTTTTCGTGATTGTTCTGTTCGTGTTTATTTCAGACTTGATGACTCTTTTATTTATTTATCTCTTAGTCCATACCTCGGGGCATTGTGTTTTCTTATCCACCTAGTCCAAGTTTCCATCTTTGCGATGGTTAAAGATAGAGTGAAGATTTCAACGGAATTCAAATCCGCGTGAAATTTTACTTCCAATCGATACCGAAAACATGATTTTCTTAAATTTTTCTATCTGTGGAATATATTCCTTCTGGTAAGCATAAAAGGGCGTATTACCTTGTTTTTAAAAGGAATGCCATATTAATAGGATGAAAATCTTTCTTTCCAACAGAGAAACCTAAAATTGATTTTTCTGTGATCACTAGGGCCCGTTGACTTTGAAATGTTTAAAAATGACCAATAAAGTGCCTAAAATTAACTAAAAATATTAAAGATGACGTATAAATTTGATTGATATATTTTCGATTAGCAAAACATCCGTTTTCTAATTGCCTTAAATTAAGTGTATTTTTGCACTTAGCTATATGGCATAAATGAATGCAATTTTATTCGACTTACTGACCAGAAGTGACCATCTAAATAGGTACATCCTTCGTAGGATGCGTTCTGGTGCAATGACACTGCCATCAATCTCGGTTATAAATTTTTGCTCGAGACATTTTTGTACGTTTTTCAAAAATTTTCTAATGACGGGATTATTTTTGCCCTAGAAACAGGTATGGGCCAGCGGATCACTGAGAAACATTGTTTTAAATAGTTCAAATTGTGGCATTATTAAAAGTTTCGATTAACAACTCGAAAATCCAAAACTTTAATGTGATATTTCGTATTTTGCTGTCAAGACTAGAGAATAAACCCTGTAGGGCCTTCACTCCTAGTGTAAGAAGGAATTAACATAATGTCGCCAAAACAGGCGATGAATAAAATAAATCCTTAATTCTGAAGTATACTTTAGTCGTCACCACGTTTTACATTCACACTGAAAAACTCGCCTCATGTTTTCTTATAGCTGGCAATTATTGTCTGCAGTCTCATTTCCCACAGCTCCAACATGCGCTGGCATCCACTGTAAAACACAGATCTTCCCCATTGGTTAATCCTGTCAAGAATTAGTGTAAGAAGGAATTAACCTATCGTCAAAACACGGATATGAATTAAATTAATTCTTAATCTGTAGTATGGTTTTAATCATCTCCCCAGGTTTGTAAATATTCATACTGAAAAATTCTTATTTGTATCTCATGTTTTTTACAGTTCGCTATTATCAGCTCTGGGTTAGGCGGGTTAAAAATTGTCCCACCTTTTTTGCTTAGATTTTTAATGTATGGTGGAATATTTTTTAACCCACCTCAAAAAGTTGAAGTTACTCATAGTCATACAGTTTAACATTTTATTTAAAGTTTTTCATTGAGTTGGCAATGCTATGAACTAACGCTAACTGAAAACAAAAATTTACACTTGTCAAAACGCATTAGTAAGTTGTTGACACTGCTGTGGTTAAGGTTGGCGAATCGTGTGGTGCAGTGAATTTTTGTCTTTCATGACGGTAAATGTTGTTTTTTTCTTTCGTAAAAATTTAATATGATTGAATAAATCGTTTTATAATAAAAAACCCTGTTATTTGATGTTATGTACTAATTTTGAAGCTGAATAAGTGAATAAACAATTCTGTGCAACTTGGTTTTTTTTCCTTTAAAATCGTGTGCCTCAAAGAGTTAAAAATGTTTCGTTTAGTTTTATGAAACATGAAATGCTAACACTTTTACGTCTCGTGTCAGAGATGTAATGCCCCAACGAACGAAACACCAACTCGTACGAAAAAAAATGTCACCACCCAACAGGAAAAATATTGATGTATTGTAAACGACAAAATATTTTGAGAGCCCAAATATTTTGTGACTTTCCATTTGACAAATCTGGTTTATGCTTGAGGGTTTCCTTATTCGAATTTCGGAATTTTGCCGCACTGCAGTTTCTATCCGAATGCATGTCAGCCAATGCGAAAGTAATAAGTTTTCTGCTTTAAATGAGGATTTTAAGGCTTCAGGTTACGAATGGGGATGAAAATATATTATGACAGTGAAATTAATAAAAAAGAAAGTCACAGTGAGTACGTGTGCATTTAATCTTTAAAAATACATTTGCTTCTTTGAACACCGTATTGAGCTATATCCGAGAATGTATGCAATAGTAGGAAGAAACGAAATTTCATTATATTATGTATTTCTTAACCCTGCAAGTAGTTTCTATGAGATATCTCATCCATCAAGATCTGACCAATTTTGATAATGACGTGATATGTCGCCATCGAGATATTATCGATTTTTTTATGATGACGAAATCAAGATCTCTGGTTAATGTTCTTCTAATGACGAGATATATCGTCCATATGGATCTAGTCAGTTTTCTTCTAATGGCGAGATATCTCATCCATATGGATCTAGTCAGTTTTCTTCTAATGACAAGATATCTCGTCCGTGTGGATCTTGTCAGTTTTCTGCTAATCACGAGATATCTCATCCATATGGTTCTGGTCAGCTTTTTTTCTAATGACGGGATGTCTCGTCTAGGCAACCACTAGAAGGGTTAAGGAGGGTTGGAAGGTTCAATATGACAATGTTAATTTACCTAATTTCGTTGTACGATTTGAACAAAATATACAAAAGATACCGGTTTGAACCTTTTTAGCTGTTTGAGAATAACTGTTGTTCTCATTGGCATCAGGTGGCGTTCGCAAAAAAACTATACTTCCAAAAATAAAGGACCGTACTCGTAAGATATATGCGTTGTATCGAATAGGTTTACCTCAGGCCCATAGACCAGATGGCAGCACTCCAGACAGGTTTACTCTGCCCGCTGACCATATACGGTCCACCAAATATTTTTATCCGGCTCGCAGACTAGATACGATTATATCAGATATTCTTAGAGAGAATATTCTTTCATAAAAAGTAAATATTTAGAAAAGTAGAAAAGCAGAGCCTAGCTTTAGTTTGCAAGTAGGTACGAAGACGTGTTTGCGCAAGTATATTTATATACACTCCTGTCCAAAATTATCTTTACATGCATAAAATCACAGATTTCTCAGAAACTGAACTATAATTTTATGAATTTGCGTGAAATGATACATAACATAAATACAAAGGAAAACATTTAAGAGCACTGCATATGATATAAAACTGTAGCATGAAACAATAAAAATGGCAATAATATGTGACAATGAGAGTTCAGAAAAAAAAGAATAACTCAGAAAAAAATTAAGGCTTATGAATTTAATATGGAATGTGATCTCCCCTGACGTGTACACGCATATCAAAACGTGTTTTAATGCTGGCAATAATGTTGTTAACCACAGCTTGGGCAATTAAGTTCCACTCCTCCAGCAATGCTGTCTTCAGGGCATTTATATCTCTAGGAAGAGGATGTCTCCATGCAACTGCTTTTGAAAGGCAGTCCCATAAGTTCTCTATCGGGTTCAGATCAGGAGATTTTGCTGGCCACGGTATTCGCTCAATGGCTTCACTTTCAAAGAATTCGTTAACGAGGTTTGCTCGATGTGGACGAGCATTATCATCCATAAATAAAAAGTCAGATCCATATGCACCTCTGAAAAATCTTACATAGGGTTCTAAGACCTCATCCCGATATCTCTGGCCGGTCACAGATCCTCTGTTGAAAACGTGTAGGGGCGTACGTTCATCGATCATTATTTCTCCCCATACCATAACACCTGCACTTCCGAAACGGTCGCGTTCCATAATGTTCAAAGGAAGATTTCGCTTTCCTGACTCCCTCCAGATGTAAACACGTTTAGAATCAGATGTTAAACTAAACTTCGACTCATCAGTAAAGAGAACATAGGTTCATTGGTATTCACTCCAGTTCTGATGTTCTTTGCACCAACTAAAGCGATCCCTCTTTTGTTGTGAAGACAGTGAAACACATACCCTTGACTTTCTGGCATAAATGCATTTTTCATTAAGCCTTCTGTATACAGTTTGCCATGATACAACAGTTCCAGTGGCGGCTGCAACCTCTGAACTGCCGAGCAGTAGACTTCCTGTTACAACGGGCAGTTTTTGCCAGATATCGATCTTGAGAAGCAGTTGTTATTCGTTAACGACCTTGTAAAGGCCTCCTTACAACAATTCCAGGGTTCTGAAATTGTTTCCATAGCGTAGAGACTGTGTCTTGGAATATTCACACATCTCGCTGCTTCCATGATTGTCTGCCCTGCTTCTAAACGACCGATAATTCGCCACTTCACAGATTCTTCCAAATGATACTTCGGAGCCATAACAAACCGTTTTTTGAGCCCTTACACACTGAAATCAAACGCTGTATTGCAGAAATTCACTCAGATATTCACTTAGCGCAAAGCGCTTGATTCATCGTCGGATGACGTAACGCCTTGATTTGCATATCAAAAACCGTTTGATCACTTTTGATGGATAATGCTAATAAGGCTTCTCTTTCACACATTCCCTGCAAAAATGGATTACATCGATTGGATATTTCATGGAATATCATTATTTTTGGGTATGTAAAGATAAATTTGGACATGAATGTATATATTCTTGTTTTACTATGTTACTGGTTGTATAATGTAATCGCCCATAGAAGTCTGTATCTTTCTTTGTGCTGCTAGAGCTGAGTCACTCTTTACAAGCAGCATGTGTGAATGTTCTACAGCTTTCTTGGACGTCCGTCCATTTTAATGTATCTTATTGGTTGTGCTGCAATCTATCCTATCTGTATATATATGTGTTGTGTTTTCAATAAACTAGCCTTTTCCCTTTTGCGATCCATATGCCCTGTGTCATTCCTTTCCTCTGAAGGAATCGTATTTAACAGGTACTATTCAAGAACATAAACAAAAATTACGTACTATTTCTTATTGAATATAATTTTTAGTATGCAATATTAATTATTCAATTAATATTCGAACAAATTATGGACTGAATCTTGCTGTATTTTGATGGAAAACGATTTTGACTGCACAAAATTTCAGTTCTTTTCTTTGGTAATTGTCCCTCAGGGGCACATCTTCAGGCATGTACGGCCATCACAAACCTGAGGTATCTTTCCTCCCTTTCATTTTTACCCTCGCCTACCCTTCTTTTTACTTTTTCTTCCTCCCTCATTATGTTGTCCGATTGGCAGCTTGGCCACATATGGCCCTTGCCCCATAAAATCCGAAAACAACCAACCTTCGATAATTCTTTTAATCATTAATTTGGTAATCATTTAATCATTTTTGGTAATTCATTTAATAAATGTAGTAGTTGGTATGGTAAAGAAATGTCAAACGTCTACTAGGAGGAAAAAATTAAATGTTTGGCAGTCACAAAAAAATTCATCTGAATTGATTTCCATCAAAATATATCAATGTTGGTAATTTCTTTTCGAATATTAATTTTATAATTAGTATTACACAGAAAATTGCAGTCAAACCTCACTAAGACGTGTTTCACTGGATTGTAAAAAATTCGCATGAACCGTTGTTCGTTTCAGAAAAAAACATTATTTAAACATTAAAATGAAATATTAATGTACTATTTACATTACTTATTGTAAAATTCTTGAATCACAGATAAATAGTATTCTTTATCATAAAGATAATACGGATGATTCTTGATTATACAGATAATTATTGATCACAAATAATTCTTTATTACATAGATAATTCCGGAGTACACGGATAATTCTCTATTACATAAATAATTCCGGACTACACAGATAATTCTTTATTACATAAATAATTCCGGACTACACAAATAACTCTTAATTACAGATATCTCCTGATTACGCAATTTTTGTCTTAAAATAATCTGCTATCGATTTTTGTTTTTTCGTGACTTCTTTAATTGATGATTAATCTTCTTTGATGTGATCAACGCTGTTTAATTGAGCAGATGAATTTTCGCTTCCTAGCAAAAAGCGGTGAACAATTTCTAAACCAGCTGCAGCTTCCTTTAAAAAAGGCGTGCTTATTCCTTCGTCTTCATCGGAATCTTCATTTATTCTTTCTTCACTCTTTTTCGCAAATAAATCTTCTATAATTTCGGAGTCACTTAATGTTTTCTCCTGTTAAAACTTCCTAATCATGGTGTAATCAAGAGTTTCCCCATTTTCGAGCATCCTTTACAATCTCTTCTTTTAGGTATTCCACTTGTTCGTCTCTTAAATCTATTTAGATACTTAGATTTATGTTAAATAATAATAAAAAGTTAAAACTTTACTATAAGGATTAGTGATGATTTAAAGCTGAAAACTAGAATTTTCTGAAGTAAAATGAACAATAAATACTAAACATTTTTTATTAAAATGCATTAAAATTAGCAATATCTTAATCCTCCAAGTGGTTTCGACGAGATATCTCGTCAATCAAGATCTGACCAATTTTGCTCATGGCGAGGTACCTCGTCATCACAGTATTGACGATTTTTTGATGATGACGAGATCATGACCTGGTCAGTTTTCTTCTAATGACGAGATATCTCGTCCATCAAGATTTGGTCAGTTTTGCTGATGACGGTATACCTCGTCAAGACAAACACCAGGAGGGTTAATTTGTAAAAGTATATTGATATCATAAAAATACATACTTTAATCTTAATGTGAACAATGAAGCTGTTTTTAGCAATTAACTCAGCAATGTTTGGTTTAATGTCTGATTATTTCAGGTCTATTTCAAATAAATAAATACTGGAATATCCTATACTAATTGTTTTTAGATTCCAAAATTTACATTTTGGAACATAAAAGAATCGGAGAAAGTAATGGAATATGTTATTTTTCCTTGAAAGTTCTCTATGTTGTCTAGTGAAATATTGCAAGTCTTCCACGGACCCCAACTTTGTCGCGAACCCAACTTTGAAAACCACTCCTCTAAGGTAATTACTACCCTGTTATGGAGTGGTTATCACTCTGGTTCACGGTTCAACAGACATTGGGTTCGAATCCCGGTCCAGACATGTATGTCCATTTAATCCTCCTACTGGTTGTCTCGACGAGGAATATCGTCATCAGCAAAGCTGATCGGATCTTGATGGACGAGATAGTCATTAGAAGAAAACTGACTACATCTTCACATCTTGGTCTCGTCATCATAAAAATCGACAATATCTTGATGACGAGATATCTTGTCATTAACAAAATTGGTCATATGTTGGACGAGATACCTCGTCACTTGGAGGGCTAAGCCGTAGTTCCCGGTCGAATTACCTCTAGTGTAGCAAAGGATGACCTCAAAGCGACAAGCAAAACCTATAAGATATTCAGAGCATCTTAAAGATTACCTCAATTAGGTTATTCCAATATATTTTTTTGCGTAATAAGCACTACACTAAATGGCAAGAGAGCCGAGTTGTATCAAAAATTCAGCAATTCTATGATTAGAAGGACGCCATACTTTATGGCGATAGCTATGCACTTGTCATCTGCCATCAAAAATTCAAACGGTGCCATATATCCAACGATCTAAGATGATCGAGCATGTAATCTGAGGATTGGCCTTGAGAATTGTTTTTATGTAGTGTGTCCATCCACAGAGAAAGGAACGCTGTTTCTGTTTGTATTTCTCATTACGTTGTTTCGGGATTGATCCCGGACCGTCGCCAATATCCCGTTGTGTGGCTTCAGTGCGACGATAATTACCTACCAAGAACATTATTCTGTTAAGTAGCCGGGCTTAAACAGCTTGGATTTACCAGGCAACACTTTCATTCACCAGTTAAACTTTCTTGCCAGTCAGAGTGTACGCATAAAATGTGAAATTAAAAGGACATAAAGTGCAGGAAGGTAGTGCATACTATTGCGCGTTCTTTTATGAGTAAATAAACAAGATAACAACGCTTTTTCTGTTCGTATTCCTCGTTATGCTGTTAACCAGAAACTTTGTTGCTGAAATTAGTTCTTAATAACATTGCCAGTTAGGGCAATACTGATGGAATATGGTAACCCGTCGTAGACCTATCCGAATAGTAGTTTGTCCGAAAAGTAACTTTCAGTCGCCAATTTATCGATGAGCAAGAACGCATTTTTGCGTTTTACTAATTTTGTTACTGTTGCTTTGGGACTCCAAATACAATCCTGAATATTTTTTTAAAAGTAATAGACATATTAAACTATATTCTTTCAAAATATAGTTTGGTCAGAGCTGTCCTTCATTTAATTTTTGTGTGCCTGTTTTAAGTGGAAAACCGTCATTTTATAATTTTCTTTTGCTCTTTGGAAGATGAAGGAAATAAAAACCGACTTCCAAACTTCAGCAGTAGTTTTATCATACCTAACACGCATTAATTTCAATGATGCATTTAAATTCCTTTAGCCCATAGAAACCTTTTTAATTCTATCAAAATCGACTATTTTCCCTCTTTCGCTACTAATTTTTTTGCTTAAATATGATGTTTAAAATTGTTTCCAAATAGATAAAAAGAAAATTCTTCATAGATTACAAAAAATATGAAATATTGTTGTCTACCTTAAGTAGTTTTTGAGAAAGAGATCTAAAACATGCAACATCAAGCCATTTCACAACTCTTCTTCGAAGTTGCAAGTGCTTAAATGCCTGAAACTTCCAAAATATTTCATTTTGAATCAAAATATTTTGGATATCGTTATTTATGCATAAACTTAACTCTTGTAGCAAATTTCTTAAAAATCCGTCACCCTACGGCCACCGTTTTTTTCTGATTTTTGTTCATTTCACATGGAATGACCCCGGTAGTTCATTTAAGTTTACAATGCGAAAAACCTTATGAGAGGCCTTTTTCTGTCAAGTTGAATATAGGTTGCGGTAGTGCTTCAGCGGCGATACGATTTTCCTGTACGTATTCTGAACATGATGTCAATTGGCTTGTTTTTCGAGGTAGGTAAGTAGGTAGTTATTTAACATCGCATTGAAGCAGCACAATGGGCTATAGGCAACGGTCCGGGATCAATCCCCAAGGAAAACACCGAGGGCAGCAACACGTAGTTTTGAACCACGGTCAGATGACTAGGACAACACCTGAGCTGGCACCCCACTCTCCAAAATTCCACACGGACCACGCCAACGGGAAGACATTTGAGGCCACGGAAGATTTAACGTGCACCAGCCCCCGTGTACACGACAGTCTTTGGCTGGACCGAGGTTTGAACTTAAACTCTCCGGTTGCTAATCCGTTACTCTTCTAAATGGGCAATAGCGGCCCTTTAAGTACAGAAAGGACGTGCATAATATTGCACATTCTTTTATAAGCGTAAATAAACAATAACAATGGTGTTTATATTTGTATTTCTCATTGTGCTTTTAACCGGAAAGCTTGTTGCTCAAATTAGTTCTTAACCGGAAGTACTTTTTGTCCTCTGGTAGTTTATTTAAGTTTACACTGAAAAACCTTATGAGGGGCATTTTCTGTCAAGCTCTGGGGGTGGTCAAGGTTTATAGAAGGGAGTATAGGAGGGTTAATGTTCCATTAACCTTGATTGGGGTAATGTTTCTGCGGCGATACCTTTTTCCTGTACTTATTATGAACATGACGTCAGTTGGCTTATTTTTCGAATACGATTTCAGCAGTTCGCCAATAAAAATTCTAAAGAATAAATTTCAAATTGATGTATGATAGTTTATTTTGTCAAAACCAATTAGCTTAAGCACCAAAGGTCGCCAAAACAACGAT
The DNA here is from genome assembly GCA_933210815.1 of Meta bourneti. Classification (NCBI taxonomy): domain Eukaryota; kingdom Metazoa; phylum Arthropoda; class Arachnida; order Araneae; family Tetragnathidae; genus Meta; species Meta bourneti. Next base: position 46,320,038 of record OW119933.1, read on the forward strand.
AAACTTCATTTTAAGGTAACCCCGATATGTATCATACGAAAGCATTTGGACAACAGAAATAAAATCTTCGCAGATCGTCTGGTTTGTTTGTTTACACTGACAATCCTCATATTAATGGCGGCTTAATATCATTTAACGGCTGAAATAATTGCATGAGATCTGACTTTGATAGCGAATAGTTTAACTTGCATGAGATTATTCTTTGCATGCAGTAAGAGATTATGAGAGATTTCGTAATTTAAATAGTTTTTTCTGAAAAGGACGTTATGAATATTTATTTTGGGTTGTCTTTCAACATATTGAAGAAAGATTTGATTTCGTCATCCAAATCTTTCGTCTGTATCAAGTTTTAAGCTGTCTTTTTTCATAAAACTCTTCGACCGCATTTTTTTCGTGAAGAGTTTAATTGTTTTCCCTAAAGAGTCTCCAACCTATTTATCTTGGATTAAAAGAGTACCGATTGTTTTGCTAAAAGAACGGGGATTATCAATCCCCCTGCTATTTTCGTTCCTTTCTGTGCACTCAATTGCGTTTAATTTGTTATGTTGGGATTAAATCTCAGTTTGGTTCTTCCCTTTCTTATCTATCGACATAAGAATCCGTCTGTCTTGAAGATGATGATAAGCTGCAAAATGTAAGTTTTAGTACTGGATAACACAAAGCTTGAAGAAATAGTGTGTCATCAAGCGAGGAAGTTCTTACAACTTTGATTTCTTTTCCTTATATGAGATTTAGAGATACTTTAATGTTCTTGATAAATATTATTATTCAATTTTTATTCCATTGGGGAAAAGGAGACATTTATAAGAATCAAAAAGACTTGCCTTTTCAATTAATTTACTCAAACTTCTGCGTTTTACTTAATTGGTCTCTGAGCTACACGAGATTTCCGAGTACTGCTTTTACCCCATAATAAAACCTTGAATGACCAAATAACCACATTTATTGGGTGAACGAATCCATGTGGATTCTTTCAACCTTTAGAAAGATTCCTCTGCTTCTTTCCTGGGAAGTGAATCCTTTGGAAATATTCTGACGGTCCTTCCTTAGAATAGAATCCTTTGGAATTATTCTAATGTTCCTTTCTTTGGACTCTATATTTTGGTACACAATATGCGTACAACTTGATGTTGTGAATTGTACCCACCGATCTATAAATATTTGGAGTAACAATGCCTGACGCAGAGCGTAAATGAACGCCAGACTGTAACGATGCACTACTGTACATTTTTGGTACATAATATGCATACAACTTAACTTTGTGAATTCCATCCACTGGTCTCTCCAAAATTGGAACAGCAGTGTTTGGACGCAAAACGTATATCAGCATAAGACTCAAGGTCCAGTGCTACTCTACATTTTTGATATACAAAATGCGTACAACTTTGAGGAAAGTGGAGACACTTCCTGCAGAACCACCAATCCTTTTGCATGACAACTCTTGAGCGCATGTTGTCGTGACGTTGTGAATTTATCCACTGTCTCGAAAATTGAATCAGTAGTGTTCTGGCGCAAAGCATACATCAAGGCCAGACTGTCACGACGTAGTACTTCTGTATATTTTTGGTATTTTGCAGTACATCATTTTAAAGCATAGCTTCCCAAAGTGGTCGCAACTTCCCCCTGGGGGCGCTGAAAGAAATTAGGGAAGCTATGTTGTCCCCAGTGATAGTAAGGGGGAGTTAAGGGGCAAGAGTGGACAATAAGATTGCTAAAAAATTTGTCGCCTAAAAATGTTTTGAGCAGTCTTTATCAGAATTGCAATCATATGAGGAATTAATTGAAATATCAACAAATGAGGAGTTAACCCTCTAAATGGTTTCGACCATAGAGAAGATATAAAAGTAGAGTGAATTATGGCAACCTCTTTATGTCTGCATGATCATGTGACCAAAAACAGCAGTCACGTGATCCCTAGACTCTTTTTTTCAACGCGCATATAGTTTGCACATTCCTTCTTCCATGGCAAATGCATTGAAAGTGAAAGCTAACATGGTTTTATCGTGCTGTGCATATGGGTATAATTACAAATTTATTAAAGGTGGAAACATTACATTTAACAGGTGAGCGATTTACTTGCATTTTACATTTGTTTTTGTGTTTTTCAGTACCAATAATAAACCAAACTTTAAAAATTTGTGAAATCGTTCTCTGTCTTGGCGATTATTTTTTTGGCGCCAACTAGGATCACTATTCTTTCGTGTCTTACACAATAAAAATATTATGAATTGAAAAGATGAACTTAAGTACATACTTTAAATTATTTCTTGTTGAACAAAATTGTTTTGTATGCACCCATCTGTGGAATTACATATAATAATAATTAAAATAAAAGATAAATTTTGAAACTTTTAAGAATTATAAATAAAATCAAATCTATTTGTTCAAAATAGGATTAAATCATTTCATAAACCGTATTATAAATGTGAACCACATTTATGTGCTTTAGGGAACCTTTTTGTTTGTTTTAAAATATTTGTAAAATATTTCATAAGATTGTGCATTTGACATAATTTCCCTTGAACCTATAACCTTCTACTGGAATGGCGAAAAAATAAATTGCCGTTCTCTTATGTGAAAAAAAATAGCGCATGAACGGAAATAGAAATATTGTACCTGTTTTGACGTATTTTTATTCTTGTTAATGAAGCATGCAAATATAGCAAATTGGAAAAGCAAACAATTAGAGAAAGAAATAAAACTTCTTTTGTATTAATTCCGAACAATCCGCGTAGCTTGAAAGTTCCTTTTCTAGAATTATCTGTTTGACATCCTGATTTTTCTTGCTTCGTATTTAAACCAAACATTGAAATTTAATTATTTTCCACTTAAGTCAGTTTTATCTTTCTTTATATTTTTTAATCTTGAGATAAATGATACTGAATTAGATTATTTCTAACAATATTTGTGAACATTTCAATGTTTATATTGTTCTTTAACTCGATAAAAAAAGCGTGGTGGTGATAAAAACACATTCCATATCGAAATGAAATCCTTCACTCTCTTGTTTTCTACCTGAAAAGGGGACACTTTGATTTTTTCTCTTTAAATAGAGTATTTTAATGAATTAAGTATATTTGTGAAAATTTATGTACACAAAACATGCTCCTCAATTGAGCGAAACATTTATCTTCCACAATTGTTTAAGTTGAAATATTATTTCTTTAAAAACTTTAAATCTGTGATAACTTAAACTTTCAAGGTTCCATTCCTTAAAACAATAAAAATAATTTTGTATTTATGATTTTTAGAACTATAAGTAAAACAATTTATATTTACTCGTAATAAGAACCTGTAGAGATGTGTACCTACTAAAAATTCATTTATTCAGTTCTTATGTATTTAAAATTATTATTTTGTTTCATTTGTTAGTTTTCCTAAAGTTGAAGAAAGAGGATGGCTAGTAAATGGCTACATGTTTCTATGAGTTTTATTCAATGGATTTAAAATGTGATGAATAAGACAGTAAATTTTATAAGTTTACTGTTGCTTTTTTATCTTTCGTATTTATAAAATATTGATTTCACACACACAATAATTAATACAAATTTAATATTAAAAATCCAGCACAGAACTTTTGCACACTTAAAATTATAAAATTTGTCAATAGTTATTTACTTGAACAATTTGATAAATTTAAAATACATATATAGACACACAGGTGTAACTTATTTAGTTTTAGAATCAAAAATATAAAATTGGGTAAAATAGCTAACAATTTTAAGTACATGGTTTAACAAAGTTACCTTCCATCTTGTAAACATTATATGTATAACTTTTCACGCTAATAACGCTTCTATACGTAATTGTCCTAAAATAAATTTTCTTTTACAAAAACATAAGCAATTATATATCCATAATATAAATGAAAGCTTTCAGTGGTGACCCGGACTTGATTTGAGCACGCAACTTTATCTGTTTTCACTATTTTTATTTTATGCATCAGTAAAATATTTATTAAGGCAGTCATTTCTTAACTTGTGCATTTATTTTTCAATTTATTCCAACTCGTGTTAAGCTCATTAAGTTTAAAAAGGAAGTTAGAATTATTTTCTGCTATTAAATCTTTAAGATAATTTTCACAACACCTAATACAGTTGTTAAAGAAAATATATAATATATTGAATTAAAGATCAGATTTCGGACAACTATCTTACATAAAATTTTAACCAGTGACGATATACTTGTGAGCATCCCCTAACCCTTTTGACATTTTCTCTAAATCTACAATTGCAAAAGGTAATAAATAGAGCAGCGATAAATCAAACCAGCACTACAGGACCGATCTCGACTGCTGGCCTGGTTAACCTGTGCGGAGGACTGTATCTGGACTGCAGGCTGGTTAAGCCGATTTGGAGGATCAGGCCTGATAAAAAAATTTTTTTTTTGGAGGATTGTATCTGGATTGCAGGCTAGGTAAAATTATCCTGAGGGCCGTATCTGGACAGCGGACAGGTTAAACATATCCAGTATCTGGTCTGCTGTCCTAATAAACATATTTGGTTTACTGTATATGCACTGGGCCGGGTAAACCTGTCCGGAGACCGTATCTGAACTGCAGTCCTTATACAAATTTGGAGGGCCATATCTGGTCTGCGAGCAGGGTAAATATATACGAAGGGCTTATTCGGCTTGAGGGCCGGTTAAACCTGTCCAGAGGCCGTATCTGAACTCCGGGCCTGCAATCTATCTATTCACTACAACGTATTTATCTTACACGTACGGATTTTTGTTGTATACGTGCTAGTTAAACTTGATCCCAATGCGAACTTAAGCTAATTATATAACAGCTCAAATTGCTAAAAACATTAAAAAGTTACACAAATTCAATAAATATTGAGTAGTATGCACATTCGCATCGCCTAACAATGTTAAACCGTAACTGAAATTCAAGAACTATTCAGTATTATACACATTCACATCGCTAACTTTTTATAAGTAAATGTTATGTCGCCAAGTGAAGAGATAAAAAATCAAATCAATCAACCAAGCTGAATTTTCGCGTAACAGTCACGTGACTACTAGCGACATGTTGCTCCCACTTTTTTAATCTCTTCTCAATACGATGCTCAGTCTACTTATATTTCACGTCCATGGTTTCGACGAGATATCATGTTCATCAAGATCAGAACAATTTTGCTAATGACGAGATATATCGTCAAGATATTGCCGTTTTTGATAATGACGACGAGATCAAGATCTGGTCGTTTTCTTTCGAAAGACGAAATATCTAGTCATCCTAATCACGAGATATCTCGTCCATCAAGATCTGGTCAGTTTTACTGGAGACCACCACCAAGAGGGTTAAATTTCAAATGAAGAAACTGGTTCAGAGTTCTTGTTGCAAAAACAAATACCCACACTTTATCCTGGACTGTGGGCTGGGGTAAAAATTAATTTTGATTGCATTTCAGTCATCCTGTTTAGTAGAAAGTGGATTTAACGTGGTAATTAGTCTTTTAACTAGAAACAGAAATCGTGTTTTTGCGTTGACCTTAGAGATTTAAGGATGCTGTTGACGAAAATAGAATTTCATATTTACAAATTGGTAGCACAACAAAAAGCTCATCCTTCTCATTAGTGTTTGCGGATCTTTTGATCTTTTCCTTCGGGATTGATCCCGAATCGTCGCCAAGAGGCAGCCTGAGTTGCTCCAGTGCCACGTTAATTAAACTATCTATACCTACCCTCTCATTATGATTATTTTTAACTTTACTGATTTGATTGATATTAATGGCTAATAGCAGTGATCAATCTAGTGTTAATTTGCAATTTATTTTGTTATTTCATTTTAATAAAGAGCTTTATATTTTCAGTTGTAAGTTGTTTTATTCCAAATTAGCTTTTTGAAAGTCGAAAATTCCACAGATACAAAAATATTTTGCCGCGCTTCAAAAAATATTTGGCACAACCACACTTACAATTTATAATTAGTTGAGATTATGTTGATCTAGAGGTGGGCGTTGAAGAAATTGTCTTTTAAAGGGGACGTTGAGCTTAAAAGTTCTGTTGTATCCTTTTATAATTTCAGTTGAACTTTTTTATTTCCTAGCTAGCATTTTGCAATTCTAAAATTACAGTCACATAAATATTTTGATGCACTTCCAAAAATATTTGGCACAGCTACACTTGCAATTTATAATTAGTTGAGATTGAGTTTTCCAGTGATGTGGCTGAAAAAATTGTCTTTGAAAAGGGGCGTAATTAAAAAAATTTTGGGTAACCATGTTTTAAAACCTCAAGAATGCTTAATTGAAAAAAATTTCAACATCGATTTTTTGACGATTTTATTCTCCGGTACTTTTATCGCTGCAGATCAATGTCAGGTGAATGCGTGAAATCTATCCGAATATTGGTTTCTTTCATCCGATGTCCAATTTCACCCTATAAAATGATTTCTCTTCCGTTCTGCAAGGGTCAGGATTCCCGTCATAAATGAAATAAATCTCCTTAGGGAGAATCGTGTGAAGTAGAGCATTGTAAGGTGAGAGACCCCGTGACTTAATGGAGTTTGGGGACCGAGACATTCTTTCGCATCTCTTGCATGACAATCTCGAGTCTGCTATCTTTTCTAAGGAAAGGAAGCTCCCGCTAGAATCAATTTGATATGTGGAAGAAACTTGTTAAAGGCGAGATAAGAAGATTGCCAGGGACTTCACGACCCTGCTGATGCATGATCATTATCGGCTTTGGTAGCATTCGAGATTCTTTTTCCGTTTGGGAAAAAGAGGTGTACATTTATCGATTGAGCGTCGCTTTTATTTTAAACTTTCTGACGTTTCATGAGTTATGGAATAGTTACGAAGATTGTATTTTCCAGGAATTTTTTGGCTAGTATTTGTGTATTGAGAGCTCTATAAACTACTTCATATAATTAGACAGAATACTTCATATAATTACACAGAATACTTCATAGAATTACACAGAATACTTCATAGAATTACAGAGAATACTTCATAGAATTACACAGATTACATCACAAAATTGCACAGAATACTTCACAGTACTTCAGAACGCCCTTGCTGATGCATGATCACTATCGGCTTTGATTGCATTCAAAATTCTGTTTCGTTTGGGAAAAATAGGTGTACATTTATCGATTGAGAGTCGCTTTTATTTTAAACTTGCTGACGTTTCATGAGTTATGGAATAATTACGAAGATTGTATTTTCCAGGAATTTTTTGGCTAGTATTTGTGTATTGAGAGCTCTATAAACTACTTCATATAATTACACAGAATACTTCATATAATTACACAGAATACTTCACAGAATTACACAGAATACTTCACAGAGAATTACACAGAATACTTCATAGAATTACACAGAATACTTCATAGAATTACACAAAATACTTTGTAGAATTACACAGAATACTTCACAGAATTACGCAGAATATTTCACATTACTTCAGAACGCCCTTGCTGATGTATGATCATTATTGACTTTGATAGCATTTGAGATTCTTTTTCCGTTTGGGAAAAATAGGTGTACATTTATCGATTGAGAGTCGCTTTTATTTTAAACTTGCTTACGTTTCATGAATTATGGAATAATTACGAAGATTATATTTTCCAGGAATTTTTTGGCTAGTATTTGTGTATTGAGAGCTCTATAAACTACTTCATATAATTACACAGAATACTTCACAGAATTACACAGAATACTTTACAGTAGTTCACAACGCCTTTGCTGATGCATGATCATTATCGGCTTTGATAGCATTCGAGATTCTTTTTTTTTGTTTGGGAGAAAGAGGTGTACATTTATCGATTGAACGTCGCTTTTATTTTAAACTGACTGATGGTGCATGATTATGGAATAGTTAAGAAGATTGTATTTTCCAGGAAATTTTTGGCCAGTATTTGTGCATTGAGAGCTATATAAACTATACTTCGTGGAATGTCTTGCATAATTTTTGTGTTAGGAGTAAGAAGCGCGATATAAACTGCACGTCTTACATAAGTTCTGAATTACGGAATGGATGCGAATATCATATTTTTTAGGAAATCTATATTTCAGTATTTCTGCATTGAGGGGAACAAGAAGCGTTATAAACGATATTTTAAAGAACACCTTGGGCGTAAGTTTTGTATATGAGGAGTTAAGAAGCGCGAGATGGAAGGGTATAAAGTTATATAAGTTCTGAATTACGTAACAGTTTCAGAGATCGTATTTTGCAGGAGTTCTATAGTTCAGTATTTCTGTTCTATGTGGAGTAAGAGGCGTTTAAAACTGTACTTTAAAGAATGTCTTGTGCAAGTTTCGTGTATGGGGAGTAAGAAGCGCATGATATAAACTGTACTTTAAAGTTATATAAGTTCTGAATTGCGGAATGAAACGATCGTGTTTTCCAGTTTTATGGTTCAGTATTTCTGTTTCGTGATGAGTAAGAGGCGTTAAAAACTGTACTTTAAAGAATGTCTTATCTAAGTTTTGTGTATGGGCAGTAAGAAGCGCACGATAATAAACTGGACTTTTAAGAAAGTCTAGCATAGGTTTTGAGTGGGAGAGTAAGAAGCGAGTAATTTGAACTACTTTTTAAAGAATGCCTTTTGCATAAGTTCTGAATTAAGGAATAGTTGCAAAGATCGTATTTTCCAGGAAATTTATAGTTCAGTATTCTGTATTGTGAGAGAGTAAGAAGCGTCATGAACTGTACTTTGAAGAAAGTCTTCAGGAATGTCTTTCATACATTTTGTGTATGGGGAGTAAAAAATGTTTTATAAACTTCTTTAAAAATATCTTGCATGAATTCCGAATTACTGAATAGTTGTAAACATTGATTTTTCTAGGAAATCTGTATTTCAGTATTTATGTGAAATTATAAACTGTTCTTTAACGAATGCCTTTTTTGCATGCGTTCTGAATTACGGAATAGTTGCGAAGATCGTATTTTCCAGGAAAGAGTTTATTATTTTTGTTTTGCATAGACGCACTAAAACTTGAAGAATGTCGAAGTTTATAAAATTTCCAATTGCTGAAATTTGCCTTCGAGAAGAGTTGCGATATATTTTCTTTTACCCAGACTAATTTATCTCAAGTCAACCAGTTTAATTTCTCCCTACGTAATTAGTTTCCTAAGAAAATATATTTCCCCAAACTTTTTCACTTAAAATTTTATTCATAAAATGCGGTAAAGATAGCGATAATCATTAAACCTCGGTTGAAGGGTTGAACACTTCAGGCGTAATTTGGCTGTAACACAATCTCTAACAGGCACCCCTAAAGCTTTTGTGTGAAAACACACGATTAATTATAACTTTATTTTCCTTCTAGCTTATTCGTGAATTATATTTTCTATCTGAAATGAATCTAAGCTCGGTATTTCCAAATTAATCAGTACGGTTACTTAAGGGTTTCAATATGAACAGCTGCCTTATCTTCAAACAGTAAAAACAGAATAATATTCTTTTTAGCACTTAAATTTACCAACAAAATGTGTTGTCTTTTGAGCTTAAAATTCATATTTTATAAATTAATTTTATTGTTAAAAAATTGCTCAGCATTACGCTACTTTTCTTGGGTATATAAATTCTCTACAGTGCTACGCTGCAAAGTATATTTATTTGACCATTTCCATGTGAAGGAGTAAATATCATAAACTGTATTTAAACCCTCTTGGTGGTTGCCTTGACGAGCTCTCGTCATTAGAAAAACCATTAGCAGATCGATGGAAGAAATATCTGATCATTAGAAACGTTCGCGCGTGCTTATCTCTATGACAGTTGTTGGCGCTACTCCTTAATTGGCGTAACTTTTCATGTACTTGGCAAGCGCGAAGAACGTTGCCAACTACTCAGTTAGTGATTGATCTCTTGGCGCGATAAGACGATATCGCCAGCGTTCCGTTCCCGGAACCATTCTTTGTGTATCTTAGGATAGTAAACTCTTTTGTGTATTTAGGATAGTACATCGCTTTCTTTGTACTTAGGATAGTACATTAGTCAATATAAATAAACATAATTACAATTCACTAAAGTTTGTATTTTTGAATGAGTCCTTGACAAGAAGAAAAGTGACCAGATTGTAATCTCGTTATTATAAAAAAATCGGCAATATCTTGAAGGCGATATACCTCGTCATTAGCAAAATTGGCCAGAACTTGATGGACGAGATATCTCGTCGAAACCACTTGGAGGGTTAAGGAATATCCAAATATTTGTTTGACCATTTCCATGTGGGGAGTAAGAAACATTTCAAACTGTACTTTAAAGAGTATCTTGCATAAGTTTTGCTTGTATGGGGTGTAAGAAGCGCTTTATAAACTGTATTTTAAGGAATTTTTTTGCATTAGGTTTGTATTGAATTTTTTTAAAATTTATTGAAATCAGAAAATTGGAATGAAAATGAATGTACTATTCCTGACATAAATGACTACATAGGCATTGATAACAACGCTGCAGTAAGTTCTCAAGCGACCCTAAAAGATTTGGTTACGGAATTTTTAGAAGGAAAGCTTTAAAGTGTGTGCGATGAAAGGGAAAACGAGAAAATTCTTTAAACCTAATAAAACGTACGTTCTTGAAGCCTTAGTAAGCCTTCGGCACTATCTTATGTCAGTTCAAGGTACCACAGGTGAGGAATTCAAAGCACTACATGTTTTAGAGAAAAAATTCATTGTATGACACTGTTCATTTCAATCAAAATAAGACAAATACTTAACATTATAATACGTGAAGCAGTGTTAAAGTTTAAGGAATATTCAAATAAAGCTCATAAGAGACAAAGTTAATTTTTTGCATCATTTAAGTAATTTTTAATACTTTCATTAGTTTATATTATTGTTATGAATATCATGATAAATTAAAAATAACTCTCTGTACGTCACGAGATTTAGGAGTTGTGTCGTATTGCTTTTACCTCAAAACATACTTAATGACTATAACTATTGGGTGAAAGAATCCATAGATACTTTCAACCTTTAGGAAGATTTTATTGGTCTCTTTCTTAGAATAGAATCCGTTGGAAATGTTCTATTGTTCATTTCCTTAGAGTAAAATATCTTAAAATTATTCTATTGTTCCGTTCCTTGAAAATGAATCTTTTGGAAAGATTGTATTGTTTCTTTCCTTAGAATATAATCCTTTACAATTATTCTATTGCTACATTCCTTGGAAGTGAATCCTTTGGAAAGATTATGTTCGTCAAGGTAAAACTGATTAGAAGTCATGAAGAGAAGACTACAGATGCAAGGTGGAATTATGCGCGTGAACCCCTCAGAGGGTTAACATGGTAATTATAGGAATGCATATTGAGTGAATTCTATGGTTACTCCGCTTAAGCCGTCAAAAGTTTTTGGTCCCTTGAGGCACAACTAATCGAGGTTTCACTGTATCATGTACTCAAACCTCCTAGTGGTTTCGACAACATACCTAGTCCGTCAAAATCTGGTCAAGTTTGTCAATGACGAGATATCTCATCAAGATCTCATCTGTTTTGTTAATAACGAGATACATTGTCCTAACAAAACTGCCTTATTACTCCAAGGGAATGAAGATCCAAGAGGAAAAGGGCTTGTATCAGAGGCTGGCCACTACAAGGCAGTTTTCTAAGCGAAGGTGAATCACCAGGAGAGTTAAATACAGCTGTAACAATTGCCAACTGAAAAAGTTACATTTGGAGACACTGCATTTTGATTAGGACGTCAATGGGGAAGAGAGCATATAAAATACGTTTCCAATATCGAGATGATATGATCAATGGAGAAACGAAGAGAAAAAGATTTTTTTTAAACAAACTTAAAGTATAAAATCTATTATTTTTCAGATCACCGGAGAATGAAAATCGGTACAAAATATGTTATATAACTTGGAATAAATTTAAGTTTTAAAAGTAATTCTAACGTATATCCAATCAATTCTCACAATATCAGAAAAAAAGACTGCAATATTATATATCATAGGCTTGCTCGTGGGGTTAAAGACAAATAATATTTTGTAAGACTACAGTAAACATTTAAGCAGGATTTAAACTGTTAAGAGAAAGTCCCAAACGAGATAGTTGGCTTATAGCTCTAATTGACGTACAAAGTCTGCGAAAGGATTGAAGATAGTCTTGAACTTACCAAGAGTTTTTGTTATACGATTTTTCTAAGTCAACGTTTTCGTTACAATAGATTTAAGAGCCTTTGAGTCTTGTTTTCAAACTTGAGAAACGGATGATCGAGGCTTAAAACTACTTGAAACCTGCTTCACTGGTAATGCAACAAAAGGGTTTGGATTTTGATGACCTAAAAATTAATTTTGTATATGGCCGTCAATTAAAAAAAAGGCCAATTAGTAAAATTCGTGCCTCTCTTAATAATGGTGAAGATGTTACCTGGTAGATTTCGATGGAAAATTTCTGAAATGTTTCAATTATTAGTTGCAATTAATTATGTTAATAATTAAAAATTTATTAGTGAACATTGAAAAATCGCAAAGAATTTTTCATCCAAATCTACCGAGTAACGCTTTTTCACCTCAATGAAGTGAAGAGTAAGTATTACTCATTGGTATTTTTAATTAAGGGGTCGCATACAAACTTAATTTTCGGGCAATCAAAATTCAAGCCTTAATAACAAATAATTTTTCTTTTGTATTAATTCTCAAGGGGATGTGAGACATCTTGCTTCCAACCTCCTTGAAACGGTTAAAGTTAAATGTATAAATATTCTAAGCATATAAGTACACTATACTGAAAAAATTCACCAGACTTGTGCTCCTGATGGTACGTATTTAACATTCTAAATATGGATATTTAGGGATAATAAAGTGACTGCTACTTCAGTGTTCAGATTTTGGTATGAGGGCTGTTCAATAAAGAATGCTCATAATTTTTTTAAAGGTGATTAAAAAATCAAGAAAAATAAAATTCATATTGCATGTGTAGTGGAATAAGTGGAGAATAGATGGCGCGAGTTTCATGGTCATGACGTCACTGCTGCGGCCTTGGCAGCCGGCCAAGTACGCCTAGTTTTACTTTCGCCTACGGCAAAAATGGAAAAATGTTTGTGCGCGGTGGGTTCCGAGACTGCTCATTCCCGAACAAAAGGATGTGCGTGTGGAGGTTTGTTCGGAGTTGAAATCAAGGCTACAAAATGATGGAATGTTTCTTTTGAAAATTATCACTGCTGATGAAAGTTGGCTTCATCATTACGACCCTGAGTCCAAGCAACAGAGCTCTGTGTGGAAGTCTCCTTCATTACCAACACAGAAGGCGAGAGTGGTTGCTTCTGCTGGGAAAGTTATAATCATATCATTTTTCGATATTCGAGGAATGGTGTATCAGCATGTCGTACCACCACATACAACTGTAACTGGAGAATACTATAGAGATGTACTGAAAACCCTCCAAGGCCACATCCATCGCAAAAGGCCCCATTTGAAAGCAACAGGATGGATGCTACGCCATGATAACGCAAGGCCGCATATTGCAACGTTGTTGAGTATCTTTCAAAAATCAACGTCACGTGTGTTCCCCATCCTCCATATAGTCCTGATGTAGCACCATGCGATTTTCTTCTTTTCCCCGAATTTGAAGAAACACCTCCGGGGAAAGCGTTTTTCATCATCACAGGCAGTAGTGGAAGCTACGGAGGCGATTTTGAAGGACCTGTCTAAAAATGGCTTCCAGTATGTGTTTGAAGACTGGAAAAAAGGTTTGATAAGTGCATTGCATGTAATGGGGAGTATTTTGAGAAAGACCATCAAAATTTGGAGGACTAGTACAGATAATTTTTTTATCAATTTATGATAATTCTTTATTGAACAGCCCTCGTATATATATAAAACATTGCACATTTCTATAGGACATTCCTTACTTAAATTTCAGTCTATACTCACTAGTAGTTAACTCTGTAGTTACCTATGTGGATGTGGACTCTGAAATTGAAAATTTAAATTTATAGTCAGACCCCTAAATATATGCTATGTTTTGTTTCTACTCCAGGTATCCGGTGACTTTTGACAGAACAGTGTTTGTCATGTCTAAAATATTTCCCTTTAATTTCATAGCAATTCACTTAGTATTATATTAATTTCATCTTTTGTTTCCTCTTTCTCGCGCGCACTCCTTTGAACCCTCTCATTTGAATATTGCTGTATTAGCGTTGTTTGTAAATCTTTTCCAAGCTCTCTTCAGTTACATTCATTTTAGATATCTTTTTCTAGCCGTTGACCATCATCAAGAAAGGAGCTCAAAAGTCGAGATACCTCCTGTATCTGGGCCTGAACCCACAATTCGATTCACGAATGCAAGTTATAGTTTCTTTAATAAATGATCCAGTTTACATTTAATCATGTCTTATTTTTAAGCACGATATATATTAACCCTCTTGGTGGTTGTCTCGATGAGGTATCTCGTCATTAGCAAAACTGATCAGATCTTGATGGACTAGATATCTTGTCATTAAAAGAAAACTGAACAGATCATAAAAAATCGTAGATGGATCATAGAACAGATCATAAAAAATTGCCAATATCTTGATAAGGTGATACTTCGTCGTTAGCAAAATTGGTTAGATCTCGATGGACGAGATATCTCGTGAAACTACTTGGAGGATTAAGGCTGCTAAGGTATAAGGTATATAAATATTCTCTCATTTGATATTCTGTTGTCTAGAAGTGTTCTAGATGAGCAGTGAGACGCAAAGGGCTTCACAGTCTTTACAAAACTAAAAAGCTAAAATTTTGTGTGCAAAATTATATAAGGGGACAATTTTCATCCTTAAAGCTCTTTTTTTTTTTAAAAAAAAGGTGTATTTAGCATAGCTCTTAAAAGGGTTAAAATCCCCGTGTTGTACTTCTGTGGTACATGGGGAGTTTGCCTTTGTTCAATAAAAAAAGGTTAAAATATTTGTAACTATTAGTAGGACTTCCAAAAATATTAGATGAATATGTGTGTTGGATTATTTTTTGGTTCGTTATGATGTATGGTAAGAGCTTTCAAGGACGAACACGTTTGTTTTCACAGTAGACGGGATATAACAATTACCTGATAAGCACAATTAGCATTTACATGAAACGAAAACGTAGGGATAACATTACAGAGCAGGGGACAGCACGCACACCCTGTCCCGATCGCTAATATGAAGTCTACTTCTACCTCCCCACTCTTTTCTCCCCACACCCCTCGGCAGCTCTTCAGTTACAATTAGGGGTGGTGATCCTCTTAGAGGGGACCTCCCTTCCGAAATTGGACACAAAGGCCCAACGACCTTCAGGCCATACAAAAGGTTGAATTATTTTTGTTTCGTAATGATGTATGGTGACATATTAAAAAGAGAGATTTTCACGGACGAACATGTTCATTTTCATAATAGAAGAGAACCTGACAATCACCTGACTGACACAATTAGTATTTTCATGAAACGAAAAAGCAAGGATAACATGACAGAGCAGGGGATAGAATTCTTTTCTCCCCACACCCCACTACAACCCTTCGGCTACTGTCAGGGGATCTCACAATGTGCAAACATCGACAAGCCGTCCGCTCTTCTCAAAGCATTTATTTGATTAAAAAAATGATTTTTTATCTTTGATAATATTTTTGTAATAAGATTGTCCTTCCCTCCTCATTCTTTGCTCCCCACACCCCATTGCAACCTTTCGGCTATAGTTAGGAGTTATATCGCAATCCGCAACCTTCAACAAGCCGACCGCTCTTCTCAAAACATTTGATAAAAAAAAAACGATTTTCGCTCCTTGATAATATTTTTGTAATAAGATTAACCTTCCCCTCCGCATTCTTTTCTCTCCACACCCCACTGTAACCCTTCGGCTACTGTTAGGGGTGAACTGACAATGTGCAAACTTCAACAAGCTGTCCGCTCTTCTCAAAACATTTTATTTATAAAACTGATTTTCTCTCCTTAGTAATATTTTTGTAATAAGACTGTCCTTCCCTCTGCATTCTTTTCTCCCCACTGCAACCTTTCGGCTACAGTTAGAAGTTATATCGCAATGTGCAAACCTCAACAAGCCGTCAGCTCTTCTCAAAACATTTTTTTCTTGATAATATTTTTGTAATACGACTGTCCTTCCCTTCGCATTTGGGTTTGGATGACCTAAAAATTAATTTTGTATACGGCCCCCAATTAGAAAATGCCCTTAAGAAACGAATTATCCCTTGATGAATATTCTAATGTAAATTATTTATTAAACAGGCGAAGATTCAAAAGTGTCTTTTATTGCAAACGCAATAAGAACGGATGGGTGTAGGGGTGAATCCATCAAATTCAGGCAATAAAAAATAAAATGTTCGCCTCACCACCTTCGATTTTTTTTAAAATTTAGTATATGGTGGGCAATGGCGTATATGTTAAACTATGCCCTGTTTACTTTTTGCAAAATATTTTTTTTCATGGAAATAAGACCCTTTAAAAGGCGGTCAAAAATATTCAACTTTACTTTTCAAGAATATTGCATGGCACTTAAAATTTCGCTACGCTTAAACTATTAAAGAAAAACTTATTTTGTTTCTTGGTAGTGATACTTAAATGTACTAGTTTGTAATAATAAGTAAAAGTATTTTTTAAAATTAGATTAGGAGACTTGTACAAGTTCATTAGAATATTTTTAATGTAGTTTCCTATATAGCTAATGCAGTTTTTCAAAGATTGATTTTTAATAGCCTTTAACGTAAGATTCATATCGAAATTTCAACCGCTAACGCGCGCTCAACGAACGGGGCCAACGATATTCCTCCACTAATAAGTAAGCGCTCGAATCTCCCCAAACCAGCAGCTCAAGCACCTTTTTCGATGCGATATTTTAACATGATTTACTATTTCTCTATATATATATATCAATAAAGTGTATCGAACTAAGTTTTTTGATAATCTTATAATTCTACTATTAATAGTTTTAAAAAAGAAATCAGCCAAAAACTCTACTTCTAATTATTTACGGGGAAATGTTTGGACTGCATATTGCTTGAGGATTTAGTTTGCATTAAAATTTTCACTTGGTAATAATATAGCACCTGCTGCAACAAATTATAAAATAAAGTTACAAGATATACTATTCTGTGGGTTCTAGGAGTGTTGATTATTTCCATTCTACAAACAGCTTCTTTTTTATCCATCCAGCTGTTCACATGGGGAAGATTATTTATATAGTGAAAGAGTAACTTTTTAATGTACCAGTCATCATCTTTGATTAAAACTTATTCCTATACATTTTAAATCATTTAGTATATAATACTCGTTTATTCTTAACCACCTAACGCATTTACCCGTGTTTGACACGGGCAAAAGTTACTGGCAAATTTGCACATGCCCGTGTCTCACACGGGCGCTCTTGTATCTTGCGTTATTTTATTTCTAATGCCCGTCGGAGATCCGTTCTAGTAAAAATAGATAGGCTAGATTAAACTTATACCAAAAATGGCATAAACTTGTTTATCATAGATGATTTACCACTTATTTATAGATGGATATTAAACTTATTTACCGTAGATGGCACCACTATGCACCATTTTTCTTGTGTAAACCAAGTGGTGCATTTTGATGATTAGCTATAAGTTTGTTAGGAATTCTTTGTTATAAAGCAGTTGTCTGGTGTGGAAAAGGTAATATATCCATTTTTATTACGTTAAATATCATAAAAGTAAACAGTTAACCATAAATTAATTTTTACTAAATGTTTTTATAACTTGTTTAGAAAAAGTTATCTGATAATGAGCGACTCTGACGATTTTGAATATGCCAATTTATCAGAAAGTTTCAGCGATGAAAGTGATGATCTCTTGAGTGATGGAAGTGAATCTGAAGTTAATATTTTATTATTATTAATATTTTGAAATTCAAAATAAACATGTAATCAAATCGTTTACACTTTGTATAATAATTTTTTTATAACTTTTACCCCACCCCCGCAACTGAAATTGCAAAAAATAACTTACACTATATCTATATATATATATTCATTTTCTGTCAAAAAAAACTCTATAATTTTTTATCAGTTTTTCCGAAAAAAACTCGTGCTTTAAGTGGTTAATTCATTCTTGGATTTGGGTACAATCATTCTGGGATTTTGTGAAATTAATCTCTCAAACAAATCTATATAAGCAAAAAGCAATTTCATGGATTCAGAAGAGACAGATAAATTTAATTATGCCTTTTTATGGAGGGAGGCACATGAAAATTTTCCTGCAACATCAAAAATAGTTTTTAAATAACTAACAAGTTCACTCTTGTTAAAAGTTTTACTATGCTTACATATGACAAAGTCGGCCTCTTGTCATACAAAAAAACCCGATCTAGTATTGTGACATGAGAGTGCAACTTTTGAAGAATCGATGATGATTGAAAGTAAGTTTACAGAGGCTGTTCGGACATTTTTTGAACGATTTTGATGAGCTGTAAAAAAATTGTATGCTACGAAAGGATTTTATTTTCACAGCCAGTTAAATAGTTAAAGTATAACTTATCGTCTGCTAACTCAGAGTTTTGTTTACTTTCAAATGGCGCTTTTAAATAAGCAATGGATGGAAGGCTATGTTTCCGCTCTTTCCGAAGAGAATTATGCTTATTCAATTATTCAAAAACGCTGTAAAAGTCATGGTTTTCGATATCTAAAGGTACGATAAGTAATATTATTAATGAGAAAGGAAAAACGTAAAACTAACAATCAGTAGAACTGCATCAGGGTAAAGCAAGCAGCCACACATCTAAATCGACAATTAAATTCTTGGAAAAAATGGAACAAGAAACTGGTATCAAGTCAGTACCCTTTACTGATATTCCTGCTAAATCTCCAGATGTTTCACCTATGGACTTTTGTGCTTTTGGACTTTTAAAAAGGGCATTATCGAAACGTCGACCGAAAACCATTGAAGGACTGGAAAACTGTGGAACAAGAATGGGACAAAATACCACTGTCGATACTACAAAAATCATTATTATCATGGAAATTAAGGTGTAGAAAGATAGTTAACAATAAGGGCTATCAAATGGAACATTTAAAACACAAAAATTTCATGTAAAAAATTGAGCTTCAGTACATTAAAATCGTTCAAAAAATGTCCGAACAGCCTCTGTATATATGAAGCTGTATTTAGTTATGAATTGCATTAGTGAAGTTCAACATTGAAATAGTCATTTATTCAGGCATCCGTTGAATGCTTTCTTGAAGTTTTATGTGGCAGAAAGGACAGATTAAACACTTTCGCCGAATTTAACGAGGGCCGCGGTGGCCCGGTTGGAAGAGTAACGAACTCGCAACCCTTCGGTTCCAGCCAAACACCGTCGTGTACAAAGGGGGCTGGTGCACGTTAAATCTGTCGTGGCCTCAAATGTCCTCACGTTGGCGTGGTGTGGAAGTTTGGAGAGTGGGGTGCCAGCTCAGGTGTTGCCTCGTCATCTGACCGTGGTATTGTCCTCGGATCTTTCCCTTTGGGATTGATCCCGGACCGTCGCCAATGGCCCGTTGTGTTGCTCCAGTGCGACGTTAATTGAAATACCCCCGAATTTAACGAATCTCTCAATTTATTTTAATTAATATTTTATTTAACGTAACTAATATTCCAATTAGCAACTTTTCTTATGGTTTTAAATAAAGAAAAATTTATATCATTATTTTATCTGCGATTTTAAATATTACTGAGCTTCTGCATTTTTCTTATCTATGCAGTTTTAGAATTGTTTTATGTGAGGATTTATAAGGAGCTATGTTTTGTGCTATTAGTTTCAATACTGTTCAAATGTTTTAAAATAGTTAAGGAATTTAGTAATATTTTAAATATATAGTTTATTACTCTGTCCCTTTTTATCAAAACAATTACTGAATTTTTAAAATTTGGTTTTGTAGTGAGATGAGTAGCAAAATTATATGTTCGGGAAATTCTGTGTACATGTATAATATATCATTTTGTAATAGATAATTTATTCAAATTAAGTAAATACTGTAAATTATTATTCATATTATTCGGTTAAAGTTGAGTAAAAAGGTTTTTTAAGCAAATACACAGAAAGCGTAATTCTCACTTGTTGAAAAGGAATCCTGATTTAATTTAAGGATTTTGAAAACCTTTTCGTCCTTTAATAAGGAATTTGACAAGCGCAAGGGGAATTTGAAGGTATTTCATTCATTTTTCTGATCGCGATGGGTTTTCCGATCAGGGTCATTACTCAAAATAATTTATTTAAGCTTAACTATTCAAAAACTGCAAAAAGAGTGCTCAAGCATTCTGATTGCATATTTATATAGAAACTTAGAAAAAAATAATCAGGTTTTTAAAAGATGGCTTTTTTGAGAAAAATTAATTTAAAATTGATCAAATTGAAAAATTCATGTTTCCAATAATATTTACAAACTACTAATGAAATTAGTATCAATAGTTGCTCCAAAGTCTTACATTTCTTTTGAAAAAATGGATTATCATAAATACTTTAGGAGGTATGCGATTTTTAACTAGGTGATATACTCTAAGAAAAATAAATTTTAATTTGTGACGTCACATGCACAGCCCTGTATCTCGAAGAAAATTTTTTTCGAGATTATAAAAACATGTTGATTTAAGGTGTCCCAAAATGTACCTGTATGCAAAATATTCGATTCGAAGATGGTGAGTTAAACAGCCAACCTGGATTTGAATGGATTCAAATCCATTGGCTAGGATTGTGGTAGGTGGAAACGCGTCAAAGTTAACATCGGGAAATGCATTATTAGACATTTTTGTTTGAAATTAGAAGCATATAACGCTGTTCGGCAGCCTAATATTTCAGAAGATGTATAAGTGCACGCCCAACTCACCCCTCAGGAACGGCCCCGACTATTAGAAATATTAAGGATGTGTAAAAATTCTAAACATCCTGGTTTCAAAGTTCTTTCAATTTCCAAATTAATACCAGGAAATACTAAACATTCTTCAGACTTCAATTACACATTTAAATTGCTTTAAGGAATATTAGTTCTTTTTGTCGACAGAAAATGCAGTCTACAAGAGCATGGTAGCTCAGAAATCTGAAACTCCAAGAGGTTTTTTAAAACGAGATTATGAACTCGGCACCCAAAAAACACGATCCCACATTTCTTCACGTTGTAATGGACTTTTTATTCGCCATTTTTATTTATGCTACTTTTCTTCATTATTGCAGGGGGATTTGAAATGAAATTAGGTTTTGGATAGCTCTTTTTCAGAGTGTCATCGCAGTAACGTAATGAAATGAATGTATTAGGCCATACATTCTTTCATGAGTACGGAAGACAAAAACTATGAGAACGATGAAATACTTCCGGGAAAAGGAAGACTGCTCCGCTCCTGGTAATTGTGAACTATTTCATTAAACGGGGCATTTAATTGACTATAAGACTTTTTGTCCATTGTAGTTTCTAATATTCTATTTGTCTTACCCTTGTTTCCTTAAATTACGAATTAGTATTTTTAATTAAGAGGACATTGGACTTTCAAAACAAACTTTTAAAGTTGTGTTCCGATTGTTATAAAATTCCTTCAGATTATTCGTTTTCCACTAAAAGATTTTTATACGAAGTTTGGTCCAAGAATATGAAGTTGTGGGAAAATTATTACTAAATACGTGGTAAATTTTTTTGATATAAGAACAAAAATTGATAGGTAACATTCACCCTGTTTCAAAACTAGTAAACACGATGAATTTCTCATTTGTATAGATATACACGGTAGGTTAAAAGGATTATCTAAAACAGTTTAAGTAAATCTAGAAAAACTAATGCGCGGGAAATTCGAAATCAGAAAAATCGAAACATCTCAATCCGAGAACGACGAGTTTTTGTAATAGGCCTATCATACTAATCTACCATACGTTGCAATCTGTAATTCCATCAAAAATTATCGCAATTGGAAAATTATTTTTGCTATCTATAGAGTTGATATAAATTAATTATTAAACTAAAAATGAAATAATCGATTTTGAAAGTCCACTGTCCTCTTAAAATAAATTAACATCTACTTATTTTAAAGGGAAAAGTTTTCTTATTGCATAGAAAACTAAATATGATGTAAATTTTGCACTTTAGAGCTCAATAAATAAAATGAAATGACCTGAAACTTTCGTACTTATATTTATGAATCTTTGAATATATTTCTTTAAGTATTATAAATCTGTGACCTTAAAATCCCATCACCTCTTCTTTAATAGATTAATTGTTATTTTCTCCTTTCTTTCATCATTGCCACTCCCATTTTCAATCCTCTCATTTGAATATTGCTGTCTCAGCTATAATTGGCAATTCTCCATTGTCAAATAAGGCTCGATAGTGATTTCAAATCCATACCACAATATTTTACCAGGCTCTCTTGATTACTTCTACAACCTCGTAGACATAACGTGTTAAAAAATATTTTTCCCCTAGCCATGACCATCGTCGTGTAAAGAGCTGAGACCAGCTGCCTGTAGTAACGAAGTGGGGATACACAACTTCAATGTTTGACACAAGACTGAAGACCAATCACTTTGATAAAAGGATATATTTAAAATTCAATGTCTTGCTTTAAGCATCATATGTATTAAATCAATTATTTACTTGATTTTCAAATGAATTTGATTGTTTTCTGAATTTTATTTTACTCACTTTAAAACAAATTCAGATGAAGTTATTTACATAATTTTATTTTTCATTGTAATGAAAGTCGCCTTATGTTCATTTTAAAAGTATTTAAGTAATTCTACTATATCCTATTATCTATATTTTGATCTATCGATGAGCTGCGAACTGTCAACTCATAGAAATCTTCATACTAACAATGGCTTGTTCGCTCAGTTTGAAAATGTATTTGTTTGTAAGAATATGATTCAGAGATCATACTCTTTTTCTAAATTTTGATACTTATTTTAAAAAAAATTTGACATAAATTTATTTGAATAATTTTATATTTCTCGAAATATTTTCATTGCAACCAAGAAATAAATTTATGCTAATTTAAAAAATATACTTAAGTAATTCTACTACATCCTGTTACCCATCTTTCGATGAGCTTGCGAACAGTCAGCTTCTTCAGAGAGAAGTTGAAGAAATATTTATACTGCCAATGGTCTGGTCATTCAGTTTTCAGATGTATTTGTTTACAAGAATGTGATACAAAGATTATAATCTTTTTCTGAATTTTAATGTACTCACTTTTATAAGAATTGACATGATGTTATTGGTAAAATTTGATTTTTCCCGAGGTATTTTCATTGTAATCAATGAAGTCACCTATGCTTAGTCTTAAAGTATTTAAGTAATTATACTACATCCTATTTTCTATCTTTTAATGTATCGATCCGCGGTTAGGAGGCAGCTCTGAAAAAAATTTTATGCTGGCAATGGCATTTTCATCAAAGTTGGTGAATCCTTTATTAAATTGCACTCTTTTGTAAAGTTAAATATTTTAGTATTCCTTTTATGCTCCCATCAATGCCTCTTTATAACATTTAATACCATGTCGAACAATTGTCATAATTTTATAGTTGTTTGTGCGTTTAAAATAAATATCCGAGTTCAAATTTTTACTATTGAAAAAGTTAGATATGTATTGAATTTTATAAATTTTAAAGATCTAGGACCAACTGCTTCGAAAATTAACTTAAACTTATACGAAGTGAAGGTTAAAAAAGGCTTCAATATTTTTGATATTTTAAGCGGGTGACTGCATTGAAAAATTCATGTCTTTTTTATGTCTCAAACCAGAAGTTTTTCATTCGTAAAATTTCAACGAGATTCAGTGCTTCATAAATCACCCATGACATCTAGAGAAAACATTGGGTTACAGACAAAAGAAAGTGATTCTATTGTTGCTAGGATAATCTATCATCCTGAAGAATCCGATAATGTATTTTGGTCACGGAACCTGAAAAGACCATATTTTAAAACGTTTGGTAAATTGTGAGGTATTTTTCTCAAAATCTTAAAAATTCGTTTCTTTCCCTAAGAGTAAAAATACACCATATGGAATTCACTTGAAATTTCATAAAGAAAGTAAAGGTACTATAAATTTAATACAGTTAAACCTCGATTATCCGCGTGTCCGTGTTCTCCGAACTAAATTTGATACCGATTCAATTTAATCAATGCTTATTTCAAATTCACCTGAAACTTGTGAAGTTAAATAAAAATAATTGATAAAGTTGATCCATTTTATTTAATAAACAGTTTATAAAGCTGAACAAGTTTTTAGTTCTGAACTGAAAATGCTTCAAATGTAGATTAAAATTCTAATATAGTACACTGAAATTTGTGTAAGTACAACTCAATGTGTTAGTGACTGGGATATTCGACCACTTAAAGTATTACCTCCATGGGTGATAGTTCAATATCATTGTGATTTAAAGGGCTTATACGTAAAAATTGAAATGCCTCTTAACATCAGAATAAATATTTTATGTGTACTACTAATGGATTAAGAACCTTGAATTACGAGATATATAATTTCAAAACTAGGAAAAACGTTTTACCATACTTATGATTATTTGTCAAACAAAACCAAGCTGTTTTACTTTAATGATTTTATCCTATGTATTGTAAAAAGTTCTCCAAGTTAATATTTTAAAATTATCTTGCTAAATTTTACTTCCTAATGGAAATTAGTATTTTTCATACATATTTTGTATGAAATGTAGAAATTTTTAAGTCGTTCCACATTTCATGCAGATTTGTTTTTTAGTTAAAAATATCCTAGTTTTAACATTTATTATATAAGAGACCAAGCATCCCATCTTAAACACAATCTTGAGGCATTTTTGGCCTAGCGATGTATTTTATCTCGTTATAAAGGATTCAGTTTGATATTTGTGCATAGCATATCCTTAAATTACTTCAACGAGGGGAGATATTGAGATTGAAAGGTGAAAAGTGTGTTGCATGGCTGCTAGACTGAGCACTGAGTTTTTCTTCATTTTAGAGTGAACTTACGTTATCAACAAAAATATTGTATTATCTCAAAAAGGGTTCTCTAGTTGTGTTCTACTAACCTGAGGAAGTTCATGATCTCATACTAAAGGAAATGATTTTTATTCAATAATTAAATTTATACTTATATTTGCACACACAACTTATTCTTCAATCGTCAATATTGAGATTGAAAGAAATAAAGTGTTGCACACTGTAAACTGAGCTCTAAGTTTATTCATTTTACAATTAACTTATGATGTAAGTAAGTGAGGTATATAGATGATACAATAGTTATAAGTCGTATGTTGCATGAGCAATAGTTGAAATTCCTTTTTCTTTGTATTTAGTAGCTTCAGAAGACTTAGTGGTGAAAACTGTTTAGCGTTAGATTTAAGCCACCACTTTTATCATCGTTTGAAGAATTGTAAGTTCAATTGTAAGTCGTTGGATGAGTTGCACAACAGTATCGTCCAACTACTGGCACACCATAGACCACTCGTGGCTAAGTCAGATGAACTTTGGTAACGTTTGGATGCATCATGGACTGTCATACCCTAAACACACATCCGAAGCCTATCTTTCATTCAATGCCTAGACGTGTAACAGCAGTTATTGCCGCCCATGATCACTACGCAAAATACCGATTTTTTCGCGTTCCGCAAGTCAAACGGAGCTATAATTTCAAACATTTCATCCTTGCGTCTTATTATTTATGTAATAAATATGGTTTTATACCTCTTGTCCTTCAGGGTGTTGCATTTTAAATGGCCAGCAATATAGCTTCATCATTTAATTAAAATTAATGCTACTTATTCATAGTATAAGTTTTCAAAAGTGCGCCATCTAATCTCCAACCTTAAGATGGAACAATAACATGTCAAAATGACTAAAGCTTTGTTTGGAATTGTTATTCCAATCGCAAAAGAACACTAATTGCATAATTTGATAATAAAATAATGTACTTTTGAATTGGAAAAGTAAGTTTTTGAATACTTTGTTTCCTAAATTCACAGGAGTCGATTTTCTTAAAAATGTGCCATCTTTCCCTCACTTACCTATATTGTATTAAACGAAAAGGGCTCGTTATGTTCTACTAACCTCAGGAAGTCCACGGCCACATGCTAAGGGTAATAAAACTTAAATTCAGTTATTAAATTTCTACTTACCTCCGATACTACGATTTTAACATCAAGTACAAAGTAAAAAAATGTTAATGTGATGATGAAGATGATAGTTTAAGATAGATAGATTTGTCATAAACTCAGAGAGAGTTTTGAGGATATTTAGAATAATTCAGTTGAGAAAATACATTGTTTGTTAATGTCGAAATTATAAATTTCTTAAAATCATTTGAAATGTTTCATGCTTATCTAAATTGAAATCAGCTTTTGCGAATGTGTTTGTCAAGTAATACTTAGTTTCTCTTTGGTAACATATTGGTCCAACATCAGTCCTGCGACACTAAATTGGCTGAAATACGAATTTTACCGACATGTTTTCTGTACAGATATGGAGTGAGCACGCGTATGTCATATGTTTTGTCACATGCTGCTTCAGTGTGTGACTGGACTTTCAGTTCAATTTCTCTCTATTATACGTTTCTATTATCACACTTACACAAACGCCATTGTGTTGTAAAAAGCAGTGTGAAGTGATAATTTTTATAACTTTTGAGCCATGAATTGAAAATGTTTAATCAAATTGTGTATAAAACACACATCAGCTTGTTTGATCTAAATGCAAAACTTATCATTAAATAACTTCAATGCGATAAAGAAAAGATTCATACAAATCAGAGATTTCCAACGTATTTAATTCTAACAGATCTTTGGAAAAGGAACAATAGAAACAGAATACAAGATTCAATATTAATTCAATTATTATTACAATTGAATTATTATAGTAAAATTAATACTTTAATTTCAAACTCGTACATGAGTAGGATATTTTATATGCAATTTTCTTAATGAATGACATGAATATGGAAAAAAGATGATTGTAAACACAATAGGTTCTCTTCCAGCAGACAAACAAAAACTCTTTTCATACAGAAAACAAAATTTTCTTTGAAATGAAGGAACGATAGACAAAATCCGAATACAATTTCCTTGCAAGTCTATCATTCCTATCTTGAATATTATCGTTCAATACTACACACTACACAAACACCTTAACTTCTGAAATTCACACCAATAATAGAGATTAAACACGTAGAATATAGTAAAAATTCACAATTGTACCATAAGTTGAGCATTAACAATACATTGCTTTTAAAATATAAACATATAGTAGAAATGCAGCGGATATATTTCATATTACCATATCCTTAATCTAAAAGGTATACAATTTTATAAAGTGGCATTTTCAACACTTTATACATGTAAATAAATTCATAAACGAATACATTTGCTCGTTTAAATAAGTTGGCAATCACTTAGTTTAAATTTCACTTTATTTAGTTTATCATTAAACTTTTTCAAAACGGTGTAAAATAATTGATATTTAAAGAGTTTTGATATCCTTTCTTGTCCGTTTGTAGTTTTTAAACTTAAACCCTAGGACAAGCTTTCTATGCGCAGGCATTTTATAAAATTATGCGAGATTTAATTTCAATTTCTAGGCTTGTATAAATTATATATAAAGAAATCTTAAAAGCTTTATTTAGAAAAACCGAGAAATATACACTAAGCAATGTAAAAATACGAAAAAATTTTACCTATTGAAACATAAGGAGAAAATGTAGAAACTGAAAAGTCTTTCTTGTATAACTGAAAACATGTCCAATATTTGTGTTGAAAATTGTGCTCCATAAGGTCTGGCCCAAATTAAAATTATTTTTTTGAGTAGTCTATTTTAACTGAAAATAAGCCCAATGTAAGTGTTAAAAATGACTTCATGAAATCTGGCTCTACACGAATAATTTAATGTTGGAAAGAATCTACGCCAAAGGAATTTAATCAAATTTTAAGGCAATAGTTTAAACTTAGGGCATTTGTTCATCTCAGAGAGAAGTCTTTTATTGCAAACACTAACAAATTTTTGTGAGATGAAAACAGAAGTTGGTTAATGTTCTCAATAAAGAACTCTCATACCCTAATTTATGCCTTAATTTAAATTTCAAAGTAGAGCATATTAGTGATTCTTAAGTCATAAATGATTTTCAAAACTGAGCATATTTGTTTGTAAGTCTGTCTCGAACACGAATAATTTAATATCGGAAGGAATAAAAACCAAAGAAATTTAATCAAATTTTAAGGTAATAGTTTCAACTCCAAGCGTTTTATCATTGTAAACATTAACAAACTTCTGTGAGATAAAAACAGAAGTTTATCAATGTTTACAATGAAAAACTAACTCTCCCATACATTTACGCCTTGATTTCGTAGACATTACAGTGATTATTAAGTCATAAATTCTTTTCAAATTAAGCACATTTGTCCGTCTAACTTAATTATTTAAGAACATTCAGAGCAATTATAAAGTATTAGATGTATTCAAAGAATAAGCCTAGTGAAATGAATAATTGAAGCTCGCATTGAGTTTATTTCCTTAAACATCACCAAAAGAAAAGGAAATTATCAAATTTTACCAAATAAACTCTGAAAAGTTAAGGTTATGAAAAGTTAGGTTATATAACATGCATATAAATTTGCTTATATGCATTTGTATGAGTGGAAATTTGCATTCAAAGTCCAAATCAATCACAATGTTGTAAAATTTCGTATCTTGCTAGTTAGTATCGAAATGTTTGGACACAGCTGACCCTTGTTCGAGACTGGAATAAATAGGGGGCTGGCCGGCCATGGGTAATGTAAGTTTAACTATTAAAAATATTGAAAAGTTTTGAAAAATTCAAATATAAAAACTATAATTTATTCGAGTCCCTTCCAAATGGCCAATCGTGCAGAGTCATTTATGAAACTGACCAATCAAAATTAAGAGATCCGATGACTTTGAAATTGATTTGGGCGGCCGGTTGAAGACACCGATAGATATGGAGCGTCGACTGCAACATATTGGAGTATAGAAAAATCGATAAATTTCAAAAAATAAAAAATACAAGATTCAGAATATAAATATAAAATACTGCGTGAAAGCTTACAAATCCAATCCTGGAATTCAAAAAGGTACAGAAAATATATTATTACAAGCTCTTAATTGTGTATAAAAGTGGGCAACATGTTTAGTAAAAATTGTAACAGCTTTGACTGAATACATAAAATAATCTCATCGGTGAAAGTTGAGAGATGATGAGTGAACTTGCCTTCACAGTTCAATAAAATTTGGTTACAAAATAATAACATATGCTAATTGTTAGGTAACAGTATTACAATGCCATACATGTAATTATACATTAATCTGAAATATGTATTGTATCAATATACACAATATTACTACTTTGGCTACACAATGCCAAATGTGAACATTTTACTAATAAAGTTCTTTGTGAACACATGACGGTCACATATAGATATAATAAGTTGATCATAATGAACAATCAGACTCAACATTCAATACCTATCTTATTCTAGTAATGGTCTACAGTTATGACTACGTATCGAATTGTAAGTACCAAGAAACATTATGTAACATTAAATGAGAGAAATCAACATATTTTTGTTTTTGGAATGTATATATATATATATGTATATATATATACATATATATATATAATGGCTACCGCTATAGAATGACAACAAAAGTGACAAATGTATTCTAACATCTAGTTCTCTAAAATTCTACATCTAAGCCACCGAAGTCATTTTCATTAAAAATCCTTCGAAAGTCTTTCATATACTTTTAAGTTTGATTTTAAATGTGCGCATGCTGCACACTCTGGATTCCAACCAAAGTAAAGGTTAGGAATTCGTCCATTTTCAAAATCCTTAGTTGTCATTAAAGGACCTGAAACAAAAAGATGGAGATAGGATCCTCCTTTTAGGGAAAATCTTAAGAGACTTCGTTGAAAGGACAGTTATTGAAGTTTTAACTTCGTTTTGTGAAATACATCGCAATTAACATTTTAGCTTTGGCAGTCGATACATTTTAGTATGACTTATTCCAAATAAATAATATTATACCGAATGTGAGGGGAAGCGAATTTAAAATCCTATTTTATTTCATTTAGGAGATCCTTGAGTTTTCTATAGTACTTCAAGCTAAGAGAATTCGGAAGCTATCACTAACGTTACCTGAAAGTGCATTTCAGTGGTAGCTTAGTAACAATAAACTAGCTCAATATAGCATTTAATAGAGATTGCCTCTTAAAATAGCATACCTAAAAATAATTTAGTAAACAACATTTTTTAAGTTTTGAAATTGAAATTCATACGGGTCTAGAATTTAGTTTAAAATGGTCAACGTATTTCACAAGCGTTTTGTTTCAAAGGGGTAAAATCTGAGCCCCTAAGAAGAAATGTCACCCTTTGAAACTCCACTAATCACCATAACTAACTGAATATAGATAGCATTCAGTAAAGGCAATCTGCTGTTTTCTTTTAAAATCTGGTGTATAAAATAATTTAGCACAGATTGTTATAGTTTTGAAACTGAAATTCATTAAGGCCTAGAATTTAGTTAAAAACAATCGACATATTTCACAAGCCTTTGGCTTCAAAGCGGTGAGATTCTAGTCATTTCAATATTCACTTTTGGACTGAAGCTGTTTGGTCACCTGAGATGTCGGCTCTTGTTTCCTAAAAGTGCATTTCAGTGGTAGCTTAGTAACAATAAACTAGCTCAATATAGCATTTAATAGAGATTGCCTCTTAAAATAGCATACCTAAAAATAATTTAGTAAACAACATTTTTTAAGTTTTGAAATTGAAATTCATACGGGTCTAGAATTTAGTTTAAAATGGTCAACGTATTTCACAAGCGTTTTGTTTCAAAGGGGTAAAATCTGAGCCCCTAAGAAGAAATGTCACCCTTTGAAACTCCACTAATCACCATAACTAACTGAATATAGATAGCATTCAGTAAAGGCAATCTGCTGTTTTCTTTTAAAATCTGGTATCTAAAATAATTGAGCACAGATTGTTATAGTTTTGAAACTGAAATTCATTAAGGCCTAGAATTTAGTTAAAAACAATCGATATATTTCACAAGCCTTTGGCTTCAAAGCGGTGAGATTCTAGTCATTTCAATATTCACTTTTGGACTGAAGCTGTTTGGTCACCTGAGATGTCGGCTCTTGTTTCCTAAAAGTGCATTTCAGTGGTAGCTTAGTAACAATAAACTAGCTCAATATAGCATTTAATAGAGATTGCCTCTTAAAATAGCATACCTAAAAATAATTTAGTAAACAACATTTTTTAAGTTTTGAAATTGAAATTCATACGGGTCTAGAATTTAGTTTAAAATGGTCAACGTATTTCACAAGCGTTTTGTTTCAAAGGGGTAAAATCTGAGCCCCTAAGAAGAAATGTCACCCTTTGAAACTCCACTAATCACCATAACTAACTGAATATAGATAGCATTCAGTAAAGGCAATCTGCTGTTTTCTTTTAAAATCTGGTGTATAAAATAATTTAGCACAGATTGTTATAGTTTTGAAACTGAAATTCATTAAGGCCTAGAATTTAGTTAAAAACAATCGACATATTTCACAAGCCTTTGGCTTCAAAGCGGTGAGATTCTAGTCATTTCAATATTCACTTTTGGACTGAAGCTGTTTGGTCACCTGAGATGTCGGCTCTTGTTTCCTAAAAGTGCATTTCAGTGGTAGCTTAGTAACAATAAACTAGCTCAATATAGCATTTAATAGAGATTGCCTCTTAAAATAGCATACCTAAAAATAATTTAGTAAACAACATTTTTTAAGTTTTGAAATTGAAATTCATACGGGTCTAGAATTTAGTTTAAAATGGTCAACGTATTTCACAAGCGTTTTGTTTCAAAGGGGTAAAATCTGAGCCCCTAAGAAGAAATGTCACCCTTTGAAACTCCACTAATCACCATAACTAACTGAATATAGATAGCATTCAGTAAAGGCAATCTGCTGTTTTCTTTTAAAATCTGGTATCTAAAATAATTGAGCACAGATTGTTATAGTTTTGAAACTGAAATTCATTAAGGCCTAGAATTTAGTTAAAAACAATCGACATATTTCACAAGCCTTTGGCTTCAAAGCGGTGAGATTCTAGTCATTTCAATATTCACTTTTGGACTGAAGCTGTTTGGTCACCTGAGATGTCGGCTCTTGTTTCCTAAAAGTGCATTTCAGTGGTAGCTTAGTAGCAATAAACTAATTGAATACAGCATTTAATAAAGACAACGTGTTGCCTTTTAAAATCTGGAAACTAAAAATTATTTAGTACACATTTTTAGTTTTAAAATTGAAATTTATAAGGGTCCCGAATTTAGTTAAAAATAGTCGACGTATTTCACAAGGGTTTGGTTTTAAGGGGTGAGGATGAAACTCCAATATTCACTTTTGGTAGGTCGCCTTAGTTGTCGGATCTCGTCTGCGTTGCTGGCGACGTGCAGAGACCTGATTTAGTCATGACGGCGTCTTCCTTTTCCCGTTTGGGTTGCACCGTTGCTAGTTCCTCCGTGGCGGGTATCTTCTTTTCGGACTCTTTCTGGTAAGTGTTCTCCGTTTTGAAGTTCAAGCAGAAATTCTCCGAGTCCTCGTCATCCGAGTCGGGTCTGCCGTCGTCAACGTTCCAGCACAAAGCAAGCAGCACGATG
Organism: Meta bourneti; assembly: GCA_933210815.1. Classification (NCBI taxonomy): domain Eukaryota; kingdom Metazoa; phylum Arthropoda; class Arachnida; order Araneae; family Tetragnathidae; genus Meta; species Meta bourneti. Next base: position 46,352,565 of record OW119933.1, read on the forward strand.
GCCAGGAACAGCGACAGACCCGATATGAACATTCCCACACCCACCAAGCGACACATCTTCATGTAATAGTTAAACGACGTGGCGCTTCTGTCGATAATCAGGTAGTCGTCGCTCTGCTCGGCCACGCTCGGATGTAGAGGGGTTATGAAGCCGACGAGGACTAAAATCAACCCAATGGTCATTATGGTCAGGCCAACAGCGATCCCGACTTTCCAGCAAAGCTTGCAGACTTTGCTTTCTTTGCTCGCTTGGTCATTGGACGCCGATTCGTCTGGGATGTCTTCGTACAGCTGGGGGGTTTTGATCGAGACTGTCTCGTAAAAATTGTGCAAATAATTGCGCACGCCGAAGAACTTCGGACGTGACTCCTCGTAAGGGTAATCATCCTCCATTGGTATCGCCGTGTGGTCGTTATTGTTGCGCTTATCGTTACCCTTATCGAATTTGAGCTTTTCTCCAATCAGCAAGGCCTTTTCGAATTCCAAGCGCATTTTCTTTCGCCCGGTTTTCTCTTTCTTAAGGCCTGACCTGGGTAAGATTTTTTGTTTTTCGTCGTTGCTTCCGTCAACCTGAAAAATAGAACAGTCTACAACTATAGCTTTCGGTAACAAGCTTCTTTATGTAGCACCTTGTTGTTGTTAAAATGCAGTAAAATGGCACTAGGTAATCAGATATCTTGGGACTCCCAAATTTAGAGGAGTATTATGATGTTATGTGATAATGTTTCTTGAAGGTTTTTAGCTTTTTTGAAGTACAAAATATTATATAAAAGCAAAATACACTCAAATACATAAATACATAACTGGTAAGTTAAGAAACTGAGCCAACAAGTTATACTGAACAGTTTACTTCATGAAATTTAGTAATCAATAAACTGACAGTAGTGTTGACTTATCTAAAGTGTTGATATTATTTGGTACAAGGTTAGTACCTTTTTAAGTAGAATTAAATATTTCTTTCAGTGAAACATTAAAAATATAATCAAGAATGTCACAATAGTGTTCTAAATAAACGTAATAAAGTTTAAATAAATACTTAAACGCCGAATCACTAAAATTAATTAATTTTTCTTATGAGTGAGACACATAACATTTTTGACAATGTTAAACAGCTTAATGGAGCTCGTACACTCAAGTCATTGGATTTAATTTAGTTTTACCAATTTTGGTGTACGTACGAAAAGTATGAGTGATGGAAAATAGTATCTTTAAATCTTAAAAGGATTTTATTCTGAGTCTGATGTCGAATATTTTGTCATTTCTCACTCAATCTGTATTTAATTTAGCTTTGCAAATTTTGGCACATGTACGAAAAGCGTGGAAATATGGGAAAATGTACAATCTCTTTTTAAGCTTTTTGAGATAATTTCATTCTGAGTGATGTCTAACATTTCCCACATTTCCAGCCGTTTCTCAGTCTTTATTCGTGAAACTTAGCCGGGGAGCTGCTTCCAGTTTCTTCCCCAACAAGTGAAGCAGAAGGTTCGGCTTCTGGAATCATTATTACACAATCTTTGGGTTGAGAATTTTCCGTCGCTGTCAAGGAGCTTGAAGTGATTTGCTCTAATGAATTCGGAAGACGACGGTTAATTGCAAAGTGAAACGGTTGGTTCACTGCTCGGACGGCTCGATGGTTGTTCGAGTCCTCGATATACTTATCGCCCGAATCCGAGAAGCAAAAGCAAAGAAATATCACCAGGTAAGCGATGATGAACACTATCGAGCTGAATATGCGTCGAGCCGCCGAATGGAACAAAGCATCTTGCATAAGGATATTCTTAATGAGAAGACGTTCATCTACTTCAGCTTCCTTCACCCCGGTGAAAGTTATCGAGCAGTAGTAAATAAAGTAAAAGAAAAGGGTCGGTATTATGGAGAGAATCACCGCTTTAAACAAGAGCGAGCTGTAACATTTGCAGTTTGAGGGTGCTTGGCGTCCGTTTGGGGGGTTTCGAACAGAATAATAGGGAGTCTGTCGGGACAGATATCGCCTGATCTCCATCGGCGCGACAGTATGGCAAATTGGAATTCGAACATTCCGAGGGGGGACTTCTCTATGAAGGCTTATGACATTCGTGTCTTCAGCAGTGCCTCTTTCTCGGTTAGTATGGTTATTAATGTTACAGCTATGTTCAACAGGTGCTTGGGTATGTTCCAAAAGAGATTCTCTTAGCTCGGTTTCCTTTTCCATATCGGCAGGTGAGGGTGCATTTATTTGCTCACTCTTCCCTTCAAGCACCTGAAAGACAAAACATGCTAAACTGTGTAGTAGGGTGGGAAAAGTTATTCAATAATTCTATTGCGTCATCTCCCCTGCTCATTTTATTACCTAAGAGCTGAATGCAATTATACGCGATATTAGCTTAAATAATTGCAAGATGGGATTTAATATATATGGAGACGTTCTGTATGGGTGTACAGAACGTTGCGAGTGAAATTCTTCCAGGTCTCGGTTGATTTTGGTTTTAAATATTAGTAAACAAACGCAGGTTTTCTAAGTTTTCTTGAATTACTTTCTTTACTCAGTTCTCCAATATTGAGAAAAGTGACAGTCGCAAAATAGAAGTAGGTTTGGTTTGTTGCTCTACAGTCAATTTTAGCTGCACGAAGACTAATTAGACCAAAATATCAGAAGAGAATTTCAGGCTAGTTGGTTTCAAAGATTCTTTCTCGATCCCCATTAAAACCATTAGGTCTTTGGTATATTTTAAAATTATATGTCTGGAGTGCCGGTCTCTGAATTGACAAGAAAGGAATAGGTTTGATTTGTTACTCTCCAGTCAATTTTTGCCGCACGAAGGCCAATTAGAACAAAATAGCAGTAGGGAATTTCAGGCAACTTGGTTTCAAAGATTCGTCCTCGATTCCTATTTAAACCATTCGATCTTTGTGAATTTTTAAAATTATACTTCTGGAGCACCGGTGTCTGTGAATTGACAAGAAATGAAAAGATTTGATTTGTTGCTCAATGCGTTTTTTTAGGCGGGGTTTTTCGGACTGAAGGCGTTAATCCTCTAAGTATCACGCTATTTACGAGTATTGTTTTTCCCACAGCACACACATAAGGACTAAATAACCACATCGATTGGTTGAAAGAATTGAAGGTAAGATTATATTGGCAAAGAAGGTCAAAACTGGTCAGAATTCATTCAAAGACTGCATGTTGCAGAACGGATGTGAACCCCTCAGAGGGTTAAAGAGAGATGGAGCAAAATTCAGTATTGAGAATTTCTAAATTTCTGGTGTCGAGTAGGTCGATAATTTTCAAATCCTAATACATTACCAGTTATGAAATTGAATGAAAAGGAAAATGAAATGAATAAAAATTTCCCCTCTCGTTATTATTTTCAAAAGCCAAAAGTTGTACCAGTTATGAAACAAAATGCGCTCATAATTCCCCATCCGTTATTATTTTCGAAAACTAAAAAGTTGTACCAGTTATGAAATAGAATGAATTCGTGATTCCCCATCCGTTATTACTTTCAAAAGCTGAAAAGTTCTTATAAACGTGAACCTGATTTTTACGTTTTCAACAGCGAATCTCTCACTTTAATAATTCTATTTTTACCGAAGTTCACATTGTGGATTTCTGTGATTGCGTCAACGGACTGTCAGCACCAGATGCAGTTCTTTCTCTCGGCCAATGAAAAGCTACGTTGGACAGTAGACAGGAAGCGGTGGTTTCTATAGAAACCAAAAATATGGGTTGTGAAGATTGCGCTTGAAGCTTTCTTCCCATACATCTCGGCTTAAATACTCTTGGATCTTTTAAGTGCTCTTTCAATTTCAATTGAGTTTATTATATTGGTTGTAAAAAGCATGGGGCTTGAGACAACTATATTTTAGGAGCGTCTTCGTGGTAATATGACTCCTTTTACTGACGTCCTCTGGACAAAGGATGATAAAAAGTAATGGTTTAAATTGGATGTCATTATTATAACCCACAGAGTTCCTATTATGGGGCACAATATACAAGAGAAATGTTACCTAATTTATTTCCCCCATGAGAGTTTCTAATGCATCCGCAAAAGGTAGTTTCACTTTTATTCGACTAGAAATTGAATTTTTGAAGTTGAAAAGGTTGCTTATAAGGCAAACAAGATGAGTAACTGAGTTGCACATAATCGAGTTGCATGTTCGGTGATTCAACTAGTTTTTTATATAGATGAGGAGCAAAGCTTGGATAAAACAATTTCTAAATATACTCCTAGGAGAAAATGGTTATACTACATAACATTAGAGGTTTCTTTTATCTAATGTAACTGAAACGGATGAAAACAAATTTCTTACACCGTTGATATTTTCATAAAACACATTTAAAGTCGGAATTAAAAATAAAGGAGATGGGTGATAAAAGGAAACATAATTCAAACCTATCATAAAATATAAATGAAGAATAAAAGGAATGGGGAATTTAAAAATAATCTGGCAGAAAAATGCCCTCATAATAAAAAATCATAAGAGCAAAGAAAATAAAAACCCAACCAAAATAATATTCTTTAAAATAGAGGTCATCCCTTGGGTCTTATAATATCCTGGAAAAGTTTCCCCAAATTAGCATTAACCTATATCATTAAATACAATATAAATCTACCGTGGAAAGGAAGGACAAAATTTCAGAATAGTATAGTGTTGCCTAATGTGCATAATTGATATAGGAGGTCTGTCCAAAAGAAACCGAACTTTGAAATTAGAGCGCTAACGCGTCAACCTAGCAACACCGCTGTAAAGACGTGCAGCGTCAACCTTGAGCGTGTACCTGCTCTTCTCTCAAGAACGCCACGTCAATTTGTCTCTGTTTTATGAGGGGTAGAGTGAACCAATATTTTGTGTTTTCGGCGATTATTTACATTTCGAAAATAAAAGATCTTGAAGAGCAACGAGTTTGTGTGAAGTTTTGCGTAAAATTGGCAAAAACCTTTACTGAAACATTTCAGATGTTGCAACAAGCTTATGGAGAGGATTAATATAGCCGGTCCCTATGTTATGAATGATACCGACGTTTCAAATCGGGCAGAACATCCACCAAAGACGATCCGAAAACTGGGCGCCCTTCCACATCAACGGGCGATCTTCGCGTCGAGGGAATGAGTGGTTTTATTCGTGCAAATCGTCGTTTAACTGTCCGTGAGATTTCTGAAGATCTAGGCATCAACAAAAACTCATGTCACAATTTTTACTGAAAATCTGCAGATGCATCGCTTCGCAGCAAAATCTGTGCCTCGTCTCGACTGATGAGCAAAAATGAAGTCAGCTTGTCATTAGTTGTTACATCGTTCAAATGCGGATTAAAACTTTCTAAAACATGTCATAACAGGTGATGAAACATGGGTTTACGCATATGACATTGAAACAAAAAGGCAATCATCTCAGTGGGTAGGAACATAGTCGCCAAGACCAAAAAAATGCACATCAGAGTCGATCGAATGTGAAAATGATGTTGATCACCTTTATAGATTGGCAAGGAATCGTTTATCATGAGTTTGTTACGCGTAGTCAAACAATCAACGCGCACTTTTACTTGGATGTTATGAGGCTGTTAAGAGAAGCAGTGCGACGGAAGAGGCCGGAAGTTTGGAAAAACAAGACCCTGGATGCTTCACCATGATAACACATCTGCACACTCGTCGCTCCCCATCCGCGAATTTTTGGCCAAAAAAGAGGCGACTGTCATCCAGCAGCCTCCCTACTCTCCAGATTTGGCCCCTGCGGACTTTTTTGTGACCAAAGTTTAAATCCACATTGAAAGGTCGACGATTTGAAACAACAGAAGAAATAGAAGAAAATTCGCTGCGAGACTTAAGTGCGATCCCACAAAAGGATTTCCAGGAGGCATTCCAAAAATGGAAGACACGTTGGTAGCGGTGTATAAATAGAGGAGGAGAGTATTTTGAAGGAGATAAGTCGATTAAAAGGTACTCTTATCAATTATTGATTTATTTTAAAAGTCTGGTTTCTTTTTGGACAGACCTCGTATATCTATTGAAAAGAATCCAAGCAAAGATTATATTGGTCAAACCTGGTTAGAAATCATTCAGATTGCTGAGCGGATATATGCATGGGAAACCCTCAGGGGGTTAAAAATAGGTCTTTCTTTGGATCTTATGACATCCTGTAAAAACTATCCAAATTATCGTTAAGATTTACACATTAACCCAATGTAAACCTATCATAAAAATTAAGGCAGAAAATAAATAAAATAATAGAAGTACCCATATGGCAGAAAAGAGTTGAAAAAATACAAAGCAAATTATAAGTAACCATAAAGAGAAAGTGACAATGATATAAATATCAACAAAAGTGACATTGTTAGGCATAAAGATCTCCTCTTGGTTCTGATTTTGTAACATCTTGAAAAAATTGCCCCAATTCTCAGTAATCTATATCATCAAATACAATACAAATCTATCGTGAAGAGGAAGAAATAAATTAATTAAATGAAAAATGATATCTAAAAGGCGAAAAAATTGTTAAAAACTGACCAAAATAGTATTGCTTAAAATAGAGGTCTTATTTTGGGTCCCAAACTATGATATGTTTAAAAATTACCCAACCTATCATTGATATTTATCCAGCCCAAAGAAAAGCTAACATAAAAAACAAGGAAGTAAATGAATAAAATAAAACTTTATCCATATCATAGAAATATGTTTTAGAAATATAAAAAACCATAATTAACAATAAAAATAAAAAGACAAAGATAAAAATATCATAAATAATATTGCTTAAAATAGTGACTATTCCTGGGATTTCATTTTCTGGCATCCTGGAAAAATGATATCTAAAAAGCGGAAAAAATGTTAAAACTGACCAAAATAATATTGTTTAAAATAGAGGTCTTTTGGGTCTCAAACTGTGACATGTGGAAAAATTACCCAACCTATCATTGATATTTATCATCAAACCAAAAAATAAACTATCATTAAAATGAAGAAAGTAAATGAATAAAAGAAAATTCTAGCCTTATCATGGAAATATGTTTTAGCATAAAAATAAGCAAAAATTAAACAGGAAAATAACACAGTAAAGATAAACATATCATAAGCAACTTTCCTTATAATAATGTTTACTACTCGGGCATCAATTTTTTGCATCCTGGAAAAATTACCCGAACTATCAATAATCTATATCATCAAATGCAATTCAAACCTATCGTAAAAATGAAGAAATAAAAAAATCTATATGGCGGGAAGGAGTTTTAAAAATAAAAGATAATCTTAAACAAGAAATGATAAAAGGATAAAGATGAAAAATTAATTGGACTGAAGTAATCTAAAATAGAGATCTTCCTCTTGGTATATGACATTCTGAAAAAATTACCCAAACCGTCATTAACATTTTTCATCAAAGCCAAATCAAACCTAACATAAAAAGGAAGGAAGAAAATGAATAAAATAAGAAAATATCTCCTTTGCAGAAAAGTATTCTAAGAAAAATAACCACCACTAATATTAAAGATGAAAGGATTATGATAGTAATATTATAAAGAACTTTGTCTAAAAAGAGCCTATTCCTCGGGTCTCATGAGACTCAAAAGGAAACAGATATCTATGGCGGAAAAGTGTTAAAAATAAAAATCTATCGATAACAAGAAATAATAAAAGGATAAAGATGAAAAATTCAGCCGGAATGATATAATTTAATACAAATATCTTCCCTTGGGTTTATTAATCTGACATCCAGGATGAAAATTCATGCCATTAACAGCCCAATCCCATAGATCATTCATGTTTTCTATAATTCCAAACGTATTTTGAATGAAAAGGAATGAAAGAAAAATGAATTCTAATAAAAAAACAAAAGTGTTGTAGGTCCTGTTTACGTTGATGTTAGTGTCACGGTTCTGGTGTCCTGCTCCACGGTTCATCTCTATCCGATAATAGCCTTCCGGTCTTCTGAAACTACCAAGCTGCTAGCTGCAAAGCAATCTGCAATAAAAAAGGAAACGACTCAGAGTTGGGAATTAAACTTAGCCCCACAACTACAATAATTAAGTTCAAACACTAGTCGGAATAGAATATTTCTAAAAACAAATGGGGCCGCGGTAGCTCTGTTGGAAGAGTAATGGATTAGGACCCGGAGGGTTGCGAGTTCGAAACTAGATCCAGCCGAAGACCGTCGTGTACACGGGGGCTGGTACACGATAAATCTGTCGTGGTCTCAGATGTCCTCGGGTTGACATGGTATGGAAGTTTGGAGAGTGAGGTGCCAGCTCAGGTGCTGACCTCGTTATCTGACCGTGGTTCAAATCTACGAGGTACTCACCTAGCATCTTTCCTTTCGGGAGGGATCCCGGACCTACCCAATAGCCCGTTGCGTTGCTCCAATGAGACGTTAATTAACTACCTACATACCAAAACAGTTTAGAAGCTTACAGTATTTATTGATTTGAAATAATTTGAAATTGAGAATGACTTAATATCGAAACACTATCAGACATTACAAATTACTGTGGCTCTGTGGGCTTCCCCCTGCGCTAGCAATCTATGAGTTGTAGGCGGTGCAGATTCCATTACTCCCTAGACGTATTTCTCCCTTCTGTGACACTTTCCTTGAGTGCGTATGCCCATTTACTTGACGTTGTTCGACACAGCTTAGCCAAATATGGCGCCATGAAACCCCAATCAAACGAGCGTTGCCGAACTAATTCCTAAAAAGCCACTTCATTGTTGACATTAAGATTAACCCTTCCTGTGACTATCTCAACGAGGTGTCTCGTCATTATCAAAATTCAACCAGATCTTGCAGGATGAGATATCTTAGACAAGTTACCTTAGTCATTAGAAAAACTGTCCAGATCTTGATCTTGTCATCGTAAAAAAACTGGCAATATCTTGATGACGAGATGAGGTTCTGACCAATTTTACTAATGACGATATTAGCAAAATTGGTCAGATCTCAATGGACGAGATATCTTTTCGAAACCCTTGGAGGATTAAAGTATATTTTGATGTCATTAATATTGTAATTTTGCAAGTTAAGAGCTTTAAAGTAGGTAGGTATTTTAATTAACGTCGCACTGGCGCAACACAACGGGTTATTGGCGACGGTCCGGGATCAAACGCGAAGGGGAAAGATTTGAGGACAACACCACGTAATTTCAAACCACGGTCAGATGACGAGGTCACACAAATTAATGGCCCCTTTAAATAGATACATTTCTCTAGTATGATGAGTTACTACCTTATTTAGCGTAAACTTAGCAAGACTCGTACGTTTTGAAGCTGATACCATAAATGAGGCTTTATCCGTAGAGATGGTGTAGAGGTATTTTGCGAGAAATCATTTTGGTTGGCCATTTGCAACCTCAACTTCCTGTACGCTCCAAATTTTTACATTAATAAATCCTAAAAGAAAATCAAGTGATACATTTACGTTCAAAACGTTTCAGATATGCACAAGCAAGTTGAAGCGCGATCTGCAGTTATGAAATATCTAATCCTAATCTATCCCTTCATACCTCGATAACCGAACAATGTCCAAATAAAGCAAAAAACGAAAGTTGCTTCGTTAAACCTTTAAAATTAAAATATTCAAAACACTCCACTTTGTCCAGATTTGGAAACTAGTCTTTTGTACAACACAAGCTAGCGAGTGGTACTCACGAAACCATTCGATACTTCTTTTGAACTGAAACACTTTACACGTATTCCAATTCTCACGCAAACAGCTAAGCGAAGCGAAAAAGAACTAGAAGCAACCGTAGAAGTCTTGTGTACCACTACTTGCGTGTACATGGTAAGAAGAAAGAAATAGACTTTCCTTCTCACTAAAAGCCTTTTTTGAATTAACTATCAAGTAGTAACTTCTTCCGACCAAACGGTTTTAAGACGATTTATTTTCGATTTCGTCAACTAACTCGATAATCGGAATCCGTTGAGGAGTGCTTGTTTTATTCAATTGAATTGGATTTCCTTTTACGTATAGCTTAGTTCGAGTGGGTATAAATTCAATAAATGAAGTCTAAGGAATCAATATTGTTTTTCTATTTTTAATTGGGTTTTCTATTTTTAATTGGGTTTTCTACGCTGGGCAGCCCAGTTGGAAGAGCAACGTATTAGCAACCGGAGGGGTGAGAGTTCGAAATTCGGTCCAGCCAAAGACCATCGTTTACACGGGGGCTGGTGCACGTTAAATCTGCCGTGCCAACGTGAGGTTTCAAATGCCTCACGTTGGCCTAGTGTGGAAGTTAGGATAGTTGGGTGCCAGCTCAGGTGTTGACCTCGTCATCTGACGGATTCAAAATTACGTGGTGTTGTACGGACTGTCGCGAATAGTCCGTTGTGTTGCTCATTAATTAATTATTAATTTCTACCATAATTAATTATTAATGGTAGAAATTGCTGCATTTGAATTGTGAAAAAAATATTTTTTGCTTTTCAGTCTTGTATCATTTTTGAACGAATTGCCGGGGTAGATAGGTAGGTAGTTCATTAACGTCGCACTGGAACAACACAACGGTCTATTGGCGATAACCCGGGTTCAATCCCGAAGGGAAAGAATCGAGGACAGCACCTTGTAATTTTGGACTACGGTCAAATTGAACAGTCAATTGATTTGAACGTGTTATGTTAAATATATATATATATATATATATATATATATATATATATATATATATATATATATATATATATATATATATATACGAGAGGTATCTTTTATATATGAGAGGGATCCTTTACGTATGAGAGGGATCTTTTATATTTGAAAGGATATGATCAAGAGATCGCAAACGGAATTTGTATGCATACGGGCAATGTCTACGAAATGCTAACAGAAATGACATCTTATCATAACCAGGGCTCTGATAATTATAAGGAATTTGATTTCAAATAGATATTATGCTTTCAATAACATAGAAGTAATTAACTGCTATAATTGTGCATTGAACAAAGTGAATTGCATCAAAGCATAGAATCGCACTAGTATTGATTTAGTGGGAAAAGAAAGTTACAGAAATCGTACTAGTATTGCTATTGTGATAAAGGTTAAGAAGAAACGCTTCAGAAAGCAACGTATAGGAAAACTGAGTCGCATCCATCGAAGGCAAAATTGCATTATCGACAATGATGGTTATCATTGGAAGTCGATCTATTAAAGGAGTTCTTCCTAGCAATGAGATATATTATTGTTTATATATCGTAGCCAAGCATAAAAATCGTTAAGAGGACCAGAGGAAAGACATCATGGCAAACATCTCACAAGGAAAAAATCTGTTGATCTAGAAGAGTTCTGTTTGAGTAATGGTTTCCTATCACAGAGGGATCATGCATAAAGTGTATATTGTTTTTGAAATTCTAAAATAAACTGTAACTTTATTTCTACATTTCTAATACAAAATGTGAGATTCATGAATTCAAAATGTTAAACACAATTATATTCAGCAGGCAGGAATGTTGATTGAATAAAAGCTAAATTGAAAGTCTTTCATTACGAGAGAGTAATGAAATTAAATATTTCATTTCTTACCTAAGGAATGTGAGATTGATGAATTCGAATTGTTAACTAAATTATTTTGAAGGCGGGGAGTGTTGATTGAACGAAGGCTAAATTAAAATACCTTCATTACGAGAGTATATATAATATGTGTGAATTGAAATAGTTCTTCATTTCTTATACAGAATGTGAGTCGATTAATTCGAAATGTTAAATACAATTATTCTGCAAGCGGGGAGTGTTGATTGAATAAAAGCTAAATTGAAAGTCTCATTACGAGAGTATATAATGAATTGAAATATTTAATTTCTTATACGGAGTGTGAGATTGATGAATTCGATTGTTAAAACATAAATATTCTGCAAGCGGGGTAGTGTCGATTGAATAAATGCTAAATTGAAAGACCTTCATTACGAGAGTATATGGAATATGTGAACTGAAATATTTCTTCATTTCTTATGCAGAATGTGAGATCGATGAATTCAAATTATTAAATTTAGTTATTTTGTAAGTGGGGGTGTGTTGATTGACTGAACAGACGTTAAATTGATAGCCGTTCATCACAAGCTAATGCACTTAAATGTTCCTTGAAATCCACAATTTAATTCATTGATTTATAGATGGGAGATTGATCAGATTTAATAACAGGGTTTATTAAAAACAACAAAAATTCCCCTTTTTTCCTTCTGACATTCTGGCCTAGATTTTCCGATAATTATAGTCAGAAATTAGCTTTTTTTTAATTATTTTCAATGACCATGAGAAGGGATTGTTTAATTAGTTTTAGACAATTATTTATGGATCCGGAAAGTATTTACCTTCTTTTAGTTAGAAGCAAATTAGGCATTATCTTATTCCAAATTTGCCATGTGAAGGTCTTTAATTAAGTAATTTTCATATTTTTGCAATTAACTCGAAAAAAGCCTCGGAAACAAGAGAAAACAAAACAGTATTATTTTTTTCAGAGTCAATTTGTCCTTTTGTTTTGGTTTGTCACTCCAATGTCATTTCTTGCAACTCGGAGGATAATTAGACCGCCAATTTACATTAATGAGAACAAAATATTCAAAAATAGTCTTGCCAATTAGACCAGAGCAAGTTGAATACGATGTCATCCTTAAATAACAGTTTGGAGAGTGGGGTGCCAGCTCAGGTGTTGCCTCGTCATCTGACCGTGGTTCAAAATTACGTGGTGTTGTCCTCGGATCTTTCCCTTTGGGATTGATCCCGGACCGTCACCAATAGCCCGTTGTGTTGCTCCAGTGTGACGTTAATTGAAATACCCCCCCTTAAATAACACACGCAATTAAAAGAAATAATAAAATATCAAAACATTAATTTAAAGAGCATCAGAGAACAAATCGAATATCTTAAACAAAGCTATTGTTACAGAAGAGGCGTGCTGGATTATAAATTTGATAAAGGTTGCACTGCAACTGATTAAGCTAGAAACGTACTTTAACCACAAGTTTTCTACGTAAGTAGGGTTGCCAAACATACAGGACGGTTAATAGTTTTGACCCGGTCAGAATTTTCACCAACTGCTGAAGAGTCTTATCTCGTCGAGTTAGAGCAGAAACTCATTAACTGTCATTCTATCGGATACACTAAATGATAAGTTTCGTGCTGATGAGAAATACGTTGTGCTGTTTTGCATTGTAATCTGTTTAAAAGATATACAACATTATCAAAATGCTTATAATTTTCATTTTTGACCTAAAGTCTTATTGTTTCCTATCCCATTTGGTCTAGACCAAATGGGATAAAATACGTGCAATATAAGTAGACGGAGCATTGCTCTAGAGAGAAGCAACAAAAAGTGTGACCAACCAGTCGACTAATAGTCACGTAACTGCTTTATGGAAAATTGACTTGGTTGGCTGATTTGGCCCCTTATCGCCTCGTTAGGCGATATAACATCTTATGACTGAGTAGATATGTGAATGAGCATTTCTATAGTGGGGCAACAAAAACTGCTAAATCACCAGTCTACTACTATGTCAGGCGGACCAATCAGATGATTATTCAAAGGATGGGCGTCTTCTTCTTGTGGACCAATCAGATGGCGAATGTTTGCTTCAACCCGGCAGGCGAAAGTAGTCTAATGGTCACGTTACTACTAGTTTTGCTCACATGATCCCTGGACACATAAAAAGGTTACCATTGCTCACTCTATTTTATATTTCCTCTACGGTCTAAACAAGCTAAACCAAGTCCGCGAATTCGTGTACCTTCGAAAAGTCCAAGATGAGCATAATATTAAACTATAGTTCCCCTGGATAGCCCCATACAAGCAAAGAGGTGACCACGAGAGGACTGATTCATATTACAGTTCCGACAGATCCGGAAAATCTTTAAACCACGATCAAAAGAAATTTATCTCAAATGTCCCCTGACCTGTCCAAAGATGGGAGTCTTCTGACGTCTATCACCCTCTAATTTGAGGGCTACTCCGGGATGTTTACTCTGGTTCCAGCTATGGGTGGGAGGAATTTAGGGAGATATATTGCCAAGAGTCTATCAACCGCTGTACTATAAACATTTTTTTTTGTCAGTCCATGAGTTTCTCCTCTAAGTCGATGATATCGCCTAGGCATAGGTTGTTTGGGTCTATTGGCGTAAGGGTAATATTTGGACAAGCTGCTCCAGACAACGTCAAGGAAATGAACATGCTCATAAAGTAGGAAAGTTGCTGATGCAGAAGAGAAATACACCCAGGGTAGATTACAGCAATCGGACTTACACCACCTACAGCTCACAGGAGCACACTAATAGACGTGAACTATATGTAGACTAAACATTACTATTGAGAGGAGCTTCAAAAAGTGTGACCAACCTGTCGACCACGTGACAAATCTGTAAAAATATGCTAACTCTACTAAGTCAATAGATAGATACTTGGTTTGTACTTTTATAGCATAGTTACATGAAGAACTCATTAATCATGCCACAGCCAATCTGAACAATTTCCCATCAACTTTCCCGATTTGAAGTAAAAATAATATGCTTACCCTACTTAAGTCAATAGATAGATAGATAGATAGATAGAAGAGAGAGATACTTGGTTTGTACTTTCATAGCATAGTTGCAAGAACTCATTAATCATGCCACCGCCTGTTTGGACAATTTTCCATTAAGTATCCCGGTTTGAAGCAAAAGTAATATGATAACCCTACTTAAATCAATAGATAAGAACTTGGTTTTATACTTTCTCAGGTCATAATTGGACTAAGTTAGAGAAAAATTTTCTCGCAGAAAATATTCCACAAAAACGATCCAAATATCTCGCTTTCAGTACTGCTACCATTCTATTTCCTTAAATATATATATATACCATATCGAAGAGGTGGCTCTTTAGAACTCGTGATGGCTACTATTCAAACCACTCATAGGGAATTTCGGTCATGTCTAATATAAAGAAAAATAAATGGCCATCTTCACGTTCCATTCAAGATGGTTGGTTGGATGAGTGAGATCATATCTCGCAATGTCAGAGATGGAATAAGATCCTTATTCGGTAATTAGATATTTGCCGTCACCAACAACTACTAAATAAAAAGAATCCATAAAAGGTTTAACATCAAAACATTGGATAAGTTTAACATAAACATTTAGAATGCAGTCTATATTCTCATACTGCATTCTCACGAATAATTCTAAATTTATAATTTTGCTGTTTTTTTTGTTTGACGTCAAAACATTGGATAAGGGGAAATTAAAAATACTGTCTATATTCTCACACTCCATTCCCACAAACACTTCTAAATTTCTAATTTTGCTGTGTTTTTGTTCGACATCCAAACATTGGATAAGGAAAAATTTAGAATGCAATCTATATTCTCACACTGCATTCCCACAAATATTTCGAAATTTATAATTTTGCTAGTTTGTTTCGCTTTACACCAAAACATTGGATATATATGAGGAAAATTTTAAAATGCAGTCTATATTTTCACACTGCCTTCCCACGAGTACCTATAAATTTCCTATTTTGCTGTGTTTTTGTTTGACACTAAAACATTGGATAAGGAAACATTTATAATACTGTCTATATCCTCATACTGCATTCTCATGAATACGCCCAAATTTATAATTTTCCTGTGTCTTTGTTTTGTTTTTGTTCGACACTAAAACACTAGATAAGATAACATTTAGAATAGTCTATATGCCCACACTGCATTCCAACGAATACTTCTAAATTTCTAATTATGCTGTGTTTTTGTTTTGTTCTTTTTGTTTGACACCAAAACACTAGATAAGGAAGCATTTAGAATAAAAACTATTCTCACACCGTATTCTACAAATACATCTAAATTTATAATTTTGATGTGTTTTGTTTTCTTTTTGTTAGACACCGAAACATGGATAAGGAAACATTTAGAATGCAGTCCTATTCTCACACTGCATTCCCACAAATACTTATAAATTTCTAAATTTGCAGTATTTTTGTTTTGTTCTTTTTGTTTGACACCAAAACATTGGATAAGGAAGCATTTAGAATGCAGTCTATATTTTCACACTGCATTCCCACAATACGTTTAAAGTTATAATTTCTCTGTGTTTTTGTTCTTTTTGTCTTATTTGAAGATTTTTATTGTTTTTTCCACCAAAGTTTGATTATTTTTATTAGGGAATGGGCCGGACTTCTCGACTTAAATGGACTGCTGTTACCTTTAATTTGAATTGAGAGTAAGCTAATATCTAAAACATAATTCAGGAAGAATTAAAAAATAGTGTTTCAGCCGGTATTATTTTGAAAATACATTTTGTCCTTTGAAACAACATGAACTTTAACTTTATTTTCCTTCCTGGAAAGGACTAATTCGCGTTTGCTTTATTTCCACTTAGCATAAAGGAATTACACCGCGAAAATTTGCTTAAACTTATCCTAAAACTGAATTGCTAAAAGATAGAGGGATGTTGTTAAAGAAGAATACAAAAAGGCAACAAACCATTAAGCGAGATTCACCTGAGACTACCCATTAAGCGAGTTAATCAAACGTTAGACTCAATTAATAGAAAATAGTTCGTCACTTAAAAGTGTCATGGATTAGCTCCCTAAAGACAAAGCGCTAATGATATTTCCATTAGCTCATTTTCCTTTTAATTTACATTTCCTTGAGGCTTGCGTTCTCTGTTTATTTTCTGTTTCTAAACTAGTTCAAAACTAGGTGAATGAGTTTGTTTCCGTTTTCCCAAAGTGAAAATTGTAAACATATTTTCTAAAGTATTCCACTTCCAAGAAAATATGTTTCCGTTTTCCCAAAGTGAAAATTGTAAACATATTTTCTAAAGTATTCCACTTCCAAGAAAATAGCTCTCGCCGAAATTAAAGGAAATGGAGTAATTTATAATATGTAGTATTTCCTTTTCAATTACATTTCCTTGAGTTCGCTTTCTTTGTTTATTTTCTACTTCTAAGCTACTTCAAAACTAGGTTTGACTTCGTGGGTGAGCTGAGCGGTTTTCTCCAAGTAAAAATTTGTAAGCATATTTTCTAAAGAATTCTATCTGCAAGAAGAAAATAGCTCACGACGAAATTGAAGAAAAAATATAGTAATTTATAGCATGCAATACTTCCTTGAAGTTTGCTTTCTTTGTTTATATTCTGTGTTTCAGAAGCTACTTCAAAACTAGGTTGGACTACGTGGGTGAGGTTTTCCATTTTCTCCAAGTGAAAATTGTAAGAATATTTTCTAGAGTATTCTACTTCCAAGAAGAAAATAGTTCACGACGAAATTGAAGGAAATAGGAGTAATTCATAGACTTTAGAATCGAAACTTTTAGAACTGGTTATTCAGTGCCAGTAAATTGCCATCAAAATAAATTTCTTTTTGGTGATAGCATAAACAATTTTCCATTCAAGTTACACTTATTTTATCAGTCATAATGATCTGTTTACACTACATCCTCATACAGTTATATTCATGACGTACCTTGTCGAGAAGATTGTATTTTTTAATTCAGTTTTGAAGTTTGATGATACAATAAAAGTATTTTTTTGAAACTTTTACCTCTACCTCGAAGTTTCAAAAATAGGGACATATTCACAAAATTGAAGAATACTTTTGAGTGGTTTATTACTTGTATAATTTTTTCATTCTTCATACATTACATTCATTGTTAGGTATGTGATATATTAACCCTCTGAATGGCAGCATGCTAAAATAGTTTTATTTCAAAAGCAACTCTAAGGGACTCTAAGACTTATCAACTTATATGGATGTGTTTTGCACATAATAAAAAATTAGTTTTCTCAGTTTTTAAAGGGATGGTAGAATTCCTTATACCTCATCAACCCTCTAGAGAGATGAGTGGTGGGATATAAGGACTACCACCCATGTAATAAGATATGAGATATAGGAATATAAGGGATATAGTACTAGCACTCACCAAGATCACTTCTAGACATCAGAATATCAATTGAGAGAATGTATATATCTTTGCAGACAATATACCTATGCCATAACCATTTCAAGGAGGTATTCAACAACGTGAACAAGAAATTATTTAAATAGGTCAGGATTGTTTTAGGACATTCCATAATATTTGTCAAGGACAAGAAATTATTTTAATAAATCTGGACTGTTTAGCGTTTCATAAGATTAGTGAACGACAAGAAATTATTTAAATAAATCCAGACTCTAGCATTCCATAGGATTAGGGAACAAGAAATTATGTAAATGAATACGGACTTTTTTAGCATACCGTAAGATTCCGATTCACAATGTTCTCTACAGTTAAAAAAAAACACTTAAAAACCTCAAGTATCTGATTTTGGGATTGTATTGCGTGAAGCTTTTCCTGTCTTCGAGTAGAATATGCAAATGTCTAATCAATTTCAAACTATCACCTAACCTAATTTTAAGCTCTACCTTCAACCAATTTTACTCATTTGAATCACTATTGACTGTGAGGAGGGCAAAATCGAAATTCTACCCCGCAGTTAGCTTCGGAATTTAATTTGAACAATTACATACCTCGAGTTCAACTATGCTCCTCTGGCACTGCGTTTTCTTAAAATGGATTCAACGCTAATTTCCGCCGGTTGGTAGTTCAGTCATACCTTAAATAGTTCAATCCCTCTATCATGAAAGGGACAAACCTAGGGAGATGGCTTATCACCTTACTTAACCCTCATGTTGGTTTCCTCGACGAGGTATCTCGTCATTAGAAGAAAACTGACCAGATCTGGATCTCGTAATAAAAAAAATCAGCAATATCTGGATGACGAGATATCTGGTCATTAGCAAAATTGATCATATCTTGATGGACGATATATCTCGTCGAAATAACTTGGAGAGTTAAATATACTAAACACATAAACAAAAATTTAGTTTTCTCAGCTTTTGAAGGGTGGGTGTGTCTTTATATGTCTCATCATCCATCTTTATAGAGAACCGGTGCCACGTCGCACTGGTGCGCCGCAAGAATGGCACTGGTGTGCCTTACGGATGGTGAAATGGTTTAAATTGTGAAAGATTTACTTCATTTCAGTAGTTTAGTTTTGTGCTCACAAATAATTTTAAGCGATACTGCATAAATAATTTTGGGTATTATTTTTATTACTAATTATCAAAAAAAGATTGTTTCAAAAAGATATTTTAAAAAGCAACTTTGGAGCAAAAAGGATAGGTAGTTATTACTCGTAAATTATCAAAGTTATGCCTAATTTTTTGTCAGATCGGCAAAAGATATATTTTTGGAGTGCCGTGGATTGAAAAGGTTGAAAATTACTGCTCTATAGAGATGACTGGTGAGATATAAGAGACCGCCACCCCTTAAAAAGCTGAGAAAACAAATTTTTGTTACATTTAGAATGCATTCATATAAGGTGATAAGTCATCACTCCTTATGTTTAACCCTTTCAGGATGGAGATTAATCTGGTGTCACACCTCTTTGAAATGGTTATATTTCACCACTCATCTCTCTTGATAGTGGTGTGACATAAACAGTCCCACCACCCATCTAGAGCACCTCTAGACATTAGAATATTAGAAACTTTTCGCACCTTAGCAGGCTTAGAATACCTAGCCTTAACCATTTCAAGGATGTGGAGCACCAGACATCCCACCACCCTGAAAGAGTTAAACTTAGTTGGTGATGACTTATCACCTAACATAGACGTATTTTGCTCGTGGCAAAAATTTATTTTCTCAGCTGAAAAAGGGTAGCGGTGGGTCCTTATGTCTCACCACCCATTTCTCAAGATAATGGTGAGATATAAACCTAGCGGGTGATGTGCCTTATGGGCCTTATAGATGTAAACCTTGTGGGTGATGTGAAACCTCAGTGTGCCTAGCCTAACCATTTCGAAATGATGTGAAGACATCCCACAATACTGGAAGGGTTAAATCTAGGGGTGATGACTTATCACCTTATATGAACGCCTTTACACATAACAAAAATTTACTTTCTTAGCTGAAAAGAGATGGCTAGTACTTATATCTCACTACCCTTTTCTCGAGATAAGGGTGAGATATAAACAGTCCCATCATCCATCTAGAGCATATGTGTCTATATATATGGATTTCCTGATAAAAGCTCAAGGGAAATGCACCCCTTGGTGGAGCTATAATATCAAATGAGAGTATATTCATATACCTTAGAGTGCCTAGCCTTAATCATTTCAAGGATGTGGAGTGCCAGACATCCTACCACCCTGAAAGGATTTAACCTAGGGGTAATGACTTATCACTTTATATTAATGTATTTTGCATATGAACTTTCTCTCCAAGCTCTTCTGCATAAATGTGTGAATCGGGATATTGTTTTTTATTAACTAATGAAACATGGAATTTTTTTGCAATGAATAAGGTCATTTTAAGTCCATTATTCGATGGAATTTTTCTAGTATATGAACTTTCTTACTGTAAAAAATTTAAATCAGATACCAATGTGGGTTGTAGTATATATCTTTTCAATTTCTATAGTAATCAATCTTTTCAATTTCTACAGTAATCAATCTTTTCAATTTCTATAGTAATCAATCTAAAAGCATGAAAGATAAGTTCCTGGTGCATGTAAAAGTGAAATGGACGTTCTGAATCACTACCGACTCTATTTGTAAACCACTTCGAACGTTATGTGTTTTACAAACTCACTCGAAGACCCTGTGCAGCATTTCTAAAACCTGATCTTTTGGATCGCGTAAAAATATCTCCTTTCCATCTACGTACGATAAAATGGATTGAAATCGCGTATCCCGATTGCGTCTGCACATAAAAGCAATATCATTCAAAGAAATAATAGCAAAGTAAAGTTGAGGTAACTCTAGATGACACGAGACAATGAAGCAATCATTTTCTTTATTCTGTAACATTTTTCTAGACATTCGTCTCCTCGATGTAATCTGGTCAGTGATATGGAATGTCTGTCTTATAGGGTAGGACGTTTTGAGACGTTGGTCATTAACGTGAAAGAAATAGTTTTTCCTTCTGATGTTATCAGGAAATACCAGTACATCGAGTGAGTCGATTTGTCTCAAAACTTCTTGTTAACAGCAACATAATCATGTATATTAAACAGCACTCATAAGATAAACTACTTTTAACCAGTTTCCTTTTGATATTATCAGAAAATCCTCATATATAGACTAGTCTTGTTTTCTAACTTCTCGGCGCTCCAGTGCTATGAAAATTCAACTACCAACCAATCAATCAAAACTTTTCGTTAATATCAGCATTTTTTGTATCTAATAAACAGCTTTCATTACATAAATAAACTACTTCTAATCTTTTCACTTGAGCTTTTATCAGTAAATCCTTTCGTATAGACATTCGTCTCCTCAATGTAATATGGTCAATGATAAGGAATGACTATCTTATAACGTAGGACGTTTTGAGATGTTGGTAATTAATGTGAAAGAAATAGTTTTTCCTTCTGATGTTATCAGAAAATACCAGTACATCGAATGAGTCGATTTACTTCAAAACTTGTTAATATATCAGCATAACTATCTATAGTAAACAATACTCAATAGGATAAACTACTTTTAACGATTTTCCTTCAAATATATTATCAGGAAATCCTCATATATAGACTTTCTACCAAATTTCTCGATAACCCGTTGGGTTGCTGCAGTGTGACGAAAATTCAACTATTAACCAGTCAATAAAAACTTTTAGCTAATATCAGAATTTTTGTATCTAATAAACAACTTAAATTAGATAAACTACTCTTTACCATTTCCCTTTGAGCTTTTATCCAGGAAATCTTTATGTGTAGAATAAGTATTTTCAAAACTTCTCGCTAATGTCAATGTTTTTATATCTAATAAAAAACTTTCGCTAGAGATAGACTACTTTTTAAAATTCTTCTGCTATGATCAGGAAATTCTTATAGAGTAAGCATTTCTTCAAAACTTCTCGTTAATATCAACATTTTTATATCTAATACACAACTCTCATCAGATAAACAACTTTTAATTATTTTTCCTGCTGCTAATATCTGGAAATCCTCGTATATAGAGTGAGTATTTTTTACTTCTTGTCAATACCAACATAATTATCTCTAATAAACAATATTCATTGATAAACTACTTTTAATCTTTTTTCCTTTGGATATTATTAGGAAATCTTCATACATAGAATGAGGCTTTTCAAATCTCGTTAATATAATCATTTTTATATCTATTGAACAACTTTCATTAAACAAACGCTACTTTTTAACAATTTACAGTGCTGTTTAGTCTCAATAAGAAACTCAATTTATCTCTTCAAAGCATTGGGTTTCAATTTTCTAACTCAAACACAACATATACTAAAATAACTAAACTTCTATACTAAAATTTACGCAGCCCGAAACATAATTTTAAAAATCGCTACAAGCCACTAAATTTTAATTGAAGGCATATTCAATTAGAGGAAGCCGGAAAAAATCACTCCTCCTATTTCATCCAGTACTGGAGAAGAAAACAAATGCAGATTCCATCTCGATTATTAAATCGATGCGGGAGTTTTCACCTCACCTCTAATTTCATCACCCACTCATTCTTTCATCAAAGAGGACGTCTTGAAGCTCTCTGCAAATTCTAGGCTAATTTCAGCGACAAACAGTCTGAAACTTCGGGGAATTTGCGAGAAAGCACAGAGAGAATTTGGATTAAATTCTACTCCACCATAAAAGCATTTTCCCGAAATGGAGGCAAAGCGGAGAAATCTTAATAGAATTCAGCTTTGGTAGAGGATGGGAGATTCTGCATTTTAGTATAACAACACAGGGGAATTATTATTAAGAATATTGACTGCATAAATATATGGGGATCAGATACGCCCTTCCTTTGTTGAATCCTGTTAGTTTGCTCTGTTTGGTGTTCTACGGATATGTATGGCATCACGATTGTTAATTAGACCGTATTCCACAATAAAAGCATGCATCAGGTATCACGAAAACTATATCTGACATGATGAATAATTTTATGTGGGTGTTGTGAGGTAGGCAGTTAATTAACTCCGCACTGGAGCAACACAACGGTCTGGTGACGGTACGGGATCAAACCCGAAGGGAAAGATCAAGGACAACACTATAATTTTGAACCTCCGTCAGATGACAAGAACAACACCTTAGCTGGCACCCTACTCTCCAAACTTGCACACCCGCCAACGCGAGTACATTTAAGGCCACGACAGATTTAACGTGCACCAGCTCCTGTGTACACGACGGTCTTTGGCGGTATTGTTGTGAGACACACAGAGTTGACCCTCCTGGTGGCTATTTCGATGAGGCTTCTAGTCATGAGCAAAACTTACTAGATCTTGATGGATGAGATATCACGTCATTGGAAGAAAACTGCCGATTATATATATATATAATCGGCAATATCTTGATGATGAAATATCTCGCCATTTACAAAATTGGTCAGATCTTGATGGACGAGATATCTCGTCGAAATCTCTTGGCGGGTTAAACGAGTGATTATTTATAATTTTTATTGATAGCAGCTGAATGATTTTTCTTTGGAATTTCTTTGTTATACAAGCTTGTTTTCCTTTCTGAACTTGTTATTCGTAATATTTTGCATATTGCGTTTTTCTAGTTTTTGTTTTGATTTTCTCAGTATTTTTAATTTAACTTTTTTTAATTTAACATATCAGAATTTTGGTGATAATTCTCATTTTCTGTTGCAGCTGTATGCTGGTACTTGTAGAGCTTGTGGAAAATGCAAATAAATTTGTTCGGAAAGATTGACTACGGTATTTTTGAATTGATTAAAACTTTTGAAGACATAAATTTCCAGCGAATATTTGTAAGCTCCTTTTAATTTATTCTAAATAGGAGGCAACATAATTTTGGAACAAGCTTGTTTCCTTTCAGAACTTGCCATGTCGCTATATTCGCAACGTTTTGCAGTTTGCATTTTTCTAGTTTTTGTTGGTTCGTTTGTATTTTTAATTTCGCCTATTTTTTAAATTTAACGTATCAGAATTCTGGTTGTCATTCTGACGTTTGTCTGTTGCTTTTATTAGCTGGTACTTGGAGAGTTCTTGTGGAAAGGCAAATAAATTTGCTTGGAAAGATTGACTGTAGTATTTTTGAATTGGCTTTTTGAAGACATAAATGTCCAGCGAATATTTGTAAGCTCCTTTTAATTTACTCTAAACAGGAGTTAACATAATTTGAATTTTCAGGGAATATTTATAAGTTCTTTTAAATTATTCTAAACAGGAGGTTGCAAGTATTAAAAAGTTTTATATCTCCATTTTAATCATTGTGCAGTAACAAAATTAAATGAATACAGAGTCCAGTCATGAAAGACAACCAGACGAATAAAGGATCTCACCCTATAATAAAATAGAAAACGTACATACGACGCTTAAAATTCAACGAATTCCTATTAAAAAGACAGGATCCAATCTACGGATATTATTGCCTTTGGTAAGGAGACAGATTGAATAGTTTTGTGTGTATAATTTGGAGTCTTCCAGTTTGAAAGAAGTTTTAAAATATTCCTCGGGTTTAATTACATACACTTTAATAAAGATTCGAAGAAAATTAATTTGAACGAGAATGACGACGAAAATAATTAAGCTAACCGATTAAGTGGAATATATTTTTTGACTTACGCACATCAAGATTTTAATTGTGAAAGAGGGTAGAAAAATACGTTTTGCTTAGCTGATCAGTGCGAGCTTGCTGTATGTATTAAGAATTTTTCATTAAAATATCGCGCAGTGAAGAGTTCAATTAGTTTCCAGATTTAATCGTACCGGATATTCTTTTGTGTCAAGCCGAGGATCATAATTAGTTTCGTTGCAGGAAAAAAGCTTTTTTTACTTTTATACTACTTGAGGAATTGAGAATCAATTTAAAGTATCAATTCAGTTTCAATAACACTAGCATCTGACCTTTTTCAAAACGATTTAATTTATTGGAAGTTGGATTGTAGCAGTCCCACTTTTCTCACGATTGATGAGGACTGTTTCGTTGTATGGCACACCATGGTAGTGATTTTTAATCTTTTCTATCTCATGGCACGCATAAATTAATTTCTAAAATTCTGCGGGGGCCACTGTAGCCCAATTGGAAGAGCAATGATTAGCAACCGGAGGGTTGCAAGTTCGAAACTATGTCCAGCCAAAAACCATCGTTACATGGGGCTGGTGCAAGTTAAATCTGTCGTGGCCTCAAACGCCCTCACGTTTGTGTGGTGTGGAAGTTGGAGAGTGGGTTGCCAACTCAGGTGTTGTCCTTGTCATCTGACCGTGATTGAAAATTACGAGGCGTTGTCCTCGGATCCTTCCCTTCGGAATTGATCCTGGACCATCACCAATAGCCCATTGTGTTGCTCCAGTGCAACTTTAATTAATTACCTACCTCAATCTTTTTCATCTCATGGCTCCACATAAATTAATTTATAAAATTCTGCGGCACACCAAAAATATCATATCTTTTACCGATTTGACAACAAATAGGTATGATTCTGTTTGATTAACCAAAAATATTATCTCTTTCTTTTGTGAGCCAGCTGAGGTGTTGACCTCATCATCTGACCATGGTTCAAAATTTCGAGGTGTTGTCCTCGGACCTTTCCCTTCGGGATTGATCCCGTATCGTCCCCAATAGCCCGTTGTGTTGCTCCAGTGCGACGTTAATTAACTTCCCATCTACCTTCACTTGTAAAACGACGGTCTACATCAAACAATAACACGAACAAACAACTGAAACAGTTTCTCTCTCAGGAAACAGTATCTCTCATTAATATCTATTTTATGAACAATTTTAGGACAATCTCTAAGAGAGATAAATATCAAGTAAGGAATCGATAAGTAATGATACTTCTCTTAACTCAATACTTCTAACCATTTTTTAATTGTATTAGCTTCAACACCCGTTTTTAAGTAGAAAATTACAAATTGGTGGATAATAAAGTACACAACTACTAGTGTCTGTCAAATTAAGGACTGCGAAAAGACATATTTTAAAAGGATTAGTATTTAGTTGATTCAGACTTTCTATGCAACTCCACCGATGCGAAAAAATAAGCCTTTCTAGAACAGAATAAATAAATGTGATACTTCTCTTAGTCAAAAGAACAACTGTCTATTTTTTAATGTATTATCGTCAATACAATTTTAGGTGAAAAAGTTACTAAATGCCGGGTTGTCAAGTTCTGCAATTACTAGTGTCCATCAAATAAACGAAAGCAAAAGACATTTCCTCTTTTGGAGAGGATTATTATTTTGTTGATTCAAACTTTTCGCTTAACTCCACCGATGCGAAAAAAAATTCTCCCAGAACCTAGCAAAGCCATTTTCCTTTTCTTTTACAACCAATACCTTTTTCTCAGCCCGGGAAAGCGATAAAAGTGCCAAAAAAAACGATATTTGAAGTCATAGAAATCTCCTATATTGAGTTTAATATTCTATCTCAGGGAAGCTGACCGAGTATTATTGAATTTCCGATCGACGCGGCGCTCGACTTCCGAATTTTAACAGCCACTTAGAAATTTGAGTTAGAGGCGGAACGGCGAGACTTTCTGCTGAAAAGGATAAGAGGATAACATATTATCCTTCGCGATAAGATGAGGAATCGGTGTCTGAGATTGAGATTTATTTGACTGACGTTGGCAGGAATCAGTTGGTTGCTAAGGTCCCATTACACTTCTCCGGACGGAGATAAGAAACTAGAAATGAATACCTACCCGCTTTGATAAATGCACTTTAGGTATCGATTTAAAGTACAATTTTAAGTATAAAATCGGGGACTTCACATCGGGGTGTCATCGGTAAAATGATAGCGGCACTCGAGGTCTACGAAGCCCAGGGAAATGAGTTTTTGCACTGCAATGAGAAGCATATTTTTATACTGGAATGTTATGTCTTAAACTTTTAAAACAGTAAGGGAGAACCATAAATTTTCTATACGGAGTTCAATATTCTATCTCAGGGAAGCCTGACTGAGTATAATTGAATTTTTCCGATCGACGCGGATCGGACTTCCGCAGTTTAACAGTCGCTTAGAAACTTGAGTTAGCGGCGGAACGCCGAGACTTTCTGCTGGAAAGGATAACATATTATCCTTCGCGATAAAATGAGGAATCGGTGGCTGAGATCGAGATTTATTTGCCTAACGTTGCAAGAATCAACTGACCTTTAAAGTCCTATTATATTTCTTCCGTCGGAGACATGAAACTGGAAATGAGTACCTACTCGCTTTGGTAAATACACTTTAGGAATTGATTGAAAGTATATTTTAAGATATAAAATCAGGGACTTCACATCAAGGTATCATTGGTACCATGAAACTGGCACTCGAGGTCTATGACGCCCAGGGAAATGAGTTTTTGCACTGCAATGTGCAGCATATTTTTGTACTGCAATGTTATGTCTTAAACTTTTAAAACAGTAAGGGAGAACCATAACTCTTCTATGCTGAGTTCAATATTCTATCTCAGGGAAGCTGACCGAGCATAAGTGAATTTTTCCGATCGACGCGGCTCGCGACTTCCGCAGTTTAACAGCCGCTTAGAAATTCGAGTTAGAGGCGGAACGCCGAGACTTTCTGCTGAAGGGATAACATATTATTTTTCCGATCGACGCGGTTCGCGACTTCCGCAGTTTAACAGCTGCTTAGAAATTCGAGTTAGAGGCGGAACGCCGAGACTTTCTGCTGAAAGGGATAACATTATCCTTCGCGATAAGATGAGGAATCGGTGACTGAGATGGAGATTTATTTGCCTGATGTTGCAGTAATCAACTGACCGTTAAGGTCCCATTACATTTCTTCCGTCGGAAACATGAAACTAGAAATGAATACCTACTCGCTTTGATAAATACTCTTTAGGAATAGATTGAAAGTATATTTTAAGATATAAAAATCAGGGATTTTACATCAGGGTCAGAAGTCTACGGGACCCCGGGAAAGTAGTGTTTGCACTGCAATGTTATGTCTTTTAACAGTAAGGGAAAAGTCAGAACTTTTAACAATAAGGGAGAACTCAGAACTCTTCTATGTTGAGTTCCAAATTTTCTCTCAGGGTAGACCGAGTATTTTTGAATTTCCGATCTACTCTGATTCTTGAATCAATTTTTGAATGAGTGCTCTTACTGCTATTAGAGTAATGAGGTATCAGATAATTATATATGAAACATTTAACAATCGTCAATCTTAAAGGACGTCAACATAGATATACGACCTTTTTTGACTATCACGACAGTATTCTACGTTTCATATCGAACTATGTAGTGCACTGATAGTTTTTCTGCTATTTTCGACGTGCTTTTACTCTAGAAAGCAGAATCAAATTTAGACAAGGCTAAAGAGCAAAAGCTAGAAAGTGAACAGTTTAAGCAAAATGTAAAGCATTTTAAGCATACACCTTTTGGTGTCATTTAATTGCGAATTGAAGATTGTCATATTTGAATAGTTGTATAAGAATAGTTCTATAGGAAACAAGTATTCAATTTGATTCATGAAATGTAATATCATAGAAAGAGTAGAGTTCGCCGGAAATTATGATTTAGTTTTTCGTAAAAATCGCAACTTGAGAAAAGAAAATCTTTTGGAACGCAGACTTATTTTCCTTACTATAAAAGGAAGCTTGCAGTAAAACAACATTTGCAGAGCTTAGTCGACGTTTCTGTTATTAAACTCAATTTATTTTTTAGTCAAGATAAATTGATAGTTTTTATAAAACATATTGAGATACCTCTTTTTGTATTCGTTAATTCGTGAAGATAAAATAGCTTAGGTGTAATTAAAGAACTGTGTTCAGTGAATGAATCGGATTTTTTTCTTTCCTTTTAAAAACAGATTGCCAACCTTAAAATGGATAATATATATTTTTCGTACAAATTTTTTCATTTATTTCTTTTTCATTTTACCTAAACTAATAAAGACATTTTGAATGAGGATTTAAACAGATACAATAAACATAGCTTTGGGTGAAAACTTTTAATGCGAATTGTATTTGTAGTGTTTTCTAGGAGAAAAAACCTTCGGATTAGTTAAAATTGCATTCATCGAAATAATTAAAGTTCTATTTGATAATAATAAATGGAATTAAAATACAAGTACCGCATAAATATAGCTATAAAATTTTATCTTAAAAATATTTTCCAACTTAGGGGTCTATTTTAAGAATTTTCTATAACATTTAAAGCACAAAAACTCAGATTTAAAATTTAAATTAAACATACATTTTAAAAGCATTTGGAGATGTATATTTTGATATACGAATGACAGCTAGTATATATTAGAAATTGTTTAACACCGCAAATTGCAATTCTCAAGATACCTTGATATATATGATAGTAAATTAAATAATTATACACCCTATTTAAACATCTCTACCTATTCGTGAAATTTTATTAGTGATTTTTCTATTCACAGATCTAATAAACTGATTAACTTAAGGATAGAGAAAAGCTTCATTTAATTAAATATAGAAGATATTAAAATTTTACTAACTAAACTTAAGCAGTTGAAATTCTACTAAGTAATTTCGCTATTAAGTATATAAAGGATTCGTGTAGTAAAATTCTATTGCTATCACGCCGGTTATCTATTTTATACACTGCTTTTGTGAATGCATGCGATTAACCCTCCTGGTGATTGTCTTGACGAGGGAAAGAGAAAAAAGATGAGAAAAAAACTGACCAGATCTTGATCTTCTCTTCATAAAAAAATCGGCAATATCTTAATGACGATAGATCTCGTCATTAGCAAAATTGGTCAGATCTTGATGAACGCGATATTTCGTCGAAAACACTTGGAGGGTTAAAAGGAAGTAACAAAAGTATTTTATTCTATCAAATGTAATCAGCAATGTTTTTATTCTTCTGCAAACAAAATTTCTTGTTTTTTCGTCCATCAATGTTTTTCTCTTTGAGGAATATTCATATTTTCTTTACATATGAGAATATAATCTGAGGACTCGTGAGATTTTCGTCGAAACCATTGGAGGGTTAAAAAGGCTATGTTCCGCAATAACTAGAAAATTAAACTATTATTCATCCTGTAGTTGTTTCAGCTTTGTTCATATCAGAAGCATAACTGACAGCAGGCAGAAGAAAAGAGTTCGTAACGAGAAAAGAGTTCGTAACAGAAAATTGGTTAGTAACGAGCCAATCTGGACTAAGAAAAAACTACACATCCTAGCTTTTGAAGAAGTCCATTAAGAGAGTTCTAATGACCTAATCGATAGAACACTTAAGTTGTCGGAGAGAGGTTCCTTCGCTTGAGTCAGGATGAGCAGATATGCTGCCGTAGGGATGTGCCTAAAAGCCTCATCACGAAAAAACAAGCCCCATTTATTTTAGTATAGAGATATAAATGGGAAATATTATTTGGTTTGGACCACTCAATTATTTTTCATTTAGTCCAAGTCAAAATTAGAGAAAATAGTTTCAGTCAAAATTAACTAAGATATTTTTCCTTTCTAAGATTTCAATATATAGAAGATATTTTTCATTTTTAAGATTTCAATATATAGAAGATTTTTCATTTTCAAAGATTTCAATGTAGAAGATATTTTTCATTTTTTTTCATTTAGATTTCCCATTTCATCATAGCAGACACTTTTCTTTGCACACATTATAGAAGATATATTTCATTTCATTTGATACCACATTTCAAAAGAAATGTGAAAATAGTATTCGAATCAGATCACACAAATTTTGAACTAGTCCAAGTCGAAATTAGAGAAAATATTTTCAGTCAAAAGACATGTGAAAGTATTCGATTCGAGTGACATACTTTTTGATCTTGTTCAAGTCAAAATTTCAGTCAGAATGAATGTGAAAGTATTATTCGATTCCTGTCACATATTATTTGATTTAGCCGAAGTCAGAATTAGAGAAAATGCTATCTAAGTAAAAGTTTCTTTTCTATATATTTCTATATATAGGTATATATTCATAAAACATATATAAGATATACATGCAAATAATAAAAGCAATTAAGTTTGCAATCTGCAACTTGATTTAAGTCAGAAAACAGTCTTAATGTGTATTGTATTTTTCTTTTAAATGTAAAATTGTTATTTTATATTTAAAAAAGGTGTTATATTATTCATAAATTAAGCAGATTGTTTACATCAAAGAAATATTATATTATGATTGGTAAAGATGTTTCCTAAACCACGACTTTGGAATAGCCAAATGTAACAGAAATGGCAAAAAGTGGAATTCTGTTTTATTTGATACATTCGCCAAAACATCCTTATTTCCTTCTGTCATTCTGCTTTTACTTATTCCAAGTGAGATAAGTAACAACAAACTCATGTAAAGGAATGGGTTTTAATTCGTACTGATTAAAAATTGTTTGGCATCGGGCTCTTCGAGTGATTAAAATAAATACAAGTTAATAAATATGTCTCACAAACGACCACTTATTCAAGTGTAAAAGAAATGGTAAAATGTGGAATTCGGTCTTATTTAATGTATTCTCAAACATCCTTATTTCTTTCTGTCATTTTACAGGGATTCCAGAATACAATACAGAATCTATGCACAAAGCAATTTCAGATCTATTTGTATAACATTCAAATAAACAAGCTTCCAACTTTTTTTATTTTAATACTTGTCTTTTTTTATTCCCAAGCTTTTATGGGGAAATAATAGTGACAAGTACACCAATAGATCCGTAAGTGGGAGAAAAAGGAAGTCCTATTCCAGCGAAAATATGAAGATTCATCACTCGAGAGAACGTCTTACTTCAGAAGCAAGACGTTTCAAAATTCAATCCATTGTTCTATGTCGTAAAAGGCAGGTCCTTTCCCAAGAAAATGAGAAAAGAAATATACGGTTCTTAAATCTTAGAGACGCTTTGTTAAAAAAATTAATGCTACAATCTAACAATGGGAAAAAAACCTCTCATCTTTTTATCATCATTCTGAGAAACAGCAAGTGTCTGTGAAAGCTTAATATTAAATAGAATTCTTACTGCAATTCTCGTTCGTTCAAATGCACGAGTCATGAGGTTCAGACGGTGGAAAGCGTCTTAAATGGTTCTGTTGTAGGCATTTTCAATTCAAATACACTTCTTTTTTATGTAAATTTCGTTGCTTCTAGGGACAACTTTGCAATCCGAATGATTGAATTTGCATTTAGAGATGCAAAATTCGCGAGGATTTAAGTAATTCAGACGATAGAGTCGAGAAAATAATATGAGTCAAAAGCAAACAGGATGAATGAATGAAAATAAATTTTTTTGCAGAACTATGCTTGAAACATACTACA
Organism: Meta bourneti; assembly: GCA_933210815.1. NCBI lineage: Eukaryota > Metazoa > Arthropoda > Arachnida > Araneae > Tetragnathidae > Meta > Meta bourneti. Next base: position 46,384,685 of record OW119933.1, read on the forward strand.
AAATTGAAAAGTGCAGAATATAGCTTGGAATACTCATGAATATTTCAAAAGCGCATAAACGTACAAATAAGGGAGATAAATCTAATCCTCCAGAATTTTTCATTAAATAGCAAACATTTGATGTTCTACCTTTTTCGAATATTGATTTGCTTTGCCGCCAACCACTTATTGTCAAACCCAACAGGCATTAAAATTCTGTTTAAAAGAACATTTTAAATATATTTTAAACCTCCAAGTGGTTTCGACGAGATTTCTCGTACAAGATCTGATCATGTTTGCTCAGGACGAGATATAACGTCATCAAGATATTACTGATATTTTTGTGATCCTGAGATAAAGACCTCTTATAATGAAGAGATATCGCGTCCATCAGGATCTGGTCAGTTTTCTTCTAATGAAGGGATATATTTCCATCAAGATCTGGTAAATTTTTCTAATGACGAGATAAACCGTCCATCAAGGTCTGCTCAGCTTTTTTTAATGACAAGATATATTGTCCATCAAGATCTGATCGGTTCTTTTAATGACGAGATGTATCGTTCATCATTATCTTGTCAGTTTCTTCCAATGACGAGATATGTCGTCCATCGAGATCTGATCAGTTTTTCTAATGAGATATCGTCCATCAAGATCTGTTCAATCTTGCTATCGACGAGATACCTTACAGAGGCAACGACCAGGAGGGTTAAAAACAAAGTATCATTCTTATGTATCCATTTACGCTCCCAAAAATCGCGTGTGTGATCAACAAATACATTTGTCTTTTCCGTCGCATCTGAATCCCGAGATGGCGGAAGAAACGGAAAAACAAATTAAGTTTGAAAAATGGAGACGGAGGGACGGCGGGGAAAAGTACCTTTCCTTGCCTCCCAGCCTTGATTAATGTTGCACAATGACACCTGCATCCGAGAAGATATATGCTTTGTTTTCGCTATTCGGGGCGCAACAAAGCACGACATGTTTCGTGTTTCTGTTTTGTTACTCTGTTTCTTAAAATAGAGATTCTTGGTGCAATTTCTTTTCCTCCACTTACGCTTTCCGGGATCACCCGCCTTTTCTCAGTCTTTGCTTTCAGACTTTTTTTAAGAAAACTTTTGGAAACGTTCTGCTTCTTTAGTCACAAGAATTTCGTTTAATAAATTAAAAGCAATTAGAATATCCTATCTTCGTTTAATCTCTAAGTAGCGTATCGTAAAGCAAAGCGAAAGTTAATTGAGTTTTCAGAATAGTCAGTACAATGTTGTTAACTATAAAAAAACGTTATTTCATTCATTTCTATGTGTGGTCGTTTCGTATTTGTATTTTCATTTGAACAAATGAAACATTTACATAAGTTTCGTTAAAGAACTGCTCAATTTCCGAGTTGGTTTTCTAAAGTCTTAACATACAGTGGACAATTCACGTACTACTTATGGATGAAATTACTAAAAACAAATGTTTTTAATGATATTTAGTTTTCTTAAGTTTCGTTAGAGAACTGCTTAATTTCCGAGTTGGTACTTTCAAGTCTTAACATACTGTGGATAATTCATGCAGTACTTATGGAGGATGCAGTTACTAAAAACGAATTTTTTTAATGGTGTTTAGTTTTTAAGGATATACATTATCTTTCTTCAATTTAAAACTTTATTATCATTGTGTTTGAATGAGATTCAGTGTTCTGTGATGAGAGCATATCTGACTAAATTTTACAAAAGGAAGGTATCTTCCACTGGAAATAAATCGTGGTATCGGATTATTGTGTTCGGCATCATCGATTTTTGAAAGTGTAACCGGTACTATTAATGAGAGAATAAAAGCGCGTTCAGATTGTCCTAGTAAAACAAAGCTATATAACCGATACTGTTCAATCTGCACATATTTGCTGATGAGTCATCAGCTAGGGTTTACTTATTGATATAGTGTCTTAGGAAATAGAGCACAAGTACTATTGGTGAAGGAACAGATGCGTATCGTCCTAGAAAAACAATTCTATATAACTGATGCTATTCAGTCTGCTCATACCCACGAATTACCCACCATGTAGGATTTCTTTACTGATCTGGTCGCGCTTAGAAAATATAGTATAGCTGCTGTTGGTGAAGGAATAGAAGCGCGTGTGTATCATCCTAGAAAACCTCTGCTTCTATTACGAATGACCCACTAGGTAAGGTTTCTTTACTAATTTGGTCGTTAGAAAATACAGTACAGTTACTATTGGTGAAGGAATAGAAGCGCGTGTATATCATACAAGAAAAATTCTGCCTATATTACGAATGACCCATAAGGTAGGGTTTCTTTACTGATTAGAAAATAGAGCACAGGTACTATTGTTGATGGAATATATGAGTGTGCGTATCGTCCTAGTAAACAAAGTAATATAAATAATACTGTTCAGTGCTCTTACTTGAGAATGACCCATCAGGTAGGGTTTGGCCATGATTGATGCTTTCAGAATAGAATAGAAATTTTAAAAGTTATGCGCCATTCTACATTTATGCATTGCCAGTAAAGAATACTCTTAAGGGTAAAACTTGGTGATGACTGATTCGACTGTGAAGCCGTGGACTTTGAGAAACGAGTGAGAATAACCTGCAATGACATTCAATTAGATTCCTCGTTGGAACACTCTGAGTGAAATGACAAAACGACCGTGAAGCGGCGGTGACTTTTGAGACTAATGACACGCGACGAACGAAAGACTCGGTACCCTTTGGTACGTTTCAACGAATTCAGAGCACTTTGAGAAGTGTTTCCCTGGAACAGAACCTTCTGGGTATTTTTAAACCAATCTAAAGGACGCTTCGAGAACAATTTCCCTGAATTAATCTTCCGTCACGTTTAAGACCCCTTTGGGCTGTTTAAAACGAATCCAGGACGGTTTAAGATCAGTTTTCCCTGGGTTAATTTTATATCTCGTTAGACCTACAGATAATCGATCAACAGAAATTAAGAACTTTTGCCGTCAGTTGATGTATTTATTTTATTTAGCTGAGTTAAAATTGAAAGGAAAATTATCTTCCATGCTGTAAGTTCTTTCTAAAACTTTAATGTTTGCTTTATAGGACATATTTTGCTAGCATACAGAGAATATAATTCGTGAAAGAGAAACATGCCAAACTTTTCCTTGATTTCTTCATCTATTCTTTCTTTTTGAATGAAAAATAATTCTAGTTCAGTAATTTTTCTTATTTTCGTTTATTCTCTTTCATTGCTTCAGCATATGAATCCTTGTTCCCTAGAATTCTAAATTTAATCGATCACCCCAACAGTTGTAAAAAAGTGCTACACCAAAAATGGTTTCTAATCTTGTTCTTCCCTTTATTTCCCATTTAAGTGTTATACCATTGCAAACACCCTTAAATGTTTTGATTTTTTAAAGTTGTTTTTCTTCGTAAAACAAGATCTATTTCCACTTTGTTAAAGATCCCCTTCAAACACACCAACAGGTGGGGATGTCACAAACCCTACCTGTTGGTTGACCAACATACCCTACATGTGGCCCGGGTTACGTTGGTCGTACCAAACGAGGTTTGAAATTACGGTTGCAAGAACCTATGCATTGGGTCAAAAATAAGGAAACAAACATATCTCCCATCGTTTGAGTCCCCTATTGGGGAATTTTTTCACCAGTTTGTTTCAAACAAGCGAAAATGGTGTCCAATCTCCGAGATCCATTCTCTAGTTAGACATCAGAGAAGCCTTATCTATTATTAAGTAGTCGGACATACTAGTGAATGAGGCTAGTGCTTCCCATAGACGTGAAGTATAAGTAGACTGAGCATTACTATTGAGAAGAGCTTCAAAAGGAGTGACCAGCATGTCGATTAGTAGTCACGTGACGGCTCTGAAAAATTGACTTGTTTGATGATATCGCCTCAAATGGCGATGTGACACATTATGACAGGGTAGATGTGTGAATGCACATTTCTGTAGAGTGGCGACAAAAATAGTGAAATCGCCAGTCTATTATTATGTGGCTCGGACCAATCAGATGATGAATTGATGGACGGACGTCTTCTCATCCCTTGGACCAATCAGATAACGAATGTTTTTCTCTTCCTGGCAGACCAAAGTAGTGTAAGCGCGTGTTACTACTAGTTTTGGTCACTTGATCCTGGGCACATAAAAAGGTTATCATGGCTCATTCTGGTTACCATAGCCTAGAAACGCTTTGTTGAAAAAGTGAGCAGTGACAACACTATTCTAAAACAACAATATTTAACCCTCCAAGTGGCTTCAACGAAATAGCTCGTCTATCAAGATCTGATCGATTTTCTAATGACGAGATATCTTGTCATCAAGATCCTGTCGAATTTTTATGATGACGGGATCAAGTCAGATATCTGGTCAGTTTTCTTCTAATGACGCGATATCTTGTCCGTCAAGATCTTGCCAGTTTTTGCTAATGACGAGATACCTCGTCGAGACAACCACCAGGAGGGTTAAACTCGCGTTTCTTGTGACTTACTTCTGTCCTGATGATGATGGACGCCTTGCTCCACAGAGATGGTCAATGAAGATCTTTTCTAAATTTTTATTCTTTGTAAGTCGTTGTTTTGAAAGTTTTTCAATTTTTATTATCAATTTGACTAAATTGTCATTTCTTCATCTCCCATCCCTTGATATACTTGTTTTTGTCAAAAGCTAACAAAACCGATCCGACTTACTGTAAAACCTTGCATTTTACATTAAAAGTTTTTCAATTTATCTTAATACAAAAACGATTAAAATGTAAACTTAAATGAGTGTATTGATCTACTTTTATTTGGTGTATCATTGCATTGTATATTTGTTAAGCTCATTTGGCGTGTAGAAAATATTTTTAACATTTCCCAAATATTTCCACAGAATTCAAATCTTTAAATATCAACATCCAGAATGGAATGATTTCAAAACCCAGGCATTTTTGTCTTTACTCTATATGTCTTCTGAATTTCCAATATGTTTTATTTTTACAAGTAAAATTTTCAAGTACAATGTATACGTCTAGACTGTTGTAGTTTTTGTCCTTGTAAGCATTCAGCCAGCATGTGTATCGTTCAGTCATTTAGTATCAAATATGATAATACAGATAACAAACGAAGATGTGTAACGTAACAAAAACCAATTTCAATTGTCATATCCTAATTTCAATATTTAATAATTTCAAAACTTAGCAATTTCTCACTCTTGGTGATTTCACATTGGTTACAATAAGATTACAATGCTCAGTATTTTTAAGCTCAAGTCTAAGACAGGAGTCCCAATGGTAACACATCTATTGACTGAAAGGCTCTCTTTAGCATCTTAACCCTACTGGTGGTTGTTTCGACGAGGTATCTCATTAGCATCTTGCGTTCATTAGATTTGGTCAAAACTGACCAGATTTCAATGGACAAGATATCTTGTCATTAGAAGAAAATTGATCAGATCTTGACCTCGCCATAAAAAACGGCAATAGCTTGATGATGAGATACCTTGCCATAAGCAAAATTGGTCAGATCTTGATGGACAAGATATCTCGTCGAAACCACTTGGAGGGTTAAAACTGTCCATCTCTTTAGCTTTATTCTGATACTGAAAAAGTGTAAACTAATTTTTGCAATGGTTATTTTGTATTTTGGAACTAGTAAAACAGATTTACAGACTGGTTTCCTTCACTTATCTAGATCTTCATGTGAGCGAATCGAAGGATTCATAGCTAATCATCATTATGTAAATAACTGTAATTTTGATCTAATTGAACCTATTTCTTTCCTTGTGAAAGTGCATAGTATTGCGTCAAAGTCTTTAAAGTGATTAATTTTCTCAGAAGTAATACACAAGTCAATGAATTGTGTGTGGATAAAATTGAAAATTATACCAATTCATAATTGTGTAGTTTATAAATTTAGTGCCTTTTTATGAGGAACTAAAAACTGAGTAAAACTTTATTTAAATTAGAAAATATATAACTGATCAACGGATATTGCGTGTAAGGCACAATAAATTTTAAAACATCAAGTTCAGTGAATCAACTCTTTTCAATTAAACTGTTTCGTTAAGAAGAGAAATATTGAAAGAGAATTTTGTGAATTGTTTTGGATGCTAAAGAAATATTGTAAGGATGGCTTATAAGCATACCTTCATACCTCTAAAATCATGAAGTAACTAGAACTAGTTTATTGTTTCACACCAAATCAAATCAGTATAGTACATGATTTCTAAAAATCATCATTTTACCAGTAAATTGCTTGGTGAGAGAGGATTATATCTTAACAAAACCTTTATCTGCTGCAAATAATCTTTGCAGTCTGGATGATTTTAAAATAAATGCAATCCGAATACATCAAAGTAACTAAATTATGAATTTTAATATTGTTTAAGTAATATTTTTAATGAAATTACAACTATATAAAAGAATAAAATTATAATGAAAAAAGAATATGTTTTAAATTTTTCAAATTATGTTTCTTTTCTGCAATGTATTTATGCAAAGTATTTTTGGAAAAAACATATTTTCTTTAATTACTGTTAAAGTAAATATACAATTTTATGCATTTTAAAAATCTGTTCATGTATTTCTCAATACTCATACGTTGAACATAACATAACATGAATATTAATGCATCAGTTTTAACATGGTGTACAATATAAAGGTTTCAGTAAAGTGACAGATTCGTCGATGTGCATCAGATTTCAACATTCACACTCATAATTAAAACTAAGTCGTTCAACTTTTTCATTAATGTACGAATATTAATATCGAATTTTGTTTATTTTAGAATAAATAACTTCTCTTTTATTTGAAGAATATATGAGTATTTCATTTGTAGCTATTTTAAACATCAGAAACTAACATTCCCGGATGGATTCGGGTTCTCTTTCTATTGCTACACCACTGCATCTAAATATGAGGTTAACAGTTGATAAATCAACCGACGAAACAAGGAAATTATTAAATGCAATGATAGTTTTCAGTTTTATACTATACATCTTTTTAAATCTGCTACTTTCATGCTTCGTAAGGAATACCTAAGTCGTTAAACTAATATATTAACATTTTTAAAACTGCATACTTTCATTCTTTGTAACGAATACTAAGCCGTATAAAACTGCATACTTTCGTTCTTCGCAACTAATTACCAAGTCGTTAAACTATATTAACCTTTTTAAAACTGCACTTTCATTCTTCGTAACGAATATTAATTCTTTAAACTATTATATTAACCTTTTTAAAACTACATGCTTTCATTCTTCGCAACTAATACCAAGTCGTTAAACTATAATAAACTTTAAAACTGCATACTTTCAGTCTTCGTAACGAATACTAAGTCGTTAAACTATTATATTAACCTTTTTAAAATTGCATACTTTCATTCTTTGTAACGAATACTAAGACGTTAAACTATTATATTAACCTCATTAAAACTTCATCATGTTAAATGACGAATACTAAGTCGTAAACTATTATATTAAGTGACGAATATTAATATAGAATTACGGTTGTTTGAGTATAAATAAGTACACTTTTATTTGAAGAATATAAGAGTATTTCTTTATAGATTTTAAACACCAGAAACCAACATTTTTGGATGGATTCGGACACTCTCCTTTGATGTGCAAACTATGAGGTTAACAATTGCACAATTAACATTTCAAAATGCATCATACTAAGTGTCGAATGAGAAGTCATAAATTACTATTTTAGAATTATGTTATTTGAGAATAAACAGCTTCTCTTTTTATTCGACGTATATAAGAATATGTTTTGTAGATTTTAAACAAGAAACCAACATTTTCGGATGGATTCGGACTCTTGTTACGCCAACTGGGACGTTAACAGTTAAGACATCAACCGACGAAACAAGGAAATTATTCATTCAATGCTAGTTTACAATTTTATATTATACATCTTTTTAAAACTGCAAACTCTCATACTTCAGAACAGATACAAAATAGTTAAACTATTATATTAACCTTTTTCAAAATGCATTGGTTATTTTGTATTTTGGAACTAGTAAAACAGATTTACAGACTGGTTTCCTTCACTTATCTAGATCTTCATGTGAGCGAATCGAAGGATTCATAGCTAATCATCATTATGTAAATAACTGTAATTTTGATCTAATTGAACCTATTTCTTTCCTTGTGAAAGTGCATAGTATTGCGTCAAAGTCTTTAAAGTGATTAATTTTCTCAGAAGTAATACACAAGTCAATGAATTGTGTGTGGATAAAATTGAAAATTATACCAATTCATAATTGTGTAGTTTATAAATTTAGTGCCTTTTTATGAGGAACTAAAAACTGAGTAAAACTTTATTTAAATTAGAAAATATATAACTGATCAACGGATATTGCGTGTAAGGCACAATAAATTTTAAAACATCAAGTTCAGTGAATCAACTCTTTTCAATTAAACTGTTTCGTTAAGAAGAGAAATATTGAAAGAGAATTTTGTGAATTGTTTTGGATGCTAAAGAAATATTGTAAGGATGGCTTATAAGCATACCTTCATACCTCTAAAATCATGAAGTAACTAGAACTAGTTTATTGTTTCACACCAAATCAAATCAGTATAGTACATGATTTCTAAAAATCATCATTTTACCAGTAAATTGCTTGGTGAGAGAGGATTATATCTTAACAAAACCTTTATCTGCTGCAAATAATCTTTGCAGTCTGGATGATTTTAAAATAAATGCAATCCGAATACATCAAAGTAACTAAATTATGAATTTTAATATTGTTTAAGTAATATTTTTAATGAAATTACAACTATATAAAAGAATAAAATTATAATGAAAAAGAATATGTTTTAAATTTTTCAAATTATGTTTCTTTTCTGCAATGTATTTATGCAAAGTATTTTTGGAAAAAACATATTTTCTTTAATTACTGTTAAAGTAAATATACAATTTTATGCATTTTAAAAATCTGTTCATGTATTTCTCAATACTCATACGTTGAACATAACATAACATGAATATTAATACATCAGTTTTAACATGGTGTACAATATAAAGGTTTCAGTAAAGTGACAGATTCGTCGATGTGCATCAGATTTCAACATTCACACTCATAATTAAAACTAAGTCGTTCAACTTTTTCATTAATGTACGAATATTAATATCGAATTTTGTTTATTTTAGAATAAATAACTTCTCTTTTATTTGAAGAATATATGAGTATTTCATTTGTAGCGATTTTAAACATCAGAAACTAACATTCCCGGATGGATTCGGGTTCTCTTTCTATTGCTACACCACTGCATCTAAATATGAGGTTAACAGTTGATAAATCAACCGACGAAACAAGGAAATTATTAAATGCAATGATAGTTTTCAGTTTTATACTATACATCTTTTTAAATCTGCTACTTTCATGCTTCGTAAGGAATACCTAAGTCGTTAAACTAATATATTAACATTTTTAAAACTGCATACTTTCATTCTTTGTAACGAATACTAAGCCGTATAAAACTGCATACTTTCGTTCTTCGCAACTAATTACCAAGTCGTTAAACTATATTAACCTTTTTAAAACTGCACTTTCATTCTTCGTAACGAATATTAATTCTTTAAACTATTATATTAACCTTTTTAAAACTACATGCTTTCATTCTTCGCAACTAATACCAAGTCGTTAAACTATAATAAACTTTAAAACTGCATACTTTCAGTCTTCGTAACGAATACTAAGTCGTTAAACTATTATATTAACCTTTTTAAAATTGCATACTTTCATTCTTTGTAACGAATACTAAGACGTTAAACTATTATATTAACCTCATTAAAACTTCATCATGTTAAATGACGAATACTAAGTCGTAAACTATTATATTAAGTGACGAATATTAATATAGAATTACGGTTGTTTGAGTATAAATAAGTACACTTTTATTTGAAGAATATAAGAGTATTTCTTTATAGATTTTAAACACCAGAAACCAACATTTTTGGATGGATTCGGACACTCTCCTTTGATGTGCAAACTATGAGGTTAACAATTGCACAATTAACATTTCAAAATGCATCATACTAAGTGTCGAATGAGAAGTCATAAATTACTATTTTAGAATTATGTTATTTGAGAATAAACAGCTTCTCTTTTTATTCGACATATATAAGAATATTTTTTGTAGATTTTAAACAAGAAACCAACATTTTCGGATGGATTCGGACTCTTGTTACGCCAACTGGGACGTTAACAGTTAAGACATCAACCGACGAAACAAGGAAATTATTCATTCAATGCTAGTTTACAATTTTATATTATACATCTTTTTAAAACTGCAAACTCTCATACTTCAGAACAGATACAAAATAGTTAAACTATTATATTAACCTTTTTCAAAATGCATTATACTAAGTGTCGAATGCTAAGTCGTAAACTATTATTTTAAGTGATGAATATTAATATAGAACTATGCTATTTCAGAATAAATTATTATTCTTTTATTCGAAGTGTATAAGAGTATTTATTTGTAGATTTTAAATACCAGAAACCAACATTTTCGGATGGATTCGGACATTTCCTTGTTACGCCAACTGTGACGTTAACAATTGAGACACGAACCGACGAAACAAGGAAATTATTCATTGCAATTCTAGTTTACAATTTTATACTATACATCCTTTTAAAACTGCATACTCTCATACTTCGTAACAAATACAAAATAGTTAAACTATTACATTAACCTTTTTCAAAATGCATCATACTAAGTGTCGAATGCTAAGTCGTAAACTATTATTTTAAGTGATGAATATTAATATAGAATTATGTTATTTCAGAATAAATTATTATTATTTTATTCGAAGTGTATAAGAGTATTTATTTGTAGATTTTAAATACCAGAAACCAACATTTTCGGATGGATTCGGACATTTCCTTGTTACGCCAACCGACGACCGATGAAACAAGGAAATTTCCTTGTTTCGTCGGTCATTCATTGCAACGCTAGTTTACAATTTTATATTATACATCTTTTTAAAACTGCATATTCTTATACTTAGTAACAAATACAAAATTGTTCAGCTATTATATTAACCTTTTTCAAAATGCATGCATTCATACTTCGTAACGAATACTAAGTCACTAAAATATTATATTAAGTAACAAATATTAATATAGAATTATGGTTATTTAAGAATGAATAACTGCTATTTTATTTGAAGAACATAAAAATATTTAGCTTATAGAGATTTTGAAAATCCGAAACCAACATTTTCGGGGTTTTCGGGCCCCGTTTATGGCTACGCCCCTGCATCAAACTATAGGACTAACAGTTGAGATAACAACCGTCGAATCAGCATTCTGAGTTCAACTTATTCTGTATCAATAACGTTTTTTAACACTTATATGATTAACCGATTAGGCACAGCTCATTCTGAGCTGAAGTACCTCCTAGATTGGTTGTTTGAAGATTTTTTGCGCATATTTGGCCAAACTGCGCCAAAGGACCCCTTAGGAGATTCAAACCACTCTACATATTTCTATTTCTCACTGGTACTGTTTGCATAAACTATATTTAAGATTTAAACCTTGACTTTGCATAACAATCGCAATTTGCTGAATTTTATATTTTAGATTTACGGTACTTCGAATTTTAATAATCTATAATTAATCTAGAATTTACTCGGTGTTTGGCCAAACCAGGCCTAAAAACTCACCCATCCGTCTAAAAGACGAAACAAGGAAATTACGCGTATCTATGGGCAATGTTGGTTTCCAAATTAAAAATTATACACCTTTCTAACACTCCATACTTCGCAAGGAACGCTAAGTCGCTAAACTATTGTATTAAGCGACAAATATTAATATAGAATTACGGTTAATTAAGAATAAATCTCTCTACGGTTAAATAAGAATAAATCTCTACGGTTAATTAAGAATAGTTCTCTTTTATCTGAAGAATATGCGGGGTTGTGAAGCGCAAGCGGACGAAACTGGAAAGTTAAAAGAACGAACAGAAGTTCGCAAACAACGAATTTCAGCGCTGGGGCAACGCGCTGCTCTTCCTTAACCCCCGGAAGAGGCCTATAGTCAAAAAGTTGCCAAACACAACCCTCGCGGGGACATCGCCAATCTTCAGTCATCGCCTAATCGCAGTTTGAGGAGATAGAATTCTCACTTACCTGATCTAGAACTGGATCGGAGCTTGGGGCCAAAGACGCTTACTGGATCAGCTGTCGGTGGAGGACTGAGAAAGAGAACTGTCTGTTGAACCTACGCAGGGTTACTGAGTGGAATGTTTTGCGCACGGGGGCGGTGTTCTTGCGGGATGGATAGAGTCCCCCTCGAAAAGTACAGCCCAGTTCCTCTCCGTTTGACGTGTTTATCCCCCCGCCAGGAGGAATTTGGGCTTGTTTTTCAAACTCTGGCTGTTTTCGAATGCGCAGTGGATGCGGAATAATCACCATTGGTTCATATTTCACGCCGTTTCCCCTGCGATTCCGTCTTCCCCTTTCTGAAATCACGGGGATCATTTTAGGAGCGGTGGCCATAAAAAAACTAAAAAGTATATATAGAGAGCCCTATGCACGTTTGCTATGTATCATAATAGAAATATTTGGTGTTTCAAAATGCTTTACCTCTATAACTTTTTCACATAAATTTCGTAACCCGAACCTATCTGCGTTTAATCCATCCTGTAAAGTAATGCCGTTTATCGCGTTTGCACGCCATAAAAAAATATTTGCCGTTTCAAAATATGCTTATAACTTTTTCTCACTGAAGTTTCGTAACTCGAACCTATCTCTACGTTGCACTCGCATCCTATAAAGTATACGCAGCCGTTCGCTGGGTTTGTTACACATCATAAAAGAAATATTTGGTGTTTTAAAATGCTTTACCGTATAACTCAGGTAAGTTTCGTATCTCGAACCTATCTGTATGTTTCACTTGTACCCTGTAGAGTAGTCTTTCGCCGAGTTTGCTATGCATCATAAAATAAAATATTTGGTGCGTGTTTTGATGCTTTACCTTGTGTGACGTTTCACTTCAGTTAAGTAAATCGAACATGTCTGTTTCACTCGTATCGTGTAAAATATAGAGCCGAATGCGCTTGAGATATAAATCATAAAATAAAGTATTTGATGTATATATGTTTTAGTGCTTTATCTTGTTATTTTTTCAGATCAGTTTGGTAACTTAAACCTGTCTGTTTACCCCTCATTCGCATCCTGTAAAATATACTGAGCCGTTTGCGCGTTTACTATACATCATAAAATAAAATGTTTGGTGTATTTCGATGCTTCACCTTAACTGTTCACATCAGTTTCGTAACTCGATCATGTCTTGTATTTCACTCGCATCCTGTAAAATATAGTATCGTATGCGCGTAAGATATACATCATAAGATAAAATATTTGCTGTTGCGTTTCGGTGCTTTACCTTGTGACTTTCATATTATTTTGGTATCTTGAACATGTCTGTTACACTCACTTCCTATAAAATATATAGAACCGTTTGCGCGTTACATTTACAAATAAAATACAGTACTTGGTGTGTGTTTGGCTACTTTAACTTGGTGATTTGTTTCACATCAATTTCGTGACTAGGACGATTCTGTTTCACTGTAAAACACACAGAGAGCCCTATGTGTGTCGGATATTCGCCATAGTATATTTATTTGACCTGACTTTGTCGAGTCATACAATAAAGGATTATCCAATATTTACTACAACGTTCGCTTATAAAATAAAATAAATTTGAGAGAATTTTCAATCCATGTTGGAAAAAATTCAGATTATTTTATACCATACACAATAAAATAGATATTTGGTATTTCCAATGCTTCATAGTGAAAGCATTTCACGTCAGTTTTGAAATTCGAAAGCGTCTGTATATTTCACTCGCATTCGATAAAATTTCGAGTTTTGTCATTCATTTCCGAAGACTCGTGGAAAATCTTTTTATAGTTTGGGACTCCAATACATTTTTTTTGCTCCTACGATTCCATTCTTTTCGGCCTGAAATCAGTGGAGGAACAATTTTCCGGCATCGTTTTAGGAGCGATAGCAATAAAAGGCAGAAGATTATTCCCAGAGCATAAAAGCATTTCCTGTGCATCACAAATGAAATATTTTATGTTTCAAACTGCTTTAAACTGGGTAACTTTTTCGTATCCGTTTGGTAATTCGAACGTGTTTGTGTGTTTCCATTCGCATCCTGTAAAAATACTGAAACGTTTGGTGTGGTGTTTCGGTGCTTGACTGGGTAACTTTTTCGTATACGTTTGGTAATTCGAACAAGCTTGCGTGTTTCCATTCGCATCCTGTAAAAAATGCAGAAACGTTTGGTGTGGTGTTTCGGTGCTTGACTGGGTAACTTTTTCGTATACGTTTGGTAATTCGAACAAGCTTGCGTGTTTCCATTCGCATCCTGTAAAAAATGCAGAAACGTTTGGTGTGGTGTTTCGGTGCTTGACTGGGTAACAATTTCGCATCCGTTTGATAATTCGAACATGTTTGTGTGTTTCCATCAGCATCATGTAAAAAAACAGAAGCGTTTGTGTGTTAGCTATTCATAAAATGAAATATTTGGTGTGGTGTTTTGGTGCTTTACCTTGTGACTTTTTCACACCAGTTACACAACTCGAACGCGTGTGTTCACGCTTCAGGTAAAACACAGACAGACATTCGTACATACTTTGGACATACACCATACAAGAAAGAATCGTACAATATTTTCTACAACGTTTGTAACGAAATAAAATAAAGAGTGAGTATCTTCAATTCCAGTTTGAAAAGTCATTTATTTCCAATACGACGAATGGAAACACGGTTTATAGTATGAGTTCTAATACATTTTTTTGCTCTAGCGATTCCATCTTTATGCGCTTGAAACCATGGGAGAACAATTTTCTGGCATCATTTTAGGAGCGACGGCAATAAAACGCCGTAGATTATATACTGAGAGCTTATGCGCATTGACTATATTTCATAACAAAATGTCTGGAGTTTTTTCAGTACTTTACTGTGTAGCTTTTTCACAACTGTTTTCGAACCTGAACGCGTCTGTAGGTTTTTACTCGCATTCGGTAAAATATACAGAGACGTATACGCGTTGGCTATGCAACATCAATCGAATATTCAGCGTTTCTTATGTACGCAGAGCCTAGCTTGTTGGTTATACACCATAGAAATATATTTGTAGTCGTGTTTTCGGTGCTTTACCTTGTGACTTTTCCCAACAGTTCTGCAACACGAACGTCTGTTTCACGCGTTAGATAAAACACAGACAGTCGTACATGCTTTGGATATACACCATACAAGAAAGAATCGTACAATATTTTCTACAGCGTGCGTTACAAAATAAAATAAACGCGAGTCTTCAATTCCAGTTGGAAAAAATCATTTATTTCCAAAACGACGAATTCAAACTCGGTTTAAAGTTTGGGGCTATAATGCATTTTTTTGCTCCATTGATTCCATCTTCCTCTTCCTGAAATCAGGGGTAGAACAATTTTACACCATTCTTTTAGGAGAGATACCAATAAAAAGCAGCAGATTATGCCCAGAGAGCATATACGCATCGCAGATGAATCATTTCATGTTTCCAAATGCTTTACCATTTAACTTTTTCGCATCCGTTTGGTAATTCGAACATGTTTGCGTGTTTCATTCACATCCTGTAAAAAATAGAGCCGTTTGTGCGTAAGCTATACAACATAAAATAAAATACTTGGCGTGGTGTGTGTTTAGGTGCTTTATTTTCTAACTTTTCATACCAGTTTAGTTTCTCGAATGCGCTTGTTTCACGCATTCGGTAAAACACTGACGGAGCCGTATATACCTTGGATATACACCATAGAAGAAAGAGCTGTACAACATTTTCTACAACGTTCATGTACAAAATAAAATAGACGTGGGAGTATCTTCAATTCCAGTTGGAAAAAAGTCATTTATTTCCAAAACGACGCGTGGAAACTCGGTTTACAGTTTGGGGCTCTGATACATTTTTTGCTTCAGAGATTCCATCTTTTTTCGCCTGAAATCAAGGGTTGAACAATTTTCCACCATCATTTTAGGAGCGATAGCAATAAAACGCTGTAGATTATACACTGCGAGCTTATACACATTGACTGTATATCATAACAAAATGTCTAGAGCTTTTTACGTACTTTACTGTGTAGATTTTTCACATCAGTTTTCTAACTCGAACGCATCTGTATGTTTCACTCGCATTCGATAAAAATATGCAGAAAGACGTATACGCGTTGGATATTCAACATCAATCGTATATTCAGCTCTCTGGCTATGCACCATAAAAGTATTTAGCGTAGTTTTTCCGGTGCTTTACCTTGTAACTTTTTCACACCAGTTTCGTGACTCGAAAACGTCTATGTTTCACGTATTCGGTGAAACAAACGGATATGTTTTCCATAGATAGTTTTTAATATAAATTTACTAGCTCCAATGCATCGGTTATGTTTCACTCGCATTCATTAAAATTTACTCAAACACGTATATGCGTTGGCTATACAATCTAAATCGAATATTCAGCATGTTTCATATACTCAGAACCTTGCTCGCTGGCTATACCCCATAAAAATATTGGACATCGTGTTTTCAGGGCTTTTCCTTGCAACTTTTTCAGGCCGCGGTAGCCCAGTTGGAAGAACAGCAGATTAGCAACCGGAGGGTTGCGAGTTCGAAACTCGGTCCAGCCAAATACCGTCGTGTACTCGGGGGCTGGTGCACGTTAAATCTGTCTTCGCCTCGAAGTCCTCACGTTGGTGTGGTGAGGAAGTTTGGAGAGTGGGGTGCCAGCTCAGGTGTTTTTCTCGTCATCTGACCGTGGTTCCGAATTACGAGGCGCTGTCCTTCGATATTTCCCTTCGGGATTGATTCCGGACTTTCGCCAGTAGCCCGTTGTGTTTCCCGAGTGCGATGTTAATTAACTACCTACCTACCTTGTAGCTTTTCACACCAGTTTCTTAACTCGAACGCGTTCGTTAAAACACGGAGTATTAACGAACGCGTTCGTTAAAACACGGAATATTTGTTTAATGTTGCGAGTTAGTATCGCAACATTAAACAAATATTTAGCGTGTTCAATGACATAGTGTTGCGTTTTATCACCAGTTTGAGTTAGGTGCAGCTTGGCCAAATATGTCCCTTTGCGCCATGAAACCAAAACAATCTTTCATTACTAATAATACAGAAACGGCCAGACCAAATTACTCAAAACCTGGGATCCGAGATTAATTTTGATAAAGCTTTGAAATCGGACAGCAGGATTAGTTATGGACATTGGCAAATATACAGTTTGTACTCGACTTGATATGGAAACTCCGTGACTAAGGGACTTTGCCCACTGTGCTAACAACCTGTGAGTTCTAGACGGTGCAGATTAGATTCCTCCTTGTGTGTATTTCTCTTTTCTGTGTCAGGTAGGTAGTTGAGTTTACGCCGCACTAGAGCAAGACAATGCGCTTTTGGCGACTGTCCGGGATTAACCCGAAAGGAAAGATCCGAGGACAACACCTCGTAATTTCGAGCCACGGTCAGATAACGAGGTCAACGCCTGGGCTTGTATCCCACTCTCCAAACTTCCACACTACGCCAGCGTAAGGACATCTGATCCCACGACAGATTTAACATGCACCATCCCCCACGCACACGGCAGTCTTTGGTTGGATCGAGTTTCAAACTCGCAACCTTCCGGTTGCTGATCAGCGACTCTATCAATTGGGCTACCACAGCCCCTTTCTGTGTCAGTAAAGCTTTCATTTCAGCTTCGCCAAATATTGCCCTTGCCACAAAAATACCCAACCCAACGAACCAACTTGATAAGAAGACGGCTCCTTCTACAACTTTTATACAAATCACTTCATAGAAGAAGTTATTCATCTCGTGTTGTACATTTAAATTTTATTTACTATGACTGATTCGTCCGATTTTCCCCACAGTTTTAGCCATAAATAAAAATTCAGTTCTGTTTAATAATTCGAATAAACAACCCTACATCAGAAAACGGTTGTTTTAAATTGATGCCCGCTGGCGTATCTTCCCACAAGAGTACTTTTCAATCATGTCTGCTTGCCGTTTTAAAAGGATACAGCTGTCACTTATGCTGTTGTACATTTAAATTTTCTGTACTATGAATGATTCTATTGATTGTTCCCACTGTTGTAGATATAAATATAATCTTCTGCCTAACAATTCCAATAAATCCTACATCCGAAAACAGTTATTTAGTTATTTAAAATTATTGTCCGTCTGGCTTTTTTTTTCCATAAAGAGCTTTTCAATTATTTCGGCGTGCCATTTTAAGCGGAAACAACGGTTATTCCTATTCTATTGTACATTTAAATTTTCTTTACTATGAGTGATTCCTTCGATTTTTCCCACAGTTGTAGATATAAATATAATCTTCTGTCCTAACAATTCTAATAAATCCTACATCCGAAAACAGCTATTTTACATTAATGCCCCTCTAGCGTTTTTTCCCACAAAGAACTTTTCAATTATTTCGGCTCGCCACTTTAAGCGGATACAGAGGTTATTCCTATTCTATTGTGCATTTAACTTTCCTTTACTGTGAACGATTCCTACGAATTCCCCCACAGTTATATATATAATTAAATATTCGGGTCTGTTTAATAATTCTAATAAACCCTACATCAGAAAACAGTTATTTTAAATGGATGCCTCGCTGGCGTATCTTCCCATAAGAGCTCTTTTCAATTATGCCGGCCCGCCATTTTAAGTGGATACAACCGGCTGATAGAAGGCGATTCTTCAATAAAATAAATTTGGTTTAACATAAACTGGTCGATGGATCCCTGTTTTGCATGGCGGGGAATAGAAAGATCCGGAGTGAAAGAGCTCATAAATAAGCAGTTAAAATGCGGGTTGCGCTGCTATCTGTGGAGGATGCCATTTCCAGAGGTAATTGTGCGCTAAACATTTCGACTTTTCAACGAAGGGGGAATTTTTTCACACCGGAACATAATTTTCCCAACTTTGGGGAATGGCTCGGGAAAAATGTCAGCTCTGTTTTTGAGGATCAAAATGCGAATGCTCGGCGACAGTACTAAAACACATTGAAGTACTTGTATGATTTTATTTTAAAGCAATGTCATAGATATATATCAGAAGAAATGTTTTGATTTTTGTCACTTAGATGTTTTATCGAAAGTAGTTCTGGACTTTCCATGTTTCCATCAAATCAAATTCAGATCTATAAATATCTTCCGTTATTTAACCCTTCTAATGGTTTCGATGAGATATCTCGTCCATCAAGATCTGAAGAATTTTGATTGTGACGATATATCTCGTCATAAAAAATACCGCTTGAATTCCGAATGAAGTTATTGCAAATTTTTGATGATGACGAGATCAAGATGTGGTCATTCTTTCTAATGACGAAATATCTCGTCCATCAAGATCTGGTCAGTTTTGCTAATGACGAGATATCTTGCCGAGACAACCACCAGGAGGGTTAAATATATCTGTAAAGGGAGGAAATTAAGAGTTTTAAAACACATAATTACTGATTTCGGGAGTCGATTGGGTTTTATGGCACAAGGGACCATATTTGGCCAACTTGTGCCAAACATTAGACAACCTCAGACAACATGACAGCTCTTGGATGCAATATTCAAATATTGTACAATCTTTAATAGAACTTTGATCTTAATTACCGAAAGAGTTCCATGCTCGTAAAAGATTTTGCTCAAATATTCAGATAATTTATCAATTATCAAACTATCCATGAAATAAAATTAAATTCGGTACAACGGATTTTCTCTTGAAAAGTTTTTGCTGATTTAACTACTATGGGAAACGACTAAAAATTACGTCGACGAGAGACAAATGGTAACCTTCGTATTTAACCCTCCTGGTGGTTGTTTCGACGAAGTATCTCGTCATTAGCAAAACTGACTAGATCGGGATGGACGAAATATCTCGTCATTAGAAGAAACTGACCAGGTCTTAACATCGTCGTTATGAAAGTCGACGAAATATTGATGGGCGAGATATCTCGTCGAAATCATTGGAGGGTTAAATTATGAACCTACTAAAGACTTAAGCTGGAGATTTCAATTTAATGGAACTGTGATGCAAATCAAGACTCAGATCAGCAAGCGAGTAAAACCAAATCCTTGTAACATAAGACGCATGAATATTTAGGAATAACCAACTGTGGGCGAGGAGGAAATCCTACCTGTGTTAAGTGGATCTTGCTCATTAGTGAGATCCATGACCAATGAGCAATTTGAACCACCTCACGTAGCTGTAGGATCACGATTACATTGGACGTCCTTTAATTTTGATGTGTTCATAAAGGATTTAGAACTGCGCGGATTTTACAGCATGAAATGGTGATTAAATTGCCATGGATAGTAATTAAACAATTAAAACTGAGAAGTTCTCCAATATACATTGATTTCGTGAGTCTTTACAACAGAAGATGAATATTTTGAGATATTCGGTAGATACTGAATTGAGTACTTTGTAGAAAAACAAGTAACAAGTTTGTTTAAACAAGTAAAATTGGTTAGTTCTTCGATGTACATTGATTTCATGATTCCTTTTAATCTCAGAAGGATGTGTACATTATTAAATATTCTATTGACTTCGAAATGAGTATTTTGTAGAAAGTTATAGAAATCATATAATTTGTTATTGAAAGTAGGAGCTTGTTAAACAAGTAAAACTGATTAGTTCGTTGAGTTTTCACGATTCTTTACTCCGCAGAAGAATATGTATATCCTTAGATATTCAGTAGGTTTTGAATTGAATATTTTGTAGAAAGTTGTGTTGAAATCATATAACTTGTTATGTTAAACAAGTAAAACTGATTAATTTGTCGATGTACGTTGATTTTACTATTATTTTTAATCGCAGAAGTATGTGTACATTCTTAGATATTCGGTAGACTTTGAATTGAGTATTTTGTAGAAGGTTATAGAAATCTTATAACCTGTTATTTAAGGAAGGGGCTTGTTAAACAAGTAAAACTGATTTGATCGGTGAGTTTTCACGGTTCTTTACAACCTGCAGAAGAATATGTATATTCTGAGATATTCGGTAGGTACTGAATTGAGTACTTTGTAGAAAGTTATAGATTTAGTGATTCTTTGCATGCATATATATATTCTGTGAGATAATTGGCAGATTTTGAACTGTGTAATTTGTAGGAAAAGTTATAGAACTTATAAAAACACTAATATTGAAAAATAAAAACAAGACGTTTGTTTGAAAAAAAATAGAAACCGAACAGAAAAATATTTAGATTGAAATAATTATTTACAAAGAAAGTTTGTTTACAAAAGACATATTTTGAGATAGGATAGAGTTAAATTAACACTCCATTTCAATGATTTTATTTGAAATAAATTTACTTTTAATCTAATTGAGTCAGCCGCGAATGTGCATCCATTGAAATACTTCGGGTAAATAAATATACTGCTTCAAGACACGCATTGCTTTAAACGCGGCTCCAAAAATGTTATGTTAACATCGGATAAATACAGATGTTTAAGACAGGTGAAAACAAAGAGGGGAAAAGCTCTCTTGTGACTAATTTATTTAAAAAATAATGCCAAATTATTGAAATCGTTTGAGTTATAAATACACAATACTCTTAAAAATCAGAATTTTACATAATTTAAATATTTCGAACCCCGACTGTGTATGGTAATGACTGCTTTAAAACCTAGAGAGAAGTAAACACGACATTGAGATTCTTCGTGAATCGTCTTGTTTGAATATAACAATTTATTTGGGGAAGTTTGTTCCGTTTTATTTGTTTAATTTATTAGTCCTCACTCCCCTTGCTGGCAGGTGCAGCTTGCCCCCTGTCGCTGGCGGCTATGTAGTATGAACGAAACCCCATCTCAGCTTGTATTTGGGTTCTATTTTTAGTCTTTTGTTAATCAAATTTAATTTTCTACATTGATTTTGTTCCGCTGTAGGAAACCTTCCGCTGATGAATTCCTTCCTCAAATTAGGCTTTGGTCTTGCGTGAAATCTGCTTTCCTTAATACTTTTTTGAATTTACGATTCAGGTATTTTGATTCCGTGTACCCCTTTTTTTATCCAGATTCATCTGTTGCCCATTAATGTTGAGTTCATTAACTAATTATGTTTCTTCTGCATTGAGAGAGATTTTTTTTCCGTAGTGCGAAACCTGAAACTGATGAGCTCCTTCCTCAAATTAAGCCTTGGCATTTGGAAATTTGTTTCCTGAATACTTTTGGTGAATTTTGTGGTTGAGCTATTTTGTTTTTTTACGTCTCCGTTTTTTATCCAGATTCATATCTTGTCTATTTTAATGGTGGGTTCATTTACTAAATATATTTCTTCTACACTGATTTCTTTCCTTTGTATGACACTTACCACTGATGAATTCCTTCCTCAAATTAGGTTTCAATCTTGAGTTAAATTTTTTTTCCATAACCTTCCAAGTGGTTTCGACGAGATATTTCGGCCATCAAGATCTGATCAATTTTCTTAATGACGAGATATCTCGTCATCAATGCCGATTTTTTTATGACAAGATTAAGATCTAGTCAGTTTCCTTCTATAGACGAGATATCTCGTCCATTCAGATCTGGTTAGTTTTGCTAATGATCAAATATCTCGTGGAAGCAACCACCAGGAGGGTTTATACTTTTTTGATTTTGCGATTCAACTATTTTGATTTTGTATGTCATTTTTTTATCCAAATTCATCTGTTGTTGATTAATGTTGGGTCCATTGAGTAATTATACTTATTCTACATTGATTTCTTTCCGTTGTAGGAAACCTGCCTTCCGCAAATTAGGTTTTAGTCTTAAGTTAAAGTGGGTTGTCCTTAATACTTTTGCGATTTTATGATTCAGATATTTTGATTTTGTATGTCACTTTATCCAGATTCATCTGTTGTCGATTAATGTGGGATCCTTTTAACTAATTGTATTTCTTTTACACTGATTTTATTCTGTTGTAGGAAACCTGCCACTGATGTATTATTTCTTCAAATTAGGTTTTGACCTTGTGTTAAATTTGTATTCCTCAATACTTTTGTGATTGACTTATTTTGATTTTGTAAATCACTTTCATTATTCAGATTCATATCTGTTGTTAATTAATGTTGGGTCTATTAACTAATTATATTTCTGATGCACTTTTTAAATAAATACCGCTTTCCCTACTGCTGTTTCTCTGAATAAGTAAAAATAGTATTACCTCTTAAACATGAATTAATTAAATGTCTTAAGCAGAATTATGTATTTAGGAATAAACTTGTTCATTCGTATTCAAGAGTGAGTTCTTAGTTGAAACCGGAATATTTGCAGTTATATGATTACAATTGCAATGCAGAAATTACATGATTTACAAAATAGAGTAACCTCTTGATATATAGCACTTCTTCGGGGACAAGAAAAAAGCGCGATATGCTGAGAAGAGCTATATAACGTGGTTCGGAAAAACTTGCATATTCGAAATAAACCGGCAAAAAATATGCATTATTAATCTCGTTTCTATTTAAAGTTATGTACGTTAAACGCAAAATCGATGGTACAATTTTTCAAAAATAATATTAATTATGGAAGAATGTTTTAAAAACTGGATGTTTCTCACCCACACTTTTAGCACACCCAAATCTTTCTTGCCAATTCAGTTTAAGATAACAGTTTGTACAATAAGAGACCTTTGAACTCCCTTGATTCTAAGGAAACGGATTGAGACTTTTTCTGTTCACAAACCAAAAATTCCTCAGTGAATGAGTAAAAGAACTATGTAGCCCAATGTGCGGTATAAAGAAGGGTTACTGTTCCTGTACTCACCCGCTACACACACCAATGTACTTGAATGCTTTCACCCTCTACAAGTGTGTACCTACACCACTCAATCTCAATCTGTTTCCTTGAACTCTCGATTCTAAGGAAATGATTGATATATTTTCTATTCGCAAACTAAACATTCCTCACTGGGCAAATAAAAGAGTGATATCACCGAATGCGCGATACAACGAAGGATTACTGAACCATCTTCATCATCTGTGCATGCCACTACACTTGAAGACTTTTAGTCTACTCGTGTATATATATATATATATATATATATATATACCTATAACCACTCAATCTCAATCTGTTTCCTTGAACTCCAGAGTCTAAGGAAACAGATTAATATTTTTTTCTGTTTACAAACCAAAAGTTCCTCATTGGGCACGTAAAAGACCGATATAGCCGAATGCGCGATGTAACGAAGGGTTAGTGAACCATCTTTACCCTCTGCGAATAGCACTATACCCAAAGACTTTCACGCTCTACACGTGTACCTATAGCCACTCAATCTGTTTTCTTGAACTCCAGAGACTAAGGAAACAGATTGATATTTTTTCTGTTCGCAAAGCAAAAATTCCTCAGTGGACAATGAAAAAAGCGATACATCCGAATACGCGATGCAACGAAGGTTATTGTACCTATATCCCTTCACCCGCTACATGTACCACTATACTCAAACATTTTCTCCCTCTACACATATATCTACCACCTCCATAAACATCCGCTATCTTTTCAAAATCGAAAAATAAAAATGCAAGAATAAATGTGAATAAAAAATAAGGGAATAAGGTATAAGGGGTAAGGTATATCCCCAACACCCTTTTTTTAAATTTACTTTTGTTGGGGGAAGTTTTCCTGAGCTTGATGTGAAAAGATTACGTCGTATTCTGAAGTATTTGAGATATGAAAAATGGATAAGATTTTCAAAGCTTTAATTCATCTGCAGAGGGTGAGAAAAGGGAATATTTGGATACTGTAAATGCAAAATAATGATATTGTCTCCATGAAATATATATTTGGTGGGATCTTTGACAAAAAATATCTTTTTCGTTTCCTCAGGGACGAAATCTAAAAGCATGCACTGCTTGCAAAATGATCCCCAACAACAAATTTAGAATCTTGGTACATTTCTCTACAATTTCTTCAAATCCCATTTTGTATTATATATATATATTGGTTATATGTATGCTGTTATATCCTGGTATATTTTAGGTGCTGTGCCATGCTGGATTACTGTCACGATGATGAAAAGCTTCCGTGCAACTATTGTTTTTATAGTTTTTCAAACTCTAAGGTTATTCTTTCCTTCTGAAATGGTTTAGAGTTTGAAAAAATGAATTAATCAGAAAAATTTCTACCAAACCTTACCATTTATCTTCTTACAACGTGTCAAGATTTTTTATCTATTATTCAGCAAAAAGTCACTTCTATTTTAAGTACAAATTATTTTTACCAAACCCTACAATCTATCTTCTTGCACTGTGTTAAGATGTTTTACCTCTTATTCAGCAAAAACCACTTCTATTTTAAATACAATTTTGTTTGAAAATTTTCTACCGAACCCTACAATTTTCTCCTTACAAAGTGTTAAGATGTTTTACTTATTGAGCAAAAGCCACTTCAATTTTAAATACAATTTTGTTTGAAAAATTTATATCAAATCTTATAATTTATCTTCTTGTACCGTGTTAAGATTCCTTATCTCTTATTTAGCAAAAGCCACTTTTATTGTAAATACAATTTTGTTTGAAAAATTTCTACCGAGCCCTACAATTTTTCTTCTTACAACGTGTTCCTCCTAGTGGTTGTCTCAACGAGGTATCTCCTCATCAAAAAAATTGACAATATCTTGGTGATGAGCTATCTCGTCATTATCAAAATTGGCCAGATATTGATGGACGAGATATCTCGTCGAAACCACTCTGAGGGTTAAGATATTTTACCCCTTATTCAGCAAAAAGTCACACCTATTTTAAATACATTTTGTTATAAGTAGGGCTAGAATTCCGACTACTTAGCATCTTTTTTTAAAGATTTATACGATATGAATAAATAGAATTGTGTTCCATGAAAACTAAACTGATTTAAGTACCTTTCTTCATGGGCATTTTCACACACCTTTCGTGATTTTCTTTGTTTTGTTGGTCATTTTAGGGCATTTTTTGTTGTTTTTGAGTCATCGTTTTGCATTTCTTGCTGTTTTCCAGGAAAAGGATATTTATGGATGGATTTCTCCTAAGCTCCATTTCACCTCTGCAAGAGAAAACTTTTCCCTCAGCAAAATTTTGGAAAATGGAACAAAGGGGAGCGCTTTATTCAAAGTGTGCTCCTGTGGCTTCAGTAGAAGTGAAAAAGAGCTTTTGAATGTTTAAAACTTTAATGGAAACCATCGAACATCATTCTCTTAAAAACATGCACATGTTTTTGCTATGCTTTCGAGTTCTTGACTGAAGAAATAAAAATATATCCCATTAAATATTTTTTAATAAAATTCAAACTTCCAATTTGGCGCAGGATGTTATAGAGGCATGCAACGCGTTGTAAATTTAAATATTAATTTATTTAAGCCTCCAAATGGTTTAAACGGGATATCTCGTCCATTAAGATCTGACCAATTTTGTTGATGACGAGATATTTCGTCACCAAGAATGCCGATGGAATTCCTTAATGATGAAGATATTGCCGTTTTTGATGATGACGAGACCAAGGTCAGGTCAGTTTTTCTAATGACGAGACTTCTCGTCCATCAAGATCTGGTCAGTTTTGCTAATAACTAAATACCTCGTCGAGACAACCACCAGGAGGGTTAATCATTTGCAATTATGAATATGCATATATGTACAGAAGATTGTCATTATTTCGTATTAAGATGCCGTATGCAAATCTGACTAGAGTCTCTCATCATACAAGACTAAGTTAGTGAATATTTCATGCAATATGTAGTATTGGTGTGAAGGTAGCATCATGGTTATAGACAGGTATGGGTGAGGGTTCAAACAAGTGTGCAGATGAGATAAATTCAAGAAAATGGTGGTACCGACTTTGGCACTGAGTGCTGGGGATGCAGGGCACGATGAGATAAGAACGGAGCTTTGGGACCAGGAATCACTTTTTAATTTTCACTTTGGTTCGTCGAGAGTGTAACGTCTTGATTCACGGGTAGCTAGACTAGTTACCATTGAAAATATCCGATTCTGGACTAAATTGGTTTATTTTACAATTTGTACAAAAAGTCGGAAAATGAATGTAAAGTTCATTAATATTAGTTCCTTGGAAAGTCCAAAGTTCTATCGAGGCGCTTAGGGCTGCTGGCGAGCCTCACAAATTCACTCGGGGAAGTCTAACGCACGGCTACGGGTGAGCCTATTCTCAACAAAAATTTACTCGAATGAGTACAGAGTTCCAAGGCAGGAAATCTCAGTCTTTCCGGACAGGATCACTACTAGGATGAGCAGTTACACGGATCTCTAGGAGGGTTCTCCTTTACGGCTACGGTCGAGCCTTTCTCACTAAAATACTCCGGCGAGTATAGGATCCCAAGGTGGGATAAATGCACAACAGTGAACGGATATTCACTTCAAGCTCCAAAAACGGTCTCTGCTGACCGCCTCTCTCCAAGCTCTCTCTCTGATCCTCTGTGATCCTCTGTCTCCGTCTCTCCTCTCGTCTCTCCTCTCGTGATCTCTCCAAAACTCTCTATATGTTGGGTGCTTATCGACTCCTCCTTTCCGTTTCTGGTCCGCCTTTTAGTCGGTGCTGGATTGGGTGTTGAAGATTTCTCACGTTCTTGATTGGCTGTCTCACGTTGGTCTTTCCCCTCAACTTTTACGACAGACTTCGGCGGACTTGAAAGGGGACCATCAAACCCTGTCGGAAACTCATCATCATTTATCTCAATCTTCTTGGTCTCGAAGTGTCGAAGAGAGCGACAGAAAGGCGCCTGCCCTTTGTTTTGAAACCACAGCGATTTCCGACCCCAGCTGGCTGGCTGTCGTTAAGAAATCATTAAGATGTTTTCGGGTGGTCGTTATGGAGTGTGGGCTTTTCCTCTCGACACCTGAGTCAACAAGATTTTCCATTTTCCCACGTTGTCGTGGTGATCGTTTCTCTAGCTGCCGTTACAAGAGGTTCATTCTATATATATATATGTGTGTGAAACGATACCTAAAACTAACCCCCTAAGTACAATTCTCACTACAGATAAGTCCCTTAACGTTCCCCTTTTCTCCCAGTCTTTGTCTCCCAGTCCAAGTGGTCGATATATCTTGCCACCCCCTTTCACCTTCGAACTCAAGCCATCTCTAAGTTTGACCTCCCACGAACTCTCCTGCTTTCAAATCGCCTATGTAAGATCAAGTTACTCCTTCGTTAAACCACCGACTTCTACCAACGAACTTTCTAGATAGATCCCCTGGCCCAATAATCTTTCTCTCCATCTTTTTCCTTCTAGCCATATATTATATATATATATATAATATATATATATGGCTCAGAAGTTAAATCCACAGCTCCAAGAGCAGGTATTTCAGTAGTCTAAATATAGATTCGTATTAAATTACGACATATTTTCGAGGAAGGGGATAATTATAACACTAGAAAAGACAGCTCTAGGGGAAAGGGAATATTTATCTTGTTGTTCAAATATTGGTTGAAACGACACATGATCAGAGAAAAGGAAAATTATTTTTTTGCATCCCTTACGTTTGAGTGCTTCAATACATCTAAAACATAAGCTGCATAACACTCTTATACCTTCGATATTTCATTTTTACGATGAATTTTCAAAAAAATATTTCGACTGCCAGAATTTTTCATTTCTCTTGATGCTGATCAGAGCAAACATACCTTTCGCTGTCTTGTTCTTTGATTCTAAATTTTAATCTCGATTTCTCGTTCCAGACATTTGTTTGTAATTTAAGTCTAGGTCATTCCAATGAAAATCCATAAACCAAATAAGACGTCCTACACTGATAGCATGTTTTCCTAAGAGGCAATCTCTAAAGTGAGAATAATTTCCTCCTTAAAATGCGCCACTGTGTCTCGCAAACAATGGGAGACCATCCTTCATTCATTAAGTAAATTCAAGAGGGTTATCGTCGTCATTGTTATGAATAATTTGAGGATAAATTAAAAGTTGGTGATGGAAATGCAATCGAGGGTCTCAACAATAAGAGTAAATATGAGGTTAGTTTAGTTCCGATTTATTTTGTTTCGAGTTTTAAAGGTTTATATGTATGTCCACCTAATACACTAGTTGACGCAGTAATGCTCATGTCAAGCAATAGACAATGAGAGGGATTTTCAGTGTAAACAAACAAACCAGACGATTTGCGAAGACTTTTCTTCTGCTGTCCAAATGCTCTCGCATAATACGTATCTATGGAGGTTACCTTAGAATGTAGTTTATCGCCATTTTGGTAATGTTTGGCATTTAATATAATTGTTGACTAATCAACTATTATACATCAATTCGAAATTCATTGTTTGAAATTTTTATTCGCGAAGTGCTGAAATCGTATTTGAAAAACAAGCCAACTGACGTCACGTTCGGAATACGTACAGGATACACGTATCGTCGCAGAAACACTACTTCCATCTACATTTAGCTTGACAGAAAATGCCTCTCATATAGATAAACTCATTCAGACATTAAAGTGCGTAACCCTAAAAGAAATTTGAAAATAATAGAGTAGTTAGGAAAGAGAAAATATTTTTATTTTAACACGTGTGACCGGATTCTTAGTCTCTTATC
The DNA here is from genome assembly GCA_933210815.1 of Meta bourneti. NCBI lineage: Eukaryota > Metazoa > Arthropoda > Arachnida > Araneae > Tetragnathidae > Meta > Meta bourneti. Next base: position 46,414,170 of record OW119933.1, read on the forward strand.
TATTTAGCTTTATGCACTCTATCTTAATACTGTTAACATATTTTTATGATTTGGGGTGTCCTTAATAAATATCCTTAATAAATATGTATATTTTGTTGCACCTAAAAAATACCTAATTTAGGGTTTACGACTTATAAAACCCAAAACAGCATTGTATCTAAAGAGACCTAACATGACTTTTAAAACCTACAAAAAAAATTTATGAGATATATAGGCTTCAAATGCATTTTAACCCTTCTAGTGGTTTATCTTTGCGTCTAAAACTGACATGTAGTGGTCAGCATCTGATGCAAAAACCTATTCCCAACTGTCTCCAGTACTGGGTAAGGGAAATTTATTTTTTCTACTTGAGTCTTCATTCCCTTGGAGAAAAGTGGCAATTTTGTCTCGACGAGGTATCTCGTCATAAGCAAAATTGTCCAGATCTTGGACGAGATATCTCGTCAAAACACTTGGAAGGTTAAGTAGAATTTTATTAATGAAGTGGTGTTAAGTGATCAGTTTTGTCTATGCACTGCAAATAGAAACTCCAAAACACACACGACTATATATTACGAATAGAAAAATGACATCTAAAGCATAGGCCTTTTGGGATACCGAAAAAGCTGTCGCTATCGTTTTAATATTTCATTTATTTTTCAATAACTGACGGAAACGGGGAGGTATGCTCCAATATCATGGGTTTCACTATTACGAATGATGTCCTTACTAGGCCTTGGTTCAACAAAATGGAGAGTTATTATATTTGTTTTGTTTGTTAATCTTATATTGTTACCAGTACCTAAATGGAAAACAAAATGAAAAGAAGGGTTACTGGAATTAACTCCGAAGCCGTGTTTTGTTTCCAATCTTCTTGAAAATGTGATTGACGCTGGTGTTTAAAGGTACGTGTATTATGTTTAAATATTTCAGTTTATTCTCTATGAATTCGATTACATTTCCAGCACGTTCCCAAATTCGAAAAGTTTGTATTGATTTTTTGAAAAATGAATAGAAACTTTTCGAATGCATTGGGGAAGGTAAAGCTGCTATTTTGAAGTTTCGTTACATCGCGTGACAGGGGGCTGTCATGTGACTGCGTCACCCGAATTTAACTCTCCTGGGGGTTGTCTTGACGAGGTATCTCGTCATTGACAAAACTGACGAGATATTGGTGGACGAGATATCTCGTCATTAGAAGCAAACTCATCCTTGATCTTGTCATCATCAAAAACTGAAACTATCTTGTCATCCTCAAAAGATCGGCAATATCTTGATGATAAAATATTTCGTCATTAGCAAAATTGGTCAGATCTTGATGGACGAGATATCCCGTCGCAACCACTTGGAGGATTAAGGAGAAACAGGCTTAATGTAAATTTGATATTTTTCATTTTCTTTAACCTTTGACGATCGATGTTAGATCTCATGGGAGAAATGACTGAATTTTTTAGTGGGTGTGGAGCATAGTTGGTCACCATATATAAAATTAAATTTTGCTTCCATGGAGTTTAGCATAGTAAAAAGGTACTACTAATGTTTTACCAATTCAGAGGAACATCACTGTAGAAACCTGGATGTAATGTTTAACATTCTGTTATAGAGAAATATATCTCTATCTTCTATCTATTCCATATGTTGAACTCAAATTTTTTCTGTTTTAAAATTGTTTCTACTGGTATCTGTCAAGTCACACTCGTATCAAAACAAAGTGCTATCTAAATTTATGAACCTGATTTCTAAAAGAATTTCTAGTCATAACTAATTGTATATCTACATTCGATTATTTAATGGTCAATTAACGAAATTAATTCGTATCTGGTTTGTCATTAGATTGTCATTAAAACGCAAAATTTCCAATTTCTTATGATAAAACCCAAGTTTTTGCCAGGAAAACTGCAATTGTGATAAAAGCTTTGAAATTGTGACGATGGTTAGCATTGAAAAATTGCCTAGCTGCTGCAGTTGTCAATTCATCTAGCATTGTTAGACGTTAAGTTCAAATAAATTCCTTTGATTTCTAGTTTAGAAAACACGTGTATGTTTTTTGTCCCTATGGTTATTTATTGTTTTAAGAAAGCTAATTAGACGTAAAAGAGAACTTCAACCTATAAAAAATTATTAATGGGTACTATACTTTTAAAACAGAACTTATATTTTAAAGTAAACTTTGCAGTGGTAATAAGTCTCAAAAGTGTCATTGTAAATTGAAAAACCTTATTTCAGATTTTTACCACCTTGAAGTCCTGATAAGCTCTCCTGATAGCTCTCTGTAAAAGTGTTTTCACTATGCGTGTATCCTTGATACAAAGAAGCTAACCTGCAGTATTTATACTAAAATCAACTCTAACCTGGCATTATTTACCCTAAATGGGTACTGTGTACTCTCGTCTTGGCGATATCCCTGGCTGGCACCAAGGTCACAGAAAAAGTTAGCACTTCCCCTCTTCAAATCTATTTTTAGTCTCTTTGGGTTGGAATTGCTCCTTCAACTACCCCCGCTAACTTTCCACCCCTTTTTTCGACCACTTTTTCTTCGGATCTTAGCGTCACTGTACGCTTATGTTTGTTGTGTTGCTGTTATGATCTCCTTGTTCAATAAATCCATTTGCTAAGTTTTTGGAAACTACTTGTCTTGTGTCTCATTCTACAGGACCTCAGTCGTCCACAGGTACCTTTATACTATCCTGGGCATTATATACCCTATGGAGGAACCTTTTTGGTATCCTGGCGTTATTTACATTATTGGGGAACCTTTAAACTAATCTGTCATTATTTATCCAATGGGGGAATTTTTTACACCTTTTTCATAGAAGTTTACCAGCTGATCGGAATTATTGCTAAATTTGGCGTTAAACGTGGATTCTTTCTTCGAATTTCAGTTTTGATGATAGCAGCTATTAATTTACCTTTGCATAAATGCCAACTTAATTCATATTTATTTAATGAAAAGTTATAGATTAAAACTTATTCAATTAATTATTCAAGATTATCCGAATATTTAAAGTGGATAGATTAACCTGAAAATTTTATTATTCCCTTCTTGAATATTGCAGAAGAAACTATATTTTATCACAAGTAAAGGTGGAATCTAAAATGATGGTTTGCAAATACTTCAGTTGCATGTCGTGATATTCACATTTTGGAGTTATTTTAAGGTGTATATACACACTAGAAATCACGAAAATCGACCAGAATATAGTTTTTTATGGCTCCAAAATATTTTCCAACTCCTTAGATTTCGAAAGATAACAAGATCTTGAAATTTTCGGGATATTTTTCTGTCACAAGGGTTTTTCGTTAGGTAGTCGTGTTCAAGCATGTTTCCAAAACTTTGAAATCGATTTCTGAAGAACTGTTTTTGCATTATGGGGCCTTGTTCAAATGGTGATAACTCAACAATGAATTAGTCTATTACAATTACTTTTGTATCATCATAACTTATATAATACAGTGGATGCTTTGACATACAAAGTAAGAAATTAATTTTTAGTTGACTTTTAAATGTTAAAATTCCTGAAAAAAAATCTTGATTTTTTATGCTTGCTTGGTGAAAAAGATTGTAAAAAATCCTAATCCCTCGAACAACTTGATTGAGGATCAAAACATGAGGAATAATATTAGGAATAATTTTCAACAGGAATTGTTTTTCTGAACAAATTAGGAATTTAAGCTATCACTGTTCAAAAAAATATGCTAATTAGCTAATTTTATTTAAATTAGATAATTGATTAGCTTAATCTGATTTTTTTACACTGAAATTATTTTAAGCATCAACCAATGACCTGTTGTAAGAAAACTGGATTTTTAAAGTCAACAGTCAAAGTACACCTTAATAATAATTATTTTGATCATCGACAGAGCTAAAACACAAATATATGTAAGATCCGAGTTTTCGATGTTAGAGGAATGCTTACGTAAAAATCTTCGGCTCCGAATGTTTATTTTAAACACTCATCTCGATAAATTCAAATTGAGAAGACAATATCGTCTTGCAATAACAAGATAGCAGAACGGTGTTGCGTCTTAATTTTAAATTACTAAGTAAATTGAAAAGTAAGACGTATTATAAACTTTATTATTGCTAAATATTAGGGGGACCGGAAAGTAATGTCGTTTTTTTACATTAAATTCAAACAAATAAATTTTTAACAAGTTTTTATTTTTAATCAATGATGTAATCACCCTCGTCATCAACAACCTTTTGCCATCTAGTGTGCAAATTTTCAATGCCGGATCGATAAAAATCAATTGGTTTTTGAGCAAAATATCTGGAAATGGCATTTTGGATATCATCCAAATTTTCAAATTTTTTGTCACATAGAAAGTGTTGTAGCGATCGGAATAAATGGAAATCCGATAGTGCAATGTCGGGCGAGTATGGTGGGTGAGGCAGTACCTCCCACCCCAATTCATTAATTTTTTACAGGTTTCGTCTTTAATTATCGTGTTGCAGAATAACGCCTTTTCTGTTGACAATATATCGCTGGACACTTTTCAATTAAAGATTGATTTAATCGATCGAATTGTTCACAGTAGAGGTCTGCATTCACAGTTTGTCCAGGTTTCAACAATTCAAAATGAACGATTCCGCGAATACTCCACCAAACACACAAAAGCGACTTTTGCGATGTAAACCTGGCTTAGCAGTACTTCGCGGCGATTCATTCGGAAAGAGGCACTGCCTTTGCGTTTTGGATTATCATAGAGGACCCATTTTTCATCTCCAGTGATCAAGCGATCAAAAAACGCTTCTGTATTGTGCCGTTGAAGCAATAAGTTGCATGTGGTGGATCGGTTAGCTTTGTTTTCTTCGGACAGATTATGCGGGACCCAAACACCTGCACTGCTTACTTTACCAATCTGCTGCAAATGTTCTTGGATGGTCGACCAAGGTTGGTTAAGAGTATTTGACAGTTCCTGACACGGATTTGCTTCCACTTCCGCCCATAACACGTCATTGTCTAAAGTTGTTCGTCTTCCTGATCGATACGAGTCGGAAAGATCAAAATTAACGGATCTGAACTTAGAAAACCACCTTTGGCATTTACGAACGGATAAACATCGCAAATGTTTTTGGTAGCAACTGTTGCGTTACTACCCTTGTGAAACTCAAAAAGCATACAATGCCGGATATGTACCTCTTCTGGTATTTGACTGGCCATTTCACCCAAAATTGCAAAAAAAATTAAAGATTTAATTATTTACAAGTAAACAAGTCACTTTAACCTTAAAATGTCTTTGGCACGACTTTGAAGTACACAATGAGAGCTGATAAATGATAAACAAATATTGACATACGCAGAAACGACATTACTTTCCGGTCCCCCTAATAGATAGCCGACAGTTAAATTAAAATTTTAGGTTTCAATAAACTCATCTTTCAATAGTAAGATAAACAGCTCGGTGTTCTGTCGAAATTTTAAATTACTAAGTAAATTGTAAAGTAAAGACGTATTATAAGTTTCAATGTTGCTAAATAGATATCGGCAAGTTAAATTCAAATTTTAGGTTTGAATAAACTTATTAATGGATGAAAGAATCCATTTTCATAAAATTTTCTTACGAAATTCATTTAATTAATTATAAGAGATAAATACATATTAAATTCATTTAATTAATTATAGGATATACGAGAGAGAGAAAAAAAGTTAAAATATTTTTTTAATTGGCTGTTTCTCTACAGAAAAATATCCAATTATAGATAACAAAAATATATTATTCAAACAATGCAAGAAAAAAGACACGAATCGCTGTCTTAGAACAAAAACTCATTAACTGATTTTTTTCAGAGACACTAATTGCTAATTTTCATAATGATGATCATAATTTTCATAATGATACATAATCAAATAATAATCTATTTAATAGATATAGAGCACTATCAAAATATTTTTAATATTTTACGAAAAAACCAATAGTTAGTAATTAAATAGCTGCAAAGTAGAAAATTATTTTTGTCAGTTAAAGAGTTTTTGCTCTAAGCCAACGAAATTTAGATGGATAAGAGAAAACAAAACTCCTCATGAAGCAGATTATTTATTGAATTGAAATCATTAAAATATATCAACCTTCGAGAAGGAATTATACAGTTTAAAAGGTTTATTTAAATCAAAATTGTTACCTACATTATTTTTTAAAAGGTTTTCGCTCTTTTTATAGGTTTAACTCTTTTAACAGGTTTCCACTCTTTTTAAAGGTTTAATAAAGTATAATTTACAGGTTCTGGTGGTAAACCTGTAGCCGTTAAAATCAATACAAACTAAAAAGGGTGAATCAATTGTGTTATATAGGAGGCTGTAAAAAGTATGATAAAGCAATGTTTCTATGGAGCTTAAAAGTAATGAAACCGAAGTGATTTTGCAAGTCAGAAGAATGTACACCTGAAGATTCATAATTCTTAAAAAAACCTCTCCTAACTCTTCTGAATTCTTTCAATATCTATCACAGTCGTAATAAGGATTCCAAACAAATATAATGTTAAGGTCATTTACAAAGCAGTAATAATTGAATTATGGAAACACTTCTTATTTTCTGAAACTAAAATAAGCATTACCGAATTCATCTCGACAAAGTATTGGGAAAATATTCCCACCTAAAATTTTGCTTTGGGGTAAAAAATCTGTGTTTATATATTAACGTTTACATTTTCGCTCCTGCTTTCCAAATAAGTGAGTCTGCAAACATTTTCTTTCGAAAGGTAAAGAGAAAAACAAATGAGAAAAATTTAATATGTCTTATAAGAGACAAAAATAAGTAATAACGCTCATGCTTTGGATCTTGCTTTTTTATTATCGTGCACTCATAAGAATTCCGCTCAAGCTGGCATTTCCTCTCGGTTTTGACATTCAGAAAAATATTGAAAGTTGCGTTATATTATTTCCACCGGATCGATTGTCTCGTGGTTGCTGATCCATACAACGGTTAATGCTCAGTTTGCTTTATTCTGGAACCTAGCATGCTAAAACTACTATAAATTCCACTAAACTTTATTTGTCGTATTGACGGTAATTTTTAACTGAATTATTAATTAATAAAAACATTTCTTCTCTATAAATGCTCTTCTCAAAATAGTATTTGCTATTGATTGTCTCGTGGTTGCTGATTCATGCAGCAGTTGACGCTCAGTTTACTTCATACTGGAACTTAACATGCTAAAGCTACTTTAAAATCCACGAAACATATTTGTCATATTAACGGTAAATGTTAACTGAAATATTTATTAATGAAACGCCTTTGCTCTATAAGTGCTCTTCTTATGGCATTTGATATCGATTGTATCGTGGTTGCTGATCATGCAACGGTAGACGCTCAGTTTACTTCAGACTGGAACTTAACATGCTAAAACTACTTTAAAATCCACAAAACATATTTTTATTTAAGGTAAATTTTAACTGAATTATTTATTAATGAAAAAGCTTTTGCTCTATGAATACTTTTCTCAAAATGCTGTTTGCTATCAATTGTCTCGTGAATGCTGATCATACACCGGTTTACACTTAGTTTGCTAAATGCTGGAATTAACTTTATCATTACACCTTTCTTTTTAAATGATTCAGACACTTCGTGTCACTCAAAATGCTTTTTAAAATAGTACATCTACTTCAAACCCTAAAATTAACTTCCTGGTTTCATAGCAACATAGTTTAAGAAAAACAATAAATAACTTTCAATTCATTTTATTGAGAAATGTTAACTCAGCTTGATCACAAGTGGAACTCAGATCACAATGATGAAAGAAGTTAAGAACCACATTCCGAACTCCTCGAACCTTTTACTTTCTTCCGATTAAAGGGAATCAACCCCACTCCGAAACTCCATCACTCAGAAAACTCCATCAAACGGTTTTTCCATTTCAAATTCGAAGAAAAAGAAACGTTCCATATTTCCGAGCGATCCGGTTTAAAAAGCAATAAACACCTTTTTATTCATTTAACTGAGAAACGTGGATGACTAAGTTCATCATTTGTAGAACTCGGATCGCAAAGATGAGAAAGTTTTAGGGGTTCGTCGCGATAAAGTTTAAGAAATCAAATACTTTTTTTTAATTCATTTCACTGAGAAGTGTAGATGATTAGCTTTAACACTCTCCTACCTCCTCCAATCTCATACTTATTTCCATCTACAGCGATTCAACACCGTCGTGGCTCTGAAAACTCCCTCAAACGGTTCTTCCATTTCAAATACGAAGAAAAAGAAGTATTCCCCAGGTTTCATTTTTTTGCAACAAACGCCCTTCAATTATTTCTTCCTCGAAAGTGGATCCTCGATTTCATCCAGGGAAAAGTCTGCGGTTTCCCTCTGACACGGATAATTCTTACCAGAGGCGGAGGAAAGTTTTGCGAAATTTCGCCTTCTTTTTCAACATAAAAATTTACTTGAAAGTAGAATCTGAAACCCTAGAATTTCCCCCTCAGGCGTATACACGAATAAAGTGTTTTCCCCCAAGCTCGTATTTGTTGTAAAAATCTATTCCTTTTATGCGAGATATTACCTTCAGATTGCGTAAACAAGAAATTCACTAAAACAGACATTTCTGGAAGCTGCTGCAGAAGTTAAATTGTTAAATTTTGTATATTTTGTAATACGTATATATATATATGTATATATATGTATATATATATATATATATATATATATATATATATATATATATATATATATATATATATATATATATATATATATATATATATTAGCCAAAGGACTCCAGAAAAGGATGAATAGTTTACAGTGGATTCGCTAGAGGGATAAGGATTAAGAGAAATATTATGAGACCGGGGATCTAACAAGGAAGTTCATTGGTAGAAGTCGGTGGTTTAACGAAGGAGTAATTTGATCTTACATAGGTGATTTGAAAGCAGGAGAGTCTGCGGGAGGCCAAAGTCAATAAGATGGCTTGAGTTCAAAGGTGAAAGGGGATGGCAAGATACCCGAATAACCTCTTTTGGCGAACAACTTAACTTCTTATCGGAATTCCGAACGCCCATGCCCGGTTGTCATTTTCCCCTTCCCGCCTTGCCATTTTTGAGACTATCCCAAGATGCACCTCGAGAAAAGGACGCCACGCCAGAGATAATGGATAAACAGCGCTTCGTGTGCCAATGTCAACAATGTATTCTTTTCATATTGTAAATACTCATAAGATGTACAATAAACTTAATTCAATTGGAGATCAAGGTTTGTGTATCTGATTAAAATGTATATATCTCTACATCCATAGGGAGTCATAGTTATTCAAGTCATAGTCATAGTTATTGTTATGCAGATAACATAAGGCACAGGGGTGAAATGACTGGAATTGCAGCTTCGTTCGACTTGCGGAATATGAAGAAATCAGCATTTAGCTTGGGCCGCCGTGGGCTACTGCTGCTACGTGTCTAAGCATTAAAAAAAGGGCTTTGATGTGTATTTGAGGTTATCCACCATTCGCAGACCATGCTCTCTATCTGGTTTGTTGGCTTACTCTGAAAATCCCTCTCATAGGTAGAAGAAGGAAGTATCTAATAGTCTTGAAATTTTTACGATGCGTAGACCATGGAAGGATAGCAAATGATTAGACCTAGAGCGTATATGCAAATCATGTGCGCTAGTAACGCCCCTGTAAGAGTATAAAAACGGCCAACAGAGATCCGGTTTTAAGTATTGGAATTGTGTTCTCTGGCTGTTCCTGTGTATAGGAAGCTTAATTACGCTTCGTCAAAAATACGGTAGTCTTACTATTTCTAGTTCTACTGTGGAAGAATTGTGGATGCGGATTATCCTTCCAAGAGATGCTCGTGTTGGACGAAATCAAGCTGCAGTGATGCAAATATGGAATCGGTGGGCGCAGGAGGGATGTATTGACCGAAGTGAATGATTGCAGCAACCTTCTTAATAAATATATAAGAGGGCAGACATCTTGTGGGCATGGCTTTTGCGGACCGCAAGACTTGCAACTGCAATTCGCATCTTCAGGACTTTGATACTTTAACCCTCCAAGTAGTTTGACGAGATATCTCGTCATCTAGATTTGACCAATTTTGCTGATGACGAGGTATCTCGTCATCAAAATTGTGCCGATTTTTTTTCTGCCGTGATCAAGATATGGCAAATTTCTTTTCTAATGACGAGATATATCGTCCATCAAGATCTGGTCAGTTTTGCTAATGACGAGATACCTCATCGAGACAACCACCAGGAGGGCTAAGCTCTTCAGCGATTTGAGTCTAATATATACAAAACTCTTTGGGCAAAGTTAAAAAGTTACCGTTTTAATGCGAAATCTATTTAAAGACAAGATTAAGAATAATTCTAACGAGCAATCTATTAAACACAAGGAGCTCAGAACTGATTAAGAATTCTTAAGAGTCCATTTTAAATAACTCTTACGAGGTAACTGGCACAAGATAATTTCGAGGAACTATTTTAATCAAATGTACCATGTTACATATAAGAGGAATTTTACGTCACGCTAAATATAGGTGGAGGTTAATTGTGTTTTAAAACAAAGGTGATTAAAAATAGACCATTTATGAAAATCAGGTTCCGCTGCACACACACATTTTATATCCGGAAATCTAATGAACCCTTGCGATAAAAACCAGGAAGCTTTATAGCTATAACATAACTTAAGCGCCGCCGATGAAAACTGATTGACGAAAAGCATTTTCTGTCAAGTAAATACAGGTGGAGGTGATGTTTCTGTGGCGATACGTGTTTATTGTGCGTATTCTGAATGTGATGTCAATTGGCTTGTTTTTCGAATATAATTTCAGCACTTAGTCGATACAAATTCCAAATAATGAATTCCGAATAGACATATGGTAGTTGGTTGGTCAACAGAAATTAAATTAGACACCAAACGTCACCATAATGGTAATAAATTGCATTTTAACCATCCTGGTGGTCGTCACGACGAGGTAACTCGCCATTAGCAAAAGTGACAGGATCTTGATGGACGAGATATCTTGTCAGTAGAAAAAACTGACCAGGTTTTGACCTCGTTATCAAAAAAATATCGGCAATATCTCGATGACGAGGTATCTCGTCATTAGCCAAAATTGGTCAGATATTGATGGACGAGATATATCGTCGAAACCACTTGGACGGTTAAAGTAATCTCGATAAATATAGTATCTCAATAAAATTTTTATAATGGTGTAATATATATATGCATGCATGCATGTATGTATGTATGTATGTATGTATGTATGTATGTATGTATGCATGCATGTATGCATGTATGTATGTATGTATGTATATATATACTTGTTACATTTTCCCTGCATTCTTTGCAGGAGAATATCAAAATAAATGCCCCATTATAAAAATATTTATTGAGGCCAAAGATGTTCCGCCCCTGGGAGTTGGTTTCCCTTTCTGCTGATACATCGGTCGTACGATGAAATTAGTGAGGTTAAAGGACCCTGCATATTTGGTTACCTTTATCATCTATATATACGTTATATTTATTCCACATGTTGGTTTGGTTTCTCTTTCTCCTGATACATCGGTCGTACGATGAAATTATTGAGGTTACCTTTATCTTCTATATACACGTCATATTTATCCCGCATGTTGGTTTCCCTTCTCCCGATACATCGATCGTACGATGAAATTAATGAGGTTACCTTTATCTTCTATATACACGTTATATTTATCCCACATATTTGATAGGAGAATAAAATAAAGGGACATAAAATAAATGTAATACTCCTTCCAATTATAAAATTTAATTGGGGAAAGGTTCAGACCCTTAGGAATTAATTCCCACAATTGTTTGACGAGAAAAATCTTTAATTGAAACTTAATCTTCTCATTTCCCGACCATTCAAATGGTTCATTGTTACTGTAAGCAAACTCATTCGCAATACCAAACATAAACACAAATAATCACCTTCTAAAGTTTTCAAAAGTTGGGTGGATGAAATTTCTTTACCTTCATTGTATCGGAATGGAATTCATTAGTAATTACTTAATTACGAGTCAATAGAAACAATAGAAACTTACGAGCCACTACAAAATATCAAGGTAAGCCTCTACTTAATAATTAGCTAAGAACTAAGTAGATTTCAAATAACAAGGTTCTATTTTCAAACAGTTCCAATTAAGGTATCTCTAAGACTTGGATTTCAAGAAATAATTGAATGCATTCGAATCGATTCTTCCATAAAAAGATTAAATAACAATCCCTAATTTGTGTCAAGTGCAGTAATTGTGTACCTAAATCTAACCAAGTTTTAAGGCCAATAGCTTTTGAGTACAATGCAATGTAATGAAAGGATTAAACACAAATTGTCAGAGTATTTCAAATGCAGATTATACTTAAAAGTAAACTATTCTTCTTACCACATAGAAACCCATTATTCTCTGATTATCATAACATTATTACGAATAAAAATGGAAGTCTAGAAGATTATACATTGTTTTTTACTTCGCTTACAACAATCTTACATAAGACATATTTTTATCGCACCAATGCTTTATGTGACAAAAACTAAAAAGTAAAATCCGATAAACAATGTTTGACTGTTATTTATTGTTATTATAAAGTATAAATAAAGTATAGTCTTTATACACCCACACAACTGTCGAAAACAGATAACTATAGTTATGAAAGTGGATGTATAGGTATAGCTGAGTGACTATGTTCTGCAAGATGAAACGCTTCTTTTTTTTTATCTCATCAATACTTTACGAGACAAAAAATAAAACGTGAAATTCTATAAAAAATATTTGACTATTTGTTATTTATTGTCATTATACACAGGGTGCAGATTACTGTCTTTATATACCCACCAACTGTCGAATCCAGATACCTCCAGTTATGAAAGTAATGTATAGGTGTACTGAGTAACTATGCGCTATAAGATGAGACTCATGTAGTGGTTTTTAGCTGTAAAAATAGAAAATTAACGCTCTTATCTTGAAAAATATGCAAGATACTCACGGGGAAAGTCATTTACAAAGTTGTAGAGCATTTATACATAGTGGGCCGAGTAGGGGTGTGTGCCAAAATAACGACGACAGTCAAAATACAAGTAAACTTGGTATTTATTTTAAAACACAGGAATCACATTAATTACAGAGTTAATTACCAAGCACTGCATAAAGGGAAATAGGGACTGACTCAAAAACGGCCGTCGACCGAGCGACGAAAGAAACATCTCTGCTCAATTCGAGTTCTGGGAATATATCTCGGCACTCCAGTTCCCTGAGGGACAGTTGAATCCTAGGGGGCTGTAGTGCACCCTTTAAAGATCATTTGGAAGGGAAAGAGACCACCCCGATAGATGTTTCGGAATTTAAGACCGCCGGTCAGTGGTGCAAATGTTGACCTCAGATTTCGAGCCGTTGCTATGGACGTTACAGCATCACCGATTCAGTATGAAATGATATCCTATCTATTTGAATAGCGTGAAGAGAAAGCTTAAAATGTTAATATGTCTCATCCGATTCCAGTCAATACTACTTCACCATTAACGTCACAAAGCAGCAAATTGCGTAATGTGTGCTTTGTAGTCATTTATCATCTTAAAGAACAGGTATATCAGAACGAACCGACCACTGTACAGGATGTACCAACTCGCATTACCTTCACCTGAACCAGCATGATACCTGAAATGCTGCTGAACATGCAACGAGAAGCTTTGTCCCAGATACAAATGTATTCAGGTGGACTAGGCACATCGAACACAGACTATAAAATGTGTATTTCTCATATGTTTATTCATGTGTTCTCATTTATTTCCCATATGTGTTTATTCTCATATGTGTTTATGTGTTCTCACTTATTTCTCAAATGTGTTTATTCATGTGTTCTCATTTATTTCTCACGTGTGATTATTTATGTGTTCTCGTTTATTTCTCATATGTTTATTCATGTGTTCTCATTTATTTCTCATATGTGTTTATGTGTTCTCACTTATTTCTCAAATGTGTTTATTCATGTGTTCTCATTTATTTCCCATGTGTTTATTCTCATATGTGTTTATGTGTTTTCACTTATTTCTCAAATGTGTTTATTCATGTGTTCTCATTTATTTCTCACGTGTGATTATTTATGTTCTCATTTATTTCTCATATGTGTTTATGCGTTCTCATTTATTTCTTATGTGCTTATTCATGTGTTCTAGAGCAACGGATTAAGAACCGGAGGGTTGCGAGTTCGAAACTCGTCGTGTACACGGGGGCTGGTGCACGTTAAATCTGTCGTGGCCTCCAATATCCTCACGTTGGCGTGGTGTGGAATTTTCGAGACTGGGGTGCCTGCTCAGGTGTTTTTTCTCGTCATCTGACCGTGGTTCAAAATTACGAGGCGTTGTTCTTGGATCTTTCCCTTTGGATGGATCTCGGACCGTCGCCAATAGCCCATTGTGTTGCTCCAGTGCGACGTTAATTAACTATCTACTTACATCATGTGTTCGAATTTATTTCTTATATATGTTTATTCACGTGTTTTCTTTTATATCTCGCATGTGTTTATTCATGTGTTTTCATTTATTTCTCGTGTGTTTATTCGTGTGTACTCATTTATTTCTCATGTGTGTTTATTTACGAGTTCTCATTTATTTCTCATATGTGTTAATTCACGCGTTCTCACTTATTTCTCATATGTGTTTATTAATGTGTCCTTATTTGTTTCTCATATGTGCTTATTCGTGTGTTTTCATTTATTTCTCATATGTGTTTATTCACGTGTTCTGCTTTATTTCTCATATGTGCTTATTTCTAACGAACGTATTCACTATTTTCTTTATGTCTTCGTTCTGCATTATTTACTGTGTGTAGTGTGTTGTACATCGCTCGCTCATGTTAGGTTTTGCCAGTAGTCTATCTATTAATCTTAATTAGGTTTTGCCAGTAGTCTACCTATTAATTTATTTCTTATATATGTTTATTCACGTGTTTTCTTTTATATCTCGCATGTGTTTATTCATGTGTTTTCATTTATTTCTCGTGTGTTTATTCGTGTGTACTCATTTATTTCTCATGTGTGTTTATTTACGAGTTCTCATTTATTTCTCATATGTGTTAATTCACGCGTTCTCACTTATTTCTCATATGTGTTTATTAATGTGTCCTTATTTGTTTCTCATATGTGCTTATTCGTGTGTTTTCATTTATTTCTCATATGTGTTTATTCACGTGTTCTGCTTTATTTCTCATATGTGCTTATTTCTAACGAACGTATTCACTATTTTCTTTATGTCTTCGTTCTGCATTATTTACTGTGTGTAGTGTGTTGTACATCGCTCGCTCATGTTAGGTTTTGCCAGTAGTCTACCTATTAATCTTAATTAGGTTTTGCCAGTAGTCTACCTATTAATTTATTTCTTATATATGTTTATTCACGTGTTTTCTTTTATATCTCGCATGTGTTTATTCATGTGTTTTCATTTATTTCTCGTGTGTTTATTCGTGTGTACTCATTTATTTCTCATGTGTGTTTATTTACGAGTTCTCATTTATTTCTCATATGTGTTAATTCACGCGTTCTCACTTATTTCTCATATGTGTTTATTAATGTGTCCTTATTTGTTTCTCATATGTGCTTATTCGTGTGTTTTCATTTATTTCTCATATGTGTTTATTCACGTGTTCTGCTTTATTTCTCATATGTGCTTATTTCTAACGAACGTATTCACTATTTTCTTTATGTCTTCGTTCTGCATTATTTACTGTGTGTAGTGTGTTGTACATCGCTCGCTCATGTTAGGTTTTGCCAGTAGTCTACCTATTAATCTTAATTAGGTTTTGCCAGTAGTCTACCTATTAATTTATTTCTTATATATGTTTATTCACGTGTTTTCTTTTATATCTCGCATGTGTTTATTCATGTGTTTTCATTTATTTCTCGTGTGTTTATTCGTGTGTACTCATTTATTTCTCATGTGTGTTTATTTACGAGTTCTCATTTATTTCTCATATGTGTTAATTCACGCGTTCTCACTTATTTCTCATATGTGTTTATTAATGTGTCCTCATTTGTTTCTCATATGTGCTTATTCGTGTGTTTTCATTTATTTCTCATATGTGTTTATTCACGTGTTCTGCTTTATTTCTCATATGTGCTTATTTCTAACGAACGTATTCACTATTTTCTTTATGTCTTCGTTCTGCATTATTTACTGTGTGTAGTGTGTTGTACATCGCTCGCTCATGTTAGGTTTTGCCAGTAGTCTATCTATTAATCTTAATTAGGTTTTGCCAGTAGTCTACCTATTAATTTATTTCTTATATATGTTTATTCACGTGTTTTCTTTTATATCTCGCATGTGTTTATTCATGTGTTTTCATTTATTTCTCGTGTGTTTATTCGTGTGTACTCATTTATTTCTCATGTGTGTTTATTTACGAGTTCTCATTTATTTCTCATATGTGTTAATTCACGCGTTCTCACTTATTTCTCATATGTGTTTATTAATGTGTCCTTATTTGTTTCTCATATGTGCTTATTCGTGTGTTTTCATTTATTTCTCATATGTGTTTATTCACGTGTTCTGCTTTATTTCTCATATGTGCTTATTTCTAACGAACGTATTCACTATTTTCTTTATGTCTTCGTTCTGCATTATTTACTGTGTGTAGTGTGTTGTACATCGCTCGCTCATGTTAGGTTTTGCCAGTAGTCTACCTATTAATCTTAATTAGGTTTTGCCAGTAGTCTACCTATTAATTTATTTCTTATATATGTTTATTCACGTGTTTTCTTTTATATCTCGCATGTGTTTATTCATGTGTTTTCATTTATTTCTCGTGTGTTTATTCGTGTGTACTCATTTATTTCTCATGTGTGTTTATTTACGAGTTCTCATTTATTTCTCATATGTGTTAATTCACGCGTTCTCACTTATTTCTCATATGTGTTTATTAATGTGTCCTTATTTGTTTCTCATATGTGCTTATTCGTGTGTTTTCATTTATTTCTCATATGTGTTTATTCACGTGTTCTGCTTTATTTCTCATATGTGCTTATTTCTAACGAACGTATTCACTATTTTCTTTATGTCTTCGTTCTGCATTATTTACTGTGTGTAGTGTGTTGTACATCGCTCGCTCATGTTAGGTTTTGCCAGTAGTCTATCTATTAATCTTAATTAGGTTTTGCCAGTAGTCTACCTATTAATTTATTTCTTATATATGTTTATTCACGTGTTTTCTTTTATATCTCGCATGTGTTTATTCATGTGTTTTCATTTATTTCTCGTGTGTTTATTCGTGTGTACTCATTTATTTCTCATGTGTGTTTATTTACGAGTTCTCATTTATTTCTCATATGTGTTAATTCACGCGTTCTCACTTATTTCTCATATGTGTTTATTAATGTGTCCTTATTTGTTTCTCATATGTGCTTATTCGTGTGTTTTCATTTATTTCTCATATGTGTTTATTCACGTGTTCTGCTTTATTTCTCATATGTGCTTATTTCTAACGAACGTATTCACTATTTTCTTTATGTCTTCGTTCTGCATTATTTACTGTGTGTAGTGTGTTGTACATCGCTCGCTCATGTTAGGTTTTGCCAGTAGTCTACCTATTAATCTTAATTAGGTTTTGCCAGTAGTCTACCTATTAATTTATTTCTTATATATGTTTATTCACGTGTTCTCTTTTATATCTCGCATGTGTTTATTCATGTGTTTTCATTTATTTCTCATATATGTTTATTAATGTGTCCTTATTTGTTTCTCATATGTGCTTATTCGTGTGTTTTCATTTAGTTCTCATATGTGTTTATTCACGTGTTCTGCTTTATTTCTCATATGTGCTTATTTCTAACGAACGTATTCACTATTTTCTTTATGTCTTCGTTCTGCATTATTTACTGTGTGTAGTGTGTTGTACATCGCTCGCTCATGTTAGGTTTTGCCAGTAGTCTATCTATTAATCTTAATTAGGTTTTGCCAGTAGTCTACCTATTAATTTATTTCTTATATATGTTTATTCACGTGTTTTCTTTTATATCTCGCATGTGTTTATTCATGTGTTTTCATTTATTTCTCGTGTGTTTATTCGTGTGTACTCATTTATTTCTCATGTGTGTTTATTTACGAGTTCTCATTTATTTCTCATATGTGTTAATTCACGCGTTCTCACTTATTTCTCATATGTGTTTATTAATGTGTCCTTATTTGTTTCTCATATGTGCTTATTCGTGTGTTTTCATTTATTTCTCATATGTGTTTATTCACGTGTTCTGCTTTATTTCTCATATGTGCTTATTTCTAACGAACGTATTCACTATTTTCTTTATGTCTTCGTTCTGCATTATTTACTGTGTGTAGTGTGTTGTACATCGCTCGCTCATGTTAGGTTTTGCCAGTAGTCTACCTATTAATCTTAATTAGGTTTTGCCAGTAGTCTACCTATTAATTTATTTCTTATATATGTTTATTCACGTGTTCTCTTTTATATCTCGCATGTGTTTATTCATGTGTTTTCATTTATTTCTCATATGTGTTTATTAATGTGTCCTTATTTGTTTCTCATATGTGCTTATTCGTGTGTTTTCATTTAGTTCTCATATGTGTTTATTCACGTGTTCTGCTTTATTTCTCATATGTGCTTATTTCTAACGAACGTATTCACTATTTTCTTTATGTCTTCGTTCTGCATTATTTACTGTGTGTAGTGTGTTGTACATCGCTCGCTCATGTTAGGTTTTGCCAGTAGTCTACCTATTACTCACAATTTCCTGCTTTGTGACGCAGCATTGAACACAATCCAATACCAACAAATTAGCATTTTACGCATTCTATTCACGCTATTCATATCCGCAGAGTGACATTTCGAACTAAATAGGAGATGCTCTACACCTTTGTATATGACTTTTTTATCCGTATCTAGCATAGTTTCGAGATAGACTCTGATTTCTGATTTTTACCGTAAGGGGAACTGCAAGCGACTTCATCCCTTGTAGCACATGGGCACGTTTCTATACTTATTATATTATTATTTATTATATTTATACACTTTCATAACTGTAGCTACCTGCTTTCGACAGTTGCGTGGGTGTATTAGAACTTTACTTTGCACCCTGTATATATTTGGCAAACCAGCAATGTAAATCGATTTCTGTACTAAAACATCCCAAGATGTTTTACTGAGATAAGACAACGAAACGTTTCTCAAGTAAAAAGGACCAGATCTTTATTTGCATAAAAGCTGTATTTATAAAGCTGGATTCCCCTCTGAAATGAAATCCAGCCATGAACCCTACTGTAAATTTTGAATTGAAATGGTATTTGGTAGTAGTTTCAGTTCATTTCTACTTATTCGATAGGATCAATCAGTTCAATATGTAATATTTGATAGAGGCGCATTCTTTGTTATACTGCTAACTAGATCCGTGTCTATTCAAAACCTCATCCTGTAAATAACAGATATAAAAAGCTTCACTGTGTAATAGAATAGAAGGATTAACCACAAAATTGCTTGAGTATTTCCCACACAAATACGGATACTTATAAGTATACTATTTTTCTTACCACAAAGAACCCCATTTTTTTGCGTCATCAATACGTTATCACGACTAAATATGAACGCCTAGAAGATAGTAATTTGTTTTCTTTACTGACATAACAATATCACAAATAAACATATTATCATCGCATCTCTACTTTAAGTGAGAAAAAGTAGAAAATGAAATTCTCTAAACAATAAGTGACTATTTGTTCTTTGTTGTCATTATATATATTTGGTAGACAACCAATGCAAAATTATTTCTGTACTGAAATATCCCAAGATTCTTCACTGAGATAGACAGCGAAGTATTTTTCAAGTAAAAAAAGGACTAGATTTGTTTTGCATAAAAACTATATTTCTAAAGTTTGATTCCCCTCTGAAATAAAATCCTACTGCCATGAACCTATTGTAAAATCTAAATGGAAAATGGTATTTGAATTTGCAGGGCAAATTTCAGCGTGCATTTCTATTTATTCAATCGGATCAATCTGCATTGTGTAAAATAAATTTGATAGAGGTGCATCTTTGTTACACAGTAAACGCTAGAAGCGGGTCCACACAAAACCTCACCCTGTAAATAAACAGATGTAAAATGCTTCAGCAGTATAATAGGATGCTACTTTCTGCATGCAAGCGGAGTAGAAACGAAGTGAAAGAAACACTTATATGGAAATGCATTCTATGTTATGTTAAACAGAATGTTTCTTTTTTATCAAACTGGATATTTATTCTGTAAGGGATGGAGCAGCATATATTTCTGCGACACGCAAACAGACTTGTTTATCCTAAGGGGGATTTTCTTTCTTTTCGCTAAAATTAGTTTTGGGGGAGTTTTTGCTGACGAAAGTATGCAATCAAATAATTCCTAGCTATGCACGTCTATTTATCCTTATTTCAGGTATTCAAAAATTTTTTTAATCATTTTCGTGAAGAAACACGTCTGCTAACTCTCCTTGGTCATGACTGCAGAGGGCGCGGTAGCCCGGTTGGAAGAGTAACGGATTAGCAACCGGAGGGTTGCTAGTTCGAATCCAACCAAAGACCGTCGTGTACAAAGGAGGCTGGTGCGCGTTGAATCTGTCGGGGCCTCAAATGTCCTCACGTCGGCGTGGTGTGGAAGTTTGGAGAGTGGGGTGCCAGCTCAGGTGTGACCTCATCATCTGACCATGGTTCAAAATTGCGTGGTGTTGTCCTCGATCTTTCCCTTCAGGTTTGATCCCGGACCATCGCCAATAGCCCGTTGCATTGCCCCAGTGCGACGTTAATTAAAATACCTTCCCATGCTGCAGAAGTTCCATTAGTGATAGTTGGCATGTGATTTTTCAACTCCAAGTGATCTTAAACAAAGGAAAAGAGGCACCATGGCTTAGTGGGTATGTCCACTGCGCTAGCAACCTTCAAGTTGTAGGTGGCGTAGGTTCGATTCTTCCCTGGGTGTATTTCTCTCTTCTGTGTCAGTAAAACTTTCCTTGTGTGAGAATGTCTATTACTTGACGTTGTCTGTGTTTGGCGTAGCATGGCCAAATATGGCCCTTGCGCCATAAATCACAATTAATAATCGGAAAATAACTGATTCCGAGCAATTTAATTGTCCATCAATTTCCTTATTATTCATCTCTGTAAGGTGCAAAACTTCGATACATTTTCGTTCTCGAAGTGCTAATTCTAATTCTTCACCCATCTCGTAACATAAAAATACAACAAACAACAAAATTCACTCACAATGAACTAACTACCAATACATTGATACGCCTGCAACCTTCTATAGCCTTGCACTTGGAGATACAATGGGCCCATGATTTTCAAAGGCATCAATCTGATTTTTCCGTTTGGGATTGATCCCGGACCTTGGCCAATTGCCCGTTGTGTTGCTCCAGTGTGACCTAAATTCAACTGTCTACCTTTGAAGGCATCTACGACTCTTG
Organism: Meta bourneti; assembly: GCA_933210815.1. Lineage (NCBI taxonomy): Eukaryota > Metazoa > Arthropoda > Arachnida > Araneae > Tetragnathidae > Meta > Meta bourneti. The sequence goes on from OW119933.1 coordinate 46,435,523, forward strand.
CTGCTTTGTAAATCGCTGTTTATCCTGAATTGCAAAATGTTCCCCATTCATGACAATGTATCATTGCTTACATTTTTAGATACACTACTTTAAACAGATCTGTTCATTTTGAAGTCTATAGGCTCATGAGTCTTAAAGACATCTACAACTCTTTTACTGCTTAAATAAATCCGTTTATCTTGAATTACAAAATGTTCCCATTCATGACAATGTATCATTGCTTATATTTTTGGATACATTTCTTTAAGCAGATCTGCTCATTTTTGAAGTCTATAGGCTCATGATTTCAAAGTTCTCAAGTTTCAAAGTTTAGTGTTTCCCGAGTTATAGGCGGCGCAGGTTTCGATTTATCTGCGTATTTCTCATTTCTGTGTCAATTAAACTTCCATTGTGTGCGTGTCTATTATTTGACAGTGTCTGTCTTGTGTTTGGCGCAGTTTGGCTAAATCCCTAGCCCTAGTTATGATGCTTTTGATCATCAATTGGAGCACTCATTAATTATTTATTAACCATTTTGTAAAACTTTCAGAGAATCCAGAATCTGTGGGTACATTATTCTAAAAATGGAATATAGTACTTCTGAAAACTGATAAAACTTATGAAACATATATGAGGTTAGTGCTGAGAAAAAATTTCATCTCTCATTTCAAGAAAAATATAAAACTCCTTTATTGGAAAAAGAACTGAAGAACAATGTTCAGATAAAAAGTGTTCGTGCTTTGCAAAAGCATGATTTTTTTGACCACCTGAATGTCCTACCGTCTTCCCCTTTCAGAGTTTAGATGGTACAAAAAAATTACTTAAACTTTTAGAAACGCCGCTTTTAAAATGACTCGAAGGGTTATATATAAGACCATAAGCATTGTTTAAATTAGAAATGGAATAGTAATGCAAAAGATTTTAACTAACCCTACGAATGGTTTCGACGAGATATCTCGTCAAACAAGATCTGACCAATTTTACTAATGACGAGATGTCTCGTTATCAAGATAGTACCGATTTTTTGATGATGACGAGATCAAGATCAGTTTTTTTTCTATTGACGAGATATCTCGTCCATCAAGATATAATCAGTTTGCCAATGACGAGATACCTCGTCAAAATAGCCACCAGGATAGTTAAAGGGATAAACTAATGAAAATTTTGGTCAATATTATTTAGAAGTAACATAGAGAATATTTTTCAACTGACTTATCAAAAAATATTCAATAAAAGAAATGTTCCTCAAAGAAAAATTCTGACTGAAAGAAAAATAAAAAAGTTTGCAGGAAACTGGAAAAGTTTCCAAACTTAAACAGAAGAAAAAATATTGTTGCTACTTCCCTTTATATCCATCACAAAAATGGTTCTATGCGAATAAAATACCATATATACAGCTTTAAATAGAACGACTAGCTTAGAAAATATGAAAGGTCCGCATATATAATATCCTCATATATTAAGAAAATAAGAAAATGTGAATGTTCTTTAAAGAGAGAAGTATTGATGGACCAAAAAATAAAATATGTTGGTAGCAGGAAAATGAAAATGTTGCTGATAGAAGAAAATACTTTTTATCTCCCTATTAAAGCAATCGCAAGAATTGTTCGATGCAAATAAAATTACAAATGTACAACTTAAAACGAAGTTTCGAAAGTATGAATAGCCTTCATATACTCTTCATATAAAATAATATATCATAGTATTCATATATAATGTCCTCATATGTAAAGAAAATACGAGTGGTAGAAACTATACAAGAATGTCCTTTAAAGAGAAAAATATTGAACGAAAAAAATATGTTTGCAGGAAAATTAAAATGTTGATTGTCTTCGATAGATTAAAATATATTTCCTTTTAAATCCATAACAATAATTGTTAGATGTAAGTTGAATTCAAAATAATGAAATAAAACAAATAGTTTCGAAAGTATGAAGAATAGTCAGCATATATAGTTCTCATACATAATATTGTATCATAGCCTCGTATGTAATATCCTCATATGTAAAGAATATATGAATGTTCCTTAACTCTCCGAGTGGTTTCAGCGAGATATCTCGTCCATTAAGATCTGACCAATTTTGCTAATGACGAGATATCTCGTCATCAAGATAATGTCGATTTTTTATGATGATACATCGATATCTATTCAGTTTACTTCTAATGACGAAATATCTGTGAATCAAAATCTGGTCAGGTTTTGGTAATGACGAGATACCTTGTAGAGACAACCACCAGGAGGGTTAAAGAGAAAAATGTTGATGGACGGAAAAACAAAAACATTTGTTGCAGGAAAAAATGTTCTTGATTGCATTTGATAGAGAAAAATACTGTTGTTGCTCCCTTTTAAATCCATTACAATATTGTTTGATACAAATAAATTCCAAATGTGCAGTTTTAAATAAAACGAGGTCTCGAAATTATGAAGAGTCTTCATATAACACATCACTCTTCATCATAGTCCTCATATATCTCATATGTAAAGAAAATATGAATGGGAAATATCAAAGAGAAAAAATATTGATGGATGAAAAAAATTTCGTTTGCAAGAAAATAAAAACGTTGCTGATTATATTTGATAGAGGAAAATATTGTTGCTACTCCCTTTTAACCCTCCAAGTGGTTTCGACAAGATATCTCGTTAATCAAGATCTGACCAATTTTGCTAACGACGAGATATCTCGACATCAAGATATTGCCGATTTTTTTTATGATTACGAGATCAAGATCTGATCAGTTTTCTTCTAATTACAAGATATCTCGTCCATCAAGCTCTGATCAGTTTTGATATTGACGACATACTTCGTCGAGACAACCACCAGCAGGGTTAAATCCATCGCAGTATTGTTTGATACAATTAAAATTCCAAGTATACAGCATAAATAAAAGGAGTAGTTTCTAAATTATAGAGTCCTTATATGCAACAACGCTCTTCATGTAGAATAATATATCATAGTCCTCGTATGTTAAAAATATGAGTGTTCCTCAAAGAAAAACAATTACAGACGAAGAAAACAAAAAGTTTTGTTTTCAGGAAAATATAAACGTTGCTAATTATCTATGATGGAGAAAAATAATGTTGCGCTACTCACTTTTAAATCCATCAAAGAACTGTTCGATGAAAATAAAACTCCAATTATGCAACTTGAAATAAAACGAATAGTTTCAAAAATATGAAGAGTAATCGACTTGAAAAAAAGGAGAAAAATTCAATTATATATATATACTTTCTCTTTCAAGGAGACAAAGAAAAAACCCTCCTCTTATACGATAAAGCGATTAAGGTAGAAAATACCACTAAGCAAATAAAAGAAAGCCATTTGAATAAAAATTCCTTTCTAGTAAAACAAAGATAAATAAGCTGTTATTCTCTTACAAAGTAGTCGGTGCTTAAGGACTCATGAATAAACGTTCTAGTCAGTTTTAAATTCTTTTCTGTACAAACGGGAATTTTAGAATTTCAAGAGTATAATCTGTTCGAAAGGGTTGAGTTATTTTCATTAGCGAGAGAAACTGAAATAATTTTAACTCACAATCGATTATCTAAAGAATATACCCATAAGATTGTTTTATGTCAGCATTTATCTTAATGTCGATAAGGAGAAGTAAATGTACGAGGGTAGTGTATATTTTTAAAACTGGTTTCACTACATCTTATTTTGACGGCATGAAAACTTTCCAGATGTCGAACAAGATAGGGGAATAGGTTCTATCACGAACACATCTGTAAGGAATGATCATACACATCTGCTTACAATTCGCTGCAAAATTAGTAGCAATTTCAGATTATTCAGTACATGTTTATCTGTTTCTAATTGGAGCCTTAATTATCCTACTACATATTTTTCGTCATCTGACCGTGGTTCAAAATTACGTGGTGTTGTCCTCGGATCTTTCCCTTTGGGATTGATCCCGGACCGTCACCAATAGCCCGTTGTGTTGCTCCAGTGTGACGTTAATTGAAATACCAAATACCTACTACATATTTTATTTAAATATCAGCTAGACATTTTAATAAATTTATTCCCAAAGGTGATTAGTAAATCTATAATTTTTATGTTTTTATTATATAATCTCCTTTATATATCATCCGTCACAAATATTCGGTAGGCAGGTAGGTAGTTCAATTGACGTCGCACTGGAGCAACACAACGGGCTATTGGCGGCGGTCCGGGATCTCCCCAAAGGGGAAGATCCGAGGATAACACCTCGTAATTTTGAACCACGGTCCGATGACAAGATAAACACCTGAGCTCATGACCCACTCTCCAAACTTCCCCACCACGTCAACGTGAGAACATTTGAGGCCACGACAGATTTAACGCGCATCAGCCTCCACGTATACGACGGTATTTGGTTGGATCGAGTTTCGAACTCGCAACCCTCCGGCTGCTAATCAGCTGCTCTCCCAACCGGTCTATCACAGCCCTACAAATATTCGGATTACTTTTGTTTTGAAAAGATACAAAAGAAAAGTTCAAACATAAGTTCTAGAATACAGGTTCTGTAAAAACAATTTTCTTAAACAATTGTTTTTTCAGCAATTGTAATAAAAACAATCAAAGTTAACAACCGTTACCGAAACTGCTTAATTTTATTCCTATATCTATTTCGTATTTTTCCAATCCTTTCGTGTGCTTCCAAAAAGTTTTTTAAATGTTCAATTATATTTGAAATTTGCACCAATAGACATTTTTATTGGTATCTCTTTTATTAAATCGTCTACGTTCAGAAAGGGAAACAAAAATGGGATCTTACACAAATTATATATCTATACCTTAGTAGAAAAGGGGCTAATGTCCGTTTTGCAAGTTTTGATACCACCTGATTTAGTAATTTTTATTATTTTATTTTTAGCACAGCGTAAAAAAAAATACTTTTCAATATTTTGATTCTTTCATAATGTATAGACATGAGGACATTTTTATTACAACTTTCATTAACTTGTAGTGATTGATGGACATATCCTCAAATCATCGAATTTGTATATTGGTCCTTTTTCTCTACATTCATTCTATATATATCTGTACCCCATTCAATGGCTGAAAAATTCAGTTTTGTTGATATATACATTATAAATGTTCTGTCGAACCGACCTGGCATTTATTCGCAAAAGATCCGCTCACGTATTCTCCCTTTATTCGATAGAAAACAAGTAAATTGAATTGCATTATTTATTCAAAAGCACCTACTGAATTGCTGCGCTATTCAGAGGCAAATTCGTAAAAACACGTTGAAACATAAACATCAGAATTATAAATTTGTAAACTAAATTTTCGGAAAAAAATGGTTTTCTAGTAATGCTGGCTAAAAGAATTTAAATTTGCAACCTCTAAAGGAACACCGCTCAATGTTATTTCTCTGGCTATTCCATATTCTATTTCGATCGTTTTGGCGTTTAGGTTAATCTCAATTTTTAAAAATTTCAATTATATTCAAAATTTGCATCGAAAGACCTATGAAGACCTATTTGAAGTGCAAACAAACAAACCAGACGGTAGGTAGGTAGTTAATTAAGGTCGCATTGGAGCAACACAACGGGCTATTGGCGACGGTCCGGGGTTAATCCCAAAGGGAAAGGTCCAAGGACAATGCCGCGTAATTTTGAACCACAGTCAGATGACTAGACAAACCAGGCGGAAAGCGAGAATACTTCAATTACACAAATGCCCTCGGAAGATAGAGACCCAGAGATTACTTTAAACTGTAATTTATCGCCGTTTCGGCGACGTTTGGAGTGTAATCTATTTGGTATTGACCAATCAACTATTATTTATTAATTCTGAATTTATTGTTTGGAATTTTTATTGAAGTGTTGAAGTCGTATTCGAAAAGCAAGTCAAGTGACGTCACATTTGAAATACGTACAAGTAACACGTTCAGGCTTATGAACAGTACCTGTAAAAGCAAGCTAAGTGAAGTCATGTTCAGAATACGAAAAAGGAAGCACGTTCCGTCACACGAAAACTATTTATAAAATCCAGCCAAGTGACGTCACGTACAGAATATGCACAGGAAGCACGTTCCGTCGCACGAAAACTACCTGTAAAAGCAAGCCAAGTGACGTCACGTTCAGAATACGTACAGGAAGCAAGTTCTGTCACACGAAAACTAGCTGTAAAAGCAAGCCAAGTGACGTCATGTACAAAATACGCACAGGAAACACGTTCCATCGCAAGAAAACTACCTGTACAAATGACATCACGTTCAGAGTACGTATTGGAAAAACGTTCCGCTGCACGAACACTACCGCAACTTATATTTAGCTTGTCAGAAATGTCTCTCATTGGTACCACTTGTATTATTAACTCTCCTGTTGTATGTGGTTGTCTCGAAGAGGCATCTCGTCATTATCAAAACTGACCAGATCTTGATAGACTAAATTTCTCGTCATTAGAAGAAAACTGACCAGATCTTGATCTGGTCATCATAAAAAAACTGGCGATGTCTTGATGACGAGATATCTGGTCATTAGCAAAGGTAGCTAGATCTTGATGGACGAAATATCTCGTCGAAACCACTTGGAGGGCTTATGAAATTGCTTTCTTTAAAAAGCGGGACAAACCTGTGACCATACATATAAATATAGATGATGAATGCAGTCTCAAGCAACGTTACTGTATTCTTCTGAAACTCTGTGTATTCCCATTCAACGACAAAGAAATTCAATTTTTGTTCTTATATACATTATAAATGTTCCTTCGACCTGGCTTCAAAAGTCTAAAACTAATTTTATTTGCAGAACCTCGTTTTCTTCCCAACCTGGACGATGAAAAATGAAATAGCATTACTTATTCAAAGGCACCTGCTGTGCTCCGTTATTGACGAAGCTGGAATTATCACGAATTTCAAAGGCTCGCAATCACAGTGAGCGGCTTCCAAGAATTGACATGAATAATAGAGAAAGTAAATTATCTCGCATTCTTCTTTTCAGAGCCAGAGTCAACGAATTTTCTTTCCATCGAAAGCCTTACATCAAGAAATCCTTTCCAGTAACCGAATTCGCATTCATAGCATTCTTTCAAACTTTTGGATAAAACACCTCTAAAAACATTCCCCCCAAAATAGATGTTTGCGCAACAAGGCGTAAATATATCTTTCAGAAAGAATAAACCATCCCTCCTTAGAATCCATTAAAGCACATTAGCAAAAGTTTCTGCCCATCTTCGACATCCTAATGGATGATTTTGTTAGGATATGCTATAAAGGATAAACGTCATTTTTGAAAGGCTGAAAGATTTTCTTAATAACTACTATTTTAGTACATGGTCTTTCACAGCCCATGCGACGTTAGACTTCGCAGAATTCTCTGATCTAAGCATGCTTCTTTTGAAAACTATGCATTGAAAGTTGTTTTGGGGATATCTAATTTCGTTTTGCAACCTCGAGTTTTATGCCATTGTTAATTTTTGTTTTCATATATAACAAAATTTTAATACTTGACATTTAATATTAGAGAGTGGAGTGCCGGCTCTGGTGTTGACGTCGTCATCTGAACGGAAAATTACGAGGTGTTGTCCTTGGGGACTGATCCCGGATCGTCACCAATAGCACGTTGTGTTGCTCCAGTGCGACATTGATTAACTAACCACCATCTACCTTGAAATTTAATGTATTGAATAACTTAAAATAATTTAATTTTTATTTGATAATTTTAAATTTCATGTATTTTAATTTTAACAGTCTCAATTATTTTATTATTTCTGTTTTAGTTAGTTACTTGAGAGACATTTTTTTGTCAAGCTAAAGTTGGGTAGGGGGTATTTCAATTAACGTCACACTGGATTTGGTATTTTGGTATTTTCAATTAACGTCACACTGGAGCAACACAACGGGCTATTGGTGACGGTCCGGGATTAATCCCAGAGGGAAAGTCCGAGGACAACACCACGTAATTTTGAACCGCGGTCAGATGACGAGGCAACACCTGAGCTGGCACCCCACTCTCCAAACTTCCACACCACTCCAACAAGCTAAAGTTAGATGGTGGGGTAGTGTTTCTACGGTGAATTATAATTCCTATTCATATTCCGAACGTGACATTACTTGGCTTTTTTTTCGAACACGATTTCAGCACGTTGCCAATACAAATTCCAAAAAATAAAATCGGAATGGATATATAACAGCCGATTGGTCAACGCCAATTTGATTAAATCCTAAACTGTTGGCCCGCGGTGGCCCGGTTGGAAGAGTGACGGACTTGCAATCGAAGGGTTGCGAGTTCGAATCCAGCCAAACACCGTCGTGTACAAAGGGGGCTGGTGCACGTTAAATCTGTCGTGGCCTCAAATGTCCTCACGTTGGCGTGGTGTGGAAGTTTGGAGAGTGGGGTGCCAGCTCAGGTGTTGCCTCGTCATCTGACCGTGGTTCAAAATTACTTGGTGTCCTCGGATCTTTCCCTTTGGGATTGATCCCGGACCGTCACCAATAGCCCGTTGTGTTGCTCCAGTGTGACGTTAATTGAAATAACCCCCCTAAACTGTTGGCAGTATTGTCGGTTTTGCGCGTATCCTTGGCAACATTTCTGTCTTTTCACTGCTAACCAGGTTTGAAACCAGGTCCACGGCTAACCAGGTGAGTCCTATTGTCGCTTGCCATGACGCTAACCATGACCGCTCCGCTTTTCGTTAAAACCATAGAACAGTGTTCAGTGATTCGCTTTCTGTGATTTGAAGGTATATCAGAGTTTGAAATACATCGAATACTTTCAACACATTGCGAGAACACAGCATTTTGCACCTACGAATGGGTTGAAAAGTTCAAATGTGGTCACACAAGCATTATGCACGAAGAAGCAGATACCGTCCGCTATCACAAATAATTTTCAGAGCAAGCAAACCAGACGGTAAACGGAGATTTAATTTCCGCCGCCCAAATTCTCTCGGCCGATACATATAATGGTTTCCTTAAGATTTAGTTTGTCACCATCTTGGCGACGTTTGGTGTTTAATCTAATAGACGATGAGACCAATCAACATATATCAATGCGGAATACATTATTTGGAATTTTTATGGGCGACGATCTGAAATCGTATTCGAAAAACAAGCCACAAATCCTCTACCAAAACTGAAGCCAACAGCTATTTATGAGAAGGATTTTCAGTGTCAGCAAACAAACCAGACGGTAAAAAGAGATCTAACTACGCTACCCAAATTCTCTAGCAGGCCTCGGTAGCCCGGTGGAAGAGTAACGGTTGGTTTGGTTTGTTGGGGTTTTATGGCGCAAGGGCCATATTTGGCCATACTGCGTCAGACACAAGACATACAGTATCAAGTAATAGACATACACACACAATGAAATTTTTACTGACACAGAAAAGATAAATACACTCAAGCACCCATCTTTCCCTTCTTGTTTGATCCCGGATCGTCGCCAATAGCCCGTTGTGTTGCTGCAGTGCGACGTTAATTTTAATAAAATACCAAATTCTCTCGAATGATACATATCGTCGGCTTAGAAAAGAAACTGGTTAACTGACAAAGAGACTTTTTAGTGTACAGCTGTTTAAAGATTAACTATACGTTTTTAAGTCAAAAAATAAAAACTATAAGCATTTTGGTAGTAATATATATAGTTTAAATATATTACAACAGTGCACTATATTTCTAATCATAAAAAGAAGCATTTAATGTCTTCGAAAAAACGTCAGTTAATGAGTTTCTGCTCTAAGCTGACGATATAGGGTGGTGGTGGTGGTATTTCAATTAACGTCACACTGGAGCAACACAATGGGCTATTGGTGACGGTCCGGGATCAATCCCAAAGGGAAAGATCCGAAGACGATATAGGGATTTCCTCAAAATGTAGTTTATCACCTTTTGGGCGACGTTTGGTATTTAATCTAATCGACGTTGACCAATCAACTATAATATATCAATTCGGAATTCGAATTCTTCTGTGCTGAAATCATTAAAAAAATAAGTAAAGTGACTTCAAGTTCGAAATACGCACAGAAAGCACGTTGCATCGCAAACACACTATCTTCTGCATTTAGCTCGATAGAAAACACCTCTCATAGATTAAGTAACATGATTCTGTCAAACGACCAACTATTAATACTAAGTGGTAAATTAGGCGCCTGACTAAGTGGTAAATTAATTGTTTACATTGCCCAAACAGCGGAAGCAGTGCATCAGTGGCTCTCTGCTTAGACGAAAACACTTTTTCAGGAGGTCCACGGTAGCCCGGTTGGAAGAGTAACGGATTAGCAATCGGAGGTTTGCGAGTTCGAATCCAACCAAAGACGTACGTGGAGGCTGGTGCACGTTAAATCCGCCGTGGCCTCAAATGTCCTTACGTTGGCGTGGTGTGGAAGTTTGGAGAGTGGGGTGCCAGTTCAGATGTTGCCTCGTCATCTGTCCGTGGCTCAAAATTACGTGGTGTTGTCCTCGGATCTTTCCCTTGCGATTGATCACGGACCGTCGCCAATAACCTGTTGTGTTGCACCGATGCGACGTTAATTAATTACCATTACCTTTACTCATTTTTTAGTTTTTAAAAATTCGTGTGCAACGATGAAACACGTACATTGAAAAGCAAGGTGGCTATTGCAAAGTGATGCATTCATGTCGTTTATTTTTGTAATAAAGTTATAGCTGCATTGCGGATAATTTTTGTAATAAAGTTATAGCTGCATTGCGGATAATTTTTGACTGTCCCCGAATGTTATTGAGTGAATTTTTAGACTGACTTCAGTTTTTCTTTTTAATATCTGAGTTCTTAAAATAGAACACAACAGGTTTGTAAAATTAAATTCCGGTAAAATTTGTATGATTACAATTAGCTTCTTAATAAAGCCGTAATACAAAATCATAATTCAGTGGAGAGGTTATATTATTATATGACTTATTATTGAATTGCTGGGGAAACAGACATGAGTGACAGAAAATACTGTTTCTCTTCTCAAACGAACGAAATCTAATATACGTATTTTTAAAGTACACAAAAATCTATCTTACTTGAAAATGCCTCGGTATTCTCCTAAACGTTAATCTGATTTCAAATAATAAAAACTTAATAAACGCAATTTTAAAGTTGAGTTGCGAACCATCTGTCCAGCCTCCTAAAACTAATTTAAAACCCTTTATCAGGTGTGAGTGTTACTAAATTTCATAAATCTGAAGCTTAGGTGTTTAATTAAATCTACTTAATATTTTAATTACTTTGCTGAACCCATTTTCATAACCTGGGCTAGCAGATTCAAAGTAAGGTTGTTCCCAAGTAATTATTTCATGAACCTAAAGTTACGCCTTGCGAAAAATAATCTTTCAAACTGGGGCTCTTTGCTAAAATGCATCTTGACAGTTCATATCCAAAGTAATACACTTAAGTTCTGGAAATCCAATAAAGATGTGCCTTATTTTTATTTCCCTGGGAGCTGTGCGATTTTTCACCTCGCTTATCATCAATCCACAGCTGCAGAAAAAGATAAAATGTTCAAGGTAACAGCAGGAGTGACAAGTCCTAGGGGCCCAAATCCCTTTGATCCTCCACTATCTTTATGGCTCTATACATGAGGAATGTATTTTATAAATACACAGTGCGTCAAATAAGTTTTAAGACTGGGTCTGTAAAAAGAAATGGAAACAAGAAATTAATACCTGTTTGGGTTTTTTATTCAAAATAGGACCCTCCGGCTTCAATGCACTTTTTACAGCGATTTATTAATGAATCGAACGCCTGTTGTAAATCACTTTGTGGAATGGCCTGCAAAGCACGCGTCGAAGCTACTTGTATGGTCGAAATATCCTCAAAATAACACCCTTTTAACTTCATTTTAAGTTTTGGGAATAAGGAGTAGTCACAGGGTGCTAAATCAGGTGAATACGGTGGATGGTTCAACAAACAGACATTATTTTTTGCCAAAAATCGACGTACAATAAGGGAGGTGTGACTGGGTGCATTGTCGTGTAACAAACACCAACTGCTTTCAGTCCTATAGTCTGGACGAATGCGACAAATTCTGGCCATCAAACGCTTTAAAACAGCTAAGTAGTATTGACCTGTAATTGTTTGTTCAGTTGGAACAAATTCTTTGTGGATAATACCTTTACTATCGAAGAATGTAATGAGCATTGTTTTGATTTTGGATGGAACTTTTCTTGTTTTTTTGGCTTGCGGTGAATTTGGTGACTTCTATTCCGCACTTTGTCGCTTTGTTTCAGGATCATATTGGAAACACCAGGTTTCATCATCTGTAACAATGGACTTCAAGAAGTTTGGATCGTTTTCAGCGGCTGAAATGATGTCTCTGCAATGTGCACTTCTCATTGCTTTTTGTTCAGGGGTTAAAGTGTGTGGAACAAATTTAGCACACACTTTTGTTTTGCCCAAATCTTCATTCAGGATGGTTCGAATTGTTTCTTTGTTGATGTTTAAAGAGTCTTCCATCATTCTTAGTGACGCACAGCGATCGTTTGTTACGAAATTTCGTACTTTTTCAATAACTTCAGGTGTCCTAGATGAAATTGGTCTTCCACTACGTTGATCATCTTCTACCGTATCTCTTCCGTCCAAAAAACGTTTGTGCCACACAAAAACATTTGATCTACTTAAGCAACAGTCACCGTAAACTTGTTTCATGAGTTGGTATGTTTCCGAAGCACTTTTACCAAGTTTTGCGTTAAATTTAATTACAGCTCTTTGCTCCATCTTAAAAAATCAACATGAAAAAAATTCACTTCTGCAATGAACGCTCGCCTTCTCTAAGCTACTTAACGAAATGCGCACAACTTGTTGGCAATGTGCCAGCAGACGATGGACGTTATGACGCATGCGCATTTACACTCATAGCGCCATTACAACCAGCGCTCTGGGACGAGTCTTAAAACTTATTTGACGCACTGTGTATATGGATAATATGACTTGCCAAATACAAAGGTTTGAGCGACTTCAAGCGTTGAGTCGTACGGACCATCAGGATACGGAATTGCCAAGTCATAAGGGCTCTACTACTTGGGGTCCTTCCCGATATAGGAGGGATAGTTTAAATACACAGATAAACCGTGTTTTAAAATATGCAGGCTGGCCGGGCCTCACGCATTTGGTCGTGCATCGGCTATATCCGGATACATATGTGCCGTGTTCTAGGGGCCATAGTACTTGGTCCGCCCCTATATGTGAGGAATAAATATAAATATTTGGATTATCCGGGTTGGTCAAATATGCAGGTTGACTGTATCTCACACATTGGTGAGATACAGTCAACCTAGTATAGCTGCTTTATCAGGCTACAGATGCACCAAGTTCTATGGGCCCGAGCCTCCTTCAGTCCTAGTATTTGGGGTCCGCCCATATACATCAGGGATAGATACAAATCTACGGATAATATGGGTTGTCAATTATGCTGGTTGCCGAATCTCACGCAATAAACACTATATCAGGATGCAGAGTTAGGAAGTACTAGGGTCCCGAAATCCCTGGTTCCTAGTACTTGGGATCCGTTCTTATATGTGAGGGATAGATATGAATTTGAGGGTAATAGGGATGGCAAATATGCAGATTGATCGGAACACATTTCGTCATACGACCTTTATATCAGGATAACGGGTTGCTTGTTGCATGGACCCGTACTCCTTGAGCCCCAGCAATTCTATGGTGGGCGTCCGACCCCCTCATACATGAGGGATAAATATTATAAATGTACGGCTTATGCGGGTTGTTAAATATGCAGGCTGGCTCTACCTCACGTAATTTGTTCACAGCTGCAAGATCAAGATACTGGTTTGCCAAGTCATGGATCGTATAAAATCAATTCATCAATTAAGTACACAAAAATCATTCACAATCAAAGCCTTCTAGTCTTATTTAAAAAAATTGTGTTGTTTATTTTATTTCGTTTCACAAAAAACGGAATTCTGCAACCACGTGTGCTGAACCAAAGACTTTTGAAGAAAGTTGGTCGAAATACAAGTCGATTGAAGGTCGATGCCGTAAAGAAATGAACACGTGTTTAGCAATTGTCTTTGCGATTCAAAGATATGGATTGGTTGGTTTGGGTTTCATGGCGCTAAGTCCAAAGAAGGACAAGCTGCGCCTCAAAGGTATGGAATAGGTCAATAAAAATGGACTGTAGTTTTATTTAGTTTGATTAATTGATGTATACATTATTTGCAACTTGAATGATAATTTTGTACACCATTGCTCTGATGACAAGAGATGGACAATGTCATCAAATATATATGAGCACAAGAGCTCGCGTAAGGAAGAGATGGACCAAACCACCTTCACCCTCGAGAAAACAGAATTCTTTTAAAAAAATAGAACGAATATAAAAAATCACTCAACTCCCACACTGCGCCAAGATTGGCGCCTTATCGCTCGAAGTGGCGACAAGAGGCTCCAACATCAATATTGGACACGAAATAAATTACTACCAAGGCTTTAGGGGACGGGAATAAATTCTGTAGAAGTTGATTCCTAATTATCTTTATAGCATCTGTCCCAAATACTATAAATTACTTATATTTCTGAAAGAAAAAAGTTCAACACATTAAGTATCAGATTTTCAATTATCTAACAATATTTTTTGGAAAGAAACTTTTCCCAGAATTTGAGTAATACAATCTGAGTTCCAACCGCAATATTAATTTCACTATGCTATATATGAAGTACTGTATATGCTTAACATAAATTATTTGTGTAGTAAGTTTCTAAACAGCTCAATTCTTCAGGATTACGACCTCACAAATTACGCAACGTGATGCATTGAATGAACAATTAATCAGAAATCTTAATCTAAGTAGGGATGATTAGGTACTGGAATTCGAATGATTGTGCTAAGATTAGATAAGTTTCACAATCACGCACTGTAATATTAATAAATTCTGAGAAACCCGTTGTTTTCCCAAAAGTATACGATTACATCCACTTAAACCGACAATCCTTTTTAAATTACACAGGAAATAATTACCTATTCAAATTGAGTTCGTGATGGTTAGCTATTAATAAAGAACCCAAGGCGAAACAGAAAATTATTTTGCCAGCTCCAGTATCTAAGCATGGTCAATTAATTGTACGTCGACGAGTTCAACAATCGAAAAATGTAACAGTATAGTATCGATAGTCGAAAGTGAAAAAAAATTATTTAACCCTTTAACCCTCTTGGTTGTCGGTGAGTTATCTCGTCATTAGTAAAATTGACTAGATTTGGATGGACGAGATATCTCGTCCATCTAGATCTCGTCGTCTCTCGTCATTAGAAAACTGATCATATCTTGATCTCGTCATCAAAAAATCAGTAACATCTTAATAACAAAATATCTCGTCATTAGCAAAATTGGTCAGATCTTGATGGACGAGATATCTCGTCGAAACTACTTGGAGGATTAGAGATCGTTGTTCCAGAAGAACAATGACTTAAGTGGAATTAATCGATTTGTTCAGAAAACGAAAACTAAGAAAACCAACATGATTAATTTCAATCACATGTGAGAAAACTTTGATGGTGATGAGACTGGAGTCAATGATAGCATATGTATGTTACTTTTAACTGATGCCATTCTCACGTAGGTGTATTTTGAATATTCACCTACAATTTCGCAGTTGCGTCTTTCTCCAAAAATTTGGAATGAAATATCCAATACAAAGTCAAAACATTTTCATTCTTTTATAATATTTTTTACAATATATTTGTCTCATTGAAAATATGTATCAGATAACCAAGAAAGTTCGTGCCCATTAAATCAATAGAGATAAATGTTATACACAAAGTGAATCAAACAATACTTCATTCAGAAAATCAGTCACTTTCGACTTCTATTACCTTTTCCCAACAATCTAATAATTTTTCAATGCCTTTTTCAAAAAAGTTTTCCTCTTGGGTATCAAAAGAATGCTTCGACTCCATTTCGACGTCTTGCAGTTTTCGGAATCGCCGATTTCGCAAATGGTTGTCTATTGCCAAGGAAAGATGATAGTTCGAAGATTCAATGTCTGGGGAATATAGGAAATTCAAGCTCCTGGTAGTCTTGGTAATCATTTTTTAGGTCACTCTTGCAGCCCCTGGTTTGTCACATTGTCTTGGTGGAAAAGAACTCCCTTTCTCTTAACTCTCCTGATAGTTGTCTCATCGAGGTATCATGTCATTAGCAAAACTTTCACGATCTTGATGGACGAGATATCTCGTCATTAGAAGAAAACTTATCTCGTCATTAGAAGAAAACTGATCTCGTCATAATCAAAAACTGAAGCGATCTCGTCATCATAAAAATTCGTCAATATCTTGATGTCGAAATATCTCGTCATGAATAAAATTGGTCAGATTTTGATGGTCGAGATATCTCGTCGAAACCACTTAGAGGGTTCACCAGTGCTGGCTGCTTCCGAGTCAATGCAACAGAAATCCTTTGCGTTTGTGCTGAGTAGACTTCAAATGTAATGGTTTCGGCATTCGGCAGAAGCTCAAAGTGAACAATCCGAACGGTGGTCCACCAAACACAAAGAAGCATATTTGGTTGGTGGATACTGGGTTTTGCCGTCAATGGCTTTGAAGCTTTTGACAACAACCGATTGGTGAAAAGCTTCATGTACTTTTTATCGCATGTCAATATGGTATTCCTAAATGGTTCGGTTCTATGGCGTGACAACAAGGATGAACAAATGATTAGCCACACGAGCTTGTTGGTCAATTCGTTGCTCACTTTCCATGTCCACCTAACACAACTTTAGCTTAAGAATACTGGGTTTTGCCGTCAATGGCTTTGGATCTTTTGACGTCAATGGTGAGAGTGCTTCACAGTGTATTGTATCTGCTTTCCAACGCATGTCAATATGCTGTCCCTATATGTTTCGGTTCTATGGTGTGACAACTGGGATGAACAAACGATAAGTCGTACGAGCTTATTGGTCAATTCGTTGCTCAGTTTCCATGTCTTTCCAAGCCAGTGCAAACGGGAATGGATGGTTTCATAGCTCATATTAAATTGTCTTGCAAGTCCTTGACAAGCTTGACTCGATACGGTTCTTCTGCTGGGTCTCAACGAGGCCTGATGGTCTGCCGTAGTGAAGACATCTTCAAGAATCTCATCTCCATATATATACATATTTCTAGAATCTCTTTCGACCATAACGTTCACTTACTACATCATCTATGAATGATGAATGCAGAGAATATTTTTCGAGCGATCTCTGCAATTTGAATTCATAAAGTAAATAAGCACGACTTTGACGCTGTAATACTTAAACTGTTGAATAAGCTTTTGTTTCAGCTTACATTACCACACTTTCAACCCTCCAAGTGGTTTCTAAGAGATATTTCATCCATATAGATCAGACTTATTTCCTAATGACGAGATATCTCGTCATCAAGAAATTGCTGATTTTTTTATGGTGAATGAGATCAAAATCTGGTCAGTTTTCTTCTAATAAAGAGATAATTCGTCCATCAAAATGGGGTAAGTTTTGCCTAATGACGAGATACTTAATCGAGAGAAAACCACCAGGAGGGTTAAATGATAGAGCATGTGCATATGCAGTTTAACAATGACAAAACCTAGAAACGGCACTAACTTTCTTGGTTACCAGATACTTGTAAATGCATTCAAACGCAGTAACAAATGCAACATTGTTTCGAGAAATGATCCAGATTTGTTTATCGAAGCTATTGAAAATAGGATTTGATTTTACACTTCAAAGATGGCTATTTACTTTTAAAGATAGCTTATGTAAGGGTTGCAAGACGCTGTCGGCGGACTTAAGTAATTAGCATTATAAGGAAATTATTACAGTTTAAGCATTGAATTAAATTTTGAGATTTCTGTTTGCATTGATAAGAAAGTAAACGTATATTCCATGTTGTTAACACTACATGCAAAACATTTCAATACTATCTTTTACTGACTGGCTCCATTAAATTTTAATGCCCTAATTTCCCCTGAAATATTTCATATGATGCGCATACAGTAATTTATGATGACTTTAATGAGCTAAGTTATATGACAATAGCTGTGTTCTAGTTAGACAGTTAATAGATCTAAAAAGGATAAAATACATATTACACCACAAATTTAAGTAAACTTTAATATAGAATTGTAACTTCAATTAATTACGATAAAAGTGGGTAAATTTCCCTTAGAAACTATTTAAATTAGGTGGCTAGTACTCAAAAAATTATTTTTACCATATTTTATCATTTCCAAAGTTAAGATAGTTTCCCGATCTTATAAATTTCTTAAATTTCAGAACCCCAATCTCTACCCTTCATTAACATTCACTAATAGATTCGTACATTAACGTTTTCAAAGGAATTCCTTCATTAATGTGTTCAATAATAAATAATGTCATTAAAGTTCACTAATGGATTCCTTCATTAACGCTCATTAATAGATTCCTTCATTAACATATATTAATAGAGTCCTTCATTAATGTGTTCATCAATAGATTCCTTCATTAACGTTCAGTAACAGATTCCTCCATTAACGTTCATAAGCAGATTCCATCATTAACGTTCACTAATATACTCCTTCATTAACGTTAACTAGTAGAATATTTCATTAATGTTCACTAATGGATTCCTTCATTGACGTTCATTAATGGATTCGTTCATGATCGTTTACTAATAGATTCACCCACAAATTATCATTTTTCTCATATTTTTAATTTGAGCTATTCATATTAAAAAGCCCAAATATTAACAAAAATTGACTTTAAAAGACAACCACCGTAAAGTGTGAAAAATGGGTTAGGTAGAATAATTCAAATACATGTTAGGTTTCCAAAAGAAACATGAGAGGCAGTAGACGGGTTGGAAGACTAGCGAATTAGCAATCGGAGGGTTGCGAGTTTGAAACTCGGTCCAGCCAAAGACCGTCGTGTACACAGGGGCTGGTGCACGTTAAATCTGTCGTGGCCTCAAATGTCCTCACTTTGGCGTGGTGTGGAAGTTTGTAGAGTGGGGTGCCAGCTCAGGTGTTCACCTCGTCATCCGACCGTGGTTCAAAATTACGTTTAGTTGTCCTCGGATCTTTCCCTTGGGGATTCATCCCGGACCGTCACCAATAGTCCGTTTTGTTGCTCCAGTGTGACGTTAATTAACATAACTACCAAAAGAAACATAACAAAAATACAAAAAGTGAGAATTTGATGCAATCTAAACAGTATGAATGAAATAATTACAATGAAAATCTGAGTAAAAAATGTTGCAAAAAATACTTGAGCTTATCCTTGAATGATGACGATTTATCAAGGTTTTACTGTAGTTTGGAAGAAATTTTCATTTTAAATATATACAATCATTCCATGTCCTTTCACATTAATGTGAGTTCCGCTACTAATTTGATATGAAATACATATTTCCTATTAAAATATTTTTTAAATAGCCCACAAATCAAATCTGTTTACATTTTCAATTGGGCAAAACAAATAACAACGTATAAGAATAACAATAACAACCTATTTTTATTTGAAAACATTCTCCAATTGTAACATGACACATGCACTAAGACAAATCAAATCTACCGCAAAGTTAGAACAGAGCTTTATATACTATTTATTTTGCGATGTATAAAATATTACTTGACTGCCCTACGTATTTTTAACAAAAACCGAGCTTTCATAACTACTTAAAATAGACTTTATCCTATATTCAAACTTTTTCTGCTCTGACGTTTTTCAATAAAAAGATTATTTACTTTCCGTCTAAATCATTCCCCTGGATTCGAATTCCTAGGAATTGGAAAAAGGAATTGAACTGAACTAAATATTCTGAAAAAAGACTGGCTTCTTACTGTTGGAAAGATACCATTGAATTTTCTTTGAAACTTTTCTTTGCAAACAGCAAGAGAGGATTTATATATCCAAATTTAAATCATATTTTTCGAAATAGACGAAAGAAAGTAACAAAAGACGGGATACATACATTGCCAATAAAAATAGTTTCCCCTCTTATTATACATAGCTGAAATTGGTTTTGTAATCATCGAAGTTCTTGCACATTTATGCTTGGAGTAAATTAGAGTTGCTTTTAATAAATTCCACTAACCAAACATTTTTTTGTTTGGTTAGTGGACTTTATATACATTTTAAAAATATTTCCGAGCAGAAAATTGGGGCTCGGTAGCCCAGTTGGAAGAGCGAAGGATAAGCAACTGGAGGGTTGCGAGTTCGAAGCTTGGTTCAACCAAAGGCCGTAGTGTACACGGTGGCTGGACGTTAAATACGTCGTGGTCTCAAATGTTCTCACGTTGGCGTGGTGTGAAAGTTTGGAGAGTGGAGTGCCGGCCCAGGTGTGTTCTCGTCATTTGACCGTGCTTCAAAATTACGAGGCGTTGTCCTTGGATCTTTCTCTTCTATATTTCAGTGGTTTAGTTTTGAACTTTTGACAAACGCAGTCAAGTAAATAATTTTGAGTATTGAATTATTGAAAAGTATTACAAATAGTTTCAAAATTACTTTTTTAAAATCCAATTTGGAGCAAAAAGAGGTATGACATTACTATTATTTTTTGTAAATCAATGAAAGTTATACTTATATCTTTTGGTTAAATTGGCAAGAAAAAAATTATACAGCCAGTTTGGATCAAAAAGGGGTGTCTACTATTACTTTTTTGCAAATCAATGAAAGCTGCATTTACTTTTTTGTTAAATCGGCAAGAAATAAAAATTATTAAACTAGTTGGGAGCAAACATGTTTATCATTACTACTATCTTTTGTAAATCAATAAAAATTATACGGTTTCTTTTATGATCGGCAATAAATATATTTTTTGGTAAGGCGTAGAATTTTAGTAAGTAATTTATCTGTGCCACGGATGATAAAAGTTGAAAATTGTTGCTTCATGGTAACATAAAAACAATTTTGATGTTTTTGAAAGGTACAGGAATGATGCAAGACATCCAGTTAACACTTTGAGGCACACGAATTTTTTTAAAGAAAAAAAACAAGTTTTGCACAGAATTGTTTATTCACTTATTCAGCTTCAAATTAGTTATAAAACATCAAATAATGCTTTTTCATTATAGAACGATTTATTCACTCAATAATTTTTTACGAAAAAACATTTACCGTTATGAAAGACAAAAATTCACTGCACCATACAATTCGCCAACCTTAATCACAACAGTGTCGACACCTTACTAATGCGTTTTGACATGTGTAAATTTTTGTTTTCAGTTATTTGCACATTTAGTTTTAGTTCATAGCATTGCCAACTCTCAATGAAAAACTTTAAATAAAATATTAAACTGCATGTCTATGAGTAATTTCAACTTTTTGAGGTGGGTTAAAAATATCCCACCATGCATAAAAAACTAAGCAAAAGGTGGAACAGTTTTTAACCCACATAACCCCAAAGAGTTAACGGAATATTTTTTTAGTTATTAAATTAGTATTATTTTGCGGCAAGAAAGCATACACAGATATTTAATAAGGGAATAAAATATTTCATTCTTCCAAATAGTAAACCAGATTAACGCTATAATTCACTCATTTACTTCTAGTTCATTGAATAACTTTTCACAGACAAAACTATACTCCTAATCAAATATCTTATTTTTAATGTAGCTTCACGGCACCACTTTTCTTAGGAATGTCCTTCAACTATTTGTAAGGGAAAGATATTTCACAAGAGTTCGGCTAATCGAATTACGGACTTCTGGAAATTACGTTATTGGGAAAATAGTTAATGCGATGAAGCAAAAATGTATTTCATTTGCAAAACTGCATTCATAATTAAATATATTACTGTATAATGTAGTTTTACGACACTTAAATCCTCTTCGGAATCTTGTTGAACACTGTCTTGATAAATGGAGAACTTTTAAAGTTTAACTAATTCAATTAGGGGTTTAAGCAAATTGAGGTAAGGTATCAGGGGGGCGAAATACGTAATTTTGTCTCGTGAGTTTGACAAACTAGCACAACTTTTCCAACCATTAATTCAATAATTAAATATAAATTTGATAGCTTCCCCTTCAACAGATATCAGTGTAGACATATTTTGTCGGACCGCCGGTTTTCAATGTTAATTAAATGATTTTGTCAATCCTTATAAGGACTGTCATATCATAGCTATTGAAGGAATACAGAATAAGGTTTTAAGATGAGAATGAGGTTTATTTTAAGAATTATGAATCTTCAATTGTACTTTATTCTGAATTATGAAACCATTTCTGTTTCATTATTTTGGAGTTCCTTAAAGACACACGTCATCTGACCGTGGTTCAAAATTACGTGGTGTTGTCCTCGGATCTTTCCCTTTGGGATTAATCCCGGACCGTCTCCATAGCCCGCTGTCTCCAGTGCGACGTTAATTAACTACCTACCTAATTACCTATGAAATCACTTCGGTTTCATTACTTTGGAGTTCCTTAAAGACATTGCTTTAACAATTTTTTACAGCCTCCTACATAACAATCGATTCGCCCTTTTTAGCTCCTTGTATTGATATTAACGTCCCCGTATATATCACCAGAAACTGCAAATTATATATTGTTGAACCTTTAACCATCCAAGTGGTTTTGATGATATACCTCGTCCATCACGATCTGACCAATTTTACTAATGACGAGATATCTCGTCATCAGGATATTGCAGATTTTGTTATGATGACGAGAGCAATATCTGGTCAGTTTTCTTCTAATGACGAGATATCTCGTCCATCAAGATCTTGTCAGTTTTTACTAATGGCGAGACGAAACAAAGCACCAGGGTTAAAAACTATGTATGTAACAACTGTATAATTCTTTCTCTGACGTTGATATGTTATTTAATGATTTCAATTCAATAAGTAATCTGCTTCAATTAAGTGTTCTGTTTTTATCTATTATCTAACTGTATTGGTGTATGTCTCTTTTTTGCAGTGTTTGGATCATATATTTTGTTCTCTCAAATTGGATATTTTCTGTAGAGAAACAATTAAGTAAATAAATGTATAAAACGCAAAACTGCAGAAACTTTATCAGGTGTAATTTTGAAAGCATTTGTCAGAATAACTGTATTTGAATAAGAAACCAAATTGATCATTAAACCTTTCTTTTAAAGACATTGATACTGACGCTATTCAAGAAGATAGTACCGTCAATTTGACTTTTCGAGGTTACGAAAGTTACATTATGTATACATAAGTATCTAAACCTTAACCCTCTGGTACGTAGATAGGTAGTTAATTGACGTCGCACTGGAGCAACACAGCGGGCTATTGGCAACTGTCCGGGATCAAACCCTATGGGAAAGATCCAAGGACAACGCCTCGTAATTTTGAACCACGGTTGGATGACGAGGTCAACATCTGAGCTGGCACCCCACTCTCCAAACTTCCACACCAAGACAACGGTAGGAGATTTGAGACCACGACAGATTTAACATGCACCAGCTCCCATGAACACGAGTCTTTGATTGGACCTAGTTTCGAACTCGCAATCCTCCGTTGCTCTTCCAATTGGGCTACGACAGCCCCTTAATGATTTGGTATTTTGTAAATTTCCTACCTAAACAGTAAAAGTCCGTTTTGTTGTCTGCTAAATAATTTACTTTTCAGACAAGAAATTATAAAGGAAAACAAAAATCGAATCTCTACACAATTCACTCATGACCATTTAATTGGATGCATTGTGTAAGTTATTATATTTCATAAACTGCAAACACTCATTGTATAATTTTGTCTGTTTTAATAAAACTAATTAAGTTGAAACAAAAGTAGCTTCGTTTACAACGTAACGATTAACGGGGAAAAATTAACTTGTTCTAATTACTCTTTTTTAGGAAGACTGAAGTTAAGTCCAGTTAATGAGAAGCTAAGCTGTTTCACAAAAAGTTAAGTTAATTTAAGTGTCTTTGTTTGGACGTCTTCAGGCATTTTTCTGATTTTTAAGCTGAATGGTATTTTCAGTCATTTTAAAGCATTTTTTGAAATTTCTGACTTATAATTTCATATTTTTCGTCTTTTTCAAGGAAAAAGTGAATTTTCCTGAAACTCCATTCCTTATCCTTTTTTGGAAAAACATGTTCCTAAGGTATCTTAGAAGATACGTAGGTAGGTATTTAATTAACGTCGCATTTTAATTAATTAACGTTTTAATTAACGTTCCGGGATCCGGAAGGAAAAGATCCGAGGACAAACCCTCGTAATTTGGAACCACGGTCAGATGATGAGTACAACACCTGAGCTGGCACCCCACTCTCCAGACGCGACTGTTCGGGATCAACCCAAAGGAAAGATTCAAGGACAATACCACGTAATTTTGAACCACGGTCAGATGGCGAAGTGACATCTGAGCTGGCACCCCACTCTCTAAATTTCCACACCACGGAAGCGTGAGGACATTTGAGGCCACGACAGATTTAACGTGCACCAGCCCCCTTTGTTCACGACGGTCTATGGTTGGTTTCGAATTCGCAACACTCCGGTTGCTAATCCGTTACTCTTTCAACCGGGTTACCGGAGATCGAAATCTTAGAAGAGTGGAGAAAGTGACGTACACTTTATTTACCCCATCAAGTGGATCCGATGAGATATCTCGTTCATCAAGATCTGACCGATTTCACTAATGACGAGATATCTCGTGATCGATATATCGCCGGTTGTTTTATGATGACTGCATCAAGATCTAGTCAATTTTCTTCTAATGACGAGATATCTGATCCATCAAGATCTAGTCAGTTTTCTTCTAATGACGAGATATCTGATCCATCAAGATCTAGTCAATTTTCTGCTAATGTCGAGATATCTGATCCATCAAGATCTAGTCAGTCTTCTTCTAATGACGAGATATCTGATCCATCAAGATCTAGTCAGTTTTCTTCTAATGACGAGATATCTGATCCATCAAGATCTAGTCAGTTTTCTTCTAATGACGAGATATCTGATCCATCAAGATCTAGTCAGTTTTCTTCTAATGACGAGATATCTGATCCATCAAGATCTAGTCAGTTTTCTGCTAATGTCGAGATATCTGATCCATCAAGATCTAGTCAGTCTTCTTCTAATGACGAGATATCTGATCCATCAAGATCTAGTCAGTTTTCTTCTAATGACGAGATATCTGATCCATCAAGATCTAGTCAGTTTTCTGCTAATGTCGAGATATCTGATCCATCAAGATCTAGTCAGTCTTCTTCTAATGACGAGATATCTGATCCATCAAGATCTAGTCAGTTTTCTTCTAATGACGAGATATCTGATCCATCAAGATCTAGTCAGTTTTCTTCTAATGACGAGATATCTGATCCATCAAGATCTAGTCAGTTTTCTTCTAATGACGAGATATCTGATCCATCAAGATCTAGTCAGTCTTCTTCTAATGACGAGATATCTGATCCATCAAGATCTAGTCAGTTTTCTTCTAATGACGAGATATCTGATCCATAAAGATCTAGTCAGTTTTCTGCTAATGTCGAGATATCTGATCCATCAAGATCTAGTCAGTCTTCTTCTAATGACGAGATATCTGATCCATCAAGATCTAGTCAGTTTTCTTCTAATGACGAGATATCTGATCCATCAAGATCTAGTCAGTTTTCTGCTAATGTCGAGATATCTGATCCATCAAGATCTAGTCAGTCTTCTTCTAATGACGAGATATCTGATCCATCAAGATCTAGTCAGTTTTCTTCTAATGACGAGATATCTGATCCATCAAGATCTAGTCAGTTTTCTTCTAATGACGAGATATCTGATCCATCAAGATCTAGTCAGTCTTCTTCTAATGACGAGATATCTGATCCATCAAGATCTAGTCAGTTTTCTTCTAATGACGAGATATCTGATCCATAAAGATCTAGTCAGTTTTCTTCTAATGACGAGATATCTGATCCATCAAGATCTAGTCAGTTTTCTTCTAATGACGAGATATCTGATCCATCAAGATCTAGTCAGTCTTCTTCTAATGACGAGATATCTGATCCATAAAGATCTAGTCAGTTTTCTTCTAATGACGAGATATCTGATCCATCAAGATCTAGTCAGTTTTCTTCTAATGACGAGATATCTGATCCATCAAGATCTAGTCAGTTTTCTTCTAATGACGAGATATCTGATCCATCAAGATCTAGTCAGTCTTCTTCTAATGACGAGATATCTGATCCATCAAGATCTAGTCAGTTTTCTTCTAATGACGAGATATCTGATCCATCAAGATCTAGTCAGTTTTCTTCTAATGACGAGATATCTGATCCATCAAGATCTAGTCAGTTTTCTTCTAATGACGAGATATCTGATCCATCAAGATCTAGTCAGTCTTCTTCTAATGACGAGATATCTGATCCATCAAGATCTAGTCAGTTTTCTTCTAATGACGAGATATCTGATCCATCAAGATCTAGTCAGTTTTCTTCTAATGACGAGATATCTGATCCATCAAGATCTAGTCAGTTTTCTTCTAATGACGAGATATCTGATCCATCAAGATCTAGTCAGTCTTCTTCTAATGACGAGATATCTGATCCATCAAGATCTAGTCAGTTTTCTTCTAATGACGAGATATCTGATCCATAAAGATCTAGTCAGTTTTCTTCTAATGACGAGATATCTGATCCATCAAGATCTAGTCAGTTTTCTTCTAATGACGAGATATCTGATCCATCAAGATCTAGTCAGTTTTCTTCTAATGACGAGATATCTGATCCATCAAGATCTAGTCAGTCTTCTTCTAATGACGAGATATCTGATCCATCAAGATCTAGTCAGTTTTCTTCTAATGACGAGATATCTGATCCATCAAGATCTAGTCAGTTTTCTGCTAATGTCGAGATATCTGATCCATCAAGATCTAGTCAGTCTTCTTCTAATGACGAGATATCTGATCCATCAAGATCTAGTCAGTTTTCTTCTAATGACGAGATATCTGATCCATCAAGATCTAGTCAGTTTTCTGCTAATGTCGAGATATCTGATCCATCAAGATCTAGTCAGTTTTCTTCTAATGACGAGATATCTGATCCATCAAGATCTAGTCAGTCTTCTTCTAATGACGAGATATCTGATCCATAAAGATCTAGTCAGTTTTCTGCTAATGTCGAGATATCTGATCCATCAAGATCTAGTCAGTTTTCTGCTAATGTCGAGATATCTGATCCATCAAGATCTAGTCAGTCTTCTTCTAATGACGAGATATCTGATCCATCAAGATGTAGTCAGTTTTCTTCTAATGACGAGATATCTGATCCATCAAGATCTAGTCAGTTTTCTTCTAATGACGAGATATCTGATCCATCAAGATCTAGTCAGTTTTCTTCTAATGACGAGATATCTGATCCATCAAGGTCTAGTCAGTTTTCTTCTAATGACGAGATATCTCATTGAGACGATGTATCGATGTAGAAAAACTAAGTCGCCTAGTTGAAAAGTTGCCTTACAATGGATCCCAAGTCACGGGGCATATAAGGCAGCGAACAAGCTGACTAATTGGCTAAAACTGGAGCTTAGTTGCCCAACCTAAATCCCCTTAGCTTCTATGTAACATCAAGAGGCTTATATGCTCGTCTGTATGGACTAACAGATTCTCAATCTGGACTAATAGATTCTCAATCTACAAAGAGATGTCTATAGGAAAGAACTGGAATGTTTTATTGAGAAATAAATGTCGTATTCCTGGATCTTTACCTAGAGTCGTTGGGGTCGCTTGCTTTTGACTTCTTACAGGACAGATAGACAGATCAGATATCTGTCCTCTTAGTGTAGTGGATGAAATGACTGGTTGGTTGGTTTTGGGGTTTTATGGCACAAGGACCATATTTGGCCATGCTGCGCCAGACACGATATACAATATCAAGTAAAAGACAGACACACAATGAAAGCTTTTCTGACACAGAAGAGAGAAGGGAATACGAAATGACTGTAAATCACCTCTAATATTCCTAAAATACCATTGCAAATACTCTGTAGATAGTGTTTATGAACTATATTTATTCACTTCATACCTCTATTGGGCTTCTAGTCGACTAATGACCGAGAATTCGGATGTGGATATATGTAGGTAGGTATTTTAATTAACGTCGCACAGCAACACAACGGGTTATTGGCGACAGTCCAGGATCAATCCCCAAGGGAAAGATTCGAGGACAACACCACGTAATTTTGAGCCACGGTCAGATGCCGAAGTCACGCCTGAGCTGGCACCCCACTCTCCAAATTTTCACACCACGCCAGTGTGAGGACATTTGAAGCCATGATAGATTTAACGCGCACCAGCCCCCTTTGTACACGATGGTCTTTGGTTGGATTCGAACTCGCAGCCCTCCGGTTGCTAATCCGTTACTCTTCCAACCGGGCTACCGAGGCCAGATATGGAGATAGGGTAAAAAATATCTAAAGTGTGCTCCTGTACTTACAGTGCAAGTGAAAAGGAGCTTTTTAGTGTTTTAAACTTTGTTATCAGACCATAGAGATTATTCTATTTTGGTTGGTTGGGTCGTTGTTTGGTAGTTGTAGTAACGTCGCACTGGAGCAACACAACGGGCTATTGGCGCCTTTTCGAGATCAATCCGACAGGAAAGATCCGAGAGGAACACCTCTTAATTTCGAACCACGGTCAGATGACGAAGACAACACCTGGCAATGCACTCTCCAAACTTCCACACCACTCCAACGTGAAAACAGCTGAGGCCACAACAAATGTAACGTGCACCAGCCTTCACGTGTACGACGGTCTTTGATTGGATCGAGTTTCGAACTCGCAATCCTCTAGTTGCTCATCCGCGACTTTGCCTTTCTATTCTTAGTGGTTTTGTTCATAAAATTCAAATCTTTAATTTGACGCATAGAAACTATCAGAAAATGAGTTAAATTTGAGTTTTTATTGTGTTTTTGAGAGGAAATATATTTTGCTAACAAACTATACTTCCATCTTGGAAGAAAAACTGTGAACAGTTAAATTGTATTTTAAAAGAACTTTTTATCGTGTGAAAGATTGTTACTTGTGACTGATTTGCTTTCTTTTGTATATTTTGTGCAACGAAATTAAAACTTACTTTAACAGAGATACTGTAAAAAGTGAAATTGTATTGGCAAGAATACTTTTTGTGTAAAAGAAATCATTAAAGGAATACTAATAATCAGAAACCCTATACGACTCAGTTCTAATTGGACACAGGCAAATTACTCACTATCCCAAACAGAATTTTCATGAAATAATTATGTTGCTTTGACAAAATAGATATTGACATTTAGATGTTTTTCTACAGAAAAATATCCAATTACCAAGGATAAAAATATTTTCTCCGAAAAATGAAAGGGGAAAGGCATACAAATTAGTTAGATAAAAGAGAAAATGAAAAGCATCTCGTTGGAGCAGATTACTTAATTAAAAATTTTTTAAAATACGTCAAAACTGAATAAGGACTGGAAAAGGAAACTGGACTGAAAAAGAATTACACAGCTGAGAAACTATAGATAACAAGATTGTTATATACATTCGTTATTAAAGGTTTAACAAAAAAGAATGTGCAGTTTCTGGTGACGTACCTGGGAAAGTTAAAATCAATACAAGAAACTAATAAGGGCGATTCAGTTTTGTTACGTAGAAGGTTGTAAAAACATTCTGTTAAAGCAATGTTTCTACGGAGCTTGAAAGTAATGAAACCGAAGTGATTTTGCAATTCAGAAGAATGTAAACACTCGAAATTTCATAATTCTTTAAAAAAATTCTCTCCAAATTCTATTCTGAGTTCTCAATTCATGAACGAAATTCATTGAGAGGATTAACTATAAAATATTTCATATAATTATTTCAATTGTTGTTTCTCTACAGAAAAATATCCAATTGCAGAGAACAAAAGTATATGCGATTTAAAACATGGAATAAAAAAGACAGACAAATGCAGTTAGATATGAGAAAAAATAAACACCTCATTGGCAGCAAATTACTTATTAAACTGAAATCATTAAACATATATCAAACTAAGAAAGAATTATACAGCTTAAAAACCCGATCTTGATAGACGAGATATCTCGTCATTGGGGAAAAAACTGATCTGATCTTGATTTAGTTATAAAAAAGCGGCAATACCTTGATGACAAAGTATCTCGTCATTTGCAAAATTGCTCAGATCTTGAGGAATGAGATATCTCGTCGAAACCACTTGGAGGGTTAAATCGAAATTGTTACCTACATTACTTTTCAAAGGTTCAACAAAAAATAATTTACAATTTCTGTTGATATACGTGGAGCCGTTAAAATAAATACAAGGAACTAAAAAGGGCGAATGAATGGTGTTATATAGGAGGTTGTAAAAATGTTTGTTGCCAATGTTTCTATGGAGCTTGAAAGTAATGAAACCGAAGTGATTTTGCAATTTAGAAGAATGTAAACACCCGAAGATTCATAATTCTTTAAAAAAATTTCTCTCCAAACTCTATTCTGAATTCTTTCAATACCTATGGTATGACAGCAGTAATAAGGATTCCAAATAAAGTAGAAAAAAAGATGAGTTTTATTTACAGTGCACAAAAAGTAGAGAAAACTTATCTTTCTCAATCAGCCTTTCACAAAACTTTAAAAAGACAAGGAGTGTAATATGAAAAGGAAGCCAAACTAATAATTCCGAAAACCCCCTAAAGCTTTCAATTGAGAGTTCGGATGAAATTGCTTTAGAGGCTTGATTCCAACCCCACATTTCTTCACGAAGCCCTAGAAATTAAAGGTAGGCAGTACAATCGTGATATTAAGACTGTTATTGTCTCATAAAGTACGGTTCACGGGACTGAATGAGACGTTCCTACAAGAAATCAGCAAGAATCTGAACAGACGACGGGACAGTCGCGTTAAATTCAGATTTATTATGCGGTTGCTTCGTTTGGTCTATTGATGTTCAGGAGTAGAAACAAGCTCGAGTAACTAAGTTGGTTGGGGTAAGTTAGGAGAATATAAACCGAGCAGGAGTATTAACCCAATCCTAACTAACGATACAGAACGCTTGGTTAGAACTGTGGTGTATACATATACCAATGGAACTACTCAATTCATTAGTTTGTTGTGCAAATTCTTTGTTTCGTCGGTCTAAAGATTCTATATTGGATTTTACCAATCAGTGTAGTCAATTCTTTTGTTCTTTGCCACAATTGTCACACAATTCTTCACGAAGCCCTAGAAATTAAAGGTGGGGGTAAAGTTGTGTTATCTAGACTATTATTGACTTATAAAGTACGGTTCAGGGAATTGAACCATAGACCTGAAATATAAGTAGACTGAGCACTGCTATTGAGAGGAGCTTCAAAAAGTGTAACCAACATGTCTACTAGTACTCACGTGATTACTCTGTGAAAAATGTACTAGGTTGGCAGATTTGGTATCTTATCACCACGTTTGGCGATATAACATCTTATGACAGGAATGAGCATTTCAATAGAGTGACAACATAAGTGGTGAAATCACCAAGCGTCTACTACTATCAGATGATCAATCAATGCACCAATCAGATGATGAATAAATGGATGGGCATCTTCCCCCGTTCCATGGACTAATCATGTAATGAATGTTAGGTTCCAACCAGCAGACGAAAGTAATCTAAGGGTCACGTTACTACTAGTTTTGGTCACATGATCCTGGGCACATAAAAATGTTACCATTGCTCACTCTGCTTTTATATTTTCTCTATGGATTGTACTAGACGCTCCTACAAGAAATCAGAGAGAACCTGAATATGCGACAGAACAGTCTTGTAAAATTCAGATTTATTATGCGGTTGTTTCATTTGGTCTATTGTTGTATAGGATGAAGTTTGTGAATAGAAACAACTTCTAATTGCTAAGTTGTGTGGAATACGTTCGGGTAAAATATATATCAATCGCAAGTATTAACCCTCTAAGCTTCGCAAGACTTCAGAGATGTGTAATATTGCTTTACCTTCACAACACACATGAGTAAATAGTCACATATATAAGTGGAAAGAATCCTAGGAAGGAATTTATTGGTTAAGAAGGTAGAAACCGGTTAGATGCCGTGCAGAAAAGACTGCAGGTTAGAGAGCGGATATATGCGTGCGAACCCCTCTGAGGGTTAATCCTTTCTTTACAAAATAGAAAACTTGGTTAGTACAATGGTGTGTACAAAAAGCTAATGGTAATTCTCAGTTCATTAGTTCATTGTACAGATCTTTTATTTTTCTACAAAAAGTTTTATGGAATTTTACGAAACAGTGTAGTCTGCGCTTTTGTTTACTTATGATCATATTTAGTCAGAGAATCGTGTATACTTATCGTCAGCTTAGAGCAGAAATTCATAAACTGACAAGAAGAATTTTTTGATATACAGCTGCTTAAAGACTATTAGTTATGAGGTAAAAAATTTAAAAAATTACAAAAATTTTGACAGTGTTACATATTTTTAAACAGATTGCAATTACTACTTATTTCTCTTCATCATGAAAGTAATCACTTGTCTCCGAAAAATGTCAGTCAATGATTTTTTTGTTCTATAAGCCGACGATATATCGTCGGCTTAGAACAAAAAATCAGTAAGTCAAAGAACAAAAATCAATATTTCTGATAAAACGAGGGGGACGATTCTCATGCGGGGAAACAAGGGAGAAAAACAAAGGGAACGATTCGAGGGGGACAAACTAATTGTTTACTCACTAATTGTGGGGGTAATTCGAGGGGGTTTACTCACTAATTGTGTTTCTCAAGAAATCTAACCTTTATGCAAAGAAAAAATAACTTAGCGAACTTCACCATACTAAAGACCACCGCATTCTGAATTGAGAAAAGCTAAAAATATTACATTCCATGTCTTTACTCACTAAACGTGTTTCTCAAGACGAAATCTAATCTTCATGCAAAGAAAAAATAACTTAGTGAGCTTCACCAATCTATAAAGATAACCACATTCTGATTAAGAAAATCTAAAAATCTCATGTCTTGAATCTTTGCACTTAGTGTTCTTCTCCTGTAAGCAGACGATATACGGTTAATAATTGCTCTAAGCACGATTTTTATTTTTGTTAAGGTTGAGATAGAAACCTTGTCGGAGCAAAATGAATAAAAATTAGAAAAATATCTAAATTTTTTAATTGATCAATTTCTCAAATAAATTCATGCAATTATATATACTTACTTAAGACTCTAAAAAGGATCCTTAATTTTTTATATTCTATTGCCCGATCAATGTCCCTTTGAACTTCGGTACTGCAAAGGGAGAACCGACATCTATTTGTGAAGGAGCAGCCAGTGGGTAAGATCCCCAAAAATACATGACACTGATTGCAACTAAACACAAAAAATCAGTTGAAACTGAAATGTTCAGAAAATCACATGGAAAAGCTTTTAAGCTAATGGAATTGCAGTGGATAGGATCTTAACCAACAAACATAATAGATACACTCACAATAAAACTCTAATATTATCTGTAATTCCCTCAGAGGTTAGATTCCATAAGTATTTTGAACAGTTTTTATTCAATTCAAATACTTCTTTAATCTTTAACAGTCTCTCTTAACCCTCCAAGTGGTTTCGATGAGATATCTCGTCCATCAAGATCTGACGTTTTTTCAATAACGAGATATATCGTCTCCGTAAAACTACCCTATTACTCCAAGGGAATGAAAATCCAAGTGGGAAAACAAAGTGTCCCTTGTCCAGAACTGGTGACAAATTGGAACAGGTTTTCTGCATCAAAGACTGATCACTCAGGGCAGTTTTCGACTCGAAGGTAAACCATTTGGAGGGTTAATAGTATGTATACAGAAAATCACATTGAAATTGAAAAGCTTTAAGCTTATGGAATTGCAGCGGATGAGATCTTAACCAGCAATCATATTAGATAAACTCACAAGAAGACACTAATATTTCCTGTAATCCACTAAAAGGTTAGATTCCATAAATATATTTAACAACTTTTATTCATTCCAAATAGTTCTTTAATCTCTAATTGTATCTCTCAATGGTATGTATGCATTACAATAAAACCTTGTTGAAATATATATTTTTTATATCAATGGTTTAACATTAAATTTTGATACAAATTGCATTTTTTATTTTAATTTCCTTCACGTTAAAATTTTAAAAAAAGCCTTTTTACGCCTGATTCGATCTTTTGAGTTTTCCTTCCACACCTTGCTTGAGCAAATAAAAATATCAAACACCAGCTATAATTATTTTCTATCAAAATCAATAAAAGTGTCATTAAATCACTGCCCCGTTTCTTCGAAATGATGTAAATAAATCTCTTATTTCAAAATTGATAACAAACGTGCCTTAGATAACAAGAAAACAAATTACCCTAATCATAATTGAATACGAAAAGTCAGTTACAATTGAGATGTAAAGTAAATGCAGAAAATCACTTGGAAAAGTTTTTAAACTTATAGAATTGCAGTTAAATAAGATCAAAACCAAAAGAAACACCCACAATAAAATACTTTCATATTTTCTGTAATCCCTTTAATATTTCTCAAGTATTTTAATATGTTTTATATATTTACACATTTAATTTTCCAATTTCTCTCAAAAGTATGAATGCAAAACTAAAACCTTGTTGAAAAACTATTTTATTTATATCAACTGTGTCACATTGACTTTTGATATCAATTGCATTTCTAAATTTAATTCCCATCCTCCACGTTAACAACTTCAAAAATAATTTTTTACGCCTGGCTTGATCTTTTAAGTTTTCCTCCGCTTCTTGCCTGAACAAATCAAAATATCGAACACCAGTTAAAGTACTTACATTACATCAAAAATAATAGAAGCGTCATTAAATACTGCCCTATTTCTTCAAAATCATGTAAACAGTGCTTCTCTTATTTTAGAATAGATGGCAAGAAAATAAATGACACTAATTCACAATTGAATACAAAAATCGTAACAACTGATTTTAAACTAACTACAGAAAATCATATGGGAAAGTTTTTAATCTCACGGAATTGCGGGAATGGGATCAAAACCAAGAAACACCCACAATAAAATATGTTCTGTAACCCCCTTAATATTCATAAGTATTGTATCATTATTTTATTTATATACCCTTTTTCTCTCAACAACAATATAAATCCATTTTAATTAAACCTTGAAAAAAGTATTTTCTATAAATCAGATGTGTCACATCCCATTTTTAATTTTAATCCTTTGCTAACGACTTCAAAAAACACATTTTTACACCTGGCTTGATCTTTCGAGTCTTCCTCCACTCCTTGCCAGATCAAATTAAAACATCGAACACCAGGTACACTCGCACAACACCAAAAACAATAAAAGCGTCATTAAATCACTTCTCAGAAATGATGCGGTGTACCTCCTATTTCGGGATTGATAACAAGCGCACCTTTTCGATAACAAGAAACATACGTCCTCAGCCCATTTTCGCAAAAGAGAGCTACTCATTATACGCGAAAACTCCCAACTTTCTTGACGGCATGATTAAAAAACCGTAGCTACTCCACAGGAGCGTGAAATGCGGGGACAGCGTATTATAAATTTAAAACTCGAGTGGGATCGATGGCGATAACAAAGACTCGAGTACAGTCGTGAGACTGCGAATTCAAGCCTTTGGAAAAGTTAATCTGCTATCCCAACCTTCCGCGAGAAAAAAAAGGATGCTTAAGTTCTCCTTACAGAGTGCCTAGATCGCGATGTTTTTTAATTTAAAAGATGTTTATCTCGTCCCTAAGAGGTATTTTTATCCTGTTTTGGATGCAGTGACGTATCTGGTGTCTTGCGCAAGAGTGTGCAAGGGGAGGATGTTGTTTTTTATGCATCGCAGAAGGCTTCTTAGAATTATTAATTCCTAAAGCTGGAGAATATTAGGGAGTGGAATGGGTTCCGGATGCTGTTTCTGATTGGTTGAGACGAGTTCTTAAGATCTAGGGCAGTGTTTCTCAAACGCCCCCTGACGTCAATTGTAAGGGCCGTGATAGGTTCTTCTGGAATTTGTTATTTTTGCTTTTATTAAAGCACTTTTTATGAATAAATATTTGGTCGAAGTATTCTTAGGTGGGTTGTTGAATTAATTTGACGCTGGAGCAACACAACGGGCTATTGGCGATGGTTTGGGATCAATCCCGAAGGGCAAGATAAGATAGTTAAAGTCACACTGGAGTAACGCAACGGTCTATTTTTATTTCTTGCCAGTTTAACAAAAAAATATAAGTATATAACAGTCATTGATTTGCAAAAAAATAATAGTAATGACGTACCCCTTTTTGCTACAAAATGGATTTTTAAAAAGTAATTTTGAAATTATTTATGATACTTTGCAATAAAAAAATAATAACTCAAAATTATTTACTTGACAGCTTTTGTCAAACTAAACCATTGAAATGTAGAAGAGAAAGACTCAAGGACAGCGCTTCGTAATTTTGAAGCACGGTTAGATGACGAGATCAACACCTGAGCTGGAACCGCACTCTTCAAACTTTCGCACCAACCCAACATGAGGTCTACACCCCAAATTGAGGCCACGACAGATTTAACGTGCACCAGCCACCGTGTACACTACGGTCTTTGGTTGAACCAAACTTCGAACTAGCAAATTTCCGGTTGCTAAACAGTTACTCTTCCAACTGGGCTACCGCTGCCCCAATCCCTAAGGGAAAGATCCTTGGACAACGCCACGTAATTTCGAGAGCCACGGTCAGATGACGAGGTCAACACCTGAACTTGCACCCCATTATATAGAGGAAATATAAGAGTAGTGATCGGTTGAGCTGAATTCTGAAGGTTTAGAAGTGTTTCTCAACTGTCGGGCCCTGACATCAATTACACCAGACCGTGAGAGGTTTTCCTGGAATTTGACTTTTTGGTTTTTAAAGCATTTTTATGAATAAATATTTAGTTGAAATATTCTTAGGTAGGTTGTTGAATCAACGTCATTCTGGAGCAACACAACGGGCTATTGGCGAGGGTCCGGGATCAATCCCGAAGGGAAAAGGGACATGCACGATTCATTCATCTTCATCTTTTACTAGGAGATAGCGCATCCATTTGCAATTCATGCTCTACTCCATTTTCTGTTTATCACATTTTAATTGTCTGTCCTGTTTTTAATCATCAGTCTCAAATTTTTTAAAATCTGCTAGATTATTTAGTTTTAAATCTGCCAGATTTGATTGGGGAAAATCCCCATTCAAACCTTTCCGCGTTTTTACTTTCAGTTGGTTTTTAAACCTCATCTACTTTTTTTCATCTTTAAATTTCACACACAAAATTTTATACATATGTAAATTAAATTATTCAGTTTCATCAGTTATGCTGTAGACGATTATCTTTTTTATTATGACCTGTTTGAATATTTTTATTTTCATCTATACATTTTACATGTTTTAAATCTACCTTTTATCTTTATCTTAGCCTTCTATTTTTTAAATATTTTATACTTTTATTGGGTTATATTCTGTCTTGCGTTTAACGCAGTTTGGACCTTGCGCTATAAAACCCCAACATCCAATCCCGAAAGAACCGAGGACAACACCACCTAATTTTGAACCATGATCAGATGACGTGATAAACACCTGAGCTGGCACCCCACTCCCCAAGCTTCCACACAATGCCAAGGAGAGGATTCGCAACCCTCCGATTGCTATTCCACGACTCTACCAACTAGACTACCGCGGCCCTCTATTGATCATTCGTTTTAATATAACACATTCAAATCAAACTTTAAAAAATGTATGTGATATTATTCCACACTACCGAACTACCATGCAAACCAAACAGCCGAAGAACGTTCTTATGTTTCGCTGCAGGAAATCAATTCCTTTGAGTATCTCGTGGTTCAAAATTACGTGGTGTCCAAAACTACGTCCTCGAATCTATTAGGGAATAGATTTAGTCCTAAGGGAAACCTTAGGGATTGATCCCGAACCTTCACCAATAGCCCGTTGTGTTTCTCCAGTGCGACTTTAATTAACTACCTACCTTTGAGTATCGCTGTGTTAAGCTTACTCCACACCTATCCCCTACTGGCGGATCCTAAAATGTAACCCTCCAAATTCTTTCGTCGATATATCTCGTCCATCGAGATCTGAACAATTTTGCTAATGACGGGATATTTGGTCGAGACAACTACAAAGAGGGTTAACAAAATACGGACTTCAACTTTTAGAGATGAGAGACTTCAACTTTTAGAGAGCGTAGAGAAACTAAATAGTTAAACTGTATTTTGTGAGTATTTTTTGTCAGATAAAGTATGTTAATAGAATTTTTTTTGTTTTTGCAGATTTTTGAGTGAAATACATTTTAATTGGGCATTTTGCAGAAGTTTTTACGTCGTCAAAATTCCCCTAACCCTAATCATAATTATTTAAGGCAGTCTTGAAAGTGTACTCCACATCGTAAATTATACTGATTTTTCATAAATCTTATATCTCAGCTCCAATTGATATGCGTAGTATTAAAATATTACAAAGCGTTAAAGATACGATGTGAACAGCATTTATATCTTAACGCTTTCCTCTTACATTCCTAAGAGCAGCCCTTTATTCTCCCTATATAAACGCGTGGATGTCCCAGTCTCAGGTATTCCCAGTAGTTTTTAATTAAATTCTTCACAGTTCCGTCAGATCTACAATAAAGCCTGTCACCCTGATTGAAGGATGGGCGTGAATAAATTCAAGTGCTTCAACAATTTTCGTTTGAGGAATTCGGGATGAAAGTAAATTCTCGATCGCTTTCTAATTGTGGCAAGTGATGAAAATTTTTGACGTAGGACTTCGATTAACTCCTCTCTGGTGTGTGATAGTATGGAGCGACTTATACGGCGGACCTCCTGTAACAAAAATAAGTCCCAATTGAAATTGTCATATCGTTAAAAATACGTGCCGAACAGTCCTTAGTGTTAGTATATTCATAGGAAGGTATTTTAATTAACGTCGCACTGGGGAGCAACACAACTGGATCAAACCGAGATTGATCCAAGGACATTTTGAACCGCAGTCAGATGACGAGGTCATACCTGAGCAGGCACCCCACTCTCCAAACTTCCACACCATGCCCATGTGAGGACATTTGAGGCCACGGCAGATTTAACGTGCATGAGCCTTTGTACACGACGGTCTTCGGTTGGATTCGAACTCGCAACCCTCTAGTATATTCGTAAACAGCAGAAGTTCAATTCGCAACGTTCGCAAACCATCGTTCCCACAACGCTCCCCTTCATCCTCGTGGGCGGGGAAAGTGATGCAATACTTCCAGGTATGCCCCCGCGTTTGACTCAGTCTATCTCGGCAATCGTGAGCGCTACACGAGTGTGCGTAGAATCGTTCTATTCTCTCGGCGAGATTTATTCAAATGGTTGGTTGTTTTCGGTTTTTTATGGCACAAGAGCCATATTTGGCCATGATGGGCCAGACAAGACAAGCGATATCAAGTAATAGACATGCACTCACATGAAAGTTTTACTGATACAGAAGAGAAATACACCCAGGGAGGAATGCACCTGACAGAAATCGAACCTGCGCCACCTACAACTCGGAGGTTGCTAGCGCAGTGGACATGCTCACTGAGCTATGACGGCCCCTTTATTCAAATGGACAAAGAACATTTCGCTGTGGTTTAAACTGAACATTTTAAAAAGTGTTTTCTTGTGAACGGGAACACTTTTGACGTTATCGCTGTTTATCTGGACAATCGTGAGCTCAACATGACTGTGATTGGTATCGCTTAAAAGATCTCGATGAGATCTATTCAAGTAAACAATGAACATTTCGCAGGGGTTTGATCTGAACATTTTAAAAAGGTTTTTTCTGGTGAACCGGTGTAAACTTTTGACAGTATCGCTGTTTATCTGGAACAGCGTGAACGCAATACGACTGTGCGTGATATCATTTAAAGCTCTCGACGAGATCTATTCAAATATACAAAGAACGCTTCGCAGTGGTTTGAACTGAACATTTAAAAAAATATTTTCTGGTGAACCGGCGAACACTTTTTTGGTAAATCATACAAAAGCTTCGAAACAGTACCTCGACTAACTCATTTATCCCACCGATCTGCTAATCCTACACTCCAAACAGATGGCTCAATCAGAACTGGGCTGATTTTTTGTCCTACACTCCTGGGAAACAAAGGAGTTTTGGTCCTCGGTATCTTCTCAAAGGATCATTCGACGACCGCGCAATGAATCGAGTACAATAAACTCTCCAGAAAAACTATCCCCTTCCTTTTATTCCGCAGAGACTTGGAGAGGTGGTACGAAAATACTTCCAAGCTCA
The DNA here is from genome assembly GCA_933210815.1 of Meta bourneti. NCBI lineage: Eukaryota > Metazoa > Arthropoda > Arachnida > Araneae > Tetragnathidae > Meta > Meta bourneti. Next base: position 46,475,577 of record OW119933.1, read on the forward strand.
AGTAAGTCCTTACTTGCGGAACAAAAAAAAACAATAAAGATACGGATTGGTTCTGGTGACAACACGATTAGAGGGAATCCAGAGGCGATAAAAGTTTGACGAAGCGGAAAATCCTCACAATTCTCCAACAAAAGAGTATTGTAGGATACGGATAGCTGGTTGATTCTCTGTATACACGCTAAAGTACCTCTGAAATGGTGGGTTAACTTGAAAATTATGCAAGAAAAAGTCATAAGGTTGTTTCCATAAGCGTGTGTGTGAAATGGTTGGTTGGGTTTAATGGCGGAAGTCCAAAATCGGAGAAGTGTGCCACTGCAAGATAAAACAATAAAAACATTGTATAAATAAAATAATAATAAAATCATCAAGATCAGAATAGAAATTGCTACGGACGGGGTAAGCAATCATTGAATTGAACATCATTAATTAAAATACACAGTGCGTCAAATAAGTTTTAAGACTGGGTCTGTAAAAAGAAATGGAAACAAGAAATTAATACCTGTTTGGGTTTTTTATTCAAAATAGGACCCTCCGGCTTCAATGCACTTTTTACAGCGATTTATTAAGGAATTGAACGCCTGTTGTAAATCACTTTGTGGAATGGACTGCAAAGCACGCGTCGAAGCTTCTTGTATGGTCGAAATATCCTCAAAATAACACCCTTTTAACTTCATTTTAAGTTTTGGGAATAAGGAGTAGTCACAGGGGGTGCTAAATCAGGTGAATACGGTGGATGGTTCAACACACAGACATTATTTTTTGCCAAAAATCGACGAACAATAAGGGAGGTGTGACTGGGTGCATTGTCGTGTAACAAACACCAACTGCTTTCAGTCCTATAGTCTGGACGAATGCGATGAATTCTGGACATCAAACGCGAGTTCGAAGCTCGGTCCAGCCAAAGGCCGTCGTGCACACGGAGGCTGGGGCACGTTAAATTTGTCGTGGCCTCAAATGTCCTCACGTTGTCGTGGTGTGGAAGTTTGGAGAGTGGGGTGCCAGCTCAGGTGTTGACCTCGTCATCTGACCGTGGTTCAAAATTACGAGGCGTTGTCTTTGAATTTTTCCCTTCGGGATTGATCCTGCGCCGTCGCCAATAGCCCGTTGTGCTGCTCCAGTGCGACGTTAATTAAGTATCAAGTTGAAAAAATTGACGCTGGTTTTAAAAAATTAAAATAGAATGAGTAAAAATATACATTTATGACGCGTCGACGACAACTATAAAAGATATTTTGGGATGTGAAAGACATGGAGGGGTAGAAATATTATAAACTGTTAACAAAACTGTCAGAACCTGTTTCCATGATCCGAGTCTAATTTACCTTGGAAATGTAGACTCTATTCACTTTTTGGAAGATCAGAATATCAGTACGATTGCATTAAATAGTTGTGGATACGCTTTTCTGTTGCATACATGAATACGAAAGCTTGTTAGAAAAAGTGAAACATTTATTAAAAAACTAAAGACGATACAAAATTACAAAGGACAACGATCAACTCTCTTTTCCACTCCGTCTCCCCCATTCTACTAAATACCAAATTAATTTGTTCATCGTATTCCATATCATGATTACAGTTTGAACGTGTACAATTGAAAACAGTTTTCGCGTGCATAATCAAAAGTATATTTACTAATATATTTACAGTGGTGCCTTGGTTAACGACGGTAATCCGTTCCAGGATTACCGTCATTAACCAAAACTGTCGTTATCCAAGGCGCGATTCCCCATAAGATTTAATTGAAAATTGATTAATTTGTTCCGGCTCCCCCCACAACCATAGTACATATTAAATATGCAGATAAAACTCATTTAAAATGTCCTAAAAATATGGTAAATAGCCTTTATTTATTATATTTATTACAATAAATTAACATTAATAAAATGAATTGTTCATGAAAACAATCTTTAATTATCAATCTTCACAGGAAGGACAAATGGGCTTACTTCGGAGTTTTTTGACAAATGGACCTGTAAGAAACATGTCTAGGGTTGTTTGCTTCTGCCTCTTTTTTAAGATGCTTCTGAAAAACTGCATGGACTTTTCATTAAGCAGTTCTGTTAACCTCAGATTTGTTTGGATTCCATTTCATAGCAACATTTTGAATCAAAGCCTGTGTCGTCAACCAAGAGATTTTTTTTTACAGCCACTCGTCATTAACCAAGTACGTCGTTATCTGAGGCCGTTGCTAACCAAGACACCACTGTATTATAGTTTGTACGTGCTTAATAAATATAATAACGTAAACAAATACGAAGGCAGGAGTTGAACACGAGCAATAAAAATTAATTTATTAATTTTTAATTAATTAATTAAAGTTATTGGATCCCTTGGACGCGCTCACAAAAACCAATGGAATGCAAAACTGCAAATATATTTAGATGAGTTTTCCCAATCAAATCTTCCAAGTTTAAAATTGTCGAATCTCTGACGATGATGGGTAGACAGACAATTAGTATGTGATGAACAGTAAAAGGAACATCGCACACGTTCCTCATAAGCCTGTTGCCATAGCAAAAGATAATTGGGAAACGCGAGTGTCCAATTAATGTCAATTTGACATCTGCCCTTCGCATTACGGCCTCTGGCCATTGATGATTGACTGATTAAAATGGATGTAGTTTGTTGGTGACTTGCAGATTTCGTGACTTTCCTGCCACGAGGAGTGAATAAAATGTTTTATAGGATCTTAATATTTGAAAACGGAATAGCTTGCTGTAACTGAACAGATGCACTTTTTACAGCATCGTTTACAGCTCTTTACCTTTTATACCCGCGTGGCTAGGAACCTAAGAAAATGGAATATCAAACCTTTGCTATTTAATGTACTTAAGGTGTCAAAAATATCTAACTCGATAGGATGGCGATTTACATCGAAAAGCTCCAACTGTTGCAAAACACTCGTGCTGTCTGCGTGCACGCAGAATTTACTGTGGGTATAAGTAGATATCCGCGGAAGGGCACAATAAATTGCTACCGCTTCAGGTGTGGAATAAGCACCTATTCCAATAGGGAATAATTTGGGTGTGACGAGACGTTTTAAATACATCTAATTTTATTACTGCGAAGAAATGTACCTGTTCCGACAATGTATGAAAAGCAGGCATTGTATAGAATACTTTGGAAATGTATAGAATGCCTGGCGTTTTGGAGCAAAGTAAGAAATATCCGAATTATTTTAATGTTATTTTATATTATTTCCCTAGGCATTGTATGTAATACCTAGGCATTATATTGAATGACAAATGCTATTTAGACAAAGTTTTAAAAGAGTCATGAAAAGGCTTTTATGAAAAGACGTACATGAAAAATAAAGAAATACACTTTCTTATTGAGGAAAACAAGAGAAAATAAAATATGAACCTACTTATTTCAACAAGGAAGAAATTTTATTTTAAATTGCTAATGGGGGGATTCTCCGCCTGAGGGGAGCGGCGAAAGTCACGTGCCTTGCCACGTGACATTAGAAACGTCATCAGCGGGAGTATTTTATACTTTGCTGGCACAAGATCGCGCGATCAAGAACAGGTCAGTTTTTCTAATGACGAGATACAGCGTCGAGATAATCACCAGGAGAGTTAATTATACTATGCAGTATCAAGAAACTTAAAATGTTAAAGAACAAACTGTATAAAAACTCAATAGAAGTTTGCAGCATTAAGGTACCTCTTAATTAGAATTTATATCAAGAAGATTCTTAAATATTATCAACGTATTCAAGAAACAAAAAAGAATTTAGAGCAACAAGAGGGTTTTTATCTCAAATTTATATCATTGTAGCGCCAGAGGTTTACTTAACCCTTCAAATGGTTTCGACGAGATATCTTGTCCATCAAGATCTAACCAATTTTGCTAAGGACAAGATATCTTCTTATCAAAGATATAGCCGTTTTATTATGATAACTAGATCAAGATCTAGTCAGTTTTCTTCTAATGACGAAGTATCTCGTCCATCAAGATCTGGTCGGTTTTCTTTTAAAGACCTCGTCGAGACAACCAACAAGAGGGTTACAAACCAATTTAGGTCACCAGATTGAATTTAATAAGAATCTAACATAAAACTAGATGGTTACACATTTGTTTACGAACAGGGGTAATGCTTAAAAATAAGGCAAAACAAGCAACAGAAATATAAAGAACAAGTATTGTTAGAAATAGACATTGTTAGAAAATAAATAGAAACGAAATAGAAGTGTAAAAGAATAGCGAGGAAGAGAATTATTAGCTGTTTTAAGAACATAGATCTGTACTTTCAACTCAACTCCATCCTCTCCAAGCCCATTTCGGTATCTCTATTATATTAAATGCAGCTTACCAGAACAAAATGTGACAAACTAATAGAAATAAAATGAAAATATTGTTAAGGAATAAATTCTGGCACATTCTTCTGGTAAAAGATAAAACTATAACTGTGGAAACGCAAAAAACTCTTTTTTTTTCAAAGTATTTTATACTACCTGCGTTAGATAAGTGAAGCAAGTTGATAACAGAGAGGAAACTTACAAAAACTGTCAAACTATTTTACCTTTACAGGATCTAACAAGAGCAAAACAAAGTCAATAAACTCGCCGAAATAATTTTATTGAGGAGTTATCTTTTTAACGAAGATATTTGGTCCCTGCTTTTTATGTATCGCAGTCCGATAGAAAAATTCTTATCGATACTATTATGATACATTAAGTTCCTTAATAAACGTTCACATTTCCTTTAATCCGTGTCTACAAATTTAACACGGCTGTTGCTAAGCGTTGCATTCTCTCAGTGTTGTAGAGTGGATACTAATTGAATGTACCTAATGAAACCTCTGTTAAACTAGAATTGAAAAACCAGTAATGAATTACCGATTCTTACCGATTTGGGAGATGATGAGCATTGCTGTTAACGAAACGACATTATCAGTATTCTTAGCTGTTATTTAATAAACATTCACATCTTTAATCCGTGTCACCAAATTTGCCACAGCTGTTGCTTCGGACTGCATTTTCGTAGTGTTGAGTCATGGAAACTAATTGACTGTACTTAATGAAATCTCTGGTAAACTAGGATTTAATAACCAGTAACGAATTACCGGTTCTTACAGATTTAGGAGATGATGAGTGCCTACCCTCGTCTCGGCGATGCCAAGCTGACACCAAGGTCACAGAAAACGTTAACACTTCCCATCTTCAAATCTATTTTTAGCCTCTTTGGGGTGGGATTGCTCCTTCAACTACCCCCTTAACTTTTACCCCTTTTCGACCACTTGTTCTTTGGATCTTAGCGTCGCTGTTAGTGTCTGTTGTTACTACTATGATCTCCTTGTTTAATAAATATACATTGTTAAGTTTTTAAAACTACTTAACTGATTCTACAGGACCTCAGTCGTCCACAATGAGCATTGCTGCTACCGAAACGACATTATCAGTATTCATAGCTGTTAATTAATAAACGTTCACATCTTTTAATCAGTGTCACCAAATTTGCACACAGCTGTTGCTTCGATCTGCATTTTCGCAGTGTTGAGTCATGGAGACTGCGTAATGAAACTGCTTACGAGGGTTTTAAAACTTAATGAATTACCGGTTCTTACCGATTTGGGAAATGGTGAACATATGCCGTAACTTAAATGTCATTATCGGTATTCTTAGCTGTTATTTTATGTGAACGTTCACATTTTTCTTTTAATCCGTGTCAACAAATTTGACACATATGTTAAATCGCTCTACATTTTCGCAGTGTTGAGGCATGGAGACGAATTGACTGCTAAATCGAATGTTTTACGGTTATACGCAAAAATGCAGGTTGGCGAGTCTTGGCGTCTTCCTCTAGAGTAAACAAATATCGTGTGTTTAGAAAATTGTTGGTAGTTTCTTGTATGCAGATTGGGTGCAGTTCGTTTATAAGATTAATATTGTTAATATATTACAAGTGAGTGATAGCTCCTGGTAGGTGTTTATTTGAATTTTGATCTGCAGAGATTGTTTCATTTTAACTGGAAACAATACATATGCACTTTTGCGTAAAATTTAAAAACGTAAAAACAATTACTTTTTAAGGAATTTTTTATTTTTTAAGTAACGCAGATGGTTTCATTCGAGTGCATCAACTTTTAAGAATAGGAACTGATGGATAACTTTTTAGAACTTTCATTAGTTTTGCTTAAATGATTGTTTAAAGTACGAGTATTTGTTTAATTTAAATTAGCCGTCTAATCTAATTAAAATTTGTGTTACATTAATGCAAAAGATGCTTAGAATGATGTACTCATTAATTTCGCAAGGCCCACATCTTGCAAGAAATGTTTGCTAGGGCATCGAAATCAAAAATTAATTTTTACTACTTATAATATATTGCATACTATGTAGTAAATGTAGATTTCGCAAATGTAAGAATAAATCAAAACTTAAATTAATTACATTTTCTAGAAATGTACTTTAAATAGTGTATTTACATTTTTAAATGTGTTTTAATAACAATATAAAATGACGAAATGAGCACGATAAAGGAAAAGTACAGTATACTTACGCATCCATTTTGGCAAATGTAATTTTTTTAAATTGAATTGTTAAACTTCAATATATAAACATGGCTTTATATTTTTTTCTAAACTTCCTTCTTAGTTTTCCACGTGATGAAAAAAGGAGAAAGGAATGGAAAAAGTCCTTGCGCCGAGAAAATTTTACAGCACCGAATTCAAACAAGATTTGTTCAAAACATTTCGAACCGGAATGCTTTAACAAAGAAAAATTTGGATGCACCTGGTTGAAATCAGATGCCTTACCCACAAAATTTGATTTTTCCGACCACTTGTTGAGCAAAACTGTGATGCGAAAAACAGCAAATTTTTAACTGATCGAAATGAACCTACCTCAAATCTTGTTGAAGTAAGTTTTACTTCAATATAATTCATTAAAAATAAAATGTGTGTGGACTAAATTTAAAGCTTAACCACTAAAATTGAGAAGTATTTATATAAATTTTATCTGTATAATTTATAAATTTAGTTTTCTGTGGTTATGCCCAAAAAACATAGAAGTTATTTGGGCAATACAAAACATACAAGTTACTTGAGCAAGTAATTTCTTAGTGTACATGCTTTCTTTAGAATAGCTGATTTATTAGACGCTAAAGCTATTTTCCTGACATGTAGTATAAGAATGTCTTAAATAATTCTTTACTCTATTTTTAAATACAAAAAATAAGCATTCATTGTCGTGCAAGTAAATATATACTTTTTCGCTTTCATATTAATCTCCAAAAAATAAAAAAAATTGGAAAACTAAGTTCATTTGATACAAGAACCTTTTCGAACGATTCTTTTAAGAAATCTCAAAGTAGCGTTCATCGCCTTGCAGACTAAAACCCCCATGGGCATGTCACCTGCAGTTTTAGATAACGCCTGAAGGAAATTATGCTTCCGAAAGAGGAACTTTGGCGGCGTCTACTCAATGGCACAACCTTTCTTCGTTACCGACTTTGCCATGGGGCGTAATGCATCAAAGGAGAACGGAATTCTACTCTTTGAAAGTTCGAAAAGTGTCAGTCTAAGTTTCTTTTCAAAAGCTATTCTTTTGAAATATCTGGAGTGGGAACTGTGGACTTTATTTTCTTTTTTGCATTGTCCTTAATATTTACTCGTGGGAAAGCAATCTTCACGGTCAGAGACGAAACTGAAAACTATTTTACAAATTCCAGTCAGAAATTTATTATGAGTTGCTGCCCAAATTCTTACACTTTCCTTTAGTATTATCCTTATTATTCTTAATTATAACTACGACATGTTTAACAGAATTAATATTTAAAGTTTTCTATGAACATCTATTATATGAACATTACGTTACCATTAATTTAGATAATGAATCCAGGAACAAACTCTTTTGCTAAATTTTCTATATATTCTAGTATATTTTTTATAACAATGTTAATTTTCCCAATAAAATGCAAAGAAATTATACATTCTGTCAATAAATACATGTTTATAAACTCTGAGATTTTCGAAATTAAAAGTTAAGGTTCGTTATATTTATTTAGGTAGTTGTGAAGGAAATAGGAAAAGAAAATATTTTTTTACGGGATTTTGAAAAAGAGGATATGGAATCCCCATCAAAAGCACGGCGAGTTTTGGAGTTGGCAAATGACCAACAGCTTGTCAAATCCGCAACCATTAAAAAATTGCAAATGAAGAATTCACGTCTCACCAATAAAGTCGCTTCATTGCAAAGCCTTCTACAGGATATTCAAAATAGGCTATTAATCACTGAATCAGCCAAAAGCAATTTAGAAGTATTTATTTTTTGCATGCTGCATTTTATTGATTTGAAAGTAATTTTTACTGATTTTGAAATTTAAACACTTTTATTTAATTTTATTTAGGTGTCAATACAGGGAACACCTGCTGAACAACTGATAAGCAGATTAAAGAAGCCCAAATCAAAACAAGAATACCTTGCTGAGCTTCGGGCCTTTGCATTGACATTGCATTTTTATTCAGCTAAGGCGTATGATTACGTGAGAAACCACTTTCAAACCTGCTTGCCACATCCCTCAACTTTGAGAAAATGGTATCCATCAACATTATTATTAGTATTATCAGCATTAAAATTATTAGTTATTATTATTAGTATTATCATTAAGATTATTAGTATTATCAGCATTAAAAATGAAAGTCTCGGCGGCAAGAAAACTAAATAAAACCATAATCTGTGCTCTTGTAGCTGACGAGATGTCAATTAAAAACACATAGAATGGAACAAAAATAAATTTATCGGTTATGTCAATTTCGGAACAGGCCTTGATAATGATCAGCTGCCAGTTGCAACTGAGGCATATACATTTCTGCTAAATTGAGTAAATGGTAATTGGAAAGTACCATTTGGATATTTCCTAATTAATGGATTAACTGCTCAAGAGAGAGCAAATATATTTCTAGAAAGTTTAAGAATTGTTCATGAAACGGGTGTTGAAGTTTTTTCGCTAACTTTCGATGGCACTACTACTAACATAAGTACTGTCCAATATTTGGGTGGTAATATTGATGCCTAGAATTTGATTCCTTCATTTAAGCATCCTATATCTGGCAATGATGTTCACATTCTACTCGATCCATGTGTTGAAAAGTGAGTGGTCACACCAGGATGGCGCTGTTGTGTAATCCTCCACCAGATGGCGCTGTTGTGTAATCCTCCACGCAAAGGATTCTGGTTAATTATGTGTCTTTAATACGTGGCAGGCGTTCGACCTAATACGTTCTTTGTAATCGGTTGAGAACGATCTGGTTCTCCTTTTGAAGGGTCTGGCCCCTAACAATAGCCATAATCCATTTTGTAGGCAGACCGCCTTATAATAGGTCATGTGTAGATAGTTGATGTTAAATAAACATGTTAAAGTACGTATATTGTTTTGAATCAGAAGTTTCAGTTTTGCGTTTTAATATCTGGTGCATCGGCCGGGAAGAGTTTGTTTTTGGAATTTTGAATTGTAAGTCGGCCGCACGTGGAACTTTTGATTTGAATGCTGCGATGATTTTCTAAACTCTGGTTTTGTACTGGAAAAGAACGTACTGTTTCCAATAACATTGGGGGACAGATCGCAACGCGTAATTCCGGGGAATTTGAGGTAAGAAATTTTCCAAATGTTTTAGTTTATCTTGAAGCTCTGGGTATACTATACTGTTTTCCTTATTGTGTAAATTTGAATATATGTTTTTCTTATTGTTTATTTCTGTTTATATGAACTAGAAATAATGTCGAAAGATATAAAGAAACTGGATAGAGCAAAAAAGAAAAGAACCGCGTTAAGAACGGTTGTTTCGGAACTTTTAAAAAAAACTGATGAAAGCCTCATTGCAGAGGACAAAGATGATTTAAGTGATTCGTATGAATTAATAGTTGAGAAAAGAAATAGTTTAAAAGAATTGGATGATGAAATACACAATTTAATTGATGTTGAGTTATTAGAAGCTGATGTAGTATTATCGGAAGAATATCAGGAAAAATGCGCTAGATCAATAAAAAAAATGAGTCGGATTTTAGTCGAAGACAAAGTTAATCTTAATGATAATAGAGGACAGTTTAATGTCACCCCGCAAAGTACACAAAATTCAGTTCGCCTTCCAAAATTACTTTTGGAAAAATGGGATGGTAACCCTAAAAAGTACACTGAATTTATGAATACTTTTATTAGTACAATTGATCTGAATGCATCCCTTTCCAAAGTAGAAAAATTTGCATACTTAAAAACATTGTTGACAGGCACTGCTAGTAGCGTCGTGGCTTCGTTAGAATTGAATGAACAGAATTACGACCAATCTTTGGAAACTCTTAAATCTCGATTTGGAAATAAACAATTAATTGTGAGTCAGTTCATGAATAAATTATTGACATTAGAACCCGTCAAAAATGCCACGAATGTTAGAGCATTGAGACGTTTATTTGACGACATTACCGTGTGTATAAGGAATCTGGAGACTCAAGGTATAGAGAAAGGTTCATTTGGTCAGCTTTTAATTCCAATTTTATTAAAGGCTATTCCGTATGAATTTGTCCTTAATTTCAATCGAACGAAAAAAGTAAATGAGGAGACAAGTATTTCAAATTTATTGGCTTTCATTCAAACTGAAATTGAATGTCGCGAAGCATCCAATTTTCTAATTCAAGAAAATAAATCAACTTTGCATCCTCATTTTGAACATTCAAAATTTGATAAAAGGGCTTTAAAAAGTATACCCACTGCTTCAAGCTTTTCCACGGTGGATGGCCGATCATGCATCTTTTGTAATAAATTGCACGATTCATTTTTTTGTGATAAAAGTGCTCAGGAAAAATTTGATAAACTGAAGAAAGAAAAACGATGTTTTGTTTGTTTCTTTAAGTTTCATACAAATAATTCTAAATTTTGTAAAAATAAGAATAATACGTGTAGTAAATGTAAAAGATCTTGGCATCACACATCTGTTTGTGTATATGATCCTAGTAAAAACAAACCACGGTTTGTTTCGAATCAATCTCAAAACCAAAATCCCCCTGAAAAAACGGTTTCGTTTCAGGAAAATTCTATTAGTGAAAATTTAAATTCGGAAACTAATGAGCAAGCCTTAGTTATTTCTCCGAAAGGAAATAATTTATGTGAAGAAAATACTTTGTTACAAACATGTACTGTTGTAGCTTCTGCGGGAGATAAAAGTGAATTAATAAATATATGTTTGGACACTGGTAGTACGCGAACTTTTGTACATGCAAATTTAGTCAAAAAATTAGATTTAAAACCTCTCAAATATAAAAAACTCTCTGTCTTTTCGTTTGGAACGGAAAAACCTACTTCAAAATCATTCCCAGTGGTCGAATTATTCCTTTTGGATAAAAAAGGTAAAGAAAAAATAAAAATCACCGCTTTAGTTTCGGATCTCATTAGCAATGCTAGGATTTCATCTCCCGATATAACATCACTGAAAAGGTTGAGTAGTCTTAATTTAGAAATCGCTGATATAAACAGCAATTTGTCTTGTCAAGTATTAGTAGGTATTGATTTTTATTACTCATTCGTTGAAGGAGAAATGTTGCGGATCGAGCCACATTTGTTTGCTATTAAGACGATCTTTGGATACATTTTGTGTGGGAAGGAGTATGTCTGTCTGAGTGAACCAAACAAATCGGAATTAATTAGCTTTGCTTGCTGCATTAATGAGGAATCTTGTCAATCTTTGAGAAGTTTATGGTCTCTTGACTGGATGGGTTTACAAAACAAAACGATTTCCGAACCAGAACAGCAGGTGATAGAAAGTTTTGAAAACGCAATTAACTTCGACGGGAAAAGATATTCTGTTAGCCTTTTATGGAAATATGAACCGTGTTTGTTAAAAACTAACTTTGAGGAAGCTTTGAGACGGTTTGAGAGCTTAAAACGTCGATTAATCAGATCTCCCGAGATATTAGAACAGTATAAAAATACCATTGAAGAACAAATTAACGACAGTATAATTGAAATTTCGGGAAAAGAAATTATGAATACCGGGTATTTTTCGCCTTATCGAGAAATAATTAAACGTAGTGATACAAGTAAATTTCGGATTGTTTATGATTTTTCTAGTTCTAGTGGCAAAGGCGTGAAATCTCTTAACGATCATCTTGATATTGGACCATCAAATATAAATCCGGTTGTTTTGGATGTAATTTTGAAATTTCGAAAATACGAAATATGTTTCAGTGGCGATTTAGCCAAAGCATTCTTAAATGTGGGAATTTTGGAAAAGGATAGGGAATACTTGAAATTTCTTTGGTTTGTGGCGATAAAAGAGATTTTAAAGTTTTTAATTTTAAACGTCTTCCGTTTGGGTTAAGATGTTCACCTGCGATTCTAGCACTAGTAATAAAATATGACTTGAAAAAGTATGAAACGAGTGATCCAGACAGTTTCGAGATGTTAAATACTTCATTGTATGTGGATGACCTGTATTATGGCGCAGACACGATCGAAGATGCATACCGGTTATCCACCAGTGCAATTAATATATTCAATGAGGGTGGTTTTCATTTGAGAAAATTAAAGTCAAATTCGTGTGAACTTCATTCTTTATGGAATGAAAGGGGTTTTATTCATAATGTGGGATCTTCGGACGAGACTAAATGTTTGGGTCTGATCTGGTCCCCCAGTATGGACATGATAAGAATCAACATTCCCGATTTCAACTTGTTAAAATTTGGTGATACTGAAATCACAAAGAGAATAATTTTGAAAGCTGTTGCTTCGGTGTATGACCCCACGAGAATTGTCCAACCTATCTTAATGAAAATGAAGATATTATTGCAGTCTATATGGGCTCTTGGAATCGATTGGGATACACATCTCAGTCAAGAAATTGCTAAAGAATTCACTAAGTGGTGTGCTGAACTAACTTCACTTCGAGACTTTGAAATCCCTCGAAAATATTTTGAAACTTGCGAAAAAACTGAAATTAGTCTTCATGTGTTCGCAGACGCAAGTCCGAAAGGTTTCGGTGCAGTCAGTTTTTTCCGGTACAAGAATGCCCATGGAAAATATCAAACCAGTTTTGTCACTGCGAAAAGTCGCGTGGCACCACTGAAGTTGTTACCTGTACCGCGTTTGGAGTTGACTGCTGCTTTATTGGCAGCTAGACTTGCAAAGTATTTGACAAATTTGTTTCCTGAACTATGTCAACGTCTGTATTTATGGAGTGACAGTGAAATAACTCTTTGGTGGATCAAGGGTTCCGCTAGAGATTGGAAGCCATTCGTGGTTAACAGGGTGTCAGACATTCAATCTCTCGCTGATCCTGAGAATTTTCGTTATTGCAGTGGAATGCAAAATCCTGCAGACCTTTTAACTCGAGGGGAGAGTGCCCACAAAGTTGTTACTAATTCTCTTTGGCTACATGGTCCAAGTTGGCTTATTGAGCCCGAGGATTCTTGGCCTATAAATAGTGAGAAACCAATTGATGAGGAGAATCTAATGGTAGAGAAAACAAAAATCGGTTAGTTCTCTTCTCTCTGTCGATCATTCTTGTGCTCCTTTATTGGACAAGACAAAATTTAGTAAGTTGAACAAAGTATATCGCATCACTGCATATGTTTTGAGATTCATTAAAAACACCAAATCCAATGCGGAAAAACTTAACGGCCCTTTGTCCGCTAATGAAATATCTTCTGCAAAAACACATTGGATTAAATTTGTTCAGAAAAAACATTTTGGAACTGAAATTTTGGCCCTTTCTAACAGAAAGTTGTTAGATAAAAATTCGAAAATCAATCAATTAAACCCAGAACTTGATGAGCACGGCTTATTAAGATTGAAGGATCGTCTTCATTTTTCTGAATTGAATTTTGGTGAAAAACGTCCCTTGTTGTTGCCCTACAAGGAACTGTTTTCTGAACTTGTCATTTGGGACTCTCATGACAAAGTTCTCCATGCGGGAGTAGATGCTACTCTTGCCCAAACGAGAGAGTGCTTTTGGATCATTAAAGGTCGACAATTGGTCAAATCCGTATTAGCCAAATGCAATGTGTGTAAACGGTACAAAGTGCGACCAGGGGCACAGGAAATTGCTCCTTTGCCTCCGGACAGGGTGATAGAGACTGCTCCGTTCTCTGTGACCGGTTTGGACTTTACAGGATCTTTCTACACTAAAGGAAGTACTGAGAAACACTATTTGCTCCTGTTCACTTGTGCAACAACGAGAGCATTGCATCTTGAACTTGTCCCCTCCTTAAGCACAGAAAACTTTCTACTTGCTTTCCGCAGATTTATCTCACGGCGAGGACTTTGTGGAACGATATACTCGGACAATGCTAAAACTTTTAAAAGAGCAGAACTGGAATTAAAAAAAATATGGACTTGCATCAAGGACAAAGCTGTACATGATTTGTTTTCCTCCAATGGAATACAATGGAAATATATTGTTGAGAAGGGAGCATGGTGGGGAGGGTTCTGGGAGAGGCACTTTTGTACAATCAAAACTTGTTTAAAGAAAATTGTGGGAAAATCTTCGTTAACTTTAAATGAATTAGAAACAGTCTTTGTAGAAATTGAGGCTATGATTAATTCGAGGCCTATAACGTACATATATGATGATCCCTCAGACCCCTCACCACTTACTCCTGCACATTTTTTGCTGGGAAAGCGTTTGTCTTCTCTTCCTGTCTCTAAAATATCTAACACGGACCTGACAGGTTCTAAAAGTTCCATTGTCAAAAGGTATAAACATCAGCAAACTTTGTTAACTCATTTTTGGAAGCGATGGAAGAAAAATTACCTACTGGCATTAAGATCATTTAATTTATGTTCTCCTATCAAAGTTTCAGGTAATTTCCAGGTGAATGATGTGGTATTGATTCACGAGGACAAATACCCTCGCAACATGTGGAGACTGGGAAAGATTGTGAACATATTTCCAGGGAGAGATGGAGAAATTCGTTCCTGTCTCATTCAGACGGCCACAGGTCAGCTGAGAAGACCTGTCCAGCTTTTATACAATCTGGAAGTGCATGATAATTAATTGAACTGTTATTTACTTTACTTATTACTGGATATATTTTGTATATGTGAATTGTATTTGAAAATGTTCTTTTTAAAATTTATTAGTTAAACAGTGTTAACTTGCGATTTTTTAAAATTTGTATTGTATTTGGTATTGTTTAATTTAATTACATTATACTATTATGTAATTTCCGTACTTAAATGTTGTCTTTGAATATTTACTAATTTTTGTGTGAACTATTGTACAAGTTCACAGGTGGGGAGTGTTGAAAAGTGAGTGGTCACACCAGGATGGCGCTGTTGTGTAATCCTCCACGCAAAGGATTCTGGTTAATTATGTGTCTTTAATGCGTGGCAGGCGTTCGACCTTATACATTCTTTGTAATCGGTTGAGAACGATCTGGTTCTCCTTTTGAAGGGTCTGGCCCCTAACAATAGCCATAATCCATTTTGTAGGCAGACCGCCTTATAATAGGTCATGTGTAGATAGTTGATGTTAAATAAACATGTTAAAGTACGTATATTGTTTTGAATCAGAAGTTTCAGTTTTGCGTTTTAATACCATGTCATGATTAAATTGGTTCGAAATACTTTGGCCTCTAAGGGTTCGATTTTTGATGGTCAAGGGAGAATGATAAAATGGGACTCTATTGTGTCATTACACAAATTCCAGAAAGAGGAAGGTCTCCTAGCAGCTACAAAAGTTCGAACCCTCCACATTGAATGGAGCCAGGGAAAAATGAAACTTAAACGTGCTACCCAAGTTTTAAATGCTAGTGTTGCTGATGCTTTATTGTATTTAGCAAATGATGGTGAGGCTTCCTGAATTCAGAGGATGTGAAACAACAGTTGAATTTATACACTGTTTTACCAACCTTTTTGATATTATGAACAGCCGTAATTTGTTAGCGAAAGGTTTTAAAGGACCTATACAGTCCTTAAATGAGCAACATTTTTTATGTATGCAGAAACGTACATCGAGAATCTGAGAACATCTTCAAATGGTCCTCTAATTTTACAAAGTAATAGGAAAACTGGTCTTTTGGGGGGGGGGGATTTTTTACATGCATTTCAAGTATAAAATTGATACAAAAAATTTTAATAGAAAAAAGTCTGAGATTCGTAATGACTTATAAATTTTCTCAGGATCATTTGGAGATGTTTTTAGTGCAATACGCAGTAGAGGCGGTTTCAATAATAATCCTACTGCAAAACAGTTTTCAGCTGCATATATACGTTTACTGTCCCACCACCAAATAACTTCATCAATAAATTCTAATTGTTTACTCTTAGACAAAACAAACATTTTAAACGTAACTTCTGCCATTAACCATTACACCTTAAGTATTAATAAATGTTCCCATTTTTTAATATAATAACTGTTGAAAATGTAAATGAAACTCCCATAAATTTTTCCCAAATCAAGAAATTAAGTGTCTACATTGAAGATGTAGTGACGTATATAGCAGGTTTTGTAGTCCGGAAAATTAAGAAATCCCTCAATTGGTGATGCCTGTGATTTCGCACGAACTTATGATGAAAAATTGTCAAATATTTTAATAAGAAAAGAAAGGAGGATTGAGATAAAGCCCGGAGGCGACGTTGTTGATTTATGCAAAGTGGCAGAACAAACATTCCGTATTTATCGATCCGAAAACAAACTAAACTAAGAAATGGCCACATTATGCAAATTTTGATAACACATGCCATGAAAAACATGTATTCGTCAACTTTTTATGTACTTAATGACCACATTCTAAACCAGGATGCAATTGAAAATCGAAGCTTTGTTAATAAAATCAGTATTATTTGAATATTTTAAAATACGATTACATCATAAAGCTAAAGTTTACAACGAAGACCTCCAAAAGAATAAATTAAGAAGCGCATAAATAATAAATCAATTTTATTTAAAGGTCACTGATTCATTTGTATATTTCATGTAAATTAAATGTATAACCAAATATATTTTTCATCAATTTATTAACTTTTTCTTTCCAATATGTCAGTAATTCATTTATTTAAATTTTATTACTGTACAGCTAGTGGCATTTTCATTGGTTTTTCTTTGGTATTTTTTCATATTAAGGCAGTATATTTCAGTCATAATTTCCTTCTCTAATTTTTATCTGTGCGTTCTTTGCTTCTCTACTTTAAACTGTCTAGAAAAACTAAAGAAAAGCTGAGATAAAATTTTCTGAAAACATTTTCGATTGACTGTCCCATATTTAATGGAATCGCCCTTATGTAATCTATGCAAATAAAAATTAAGTGCTTCTGTTAGTGTATACAATATTTTTGTTCATTTTAAGTTATTTATCTGAGTCATTTTTAAAAAAATCAATGGTCTCCCTGTATATATATATATATATATATATATATATATATATATATATATATATATATATATATATATATATATATATATATATATTGCCAAAACGCTTGTCCAAAAGCCATAAAATTTATTCACAGTGAAAATATTATACTTAAAAATAAAATCTATTTCTAATTATGTTTTCTTTCTAGTGGCTTTCATCGGGGCTAAAAATTACATGTTTTGAAATCAAAACCTTTTCAATATTCACAAAACAAAGATATCTATAATCATTAACTTTAGAATGAATTTCTACTCTGCATCACTGTTGTTTAAGAATCTTCCGTTACTTTGGAAATATTTTAAGTCAGCAAAGCAGCAAAAGTTGGTATGCTCAGAAACTACTTTTGTAAACAATGATTCAGAATTGCACAGCGAATACTTCAAGTCGAAATTATCTGTTTCACGAAGGCAGTATTTGTAATAAAATTAGTATAATTCGTTTATTCTGTTTGATTCCAAAAGGCGAAAGCCCGATATGTTTGCATTACGCAGGCAAAGGTATCGCAAAGATTGTTTAAGTTACATGTTAAGATTGTTTACGTTACATGTTGTTGTCTACGTTACAAATGAAGCCAAATCTGATTTAACGTTGGGCTAAAACGTGAAGTTACTCGTGGAACAACATCTGAATGGGGATGCGCTCTCTATCTTTATCTCTGCCCACCTTCCTTTACACGATGGTAGGTCATTTATTCCCATAGGCTGATTCCCCTGAAGTTATTGGGCTTCGAGATATCAACACTTTTCGTGACCCGCAAGTGTCTGCCGATGACCTTCGTACCAATTTTTAAGACTTATTCATGTCACAAAATGTTCGTATTTGTCTTCAACACCTTAACAATTCCTGCCATTTCTGAAATGTGCTCTAAAACAACTCACTAAGGAAAAAACTAGAGCACCAGAAAAAATCCGTCAAGAGTAAAAAAATAGCTTAATCAATTGTTTCCATGCATCGCTAGTCTAGTAGAAATTCTTATCGATACAATTATGATATATTAAGGTCTTTTTAAAAATCGATCGAATTTTTTTCGATCATGCCTCCGAATTCGATACAGCTGTTGCACACTTTGCATTTTTACAGCGTTGCGGCGTGGAGATATTGACTGTGTTTAATGAAACATGCGAAAAGCTTATCTGCTTCATTTAATGGGAACTCGTTGGCATCTCAAAGGCTCTAGAACTGTGTCACAATATAGAAAGTAGGACAATTAATTTAACTTCGTTGCAGTGAGAGTCAAAAAATAGCTTAACCAGTTTGTTTTTTATGTATCGTGAGAAATCTTATCGATACTATGATATTATTTACTAGGATATTATGATACATTAAGGTCTTTTTAAAAATCGATCGAATTTTTTTCGATCGTGCCTCCAAATTCGACACAGCTGTTCCTTAACTTTGCATTTTTACAGCGTTGCGGCGTGGAGATATTGACTGTGTTTAATGAAACATGTAGAGAAAGCTTATCTGCTTCATTTAATAGGAACTCGTTGGCATCTCAAAAGCTCTAGAACTGTGTCACAATATAGAAAGTAGGACAATTAATTTAACTTCGTTGCATTAAGAGTCAAAAAGTATCTTAACCAGTTGGTTTTTATGTATCGTGAGAAATTTTATCGATACTATGATATTATTTACTAGGA
Source organism: Meta bourneti (assembly GCA_933210815.1). NCBI lineage: Eukaryota > Metazoa > Arthropoda > Arachnida > Araneae > Tetragnathidae > Meta > Meta bourneti. The sequence goes on from OW119933.1 coordinate 46,494,565, forward strand.
TATTATGATACATTATGGTTGTTGTTTTTTTAAATCGTTCTAATATTTTGGTTGTCTCCAAATTTGACATAGCTGTTGCTTAATGTTGTGTTTTTACAGCGTTGAGGCATGGAGATCTGTTGACTGCTTAATGAAACCTGTGTAACACTCATCCGCTTCATTCAAAAGCATGTTCGAAACTCGGTCCAACCAGACTATCGTGTATGCGGGGGTTGGCTCATGTTAAATCTGTCGTAGCCTCAAATGTTTTCCCGTTGGTGTGGCGTGGAGGTTTGGAGAATGGGGTGCTAGATCCCGGACCTTCGCAAATAACCCGCTGTTTTACTCCAGATCGACGTTAATTAACTACCTACCTACCTACCATTCAAAAGAACTCATTGGCCTAAGAGATGCGTAAAACTGCCACGATACAGAAAGCAGTACAAATAACTTAATTTTGTTTGAAAATGCATTTGTAGTTGTAGTGAGTTGGATTTACTTCTCACTGAAGCAACACAACGGGTTATTGGCGATGGTCCGATATCAATCCTGCAAGGAAAGATCCGAGGACAACACCTCGTAATTTTGAACCACAACTAGGATAACTAGGTTGAACACCTGAACTAGCACCCTACTCTCTAAAATTCCACACCACGTCAACATGAGGACATTTGAGGCCACGACAGATTTAAAGTGCATCCTTCCCCAATTCACGACGGTCTTTGGTTGGACCGAATCTCAAACTCGCAATTCTCCATTGCTTGTTTGAGGGTGAAAATGTAGTTTAACCAATTGATATTCATAAGTGTGATATAAGTTCTTATCGATACTTTGTATTATGACATATTAAGTTCAATTTAGTAAATATTAAAATTTTCTTTTAATCCGTATATTTGCTTTAAAAAAGCAGAATCCAACATTTCCCAAGGGATTGGCTAGGGATTCCAGAGTCCCGCCTTTTGACTACTTCACGGTTTCTGGCAAAAAGTAAAAAATTAGACGAACCTCCCCAACTGTTTTTTAGCACTTTTAGCACTGGTTTTATATCACTAATTTTTCTTTTACCACCCCACAGGTTTTCAAACTGTGTCGTGGCTCCCTGCGATTTGCTGTTTGGTTTTGAGTTTGACAGTGCAAGGGCCAAGCTGCGTTAAATACAAGATAACGCTAACACTCCAAGTGGTTTCAACGAGATATCTCGTTCATCAAGGTCAGACCAATTTTGCTAATGACGAGGTATCTCGTCTTCGAGATATTGACGATTTTTTAATGAGGACGAGATCAAGATCTGGCCAGTTTTCTTGTAATTACGAGATATCACGTCCATCAAGATCTGGTCAGTTTTGCTAATGACGAGATACCTCGTCAAGACAACCACCAGGAGGGATTAAGTATTTGACTAACACACACAAGGAAAGTTTTACTGACACTGAAGAGAGAAATACGCCCAAGGAGGCCTGAACATGACAGGAATCTGACCTACAACTCGCAGGTATCTAGCGCAGTGGGCAAACCCACTGAGCCACGAAAAAAAACCGCGGCTCTCTTCGTGAGTGTTTGTTGCTCCGCTGTGTACCTCAAGATATTAGATGTACCGTGATATAGTCAAGAAAAAAACATAAACGCTTTGCTGTTGAGAAATTTTTTTATCAATTCTCAATAAAAAAACTAAACTAAACCACTAAAAAATACTCCCTTTGTCCCAAAATAAGTGTCACATTTAACTTGTTCCGAAATAGTTGTCACATATGTAAAAGTGGAAAAGAAAAATGTTTTTCTAAATCCACCCTCTGTCTACGCTCGACTCGGAGATTTCCCTAGCTGACACCAAGGTTACAGAAAACGTTAGTACCCTTCAAATCTACTTTTAGCCTCTTTGGGGTGGAATTGCTCCTTCAACTACCCCTTTTTCGACCACTTGTTCTTCGGATCTTAGCGTCGCTGTAGGCTTGTCTGTTGTTGCTGTTCTGATCTCGTTGAATAAATCCATTTATTAAGTTTTTGGAAACTTCTTGTCTTGTGTCTGATTCTACAGGACCTCAGTCGTCCACACCCTCTGAGGGGTTCATACGCATATATCCGTTCTGCAACTTGAAATCTTCCCTGTATGACTTCTGACCAGTTTTGACCTTCTGGACAAATAGAATCTTTCCTATGAATAGACGTGGATTCTTTGTCTTTATGTGTGTTGTGGGGAACAGACAATACTATGCTACTCGAAAATCTGGACACTTAGAAGGTTAAAAGGTTCATTTTTCTAACATGATTAAATATTACATATGTGAGGTTCTTCGTCCAACACATGGAGGAACGTTGGCCGGAAGGAACCATTGGGTCCCCAAGGGACGAGGGTGGGGTCACTTGAACGATCATCCGGGCTAGAAGAAAGAGGGAGAACTGGGAGGGGAAAAGAGGAGACTGATCGATGCAGAAGCGTACGGACATACGAGGGTCCTTTCGCTGTAAATGTGCGAGATTTGCTGTAATATCTATTTGTAATGAAATGTACATAAATTACTTAATCAAGAACCCATGCAGAAGCGTCACTCTTTTTGTAATGTACATGGACTTGAAATCCATTAAAGCCTCTCCAGCATATTGGAAAGACGGCGTCTCACAAACTGACGCACTCGACAGGATTGACGGCCGAGAGGGACTCTTAAAAAAAGATGTTGAGGAAAGTAGAGCGGATAGACGGCGGAGAAGGGACCCTTGGTCTTGACAACGAAAGTAGAGCGGATGGTCGAGCGTCGGTGGTCCTGTCAGCTTCTAAGGTGTGATCTGGATATCATCTAAAGAGGGGTCCGTCCTGATGCCAAACCTGAAAGATCTCTGAGATCGAGGCAACTCTGCAAACGAGGGCAGCCAAGTAATGGTACTGGGGTAAGTCCTTTCTGATATTATCCCGCAGTTCGAGCCATTAAATACACAGGAGGTAACACATATATGTATATATGAAAAATATAGTATGCGATGGTTTTTATATATGGTGTATTTAAGGTAATTAATTGAACTTCTATTGTAAAAGTCGATTGTGTTTACACTGGAATCGCACTATGGCATTTCTTGGGAGAGCTAGAAAGGAGATGAAGCTTCTAGCAGAGGAGTTAGGGGAGGAGGTTCCTCCGAATGCTAAAATCGTGGATCTAAGGAGAATAATAGAGGGATCACAATCATACGAAGAGGAATTTGCAAAGGATTTGATGATCGGTATTTTCAATGAAAACGGGATTAAACGGGAAGAAGACGAAAGGAAGAGGGAAGAAGATGAAAGGAAGCGGGTTGGCATGAAATGAGAGTGCGGAAGTACGAAATGCAGAGGAGAGGAGAAAATGAGGCAGGATCGGCGTCAGGTTCAGGAGATAGTGGATGGGGAACAGGGGCAGCCTTTCTGGGATATTTGAATACCATGAAGGGGATTCTCGGGGACGCCCCAGTTAGAGTCGAGGAATGGCCTGTTTTCTTCGCGCAAGGGGAGGTGATGTTCAGAACATACAAGCGATGCCTAAGACCCAAATACCTCCTTTTCGGCCAAGCAGTCCAAAGAGCATTCCGTACTCGAGAGATAGGGGAAATTTTGTAGGACTAGGACAGAATAAAATCCTGCTTGGGTTCCTGGGAAGAAAACGGTGAAATGTTTTAAATGCCAAGAGGAGGGGCACGTTCGAAGGTCCTGTCCTAGGACAAGTCACCTCCCGAAGGGTACAGAGAGGATTAGCAACCTAGAAAAAAGAGGCCCGAACAAAGTTTGCGTGGAACTGAACGGTGGGTCTTTCGACTAGGAAGATATTCCAATCGAGGAATCAGAGAAGGATCTTCCAAGAATTGAGTTAGGGATAGACAGCGTTCGGTTCCAAGGAGTAATAGATAGTGGAGCTGAAATAACGGTCCTGAGGATGTCGGTGGTTCCAGATAAATATCTACAGTCGGGGGTAAAATGTACTTGAAAACCGCTATTGGCCCGAAGGTGGAAGCGAGATTAATATCGATACCATTGAGTTTATGGTATGAAGAAGGGGAGCTGAGACCACAGGTGAACGTACATGTCGCGGTGATGGACGGTTTAAATGAGGTTGCCTTAGTAACTCCGAAAGTCGTTTGACTACTGAGGGATCAAAGAAAGAAGTACTTGGGCGAAGAAGAGAGGGACGAACCCAAGGGAGTGTAACGCTCTTGCGATCCAAAAGGGGGTCGAAGGTCGCCAAAAAGAGGAGGTGGATGACCCGTCGGGTGAGGATGCAACGGCCTACGCCATCCCAGTGGGGACGGTTTCTTACCCTCCCGAGAAGGAGAAAGGAAAAGGGAGTGAAAATCAGTGCGTTTCTCAAACCCAAAGATTTCGAAGGGAACAAAGTGAATGTGAGACGTTGAATAGGGCGTTCTTGGACGCTAAAAACAATAAATATGGGTTCTGGTTAGAATCGGGTATCCTTTATCACACAGGGCTCATGAGTGGACAAAAAGTAGGTCAATTGGTGGTTCCTTTGAGCCGAAGGCAAGACATTTTAAAATTAGCTCACGTAACTTTAACGGGTGGGCATTTAGCAGCGAAGAAAACACGAGAAAGGATAATTATATCATTTTGGTGGGAAGGAATGACAAAGGATGTCAAACAAATGTGTGACGCTTATCATGACTGTCAGTTAAGACGTACGACAAAGGTGAAAGACAGGACATCTATAGAGGCAGTGGGAAGACCTGAATTACCCTTCCAGGTAGTCAATGCTGATGTTTTTGGACCCATTGAACCTAAGTCTTCGAGAGGGCATCAATATGCTTTATGTGCCATGGATCAGCATAGTAAATGACCCGAAGCAATCCCATTGAAATCCTTAAAGACAAAATCCACATGTGATGCTTTCATGGAAATCTTTATGAGAACGGGAATTCCGAATATATTATCGCTATGGATAACGCCACTAATTTTTCAGCTAAGTTAACCCAGGAATTTTCAAAGAGATTGGGAGTAACACCAAAGTTTTCGACCCCGGGATATCCTCAATCTAATGAACTGGTGGAAAGATTTGTGGGAACCATGAAAAATATGTTGCATCATGCAATCAGTTCTCAGGGAAGGTGTTGAGACGAACTCTTGCCATTTTTATTATGGGCTTATAGGGAAGTGCCCAATTCAACTACTGGGGTGGCTCCTTTCATGCTTAATGAACGGACGCTTACCAGTGGGGCCATTGGCCATCCTAAAGTCGAGTTGGGAAGATGAAGCCATAGTACCGCAGGGAATTAGGCAGTTATTTACATACACTTCGGGAAAGACTGAAAGAAGCTGAAAACTTTGCTTGCAAGGGGTCGGGGGAACAGCAGTAACGATATACCCATTATCATAACTTAAGGTCCACAAATCAAAAGTTAAGAATATGGGATGGGGTAGTGGTGCTTATTCCCGACTCAACGAACAAAATTTGTTCAAAATGGAAAGGGCCGGGTAAAATAATCGAAGTTAAAACACCACACTCCTAACTTGTACAATTACCTGACGGAAGTGTCCGTCATCTTCACCAAAATAAATTACGCCGGTACATTCATCCGGTGAATGCAATCGGACTGATTTATGAAAGTGACGAAGAATTTGGGGAAATTCAGCATGCACCTATAGAAAAACGCCCAAAGGTTCAGGTAGAGTTAGATCGAATAGGAAAGACGAACCAATGACGCAATTTAAACGAAAGACAGATAGGACAGCTTTTATAAATGATCAAGGAATATCAGGTGGTCTTTGATGGGGAACTGAAATGTGCACAAGTGGGGTCACATGCTATTCGATTAAAGCCAGGAGTAGAGAGAAAACAACCACATTTATACCGGGTTCTAGAGGCTTTGAAAACTCAGGTTGAGAGACAAGTGGCCGAATTATTGAAAAGGGGTTTAATTGAGACATCTACTGCCGAGATTGTTTACCCGATTGTATGCGTAGCAAAAAAAGATGGGACGGTAAGACTCTGTTGTGACTATCGGAGTTTAAACGCTGATAGCAAGATAACACCTTTCCCAATGCAAAATTCTGAGGAGTTACGGTTTAAGGCGAGGAATGCTAAATTCCTAACGGCGTTAGACCTTCTAAAGGGATACTAGGAGATCCCGTTGGAAAAAACAACAGAGAATTAACAAGTTTTAATTTCCCAAGGGTCAATATCAGTGGAAAGTCATGCCTTTCAGGTTGATAGGGGCCTCGGCTACTTTCCAGAGGGTCATGAATCAAGCATTGAGACCACATAGTGATTACGCAGAGAGTTGCATAGACGACATCATCATCTATTCGGAAACGTGGGGAGGCCATATAAGACATCTACAAGCAGTACTGAATACATTGAGAGAATTGGGATTCAGGGCCAATTTAGAGAAATACGTTTTTTCCAGACCAAAGGTAAGGTATCTGGGCCATGTGATAGGATCAGGGGAACTTGGACCAGACCCGGAGAAAATCGAGGTCATTAGGGATTTGCAGATCCCTAAAACGAAAAGGGCCCTAAGGTCTATATTTGGACTATTCAACTATTATCGGGAATACGTGCCGCATTACGCAGAGATAGCTAAACCGCTAACGGATTTAAGTAAGAAATCAGTACCTAATAATATTCCTTGGCCGGAAGAAGCACAAAAGGCATTTAGCACACTGGGTAAATCGTTATGTGCAACGATAGCCCTGTACACCCCTGACTTGTCCAAATCGTTCGAAATACACACGGACACGTCGTTGACCGGAATAGGAGCTTGTTTGCTTCAGAGGGATGAGGAGGGGTAAAAACAAGACCCATAACTCTTGCAAATCAGAAATTGACGGACGCACAAACGAAATGGAGCGCAATAGAACGAGAGACTTTTGCTGTGATTTGGGCGTTGGGAAGAGGTTTGGACATATGGGCAGCCAATTATACTTTATACAGACCATAATCCCCTAAAATTCCTAATAGAAGACAATAGCCCATTGTGTTGCTCCAGTGTGACGTTAATTGAAAAATACCAATACCTAATAGAAGGAATACCTAGGAATGCCATATTACAGAGGTGGGCGTTGGCTTTATCTCGGTATGTAGCTCACAGACCGGGAATAAATAATGCGGATGTGCAGTATTCTTACCGTTAGAGAAATTATTATTGTAAGGTGCAGTAGTTGTTACTCATTTATTTGTTGTGTGATCTACACTATGCTTATCTTTAGTGGTCATTATTGTGATGTGTAGTACTTATTTTAATTTTGTGGGGATGTGTAGTATTCTTATTTTAATGAAGTTATTGCTGTGATGTGCAGTGTTTTTACGCTTAGTTGGGTTATTATTTTTGTGTACTACATTAAGATCTTGGTTTTATCATGTGAGGATAAGGTTTTTTATAAGAGAATTTGTTTATCGATATTGATGCTGTGTACATATTCATTTCCCCTGCTTCTCTGATCTATTGTGTTGATTGGTGTTGATAATTTTATCAAAACCTGGTTTGTGAACGCATGCATGAGAGTCATATGGAGGCATGTTTGCCAACTGGGGACACAAACAATCACACACACACACTCTTGGTTGGCTCGTAGGTGACGTCTGGGATTAGAAGGTCACCAGTGTACCTGCTACCATTTGGTTTAGGTTTTTAATTGTAAGACAAATGGTCTGACAATTTTAAACCGGTAGGGAGGTGTGAGATTCTCCGTCCAACACATGGAGGAACGTTGGCCGGAAGGAGCCATTGGGTTCCCAAGGGACAAGGGTGGGGTGCCCTTGAACGATCATCCGGGCCAAAAGAAAAAGGGAGAACTGGGAGGGGGAAAGAGGAGACTGACAGGCGGATGAAGGAGCGTATGGACATACGAGGGTCCTTTCGCTGTAAATGTGCGAGATTTGCTGTAATATCTATTTGTAATGAAATGTAAATAAATTACTTAATCAAGAACCCCATGCAGAAGCGCCACTCTTTGGGTAATGTACATGGACTTGAAATCCATTAAAGTTTCTCCAGCATATTGGAAAGCCGGCGTCTCACAACAATAATATTAAGACGGTTTTTGACTTGTAATATAGCTTCAGGATGACAGTTAACATTACTTGAAGGCGATTTCTTTCTGAATGTGTGCAATTTTGTAGGCACTATTTCCAAACGACACCTTTACACTTTCAATACATGTGTGTAATGTTAAAAAATATTTTCTGACTTTCCCATTTTTCCATCCGTATAATTTTAACACAGTTCCTTTTTGGGTAGTTGAATTAACGTCGCACTGGAGCAACACAACGGGCTATTGTCGACTGTCCGGGATCAATCCCGAAGGCAAAGACCCGAGGACGACAGAACGTAATTACGAACCGCGGTCAGATGACGAGGTCAACACCTGAACTGGCACCCCACTCTCCAACCTTCCACACCACACCAACGACACATTTGAGGCCACGACAGATTTAACGAGCACCAACCCCATGTACACGGCGGTCGTTGGTTGGATCCGAACTATCAACCCTCCGGTTGCTAATCCGTTACTCTTCCAACAGGGCTACCGCGGTCTATTCCAATAAGGCTACTACGATCCTGAGTAATGTTGCGAAAATATTTTTTAACTTTCCCATTTTTTCCAGCGGGACCACTTTTAACGCAATTTTTTCCAGGATTTCTTTTATCAGTCTTTGTTTCAAATAATAGAAACGATCGCAAGTGGTCTTGGATCGAGATCTTTAGGTTGGCTTGTGTCGTTAACAAATGTTGTCCTCATTGGTACAGAAATTGAAAAACACATATTATTATCCGAAACGACAATGTGCAGATGTGAAACTTATTTCGTGACAAACGAGCACAAAATAAAAACTGCGTTTGGTTGTGAAACCCGTCGCAAAAAGGTAGTAGCTGTGGCATGCACTTCCTGGAAACAGAAATATAACGAAAATTACGTCTTCGTCACATCTTTTATGACACGTGATGCAAACGCATCACGTCGTAGCGAAACGACACCAATAAACATCGAAAATTCATACTTTGTTTCTGTCGTAAGGTCAAACTATTAAGAGAAGCATTTACAATAGCTTCTTCGGTAGGTAATTGAATTAGCGTCGCTATGGAGTAGCAGAATGGGCTATTGACGACGACCAAACCCGAAGGGAAAGAGCCGAGGACAACACCTCGTAATTTTGAACCGCGGACAGTCGACGATGTTAACACCTGAGCTGACACTCCACTCTCCAAACTTCCAAGCCACTCGAGGTGACTACAGATGTTACGTGCACCATCTTCCCCGTACACGGCGGTCCTTGGTTGGATCAAGTTTCGAACACGCAGCCCTCCGGATGCTAATCCGCTGCTCTACCAACCGGGCTACTGCGTCCCCTTCAAGTCAGAGGAAGTATGAAGCACGTCTTGTACGACCATATATGACTTGAGGACATTTAAGGCCACGACAGATTTAACGCTCACCAGCCCACGCGAACACGAGAGGTTTTGGTTGGATCGATTTACGAACTTGCAACCCTCCGGTTGCTAATGCACTCTTCCAATCAGGCTACCACAATTATTTGTAGTTTATTGTCTTTAAGGGAACGAAGAAAGGGTGAATCGAGTTGACAAATAAGGTTGTCTAAAATTAATTTTTTAAAAGTAGGGTAAGAATAAGTTGATGCCTAAAAAAAAGTTGAATAAACTTTCAAAAATAGTCGAACGTTGAACAAAAATAGTTCTTTAAGGTTGAATATGTAACAGTTTTTCAACGCTGAATATTTGTTGAATAAAATACTTTTAAAATGGGTCGAATAGCCTACATTTAATAAACATGGATGGAAAATTATGGCAAGTAGCATATGAAACTAGCGACCCCTATATTTTGCTCTGCTTTGTTTATTTATTGTTATTGAATTCTCGAGTCCGGTGATAAACATGTCCATCATTATAGCCTGATTTCCATTTCGGGTTTGGAACAGTGGAATTTGTTAATGAATCCTTCAACGGTAGTAGAACTGTTGATCGAAACAAATAAACGTCGAAACACACTAGGTCTTCAATGTCTTATTAACTTTAGTGGATAATGCTGCCAGTAGATGGCTGCACTGTCGCGGTGCTCCCTATGTCAGTAGCTATGGACACCAAGTAAGAATTTTAATTAGAAACTCGGAGCAACTAAACGGCGTTTCGATCAAGAACAGCAAACATTCCTGACAGTGCTTACACGTTCAACCTAAATCTGGAAGCGAGGAATGGACTAAGAATGTCTTTCGTAAAAATAAATATTTATGGCCCTGCATTCCAAAACCAAAAGAGCTGTCTTCAAAATATTTAATCGTGGGGGTAAATAACGGGGTGTTTTCCTCGGGTACTTCCCTCTGGGATTTATCTGGGATCGCCGCCGATAGACCGTTGTGTTGCTCCAGTTAGACGTGAATTCAACTACTTACCTACCAAAATATTTACTAGGACCTGACCTGAGAAAGTTCGGCAAATATTTTCGAAAGAGCCGGCAGCGTGGCGATGGGGTGAAACGGTTTAAACTGTGAAAGATTTATTTCGTTTCAATGGTTTAGTTTTGAACTTTTGTCAAGACAAATAATTTCGTATTTTTAGTTCCCGTAAATAATTTTGAAAATTATTTTTGTTACAAAGTATAGAGTTTTCGAAAAGATTTTTAAAAAGCCACTTTGGAGCAAAATGTGGGAGGTAGGTTAGATTTTGAGCGCAGGAGCCATATTTGGCCAAGCTGCGCCAAATAAGACAGATATCATCAAGAAAGGAAAAGACAGCACAAGGAAAGTTTTAGCGACACAGAAAAGAGAAATACTACAGGAATAAAATAAACGCCACTACAACTCTCAGGTTGCTAACGCAATGGGAAATCCACTGAGTCACGGCGGTCCCGCTGAAAGAGTAGAAAATTTGATTGATTTACAATTATTTTTGTAAATCAATCAAAATTATATCAATTTTTTTGTCAAATCTACAAAATATATATATTTTAGGTTGCCTCAGAATTTTAGTCATTAGCTTATATGGGGGATCATGTTTCGAAAAAGGTTGAAAATCGCTGCTCTAAATAATTCTCAATTAACTGCATTAAAGTTATGAGTTTAAAATCTTAAAACTTTGAACCAGATTTAAAACTCGTGTGCACTTTAAAGTGTGAAAATGAAAACATTAAAACTCAGAGAAATAATTTTACCCTAAAGTATTCATTTAAAATAAATCTGAAAAGAAATTCAACTAGATCTTTGATTCTCTGCACAGCACTTGAACTAATGACGACGGTTCAGGATCAATCCTGAAGGGAAAGATCCATGGATAACACCTTGTAATTTTGAACCGCGGTCAGATGACGAGATCGACACCTGAACAATTCTCCAAAGTTCCACCCCACGCCACCATGAGGACATTAGAGGCCACTATAGATTTAACGAGCACCAGCCTAAACGTACACAACGGTCATTGGTTGGATCGAGTCTCGAACTAGCGCCCCTCTTGTTACCAATCCACGACTCTACCAACTGGGCTACCGAGGCCCCCTCCGAAATTGGTATATGCACCAGCTTTCTACGGAATATGCTCGATTATGAAAATCGCCGCAGACTTTCCTTTGATTTTGAGGCCTTGACCTTTAAAAGTAATGGTGTTCCGTACGTTTCACACGCCAGTGTACATCCCTGGTTGACATGTATAAAATAGTGCCCGATATCGTTCAGATTTATATCCTCCAACACAGGTTCAAGACGTAAAAAGACGAGGTCAGCACACTTACTTTTAAAAGAGTCAAAAATACTTTACGATTCGTGCATCTGGTTTACAACTTACTGGAACTCTTACTCTGACCGTTACTGGAAACAAAAGAACTAATGGGTCAATGGACTTCTGTCCATCTTGGGGTGTGGCCATGTTTCATGTTAGTGACCTTATTTCCTTCAGTTCTTTATTTGGGGGTAACCTGTCTTTGTAACACGCTATTGTAGAAAACTGATAATATTTAAGCTTTTAATTCACCGAAATAAAATTTAAAAAAATTAATTAGCACTTAGATCGTATATGGCCTTACAGGCCATGCTTCATACCTCCTGACTTGAAGGGGACACAGTAGCCCGGTTGGTAGAATAGCGGATTAGCAACCGGAGGGTTGCGAGTTCGAAACTCGATCCAACCAAAGACCGTCTTGTACTTGGAGGCTGGTGCGCGTTACATCTGTCTTCGGTTCGAATGTCCTTGGCGTGGAAGTTTGGAGAGTGGAGTGCCAGCTCAGGTGTTGACCTCGTCATCTGGCCGTGGTTCAAAATTATGAGGTGTTGTCCTCGGAACTTTCCCTGCGGGATTGATCCCGGACAGTCGCCAATAGCCCGTTGTGATGCTCCAGTGAGACGCTAATTCAACTACCTGACTTGAATACGCAAATGGATGAGCATTTGCAACCTTTATGCAAACTGAAATACCTTTCCAAGCGTTTCTCAATTCTCAGATGGGATGCAAGCATTATTCGAACGTGTAATCTGCAGTTTTCCCTGCATGACTTGTATCCGACACCAAGACTCAATAGAATCTTTTCAACCAATAGAGGTGGCTGTGGCTATTAAGTCATTATGTGTATAGTCAGTAACTGACAGACTCACCAGAAAATCAGGAAATCCCCAAGAAGTTGAGAAATGGCTTGTTGTGTTGCTCCAGTGTGACGTTAATTAAAATAGCTACCTATCCAAGAGGTTGAAAATTCTAGGAGAGCTTTCAATGGAAAACCAATGTGGTATTAGAGACAAAAGGGACTTTGTTTTTCCGGCAATTTAAATGTTTTCCAATTAGGAAGACAGTAAACTGTTATAAATCATTAATAAAATTAACTCTATCATAATACGACAGATTTAAAGTGCACCAACCCCACCTACTCGGCGAACTTTGGTTGGACCGAGTCTCGAACTCGCAACCCTCCGGTTGAGAGTGAAAAATATAGCTTAACCAATCGGAGTTTTCAAGAATCGGAATGTGATATAAATTCTTATCGATACGATTATGACAATTGAGTTCAATTTAATAAGCATTCAAAATGTCTTTTAGTCGGTCTTTCTTTTAAAAAGCGGGACCTAACCAGAGGGGGTGCTGGGCCCTCCCCTTATTGGGGATTATTAGGTGGCACTATTAGGGGATTATAAGGGATTAAATAGGGGACCTATAGGGGGATTATTAAGGATTAAATAGGGGAACTCACACTATTTTAATACGAATTAAAGTTTTAAACACATAACACGAAAAGGGATCTCGTCACTAAGCAAATCTGACAAATCTTGATGGACAAGATATCTCGCCATTCAAAAAAGTGACCAAATTATCAAAAAATGGACATCTGGATGACGAGTTATCTTGTTATTAACAAAGTTGGACAGATCTTGATAGACGAGATACCTTGTAGAAACCACTTGGAGGGTTAAACACAGATGATAGGTTTAAACAAAGGATGGTTTAAATAAATGATAGGATTAATTTAAGTAAAGGAGTTAGTTATACACGGTGTGTTTTTCGTGTAAGGGCGACGTTTTTTGCGTTAATTTTTGTGCATATTGTCTACTCGGTAATTATGGAGTATGACACTGATCAAATAGCTGCCTCTGATCGCGCTGCAAATACGAGCCCCTATCGATTACGTGATTTGCCCAATCTCTTCACGCTTCATTTCGACATTAGTGAAAACGTAATTAAACTGAACAACCGTTATTCGGGATCAGAACATCCAAGATTAATTCTGGAACGACCTCTTAATGTTAACTTAGGGACAATTTAATGTGCGGCTTAATAACTGTGCGATGCTGTAAAATTTCTTTGCTATTGATTGGCAAAAGGTTTACAGCAAATGTAGTTTCAACAAGATGAAGGAACGCGACACAACTCGTGCAACCGTGAAATTCTAGAGGACGCAATTCCTGGCTGAATAATGTCAAAATTTGGTGGTGTCAATTGGTCCTCTAGTTGCCCTGATTTGACCGCGTCAGATTTTCTCTACGCGGATGCTTAAAGGAACGAGACTACGCTAACATGCAACGATTCAACAGCTAAATCAAAACATTCGCGAAGAAATTGAACAATGAGTAATGGATGGTTGGTTGGTTTATTGGATTTCATGGCACAGGGGCCATATTTGGCCATGCTGCGCCAAACACAACGCCAAATGATGGACATGCACACACAAAGAAAGTTTTATTGACACAAAAAACAGAAATATACCCAGAGAGAAATCGAACCTGCGTCGCCTACAAAGCGCAGGTTGCTAGCGCAGAGGGCATACCCACTGGGCCCAAAAAGTGATGGAAAACGTGATTGGAAGAGACCATATTCGGAAGGAGGTCATAGGTGGTCATTTGGCCGATGTCAAATTCCATAAAAAATGCTATTAATTGAGTAAACAATATGTAAAAAAATGCTTTAAGAAAAATTTATTTAAAAAATCATTAAAAATTTCATTAGAAAACATCTTGTGTCAGCCTTTTAAATTCGAGCTCAGAAATTCCTAATTTATAGCTTTAAATATTTGCATTGATTCTTCTTACCCAGTAGCGCATTACATTCATTTGGATTTCCATTGGCGAGAAAGCACTCCAAATAAATGGGCATTCAATGAAATTCAACACAGTTTTGTACCACACTAACATCCTAGATCAATTTGAGCAGTTGGGGTCGATTTATTTAAATAACCTGAGGCGTCCTTTTACATTTAGGAAATAAAACTCGTCTTCAAATGCGAAGCGGGGAGAAATCTCAATTTATTGCTCCAAGAAAGCCATTCCAAAGCTCTCAAACTTTCCCCCAAGTTTTTCAAAGCATTACTTAAATTGTTGGACGATGATTAAAAGTGCTGAAACCGTAATTCTCGTTTCAGACTGTTATGGGTGTGTAGGTTGACGGATTAGGGAATGAGGATTTAGAAAGCCCATAAAATATTGATTCTTCAAATAACTTAGTGCAGATAGGTAGGTACTTAATTAACGTCGCACTGGAGCAACACAACGGGCTATTGGCGTCCGTTCGGGATCAACCCTCGAAAGATCCGAGGTATTGGTGGGGGCCGCTGTGGCCCGGTTGGAAGAGTAACGAACTAGCAACCGAAGGGTTGCGAATTCGAATCCAGCCAAACACCGTCGTGTACAAAGGGGGCTGGTGCACGTTAAATCTGTCGTGGCCTCAAATGTCCTCACGTTGGCGTGGTGTGGAAGTTTGGAGAGTGGGGTGCCAGCTCAGGTGTTGTCCTCGGATCTTTCCCTTTGGGATTGATCCCGGACCGTCACCAATAGCCCATTGTGTTGCTCCAGTGTGACGTTAATTGAAATACCCCCCCCCCCCCCCGAGGTATTGGTATTTTCAATTAACATCACACTGGAGCAACACAACGGGCTATTGGTGACGGTCCGGGATCAATCCCAAAGGGAAAGATCCGAGGACAACACCACGTAATTTTGAATCACTGTCAGATGACCGAAAGATCCGAGGACAATACTACGTAATTTTGAACCAAGGTCAGATGACGAGGTCAACACCTGAGCTGCCACCCCACTCTCCAAACTTCCACAAAACGCCAGCGTGAGAACATTTGAGTACACGACGGATTTAACGTGCACCAGCCCCCTTTGTACGCAACGGTCGATGGTGGGATTCGAACTTGCAAACTTCCGGTCGCTAATCCGTTACTCTTCCAACCGGGCTACCGCGGCCCATATAAATTGAAGACAATAAGCCACTCTATAAGGTTTAAAGATAAAATTGCTCTCTAGACATTGAAGAACTTTCACATTGAATTAATTTTGTATTCAATAATCGCACCATAAATAACAGCTTTTTTGAGAGGGATATTCAGATTAAACAAACAATACAGACGAAACCTTAACTCACGCAAAAATAATTAAAAAGGTAGATAGGTATTTTAATTAACGTCGCAACGGGCTATTGACGACGGTCCGAAATAATTAAAAAAATAATTTGGCTTAGGATGAGGATTTGGTATGGAAAATAGTTAATTTTTATAAAATTGATAAAATAAATTAGACTGTTTTTCATTGTTTTGCATGGTGCCTTAGAGAAAAAATTTGAATAAAATAAATAACAGAATCAACGTACACCAGCTCCTACTCACGCTATGGTCTTTGTTGGGATCGAGTTTCGAACGTGCAATCCTCCGGTTGCGAGTTCGATACTCTGTCCAAACGTCGTGTATACGGGGCTGGTGCACGTGGTGTTGTCCTCGGATCTTTCCCTTGGGAAAGATTGGATTGAGTTGGATTCCGGAAAGTCCCAATAGCCCGTTGTGTTGCTCCAGTGTGACGTTAACTACCCCCTCCGGGTTACTGGCCGTGACTCTACCAACTGGGCTACCGCGGCCCTCGAAATAACGGTACGCCAAAGATATAAAATCAAAAATAATTTTTCTGAGTATTTCAGTCCCCTGAAGCTGTCTGTGGATGTCGATGTGCCTATAATTTTTTAATTTCGCCAAATTATTCATGTAGTTGCGTAATTTTAGAATTTCAAAAAGCTAGTTGGGCTCCTATTATGAAACATGTGTTTTTAAGGTGAAGTAGATTTTCAAAACAAACATTTGCGGTTATTATCTGTTGTTATAAAATTTGCAGATTGTTTTCTACTACAATCCATATATAAACAAGCATACATGTATTCAAAATATTTGATAAATTAGCAAAAATTGATATCTCCCATGCGCATTAATTTTTCATGTATTGCCAAAATTTTAATTCACAGGATAGTTTGTAAATATATTAATCAGTGTATCGCTCAATTGAAAATCAATTCTAAAACACCTTAAATTTTGCAAAAGAAGAGCATAGGTTAAGCAATATTTTAAACCAAAATTTGAACGCATGAGGAATTTCTCATTTACACTGAGATAAAAACAGGTTGCAAAGTTTATACTAAAATATTTTAAAAGGAAACCTGATGGCGCTGGGACCGTTTTTAAATCAGAATAAAAAAATCTCAATCGGAGAAAGCACGTTTGTGTAGTCCTTTCCTTATCTATTTTATGGTTTATGTTGGAAAGGAAAAATGCAACTTCGTCAAAAATTATCTGAATGGAAAAATTCTTTCTGCTGACGCTAAAATTAAAAAAAATCGATTTTGCGATCGATTTTGGAGATTTCGAAAGTCCCCCTACTGTTGTGTCTGTCTAAGCAAATTTTAAATTCTTTCAGAATCTATTGAAACTTAACTGAACTCTCTTTTTTGTGCTGCCATCTATAGGAACTTTAAAGAACTAATAGATTTAATAGTAGAATTAGTTGCGGATAAGTGATTGTGAGAATGGTTTCGTTTTTCTGTCGCTTTAGACTAGAGCAATTTCCTAATTTAAACCCTCTTTACCGTTGGCAAATAAGCTATTGTGTTTTGCGAAACAGTTAGCTCTGATTTCAAATTTAACGCTTATTTCTTCCCGTTTGCATTAATTTCTATTTTCATTAGCCACTTAACGCATTTACCCGTGTTTGACACGGGCGGAAGTTACCGGCAAATTTGCACATGCCCGTTTCTCACACGGGCGCTCTTGTATTTCGTTATTTTATTTTTTTATTTCTAATGCTCGTCTGAGATCCGTTCTAGTAAAAATAGATAGGCTAGATTAAACTTATACCATAGATGGCATAAAATTATTTATCATAGATGATTTACCACTTATTTATAGATGGATATTAAACTTATTTACCGTAGATGGCACCACTATGCACCATTTTTCTTTTGTAAACCAAGTGGTGAATTTTGATGATTAGCTATAAGTTTGTTAGGAATTCTTTGTTATAAAGCAGTTGTTTGGTGTGGAAAAGGTAATATATCCATTTTTATTACGTTAAATATCATAAAAGTAAACAGTTAACCATAAATTAATTTTTACTAAGTGTTTTTGTAACTTGTTTAGAAAAAGTTATCTGATAATGAGCGACTCTGAAGATTTTGAATATGCCAATTTATCAGAAAGTTTCATCGATGAAAGTGATGATCTCTTGAGTGATGGAAGTGAATCTGAAGTTAATATTTTATTATTATTAATATTTTGAAATTCAAAATAAACATGTAATCAAATCGTTTACACTTCGTTTGTATAATAATTTTTTTATAACTCTTACCCCACCCCCGCAACTGAAATTGCAAAAATAACACTATACCTATATATATATTCATTTTCTGTCAAAAAAAACTCGATAATTTTTTACCAGTTTTTCCGAAAAAAACTCGTGCTTTAAGTGGTTAATTCATTCTTGGATTTGGGTACAATCATTCTGGGATTTTGTGAAATTAATCTCTCAAACAAATCTATATAAGCAAAAAGCAATTTCATGGATTCAGAAGAGACAGATAAATTTAATTATGCCTTTTTATGGAGGGAGGCACATGAAAATTTTAAAAGTCATCTTGATAGTGCAATTTCCTAATTTAAACCACATATTTAATTTTTCCTGGAAAATCCACAAACAAGCTTTTGCGTTTCGTCGAAATTTTTTCCTCTGGTTTAAAATGTAACACTTATTTCTTCCCGTTCGCATTAATTTCTATTTTACATTAAAAGTCATCTTGATACAAACAATCGTATATTATTGAGCCAAGCTTACTTTTGTGACGCCAAGCAATAGTCCAAAAGTCTTTTAAAGATTCATAAAGATAAAAAAATTGAAGGTAATGAAAAGGGTCTTTAACTATTCCGGTGGAACAAGATATCCATCATCAGGATCCAAATGAAAGAGAGGAAAAGCTCGAGTTTAAAATAGTGTTGTTATAGACCAGTTTTATTATCTTATTTTTATCTTTATCCCCTTTTTAACACTTTTAAATTATTGACTACTAGTTTGGCTGAGGTTTTATCTTTATTACCCATTTTTTAACACTTTTAAACATTTGACTACTAGTTTGGATGAGGTTTTTATATCTTTTACTATACTGTATGCATAAAGAATATTAAAAATCAATTAAACATTAATTATCTTTATGTTGCGTTTTATTCTTATGCGCATGAAACATAAATCCGTGAAGCGGAGACTACAACGGATTTTTTCCAAAGAAAAATGTTTCAAGATAATAAAATATTTTCTATAGTCTTTCAAAAAGTGCTTAGTAATATGATAATGCTGCTATAAAGAGTTAGAAGTATGCTCCACTGCCTCTAAACAGCGAACACACAGTTAATTTAACCCATTCAAACTCAGCTATGAAAAAAAATGCAGTTTCTACGCAATTGAATGATATTATTGCTGGAATCCGCTTTGCATCGGTTGTGTCGGTACATTCTCTTTTGTTGCCTGTTGTCGTTGACTTTTGTAGCAAAACGCATACTCATGCATATTCCACTTGATAAAAGAGAAAAACCATTTATAACATAGGTAGGATAAAATAGTTTAATTCTAAACCTCTTATACATATTCTATTGATGGGTTGAAAAAGAGAGAAACCAATTATAACTCTAGGACAAATTAGTTTCATTTTAAACCTACTCTCATGCATATTCATACTTATGCATATTCCACGTGATGAGTCGTAAAAGAAAGAAAGCGTTTATAACTTTAGGCAAAATATTTCATTCTAAACCTACTCTTATGCATACTCATGAATTTTCCATTTGATGCATCGTAAAAGAGAGAAAGTACTTACAACTAACTATAGGACACGACTTAGTTTCACTCTTAACCTATTGTCACGCATACTCATACTCATGCATATTCCACTTGATGCATCGTAAAAGAGAGAAAGCATTTATAACTCATGGAATTATAACCCATTCTAAACCTACTCTCAGCCTCCCCCTATAATTTCATGGAGGGGCTACTGCCCTTAAGCGGAAGGCTAACTATTAAAATATTATCAATGAGTGGTGCACCCAAGAGTGTGCTTAATAGTCTTCGTGACCCCAAAAGTAATAGAAAAATTAATTGTTCATCGACTTTAAAATATCAATTTATTAGTTGTTTGGTTTTCATGGCGCAAGGGCCATGCTTGGCCACGTTGTGTCAAACACAAGACAACGTCTAGTAATGGACATAGACATACAAAGAAAATTTTACTGACAGAAGAGAGAAATACACCAACTCGTAGTTTGCTAGCTCTGAGGGCAAACCCATTGAGCCACCACGCCTTCCATCAGCAATTAAAATTTAGTAGATTTACTAAAATATTCTACACCAATCTGACGGAAGGTTGGTTCATAGCTATTACACATTAGTTTCAGTGTCTTGAGGTTTCTTTTAGATGTTTTACCACAGGAAAAGGAAACGTAAATCTTCGTCAAGAGACAAGTCGCTCCCTCAGTTCTGGGGCGGCGAAATTCCACCTTTTCCTTCCTTTTCTGTAACTGATTATCGAAACGGATGGTGGGATAGGGTTGGCCGATTGGCGGAATGCTACCAATCTGGGCGAGGGGTGTGAAACAGAAATTAGCAGGTGTCAGTGGCGTATCCATTGAAGTTCTTTTTAAGGCAAATAGGTTGAGTGAGACGTCCTGACTATTTAACATCCTTGACTTTCTCCTCGAAAAGTCAATCAGGGACTGCTAATGCTAAATCCTTTTAGTGTCTAATGATTTCTAACTGATTGGTACCAATGGGTACCATCGGTACAGACTTTTCTCTACCCCATGCGGGGCCGCTGTAGCCTTTTTCGATATCATTAATTTTATACTTATTCAGTATTGATTGTGATAATGGTTGTTTGGTGCTTATCTCATGGTGCTAGACAAGTTCTAGACCAAATCATGGAGGTCGTGCAAAATTAATTTCTCAGGCACTATTCCATAAAATTTAGGTATAAAGCGTCTGCTGTTGATCGGAGATCTGGAGCACATTTCTGCAATAGTCCGACTTATCTCCTTCCTGTATTATCCGGGTGTAGCAGCACAGCTTTCACGCCCTGGGTGACCCTACCAGACGTACCTCACCTGTGCCACCCGTTGTCACCCACTCGCCACGTTGAGGACAGGACTCGAAAGGGGATTGTGATAGTAATAGGTAGCATATAATGACAATTATAATAACAAATATCACCTTCCGTGTCGGTGGGTAGTTGAATTTTACGTCGCACAACTGGTTAGTGGAGACTCTCAGAAGGTTAAAAGGTTAATGTTTCTAACATGATTAAATATTGTATATTAAGACGGTGTTTGGCTTTTATATAGCTCCAGGATGACAAATTAACATTACTTGAAGGTGATTTCTTTCTGAATGTGTACAATTTTGTAGGCCTTTCCAAACACCTTTATACTTTTAATACATGTGTGTAATGTTAAAAAAATATTTTCCCATTATTCCATCCGTGTACACTTTTAATACAGTTCCTTTTTTTTTGGGGGGGGGGGTGAATTAACGTCGCACTGGAGTATCACAATGGGCTATTGTCGACTGTCCGGGATCAATCCTGAAGGAAAACACCGATGACAACACCTCGTAATTTTGAACCACGGTCAGAGGACGAAGTCAACACCTGAGCTGGCCACCCCTCTCTCCAAAGTTCCTCACCACGCCAACGTGATGAACTTCTGTGTCATAAAATACTAAGCGTTTCGAGTAAAATCTCTCCGGAGGGATCCGAGTAAACCTATTCACTACAACTTATCTTACGCGTACGAGCCGTTATTTTTCGGGTACGGTCCTTTATCTTACGCTTACAGTCCTTCATACACGAACGGATTTTGTGGACGTTACCTAATCCCAACCAGGACAACAGCTATTTCGCAAAATATCCGAACAGTGAATATATCACAGTTCAGAAAACGGACGTTATAAGTTAAAATTAAGATGAAAGTAATAATGCTGAGTTCATTTATTAAGTCGCTAAATATCACTATATTAAGATATTCTTGGAGTTAAATAGGAGAAATTTAACGAATGCGCTCAATTTTCATTGCGAGTATGATTGGTAACTTATAACCTACTATACATAATTTCAAAGATCAACTTCCGGGTCATAAAATATTAAGCGTTTTAGGTGATATACACAGCGGTCGTGGGGCGTGTTGCAGACTACCTGCAAACATTGCATTGTTGGATATTAAAGTTGTTTCGTATGAGTCGTAAAACATCCATGTTTTTATGATCATCATAAGCTAGTCTTATTTCATATGATAATGTTGGTCAGTAGCTTAGATAGGAATCTATTTCGCAGGGGGCCCAAGGTTAAAAATGGATTTTTTATGCAAAGTTAAGATCTCACATCTTCAAAAAATATACTTTATACTATAATCAGATTATCGACTTTAAAAGGTTGGTTGTCTGGATTGGGTTGGTTTTATGGCACAAGGGGTCATATTTGGCTAAGCTCAGGTAATGGAAATAGACATACAAAGAAAGTTTCACTGACAAAGAAATACTCAGAAAGGAATCGAAACTGCTCTGCCTACAAGTACATTTTGTAAATCAACCAAAATTGTACCTATTTTTAATCAGATGGACAAAAAATATTTTATATTCTTTGGCTTACCACAGTATTTTAATTAACGTCACACTGGAGCAACACAACGGGCTATTGGTGACGGCCGGGATCAATCCCAAAGGGAAAGATCCGAGGATAATACCATGTAATGTTGAACCTCGGTCAGATGACGAGGTCACACCTGAGCTGGCACCCCACTCTCCAAACTTCCACACCACGCCAACGTGAGGACATTTGAGGCCATGCTAGATTTAACTTGCACCAGCCCTTTTTGTACTCGACGGTCTTTGGCTAAATTCGAACTCGCAACCCTCAGGTTGCTGATCCCTTACTTTTCCAACCGGGCTACTGCGACCCAAATTTGAGATTGGAAAAAATCCTTAAGGTATCTATATTGAGAAAAATCCTTAAGGTGCCTACGTTCGGAGTCCTTTTATTTAAATGTTTAAATTGTTCTATTTTTCTTTTTAAGGCAAAACAACTTATAAAAACACATTTTATACAAAAGATCACTAAAAATTATTATAATTTATTAAAAAATTGTCAAAAATTGGAAAATTTAAGTAAAAAAATTACATTAAAAAATATAGCAACTGAAAACTTTATGAGTACATTTGCCTAAAAATATTTACGTAAAATCTCCTTAATATAAGCCTAGGGTCTGACCTAAAAGATTTGCAATATTCTTTTCCACTCATGATATATTGAGAATAATGTAGAACACATGAATTTTTGAAATTTTTCTTTACGCCACAACATTGAAATCTCTAAATCGTTTCCCTTTCAAGATAACTCTTACATTCTAGTTCAGGCCTTCCAAAACAAATATAAAAATCAGTACACCAAACTTCATTCAAAAATATATAGTACATTTTTAGTTATCGCTTTTCTCGTATAAAAATTTTGCTTACAATCACGGACAAAAAATGCATTTAAAGATTTGAAAACAAATTAAAAAACAGCTGTCAAGATTATTCAAATTTCTCTATATCTTCTATTCACCGTGTATAAAAAAACAGTTTGATGAAGAAAAAACTCTAAATATTAAGAATATTGAATAAAATGAAATATGAGGGAACTTTAGTCAAAAATCGACTTTAACGTTCTCACATACCTTAATTTGGTGTACCCATCACCCATTTAAAGTGAACCCAAGGAATTTCGAATTTACCCTGTTTTTATTTGAGAAATAATTTTAAATTACACTTTTATTTTTCGAATTTTATGCGTGTGGTGTGCACATAAATTAGAGAATCTTCCCCATCCTACGAAAAATCATTTGCCCATGTTTCCCCATTTTGTAGCCTGTGATCCTAACTCTGCGCAATACTGCCTCCAACAATAAAAACCGGGTGCCCTTTTTAATATCCCCGTCTCTGTCCATAACCATATCTTTGCACGATACTGCCAATACTCTAAGAATGAGTTCAGGTATGGGTTGAGACTCAACAAGCATTGAACAAAGTTGATTACTGAGTTGAAGAATAAAAATAAGGGTGAACTGGAAGAAAGAGCAATCCATTTTTTCGAAAAGCGCGTAATTGTTTCTTCCGCTCTCTGCCGCGCGCATGCGCGTTACAGGCATGCAACTTCCAATGATGGATTTGGTCGATCAGTCAAATGTTGAGATTCCGTTGTAAAAGATGCGGCTGCTTTTTTCCTCTCCGTGGTATAGCATAACAGGTGCGTTTTTCATCCACATTATTATTCTGTGTGGTGATTCCTTTTTATTTATTGCGGCATGCATCTTGTGATTTATTGATTTGTCGAGATCTCTTCCTATGTTGGTTTTTATAAGTTTGTTTTCGAACTTTTGTGTGCGCTTTATCATGCAATCGTATCTATGTTGTACTCTTATTTTTAAGATAGTATTACTGAATGTATCTTAATTAGAATTATAAATATTTCGTTTGGCATTCTCGACACAAAGTATTCACCCAGGCTCGATTTGGCTTGTTGATTTGTGGAGACCAACATTCTGCACAATTTTTTTTCTTTAATTAATTAATTTAATTTAATTACGTTATACAAAATCTTTTAATAAGTTTTGTTTTCGAACTTTCGTGTGGCCTTATCTAGTCTTTTTTCGTTTATACTCTTATTAATATAAGAGATAGTATTACTAAGAAAATGCTCTATAAATTTTTGATAATTCTTTTTGCATAGTTGACACAAAATGTTTAACCAGGTTTGATTTGGCTTATTGATTTGTCGAGACCTACGTTATGAAATCTCTTTCTCTGTTAGTTTTTCATAAGTTTTGTTTTAGAACTTTCGTGTGTGCCTTATCATAGTCTTTTTTCGTCTGTACTCTTATTAATGTAAGAGAGTATTATTTTGAAAATATTCTTTAAATACAAAATAATTCTTTTGGCATAGTTGAACTAAAATGTTAACCAGGTTTGGTTTATTGATTTTTGGAGATCGACATTGGGTAAACTGTTAGTTTTTCAAAAGTTTTGTTGTTTTCGAACTTAAGTATATAATCGTTTTTCATTTGTACTCTTATTAATTTTTTGAGAAAGTAACTGGAAGAAGTTTTATTTGAATTAAAATTAATTCTTTTGGCATAGTTGCCGTGAAATGTTTATATAGGTTTGATTTGGTGTAGATTGATATTAGGCATTCTTTTCTGTTAGTTTTATAATTTTTACTTTCGAACTTTTTTGTGTATGTGCGCCTTATAGTCTTTTCTGAAGAAACTAAAAGTACTCCTATTTAAATAAAAAATTATTATTTTGGCATAGTTTGACAAAAGACTCGACTCCAATTGTTTACTTAAGTTTTCTTTTATTTGTTTTATTAATTTGTGAGGATTGACATTAGACACTCTCCTTCTCTGTCTTTATAAGTTTTGTTTTCGAACTTTTTTGTGCGTCGTATCATGCAGTTGTTTTCTGAAAAACTAAAAGTACTCTTATTTAAATAAAAAATAATTATTTTGGCATAGTTTGATTAAAGATTTGACTCAGAATGTTTACTTAAGTTTACTTTTATTTGTTCTATTAATTTGCGAAGATTGCATTAGGCACACTTCTCTGTTTCTTATTAAGTTTCCTTTTCGAACTTTTTGTGAGCGTTATTAATAGTCGTTTTTCGCTTGTACTCTAATTAATGTGAGAGATATGTTATTGAAAGTACTCTTATGAAAATTAAAAATAACTCTTTTAACATTGTTTGAAAATAGATTAAGCGCAAAAAGTTTTTGATGTTTGATTTGTGGTATGATTCGTGGAAGATCTACATTCTCTGTTAATTTTTCATAAGTTTTGTTTTCGAACGAATGTATTCGACTTGTATAATCGTTTTTCGTTTGTACTCGTATCAATGTAAGGAATAGTGTAACTAAAAGTCCTGTTATTTAAATTAAAAATAACTCTTTTGACATAGTTGGCACAAAATGTTTGCCCGGGTTTGGTTTATTGATTTGTGGAGATAAACAATATGCATTCTCCTTCTCTGTTAGTTTTTATAAATTATGTTTTCGAACTTTCTTGTGCGCCTTATCAAATAGTCGTTTTTCGTCAATTCCTTTGGCATAGGTTGAAAATTGACTAAACGCAAGATATTTATACAGATTTGTTTAGTTTTGTTAATTTGTGAAGATCAACATTAGGTGCTCTCCTCTGTTAGTTTCTTATTAATTTTTTTCGAACTTTCTTATGTGCCTTATATCAAACAGTCGTTTTTCGTTTGTAACTAAAAACTAAAATTACTCTTATTTTTATTAAAAATAATTCTTTTTTCATAGTGTGATAATAGACTTGAGTCAAAATGTCTATCTAAGCTTTGTTTGTTGTCTAAGCTCTACTGTCATTTTTTATTAGACAAGATGTTTACGAAGAGTTTCGCATTTATCACAAGAACCCATATTAGCAAATTAATCAATTAGTTAGAATGCCTGAATCAATATTACAAATTAGATTTCCATTTGAAAGAATGAATTTTCTTTATGAAGATAATTTCTGAGTATGGAACCATGGAGCAAACATGCGCAGCCCTAAGACACTATTACTGTTACTAATTACCAGTATTTGGCGCATGTTTGTAAAAAGGTTTTTATTTAGCTTTTAATTAGTGTATAATTTGCGATGAAATAAATTATGAATATAGTTATAAATTTGTACGAATTTTTAATTAGAGGATGTAAAATATTTTGGCCAATGAAAAGTAATTTTGTTGTTACAGAGTGGGATAGATATCCCGCTCCTATCCCGCTGAACTTCTTTTGTTACTTTTAAAGAACCCAAACAAAATATTTTGAAGTCAATCTTTAATATGAAATATTAATTATGAAATTTATGTTATATCGATTTTTTGCACTTCATATATTTTCACATTCACGTCATTCATAACACTTGCATTGTTCATTGCACTTCATTTATTTTGATGGAAATTTAATATTCGCTATTAGGAATTTTCTAGTTGGAGAAAAGCGCTGAAATTTTGCATGGTCATATCAAATTTCTTATGTTATTCAAGTATAAATTATGCAATGCCTTTATATTGAAAACTAGATAGATAGCGATGATGAAGATAAATGCGATAACTGCTGTGTCCATTCATATCAAAAGATACAGATATAATAAATGATTAAAAAATATATACAAAAATAAAAAAATAGTGTATCGTATGATAGTAAGACATTCATAGAAAAAATATTGTATTAAATTATAGAGATTCATAGAAAAAATATTGTATTAAATTATAGAGATTCATAGAAAAATATATTGAATGGTAGAAAAACATTCATAGAAAGAATATACAAAATAAAAACAATGTATCGAATGATAGTAAGACATTCGTAGAAGAAAAAATATTGTATTAAATTGTAGAGATTCATAGAAAGAAAAACATATTGAATGGTAGGAAAACATTCATAGAAAGAAAAATATTGTATTGTATGGTAGAAAAACATTCGCAAAATGAAAAACGTTGAATTGAATGATAGATAAGGAATTCACCAAAAGAAAAAAGATAGAACGACCTCACAGAAAGGAAAAATATTATACTGAATGATAGAAAAACATTCATAGAGAGAAAAATATTGCATTGAATGGTAGAAAAACCTTAATAGAAAAGGAGAATGAAAGAAGTGTACTCGATTTCATAAGTCGAAATTTCGAATTGCCGAGGCCGGTTATAAAAACTAACCGCTCAATATTTCTAGATTTGTCTGAGGACAGAAATAATTTTATAAATATTTAAAAACCGCCGGGTATGTCATATTTCAAATGTCGTTGAGTTTGAGTTAAGACAAAATTTTGAACTGAAAATTTTTCTAATCTGCTATGGGTTGCCCAGCACCTGTTTATTGCAAATGGACATCATTCATTCCTTAACAATTCCTACTTTGAAACCAAGTGCCGCACAGACATGTAGAGTGGAAAGGGCACCGGTTTTTTTAGAGAGAAGTTCCTCGAATTATTTTCGTGGACTCCACGTGAACGTTTATATCAATCAACAAATTAATCTTTCCTTATGAAAAAACAAAGCAAAATGGAATTTCAGATCATTTTGCAGACTTATAAGTAATCAACTTCGCTTGCAGAAAAAATCTAGCTGAAATCTGCTTATAAAAAAGCAAAATGTAATCAAGGCATTACAGACAGTCTGCTATCAAAGATTCCAGGTTTCAACTTATTAAGAAATCACTTGAATTAGGCTATTAACAAGCGAAAATTCAATAATGTATATTCAAGATCTCATAACAAATATTTCCAAGTATTTTGTAATCCCTGAACAATTTTCCATCGAATTTCATGATCAAGGCACATTTTAAAAGGGCACTTTTAACCCTAAAAAGGCAAGGGTTGGAGCTTGATCTCCTGTAGCTCCCTACCAATAATTTTTTAAGGGGGCTTGGTCCCACTAAACCAGAGATAAATATTAAAATATATACAGTGTATAGCCCACTACGTTGTTTCGTCAAGACACTCGCAACAGGGCATCTAAATCCTAAGGGCCCGACACCCTATGACACTAAAATTTTTGTGGTTGGGGCCCGGTCCCCCCGAACATGAGATAACCATTACAAGTATAAAGATAAGATGGTGTAAGTAATTATGCTGGGTGCCTCGTGCTCTTTCTTCAGATGGTTTGACCATTGTGTCAGAAGCCAGAGGAGACAAGTCCTAGGAATCCGAATACCTTGGACACCAATATTTTTATAGTGGAGGCCTGGGCCCCTACAGATGAGGGACAGATATTACAAATATATAATATGGGTTACCAATTATGATATGTGACTTGATCTCTTTCAATGGATCACTTGACCATTGCGTCAGGAGTCAGAGGCGACAAGTCCCAAGAGCTTGAATACCTCGGGCCCCAATATTTTTATGGTTTGGGTCCCCAAACATGAGGGATTAACATTGCAAATATATAAGGAATAATAAGCTGGGTGGAATCGATCTCTTTCATTGGACCGCTTGACTACTACATCAGGAGTCAGGCGGCAAGTCCTAGGTGCCGGAATACCTTGGGCCAAAATATTTTTATGTTTAGGGCCCGGGTACCTCTCCAAACATGAGGGATGCGTATTACAAATATACTGGTAGCATTGTTAATGATCTGGAAAAATTTCTGAAAACAAATTTGAAGCTACTGGAGTCTTACTTGATCCCATAGTATTTCCTAATAATAACTGTAGTTGGCGTCGAAAGCAGAAAAAAGGAAAAATTACGTTCGGAAACTGGGGATCGAAATATCTGCCCAGAGCCAAGTTATCTTTCGTGACTGCAGGTACAAAATGGAGTATTCGCGTGCCGAGTCGAAGGTCGTTTATGCAGAAAGAAGAGAAGGCTTTATGGAACATAGGTACTCTCACCTGGTAGTGACTTGCAGCTCTACACACCTTTCCGAAAGTCTCGAGATGAACACTGTTTATTTTTCATTAATGAATCAGGTGCAATTAATAGAGCACAAAATAGTCTCGTGGCTTTCAAATATATTTTAACGAGTTTTCAATCGATTCCTTGATGTAAAAGAACGCGGAAGATACAGCATATACATCAAAAGAGGTCTGAAAGTGTTTATTTACATGTAAGTCTGGAAAGTTGCATTACATTTTGATAATCTTCCTATTGGTGTTTACATTTATGACTGCTTTAAATGTTTTTGTAGTAAACACTTAATGGGTGATTACCTACTATCTTAAATGAATGTATTTGGCACGTAACAAACATTTAGGGTTTACTTTTTATTCTAAACCCTCTGAGCTTCACGAGATTTCTGAGTAGTGCAGTATTGCTTTTCCCCACAACACGTGCATAATTACGAAATACCCTATTGGTTGAAAGAACCCTAGGAAATATTTTAATGGTGGAAAGGAACACAGAAGATGTATCATTCAGATACTTGAGAAAAAAGACACGAAAGGGGTTTGAAAGTGTTTATTAACATGCAAGTCTGGAAAATTGCGTAACATTTTAATGATGTTCCGATTGATGTTTCACTTTATCACCACGATAAAAAGTTTTCACAGTAAAAACTTAATGGGTGAAGACATGTCACCTTAAGTGAATTAGTGATTTAGCACACAACAAAAATTTAGCGTTTTTTTGTTTTTAACTATTTGAGAGTCACGAGATTTCTGAGTTGTGCAATATTGCATTTCCCTCACCACCACATAATGACGAAATTACCACGTCTATTGGTTGAAAGAATTCTATTGGTGCAAAGGAACTGCATGATTCAGATACTTAAGAAAAAAAGACACAAGAGAGGTTTGAAAGTGTTTCTCAACATGTAAGTGGAAAATCGCATTATATTTTGATAATCTCTCGATTGATGTTTCACTTAATCGCTGTGTTAAAACGTTCTTTTGCAATAAAACTTTACGGGTAAAGACATCATCTCAGATGAATGTAGTTAGCACATAACAAAAATTAAAGTTGTTTTAATAATTTTTTAATCCTTTGAGAGTCACGTCATTTCTGAGCAGAATTGCTCTTACACCCGCAGTACACACATAATGTCAAAAACAACCACATCTATTGGTTGAAAGAATCCTAGGAAAGATTCTGTTAGTCAAGAAGATCAAAACTGGTTAGAAGTCATGCTAGGAAGAATATAAGTTGCAAAACGGATGTATACGAGTGACCCTCTTAGAGTTAAGGACTATTGGGACCCCTTATGTCTCATGTCCCATCTAGATCAATCCTAGACATCACAGAATCAAATGAAAGAATATTTGCTTACCTTAGCAGCCTTAATATACCTAGAATATTTATATACCTAGCCTTTACCATTTCAAATAGATGGGACTTCAGACGTACCACCGACCTTGAGAGGATAATAAGTTGGTTGGTTGGTTGGTTGGGTTGGGTTTTGTAGAGTAAGAGTCATATTTGGCCAAGATCCGCCGAAAGTCATGTAAATGGACATGCACACAAGAAAAGCCTTACTGGCACAGCAGAGAGAAATACACCCATGGAGAAATCGAACCTGCGTCGCATAAAACTCTTAGGTTGCTAGCGTAGTGGGCAGAGCCACAGAGACCCTGAAATAATAAGACTGTTTTCATCTAATTAGTTTCTCTTGTAACTTCAAAAATTGTAGCCAGTCACTCAAGTTTTTAACTTGAATTTTGCTATCGCATGGATTTCAGTTTTATTTTTATGAAAAATATATGCATGACCGCGCTTCTGAGTGAGCATGTCCAAGTTTGGTTGGTTTCGGATTTTGCAGCGTAAGAGCTCCGATGATGGACAAGCTGAGAACCAAATGCAAGACTAAATAAAATCCAATGAAAACAGGTAATACCAAAAAATTCAAAGAAGCAGCCATTGCAGCCAGCTCCCGCAGTTTGAAAAATACTGTTTTGAGGTATACACATTTGATTCACTTTCAAAATCAATGATATTCGTACATTCTACGTAACTGCAAAAACTGTTGCTTGTCACTCTAATTTCTTTTATACGAGTAACTTGTTTTTTTTCTATGTGCATCGATTTCAATTTTAAAATGCATCTGCCCTCGCCCCATAAGGTGCATGCCCCACAGTTTGGTTGGTTTGGGGGTTTATGCAAGAGCTCCAATGATGGATTAGCTGAGCCAAATGCATACCTGCCGATTTGTACGGTTTGGCAGTACAATATACAGAAGTTGGTTGAATTGTACGGTTATACTGATATACGGTGAGATTATACGAGTTTTCGCGAAATTTACAAGATCCTAAGTTTCGTTTTCAAAAAGAACTGATAAAACGATTTTACAGATGCCAACTACTACTGATTATCCGCATTTTCCATTGAGTAGGTAGTTGAATTAACGTCACACTGGAGCAACACAACCGACTATTGGCGATGTTCCGGGATTAACCCGAAGGGAAAGTCAGAGGACAACGCCTCTTAATTTCGAGCCAAGATCAGATGACGAGGTCAACACCTGAGCTGGCGCCCCACTCACCAAACTTACACACCAACGTTAGGACATTGGAGGCCACGATTGATTTAACTTGCACCAGCCCCCATGAACACGACGATCTTTTGGTTGAATCGAGTTTCCAACTCGCAACCCACTGGTTGCTAATCCTATACTCTTCCAACCTGTTTACCGCGGCCCCTAATTTTTATTGGGGAACATTTTATGCTACGGAAATGGTAAATTCTGAAATGGGAAATAATTTTCAATTATCAAAATTCACTTTTCCTTCTGGCTATTAAATGAAAAACAGGATGCCCATCCGTCAAACAGGTTGTATATTTTCAAACTAGCAAGAACCTTCAGCCGAAAGGAATAGCAGACCACCGTGGTTGTTTTTCAATTGAAAGCTTTTAATTTTCAGAAAAATCTACGTCTAATTAGTGCTCGGTTGTGAAGAATATCCGATAGAGCAGCAAATAAAATAAATGTCGTCAGTAAGTGGTTAACGAAGCACATGGGCCGAAGGTCCTCCATCTTCAGATTGAACGATCTTAAGTTCATAACTGTTCGTTTTGTTTGCAGAAGTTTGAATGGTAGGAACAGGAACTTGGATTCAAATAAACTTTTCTCTTAGACCAGGGGTCGCCAAACTTCTTAGACCGTCGACTCCTTCAAGAGTTTCTTGACTTTTATCGATCCCTCTATTTTACTATTTCGTAATTATAATAGGACAAGAGACGCTTATGATAGTTTTTAGATTGTTTATTTTATAGTTAGTGTTTATTGTGTGTATGTATAATGTAGTATATATTATTATATTGGCTTAACGCCAAAGGGATAAGTTTTTGTTTTTAACGTCCTTCATAACATTATATATTTGATAGGAGGGATAAATAATATATAATATATAAAATTTAATTTAGATAACAATAATACAATCTTCCTTATATAAATGAAAATAAGACTTATTTTAACTTAGTATACAATTTACTAAAGTTGTCAATGTGAAGTGTGTGCTTCGTAACTCTGACAAGATTAGTAATAGTTCATCTTCTAAGTTACATCCAATACTTATATTCCGATTCAATTTTTCTGTCGAACCCTGAGCCCGAATAGACCCCTGACAATGTTATATCGACCCCTGGGGGGTCGATATCGACCGCTTTGGCGACCACTGTCTTAGACTATATAAGATAAAATTACAGACATCGAATTATGTAAATGGATATATCGAAACAGGCAGTTTATCATTTCTCCCCTGTTGAATATTCAAAACAAGATATGGGTTCTTTAAAATGTATGTCATGACCTGTAAAAATTGTAAGATTTCCACAATTGGCATGTTGGCAGATATGCAAATGCAAGACCAAATCAAATCCAGTAAAAATGGATAAAACCGAAAAATTTAAAGAAGCAGCCAGTTCCCAGAGTTTGGAAAACACTATTTCGAAGAAAAAATTTGAATCACTTTCAACATCAATGATTTTCGTACATTCTGCGTCGCACTTTCTTATCGGTTAACGCCCACTTTTGGCAATTACACCATCACGCCCTGACTTTTGTGTTCGTGGTTAAAATTAACGAAGACTTGTTCCGTTTTTCCATTTTAGGTGTCTTTACTATCGATCCTACATAGACTTTTAAACTTATGTCCAATTAAATTACATACCTTCCATTTTTTGTGTGATTATTGAGATCCTACATAGACTTTTAAATTTATATCCAATTAAATTAAATTTATGTCCAATTAAATAACTTGTTAAAATGCGCACCAACATTGTAACAAGTTTTATTGCATTTAAAAGCGCTTGTCTTGAAGAGTGAAAGATTTTGGCATGCTGCTTTTTTTATT
The DNA here is from genome assembly GCA_933210815.1 of Meta bourneti. NCBI lineage: Eukaryota > Metazoa > Arthropoda > Arachnida > Araneae > Tetragnathidae > Meta > Meta bourneti. The sequence goes on from OW119933.1 coordinate 46,528,112, forward strand.
TTAAAATTTAGCCGTCACAGAAAATTTTAATAAGTTATAACACATTGCAACTTTTCATCGTCAGCGTTTTGAGGTAGTCAAACAATTAAACATTCATCTGTATACAGTATAATATGAATGGCAGGACCCCGTATCTGTTCTCCGAGTCTTAGTACCTAGGGGGTACTCTAATACTTAAGCCGAGAGAACAGATGTGAGATCCTGTCATTCATATTATATGGAACCCTGTGCTATTTATGGACCCGGTATTAATTTTTATACAGCATAATATGAATGGCGGGACCCCATATCTGTTCTCCGGGGTCTCAGTACTAAGGGGTACTTTGATATTTAAACAAAGAGAACAGATGTGGGATCCTGCCATTCATATTATATGGAACCTGGTATTAGGTTATATGATGGGCTCTTCGAAAACGATCTATTCCAAGTTAATGTTCAACTTTCACATTTTTCATTTTGTTTCTGAGCAACTAAAAGGGCTACTAAACTAGGGTTTAAGAGGATACTTTTTTGCTGCTATTTAAAAAATGTATGCTACTAATACTACTATTTCACAAGTGCTTGGGGTTTGGCAGCTATGAGAAAGAAGACTGGGTCACCCTCGAAATTATTTCCTGAATACGGGCCTGATTATAATCTATCTTAAATCCACCCTTTGTACATTTTATTGTTTAAAAACCTGAAATATTTCATAGTGGGTGAGGAGATATATTTTGGCAGCTAGATGGAATACATAACCATTTTATATTATTACGAACATCTACGACTGCTCTTAATGGAATATTGCGTTACAAGATATCACGGAACAATATTCCACGCTTAATGTTTTTCTATAAATACACCATCTTCAAGATGACAATAAGGCTTTAAGTCCCCATATTAGCGAAGCGGATGACATTTCAGTCACAAGGATTCTACTTTCAGTCACGAATGTCCAGTAGCGAAATAAAAGAATGAGACATTGTGCAACTGCATTACCTAAGTAATCAAGCTCCTAGAATAATACAAACATTTCTATAAGGTAGAATGAACCTTTTTCTTATTTGTTTTGGGGATAAATTAAGGATTATTGTGTGTGTTTTCTAAATTAGATATAAAAAAGCAAAATTCATTGTTACGGGGAGTACATTAAATCATAGATTATTTTATCATTCTGAAATTTCGTGCAGAAATGCTACGATGAATGCCTGGACGCTGGTTTGCTTCTTGTGATGACGAAATAAATGTAAGATTTCTTCTCGCGATAACAAAACAAGCGTATGCTTGGTTCTGGTGGACAAGGATTTTCTGTTATAAAAAAATATTTGAGCATTCAGAGATAGCAGAAATACAGTCTATTCGCATTAACATTTCATTGAGTGACCAAATTTCACAGCGTTCATACATTATCCAACTAGCAACCTGTAAGTTGTATTCGGCGCAGATTCGATTCCTGTAACTTACCCTGGGTGTATTTTTGTTTTCTGTGTCAATAGGAGTCGGCGTGGTCCAGTGGGTTTGCCCACTGCGCTAGTAACCTACGAGTTGTATGCGGCGTAGGTTCGATTCTCCTCTAGTGTATTTCTCTCTTCTGTATCAGTATTCTTGTGTATGTTCATTTACTTGACGTTGCTTGGCGCAGCTTGGCCGAATATGGCTCTTTTGCGCCTTAAAACTCACCCAACCAACTGTTTCAAAATTTTCCGTGTGTGTATGTCCATTACTTGACGTTGTTTGCCTTGTGCTTGGCGCAGCTTCGCCATAGATGACCTGTGTGCCATAAAACCTAATCAACCAATCATACATTATACAGACAAATGCTTAGCCATTATTATTTACTAAGTCTTCTTGCATCCCAATATCTCTGAACAATGTAATCAAACCATTAAGTGCAATACACGTGTCCAACTGTTCGCTATTCAGTAGTTGTCTAGAATTACATAGAGTACAATTAGGTGGATTCCTAAGTCCAATTCTAATAATTGGGCATTGAGGCAATCCTGCCCAGTAAGATGACGAAACAGGAGATAATTCAATCATTCATCATCAAAGAGAAGCGGCAGCTCTGTGATAGATTTAACATTACCCAGGTTGCACCACAATACACCTATGATTTTACCCCTTACCGCTTTCAGATAATTTAATGTAGAGTTATTAACAGAGAATATTCTGGGAAATCGAGAGAGAATATTCTCCAAACATTAAACTTTACGGAATATTCGTGAATTTAAAAACCTCATTTTCCAGGAAATTGTAATTTATTGATTGCAGAAATGAATCCGAAGATTATTTTATGTATCATTCAACTATGTATAGATAAGCACTGTTTTTTATAGAAATTACTAATAATATTAGTTTTTTTTGAAAACCATGATACTTTTTCATGTATTACTGATAATGCTGCTGCCACGGTGAAGGCTAGAGATATGATAAGCAACACATATTTCTGCATACAGTTCTACAGCGCACACATTAAACTTATTAATTGAAATTTAAAAAAGTAACTGAGTAAATTCAAGTAACTGCACATATTGAAAGAAGGAAATAATTCACAAAGTAAATAATTCACACTTCGAACAAAATTGTTGAAAAGATCATATTACAAAAATAACTGAGATGTTTATTTCTTTATTTCTAATGTTAGCCTCAGAAATACTAGTTTTGAACTTATGATTTTTTCTTTCATGTATCATTCGTGGATTAAAAATATATTGCATGGCATTTTTTATTTTTTATATCTTTAAAAGAAAATTCTCGATTATTCACCTCTTGTCCAAAAGATTATTACCGAGAAATTTACATATCTAAGTTTATCTTTGATGCTACAAAATTAATGAAGATGGTACTTACTATAAAAATACTAAAGATGGTACTTATTACAAAATTCCATATCTTTGTTATTTGGTTTCCAAAACTTGAAAAAATAAAATCACTTCCTATTTGGCAGTGTTATGGAGAACTCTGGCCTCAGAGTAAGGACATACATCTATATTCCAGATATTTCTAACAAAGCAACAAACATATTTTAATTCTATTTTCGACAGGCCGCGACCCATTTCTTGCATACCTAAACAAATTTAAATTTAAAAAATACTCCCTTCTGTCGGTATGGTGTGTAGGCGATGCCCCATCACTACATTTTCGATTGTATTTATACAAATCAGAAACACATGATAGCTCAACTGACAATTATAAAAGATGTGGTTTTAGGGGTTATACAAATTCGCCTCATTCAAAAATAATTTTCTACTGCTCCATTTCACTACTCCCGGCTAACCTATAACATAATGAAATATTAGTGATCGCATTTATTTGCAAACAGAAGAATGTTGCTTTGAACTTTTCATCACGGAATGAGTATATTAATGAGTACGTTAATTTATTACTATCCGAGTGTCTTTTTTCAATAAATCGTCACGCATTAAATTTTAGACGTATAACTAACTTTTACTACTTCTCGTTTTCACTACTCCTGGCTAACTTTGCACCTATACTAGAACGACATTTTAGTGATCGCATTAATTTGTGTAATCAAACACAGAAGAATGTTACTTTCAATCGTTTCATCATGGAATGTTGGTATATCTTTTTACGTCAATTTCTTACCGTCCGAGTGTCTTTATTCAATAAATTGTCACGCATTAAATTTGAGACGTATAACGAACATTTTCTATTACTCGTTTTCACTACTCCTGGCTAACTTTGTACCTATAGTAGAACGACATTTTAGTGAATTAATTCGCGTGTAATTAAGCACAAAAGAATGTTGCTTTGAACCGTTTCATCATGAAATGAGTAACAATGAAATGGTATATTTTTACGTTAATTTCTTACCATCCGAGTTGCTTTTTCAATACATTGTCACGCATTAAATTTAAACTTAAGCTGACATTTCCTACTGCTCCTTTTCTTTACTCCAGGCTAAACCTAGTCAGGACCGGCCTTACGAAGTGCGGGGTTGGATTCAATCAATCACTGAAGAGCCCCACAAAATATTAAAAAGAAAAATAATTTTTAAATGACGCTTTCTGAGGGTAATGAATTGAGTTGGTTGTAGAAAACATTTGTAAAGTAAAGCTAATCGTTTAAGTGTGTCGCCGAATAATTCGAAGATAAAATTATTTATTAATAAATGCGTATTTCCGATCTTAAAAATGGGGCCCTATTTGGGTGAATCGGTGGAATCGGCTTAGGACCGGCCCTGAACCCAGCAGCTATACTATAATGACATTTTAGTGATCGCATTAATTTGCGTAATTAAGCACAGAAGAATGTTGCTTCGAGCCGTTTGATCGCGGATGGGAAAACAGCTTGTTTATGGATGTGGGCTGTTGGCGAGTAGGCGGGATGGGTTAACTTGAACTGTGTCGTCTGTATGTTCCGCACATATCATAATTTTCGACTGTTTGACCTTCAAAGAAAAAGAAAAAGCTGCGGTTAATGTTACACCTGCACGCTGGGAAGCTCCATTTCCTGTTAAATGGCGAGCTTTCCTGTTTTAATCCCACTTGTATAAACAATGACTGGTTGTGGATTCAGAGACGAATATGTCATTTTATGGTCCAGAGATAGCTTTATCTGTGTAAACTATGGGTGTTGGCAGGCATGTGTCTCTTGGCTATGCTAATTTTTTCTCCTTCCTTTGAAGTTTTGCAAATTTCTGTGGATTCTTTAGCTTGTTGAATTCGTTTCTCCATCTTGCAATAAGTTACACTCGCCAGAGCTCGGATCGCTGTGAAAGGAATACTCAGATCTCGAAGTAAGTCGTGCTGCAACTAATAATCGACTTTTGACTACAATTATATTTGCATATAATTAGAACTGCTTTAATTAAACTATTTTTGTCAATGCGACGTTCTAAAAATCTCCATTTTTTGGCTTTGCCCTTCATTGATTAATTTCTCAATACCCATCAACCTTCCCCTCGTAATTGTTAAGCGGAATGGAACCTCCAAACCGAAGGAACCATCCAATTGCGATCTGGATACATCGAGTAGGATTTGTATGCATATTTTCTGACAAAATTTTACACACAAATTTACGTTTTGAACTTTTTAATAAGTGAAATGAAATATACGCTGTGTGAGTAGTTAAAAAAGCCTAATATGTGTGTGTTGTGTGTTGTACAATTTCATTTACCTGATGTTATACGTATAATTATTATTACAGTAGAGTCTCGCTTTTCCGACATAAACGGGCCGGCAGAACGTAGGATAAGTGTAAATGTCGGATAACAGGGAGGAATTAAGAACAAGCCTAATAAACGTCAAACTACGTTATCATTTTACAAATTAAGCACTTAAACATCACGTTTTACGATAAATCAACAGAAAAAAAATAATTCAATACACGGTAGCATTATATAGTAATTTATTTACAAATTAGCACCAAAACATAGTACTGATTGAAGTTGTATTGAAGTAATGTTAAAAATTGACTACAAATAAATATAGAATTGCATAAAATGAACTTACAGTAACAGCATTGTCGGAAGTTAAATCTATAAAAAGTTCATTCCTGTGATGATTTAAAAAAAAATTGTGATCCTAGTCTGCTTTCCCGACGATTGCCATTTCTTCGCTGCCAAGTCTCGCCATCTTTACAATATCATTATGTCGATCCCCATAGCTTCTTGTTGCTCAACGTATTTCATGGCGGTTTCTAGAGTCTTAGCTGCATCGTTATGCGAGAATCTGAGAGGCTCTACAGTTGGTGCTTGATCATCAATTTCGTTGCCATCGCTATTGACAAGAATTTTGTTAAAATGTCTCACGCTCGCAAAAAAAGCGGCACACTTTTCTCGTCGCCGATTTATGCGGTTTTCTTTTGGAGGCGTCGGATAAGACGGACTGTCGAATGAGCTAAGATCGGTTAAACGAGACTACTGTACCTGTTCGTGTGCATAATTCTTTTTCTTTTTTTATAAGTGGGAAAATATAATACGTATTTTGGTATTTGGTATTTGGTATTTTTCAATTAACGTCACACTGGAGCAACACAACGGGCTATTCCGTATTTTGAAGTTGGAGAACGACAAAACACTAAGCTCGTTCCACAGTACAAAATTTCCATGGAAATAAAACTAGATTTCACATTTATTTTGTAACAGCAGAGAGGAGGAAATAGTTTATAGACTCTTGTAATGTTACAATTTGACAAATCATAATGTTCAGCACACTTTCGAATAATCGGCTATTATTAAGTTTCCGTAAAAGTAATATTTGGTTTAATATAACAATGGGGAAGGCCTCCACTAATTTGCCTTTTGATTAATACCAGAATCTCCTCGACTAACCGTGGTTTTTAACTCATACAATGTTTATCAGCCCATAAAGAGACTTACTATATATTTCACAATCTAGATTGATTTAAGCGTGTTAATCTTGACCAATATCGAACATCTATTATCGACTGATTCATTAATAAATTTTCATAAATTATATTATGTATTCTTAAACGAAAAATTAAATAATATTGCGTTTTGTAAAAACTTATTTTATCGTTCAGAGCTCCAAGAAACTCAAGTTCCATGAGAACTATTTTCTCACGTGTCTATTTACCATTCAAAGTCTGCAAGTCTTATGAGAAATTGATGCCAATTACATCTTTTCTTTAAATTTGAGTTTAACAACAGTATCGTTATTTGTCCAAGCACTAGAGTTCCAAAGAGAACTATCATCACTTTTCAAAAATCAAGAAAGGATATTTTTATGCGACTGACACTTAATCATGCATTTTGATAACTTTAGATGCTTGCTCAAAGGGGAAATGAATAAAAAGTAATACTTTTTATTCGTTAATCGTTCAGTGTTAGGAAATTCAATTTGCACTCGAACTATGTTCCCTCAGATCTTTTTAACATCCAGAGTCTGCAAGTCTTATCAGGAGTCAATGTCAATTAAATTTCAGTTGAAGTTCAAGAGCTTCGTTATTTGTCCAAGCACTAAAATTTCAAAGAGAATTATCATCACTTTTCAAAATCCAAAAAAGGATACTTTTAGGCGATTCACCTAACCCTTAGTTACTCATTTTGACAAGCTCTGGATGATTGCTCAAATGAAATGAATAAAAGTAATTAATATTATAAAACCATTGATATTTGGTAATCGTTAAGATCGGTAAGAATACTCAAATTGCACGCGAATTATATTCTATCATATCTTTTTGACATTCAAAGTCTGCAAAGCTTATCAGGAATCAATGTCAATGACATTTTAAATTTGAGTTAAAGTTCAAGAGCTTCGTTATTTGTCCGAGCACTAGAGCTCCAAAGAGAACACCTATCATCACTTTTCAAACTCAAGAAAGGATATTGTTATTAGACGACTTACGCAACCCTTAGTTATGCGTTTTGACAAGTCTAATGTTATCATTTTCTGGATGATTGCTCAAAGGAAACAAATTTTCGTAACCTTCATTGGATGGCACTTTCACTTTAGGTAGGCCGCTCAGAGTAGGCGTTTGTGTATTTGTCTTGCCTTGACTTTCTATCGCACTTGACATTGAAGTAACTAGCCGTCCTCCAAGCTCGCATCAAAATGCAAAGATAGTACTAATTGTGTGTAATGACCGTTCTTGTTACATTAAGCACTGTATTTAAGACGGGGAGAGTTAAACAGAATCGCCATTACTTAGAATGTAATCTCTCTCTCAACCCTTATAATCTATTCAACCCTTTCAAGCAAATTTATTGCGCAATCTCTAGAGAGGAGTTTTTTATTCCCAAATTCCTAGACCAGCGATTTTAAGCTTTTTTCATATCATAGCACACAAACTATTTACCAAAATTTGGCGGCACACCAAAAAGTATAATATATTTTCTACTGATCTGACGAAAAAAGGCATAATTTTGCTTGATTTTAAAAAAATCATCAATTAACTACCCTTTTGATCCAAAGCGGATTTAAAAAAATATTTTTAAAACAAATTCTTGTTGATACTTCGTAACAAAAAAAATACTACTCAAAATTCTTTATACGGATATTATTAGAAATTATTTTTGAACACACTTGTCAAGAGTTCAAAACACTAAACAGTTGAAATGAAATAAAACTATTCACAAGCCGTTTCACCATCCGTAAGGCACACCAGTTTCTTTGGCACACCGGTTGAAAATCGCTGAACTAGAGTTATGAAAAGAAAGATACCGGCGTCAGAGGCTTAACTTGGAGATGATGGGTACCGGATAAAGTATAAAGTCCTTTCCCACAGTACAGACTAAAGCAGTCTCAAAACCTTGACAGGGTCATTTTCAAAGTTGTGAAAGAACTTAGATTGCAGCATGTGATAATTTTAAAATTCTCATGAATGATTATCAACTTTAAACAATTTTACTTATGTCTCGACCCTAAAGAAGGGATCAGCGATTCCACATAAGGAGAGTCGCCGGTACTATGGTAATGGGGCCCGAAGACAACTAGGAACCGGAAAGTGTGGAAATATATTGTACTGTAATATTGAGGCCATTTTTTAAGTTGAAAAAGTTAAATCTTCACAGCATTTAATATAATAAAAGTCACTTTTGGTGCGTGTCTCTTTTAGCTCAGGATTTCCAAATTATTCTTCCTCAGAATTCGTGTATTCAGTTCTGCCGAAGCACTAAAAACAAAGATAAATTCACAATGCGACGCAGATAAACACTCTGAAACGCTTCACAATAGAGACAACATTCCTATGTATGGCTGCAATCATAGAAGCGTTACGAAATGTTGTAACCCTCAGTATTTGGTAATATGCAGACCGGAAGACGGTTCCGACCTTGGCACATTGTGTTTAGATAAACTGATATTCTTTATTTTCCGATCATATATTGAATAGATCATTCAAAATGACAAGATTGTTTACCTAACATTGCAGCATTCTTCCTATGTTTAAATTTCCGTTTAGTTTTGCTATTTTGAGATGGATTTCCACCTAGTCATCGCTTCTGAGGCAAGTATGACAAGAATGACTTCGTTACTGCTTTTATGTTTACATGTATTTTTCAACAGAAGGCCAACACTTTAACCACTGTATTAAACTTTTGGAAAATTCACTTACTGTGATTTATTCTGCGTCCTTGTAATGTATTAGAATTTGAGAAGCATAGAAATGTAGAAGCATAGAAAAATTAAAATTAAACTAGACACACTTATAAGCGGAGAGAAAAAACATTTGTCGATGTAAAATTTAATGTTACATAAATTATATCTCGTTTAGAAGATCCTTCTTTGTAAAACTGTACTGTAATGATTCAGCAATGACAAAAATGTTTGGTTTGTTTCTCTGCTGCAGCGATTTGCAACTGGTGTGCCTTACGGATGGTGAAACGATTTTAATTTTGTATTATTTACTTCATTTCAACGGTTTAGTGTTGAACTTTTGGCAAGTGTGTGTTCAAAAATAATTTAAAATAATACCCGTATAAATAATTTTGAGTATTATCTTTTTATTGCAAAGTGTCAAGAATAAATTGTTTAAAAAAGATATTTTACAAGCTACTTTGGAGCAAAAGGATTGGTTGGGTTATATTTTAAATTAAAAGAGTAATTATCTTTTTATTTATAAAGTCTCAAAATTATACTTATTTTTTGTCAGATCGGCAAATGCAGAATATATTTTTGGTGTGCCGCAGAATTTTAGTAATTAGTTTATGTGAGTCATAAGATGAAAGAGGTTGAAAATCGCTGCTTTAGAGATCATAGGGAAAACCATACTTCCATTCAATACGGGAGGGGAGGATGCTGCTCCCTCAAATGCATTTATATATATATAGGTAAAAGCAATTGTTGAATCTTTTATTTTTACTATTTAGCAATAATTGGAAATATTCCACTCGAATCTAAGCCATTGGGGTATTTTTGTTAAGTTGATATTCGTAAACATTTATCAATATTACACACTTCCATCTAAGTTCGTTTAAAACTTTTGAAAGCAACTCTGGTAAGGATTTGAGGCTATCAGAGGCGAAGCTAGACTCCATGAGACCTTGGGAAAATGAGACTGATGCCGCCCTCTATTCAAAACAAAATTTTGCGAATTTAAAATGAGAATGAAGCATATAAAAAATTAAGATGAAGTATACTAATTAGTACCATATTTGGTAATTAGAACCCAAATAAGCTAGTATTTTGGTTGTAATTTTTTATTGTCTACGCCTAAAAATAGCAAAAGGCAGGGCTTTGATTATGAGTGCTCTTAATGGATGTCTAGGGCGGAAGTAAGAAACAGCGCCCCCTGCCATGTTTCTGCTCTCCATACGTTTGCATGGTAGGTAGGTATTTGAATTTACGTCGCACTGGGGGACCAACACAACATGCTATATTGGTGACGGTCCAGGATCAATCCCAGGACTGCCATAGGCGAACAAAAAGCGACTTTTTGCTACAATTTTTCAACCTTGGCAAGTAATGGTATTTTTTTAAGCAAAATAGTCTCAAAAGCTTCTATTTTCAAAATTTTGACGACTTTTCGAAAATTTTCAAGACTGTTTCTTAGTCCCTTTTCCCACTAATAGCTGACGGATAAAAACCCTTTGGATTTTTCTTGAGTAAGAAAATTTCCCAAGGGACGAAGGGAATTCGAAGTTTTGGCGCCGAGCCTTGGCAACCATGAAAAAACCCATCGAAATCTGTTGTTGCTAGATTGTCATGAAAAACTTATTTATAAAATATTTAGCTTCTAAGTTTTAAAGTTTAAATTTCTTTGCGAGATCTTCAGTGTTTCATTCTTAATTATCACATTTTGTATTTTAGCTGATACATTTTGTGTCTGAGCACCTAAAATGGCTACTAAAATAGGGTTTAAGAGAAGATTATTTTTTATACTATTTTTAAAAACTTATTCTGCTAGTGCTAATATTTCACAAGTACTTTGTGGCAGCCCTGCAATCCTGAAGCGAAAGATCCGAGGACGACACCTCGTAGTTTTGAACCATGGTCAGATCATGATATCAACACATGAGCTGGCACACCACTCTCCAAACTTCCACGCCACGCCAACACGATAGATTTAATATACACCAGTCCCTACGTACACGACGGTCTTTGGTTGGATCGAGTTTCGGACTCGCAACCCTCTGGTTACTAATCCGCAACTCTACCAATTAGGCTATCGCCTCTGAATATAAAAAACGATTGCAGGAAGATACTTGAGAGGAAGGATTGACTTTTAGCCCTCCCAGTGATTTCGACGAGATATCTCGTCCATCAAGATCTGACCAATTTTGCTAATGGCGAGATACCTTGTCATCAAGAATGCCGATTGATTTCTGATTGATGAAGATATTGCCATTTTTTGTTGCTGAACGAGATCAAGAGCAGGTCAGTTTTTATAATGACGAGATATCTCGTCCATCAGGATCTGGTCAGTTTTTATAATGACGAAATACCTCGTCGAGGCAACCACCAGGAGGGTTAAACGTTGTATTCTAACGATGGAGTGCATGAAAACATTCACTTAACACGCAATAGCACTGGGAAATTCTGTGACAAGGACAACATTGTGCTTAAAATTAGAAACATTTTTAAAAAGAAAAACTAAAACTTTTTTGAAATAGACATATAGCACTGGGAAATTCTGTGACAAGGACAACATTGTGCTTAAAATTAGAAACATTTTTAAAAAGAAAAACTAAAACTTTTTTGAAATAGACATATAGCACTGGGAAATTCTGTGACAAGGACAACATTGTGCTTAAAATTAGAAACATTTTTAAAAAGAAAAACTAAAACTTTTTTTGAAATAGACATATAAGCACTGGGAAATTCTGTGACAAGGACAACATTGTGCTTAAAATTAGAAACATTTTTAAAAAGAAAAACTAAAACTTTTTTTGAAATAGACATATTCTCATGGGCCTCCTCCCGTGTATATCCCCCTTAGCTACGCCTCTGGCTGTTATAGTCTCCGTGGTGGGAGAGGACCGTATGATATCTTACCCGGTCTCCAAGTTACGCCTCTGATGGCGGTGTCTTTCTTTTCAAAAGTCTAGGTCAAAGGGAAACTCGCACTTCCAATCAATACGCGAGGGGAGGATGCTACAAAAGGGTATTTTGGTGACTACTTTCTTGTATATAGGCGTCATGACCTCGCCGAAGCTGTGCCTCACAACCTGGTGACATGGAAGGCCGCGTCCGGAATTTCACGCGTGGGGTTTTTTGTAGGCGTCAGAAGAGGGCTGATCATCTGCACCTTGGGAGGATTTCTCTCTGGGCCTTTTGCAATCCAGTGTAGGATGGAAGGATGATGAAAAAAGCCGCTCTCATTACGCAGTGTGGAGAAACAGGAAAGGAACGGGACATACCTTCCTCCTCATGCCACCGTTTCCCTGTCATTCGGTCAGGGTAGCGTTTCCCCGACAAGTGGGAATTCGTTAGAGTGACCAACTTTCGGCCGTAAATTTCGTCGCGATAAATTTTACTCAATTTTAGAGGGGCGCGTCACTAATAAATGTTCATGGAACAGATAATATTAAGCAAAACAATTATTATATATTTTAACAATTAATATGCAATGTATCAATAGACAGGTCATAATATTAGAGTTGTTAGCAGAGAATATTCTCAAAATAATATGTTCCGAGAACGAGAATATTCTCCAAATAATATTTCCCGAGAACGAGAATATTCTCAAAATAATATTTTCCGAGAACAAGCAAATTTTCAAAATAATATTCTCCGAGAACAAGAATATTTTATAATAATATTCTCAAAATAATTTTCTTCGAGAATGAGAATATTCTGAAAATAATATTCTCCAAATTTGAAGAATATTCGAAAATTTTCAGTTCATTTTTCAGGAAATTGTAATTTATTGATTGCAGAAATGAACCTATGTCACGGTGAAGTCTAGAGATATGATAAGCAATACATACCTCACATTTCTGCATATAGTGGTGCAGTGCACATATTTAACTTTTTGGTTGAGGATATATTAAAAATAAACTATCTGAGCGAACTCGAAAATAACTACAAATATTGTCAAAGTAAATAATTCATTCTTTGAGCATAATTGTTGAAAAGAGCAGAGTACGAAAATAACTAATGTTTACTTCTTTAATTCTAATGTTAGTTTCAGGAGTGCCTTTTTAAACAAATAATTTTTTCATTTATGTATTCCTTCGTCGATATGGCATTTTTTATTGCTGTCAGAAAATTCTCGAATATTCGCCATAAGATTATTAATGAGAAATTTACATCTACTCAAAACAAATAATAAATTACAAATTTATATGTTTCTTAGTCCTCACCTATATGTATTTCTCTTGCTCCACAGTTTGACGTTAATTAATTACCATTACCATATGTATTTATCCACTGATGCTACAAAACTAATTCTTTTAATCTTGCACAAATTTCAAAAACGCCTCACAACTATAATCAATTTATTGCTATTGTTAGCTCTGACTAATTAAGTTCTAAGATGCTTTGATTTCTTTGACCAGTTCCCCATTTATTGCTCATCTGTAGAAAAACTCTTTCTGCATGGGCATTAGAGTCTGGGATGCGTAAAGCAAAGCCTAAGATCTTATTAATGTTTGGCACATCAATTTGCTTGCATATTAAATCACCGAAAATATTAAACCAACTTTAATTCTATACTTCCTACTTCAATCCGGAAACGGATATTCCTCTATCGATTAGTATATGCTAAACTTTCTATGAATTATCACAGGTAATTTTTCTATATTTATAGACGAGTACCTCGCAATCTGAGATGTCGATACTAATGGCAGTTTATATCGGAAAGAATTTGGAGGGGATATATACTATATTGTAAGTTTCGCGATCTTTACCCTTCTGGTGGTTGTCACGACGAGGTATCTCGTAATTAGAAATCTGACCAGATCCTGATGGACGAGATATCTCGTCCTTAGAAAAAAACTTACCAGATCTTGATCTCGCGATCATCAAACAATCGACAATATCCTAATGACGACATATCTCGTCCTAAGCAAAATTGGCTAGATCTTTATTGACGAGATATCTCGTCGAAACCACTTCGAGGGTTAAGGAAGTATACGGGAGAAATACAGTCCCCAAGGGAGCAGGGAGTATCCAAAAAATTAGCTCCCTTAAGGAAATTCACGGGAAATGGGAGAGTTGATCGCTGGTTGATTGACCAACTTTCACGCACTGATGGTTGTGCACGCACTTGAAATATTCCACAAACTAAACCGTGATGAAAGGCTAATTTCCTCTTTATTCCATCGTTTCACTGTCATTCGGTCAGGGCAGCGTTTTCCCCATATTTTGGTATCCGTGGACTTGAAATGTTCCGCAATCTGAATTGTGATTGATAAAATAGGTTGCAAGCTTCCAAAGATGACGAAAATCCTCACTTTGCCTAGGCCGCTTTTCAGAGGGATTTCCGGAAGTTTTGATTAATCATTCTAGCTTTCGAAACTGAATATTTGACTTCATTTCGAGTTTCGAAAATAAAGGTCGAAGAAAAAATGTGTTGGGGATATGATGCTAAAATTCACTTTGACCTTCATTCCCAAAAGAAATTATATCGAGAATATATTATATTAATAATGAGCTATTATTAAGAAAAGTATTTTAGTTGATTTAGGTATGTGCATTATGATTCGGGTTTTTAATTTAACTACCACGTAAGATAGATTGTTAAATCTGTATACTACAAAATTGGTTGGATCAAGAGAAAAACAAGTAATTTTGATAATACTAATACGATAGTTTTGTTATTTAATGTTTATGTTACATTGGAAGTGGAATATTTATCTGTAATTTGTGTGGAGTCCTTATATCATGGATATTGAAAGAATACAGAATGAATTTTTGAGAGATTTATTTCATGAATCATGAAATTTTTATTTTTTAATTAATTAATGTCAATTATTTTTTTTGTTGAACCTTTAAAAAAGAAAAAAAAATGTAACAATTTTGCCAAATAGATTTTTAAACTATCATTTTTTCGGAGGTTGATCGATTTGTAATGATTTCAATTCAATGAGTAATCTGCTTTCAATGAAGTGTTTTGTATTTTTTCTTATCTAACTGGGGGTACTTTTGTGTCTTTTTTCTTGTATTTTTGGATAGTATATGTTTTGTTCTGTGTAATTAGATATATTTCTATTGAAACAATAATTAAATAAATAAATATTTTGCATTTCTTAGTAAAAAACTTAATATTCTTCGGAAGCAATGATGTTTAAAACGATCTCTCACAAAAATATACATAAAGTGGAAAAGGCTTAAGACGTTTTCTTTTTCAAATCGTTTCTTTAGAATTGAAGGATTTCAGATTTTAAAATTAGTTTAAATTAATAAATGTTTATCAAAAACATTGATACCATGATGCATTAAAAACTGTTTTTTTGCTTTAAAAACTAACATGCCTGAATTGCTCAGTTCTATTACCAGTGAGGAAGCATTACTGCACAGACTTGCCACACCAAAACATGGTTTACCTCTTGTTTCCCCAATTGCTCTCGCATGACGCTTATCGGATTACTTTAAAATGCAGATTATTTTAAGGTAACAGGGTTATCTACCGAATAAGAGCACTGGATAACCGTGAGTAAAATCCTTATCTTCTGGTCGTTTGCTCACACTAAAAATCGCTTTCATAGATAGCCCCAAAAAATTCCGATTACTTTTGAGGGAGTGACATGTACAAAATAAACTATACAATAAAAGGTCCATCAACAAAACGAATTTTTGTCGGATTGAGATTTTTTGACATTTTTCTGATTTTGAACTTGTTCAATGCGCATCAGTTTTTTCTTGATTTCCTTGAAATTTTTCAGTTTCCTTTGCCATCTGTTGTATGAATTTATATGCAAATGAGAAATTCGTTCTGCCTTCTAATTTTCAAATTTTGACTTAAAATAGTGCTTAACTTATACTTTTTTGCAAAATTTTAAGTGTTTTAGTACAATGTTTTATCATTACAACTGAGTGATACACTTGCCAAATGGAGTTAATTTGATTTACAAGTTTGAAAATTATTGTGCAAATTAAAATAATGGCAATACAGGGAAATTAATACCGACGGGAACCTATAACTTTTTGCGAATTTACAAAAATTTTGATTAAGTATTATATAACTTCCGCATAACTTAATAATTTTGAACGAAATTTCATTTTCAATAGTGCTAGTGAAAAATAGTAACAATCGGATAACTTCAATAGTTTGTTTTAAAGCCCACTGTCCCCTTAAAGTGGCAAAAATTGACTCCGTTTTTCAAATTAACTCCGTTTTTCAAATTAACTCCGTTTTTCAAATTAACTCCGTTTTTCAAATTGACTCTGATAATATTAATCCAGATAACACAAAAGAGGAAAGTTAGATTAGAAGTGAGAGTTCTACATAGTAAATTTTTTTTCGAAAACGCACTGAATTTAAATTGCATTGTAAATACTTTTCTATTATGCGACATTTTCTGTCAAGATAAATATAAGTGGTGATACGTGTTTCCTGTACGTATTCTGAACGTGATGTCAGTTAGCTTGTTTTTCGAAAACGATTTTAGCACTTCGCCAATAAAAATTTCAAAGAATAAATTCCGAATTGATATATGATTGGACAACACCAATTAGATTAGACACCAAACGTTGTCAAAACGGCGATAAACTGCATTTTAAGATAACCTTGATGTTTATCGTGCGAGAGGCATTTGGATACCAAAAGTAAAATTCTTCTGACTGTCTGGTTTTTCTATTTCTGAAAATCTCACTCAGAGCTCATTCCTAATTTTACCATTGTGCGTATAATTAACAATACTTTTACTTTTTCAAAATTGTACTTATAATTTAATACTTTGATACAAACTGTGGTTTTTTTTCTTCCAGAATCATTCTACCTCTGTTGGATTAGTATGGAAACTATTTGAATACGTTCCACGTGTTACTTATCCTATACCAATAACGTTGGTGGCAACTCAATTTAAGGTTCGTTGGTTAGTATGTGTCCACTTAAATTTGATCACCACACCAAACCTAGAAAATATTCAAGGATTTGATTTCGCAAGATTCAATAAGGAATTATGTGTATTCTTTATGCGTAACTCATACATAAGGGTGAAATCCTCAAGTTGATTGCGTCTTAAACATTACTTGTGAACATGAGAAACCGATGCATTACAGTCATATCAGTGATTCTGAAATGGTTGCTTTCTGAATTTGATGTTGCTTGATATTGCTATTTTTGGGGTCAAACAAATATGTATCGAAGCTACGTTTCCTTACCAAAATCGAAAAGTATTTTCTCTAAGTACTATACAAGTCCCTAAAGTAATATTTCCTCTATAATAACAGGCTTAAACATTCTGACTCATTCAGTTTAACCTTCTCTAGCGCAAAGTTGATTAGTATTTATTACTGAAACTAAATCATTTAAATAGTGTTATTTAATAGTAAAAAATTGTTATTTATTAGCTTACACACCTGCCCACTCTTCCTGAAAACTGCTTTTTTCCGGTCTTCTGAACGGAAAAATATCTTCAGGAGTTTTTTTTTGTTTGAATGTGAGACATTTTCAAATGATGCCAAATTCGTCACTTGGCGCCAGGTGGCGGCATTTAATGAATTAACAATATATTGTATACCTACAATTTTTCCGGAAATCTTCCGGAGAAACATTTGGTTTTCCGGTCTTCCCGGGGAGGACAGAAATAGCACTCGAATTTTTCGTTTCTCGTTCAAAAAGTTTTTCAAGTGATGCCATTTTCGCAGTTTTTGCGCCAAGCCGTGGGAATTAGAAAGGAAAACATCGGAATCAGTGTTTGCTAGGTTATCGTTAAAACGTTTTGTGGGGGGGCACCAATTTTCAAGAAAAACTTAAAAATATACCTCTAAAACACTCAAGAAAAAATTGCTTATTTTTGCATACGTTTAGCGCCATTTTGTGTAAAATATCATCAAGTCGGTTTCGCCGAATTCAAACGGCCGCCAAGCATTCCGGATTTTTTTTTTGGAGGTTGGCAGGTATGGCTTATATATGCAGGCTTAAAAAAACATTAAACGTATCACATACAATTGAAGTGATTTCAAAACTACTTGAAACTAATTTATGCCATTCTCATTTTAGGTAAAAATGTTTCCAGGCAAGTGAACTAACATCATCTCAAAATGCCTGGGAGTTTGCTTTTGGCGTCGAATGACACGTATTCGGACCTCTCGTACACATCTGGTAGAAGTCTTGATTCCAAAACAGGTACAAAAAAAGTGAGCTTTAACAAAGCTGTTCGCGTAAAACAATACCCTTGGAAACCCGATCTTGAACGAAATACTGCAGAGCATTTAACTTTACCAAGCAGTAGATTTTGGTTCAAGGTGTACAAAAATAAAAATGATGCACCTCCCTTCAACAACTATACAGATCAGTCCTTACAAATGAATGCATGGGGTGAAGATAATACAGAAAGCATCCATGACTCTCTCGCTCCAATTGCAGAGGTCGAAGATCAAGATCTGGATTCTAATAATTTACAAACAGAACTGAATGGATCAATGGATAACACGCTCGTTTTCCACGATAAAAACAGCAAACAAAATGAATACTTCGTAGCCAATCATAATGGCTCGCATTACCATCCCACTGAACCACCTGTAGATTATTTTGATGAAATGCGTATGAACTCAAATAACGCGTATGGCAGTGCCAAAGCTGTATGGGAAAAGGGCGGGAAAACCAGTTTAGGTTATAATTACAACAGCGACCATTCCTCTGACTCCAGACCATGGATTCGTAATGGATCTGGAAAATACCACGGAATCCTTGAAGAACCCGAAGAAAATTTCGATGAATGGGGCTACAACAGGGGTACAGCAGATTTCGTTCCCCAAACGCTTAAGCTCCCTCGCATGGCTATCAGAAATGATTCACCAGTCAGACATTCAGTGAGAAAATTGGATACTTCACAGAGTATAAGAACACGAGAAAGGCGATCTCGATCCCACGATGATCACGTTGACGATGATTGTCGATTTAAGCAGCTTAGAAGGGCCGACAAATCTGTTTCGACCGAAGACCTTAATTCCGACAAGTGTGGTCTGACTAATAGATTTTTAAAAGGAAGTCGAGATATGGCCACTCAATGCTATGGGACATTGAATCGTGAGAAAAACATTCCCACACTCAACACCTACGGGGGCTCTACAGCGGGTCTCTCTTATTCTAACATTGACCTTGAAAGGCTGAACAATTTCAAATCTCCCGCTGTGAAAACGAACTTTAATGGGGAGCGTCTTAGTGTCCCTGCTAAAACAATGCAGCTAAAGAAAGACCACCAAGATGAGTTTTCAAAACGCATTCGTTCTCATGATTACCAGACTAAAAACAACCCACCCCCTAATGATAGGAACTTGAGTTATAAGAAACATGAGTTCCAAACAAATAGCAAACTTATCAGTAGTAACAGAGTTTTAAATCGAAGTGAAAATTCCATGCCTGACCCAGTACAGAAGCAAAACGGAAGAACGGAAAAATTGCTAATTCCAAGAGCAGATTTGCCTTCAAATTCGACGCTGCACCCTGATTCTAGAAAACTGAGGGAAAATAGCCAAACCAAACCTATTCGAGATTCGGCTACCGTAGGATATTTAAGAGGACGACAGATACCTCTGAGTGAGGTAAATACGAATACCAATCGAAAATTCATCGGTAAGAATGAGACTGGATTAAATCGAAATAATTTCTTTCGGAAATCTGACAATCTGCAATCTCCAAGTCGAGTTGCCAAATCTGAGATGCATACAACGAACGGATTGCACTCAAGAAAATACTCTTCCAACTTCGAAAACACAAACGGAAGACTCAAAAACGACTTTCCGCATTCAGCTAAAAGTTATTCATCATTTCACAGCGATGGTGATAGCTCAATGATTGATTGGTCCCTCTCCGGATTTCAGCTCGCAACCAAACCAGACAATGGAATAACATCCATTTCTGATAGTGAATACACAGTCCATAGACGACCGCCGCTCCTCATGTATATACCTGGAGTTAGCCATCATGATCGTCCAGCAGTGGAGGACGACCGGCTCTCGGCTTTAAGTGATATATCGAGGTCGGAAATGAACGATGGATTAAGCTCGCTTGCTAGTAATGCTTCCAAAGGCAGAAATTCAACTAGTGATTTACGTCGGCGTTATTCCATGCCTCGTGACGGGAAATTGAAGTGGATAAAATGGAAAAATAAAGGATAACAGACGAAATGTGCCTAAAGAGCTGCTGATATTAAAGTTTGGTTGGTTGGGTTGTATGGGGCAAGGGCCATATTTGGCCAAGCAGGGCCCAACACAAGACAACGTCAATAATACTAAAGGTCGGCGTTAATATTTTTATTGTGATTTTCGAGGTCTGATTATAAACCTTTGCCACAAAAATAAAACTACTTTACCTAGTTCTACCGTTCAACCTAGTCCCCTTCAAGATGGATCTTTTCTGAGTCCACACATTTCTCTCTCTGTATGGCTCTTCTACTATTGGGGCATTTTTCAGTCATTTTTTGGGTTAGTTTGGTTTTTATGGCGCAGAGGCCTTATTCGCCAAGCTGCGCCAAGCACAAGACAACTTCAATAATACTAAAGATCGGCGTCATTATTTTTATTGTGAATTTCGAGGTCTGATTATAAAGTATCCGACCTTAAGCCACAAAAATAAAACTACTTTGCATACTTAGTTCAAACATAATCCACTTCAAGATGGACGCCTTGCTGAGTTCACACACTTACTTCTCTCTCTGAGGTTTTAGAATTGGAGGCAGTTTTCAGTGTCTTTTGGGGTTTTAAGGCACAAAGGTCATATTTGACCAATAAATGGACATACACACTCTAGGAAATTTTCACTGACACAGAAGAGAGAAATGCACTCATAGAAATACAATATAGCAAACTACATACATACAAATGCGATAGCAAAAAAATCATACATTATACACTATCAAGTCCAAAGTTAAATTTGCCAGTCCTGACTTCAGAAAGTGCTGGTTGAAACAATGAAAATAAGATCGGATACTTTTTGATCAGACCTCCTATAAGTTAATTTTATGTGTCGATTAGAATTCTGATATGGATGAAATGTCACTCAAATGTCAATATTATTACACCACTGTTCTCCTGTCCAAATCTATGTAAAAAATAAAAGTGATTAATTTTAAACTCGTATTAATGTCCTTACTTTTTGTTAAAGTATTGAATTGTTATGAAACTGACTTCTAAACATCCTATTCATTCCTCAACTCTTGAAATTTGCGATTTTGTTGTATTGTTATCTCGCAAAATACGTAGAACATTGAATATTTGCTCTAATGAGAGGCATTTTCTGTCAAGCTAAATATAGGTGGCGGTAATGTTTCTGCGGCGATACGTGTTTCTTGTACGTATTCTGAACGTGAAGTCACTTGGTTTGTTTTTGAATACGATTTCATCACTTCGCCAATGCAAATTCCAAAGAATAAATTCCGAATTGATGTATGATAACTGATTGATCAACATCAATTAGATTAAACGTCAAGCGTTGCCAAAAGGAGGATAAACTATATTTTAAGGCAACTCCAATATATATCATGCGAGAGCATTTGGATAGCAGAAGTATAATCTTCGCTGACCATCTGGTCTCTTTATCTACACAAAGCATCCCTCTTATTCAAGTGATCAATATAAAACTTTCGAGAGATCCAAAGCAAGAGACCAAACGAGTATTCGTTCTCTTCTGTACTTAAGCCTGCGAGTTTTCTCTCATGTGCTGAGTGAAAAGTTCTCATTTAGCATCAAGTCGTGAATCGATTTTCTAAGCTCAACACATCGTTCGACGAACTCTCTTACCCAGAAATTCGTTGAGTAGACGGAACGAAAGCTTTCGATTTTTTGCTATAATTTGGCAGACGCCCTACCTTGAAGGTCGCCGGTCAATGATCTCAAAACGCTGACCAATATCTGCCTTTAGATTTTAACTTGAGGTTTGTAGCACAGGCTATGACGTAGTACACTGATTCACTAGAATTTCACACGGTCATTTCATTTTGGATAATGCTACGTTTTTCTGAGAAAAGAGAACATCATTCTTGAAATATGGATTGGATCAGCGATTTTTAACCTTTTTCATCTCATGAGCACACTGGCAAATTATTAAAATTCTGCCGCACACCAATATAAATATTTCTTGTCGAACTGACAAAAAACAGGTGTAATTTAGATTGATGACAAAAAATAATAGTAAGTACTTATCCTTTTTGCTTCCAAGTGGATTTTTAATAAATCTTTTTAAAACAATTCACTTGGTAGTAAAACATTATATTCAAAATTATTTATACGGATACTAAAAATACGAGTATCACTTGAAAAATTCAAAACTAAACCGCTGAAATGAAATAATTCACTATTCGTAAGAGTTTCATAAAACAGTTTCACCATCTGTAAGGAACACCAGTGCCATTCTTGCGGCACACTAATGTGCTGCGGCATACCGATTGAAAATCGCTGAAATAGATAAAAGCATGTAGTGAGTAATGAATTAATAGCTTGACCTTTCGTGGGAATGATCATGAATGTTTCTATCATGAAACTCAGGTGTCCGGAACCCGGTTAGAATTTTCAAGTACAATTTTCATTTTGAGCTTGTATGTGAAATGAATAAATTTAAGGCCAATCACACACTTTTGGTCTTTATTTCTAACTTATTAAACATTTATCTACCAATTACCAATATTTATGTAGAAGAAATCAAGAAATAAAAAGTAGGAAACGTAACTAACCATATATTTCAAATGAGTGTGATCAGAAACTTTCAAATCAAATAATTTCACTATTATGAAATGGAGGTGACGGGAAAGATGAATGTTTGAATACCGTTGTAATTTTATGCTTAAATTTGTAAATAAAAGGAAAAATTAGGGCAGTCATTGATAATTTTTCTAATATATGAAATTTTTATATTTTCAATTACCTAGATTTTTGTAAGTCAAATAATAACAAGTAAACACATAATTAAACGTAGCGCAAATGGTCATAAAATTTTTGTCCCGAAACTAGGGTGTAGAACGATTTGAATTTTTTAATTGTATTAACCTTTTGAAGGGCACACATAATGTTAACCACTTATATACTACATTTATAATATACTCTCTCGTGCATATGAGAGTAGGAGATTCTCATATTTCAGCCTAATCCACAAGATAGGAGAGACGCCAACTCCCAGGAATCCATCCGACCTCCTAGGGTCCACCAGAATTTTTATGGTGGGAGCCCCAAATATAAGTGGTAAATATTACAAATATATAGGTAACTAGCTGAATTTACCCGGCGTTGCTCGGGTTTAATTGGTTAAACGTCGATCGAAAGTGATCCAAAAAATCACTTTTCCGTCATAGAAAATGCAAATATAGAGAAAAAATAAGCGAGCGCAAAATAATTCTTAAAACTGAGATTTTTATAGCTTCTACAATTGAATCGGCAGATGTAAAAAGGGGATATGCTACAAAACTCAAATTTTACAGGAGATTAAAAGGTGTACCACTTTAATCGAGGTGTTCATAAACTAAAGAAAAAAATTCAGATAATTGATATTATATAGCCACTTATAATCCAAATGTAATTCATGAGTTTTGTTACTGCCAGATCCCCCCCCCAAAAAAAAAAAAAAAAATTCGCACATATCCCCTTTTTATACATTTTACCTAGTGTTACACTGAAATTACTGGGAAAAGAATAGAAAACATAATATTATGACCAAAATTATTTACTTTTAGTTATAAAACTTCAAAAATACTTTTATGACATTAAAAAGCAAAGTTTTTGTTATGAAAAGTTAGAAATGAGCGACAAATGGAGAAATAAAATTAATCATCAGCCTCACTATCTCTGACTTCTGCACTGGTGGTTTGCCACTGCATTATAGACGAGTAAAAGTTCATGTGTTGCTCCGGGATGTACTGGAGGCATTTTCCAACATCAGCGATCTTCTTTTCATTGATTGGGACCTTTCCTGTATTGTTTGCTGATTGGTACGGCAATCCAGTGAGAAGAACGTTTGGCTTCCTCAGCGTAATAGTGTTCTTACTTAAACCAGGAATGTAGGTCGATACTGTACCTTTATTTGGCTCGATGATAATGTGGCGGACAGAAGATATCTTGAAGGCTACTTTGTTCTCTTTTCTTACATGTCTGCTATAACTTTCATCAGAAATGCATGTCTTATAAAATGAGGGCCACCACTTTTTAAACTCCTTTACATCTTTGGTAGTAACCTTTATAACATTAAATCTTCCGGTATAGCATGATTTTCTCATGAGCTCCTCATATTCGTCAGGTGAGTAGATCCGATCAGCTTTTCGAATTAGAGGTTTCACTGTCCCGAAGTCCTTGTCGTAGGGAAAAAGATTTCAATTTTTTCAAACACTTGTTCAACTCAGGCCATACACATTCTTAGCAGAGAATGATTTTTGTTTTGTCCGCTACATCCGTCAGAAAAGAGAAGCAGATTTGCATGTTCATTGGTTTTATTCCGGTTGATGTAACTTAGTAGCAGACTGCAGATTTCGTTTGGACTCTTTTTTTGCTATGCCTTCATGATACACACGCAAGTCAGCTTTCCCAGTAGCCAGGTTTTGTATCCCAAACGTATTAACCTATAGCTGGCGTAAATAAAATATGTCTTGTACCGGTTTGTTTGGGAGTGGCAAGTTCTGCATGTAGTCATAGCAAATTGCCAAACTTTTCTTTTTAAAGTTAGCATCTTCCTTCATGCGCAGCGAGACGTTCTTTATTTCGAGGTAAAATATTTTAGCCCGATGCTTGTAAACCAGCAGCTCTGCTGCCGTAGCTCTTCTTGCTGTGTCACAACGTGACCTATTCTTGAGTTTTTGCTCAAGTTCCTCGCGTGTAACACATACATCAACTTGAGGTCTTCCAAAGGAATAGTCAAAGTTTTCCTTGAAATACAGACGAAAGTAGTCATATCTCACTTTTGCATTAGGATTTCCGCCTTCAATTTTTCATATAGTATTTTGACATTAAGACGAGCATCTACATATTTTTTTCTTTCCCCGAGTATCGGGTCACTTTTGTTTCAAGTGATGCCAGAAAATCATGAATTTCTTTTGATGTGGCGGGGTTAATGGCATTGTAACCTGTTTTCTTTCCCCTCATATCTCTTGGACATTTTCCTAAAGCTATCAGGTTGCACAGTCGCTCAACTCTTCTTTTTGCTATCCCGTGTATAGAAACCTTTAGAATGCCTTTTTGCAGACATTTACTGTCGAACTTTTTACCCTGACGCTGTACGAGAAAATTGTTTTTTAAGTCTGGATTTGCATAGATCCGTCTGTAGACATGCGTGTATCACTCCTCCTTCTACGAGTAATACCTCTTTTTAATATAAGAGAAGTTAAAAATAAATCTTGTGTATCTTTATTAGGCAATTCGTTAAAATCGATTGTTATTTTTGAAAAATCTTCCTCCGTGAGCTTCGAGAAACAAGCCAGTTTGCAAGCAGTCAGGGCCTGTCGATCTGGAAGCTACAGCATTACCTGCATTGGAAAATCAACCCATTTAGAATTCACAATACGCATGAACGCGTTCGATTGATACTCATTGAAAAAATATTTACTTACCAGCATGGTTTACGTAGCTTGTTCCTTCAGTCCTTGCTTTCTTTATAACATTTCTTTGGTACGGTTCTCGGTCGTTTTTCTTTTTCTGATACGTCCATCAATCACACTGCCTTCAGAAGAATCTGATTCCATTATACAAAAACTTTCAAAAGCGCAACACTTTTAATCCAACTCTTCCGACTCAAACAATCAAAACGCACAAGTTGTTGCTTTAAAAGATGTGTAGTGGACTCTTGGCAGACTGCGTTACTGTTCGCCTGTCCACAGATGTCTCTGCCCACCAGAAGTTGTAAAAAGGTGGCATGTGCAGCACATGTCACCTTTTTACGAAGTTTCGGATATTAGACCGTCCATTTCTCCCATTTAGGTTACTTCATGGAATCCTCTTTTTACACAGTATGTGGGTCTTGGTATAAAGGTATGCTTCCACCAATAAAATCATTTTTCGGAAAAATGGCATATATACCCTTTTTACCAAGTGCCGATTCAATTTACTTTAGATCCATTTCACATACTATAGGTAAGACAAACCTACAAAAACTGCTACTGAGATGACTATATACAAAAGTCGATTTTGAGTTTTGGAGTGATTGTGAATGCCCTTTAAGTTCATTTTCTTAAAATGAAATGACATGCATTGTATTATTGCAGTCAATATTTTTTATTTGTAGCACCAGGAATGCGAATTTCGGAATTCTGCCATCATTATGAAAGGCCGACGAATCATATTGATACGATATCATGATCAACGCTTCAAGCAATTACACTTTATGCTTGAAAATTCCATCCCGCATTTTAGACAGGATACATAAACGATATGATACTGAGCAATTTTCAACGCAACCAACCCATCTGGGATTGTATCATACTCCAAGATTCTAAAAAAACTCCAAGGTCATCTTGAGAGGTGACTCCTGTAGATGTTAACTCTGACGTCATCTGCACAGCCAGACCGGGAGAGAGCGCTCCCTAGCAAGTGCTCTGTCCAGGATGACGGGACGTTACACCCCTCTGCACACCCAAGACAAATAGAACGGGGTTAATATGTAGCCTACGTTACCCGCAGGATTCCAAAGAATAAGAGTACCAAGTTTGGTGGGGATTTGTCGAACGGTATAGATTTGTATAGAGAACAGAGATGCCAACTCTGCTTTATATGTATAGATATGGGTAGCCAAATATGCAGGGCTCAGCCTCAGTAGGTCATATGAACTTTGCTTCAACAGACTTCGGTGCAACTCCTAGGGGCCCGATCCCCTAAGGTCCCTCAATAATTTTATAGTGGGTTGCTTGGTAGTTGAATTTATGTCGTACTGGAGCAACTCAATGGGCCATTTTTTTCTGTGTGGTGGAAACCCCAAATATTAATTGTTAATAGTATTACAAATATATAGATAAGATGGGCAATTAAATATGCAGGGCTCAGACTCACTAAATCAAATGACCTCTGTATCAGCAGACATGAGTGCAACTCCCAGGAACCCGACAAATATTTTTATGGTGGGAGCCTCTAAATATGAGTGGTAAATATTACAAATATATAGGTAATATGTGTAGCCAAATAAGCAGGGCTCAGCATCACTAGGTCATATGACGTCTGTATCAACAACTCCTAGGGGCCCTCAACATTTTTACGGTGGGAGTTCCCAAATATTAGTGGTAAATATTGCAAATATATTGGTAAGATTGGTATCCAAATATGCAGGGCTCCGCCTCACTAGTTCATATGAACTCTGTTTCAACAGATATGGGCGTAACTGCTAGGGGCCGATCCCCAAGGGTCCCTCCATCCCTTTTGTGGGTTGGTAGTTGAAATTAACGTCGCACTGGTGCAAAACAACGGCCTTTTTGGTGCGGTGCAAGCCCCATAATATAAGAAGTAAATATTACAAATATATATTTTTAAGCCCCAATATTTTTTATGGTGGAAGCTCCCAAATACTATAAGTGGGGGCCACGGTAGCCCAGTTGGAAGAGCAACGGATTAGGAGCCGGAGGGTTGCGAGTTCGAAATTCGGTCCAGCCAAAGACCGTCGTGTACATGGGGCTGGTGCACGTTAAATCTGTCGTGACCCCAAATGTCCTCACGTTGGCGTGGTGTGGAAGTTTGGAGAGTGGGGTGCCAGCTCACAGGTGTTGTTCTCGTCATCTGACCATGGTTCAAAATTACGAGGCGCTGTCTTTGGATCTTTCCCTTCGGGATTGATCCCGGACTGCGCCAATAGTCCTTTGTGTTGCTTCAGTGTTTCCTCACGTTAATTAATTACCTACCCAAAAATACGTGATAAATATTACAAATATATAGGTAATACAAGTAGCCAAATGTTCAAGACTCAGCCTCACTAGGTGATGACTACTGTATCAGCAGATAAAGGCACAAATCATAGAGGCATGACCTCCTTGGGTTCCTTAATATTTTAAGGTTGGATCTCATTCACCACCTAAAACGTATGGGTTAATTGTTACAAATATGTTGGCTAGTATATGGGATGCCAGCAAACATGTTTGTCTTGTTTTGGACCTTGCGCCATAAAATTCAAAATCGAATCCAACCCATTCATTACGTCGTATAGCTATTGAATCAAGGGGCGGCGATAGCCCAGTTGGTAGAATCGCGAATTTGCAAATGGAGGGTTGCTAGTTCGAAAGTCGATCCAGCCAAAGACAGTCGTGTACACGGGGGTGGTGCGCGTTATCTGTCGTGGCCTCAAATATCCTCACATTGGCGTGGTGTGGAAGTTTGGAGAGTGAGGTGTCAGCTCAGGTGTCGACCTCGTCATCTGACTGTTGTTCAAATTACGAAGTTCCCCTCGAATCTTTCCCTTCGGGATTGATTCCGGACCGTCACCAGTAGGTCGTTGTGTTGCTCCAGTGTGATCTCAACTACCGACCAAGCACTGTATCAGGAAACAACTTCTTGTGGCTTGGCCACTTTAGAACTGCCCCTCCCCCAAATATTTTCATGATTGGTCTGACAACATAAAGATGAATATTACAATTATACTTATATACAGGTAATATCGTTGTCACGGAAGAACAATGACCCAAGCGTAATTCATCGATTTGTTCAGAAAACGAAAAGAATATCGTTCATGATTAATATTAGGTAATTACAACATGTGAGAAACTAATGGTAGTGAAAGTGGGGTTCATAATAGTACATTTATGTTACTTTTAAATACCATTCAATGCAGGTGTATTTTGAATATTCACACCCAATTTTGCAGTTGCGTCGTTGTTCTCTTAATATTTGTAATGAAATATTCAGCACCATAGACAATTATCATACATTAAATTTATTTATATTATTTTACAACATATTTATTGACATTTTTATTCATTCGGGTTTTATTCCATTGGTTATTTACATCGTAAAAAGGACAGAGTTTAGATTAATAACACGATATGCACTCACGTCGTATAACGCATGAGAGAACGAGAATTCCTCATACCAAATTTCGAATCTATATCAGAATTGAACCTCGTATACCAAGTTTCATGTTATTTTTTCCAGCTGTTTCTGAATTATGTGTAAGGAAATTTTGGAGCATCTGATGTAAAATTGGCACGTTGAAGTTTTTGAATTGTGCTACTGTTGAAGAACCCAAGCAAAATCTTGTAAGTCTCGGTCTAGCTAGCCCCCGTGAAAATACACTGATTCTAGAACGCCAAACCAAGCAAAATCTACATAATGCTTCTAGTTTAAAAGATACTTTTTAATATCCAATACTAAAAATGAAATACTATTTGAAACAAAAATGAATAACAATCTTCATACATTTTATTAGAAATCGACTTAGGAATTTATACCTGTAACTTGCGATAGCTGTAGCCTTAAAAAGATTCTGGGTGAACGTGACTATCGTCGGCTGGCAAGAATAAATTCACGCGATAGGAGAGAAATGCTACCTCACAAATAACATCGGAATTCAAAGCTGGGCCCTCAACGAACTTCAGCGTGAGGACTGAAACGTTCCCTCAAAGGTATGGGCCTTAGCAGTCAATACCCAATTCAAGTACCCTAGAACAATACTCGACACACAGCTATGCACCTCGCCTGGGCTCGGGAACACCACCAATGGACTCTAAATGACTAGACAAGTAGCCTGGTCTAACGAATTGAGTTTCGGGCAGATTGAAGGTTCTGTGTGGACAAAACCCCATGAAGCAATGGATCCCACATGTCAACAGGGGATTGTACAGGCTTGTGGTGGGGCTTGTTTAACTGGCATTCAGTGGGAACCCCTGGTACGTCTACAAACGACCCTGACAGGTGAACGCTATGTGTGCATTCTTTCTGATGAGTTACACCCGTTCATGTCCCGAGTTCATTCTGATGGATTTGGCCTTTTCCAGCAGGACAACCACATAAGTCTAGACACGCCAAATTGTGATGAGAGGAACACTAATCTGAGTTTTGGGTCTTGCCATTCACCCCTAAGTCACCAGATCTCAACGTTAACGAACACGTCTGGGATGCCATGCAATGCGCTATGGAGCATAGAAATCCTACACCTAGGAATACAACAGAATTGTGGACCGCTCTGTAAGAAGTATGGTATTCAATGCCTACAGAATACTTCCGCAAACTCATACAATCCATTTCCCGTCATATTTTTGCAGTTCTACGCTCTTGTGGGAGGCCTACCAAGTAGTAGACAAGTGTACCAGTTTTTCTTGCACTTCCAGTGCAATTAAGCCGAGTCGATTTTCATAAAAATATTTGAAAGTTGCTGTTCATAAATTTTTCGAATATCAATCACAATTAACATTTCATTCCAAAAACTAACTTTGACACATAATGTAATTTCGTTTGTCTTTAACGTTTTTCGGCTTTAAATGTAACAATAAAAGTGCCAGCGTGATAAGTTATAAACGAAATCTCGGGAAACACATGAAACATAAGGAGCTCCAAATTTAACATCCTTTTGTGGGCATGCCCTTTTACTTGACGTTGTTTGGCGCATCTTATTCGAATATCTTAGGCAATATTTTTGTAGTTGGGGCTCGCACCGCCAAGAGGATGAATAACTATTATCCCCTGAATTTTCCGCTATTTCTAATGATCTCAAAAACAAGAGTTCCAAAAACATTTGTTTCTCAAGCATGTAGGGTTTGGCGTCGTACAGAGGCGACAACTAAGGAAATTGTAAGGGGATCAAGTAAAACCAGTTGTTTCAAGTTTCCGGAACTTTATATTGTTTATACAGATCATTACTAACATTATTGGTTTATTTGTTTTCCTGAAAATCCCTCTCATAACACAAGGCTACTTTGTAAATTAGATGTCATTTGAAAATGAAAATGCATAAAAACTTGAGAATTATGCGTATAAATACCTACCCCTGGCACTGCTCCAAATAGTTTCCTAAATAGTGCAAGGCATATTGTTATATTTAATAAACCACTGCGCAAAGCGTCCAACCCTCATGTTTTCTTTTCATAATGAGGGTACTTATTAGTGAGAGACGTTTACTGGAGTTCGTGACCTTGGAACACTCAATTCACGGATAACCGAATGTGTTTCATGGTACGAAAATGTTCACTTCACATTTGATTAATGAGGACGATGACATGCTTGATGGGGAAAGGAAGGACATTGATTTCATCCAATGCAAGTCAATGAATCCTTTTATTTACGAAACACAAATCAATGTAATACAACGTAGCCCAGTGGGGCCTATCAGTGATCAGTCTTGATCCAGGCCAGTTTACGTACATTGCGCGACGCGCTACGTTAACTGCGCGACGCAAAACAATTGCGCTTAATCAATAAAAAATCAAACAAGTAGATGAGCTCACCACCTAACCCCTCCCTAGTTATGCTACTGCCATATTTATCACCCACCTCTCGTTGCGTCACTGCCATATTTACAAACCATACCTGCAATCCAGTGGGGTCCCAGTGACCGCTGTCCTGCGCGACGTAATAAATAAACGCGTTTTATCAATAAAATATCAAATAGGTAGGTGAGCTGACCATCTAATCCCTCCCTAGTTGCACCACTGACATATTTACTAACAACGTTAGCGGTGAAATCAATTCTCAAGGATAGTTAAGAACGTTTATAAAGATGTGTGTGTTTCCCCTCTTTAAAGTTCTTCGGGGCCGTCGTGGCTCAATGGGTGTCCACTGTGCTAGTAACCTTCGAGTTATAGGCGGCGCAGGTTCGATGGCGCAGCATGGCCAAATATGGCCCTTCGGCCATAAAACCCCAAAACAACTTTAATATACTTCCAATAAAATCCTTTCATCTAGACGTTGGTGCGAAAGTTTGGAGAGTGGGGTGCCAGTTCACAGGTGTTACCTCGTCATTTGACCGTGATTCAAAATAACATGTTGTCCTGGGATCTTTCCCTTGGCGATTGATCATGGACCGTCTCCAACATCCCGTTGAGTTGCTCCACTCTGCGACGTTAATTAACTACCTACCTTTTATCTAGATAAAGCTCCAGTATAAAAAGGGACAGTTTCTCACATTACATTAAAATTTGCAGCATATTTTCTGATTTAATGTCCATGGTTTTCTCCAGTTTAATAGAATCATGAGCATCCAGGATATCAATCAGGTCGGTTGGTTGGATTCTATGGCGCAAGGACCATATTTGGCCACGCTAAGCCAAACACAAGACAGGCAACATCAAGTAATGGAGATACACATGCAAGGAAAGGTTTTCTGACACAGGAGAGAAAGACACAGGGAGAAACCAAACCTGTGCCGCCTACAAATTGCAGGTTGCTAGCACAGTGGTGGGCATATCCATTGAGCCACTGCTGTGGTATGAATAATTGGAGGAAACCCATAAATTTCTCGAATTCAAACAAATGCAATGTTTGCATTTGTTTGAAAGCAATGTTTTTCTAACACTCACTTTATATAATCATAAATTTGTCCAATTATAAAGCAGTGCTTTTGCTTGTGTAAAGGGTTTTTATGGAACCCTTGAAATGCATTGTTATGATTAGGATAACCAGGGATGTCAACTTGGGAAATTTATGTATAAATGTCACTCAAGACATTCCTTATCACAAGGAATTCTAAAAAGCACTAGGAATTTTATTATCGAAATAACACAATTTATTTTTAACATTCAACAAAATACAAACAGAAATATAAACATTCTTTAAGCCATTCTGTTAAAATCTCAGAGTGGCAGACTAGGAAATCTATAGACTTTAATGTCCTTAATGGAGCATGTGAGCGTACTAAACCATTGTATGTATATATCATACACAAAACTTTTCCCTTTTTATCCAGCATGAATATTTTAATATAAATCAGTAGCACATCAAGTCATTTTGATGCCACAGGTACAGAAACTTCTCTTCATGATTATTCTCAGGTTTGCTAACCAAAATATATTTAATTATAATTTGTAATATTTAGATATTATTACAAAATCGTAGGTTGAATTTTTATAATTATATAAACTATAAAACTAAGATTAATTCTCCTTCTGTTCCAAAATAAGTGTCACATTTAGCTCTTGAATTTTGTTCCAAACATTACATTTACATAACATTACATTTACATTCATACAATAGGAGAAAAGATTTAATTTTAAATTAAAAGGTTTATTTTTCCAACATGGTTAAATATTACATATTAGGAGTGTTTGACTTTTAATATCACTTTGGGACTACAATTAA
The DNA here is from genome assembly GCA_933210815.1 of Meta bourneti. Classification (NCBI taxonomy): domain Eukaryota; kingdom Metazoa; phylum Arthropoda; class Arachnida; order Araneae; family Tetragnathidae; genus Meta; species Meta bourneti. Next base: position 46,561,300 of record OW119933.1, read on the forward strand.
TATTACTTTAAAAATGGTAGGTAGGTATTTTAATTAACGTCACACTGGAGCAATACAATGGGTTATTGGTGATGGTCTGGGATCAATCCCAAAGGGAAAGATTCAAGAACACCACGTAATTTTGAGCCATGGTCAGATGACAACTTTAGAAACGATTTTCAAGTTTGTTTTACTTTCTTAATGTGTACAATTTTCTAGATGATATTACACTTTCCATACATGTTTACAATGTTATGAAAATATTTTCAAACTTTTCCATTTTTACTGCATTTTTAAAATACTCCTTTATAATTTTCCCAGTTTCACAATTAAAAAAGATGATAGTGTGGCATTCTCTCTTAGGCTGCCTTATGCCACTAACAAATGTTGTCCTTTTTGGTACAATTCACTTCGAAATTAAAGAAAAACTAATAATATTTCAAACAAAAATGAGCAAATGTGACACTTGGGGATAGAGGGAGTAATAACTAATTATAAATTAATAATTAGTAAATGAAAAATTATGTGAAGGTATAACATTTCTGAAAAATTGCTTTTTTGCCTTTCAGAGCTTATTACACAAAAACATTATAGGCACGTGCCTACTGAGTGATCTACCAGTGAATAAAATCTATTTTCACCTTTCCCTTTCTTACCTCCGCTTTAATCATCTCACATGAAAAAACTGTCTCAATGAAAATTGTCACTTCATTGCCAAATAAGGTCCGATCGTAATAATACTATAAAGACACTTTATACAGAAAATTATATGAAATAGCATGTTTAACACTTATATCCTTGCTATTAGATAATTTTCAACAATGATCAATGATTCATACATAATATAACCCATTAGTACATTTTTTATGTGATTGGATCTTATTACAACACAAAATATTTTACTTATGGGAAAAGAAATTATGCAAAATATGGTCTGTAATGGACTCCATTTATCCTATTTCAAAGGAACTTCTTTTGCGATATGCAGCCTACTTTGGGAAAAGATTAATACACATTACAAAATTTTCAGAAACAAACTGAATTGAGAAATAACGAGTCCACACAACACATACATGGATTATGCTAAAGCTAACTGCCTTCATGGAAATAAGAAGTTCAGTACATGGATGGTAGCAATACAAATCTAAATTTTCACCAAGATGCCCAATTTTACATGAATCTATGTTACAATTTAGAGAAAAGATTAGCACTCAGTTACATCAGTCCAATGCATGTTTGATAATAGCCTAAAACTAAAATATAAATAGAATTTTAAAAATAAAACAAATTTTTAAATGCTAGATATTCAAATGAGCAATACAACATGTTTTAGTTTAATATAATACCTATATTATCACATTCTGTCCAATATTCTTAAATTTTTCAAAGTACATATTTCTTATTTAGAAGTAAAAAATGAAGAATTATCCATGGAAGCAAAAGCAGAATTACAGCAGTAGAGTACTTTTAGAAAATGAAAGTATTATAAACTATTGTATTGAGGGGTATTGAAATAAAAAATCATAACAGAATTACATGTTTGTATAAAAGTAGATATTGCTTGGAAAGCTTTTACGATATTGAGATCATTTCAAGAGTGAATGATTGTCTATAACTAATTTTATTTTGTATATTGAAATACAACAAAGTTTACAAAGATGTTAACACATAAAAGTTAAATAATGAATAAAAGTGATTGTAAATTCAGATGACTAAATTGAATGTTCTACTTCAATGCATTTTCCAATACACATAGTGTTACTCCAGCTGCAACTAATGTCATCCCAATATAAGATGCTGTAAAAGAAAGTGTTTTAATTTTAAAATACTAATAATTTAATGAAAAAACAAGTATTTCTAAGATCCTAATGATTAGGGTTTCCTTTGGTGGAATGCAATTGCATAATTTTCCTGAACAATTTAAAAATTTTTGCTTTTGTAAAAACACAACTAGTAGTAATTTTATTAGGTTTATTGCAAATTGTAAAGAAAATGGTGTGAAGTATTAATTTTATATTTATTAGAATTATTTTAAATATTCCTATCATCATATAGATATCTGAAACCAATGTTATAAAACCAAAATGCATATACAAAATTAATTCCTGAGGATTTTTGTATTCATTATTTTTCATTTCCCGATCAAATAATTTATTTTTAGTCCCTTTCTTGACCTTGAAAATATTTATTATTGCCATTTAGAATTTCAGGTATTTTACTTGCAAGTGAAAGCTTTTTGATTCTAGTACAATTCACTCCACACTCAGCATTGAGCACATGCTTAAAATAATTTAACTATTTTAATTGTTTATATTTCTAATGAATTTTAATAAACTGCCTCTTTTTTTCTTAATGTTAAATTCTAAAATGAAATATAATAGCTTATTACTCATTTGTCTGATTTCATATTAACTTTGGACAAGACTTACTCAAGCAAATTTGAATTAGATAAACTTTGATTAATAAAATAAATTAAGAAATAGACAACTATATGTTTAATTAATCAGGGATGGTCAAAACACTGATTGAAGTACATTAGATTATTGGAACATTTTCAATGAACTATCTTTTATAAGATTTAACAAAGATGCTAAATTTGATCCTAAAATACAATTCTCACCAAATATAAGTCTTTCCATTTCAAACTAACTCCCCTTTTTTCACTTTTCACCCACTAATCTGTTTCACTGCTGGAGTCATCATCAGGAACTCTATATGTCCCCAATACATCTTGTCACTACGCTAACCTTTCGACTTTCCCACCTTGCTAGCCATGGCTTTAAAGTACCCTGCTCATTCAAATTGTTTGTTTCTTCCTTTCTGATCACCAGTGCATTCCACCAAACTCAAGATGCAGATGCAACTTAACAGAAATTCCTTCTTTCTTGCCAATAAACTTTCTTAACAGGACCCCCAATCCAATAACCTTCCTTTAAATCCCCCTTAACCCCTAGCGGACTAATTTTTAACCTCTCATGAGTTCCTTAGAATAAGGAGCTCAGAGCTGTTCCAAACATCCTACACATAACCCTTACATGAACCATGATATATCACTATGTTACTGTTACTTGTCAATTTTACTAAAGGATTTAATAAAAAGTTTCCTTGAAATTTTCTGTCTCTCCACTTGTGGATTTTCAACACCACAAACACTAATGAACCTACTCGACCAATTGCCTAGACCACCCCTGCTATGCCTGAGATCAGATTTATCTTACGTCAGATATACATATATAATATGCAAATGTATACAAGTTCAATCTTATTTTAATTAAGTTAAATTATTTCTAATTAGTTTGGAAAACAAACTTATAATATACTTAAAATTGTTACCTGATTTCCCTTCTTTCTCTCCTAATAAACGACCAGAAATGCTCACAAAGATAAAGGTAAGTGAGTTAGTTAATGGAACAGCCAATGATAGATCTACAAATAAAATCACAAAAACGTTTAAAGCAATGTTGAACATTACCAAAAAACAACATTTATTTCCTGAAACTCATTAAACAGTAGCTTTTTATTCATAAAGCTTTTTCATACTGGTATAAAAATAAGTACATTTTCATGTAATTTAAAATTATCTTAAGATTTAAATTTGTATTTTTCCATATCATGAATCATTCCATCCATATAAAAGTAATTTAATTTGTTTTATCAGTAAGGCTGCAATAAGGCGAGGTTGTGTTACGCTCGTTTGCATCATTTTTACCATAAATCGTACTCGTTCAGAGTGGAAATGTCCGTTTGGTGATTCAAGTGATATTATATGCAATTTGTTACCAACCTACGAAGATGTTATGAAGTTCTATGAGTGGAACCGGCATTAGATAAAACGTGATAATGAAGCTAATAAAGAACCCACGTATAAGTAAATAGAGGACATCGTTGTGGCAAAAATTGAAGAAATATAGTCAAGAGCTTCCATTCCTACTGTCCAACATAAACGAGTGAAAGCGATGTTGAAGGCGTATCATCTGAAATGCAAAAACCTTTTAAAATCACACCCTAAAATACCGAAGAAGAAATTAGAAGAGTTTCACGTACCAGTAAAGGGGTATTGTTTGATATTTCATCCTGCAAGTGTAAGAACATCGATGAGTGCATTTGTCGCAGACACAAAAAACTACCTGTCAGAGAGAAAAGCTTCCTAATCGATCAACGAACCACTAGAAGAATGGTGATCGGAACCGTAGATATTGTTACAACGAATAAAATAACGAACACTTTGAAAAGGAAAATGCTAAGGCAAAAATCACAGTTTCAGCCTCAAAAAGAAAGCACAGAGAAGCTTAATGTATCGACTTCATCTGAATCTAGTCAATTGGACAGTGACGATGTATTCTAGCCAGTCACAAGCCTCAACGTCGGCGGCTCCTGCCGATAAGCCTACCGCTACAAACAGTACAGTAGACAAAGCTTTACTTTCAAGAACGTGTGATAGATACGAAGTATCAGACAGGGCTGGGGCAGCTATTGCTTCAGCTGTTCTTCACACTTTCACTTCGGAAATTATTCATAAAAATTAGCTTCACTGGAAACGTAAGGTAGCACGAAAATTGGTCGCGGAAGAAGACAAAGTCCTACAAATACCCGCTTTATACTTCGACGGACGGAACGATAAAACTTCAATTATATCAGAGAAGGACGGAATAATGTATAGACAGAGCATTCTTGAAGAGCATATTTCATTGATAATGGAACCAGAGTCGGAGTTCTTGGGTTATATTGCACCAGCTTTTGGCACATCTGAATGCATAGAACTGAATCACTGATTTCTTCCTGGAATCAGAAATATCTATGGAGTCTTTGGTGGCAGTTGGGTGTGATGGAACCAACGTGAACGTTGGTAAATATGGAGGTGTCATACGTCTGCTTGAAAAAGGTTAGATAAACCGTTACAGTGGATTTTCTGCCTACTGCATATGAACGAATTACCCTTCCGACACTTGTTTCTACATATTGATGGCGGCACATCGGGACACAAGACATTTTCAGGGAGAATCAGCAAAGATCTAGAAATGTGTGAAAAAAGGCCCGTTGTTCGGTTTCACCGTATTTCAACAGTTATCCGAGTTTTCTGTTCAAGGTATTAGCAGAGACCAAACATATTTGTACAGAATAGTCTCAGCGGTTTCAACAGGCATCTCCTAATGATTTAATAAACAAATCCCCAGGCAAAATGTCTCATGCCCGATAGTTAACTCGTGCTAATCGAATTCTACGTTTGTACGTTTCGATGGAATCTCCTTCTGAAAACAGTAATTCTTGCAACGTATGCCATCAAGGTTTACGCTCCAACCTGGTTTGCTATCAAAATTCACCCTTCCTGTAAAGATAGAGCATGGCACTTCTTCAAACTCATTGCTGCAACAAGATATTTGCCCACAGAACTGAAGCCAAAATAGATCTTGTAATTCAAAGAAATAGTTACTTCGCACACCCTGAAAATTTATTGATCGCAATACCGACCGACTCTGAACCGCACATCCGTGAACTGGCAGCCCGTCGCATTTTGAAAGCCCGCAGCATTCAAAAAAATAGACTTCGACTGTTTCAACTTCCTACTGTAAAATTTGATGCATCATCTTATACCGATCTCATTAACTGGCAGGAGAATATATCTGCTCCACCAATATTGAAATCCATACCTGACGAAGACATCCAACTGTCGCCCAAAAAGCAGAACTGCCTTTACTACGCCTGCAATGTCACACACAAGCTGTTGAAAGGGCAGTCAAGACTGAAAGAAGTTTCAGCCACATTGTGCAAAAAATCTGAGAGAAGGCTTCATAAAAAAAACCATTGTCTCGAAAAGCCATGCTGAAATTCGATAGCAAGAAGGATTTTCGCGCTATTTGAAATATTATTATAATATTATAAATGTCATTTTCTTAAACTTTTGTTTTAATAAATAAATGTTACTCATACAATTTGAATTTGTTTTATAGACACGTTTTTAAACTTTTTTAACCTTGCTGTGACAACTCCTCAAAAATAAGGTTTTTTTGAAAATAGGTGTTCTTTAAAGTCAATCCGGAGGCAGAAGATGATATCCCATTCTAATCAAATTTTATATGTGAGCTAAAAACATCATTTGGCACCCTTTTCTTGCTATGTGTGTGCTGGATAGAAAACAGAAAAAAAAATTTCTCCATACAATGGTGACCCACCCTAATGAGTACATTGCTTTTAACATAAAATCAGTAACTATATGGTTTTTACTTGTAATGATATTTGCTGAAAACAGCTCAAACTTAAAGTTTCATTTTGAGGAAATAAATTAATGACTTATAACTTTCTTTACATATTTGTGCAGATAATGATGTTTCAATTTGTTTTGATAGCAATATTTTTTAAGTGTATAGATTATGTGTAGAATGTATCGTAAATATTATGTCAAGAAATTTTTCGTTAAAAGCACATATATGGATCCTTCTTCCTATAAATGCAATGAAAAACAGATATACTTCTTAATTTCTTTGGTCTGTATCTGGAGCTGAATATGTTGTATCAATTTCCTTCTACCGAAAACTTCAGATAACAGATTAACATAGGCTTGAGTTTTTGTAGCAACTTTCAGAATTAAGGTTAATGTAATACTGCTGATTCAACTTTGATTGAATGACTGATGTTGTTTCATTTCGAATTGATTGATTAGTATTAAGTATAAATGAATAGGAATATAAATGCAAATTCAGAAATAAATAACATTGAAAACAATATAGTGGCAAATAAAGTTATTGAAACTGCATTTTATACACACGAATTTGAAGAAAATAGAAAATAAGTCACCCAATTTAAATTTATTTTCTAAAAAGGAAACCTTTCATAAAACTTTGAATTAAATAACATCAAATATATTCTTTCATTAGAGAAAATGACTATAATAGTCTATCTCTAGCTTGAGAACTTTGGAATAGAGTAGTCATTTCTCAATTTCTTTAAGTAAAGAAACATAGGCCAAAAATTGTGAATAACATTGTAACGACGGCTGGAGAAACGGACAATCTCGTCGGCGGATCAAGGGCCGAAAGGAAAGACCACACAGAAACGACCACCACTGCAGCCGGAAGAGATAGGGGGTCTGATAATCTGGCGGTGATCGTGCCGAAAAGGACGACTACCCGGAGATAGCTTTTTAACGACAGTACCACCCCAGGGGTCAAAAATCGTCGGTGGCTTCGAAACAAAGGGCAGGCGCCTTTCTGTCGCTCTCTATGACATTTCGAGACAAAAAGGACGGAGATGAATTACGATGACCATTGCCGACAAGGGTTTATGGTCCCCTTTCAAGTCCGCCGAAGTCTGTCGTAAAAGTCAAGGGGAGAGGCCAACATGCGAGAGCCATTCGGGAAGGTCCGAAGATGGTGAGATTTTCAACAGCCAACCAGCACCGATTGAGAGGCCGACCCGAAACGAAAAGGAGGAGTCGAGAAGCACCCGATATATAGAGTTTTTGAGAAGAGAGAAAGAGCAGACAGAAGAGAGAGAGAGGATCAGACAGAATAGAGAGAGGAGGATTGAAAGGAAAGAGAAGAGGGAGAGGAGGTCAGAGAGAGACCGTTTTGGAGATAGAAGTGAACACCCGTTCGCTGCCGGCGAAAGATTGCCATCTTTCGGGAGAGCTAGTAAAGGCCGATTTATCCCGACCCGGGATTCTATACTCGCCTGAGTATTTTATTGAGAAGGCTCGCCCGTAGCCGTCTAGGAGACTGCTCCGAGAAACCTGTGTCGCTACTCGCCCGAGTAGTGGAGCCTTCACCGAGATCTAAAGTTCACCAGAACTGATAAGGCTGATTTATCCCACCCTGGGATTCTATACTCGCCTGAGTATTTTATTGAGAAAAGGCTCGCCGTAGCCTGAATTAGACCCCTCCGAGTAATTTGTGAGAGGCTCGCCAGCAGCCATAAGAAGTGCCTCGATAAAACTTTGGACTTTCCAACGAATTAACTTAAATGAACTCTTCATTCATATTACCTACTAATGGTAAATAACTTGTAAATAAATTACATTAGTCTAGAAACAGATATTTTTGAATGGAAACTAGTCCAAGCTACCCGTGAACCAAGACGTTACAACATGAAAATTCTATCAGTTTTTCAAATTAAAGGATCTTAAATTCATAACTTAAATTGCAATATCAAAACTATGAGACACAATTATCAGTATGTCAATTCAAAGTTAAAAGTTCCTTTTTTTGCCTTAATTTCATATAAGTGAGAGTTTCAAACTTAGATTTACGTATACAAATAATGAATACGATATTGAACAATTGATCATTTTACAATTTGTTATAAAAAATCTGTTAATAAAGTAGGCCATAAAAAATTAAATTAATTTTTATAAATCTTTAAAATGTTTTAAAAATGCAATAAAATATTTGTTTTTATTTGTTATATAAAAACACTTTTTTAGACAAAATGTTTCTGATAGATGACTTGACAAAACACATTACATGAAACTGACACTTCCCATTTGAACAATTCTTCAATTGGAAACAAATAATCATCAAACCATTATTGTTATTTGTTCAACTAAGTCATAAAATAATGCCTTCTAATAGATTTTTTGCCTTTAAACAAGTTCTGGTGCCAATCTAAGCATGCATTAGGTATTAATCCTTATACTATGAATTTATGATTTAACATTTGTTATTAATAACTAAGTGTTATTTAGATAAATAACTATAAGAAATTATTAGATTATACATAAAATCTATTTATCTGTTTTCAATCTAGAATCAACATAAGATGAAATAATAAAATAATAATTTAAAAAATAATTTCTTTTTCTTCATTCACATGCAAATATTCAATAAAGATCACATACCTGCAGATCCCAAGGCCAACGTATATAGAGCTGAACCACTTTGATTTATTAAAAACGGAAATATATACTGAAACAAATAAAATTCATGTTGTAAATTTTTGAAATTTCTATAACATAGTGCAAATTATAATTTTAAAAGGTTGAAATTGGTATGGAACTTGTTGCAATCATAGCATATAGCATTACTTAAAATGTTAAATCTAGAATTGGTTGATAATTAACTTATTGATTATAATAATGAACAAAAAGATAAAAAGATCTAACTTAAAAATTAATGTCTTCATAGCAAAGCATGAAAAAAGTTTGATAGGGAACGGGAAGATTTTTCAAAGGGGTGCAAACAATTTAATGACAAAATTTTAGCTCTAAAACTATAATCCAAGTTATGCATAATGTATTATGACAAAATTATAGCTATTTTTCATGTCTTATTTCAGATAAAATCATGTTTGTTATATTGTCCAGTTAATGATTCAATTAAAAAATTCCTTCATAGTTAAAACTTTAATGGGTCACCTATCCTTAAAAAAGATCACCATGTGTATTTTTAGTACATCTACATTTGCTTTTTAATACCCTAGCAGTTTTAGTATTTACATTGAATCCAAGAATATACACATTTAAGCACCGTTTTCACCCTTTTTTCATTTATATATTGATCCCTGTCAATTGCAAATTGTCGCTTTTTCTATAAAAACATTAATTCATTTGTTAGTTTTCTAAGTTTTTACTATATGCTTTTAATCTTTTATCACCTGGATGTTTTTAATCACATTGATAGCATGAAATTCAATTTCAAGAACCTTGCAACACAAATTCAATTCAACCAAATAGCAATTTCATGGAAAACTAAAGAAAATCAAAATATCAAAGGCAAAATAACCAGACTGTAAACAGTACTAATAAAATTCACCCTCTAACATCATGCTGAAATAAGTGAAGAACTCAGTGTACAAAAACTCTGAATTAAACTAAATATAATGTAGAGAAACAATTTTTCAACTAGATGAAAAAGACTAAAGAGGTTCCAAATCAAATCCACGAATTTGTTTAAACAATTAAGAAAATCAGTTTGATTCTATAAAGTTAATCGTTACTCAATAAAAAGCAATGTTTCAACAAAAGGTTTATCTGTCAATGCTGAATACAATGCAATCAACTGAGAAGGTTTAACAATCTGTTTGCAGAAACTTGAACTTTTCAAGATTTTTAGATTTTAATTGACTATCTTTCAGAAATTTATTTGTGTCAGGAGTACATACCAATTTCCTACTTCCCAATGTATAACTAATCCAATGTTTAGAGCTGTCCAGCTTGTTGAAGACAGCTATCTCATTTTCATTATTGCACATCAAGGAAGTAGATATTCAAATGGTACAAGAATGAAAGTGGAATTATAGAAGATACACTTCTCATATGCATAACAATTGTTTATGTAGGAATCTGCAAGAGCAGTAATTCAGTAGTAAACTATTATGCACGAAAGAGAATTTTAAAAAATTCTTAATTAACTTGTAAATTACTGTATCAATATTCAAATTGAAATTCTGTTTTGAAAAATGGTATCCAAATCTTTAAGACAGTGGTATATATATATTTCTATATCAGACCCTGATATAGGAAGCAGGAGAAAGCTCCAACACTCGGAAACTTCAAGGTATTCTTGGAACAATGCACCAGGTCAATCACATCACATCCCCAAAGTCACTTTGAAAGCAAAGCGTAAATTAATCTGCTAATCTGGAATCCTCTGAAGGCAAATCAGTGTCATTATAAAATAGAGCAAATTCTGTCCTCTATTAAAATTCTTCAAAATATTATAGTAAGCAAAATATTTAGTAAAGAAAATGTAATTATGCAGCGAATGTAATTATTAATCTTCTAAAGAATACCATACATACAAGCTATACAACGTCATCATGAATTTTCAAAAAATAATTCTGTAATATTAGTAGTAGAATATTGATATATATATATATAATATATATCATTAATTTCAAGGATCTAGAAACAGTTGTTTTGAGAGTTTTGTATTAACAATAATTCACATATACATTTATAGAAAACCTGAACAATGCTGTGCATTACTTTCAGCTAGTCAAAACAGCTTTGTACAGTCACGGAAAAAAGCAAACCACCCCACCTTATTTTGAGCACTATTTATAGTAGAGCAAAATCAAAGATATTCGATCGGGTATAACATTCTCTACAAATTCAAATTTGAACAAATTGCATAAGGGCCATTTTCATATCAAATTTTGCATAAACAAAATTCCAAAGGCAACACCATGTTTTGATACCTTAATCGGATTCTACATCACCAAATTAGTCTAAATATGAAATTTCATGAATTTACTATCGTTATATCCAGATATTCATTGCTAACCCTCTGACACCCATACGCATCTCAAGACCATGTCATCAAAAACCCAAAACGGCTGAGTATCACTAGTTCAATCACCAACAAATTCTTTCCCCCTCCTTACAACTTATTTTATACCTCATCGGGGGACTCCTCGCAGGGTCGGAAAACCCCTTTTTTTGATGGGGGTCATACATAAAGTGGTCTTTTCAACTTATAAGTCGAATTTGGAATTAGACATGTTCTTGTTTGCTGATATTTGGCATCTAATACATAACATTTTTTAAGCTCGTAACGAAAACACTAATGAAAAGAAATTGTGGCTGGAAAAACAATTTTATCCATACATGTAAGCATTTGGTATTTTTTAATTAGCATCGCACTGGAGCAACACAACGGGCTAATGGTGACGATCCAGGATCAAACCCGAAGAGTAAGATCCGAGAACACCATGTAGTTTTGAACCACAATCAGATGACAAGGTAACACATGAACTGGCACCCCACTCTCCAAACTTCCACACCATGCCAACATGAGGACATTTGAAGCCACGACAGATTTAACGTGAACCAGCCCCCTTTGTACACGAGTCTTTGGTTGGATTCGAACTCGCAACCCTCCGGTTGCTAGCCTGTTGCTCTTCCAACAGAGCTACAGTGGTCCCCATATACAAGAGAACTTTCTTTCAATGAAGTATAGTGCAAAATTAAAACAATATGAAACTATTTATAATGGAAATAGGAAAAATATTTTTCTATATTATATCAAACACATTATTCTAAGAATAAGTTTTAAGTCAATATTTTTGCATCAAATATTTTAAAAAGCTATTTATTTCCCTCCAATGTCTTATTTCAAAGCTTTGGGTTCAATTTGCTGTGGCAAACAATAGGTTCTGTTTTTCTGTTGTACCATCAGTAATTAATTTGTAATTATCTTTATTTTTATAGCAGTGTATAAGAAATTCATGATAATTTTTTTAAGTAAAAATATATCTATTGCTTTGAAATTGATGTTTAAAAAAGAAAATCAGAAAAAGTACTGCAATGATAGAAATGGTCATTTTTCAATAATTCTTTTCTATAAATAGAATCTCAAAACAATGTGAAAATTTTTGGTAATGGTTTTATTTTCCAATTGTTAATCCAAAACATCTAGGTACATCAATGAACTTTCACTAGAACTATGGCCCAATTAGATTCCTGAAATAGAGGCTTTGGTGGTTTGTGGGCACTTCTCAATATCTTTCCTAAAAAAACACTAAGATAGGCACACTTTTAAGTGCAAAAGTGACAGAGCAATACTTACGCTGTATTGCACTTTAGGGGGCATAAAGACGACAGGCAAGAAAAACTTGCTAATTAGAAATATAAGTCCTGCATTCTTACTACTATTTACTATCACTACAGAAATCGCGAAATTAGCATTTCTATATCGTAATTGTTGGCTTTGATCGATTCGAGCCAAAGGACATTAAAGTTTACGAGACATTATTAAAAATTAATTTTATTGAAACCAACTTGTATTTACAAGCATAACATGCATTCAAGATCAAGATGTCGTTCATCACACTATTTCTTCTGCTATCTTTTATATACACTCAAGATTAACATAACTTTCTACTTTCATATACACCATACGGCACTATAATTTCAAGTCCTTTGCAGAGGTTGAGACCTATTCCAACAGTAATTCAGAGTTATTCTTTACGCAATATATCTTTTCCAGCTATTATTATAAATGTGTAAGCATGAAAATATCATAGAATTTTAAATTTCACATAAAATGACAAACCAAACATGTGCTTCAGTCAAATTCTGTTGAAAGTGACGGTCATGTGTACCTTACACAAAAAGTAATGCAGGATATTTTCTTCCATTGTTATGAATTCGTGAGAACTCCCATTCTGAAGTACAGAGGAGTCTGCAAATGGTTTTAAATGTTTAAGAGCAGATACATGAAAGACACCAACACAACAGTTGTAGATTTTTAGTATTTCACTCTATTTGAGTTCTAGAATAAGGACACGAAAAGGTGTGGGATACTTCCTACCCTTTTGTTCGAAATCCGTGAACTCCCATTCTAAAAGACCAAAGGGGAATGAAATTGGATTTTCCAATGAGGGAAAACTTAAAAATCTGCTAACAACATCTCATTCTTATGGTATACATTCTTAGAATTTTGTTCTTTTGAGTATTGGGTTAGGGCATATCTTACAAGACCACTCCAGGATATTCTCACCATTTCTCGAATTATTTCTGACTATCGGTCGAAGGACGTGGTTTTGTACATAAGAGGAGCTGACATGGACAAACTCAATTGTTCATTCAAGAATCTGTATCCCAGGCTTCGATTCTCCTTAATCTGCAATTTACCCAAACAGCAACACTAGGTCTTTTGTATATTTTAGCTTATGTTGAAAATCTCACACGAGGTTATCCGATCCTCAGGCAAACTGAACTAACAGATGTACATAGATAAAAATCAACCACCTAACACATGATAATCATTTAACAATGCTTCAGGTGACAAGATGTTCAAGGAACCTTTGTAGAGTGGGGATGACCGATTACCCTCATCAATGATAGAGGGGAAAAGTAAATTACTTTTTCAGGTGCATGGGTGGCTAACAAGTGTCTGGATGCAATGCCATTTCAAGTGGCTTGGGTTTCAGAGGATTAAAGCTGTTGTACATTTCAGGGATCAACTCCACATTGAAAGTCGCTATTTATAGATCGTGATTATTTTTAGTTAACTAGGAACTGTTCATTTGATGCTTGACTGAAAGAACATTATAAGAAAGGTTCGTTCTTAACCTAATATTCCTTTTCGAAATACCGAAAATTTAGAGATTTGTTGTTATTCAGAGAGCAGTTTGAATAGCAGTGTTTTCATAAAATAACAGTTAGCAACTGTTATAGAAACACTTAACTGTTAGTAACTGTTATCCAAAAAGCTATCGATAAATGTTATTTCGATAGCAGTAAAGCAAACTAATTGAGTTAACAAAAGTTAAAATTAACTGTCTATATCGATTTCTGTCCATAACGATTGTTATGTTCAGTTGCTAACGGTTTATGCCACCTGCTAATAACATAACTATAAATATTAACAGCTAATAATATCTGCTATTGCAAATTGGCAATAACCGTTCAGGCTATTAGCATAAAATCAGTTTTCATATCTCTATTAGGTTGATCATTATTTAGGTGTACCACTCATGACTGCAAGAAGGCAATATCCGTTCGATTACATACATATTTCCATTCCAAACATTTTACATAAATGCTTACATTCCTCAGATTTGTAGTATTTTTCAACTTTTGGATGCCCCTAAAATGACTGTTAAGATGAAAATTTAGGTGTAGGACAAAAACTATCTGGACAGAATGACTGAAATTTTGTATGGTCATATTAAAAGTGTTCTGAATCGATTTCTATCAAAGTATATCAAGGTTCCTATTCATATTTTTAAATATTAATTTAATAATTAATATTGCAAAAAACTATTTTAAAATAAAACATGTTATATTTTGTTTGGGTTCATTAATAGCAATATGGTACAAAATATCAGTGCTATAGGAATATTATTCAGGGAGATATCAATAAAAGTCTGGGAAACTGATTTAACATTAGGAGCTCCAAATTTTCTGTACTCATAATTCCGAAATGGTTTGACCGAATGACATAAAACTGGTGTCTAGTTATATTTTAATAGATTCAAAATTTTGTGTCAAAATAGGGGATGCTATTGGAAATTACGAAGTTGGTGCTCAATTTAATTTGAAGACAGACCCTTATGCAAATTTTATGCATATGAATTCATAGAAGACGTTATTCACAGTCGAATGCCATCTTTGAATTTCATCTATTGTTAAAATTGCTTGAATGAAGAGGGGTGGTTTGTTTTTTCCACGACTGTACATGAAAACTGAACTGAAAAACTACTGAAAAACATGTGCTCAAACCTTGGAAACAGATAAAATGTTTAAAATGTCTGACATATAATGAAAAGTGCACTCATAAAATGAAACCCTAACTTTTGCATTTCAAATAAAAAATGCTGCATTCCGATTCACTTTTATAAATACCTTCCAATTGGTAGCAAGGAACCGAAGTTCAGCAAACCATTGAATTATAGGGTTATCACAGGATATATTTTCTATACCAGCACTTCCATGACGAATTAATGGTGTGGAAAGTCCCCAGATAGCAGCAACTACTATAAGCCAAATTATTGAACCTAAAAGTACAAGAAAACAGTAAAATTAAATTATACATTTTTCGTATTTCAAAGCAACAAAATAAAAAATTTTAGGCATAATTCAAATTTTTTAATAAGTACTTAAAACAATGTAAGTCATTTTGAGAAAATACACTTCATTTTATGTCTAAAAGGGACATTCGTAAATGCATTTGGAAATAAATATAATTTGTATAGCTAAATTTGATTATTTTCAATTAAATGTGTTTAATTTGTTAAAGTATGCTAGTAAAGAATCAGTTATGTAGCATCTTATGAAGATAAGCTTTGAAAATAGAAATTTAAAATCTCGATCATTAAAAAAAGAGCACTTAAAAATCACAATAATGGATAAATTCCTATTATATTTTCATTTAGTTTCATTTGCTACTCCATCAAAAAGTTAACTTGTACATAAGTGTCTATAAATAGCATTCAATTGGTTAAAAGCTATCATGCATAATGTAATATTTTTATGAAAAGTTTTTATACTATACAATAACATGAACAAAGAGGAAAATTTTTTGCTGTCGCAAAATGAAAAATGAAAGAAAGTATTAAGATTTTGGCAGTCTGATTATTAATTTCAATTTGAGGGTACATCTTTTAGATATGAATCTTATGGAAGTCACTTGATCTTTCAAATCCCAAAACTTCCTAGAACAAAAATAATTCTTGATAGGATTAGGTCTAATAATTGACAAAAACGATTATCCAGATAGCCATAACTAGAACTATCATGAAGATCTTATTGGTAACATACTGAACAGAACATTTGCAAACTTTAAAAATTTTAATAAAATTATAAAGCATCCTCCTTGATTTCGGAAATAATGAAGAAAGTAACCATTTTTGAAGTACAATTTTTTCCCAAGAATTACAATACATTGTAAAAAACCACTTACCTATGCTTAACATATTAGTTTCAGAATAGACTACATCAGCTGACTGAAAAAGACCACTCATTTAGAATTGTTAAGTGTTGAATTATTTTCTCAAATATAAAATAAAATAATAGAAACAATTTATGAAATATTTTTATTTTGCCTTTCACACATAAAATATAAGGGAAAACATGAAATTTTAAATGTACAAATGTGTGTAAATTAGTCATTAAATAAATTATGGTACCATTAAATCAAATAGCACCTAGTCAAAAAGGGTGTGATCAAATTACATAAAAAATTACACTAATTAAAAAAAATATTATAAATAATAAAATTATCTTAATAATTCAGAATAAAACTTTATAAATCATATGCATGCTTTCACAGAATTAAAACTGCATTTTAAAATAAATATTTTATCTTATAATTTTTTAATTCTTCCATGTATAATCGATAGTCAAGAAACTTAATTTGAGAATTTTGCTTTACAACCTGTGACACATAAGGTATGGATATGCAATTAAAATGCTGTAAGATCTCTATTTTTGTTTAATGTTTTTATAACGCTATTGCTTAGTATCAAAAACTTACATAGCAGACTTTTTAACTATGCATAAGGGTTATAAAGTGGCTATTTTATCTGACACTAAATCTGCAATACAAGGGATCTCTTCAAATTCAGTCAGAGATTGTCCACAAGTTACGCAACACAGACAACTCCTTGATAAGCTAGCTGATGTGTTGGTGCTTCAGTGGGTGCCAGCTCATTGTGACATATCTGGAAATGAGAGACTGCTATCTCACCAAAAAGGGCACCAAACTCACCCCAAAGCAGTTAAACCCTGTCTTTTCACACTTCAAAACTTTGGATAAGAGTTGTTCAAACACCACCTAAACGACTTGTCTATGCTGCCAAGGACAAATCTTGGGAATGTCTTCTTTCCTCCAGTGATGTCATCCGACTCTCCAAGGAAGGCTGTGGTTGCTGAGTTTCTGACAAGGCATGACTATCTGCATGCACACTTATTTTATTGTAATATTGTTCAACCTCCTGACTGTATTTTATGTAGACAACCTAGGACAGCTCAATACATGCATTTAGACACAACACTTCTGTATCCTTGCACTAAAGAATTTTAGTAATAGGATACAGAAGTGTTGGAAGTCAGATGGCAAATGATGTAAAGTCTGGCATTCGTTTCCATTCATAATTATGAATACTAATAAAAATAACCAGACCAATACTGGAATCACAATATTCACAAGTTATTTATAAAATAATGTTTATAATTTTTAACTAGTTATTTTCCACATTTTATTTATGTAATCATCTATCTTAAAGCAAGATGAAGGCAATTCAGCAGAAGAGAGACAGTGAAAGGAACTTAAACATGATGTGATGTAATATGAAACAAAGTCAAAAACATACTGATCGAATGAAAGCTCCAAAGTTGAGCAAATGAATAAGCATTTATTGTGTTGAGGAAATTATAGAACTTTTGTGTATTGGGAGCTTAAAAGGAAGATGGTTTTTTATTAAATGCTGACTTACCAAATCCAATATTCAATCATGGGTAACTTTATGTTGGTTCTTCATCAATAAAACCTTTTGTACTGTCTAATAATTTTGGCTGGAAATAGATTAAAAATTGGGAGAAATTTGATACTATGCAATAAAAAACAGCGAAAAAAATTTGATATCAGCAATAAAAACTACAACTACTGTTAGCACTGTGTGCATAACAGTAGTTGTAGTTATTTCATACTCATAATTCAAAAGAATAAAGCAACTTAAATAATTCTGATAACTCCTACAATTCTGACTTGATTTCTTTTCTGGTTATAGATGTTAGTTTAGGGTTAAAATATTGGTTCTTTTAGACAACTTCACACCAAGTTTCTAAGTACTCGCTACAAACTATAGCAATAAATTCTATATAATTTAAAGAAAAACTTGTGTTATGTTGAACAATTCTTTTGATAAAAATGTTTATGAAGATTCTTTTTCTTTCACATTTATTTTTGTTTGAGTAACAGGAGACCTATAAATTAATGTTGGATCACCTCCAGGAAGAGACTTTCAAAAATACAGGAGACACATTTAAAGGTATGCTAATTGCGTAAAATATTTAAAACTAGATTAATATATATATAATTTTAATTTTACAGCACTGCAATAAGTTTGAATTAACAAAATATACATTAATTTCATAGGGGTAAAAGCCAAATAGTGAAGTACAAAATAATAGTCAAAATACAAACCTATAGAAATATCAAAACCAAAAGAAATATAAATAGCATTTCTGATTAAATATTGAGGAAACAATGAAAATAATTTAATATTACCTGATTAAAATATTATAGAAATAATTTTAATTAAAATATCATTGAAACATGATTCTAATTATAATCATTGAGTTCATTTAATCAAAAGCAAACGGTAAATAAATATGTTTGGGATGTGTGTGTGTGAATTCATTAATATCATATATTCAATACATCATCCACAACTCGATGTTTTTATGCAGTGGATTTATTTTAAAGAATTTCGTGAGTTTTCTAAAAAATGCTCCAATTTAGCTTATCTTGGACAAAAAAATGCTTACCTAATAAATAATCTAATATACTAAATTTACATTATGTATGGTTACACTTAGAGATGCAAATTTCTCAGTAATAATCTTTTGAAGATTTCCAAGCACAGAATAATCTAAAATTTTCTCCTAAAGGCATGAAAATAAAAAAATGCCATGTAAAATATTTTTTAATCA
This sequence comes from Meta bourneti, assembly GCA_933210815.1. NCBI lineage: Eukaryota > Metazoa > Arthropoda > Arachnida > Araneae > Tetragnathidae > Meta > Meta bourneti. Next base: position 46,580,372 of record OW119933.1, read on the forward strand.
ATGATTATATAAATGAAAAGAATGAGTTTAAAAAGTAGCACTTCTAACATGAAAAATAAAGGAAAAATAAAGGAAACGTGCTAACATGAAAAATAAAGGAAACGCAAGCACTTCAATTATTTTTGTAACCTGCCCTTTTCAACAATTTTGCTCAAAGTGTGAATTATTCACTTATTTGTTAATGTGTAGTTATTTTCACATTCACTCAAATAGTCAATTTTTTAATACTCCCAACCAATAAGTTCAATGTGTGTGCTGTACAACTATATTCAGAAATATGGGGGTATATATTGCTTATCATGTCCCCAGACTTCACTGTGACAGTAGCATTATCAGAAAATAATTTATGAAAATGTATCATGGTTTAAAATAAAACTAACAATTAGAAATAATTTTGATAATATAGTGCTTATCGTTATACATAAATAAGCTTCATGCTCATTTCTGCAATTAATAAATTTCAATTTCCTGAAGAATGAGGTTTTAAATAGAAAATTCTCCAAATTTTGATGTTTGGAGAATGTTCTTTTTCTCAGAGAATATTCTCTAACTCTAGCTAGACCAACACATTTAAAAGACATATTTTAGAATGACAATGACTGAAAGTTTTAGAACAGACACACCAACACTCCTAGGGACCCAAACCCTCTACTCCCAATATTTTTAGAATATTGGGATCCCCAAAAGCAAGGGATAAAATTACAAACATAGACACAAAATGGGTTGTGAAATGAGTACACAGTAACCCCTTGTTATTCCTCACACCCAGTATAACATCGCTTTTTACGTATGGAAAAATCTAAAACATAGTTTTCCAAACTTTTTCAGTTCAACGCCCCCTTTACGACAATTTCTTTTGGTACCTCCTCTCTGGTAAAATCTATCTTAATTAATAAATTGCAAGTGTAGCTGTGCCTATAATTTTTGAATTTCACCAAAGTATTTATGTAGCTGTACATAGTTTTATAATTTCAAAAAGCTAGTTTGAAAATAAAATATGGAATAGAAATTATAAAGCTATTTATTAAAATGAAATAACAAAATATAAATTGGACACACACTAAATTGCTCATTATTATTGATTATGAACTTATTGAACTATTAATTTAAATATCAGTCATCAAATCAGTAAAATTAAAAATAACCACTAATCACATGGATGAGCCCCAGGTGTTGTGCTACCAATTAGTCTATATTAGGCTCTATTTTTGCCCAGCAGCATCCTTAAATCTCCAGTCAACTATATACAGCCGATTCCTCTCTGTAATAAAAAAATCAATGACAATGCTTCACTGTAGTGTGTCTGTAGGGCCAATTGCATTAAGTGTTTGGCTAAAACAATTTTTGGCTAGTTCTTTTAGGATCTTATTACCCACTCTTGCTACTCAATGTCTCCCCATTTCCCCTTGGTCCAGCATTGCGTCTTCAAGATTCATTCACAGGGGGCAGTAGTGTCCAATTTGGGAAACTATGGTCTAAATCACAAGCATTTTCTCCTCATTCAAATTCGCATGGATACATCTGGAGAAATTAAGAAAATTGAAAAATGTAAACTAAAAACTATTATGTATGTACCAATTATATACTTATTTTGCAATATTTTGAAATGATTACCATCAATTCAGTCTAAAATATTAAGTCTTATACAAAAAATAAACAAATGTCAAGCACTTGACTTTACGTCATCCTAGTTTTACATAATATTGAATCAAAAACTTTTCATACATAATTTAATCTCTTCATTTAGCAAAGGTAGTTTTACCTTGATCCTCGCTATCACTCTCCCAGTATATTGTGTGGCTCAGTGGATTTTCCCACTACGATAGCAGCCCATGAAGCAGGTTTAATTCCTGTAACTAACCTGCATGTATTTCTCTTCTGTGTCAGTAAAACTTTCTTTGTGTGTAGGCCCATTTACTTGACAGAAAAATATTGCTTGGCCAGATCTGGCCCTTGTACTATAAAAACCAACCAACCCTGTATATTGCACTCTTTTCTTGTCTTCTAAAAATAGAGGTTACTGTATATCTAAAATGCAGTGATTGGAGACTACTTAGGCCACATTTCAAATTGGAGCCTTGGTTTCAGAATCACTTGTTTACCATTTAATTTCAATTCACTGAACATACAGTAATTATGAAATAAACTAAGTTATCTGAAATGAGTGATTTACAAATGTTGCAATATATAATTTACCTATGCAACTGTAATTTATTAATATAATTGCAATAATTTACCAATGCAATTGTAATTTATTAATATAATTGCAATAATTTACTAAAAAATTGCAATATTTTACTAATATAATTATAATAACTTACTGGCATATGTAGAACTTTAAGCTGAAACCTCAATTTCCACAAGTGGGCTGCCCCTTGCTTGTGATGACAGAATCTTGGGGGCAGTACTAGACCCATGGGGATATAGGGGCATTGAGGAGCAAAAATTGGCAATAAGAACATGCTTAAAAATATATATCACCAAAAACTGTTTAAAGCAATCCTTTATCTATTTGATCATACACACTCACTACAGTGATGCATTGTGATTCTTTCAACTAAAATCTGCAAATAATTGACCAGAGATTTAAGGGGAGGGGGGGTATTTCAATTAACGTCACACTGGAGCAACACAATGGGCTATTGGTGACGGTCCGGGATCAATCCCAAAGGGAAAGATCCGAGGACACCACGTAATTTTGAACCACGGTCAGATGACGACCAGAGATTTAAGGACTACAGATGAAAATAAAGCTTGATATAGATAAATTGGTAAGCACAAAGGGCTCATCCATCGCATTAGTGATTATTTTTAGTTTTACTGATATTATAGATTAATACTGAGAAATCAGTGTTTATATCCAATTTACTTTTTATTTCATTCAAATAACTAGTTTTATAATTTCAGCTTCAAGTTCTATTTCCAAACTAGCTTTTAAATTACATATACAACTACTTAATATTTGGTGAAATTCAAAAATTATAGCCATATATATATATATATACTTGCAATTATTATAGTTTTCCAGAGGGGGCATTGAAAAAAATTCTCTTTGAAGAGGAGCATGCAAACAAAAAAGTTTGGGAAACTGTTTTAAACCCTCTAGCCCCAAGAAAAACGTGAGAACATTTCAAAACTTTAGATCATAGCATATACACCCCTAATTTTTCATTTTATTAGATAAACTACTCTTGTACTATAGCACAAAGTAAAATTTTTGGATTCCAATGAAATAAGAGGCATTCTCAAGTGTATTTTGAGATTCCTTGGATCAGCATGTGCATTCTAAAATATCAATAAAGTATGAAATTAAAAATCTGATAAATTGTGTGTACTCTTTTTGCTTTAAAAATGTCTACCTGGGTAAAGTATTGATACCTAAGTTACTTATCTGCTTGTATAACATTTAATTGATTTGAAACATAACACCGATATAATATGTACATTGATGTGCATTACAGCAAGACTTTTTGTGGCAACCCTATTTTTTAGCATTATGCCAACCTGCAAGACTTATACTTAATTTTCCCCCTTTTTTCCTTCTAGAATTTTTTGGAATGTTCTTTTCATTTCCATTTCATTCTCCTTTGATTTCATTGGTCCTTTTGAACATTTTTCCATTTCCTGTAAACTTGAAGAATTCAACTTTCAGTTTGTACTTTAACACACAGTGCAGTTGTGTCAGGTTGTATCATTTCTTGCTTTTATTTGAATCCCTTTTAATTATTTTTGTAAACCATAATCTTTTTTATTTAACTACGTCTTCTGTTTTTAAAGTTGTAGATAAGTTTCAGGGTGTTCTTTAATGAAATTTGAAATTGAATTTTTCTAGTGGTAGGGCAATTTTAGGTTGGTTGGTTGTTTTGGGGCCATATTTTGCCATGCAGGCAATTTTAGGAAATGAGGGAGTTGCTAATCGTTTGTTTTGTATTCATTTATATCAAGATAAGTAGCTTTTTTTGGATTTGCTTAAAGAATCAGGGTTGAGTAAACAGATTTTTTGTGCAAGAAATGCAATGCTCCGATGAAATTTGCTGCAAATAATTCACTTTCAGAAGGCTGTAGTTGGATTTGTAGGAGTGAAAGTGTTGGACATTCTTCCTTGATGACATTTTCGACCACCAAAAGCATTGCCACAAGTCTTTATACTACAGCTGTACCAGCGCGCTCATTTTATCATCTTTTGTTTTTGTTTCAGTTATTAATTGAAGTAAATTTTAATGACTGTTTCTAAAACTGCAGTTAAATAGATAAATAAAGCCTCTCAATCGAAAAAAGTCCACTTTTAAATTTTCCGTACTTTCCAGGACGAGTTTACTTTTATATAACATACGAATTAAAATAGTAGTGCAATTACCATTTAATATATTTCCCCCTTAAAGATGTGAACTAAACTTTTCTTTTTCGTTTACTTGGAAATGAAGTATGATGCAATACGACATTCAATAACTAAACGTGACACTAAAAGTTATTCAATTCTGCCAGAGGTGATTAAAACTTAAAAAATAAAAGCTGATGAAAAATGTTGAAATAGTCGAATTGCTGAGAGTAAAGTGCAAATACTTTTATTCCAACAAGGAGTACAGAAAAACGAAGAAAAACATGTTTGGGTCCGACAATCTTATTTGGATATTTATTACGTGAAAAAAGAATTAGTTGACAGTTGACAAATAGTACGTTTGCGTTTAGCAGACAGATAAATAAACACAAACTAGTATACGCGAAAGTTGAGTAAAACAAGGACTTCTGGTCGAATATTTATTATGTTCGATAAATTGATAGGTGTGGCAAATATAGATATCTTATTTATTTGCATACGAAAAATTAAAAGGAAAAAACATTGAACTACAGAATCGTGAAAAGCAATAAGCGCTTTCAAAGAAAATCCAGCAACCCAACAGATTTTAATGAAGACATTTAAAATGTTTGTTTCTGAAAAAAGTTCAGGAAATGTGGCATCAGAACTTCTTACTTTCGTTTTAAATCCTGCAGGTGTCGCGACGTTCGATAAACATGGTGATTTCTATCAAGAAAGTAAAAAATTGATCATGAGATGGTTTAGTTTATGTTAAAATAGATATTTGGAAGCAAATGTGGACAAAAACTAGATTGAGCTCTATTTATGATTTCGCTTCATTCATGACTTTTATTTACAATCGACAGATTTTGTATTGTAACCACCCCAAAAGATTATGATGTGCGGAATAAAAGTTATTCGAGTCATGTGTCTGCATAACGACAGATCATTAAATACGTGAAAATGTGACGGAAGAACTGAAACAAAAAGATGATTCAAATTTAATATGTCTCTATCTTTAAGTGGAATTGAAAAGTCAAAGTTACTGGGCCATCGCCGCCAAAGAAGTAACAGCGATCCGCAAGCTACTGCACTATTGCTTGCTCAAATTCGCCGGGATGAAGGTAATTTACCTTTGAATGTTTGTATTTTTACATAAAATTGCTGATGTATATCTTACCTTGATAAATGCACAGCCTTTTGAATTGTTTTTTGTCCATCTTCGTATGGTATGCGTAATTAAATACCTGCAAAATAGTGTTCCATCCAGTAAAAATATATTTAAGAAACGTAAGACAATTTTTTTTTAGTTCATTTTATAATTGATTCTGAAAATTCAAAATAGCTGAATTATATGCTGTGCATAGTCAGAAAGCAAGTTTTTCATTTTATTGATATGATTTTTGTGAGCTTCTCTTTTCCTTGTTTCTTTGTTGAAGGAAGAATCCCATTTAAGTATTACAATTTTGAGTGATTCTCCTTTATAGATTGCTATGGTAATTCATCTGTTATTTACATATGGCCCCATTAACTTCAAAACTGCATTTTCAGAAAAATATTGATCAGGTCGAGTGTCATCTTTTCTAAGGGAAGGAACAGCATATAAAAGATAACCTGTTATTCACATAAACTGAAAGCTAGAATTCAATTAATTGTCTGGCTTTTTATGTGTATTTGAGTGAACCTGCTTGCTTCTGGTAACTGGTCATCAATAAATGTTGACCATGTTTGATAATTCTCAACAGGTGGTTTCTTAACATCAGACATACAATTAAATTTTGGAACTGTTTTTTAATGTGTCCAGATTTCAATTATTTTATTTGAAGTCTATGACACCGGGAGAACTGTCGTTTTATCCATTTTCGTCTATAAAACGAAAAATAAAGCATAAAATGTTTTTGATTGTTCTAACTAAATTCTTTAAAATCGTTTTATTTTAATTATGTATAATATAGTTAATAGTCTAAAAATATAACATTTTAATCAACACTTAAATTCGTATTAATTAAATGCTGAAATTCATATAGTACCAGTAAGGAACAACCTCTTCACAAATTCTGTTTGGTATTTTTGTATTAACCGCATGCCAACGATTAATTGGTGGTATGAACTGAAGTGAAGTATCCAATGACCTTTAATTGTTTTGCAAACCTTTTCTTGGAACCACGGTTCAGTGTTCAGTGCGTAGTTGCAATAGATACTCGTGTTCTATTTTCTCTGATTTTGCGTCGAAGTAAATTTTTACGTAATGCTTGATCGTTATGAATTTGGCAAAATGGTGAAATAAAAAACATCGAGGAACATCTCGTCACCACCTCGAGTCCTACCTCGTGGAGTTTATGTGGAGATAAAAACAAGCCTCAAATGATAATGAAATGTTTGATGCCATCCTAAGGGCAATTGCTAAACATTTTCTGCCCGAAATAAAACTTGGTTGATATTCGCCAATGGCATGCGGTTAATACTAAAGTACCTTCTAATTTTTTGCAAAAATCTCAGAATGCTTTGAAAGTCCATGATCTTAAAAATTAAATTAAAAACAATCCATAGCAATTGGCAGAAATATTTAGACGCCCATCGCCATTGAATAATATTTTACCACTGCTATCCTCAATGGCAACATTTTAAACACTAATAGTAAAATTAAGTTTAACAATTGTATAAAAGTGTTTTGCCAATACTGTTCTTTCCAAAGTAGTTGGCACAGCTTGTCCAATACTGGACCTTGTGCCATAAAATCCAAATCAAGCAACCAACTTTCTAAAGCAGTATTCAAGGCCAAGAAATGTACTGTGTTTTTGTACTACCAGTTGATGTTTTGCTATTTTTTCAGTAGCCCCATTTCAAAAATAATAGTTACATAAAATCCAACAATTAAAATTTTAGTTAAAATGAAATGTTATTTAATATATGTGTTAAACTAACAAAGGAGATTGAAAATCACTTTTCTGTGTGCAAATAATCCTTAATCTGTCAACCCACATGCCTTATTTTGTAGCATTTAACTAGAGTTGGAAGCAGAATATTCTCTGAACATTTAAATTTGGAGAATATTTGAGAATTTTCTACTTAAAACTTCATTTTTAGGAAATTGTAATTTATTGATTGCAGAAATGAACCATTTTTATGCATCATTCGTAGTATAAAAAGCACCGTTTGATAGAAATTATTTATAATTGCATGCATTTTTATACATTACTGATAATGCTGCTGCCATGGTGAAAGTTAGAGATGATAAGCAACTCATATCCCCATATTTCTGTATATAGTTGTGCAGCACTCATTAAACTTATTGGTTGGGAATATATTAAAAACAAACTACTCAAATGAGCTTTGAGTGAGCTCAAATAACTGCGTATGTTGTTGAGAAAAAGAACACTCTAACATTTGCAATATTAATCATAAAATGAATATTCATTACATTGAAACCCTCAGGGGCACATCTTTAGGTGTGTATGGGCATCACAACCCCGAGGTACCAAAGTTATCTTTAATCCCCTTCATTGTCACCCTTCCCTACCTTTCTGCTTTTTCTTCCTCCCTGATTGTGTTGTCTGTTTTGTGTTTGGCACAACTTGGCCAAATATGGTCCTTGCGTCAAAACCTGAAAACAACCAACCATCTTCACATTGAAATATTTTTGAATAAAATGTCAAAGAAAATAAAACATACAAAATCAAATTACAGAAGAATTTCAATGGAAATGACTGATATATGCAATAAAAATATTAATTAGTTGTTTACAATAATGTCTATCTTTGTTTAATTTATGATTTTAATCACTCATGACTTTTCAACAATCTTTGCAAAGCATACAATATTTCTTCCATAGATAATGTTTTTTCACTCACTACATATTTTAAGTTTCATTATAAATACTAAAAAATTGTTCAGGACTTAATATTTCCAAATCTTTAACTCTTGGTAAATGGCACAGTATAATAAACTTTCATTAAATATTTTTTGTTGGTATATCTAGAGGTGTAAATTTCTCAGTAATGATCTTTTAGAGAGAACATTCAAGAATTTTCTTCTAAAAGCATAAAAAATTTGAAATGCCATGCAATATATTTTTCAATCATTAAATGAATACATAAATGAAAAATTAAAGTTTAAAAATGCAGTACTTCTGAGGCTAACTTTAGGAAAAGAAGTAAACATTTAAACTATTTTTGTGTTTTGCTCTTCCAATAGTTTTGCTTGAAATGTGAATTATTTACTTTAACAATATGTGTAGTTATTGTCGAGTTCACTCAGATTTCGATTTTACTATATCCTTAACCAATAAGTTTAATCTGTACAACTATATTCAGAAATATGGGGAATGTATTTCATATCTCTAGACTTCATGGCAGCAGCATTATGAGTAATATATGTAAAATGCATTCTGGTTTGCAATAAAGGCTAATTATAGATTTCTACAGAACAGTGCTTATATATATTCTGAATGATACATAAAATAAAACTTCGGGTTCATTTCTGCTATCAATAAATTGCAATTTCCTAAAAAATGAGGTTTTCAATAGAAAATTCTTGCATATTCTCCAAATTTTAATTTTTGGAGAATATTCTCTAACTCTAATTTGGGGTGTCTCAAATCATAAAAATGTTTTACATATTCAAAATGGAGATCTTATAACTAGAGATGAAATGGGCCTAATAGTATATTAGGTAACTCCAATATTCAGAAAGGAAGTAGATTGGTGTAAAACCTTGATAAAAATAATTATGGATTAAAAAGAGTTATGAAGGGTCTGGAAAAGGTGTGCCTAATTTTTTTGTGAAATGGTATTCCTAGTTTCAAACCAAAGGAAGTCCATCCTCTAAATCCGGTAACTCCATGAATATAACATTAAAAGAACCTTTTTCATTTCCCATCAGCTTCAGCTTTTCATCTAAAGTAAAATAGTAAAGCTGCCTGTTTTCATTTGTCATTCTTGATCTAAAAGTTGAGACACTGAGACTTCGTTATTTTGTCTCAGGGTCTCAACTTTAGCAATTGTAGCATGGAATAGTGTTCACACAACACGTGTCTCATACTTCCTTGCATTGGTGTCTTTTCTCAGAACCTGTCCACCATCAAATGTCATAAAACTAATTTTTTATTATCTGAAATTCTCTTAAAGTCACAAAAATTTTATGGACTCCCTGTAGCCCCAGTTGGTAGAGTTGTGGATTGGCAACCAGAGGGTTGCGAGTTTGTAAGTCAATCCAACCAAAGACCATTGTGTACCTGGAGGCTGGTGCACATTAAATCAGTTGTGGCCTCAATTTGGAGAGCTCAGGTGTTGACCGGATTCAAAATTATGAGGTGTTCTTGGTCTTTCCTTTGGGATTGATTCCAGGTCTTTGCCAATAGCCCATTATGTTACTCCAGTGCAACAAAATCAAGTATGATCAGAAGAAAATATTGAGGCTGTGTTTTAAATATATTGGTTCATTTTTCCTACATGGCAAAAATTTACGCATTTTAAATATGTTTTAATTACAACACTGACACGGATCCTTTGAAAGTACTACAAAAATTATTTTTATCTGCAGAATTTTTCCTTCTATCCAAAGTTGCAATTCAATTAATGAATTTACTCACAACAGGAATAAATTTGCCAATTTTTTGCTGGCAGTGGTCCCAATTTGAGCATTTCAGTTCATAATTTGTGACATTGAACTTTTATCCAAAACATAAGAAAAGTGGTTATAGGATTAATTTAGTAATTAGATCAAATTTCTGTGTTTGAATATTTATCAGCTTTTTAAGATAAGAAGACTATTTTAGCTTGCAGTATCATGCTTTAAGGTCGGTAAATCGCTAACTTTAATTTTTGCTTTATCACTTGCTTTACTGAGATTTGCCTAGTTTTACAATCTGAAAATATTGAATGAAAACTGCAGTGCGTTTTTCAAAATGTTAAATTAGTGTTGTGTGTATATAAAAATTGAAGTTTAATCTCGCTGTTACAATCATAATTAACTAAATTATTCACTAGCTTGTGCATTGAATGATTTTTGGTGTCAAAAGTGAGTATTTGGAAATATTTTCTTCATTCGATTTCATTTTGATATCGTTAGTCCTTCAACTCGTGTATTTTTGCTTTGAAGATATATTTTTAAAAACTGGTATAGAAACTGCTCATTTTCTTCTCTAGGATTTTTCTTTAATTAATCAATTTCTGCTGTAACAAGTAAATTATAATTAAATTTTAAATAAAAGTAATCACACACAACTATAAATTTTTTAGGGTGGAGGATTGTGATGTGTGATGCTTCTTATGCTAATGTAGTAAGTGTTGGCAGGTGCATATTATTTTTTATTTAAATACATCTATATAAGTGCTCTCCAATGCATGACCAGTAGACTACATACATCCCTGGGAACAATTGTGTACACTTTTCAAGGGGATGAGGACTTTCGAGTTTCATACACTAAAAATAAAACTCTGCAAAACACTACTTGCAAGCATAAACATAGCTTCCCACATATAGCTTCAAGTAATTAGCTATCTCAGTACCTGTTCCTAGTAGAAAATAAGTCTTGAAATATTAGAAATATGTATGTAAATATCTCCCAAAAGTTTCAATTTCCATGTTATTAAGTCTTCACTCTGTATGGGCCTCACTCATTCAACATATATACTTACTAGATTAGCTGACAGATGTATTTCAGATGTGGTTAAAAATGAATCATGTATCATAATATAAAATTTTAGTTAATTTTTATGTTCTCCAAGACTAGTTTACAAAATTTTTTATCTAATTAACTTTTCAGTTAAAGCAATGACCATCAACCTTGCTTATCCACTTGCATTGTTATTAATAACACATGTATATCATAGTTGTGTTTGTACTTTTTCTAGCTGCAGGAAAAAAGACAACTGGAAGTATGAGAACAGGTTCTCTTGGCTCTAATTCGAGAACATCAATTACTCCTATGGAGGGTAAGCAAAGTCGTCTCTCAGCTTTAGGAAGATTATTTAAACCTTGGAAATGGAAAAGGAAGAAAAAGAGTGACAAATTTGAACAAACTTCAAGAGGTAAATTTAGAAATCTAAGTTTTCTTGGTCTTTTGAAAATGTTCTGCTTTGCATGAAATTATGAACAAATCACATCATCACTTTAAAAATTTGATAATATATCTTCACCTCTTTGAGTGCATTTTATTTCATTTCACTCGTGAATCAAACTGCTAGAAACTAGCCTAGAATGACCTGATCTAGATTATTGACATTACAGAGCTCTTTTTAAGGTGTACACTTGAAGATTTTTTAATTTTGACTTTAAAAATCCAATTTTTTTACAATAGGTCACTGGTTTGAACCTAAACTCATTTCAGTTTGAAAAATTCAAATTAATCTAATCATTAATTATCTAATTTAGATATAAGTAACTAATTAGCATGATTTTTGAACAGTGATATCTCAGATTTTAATGTGTTCAGAAAGACCTGTTGAAAATTATTCCTAATATTATTCTTCATGTTTTGACCCTCAATCAAGTTGCTAGGGAGTAAAGGTTTTTTATGCAATTTTTTTTCACCCAGGAAGTCTAAAAAAATCAAGATTTTTTCAGGAATTTTGACCTTTAAAAATCAACTAAAAATTAATTTCTTAACCAGTAACTTTGAGGGCCAACATCCACTGTAGTATATAGATTATAATGGTACAAAAATAATTGTACTAGATCAATTCATTGTTGAGTTATCACTGTTTGAACATAGCATCATATTGCAAAAATACTGTTCTTCAGGAATCGAGTTTAAAGTTTTGGACATGCCGACAGTACCTAAAGAAAACCCTTGTAACTAGGAAACTTTTTCACATATTTACAAAAACTTGGCATTGTTTGAAAGCTAAGGAGTTGGGAAATATTTTGAATTAATAAAAAAAGTATCATATTCTGTTCAATTCTCGTGATTTCTTGTGTATACTTACACCTTAAGGTTCACATATATTCGAAAATAAGGAAAGATGAAAATAAATCTTAAAATGTGAAGGGAAAACAAAAAAGGTTTTTTGGCATTTATAACTGATATACACTGACACTGAAAATTTAATGAAATATTTAATTCATTTATAAAAATGTTTCATTGTAATGATTATCCACATTTTACATTAATATATCATATTTTAAAATGTGTTTGAATGAAATTCTTGAACATTAAATTTCTAAAAACCTACAAGACATCAAAATAACATCTTTATTGCTTATATAATAATTCAGCATCTGTTATTCCCTTCGTAACCTCTTGCGAATATACAGCAGCATATGGGAAGAACATACTTTCCCGTTGGCTTGGAGACGTGCGATAGTGACACCTTTCCCCAAACCAGGAAAGGATCCTAAACACCCATCAACTATCGGACTATAGCACTTACGAGCTGTATACTCTTTGAAAGGAGGATAAACTCACATCTTGTTTATACCTTAGAGATGACTCAAGCTCTGTCACCTTTTTAGAGCGGTTTCAGGGCTGGCCGCTCAATAATTGATAATATCCTAATGCTCTAAACCCACGTTGGCCTTGCGTTTCTGCACTGGAACCATCTGGTATCGATTTTCTTTGATATGGAGAAGGCGTATGATCGCACTTTTGGCGACATGGTATCTTACAAGATTTATCTTGGGTTTTGAGGATATTTGCCTATTTTCATCAAAAACTTTCTTGCCATACAACAGTTTCAGGTCCGTATTGGTTCTGTTTTTTCAGATACTTTTATTCAGGAAGAGGGCGTGCCTCTGGGGAGCAGACTGAGTGTAACTTTTTCTATTAAAATATTAATAACATCCTCACTCAACTACCTCCTGTTCATGGAAATCTGTATGTGGATGACCTGAACATCTTTTGTCAAGAGAAAGACATGCGGTTTGTCGAGAGACAACTACAGACTGCTGCTTCTTGATTGATGTTGTGGAGTGACGAAAATAGTTTCAGCTTTTCTGCACAGAAAACATCAGAATCTGCATCCTGACCCAGAGATCTTCCCGGGTGGTACAAGGATTGCAGTGGTGAGGAGAGTAAGGTTTCTAGGTATAATTTTCGACGAGAAACTTACCTTTCTACCTTACTACGAGCATTTGCGACTATCTTGTGGAAAAAAGCTGAACCTTTTAAAAGTTCTCTCAAATACATTTTGGGGAGTGGAACGGTCCTCAATGTTGAACATTTATCGAGTTACTATTCATTCCAGATTGAACTATGCCCTTGCAGACTACAACTCCTCCCATCCATCTGTGTTAAAGAATCTAGACACAGTGCACCACACTGCACTGAGGATCTGTTCCAGTGCTTTTCGCACTTCACCAGTCAAAAGCCTGTACGTGGTATGCCACAAGCCCCATTGGCTTACACACCTGTCATCCACTTACATGATTTATTCTTGAACAACTCTTCTGATAAACTTTTTATCAATCACCCATCAGTCATCCCACATTTTAGTTTGTGCATTCGGAATGTCCTCGCTCATACATCTTTGAATGCTATTACTGCTTCTGATCGTGATTTTTACCCTTTTTCACCTTGGAACTATCCAAATTTTTCACATTTGCACCCGTTCCTTGGTTATGAAAAATCAAACACCAGTGCTATCATTTTCTGTCAGTTTTTTGCTGCTCATTGCCATGACTACAGAAATTACACAGATAGCTCGAAAACCACACAACATGTCAGCCCAGCCTTTGTGTGGATCAGCCACTGTGAGTTATTCATTACCCTGGTGTTTTCTTTTTTTACGGCCGAGTTCTATGTGATGTACATGAAGCACTACAACATATTTCTCAACTCAGGAGCGGCAAATTCATCATCAATTCAGATTTCAAAAGTGTTCTAGAGTTCATCAGACTCCCCACATCCTCTAGCTCTTGCCGTTTTTAACATCAATCGGCAACTCGCTCTATGTGATTTTGATATCTGCTTTTGTTGGATTCCTTGCCACGTTGGAATTCTAGGCAATGAACGGGCTGATGACGCAGCAAAGAATGCTGCGACACTTTTTAGTCCTCACGTTCCATACAATGATCTGACAAGCTGTCTGAGACATTGTGTGGAACGAATGGCGCAATGATTGGAGCACACATCTCAACAAGCGCTATGGAATTCACTCATCACTTTCATTATGGCCATCATTACCCATTCGACATTCCGATGTGATTTTAACTCGTCTTCGTATTGACCACATTATTTTTACTCACAGGCATCTTTTATTAGAAGAGAATGCCCCTGTGTGTAGCACGTGTGTGTGGTCCTTTTACCATTCATATTTTAATCAATTGTCCAATTTTTAACCATCATCATCAAAATTTATTTAACAATTCAATTTTAAACTTGCAAGATTTGGTAGGAGAAAATCTTCACTTAAATCTATTTAAATTTTTATACCTCATTGGATTTTTAAACTTTATATAAATCTTTTTGTCTTATACCTTTTGTACCAGACTACTTTTCATCAGTTGTCAATATTACTATCGATATAAAACTCAATTTTATCCTTTTTAAATTAATATTTTAATCTTTGTTGTTTTCATTGTACTTTAATCTTAATTGCTTTCATTGTATTTTAATCTCAGTTGATATTTCATATCTACTTTTACTCATTGGTTTAACTATAAATATTTTAACTTTTATTGGGTAGCATTCTATCTTGTGTTTGGCTTATCCTTTTCTTGATCTTGTGCCATAAAACCCAAACCAACCTATATGATAGTTACGTAATAAGTAATTAAGGCTACTTTGGGAAAGAGTTTTTAATTCCTTTTAAATTGTATTAAGTACCTCTCGGGACTAATATATTCTTAAAATAAACTCATGAAAAGAGCTCATAATTTTTGTGAATTTTGAAAATAATGGAGATCCTTATTAGGATCAACAATTGTATTGACCAATTTACTAATCCACCTATTCTAATTTTCTCAAGCTTTGGAAAATTCTTGGAATTTTGTATGCAGTTTAGAAAAAGAAGCTATATTTTTCTTAATTTGATCAATTCTTTTATTTAGAAATATTTATAATTTAATGATTTTATAATTGTTATAATTTAATGTAATGATTTGAGGATTTTGTTTGATTCTTATCCAAAACTGTTTTTGAAAGTAACTTCTGTTTTTAGATGATATGTGAACCAAAAATTATAAGTTAATTTTTATTATCAGTTTTAGAAAGAAAAATTTCAATGCGAGCTACGAAAGAAGAATTGATAAAAAGAGGTGTTCTACTTCCAGATTATGATGTGATAAAAGAAGAAGCTGATTCTCCTCCTAAAAAATGTAACAGCTTTTAAATTTTTCTTAGCTTTTATATATAGCCCAAATCTTAATTTTCTATATTCAAACAACTTTTAACTTAAATGACTGAAATAAATTTAAACTTGATTCATAGGCATTAAATTTCAAAATGGATTTTTATTAATCTGTATCTTCACTTCATGATGTCACTCATGTATAAGGAATATAAATTAAAATATTAAAATAATAGCATTAAATCCTATTTTATTGCATTTCTATCATTCCACGTGAATTTGACCACAGGACAGAAGTTTAAGGACCTTGTTCATGTACTTTGTTTAAAACCCTACCACTATCCAGACTTACAAGACCAAATTATGGATGATGACTATGACTTGAGAACTGCCAAAATAGTACTTCAAGAGAAGTTCACCCCTGTTAGGATAAGACTGTTGACATGATGAGGACTTGTGCAAGAATTAAGGCTGCAGTTTAATATACCATAACAATGAGACGTATAGGAGGGAGTAATGCTGCATGCTGAACTGTGCAGATGGTAAATAACTGCGAAAAAGCAGAAAGTTCCAGGTTCAAAAATGCCCTTTAACTTTGATTGCAAATGATATTTTTCTGTAACTATTTTTTCATTTAAATTTAAACACTTTATTTTGTATTTTTGCTAATGGCATCAGAACTTTGTATAAGCTTATATAACCAATCCTAAAACATCAAAAAAATTTACCATTGTATATAATGTTGATTATTCCACTTCTATTATTCTTTGCTGTGTTTCTCTTTTCTCCAAATAAACCTTTTAAACTTTGTTCTTACAAGTTTTCAATTCTATGCGACAATATCGATTGTTCACTTGTTTTAAAGTATCTAAAAATTCCAGATTTTTCCTCTTTAACTGGATATATTTTACCTTAGATATTGCTTCTGAAAATACCATATTTTAAAAATAAATTTTACATCCAATTTATGTCTTGAAACAAAGCATAATGACCACTTTTCAGAACTTGGTAATGCGTGTCTTTATGATACCCTAAACTAAGGTTCTCATGTTATTTTGCTTGAGAAATTTCATTTAAAAAAGTAATTATTTTCATTTAAAAATTTTGCAACTGCTTACATTTCTACTACGTTTTCTTTGTTATCATTGATACTGACTATAATCAGTTAAAGTAAAGTTTATACACTATTTATTCTTCTTTTTTAATACTGTTTTTGTTGGTTGCATGGAGATATCCATCAATAAAATAGTTATCTGAACCAAGAAGCATCTAATTAAATTTATATTGATGAATTTCCTGTCGAATGATTAATGTATGAAAAATGCTATTAGTTTATGTTTAAACTTTCAAATACTATAATGAGCTCAAATGGTTATCAAATATGTTATTTACTATCATTCTTATTTAAAGAGCCATAATTAATTTGATATAATTTGTATGCTCATAAATGTAAATAATAGTTGACAATGAGCATTTGTTTTTCAATTTTATTTTGCTATATTTATCTGAGTGAACATTTTTAGGCATGCAGAAGATAGAATATAGCCTGCAGCCTAATGGGTCTGTTGCTACAGATACTTCTCCAAGGGAAATAAACAGCATTTCCTTCCAAGATCATCTATCAAGAACTCTTTGTACATCATCATTCCAAACAAATCTTTATAATTCTCAAAACACCATGGTAGCTTGTACTCCAAACAATTTCTGTAAGTATTTCATGTTTTATAAATAAGGTTTGGTTGAAATGAATTTGCTTTTTCATGAATCCTATTTTTAATAAAACTTGGTAGAGTAGAACTTATCCTTCAACGTTTCATCCAGTTGAACCATTTTCAAGAATGAGGTATCTCATCTAAAAAGGTTATAGAATACATGATCATGCACCAGATATTCTTGGAAAAACCATTGTATGTTCAGTTTTTATTTTGTTTGTGTGCAGAAACGAGAATGTTAAGTGTTTGCTTATATTTTTATTGCTTTTAAAGTTAATATATTCTGCTATAAATGTGTTGATAAGATGATTAATTTCAGCTGTGCATAAAAATGCATGTTGTCATGTTTAAAGTGATTGATATAAACACTTAGACTATATAACTCTGAAAGAGGAAGTGTATATCTTGTTTTGTTTATAGTTGAATTGCAGTACAATAAATTGAAAGTAGTTTGTTTTTAGGTTTATATCCTTTAGTTTTGGTTTCTTGGCTAACTAGTTTGGCAATCTACGGATTTTGTTTGACCAAAGAAATCTATTACTATTGATAAAAAAATTCACTATACCAAAATGGTTTCATAAAAATTATCTAAAAATTTCTATAAGAATGTTTTGAATTTGATTTCCAGGTTTATTTCCTAACATAATTTAAAGGCCAAACTGGCCAACCCAGGTCTGGTCTGCATGTAAAGCCACAAGAAAAATAAAGTAAATTGAAACAACCATTGTACCAAAATACATATCAAGATAGATCTTGATATAAAACCCCTAAATATGTTAATACAAATAAATCATGAGTAAATACAAAAACACTTAAGTTATGGACTTATTCATAATACTATCTTGGTACTAGCCGAAAGAAGAATATTTATTAAATAGGAATAATATACTTATATTAAGGAACAGTAGCTATTTAATACCTAATGTTTAACAAGTTACTATAAGAGTGCTGCTTTGGCAATGAAACAAGATATTTGTTCAGAAAGTAATTCTAAGGGCACTAGACCATAGTTTTTACTCCCTCTAAAACATTAACAAATTAAGGAAAGTTAGTGAACACTTGGATTGAATTAAAAGAGCGGCCTTTCAGACATGACAGAAAATCACCTCAATTGTTACCCTAATCACCTCAATAGTTGCTAAGATTTCTCCCAATATTGATCAGAACCATCACTAGAATGATTCATAGAACCTTTATTACGAATTTAAACAATATAGTTTGCATGAAGAAATATAATACTCCTGAATCAACTGATATATACAAACATAGTTTAATTCTCTCAATGATTGTTTTGTTTTTAGATTTAGTGTTTTAGATATGTGCTAAATGAATTACATTACCATAACTACAAATGTACAGAATGTATATTGGTATTTTACACTCTCTATGGGAGAATTTATTTCTAATGCCAGTTTTTATAATGCTTAAAATGATAAAAGTTATAATATAAAATACAGTAGTTATTTTCAATGTGATTAAAAGTTGCTAATAATTAATACTATTACTAAAATTCTTTTCTCAGTGAAAGTTTTGTACCAAAACTGATTCTAATCTGAAATAAATTGAAAGAAAAATAATTACATGAACTATGCATTTTCAATTCAGGATTTTATTTAAAAATGGCACTGATATTTGATTATTCTGGCACTTGAGCTCAAGTTAGGTTCAATTTTTGTTTTATGTTTACTTGTTTCTTTTCTGTTTCATATTTTAGTACTCACCAGTTACAGTGAATTGTTGATGAAAACTTTTGATAGTAAACATGATTATTTGTTTTCTTAACCGCCATCTCGTAATATTGTACACCTTCTCTTTCTAAGAACTTTTAAAGTTATGGATTTTCAAGTATTATATTTTTAAACTAGGCTTAGAAAATTGCATGCAGTAAACTCTTTTCACATCTTGATATTCTTAGTAAGAGATTTTTGATAAATTATACCAATTCTGTGTACTTATAAATAATTGATTGTTTTCAATGTGTGATACTATAAATTAGTATTTGTATTAGTTTAAACTGATATCAAGTTATACTGCTTGTCTATTCCTTCATTGATAAAAATTTAATAGCCTCCTGTATTTTTGATTAAAAAACCCTAGAAATTAAAGATTAGTAAAACGTAATGCAATTTTTGTAAAAACCCTGCTTTATTCATACGATTTATTTATTGGTCTGACTAAACATTAAAATAATGTAATGACTAAATTTAATATCAAATATTGTTTCATTTAAAATTAATTATTTAACTTTTTGAAAAACAGTTTTAAAACTATTTTTAATAGTGTGATTATGTTCGAACTGGAAAATTGTTGCAGACTCCTTTGGTAAGTACGTAAATCTCCCAGCATCTATGCTATTCTGTTCTTTAAAGTATTTCATTTTCCCCACATATCCTTCGATGAATTAGTTCAATGCGTTATCATGATTATGGAAACTAATGCAGAAATGGATGTTACATTACATATCTGTAAATTATCTATCACCTTTATTTGTACCATCATATTTATAAAATAACCTAACATATATTTACAAATGCAGAACTACTGTTACAAATTTTTTTTAAATTAACATTTTTAAGACTAGCACCCACAGTTCTTTATGTGGCTGAATAGTTATCCATTCAATAGTTACTTTACTTTTTTACAGTTGCAGTTTCTCAATTTTGAGGCTCTCTTAGGGTATGTCGAATAGTATGTCAGTCAATGTAATTGATTATGTGGTTGAAGAATTAATTTATGTATATTTGGGTTTTTTTGTTTAAGGGTGTTATTAAATATGTATGTATCTTAAAAATTGTCTTAAGTCAATTTTTTTTATTTTGTAGCATCTACTGTGATTCATAACAACTGTGTGCTTAAAACTCCAGAACAGGAATTTTCCCCAAACAGTAATAATCATCAAATGTATTCGTGTTTACCTGATCCTCCAATTTCAATTAATGAAATCGGACCGATACCTCCACCACCCATGTTTTCTAGTTCTCCTAGCTTGACTGCCAGGTTTCAACCATGTATTGGTAATTTATTTCTTTTACATCTTAGGATCTCAAACTGTTTTTATCTCTATCTTACTGAATTTTTATCTTCTGTTCTCGAACAAACTGAACCACTTGACTAGTCTTATTTCTGCACCCACCCACAATGTCTACTAGTTTTTAATTCTATTTCATATTGTCTCTTCTGTATGTATTTCATGCCTCATTTAGCATTTCAATTTGAAAGATCTTGATCTCATCATAAAGTTATCGGCAATAGCTTTATGATGAGATATCTCTTAAGCAAAATTGGTCAGATATTGGTGGAGGAGATACCTCATCAAAACCACTTGGAGGATTAATGACCTTTTTTGTAAATTTTCAGTTTTTGATTTAAAACCAAGAACTATTTAAAATATATTTTATAACTATAATTCATTCAAATTTTATTAAATTGTTCTGTTTCGTTCAAAATTATTAGTTCCCTATGCATCTTGGGTTCACCACCTTATATTGAAAAGTTTTGTTTTCTAAGCTGTTAATCCAAAATATACCATAATGAGTTTGAAGAAAGCGTTTTTCTATCATAAAATGCCTACTTGTCCTGTATCTGTCTTATTTAAAGAATGATGGAATGAATGTTTTAAAAATTATTCTGAATATTGCTTTAAAAGTGTTTCTCCCTCATTGTTGATTGGCAAATTCCAAATTACTTTTCAGTAACCATTGGTTTTCAGATTTTAACACCATAACATCTGATACCCTAAAACATTCGTTGATGTGGTTTTGACATCAGTAAATACATTTTCTAAAGTAGTTATTATTTTTAAATAGCATCAATCTTCATTTTAGTTACCCCTGTAAGCTTATTTTACAATATTTTCAAGGAATATAATAATTTAAATAAGATATGTTTATAATAGAATACATAAAATTGAAATAAAGCTCTGAAATTTAGATAACAAAAAACATTTGTTGTTTTTCTCAACAATACAGTATTTAGACAGATTTTTGACATTAATTTATCTTATTTATATTATACAGGGTGAGTCTAGACTAATACAACAAACTTCAGGGGTGATAGAACACAATGAAACAAACACTTTTCGCCATAGAATGTATAGTCACAAGTGCAGCGGTTGGCCGCCAGAGAGTGCAGTCAAACGCTTGTATAAAAGCGGAGGTTTTCGCACCCATTGTCAGTCTCAACTGGAAATGGCTGAATATTCGATTGCGGTGAAAGCAGACATGCATTTTGTTTACGGTCTGGCCGACGGTAATAGCAGGCATGCACAACGCCCCTTTACCAAGATCCGCTTTCCTAACAGGCGCATTCCCCATCACAAGATTTTTTCGCGTTTGCACCAACAACTCTCGGAAAGGGAAGTTTCCACACTGACATACCTTCTTTGCAACCAATACAGTATTAAACTAGGGCCACCATGGTTCAGTTGGTATGCCAACTGCGAGTTGTAGGCGGCACAGGTTTGATTCCACCCTGGGTGTATTTATTCCTTCTGTGTCAGTGAAACTTTCCTTGTGTGTGTATGTCCATTACTTGATATTGTAAGGTACAGCATGGCTAAATATGACCCTTGTGTCTAAACCCAACTTCCAGTATTAAGCTTTTTTTATTCCCATTTTCCCCTTTGAAGGAGATGCTAATGTATTTTAAGTCAAATAAATGAATAAAGTAGCATTATTAAATGAATTGCCGTTGGAAATTTTTGCTTGGTTTGCTACTCTGGTCTTTTTGCTGAGTGAAAGCCACTAGCCCCTTTATACTGGGAAATCTGCTTGGTGTCAAAAAGACACCAGTGAACGTTCTAGGTAAATTTAGCTGAGAATTTCTTAAAAGTGAGTTATACAAAGAAATTTTCTGCCATGTTCTTATCAGGTAAAATGATTAAAATCACAAGAAATTGTCAAAAAGACAATAAATATGAAAGGAAAAAGCAACAAACATGCTTCAGGCTGGAAATGATACCAACTGACATTCTAGTAGAAAAAAATTGGTACAAAGATTTTCATTGTGCAAAATTGATATTAAAATATTATGCACATTGAAAAAGTTCCCAAATATACAGATACAGCTAACCCTTGAATGATACTTTGAATTGTTCCTGTTGATTAAAAACTTGTTTTAGACTAAAGGTTCATGAAAGTTGGGAATTTTATTTCCTTTTATTCGCAAGATGCATGAAAGGTTAAGCTATTAAAGACTCCAGATAAAATATAAATTGGCCAATTTATTCTAAGGGTAAATGCATAGATATGCATCTACTTGTGTACATAATTTATTTATCATGTTTTGTGATTCAAGTGTTGCCTGTTTCATTGTGCTCTTCAAGAATCTATCTGGCTATACTATATATGAACTTATTTGTCTTTTCAATTTAAAATAATTAAATAATTTTGTTCATCCTATTTTTTAAAATTCTGGTTGTAACATATTTGCAGCTCTGCTTGACCAAGCAATCAGGGAAAGACAAGAAGCGAGTCATGCTCCTGGACCTGCTGTGTTGCCAAATGCACAACCAGATAACAATATAGAAACTGAATTGATTGAGGAGATTCCTGCTAAGGAGCCTCATTTATCAGCTATGCCCAAAAAAAGTGCTCTCAAGAAAAAGGGAAGTCTGTGTAGCTCTTCTGCTACAAAAATAACTTGTTTTAGCACTGTTTCCTTTGTAACTTCTAGTCCACTCACGATGCCATTGACAAATTTAAATAGACCTGTTACAACGTAAGTATTTTGTTAACTTAAATTTGTTTTAGTGAAATGGATAAAATCCAAAATTATGCTTTTATGAAACATTTCTTAATTTCTACTTTAATGCGAGTTAATTATATCCCAGCATTTAAAAGTTGGCGATTTCTTTTTTAATAACTAAAATTGAGTGTTCATTCAATGTTTTATAATTCATAAGTGTATCATTTTATATTCATAAGTAAGTAAGCATTTTGAAATAAGCGATTTATCAATATTTTCTTTAGACAATTATGCGTACTTAAATTCAAAGCATATTACTAATTTAATAGTTGTATCAACTTGTTATTTGTGAATAAAATTTTACTTTTTGCATTAAACATTCAGTTATCTCAACCCTTGAAATTGATCATTTGCAATAGAACTTATGTTTATCATGATTCTTTGAAAAAGTGGTCTCTAGATACGGGTAAAATATAAAATTATAATATTTTGTTAGTTTTTCATAATAAAATTAATGCTAACAATGTTTTGGAATTTTTACATGATGTAATATATTTTTTAATTATTTATATGCATGTTTTAGAAATAATTTTTATTATACTGTACTCAATTCATATGTTAGATAATGTGACAGAAAGATTCAGGGTCAGGAATGAGTTAAATGTAATGTGAATGAGAATGTCTTTTAAAGGAAACCTTTCCACCTAGCACTTAGAAAAGTAACATATTAAAGGTCATGATATAGGTGGTTTCTTATGTAGGTTTTAATGTACTATTAGAATTTAATCATGAAAGTAATCAGTTTCAAACCAGTATTTTCTACTGTCCTTTAAGTGTTTTTACTGAGCAAAATTGTAATTACTTATGCTCATTGAGTCTTAAATTTAATTTTAAAATATAAAAATATGCCTAAAGTATATTCCGCTAAAGCTTTGATAATATACTGTATGTCTGATAAATTCCCTCTATTGCTGTACTTAAAGACAAAAAGCATCAAAGTATAGCTAATAAAAGGCATGAATTCAAAAACCGCTTATGGTCATTGTATAGAATGATTCACCCATCAACAAACACTTGAGTTTATACGAACAAATTTTATTATTTTGGTGTTGCCTGCACCCCTTTTTCTAAGTATGTTATACCAGGCCATGTGTATATGTGCCTAATTGATATTTTAATCAGAAATAAATTTTAAAGATTGGATTATTTTGTCTTGTTCAAAATCAAATTAACGAGAATGTTTGCAACTGCATTGAATAACAGCAGACTTGTTAATTTCATGGTTTTTAGCAATGGTATATTCCAATATGTGTTAAAACATGTTCATGTCTGATATTGACACTATCTAGTCTTTTGTCTTAAATTCATAAAATACATATTCTCAGAAAAATCTTCAACCATAATCTTTTACTTCAAATATTTCAATGTTTCTTGAAATCTATATTACGATCACTTAGAAATTATGTCTGACTATGCAAGATTTGTTCGACTGAAAGCCATTTCTCCTGCAGGTTTGAGGTCATTTGCCACCCACCCTATTCTTGTGAGAGATGGATTGCTCTGTTTTTAAGCTATTTATGACTTATCTAATTAGTTTCCAGATATTTCATTATCCCAATGTACTGTTGAAAATTAGTCTTGATCTGATTTTCAAATTTCAATTGTGACATTCAAGATCAGTTTTAGGAAAGTGATATCTAGACACCTAGAAATGTCAAAGGTATAGGAAAATAAACTTTATGTGATTCGTGTCTAAAATACATAAGTATTACATGAATTTACATTGAAAAAACTTCAAAGGTTCTTACTATAAATGGAGAATTTTTTGAAATTTGATACTATGTTTTGATAATTTAAAATAATATTTATTAAATGATAAACAACAGAGCAAATTGAGATCATTCAAAATTATTACTCCCTACTTAAAATAGGCCTGCACGCCACCGTTATAAGCTAAGAAATTTAAAATATCTGAAATATGATGACAGAAAATGTTTTTACTTTTTAAGTGATTTGATGTGAACTAAGTTTTTTGTGTTTCTTATTTTCTCTGGAACAATTTGAAGTAGTTTCTTTCCTTTAAAACCGGAAGTAGACATATTTGTAATAAAATCTCTTAACTGAATATAAGTATTCTACATTTGCAGGTTAAAAGTTGCTAAGGTGCCTTTAGCTGGTAGTCCTCCATTTATTAGTCCAGAGAATAAGGAAAATAGGCCTTTACCTTTTATGCATGTTGGGAATGTTCTTGGTGTGCTTAATTCTTCAAATAGTCAATTAGAAAACTTATTATTCTGGAGAGATTACTACGGGGATGACGAAAATTGTAAGTTGCTTTCAGTAGTAATAATTTTGTACTTCAATATTTATCATTCTGTTCAAAGTGTATCATTAACTTGAGAGTCAGTGAGTTCTAACTGGATCTTATAATCTTTCATTGGATGTTTCGTATAATTTTTTAAGGCTCCTTAATTCTAAATGATGGTAAGGGGTCAGCATTTATTCTCATTAAAGTGAATCAAAATCAGGAATCTTTATCCTTTATTTTAAAAAAATTTATGAAATTAAAACACTCATTCTGATCTTTAAAGAATGCCCATGGTAGTATCCTGTTTAAGGAGATGAAAACCATTATGCATTTGCCATTGTTACTTTTTTTCACCTTTAATACTGCGATTAGTGAAATTATTATTACGGAGCATCCGACTTGAAATGATAAAAACTGGTTGCCCAAGATCTCCAAGTTGGCGATCTACCGCCACTTTTTTCGAATGAGGTTGCTGAGTTATGTCTTGTAACAATCCAATTTTAAATCAAGTAGATTTGTTGGAGATTGATCATGTTCAGGTCACCACTTGTTGGGGATAAATAGATGAGGCAAGATACTATGAAACCTCTTGATCCAAGATTTTATTCAGGATAATTTACTAGACATTTCTATTTACAACATATTAAATATGCAGGCATCACAATATATAGAAGAAACAACTAGCAATGAGAAAAATATCTTTCAAACAGCATTATTTTAAAAATTAATTCAGAACACAAGCATGATTTCTAATCTTCAGTTTGGAGTTGAGTTTCATACCATCTGCACTGTCTAGTAACTACCTTATGATTTACATGTCTCGTGTCCAACAAATTTAAACTGATAGGAAAATCGAGTTAATTAAAATCATAAAAATTTGTTTTAAATTTTTTAAAAATCCGATTTAAATTATGTAAATCCTATTTGGGGTTCTTTTTCAAATAGTGATGTTTTCACTCTGAATACAATACTTTTTATCTATTTGTTTGTCACACTGTCTGTTAAGGGTGTGATTAACTATTATGTTCAAATGCTAGTTTTATAAATGTTATTACCAAAATTCTGCATAGTTATTGCTAAAAATATGTGCATCATTACTGAAAATCAATAATCTCATTGATACAGACAACCGAAGGTTGGCATCTATTTAGTCTGGCCATTAGATTTTACTTGTAAAATGTCTTAGTATGCAATGGCTGCATAAATTGCTTTCATTTCGAACAGCAATCACCACAACAACAATTGCATTCATTTCAGAAGTATGTGCTTAGAAACAGTTCTTAATTTTTTCTGTGGCATTTTAAATGAATTTGATATGTAGTGATAAAGATTTCTTAGACTTGTTTTTATAACCTCATCTTAACATGGCCAAAATTCAAAACTATCCATACCTGAATATGTGATTAAGCTGTGTGAATTTTATCTGTCCGAAATTAACCTTTCATTGATATTGTTTTGCATAATCGTACATATTTCAAATATTTTTTATAGAATACAGTATAGTATTCATCTCCAATTTAAAACCTATTACCATGCCCTGTCAGTGCCTCTCTCTAATAAAAGTTTAAAAATTGGTAATGCCAATTTCCTTCGGTAGTTGACCTATCATTTTACTATTATAATATTTGTTTTTTTATGGTGCTTTAACTTTATTTGGTTACAAATATGCTTACTAAACTTCCTTCAAAAGCTCTAATAATCTGCATCAGTTAGAAAGCCCCTTTCAGTGAATTTTTAAAACATGTATCTCATAACTGATCTATAATTTGGTACCTAGTTTTTATCGTTACTGAAAAATTTCATTACAAAAATTAAAGACTTTCAAGGATTTGATACTAAAACGATACTATCCTTAGAAATATATTTTGTAATTTTCAAACTTTAGCGTAAATGGGTGTTTTTCAAAACAAATTTCTCAAACAGGGGAACTTCATTTCAAGAGAAGGTTATTTTAGGGATTTTAGGCAGTAAAATTTAATGCAGATATTTCAGAATGAGAAAAAAATTAAAATCTTGAAAAATTCTGATGATTTGAATTCTGCAACTGCCCATCTAATTTCTACAATGTATAGAAATGAAACAGCAATGTGCTTGAATTATATTCGGTTTTTTTTAATCTTATGAGGAAATTCTGATCCCTTTTCAAAAGTTGAGCTTAGAATAATTTGATACACACTTGCTGCTTTATTTTTATGAATTTTAATATAATTTAAATTATTTCAGAAAATTTAAATAGAATGAAGATTGAATTGAGAAGACACAATTTTTAAAAAATTAGTTATAGTTTCTTAAGAGCAGCATTAAAACATTCAAACAACTAAGAATCTAAACATAATGATATAGCTTGGTTTTTTTTTCAATAGTAACTGTAAAATAGATTAATTCTATCATCACAGTAGACTATGCAAATGCAGGTTGCAAAATGAGGGATATATTTAAGTTGGTTAAAAAAGCAAGCATTCTTGCTTTTCCATTGAGTTACCTAAAAATAAATGCTATTTTAGTAAATAGCGATACATTTAATTTTATTAACTTCCCAGCACAAGCTAGGGAGAAAACTGAGTCAAAAGAAACATAATTTTAAAATTTCATTTTAGTTAAAAAGTTTTTAAAGCAAATTTTCTTAATTTTTAAACTAAATATATTTCCTTGGAAAATAGTAAGATGATCAGAAATATATGCTTGATGAAAAACATCAAAAGTGAGGACTGGACTAGGATTTGATTTGAAAATGAATACCTTTTTTAGTACCACACTTTAGATGTTAATATTTATTTTTATCATAGGTAAACTAGTTGCAAAAGTTGCTCGTAAAGACTATTTATCTATGAAATTATCCCAGCGTCCAGAAAAGCAAGATTTAGTAAATAAAAATATTATACATTTGCAAAGTGAGCAAGAACGACAAGAGGTGTGGGAGGCAGTTGGAAATCAACTCATCAGGTACAATCCTACTGTGTATATTACTCTATTTTTCGAGCAAATATTGAGTTGCATTTTTTCTGTTTACATTGTATGATCTTGTTTCTCTGATGTGCTTAGTTATGATTTAATACTTGTGTGTGCATTACCTTACATTTTATGTACATACTTGTGTTACATAACTTTATATTTTGAGTTTTCATCAGATTTTGTAAAACAGCATTTTCTTATTTAAATTTGTGCAGTATTGATTTCTGATTCATCCCAATTCTACAGATAAAAAATTATTGTAATAATTTAACTCTTGCAGTACCATAACTTTGGTTTAAAGATTACAATTATCAGTAACTTTTTCAATCTTTAATAAGCATTGTTTTGTTTATTATCTACTAGCAGTACCCACACAGCTGTCCCTTGACATCATTCTTGATGTCCTCACTGATACTGAAAACATTAAAAAGAAAAACAGTAATTTTGAGAAAGTCCCACCCGACATGACACGGGCATGACGCCTCATTCCTTCCACCTCACTTATCATTGCTTAGAGAGCTTCATGATGCACTATGTTCAATATTCTTCCATTTGGGGCTAGGATGTAAAGATTCTTGGCTTTTACAACTCTTGAATAACCCACATACAGTTGACCATGTGAGAAACACTGTTTAATGAGATCGAGTCCTATAACTTTCAGTGATTGTCCTTGTGCCTTGTTGATGCTCATGGCGAAACTTAAACCAACACACATATGCTGTCTTGTTTCTCTTTCTGGGGTGGATTCAGCTTCTCTTTGATCTCTTTCTCTGTTCTCTCACTGTTTTGTTCGAAGACATTAATTTTTCTGGGAGGCTGGCATCTTTAAATATAATGCTAAACCAAAATAATGTAGTTATTTGCCTGAAATAAAAATGAGATTAAAATTGCAGAAATTATACAAATTCAAAAGTAAGCTATGAAAAACCACTACTGAAATAAAAATGTGATTGAATCTTTAAATATAATGCTATACTTTTAAAAAGTCTTGTTATGTCACTTCATTGATTCCTACAAACAACCTAAATGAATCACAATATCAGTGAAATCAAAACCAAATTAAACAGTAATAAACTCTTACTTCATTTCATGTAATTTATTAACACAAACATTATACTATTTGCGAAAAATACAGAAACAAAAACAGAAAGCAATACAAAAAAATTAACGAAGTTTAATGTAATTAGGGGAGGTTGAATGTGCCAATTTAAAAATGAAAGTGGGCTGTAATTACCTTAATTTTGAATCTAGGAATGAGGTGTACATTGATTGAACAATAATAAACACTTCATTTCATGTAATTTATTAACACAAACATACTTTTAATTTTGACTTTTTGGATAAAGTTGGTCCACTTGAGAATTTTCAATTAATTTTAATTATTTTTGTTTCTTCAGGAAAGTTGGTCCACTTAATGATAAAAGTTTTAAATTTGGAGTACCAAACCTCTGTTATTCCATTGTTTTGATTTTAAATTGTTTTTGAAAGCTTTAATTAAATATATAAATGCCAATTTCTTCAGACATGTATCAAAATTCTATGAAACCACTAGTGTAAGATTTTTCTCTTTTTGAACATTATTTTTAATAGTTTGTACTCATGATTGATGATTTCAAAAGTTTATACAACTATTTTTCCTTATACATATATTTCAGGAGACTTAGTTTGAGGCCAACAGCTGAAGAATTAGAGCAGCGAAACATCCTAAAAAGTAATTAATGGATTTAGTTTTATATCATAATATCATAGTAGTAAAACTTAACTTGAGAAAAATATATTTCTTTTTGCTTTTGTTGAAATGTGTTTTCCATTTCAACCACATTTTATTTTCATTATAATTTCAACTATATCCTAAAAAATAATTTTCTATGCATATTGTAGACCAGACTCCTGAGGAGATGAAAAATGAAAAAGAACAAAAAAAGATAATGCTGATCAGAAAGGTATTTGATAAGTTTTTGGTAATCATTGACTATTTACTAAAGTTTATCTTGTTGCAATGTGTGCACGCACATTACTAGTGTTATTAATATATGTACAATCTATGGAGTATAGATTTTTGCAGTACATTTTAATTACTAATTTAGATTGGATTATTTGAATTATTTTCCTCTGATATTTTAAAAAAGAATTTATGAAACAGCATTTCTATGTAGAAAACTAAGATAAAACTAAAGTGAAGACAATAAAAATTCCTAGTCAGTTATGGCAATTAGACCAGCAGAATTATTAGAAATACTTTCCAAAGTTAGAAAAAGTTTTCAAATCAAGAACTTTTCCATCATGCATACAGACTCTTCCAAACTGTCTAGTTTATCAACATATATTTATGGAATCTCAGTTATACCCTTTATAAATCAAAGCTCATCAAAATTAATGTCTTTTACCCGGAAATAAAAACACTTTGAATGAAAGTTTGTTTGCTCTATTGAAAGTCTTATATCACTAAATATAATTCTGGCTTAATATCTTTCACATTTTTTCAGTGAAGTTACTTGTTTAAAATACTCATTTTACTTGCATGTTTTTTATTTTTAATTAAATTTTCGTTTGTGCTTTTATTGGGTTTTAGCTAAGCTTTAGGCCAACTATAGAAGAATTAAAAGAACGAAAAATCATACGTTTTAGTGATTATGTTGAAGTAACACAAGCCCAAGATTATGATCGCCGTGCTGATAAACCGTGGACTCGTTTGACTCCTCGTGATAAGGTACAATTTTTTTTTCATTATTTGTATATGCTTTATTTTGTTCAAATTGCTAATTTACTGAATATACTTTCCTTAGGCTGCTATTCGAAAAGAGCTGAATGAATTTAAAAGTATCGAGATGGAAGTTCATGCTGAAAGCAAACATTTTACACGGTATGAGCATATATCATGGTTTCAAACATGTAATATAGTATTTACAAATTGTTTCATTCTTCATTTGCTGATGGTTTCCTTTGTATAAATAATTTAAAACTGCATTTGTTTTAGTGATTATGATTTTGAATTTCCACTGTTAAAAAAATATATAGTTAGAGCCATTGGCAGGGATCAAACTCACAAATCTACTATGTGGCTTTCTTGAAAATGAAAAAATGCATAAAATCATACTATAAGAAATACTTGTAAAGAAAATGTTATATTGCTTGTTATATACATACAACATGACATGACAGTTTGTATATATAATTAATAAATAATTGGAATTTCTTTTAAGATACTGAGACAAAAATTGAGCAATGCGAACTACATTATACTAGGTAAAACAATAGAGTTTAACTCAGACAACTTTTGTAGTGGTCCTGCACATAAACTTCAAATTGGGTCGGTACTATTAGAATAATTTAAATTGTTGGAATTTCTAATTACCTATGTCTTCCTTGTTTGTCACATACTTCAAATTAGCAACGCCTTCAATTTAAATAAGAAAAAGCAAATGCATGATTAATTACATTAATTTATACTGCAAGTGCATAAACTCCAATTTAACCATAGATATATTGTATATCCGACAATCATAAAAATAAATTCTATACACAAGCTCGAGGGTAGTGAATTCATGTGAAAATATTCATGAATAATTTAAGTATTATATACAAATACTATTAAAACAGCTGTTTCTTCCCTATGGATAGTGTTCAATATTTAAATTATTAAAGTAAAATATCAATTAACCAATACTCTAGACAACCTAATTCTTATGAACTTTTTAATAGAAAGTTACAGAAAAAGTTTCTTATAAATCAGTTGTTAAAGATTATTGTTACAATTTGTTGAAAAGAATAATAGATAAGGTTTAAGTTTCTTATAGATACTTATGTATCATGCAGCCTTTAAAAAGCTATTTTTTATGTGTAAATAATGGAAATATATGTGTTCTTTTAAAGCACATGGAAAAGCCAAAATTACCTGGTGTACCAGTTTCAGATACTGTAAATCACTAAGTGTATCATTGAATAAGAAACATACTCCAAAATCTTTCCTTAAAAGCTAACACAATGATTAACAGGGAAGGGCATCAAACAAAAGGACAAACCTTTCTAAGGGCCAGTCGCTGACAACTTACAAATGATGATCGATGTCAGCAGTCATTTAAGAGAGATAAAATTCACAGTGCAGCATCTACTGAGCCACTCTAGAAAGGAGAAATATGACGGTACAAACTGTTGTACTGGCTATTGTCTAAAGGTTAAATTCAAAAAGCCATTGTTATGAATCATTTACCTGTTCAATTTATCATTAAAAAAGTTATTCCACTAATCTATCTAAAAAGTATATTTGAATGTTTGTCAGTGCTGTTAAGTGATTCTTCAAATATTTGCATTATGTATTGGAATAGTAATTTTGTAAGGCTTGAAATGTTTAGCAACTTTATCCAATGTTTTTATATTTCTGAAAAATTGCTTCTTACTAATTCTTCAGGTTTCATCGCCCGTGAAAGATTGCTATAATCAAATTGGAAATTTCTAAAGGAAAATCCTGCACAGCATAGGGTAAAAGACTGTTACAGATGAATATAAAAATCGTTACAAATTAAAATTTGATAATAAAAAACTTGTGATCATCACAAACTCACCCCTTCATAAAAATATTTGCTACTGCTGTATATATATGTATATTCACAGCGCAATTGTGATAGTTACAAAGTTTTGTGCCAATCTCAGTTATTTAAAGTAATGCTATTCGGAAATGCACACTGCCAGAGAAATACCAATACTCCTTTGCACCTGCACATCCGAATTCGCATTAATTGATTACTTTTTTACACAAAACAGTGCTTCTTTACAACACGGGAGAGAAATAGGTGAAATTATATTTTTATGTTTTAACAGCCTAAATTATCAATGTATTTCTATATATATATATATTTTTTTGCTTATATCAATAGATAAAAGAAAGTTTTGAATAAATTTCATTTACAGTTATATATGTATTCCAGTATTTTGAATTGTCTTACTTTTATATCTGCTCGATTATATTTTCTTTGTTATGAATAAAGGTTCAATTCCTGACTCATACTTTTTAGTATTTGTGTGTACTATGAATACTTATAATGTGCAAAAGATAATAGATTTGAGCATTGTGTCATTTTATTTATTTCATCTAGTCTAGATGATTTAATTTATGTATATATGTTTAAACTTTATACTTTAGCTGCCAAATTTGTTTTGTGGTATAAATTTTGATTAAACGTTTAAAAAGTGTTTGCAAACTAGTTTTTAAATTTATGATTGTTGGAAATTCAACTTTATTGAACTGCAGAAAGATATATGCAGTCCGGATTATAGGCACAAATATTCAGTTAAACATTTCGAGTATTTGTTTAAAGCATGATAATGTGTACATTTAAAATAGTTCTGATGCAAAACCAACTTTAATTCATTTGACTAATTAAGTACAGTGTTTGTTATAAAATTAAAATGTTAAGTTTATTTTTAAGTTTTGTTTGCCTATTTCTTAACACAAAATACCACTATTGACATTGCTTATTCTAAGGGTGAAATATTTTTCAGACCTAACAGTAATATGAATTCTGAAGTTCAAATTTAAGAGTATAACAATAACTATTAAGAATATAACAGCATAATTTATAGAAACTGAATTACATTAGTTTTTGATTATCAATTAAAAATGAACTGCTCAATTATTTGTTAAAAATTT
This sequence comes from Meta bourneti, assembly GCA_933210815.1. Classification (NCBI taxonomy): domain Eukaryota; kingdom Metazoa; phylum Arthropoda; class Arachnida; order Araneae; family Tetragnathidae; genus Meta; species Meta bourneti. The sequence continues at coordinate 46,614,201 of OW119933.1, forward strand.
CATTCTTCGATCATGTTAAACGTTTTGAAGAGGTAAGTTTATAGACTTAAAATTTATATATTTCTAATCAGAATATTTCTTTTCAATGGTGAAGTGAGATTTTTGCATAGCATGTAATGCTATAGACATAAATATATAAGTATAGATCTGATTGAAAATTCCTTTTTCAAAATTTTGAGAATGCATAAATTATCAGTATATGTCAAGCATTCTGTAATATGTTATCCCATTTTCAACACACAAGCATGCAAGACAATATTTTTGAAAATGTAGTACTACAAAGATTTTACATTTACAAACTTAAAGTTAAGTTTTAAAATAAAAACATTTTTTAAGAAAAATAGCTTGTGTAGTTTTTTAAAATTATCTTATTTTTGTTGCACAGAAGGAAATTACTGAATAATTATATCTACTTTACTATTTTAAATGTATGCCAATGCATATAATCCGGACTTATAAATTGTCTTTTTGGAAATTGTTGAAAATTTATGGTTTTTACAAATTATGTACCATTTAAGATGCACATTTTTTTAACAAAATAAGTAGTTCTGCAGCATATGAAAAGAATGTGATGTTTATAATGTTCTTGAAAAGAGTATTTGAAACTTATTTAACAAAAACATTCAAAATTCAAATGTATGTCATGAGTTATTGTTTTTCTGTGATATGCCATTTTTTAGCCTTTTTCTCACTTCTCTTAAAGGTTGATTTTTACAAACCCATTTTGTTTATATTTTGCTTGCTATTTCGTCTAGTCACTTAAAAAATGTTGTTTTACTTGGTACATAACTAAAATTTTATTCAACATGGTATATCAGACTTCTAATATATTAATTTCTACTCAAAATGCAATAAATGCAGAATTTAAATATTACATTTGTTTTCAATATGTAACACTCCTACCAGATACATTTTGAGAATACCTCTTTTATGTAATATCTCATTCATTAGGATTCTAACATGTTTCCATTGATAAAAACGCATTCCGAATTATTTTAAATCGTCTCAGGGAAACACTCAGGAAAGTAAAAATTATTAACACTCACCAGCAAAAGTTATGTTATATTTTCATGTTAACAGTTTGGTAGAAATTAGGATTTTATTAAATTGATTTGAGATTAAACCTTCATTTATGATTTAACCTTGAACAGAAATTTCTAACCTCTTGACATCTTAATATTTATTGAGGTGATTAATAATGAGAATTCACTTTACATGTGAAAATTGAGCATTACTACTAGTGATAGGTTCATGTGTGGAAGACATAAAAATTTGCATAAAGCAAGATAGCTCATATGCATTTAAAGAAAAGTAGATTATCCAGATGCATAACTTGTGTTTGGAAGCTATATGGATTGTTTCTAATTTCGCCAGTGTAATGCATAATTGACATATTTCTTCCTTTAAACAGTAAGATTTAGTATAAAGTAATCATCCCTTTTGCTTTTTTGACAATTAAATACTCAAGACTCATTTAATTGTATAAAAATATTTGCTGACTAATATGAAGTAATATAATTGTTATTCTGCCTCAATATGTACTGCGAATGAGAGTTTTTATAAATTTGTTTATGGAAGGGCTTTCTAGATACCAGAAAAATGAGTATTCCAGGCAGGATGTATACAAAAGATTTTGTTTTGAGGTTTAATTGTTTTTTATTGGTATGTCCTATGGGTACTGTTGGTTATTTTCACGTATTTTTAATTATTTCGTAGTTTAATATATGGTAATTACACTTAACAATACTATAGAGTTTTTGATTAAAGTTTTTAGACAGTAAAAATGAATGCATTTGTTCTAAATTTTACTTTCTATTTAAGATTTGACATTCCCTTTTAATAAAGTGCCTGTTAGAAATCGCTCCATTTTCTCAAAATAACAGGTATAATTTTGAAAAATTTAGGGTTTTTTTGCTCTCATTGCTTAGAAAATTGGTTTAAGGAATTTTTTTAATAGGTTTACTTGTAGGATGTGTGAGGAAAAATAATAAAGCAGAGCTTATATTTATGTCTGTTGTGTTCTGAAGAATACGTTTGGTCATGTGACATGCAGGACCACCTATTTGCAATTTTAGCATTCTGGTTCTGAAATCGTGCCTCTAGATTCTTATTTAACAACTGTTCCTAAGAGCTAACTAGCAAATTTTCTTATATTCTCAAGATTTATAACAATTTTTATGAAGTTCAAGAATGTAGACCACTCACATAGTATAAATTACATTATTGAATGTCTACATGTACTTGCAATCCTCTTAGATTTTTCAGTTTTAAACACAATGTAAATTTAAAGCATTGAATATTTCATTACGTTGTACTTTCCTTGAATTTGTTGGTACTGCTTGATTTTAAGAATGATACATAATTTTGCACTAATGTACAATTCCAGTTTAATGATTATATGTGACATTATTTATTTATCATTTGGAGGAAGCATGAGATTACAAAAAGGAACACCTAGAAATGATAAAGTTCATTATTAGGCAAAGTTACTCATATATACTATAAATGTTTTCCCCAGTAAAATGCTAAAAAAATTACACAGCTTTTTTATATATAGAATAGTATATAGTTTGTTTCTTAAAGAATTCAGTCCAACATGCTTTTTTACCAGAAAAATAACTTGCAGACTTGCACAGATTAGGTTCTCTACACATTTGAAAATTATGACCTTATTTTTGTTTTTATAACTTGCACTTCAGTGTATTTATCTTTTTCCGTTATGCTTTTGTATTACGAAAATGGAGAAATGTTACATATTTAAAAAATGTAATATTTAATTTTTTATTTGAAAGATTATAGTTTTCACAGAATGAATGTGGCATTTGACATTAGAGTATATCAGTTTGTGTACAACTTATTTCATAGGTGAAGTGAACAGATATTTAATTAATAGAAAATTTTCCTATCTTTTTTATGCGCTTTTCTACAAATGTATGTGAACTTTTGATATTGTGATTCATGATAATTTTGTAGTACTATTTTATTTTCACTGATCTTTTGATTATTTTAACGAATCTATGCAAACTATATTTTATGGTCTTATGTGTATGTGAATTCTTGTGCTATGGACAAAACACTGTAGAAATGCAGGATAATTGATCCTGTTGCAATATTTTCTTATTCACATGCAATAATCTGTGCTGTTATATGGTTAACATAGCAATTAGACTTTTATTTTAAATTGTGGTGAATTAATTTATTTTGTGTTTTATTGTCAACTTATTTTACACTATTTACATGATTAAGATCTGCAATTTCTCATCAGCGAATCGCATTGTACATATGAAGGTGCTACTGACCCCCCTCAAAAATACTGATTTGAAAAAAAAACTTATTCAAGGAGTTTATATAACTATCTGGTATGTAGATACTTAATTGTTTCATATCATAACACTATGCAATGTTTCTGATGTTCTCTTTGTATCTACCATTGTTGTTGAATGGGAGTATCACCATCATTTCGAATGAAGTGATACTTCCTTATTATTTTCTAGTCTTAGACATCAATTAAAGTGAAAATTTCAGTATTGATATAATATTTTTAGTTTCTATTTTGTAGAATCTGCAGCTAGTCGTAGTTCCAGTTTTATTGATTTTCCTGTTTTGTAAAAAAGTGGGACAACAAGTGCAATTATTTTGATTGAAAAAGTATTAATTTTTAAGTATTAGTTCTATTTTGCACACAGACTATATAATTTTTTAGTTTGATTATTTTTGAAATATTAGATGTGTTTTATTAAAATTGTCATTTTTAATTATATATTAATTTTCTGATCTTCCATCAGAAGTTTTCTTTGTGTTTATTTTAGTTCATTTTGTTTGTATCATTTCAGCAATCTGTTGAATATTTGAGAATAAAAAGAGTAAATAATGTATGCTATTCCACTTCCTATTTTCAAGCATTTGCTGTTATAGAATTTCATTACAAAGCTTGTACCTTCAGTTTTTAATCTTGAAACTAAAATATGAAATTCTGTACTTAGAAAAATTTTACAGCTTCTATTACATGCTTACCTGCCATCACTTTTATTCCCTGCCCATTCAGCTGATTGTATCAATTAATCGATTGTTGAGTTCCTTTTAATAAGTTACATTAATTGTTCTGTAATTTGATATTTAAGATACAAGTAGTATTTCTATGTAAAATGAGCAAAAATACATCTCAAATTTTCAAAGGAAAGTTAAACTATTTGCAATTGAATCAGGTAAGATATATTGCAAAGCGTTTACTATTTTAACACCAATAGTTGGAAATCAAGTATTGATAAATTAGATGGATATTTTTTTTGTGAAAATCTAAAAATAACTTATACTTTTTTATCTAAGCATAATTATTTCTATATTTATATTAATGTGCTTTGCCACACAATAATTTTCATGCAGACTATAAAAACAATTCATTAATTATTGTTGACCCTTATAAATAGTTTCCCTGTGTGTTTGTTTTTAAAAATAACATGTTTTCATAATAATCTATTATGATGCCTTGCTTATGAATATCCCACAGAAATTTTGTCTTTTCAATGAATGTGATACAACTGCCAAAAGTGGCATTGATCTAACTATTCAATAGAAAACCTGGTTCTGTTATGTAATTCTGACATTCTCAGCTTTGAATGGAAGCATTTTCTTTCAACTGACATTGTTTTTAAGGCTGACTGAGGAGAGATTAGAAACACTGCCCCTTTAAATATTGGCTTTCAGGTATGCCCTCAGCCAAAAATGCATGTTGTGGTATCATCACACTGCTAATACCCAGAAAGACTCAAATGATGTGTCTTATAGCAATTATACTTTTTATTTCCCATTGTCAAACAAGCTTGCATCTTTTTGTAGGTATAATTTTCAATAATCCCCATTCTTAACTACAAAATCATTTTTCTACCAGCAACACTTGACATTCCTCAATTTCTTACAGTATCGAATCTTGTGAAGTGACAATTAATATGCAATCTAGTAAGGCAAGGCATATTTTAAGTTACTGCTAATAGTAATATTCCTTTGAGGTTGAACTCTAGCTTAAAATTTAAGATATGTAAGTGAATGGGCTATATAATAGCTTAAAACTTGTTTTCATGGAAATTAGGTGCCTGCTGTATTACATAACTCCACATATTCCCTTAACAGTGAATTTTGAAACTAAAAGTTTGATTCTAGAAATTATTTATCCACAACTTAGTACACAGGTTGTTTGGTGCAATTCTGGTACCTTGATAAAACTACTAAATAAGGGTTTGCTCTGAGTTAGGAAACTTAACCCACCTTGTACATATAGATTGCTTTGTCAAAACTTATTTATTCATTCTCAGTATCTGTATTTCTGTTTCTTATCTCAATTTTAAAAAGGCTCATCCCTAATAATAATATAAAGGAGCCCATCCCCATCAAGTTTAGACCCCTAGGAGTTATCACCACTGCAAATGCCTAATCTTAAAATAGAAAAATTTTTAATCATTTGTTTAAGCATATATTTCTACATAAATTTGGCCATGTTTTTGGAATTAAAAATGTTTTTACCATAATTAAATTTAAAGATATTGGATATAAAATATTTTATTTCTAATTTATAACATTGTTTGAGTTTCAACATACTGGTAATCTTCTATGAATATCAAACTCTAGATCCTTATATGCACCAAAATGTTTATAAAACAAACAGTTTTAGCATTGTAGTATGACACTGGATGATTATGAATTATATTATCACAACTAAGCCTTTAAACGTTTCTATGCAATTGTATATCATGTGAAATTCTATTAAATTAGAATTATACTATACGAAATGTCTGTATACCAGTTTTCCATATTATTTTTTATATTCCTTGATTTATGATGTTTGAACAAGATTATATTATGAAACCTTGCTACAAAACAGTTAAAATTTATATATATCAGTATGAAAATAAGGAAGTTGTGACAATTTTTTAACACGTTGAGTTGAATATTTGTTTTTTATCAAAAAGTAAAGGATGAAATTCTCATTGTGTAAAATATGTTATTTTTTCTCATTTTTATAATTTTAAAAATTTTATAGCAAAAAATTTAGCAGGAAAACAACCATCAAAATATTTAATAAGTATCAATCATAATGAATAAATGCGGATTTAATATCAAAATACGGTTCACAAAATTTATATTTGTATACCTTTGAAAACAAGTTCAATTTGGTTTCTACAAATTATGTAAATGTTATATCAAAACTTATCATTTTGCTTTGAATCCAGTAGGATTTATGATTTATTTTAAACTATGTTTTATTGTAAAACTCGATCTTTTATATTAGAGATGAGGCATCTTGGGTTAGTTAATATCTGACAAATATTAAAGAATGTTTTCTTTTAAAAGTTGTGTATGCATAGAAATGTGTTCTTTCCTGGGTATTGTGTATGCATTTACAATTAGATAGTTTCTAAAGTTTTAGTTGCAGAACACATGTTACTATACTTTCTGAATTTGATTATGTTTATATTGAGTGGCATGGTATATTTTCGTTAAAGGTTTCATTTTTATTAAAACATTCATTAATATAGCATAAAATAAAATTAATTTGCAAAGCGAATTTTCAAGACATTACACAATTTTGAATGTTGAGAAGTCTAAGACTTAATACTTTAGGTTTATAACCAAGTAGAATTAAGATAGTAAAATTAGATAAACTACATTTTTCAAACGGTTAGGAAAGCAATCTGTACAGTTATATACTTCCCTATATAAAAATGTATATAACTGTACAGATTGCTTTCCTAACCGTTTGAAAAATGTAGTTTAACTAATTTTACGATCTTAATTCTACTTGGTTATAAACCTAAAGTATTAAGTCTTAGACTTCTCAATATTCAAAATTGTGTAATGTCTTGAAAATTCGCTTTGCAAATTCATTTTATTTTCAAACAATTAATTATAATTGAATATTTTATCAATTTATTTATCTATTTGCATACAAATGATGGGGAAATAAAGTTGATAAGGGAGACATGATTTGTTTACAGAAAATTGCACACATGTAGTTATGTAGTGTAAATAAAATGGTAATACTAAGAAGGCGCATCTCATTTCTAAACTACACACATTAGAATAAAATAGAAATATATCTCACCTAGATGATTGTCTCAAAATTTTATACTGTTATAGGAAAATTTTAGGTTTTTTCTGCTAGTGGAAAATAACATTGTATTTTTGTTATAGTGAATGTTTTACTACCTTTTTACTCATCATTTGCATTATAAACTTGCAAATTATCCTACTTGTACTCTAAGTTAATGAAATTATTGTTACCTATCTTACGATAATTTATGAGGTATGTTTATTTTTATGCCCAAAATTGTTTCACATTCCTTTAGGCTGAAGCATTTTTTGAAATAATGCGGATTAATGTATGATGGCGTATATGCAAGTTTAGATAGAAAGAAAGAATTGGATTCCTCTATATTTTTATGTGTTTGTAAATTTTATTGGTCTATTATAGATTGCTTTTTAGCATTAATACGATGAATGTGTGTCTGACTACCTTTTAAGTCTGAAATGATATCAGAATGTATTAAAGCAAGAGGTCACACAATCAAGAAGTGGATAAAGTTCCCACATATGACTAGGATAATAGAAGACTGTAAATAAAATTTTATTGTACTCCTCTTTTATACAATGCAAATGCTAGATTTGCTAAATCATGGTTTTCATTTTATTTCTTTTCTATTTTTAATTAAAAAATTCTTTTTTGAATTACTTGTAATTGTCTTATTTTATGAATTTGGGTCTAGAGCAGTAGTTCTGTACTTTTGTGGGACTGCAGCCTGGTAAATTCTTTTGTGACACAAGGACCTGGTCCCAAAAAGTTGCTGGTAAATACCTTTCCAGAAGTTCGTACATTAGACTAACATACGTATTAATAATTAAGTATGACATAATCAAAGATGTATATGATGTGCATGTAGACAAATATAAAATTACATTTACACCAAAATTAAACGAAGTCCCTTGTCTCTTAATCATACTAAAATTTTAATCTGTTGACTAATTACTTTTAAAAAATCATGTCACTTGAGTATCGAAACAAATACTGCAATGTGAAAAAACAGTATTCCATATTACTATATTTGAAAACGATACAGATTGCCTTGATCTTCAATTTCAGTGGAAAATTTTTCTTTATACTTTCTTGATTGATCAATGGGCGTTTGCCTCAAATGTTATTTAGGCGTTCTGGGTCTGATCTTTTCGATACATTCATGAATATTCTCAGAATATTTCCACTATAAAATATTTATTCCTATGTAATACTTAAAAAACTAAAATGACGAAATTCCAGGAGAACCTTAGCCCAGTATAGTTGATGCCAGGTACCGGGCATCGGCCCTGCGCTTGAGAAGCACTGGTTTGTTGTACAATCTAACTAGTTTTTTTATTTTATCAAGCTCAGTTGCTTTATTTGTATTACTTTTGTAAAATCAATGGATAAACAACATACATTAAAGAGTAAATATTGATACTGAAAATACAATTGTTATTTTTGGTCAAATATGAAGAAAAACATGCAAAATAAGTAATACCATCATAGTCAACTGATTTACCTTTTAGTATAAATGATTATCCAATAAGATCTGCCTTACTTTTATCTTTGGTTTTACACTAATAGAATGCACGAATATGAAATTTAAACAAGCAAGTGAGAATAAAGAACATTTAATAAACATCAAAGTTATAAAACAAATATTTCATAAAGAAATACCAGAAAGAATTAAACAAAATAACCAACATTTCAAGTGCTATTTTTCAGAAACTCATTCATACCTGCCAATTGGCATGAAATGTACTAGACTAAAAGCCTCAAACTTGTTACATGGGAGAATTAATTCAGTAAATTTTTGCAAGTATGAATTTAGAATCTGAAAAGTACAGCAATAACAAACAGCACGAGATAACACTTGACATCACAGTTTAATATCTAGACTAAAAATATACATAATATCTAGATTTTTAAATTGAGAGACCCTGAGGATATTTTCGCCTGATATTAAAAATGAGAATGTCGTTTTCTCTAGCTTGAGCAGTAAATGGGATTACATTTATCTGGTTTGATTTCCAGTGGGTGCACCATTTCTTAATGTTATTCCAGAGTTTTGCGTTGAATGATTTTTAATGTAAATCCGGCGCAAGTAAAAAATATGTCAATATAAATAATTGGTAGGTAGGTATTTAATTAACGTCGCACTGGAGCAACACAACGGGCTGTTGGCGACGGTCCGAGGTTGAATCCCGAAGGAAACACCTATTATACCTCTTCTAGTTTTTCCTTTTTCAATTTCTTCGTGAAGTTGGTAAATGGCTGCCTGGTGTCTGAATGGAAGGAAATCGAGGTGAGATTTTTCTATTGAGATTTTCGATAAGTCCAGGGACCTCGGAAGACGTTGACCCTCAAGTAACCCAGTATTTCACTCCACTCAAGTACCTCCTTCATCTTTATTGCCAGAGGAATACGGAAAATACACAATTTGATAAGAGTTGAAAAATCCTCTGCGTACGACTATTTAGACCTTTCAGAAAGGGGAGGGGACGTTGGGAGCTATCTGTTGGTCCCAACTCCTGAAATAATTAAGACTGAAAGAGGTAGGTAATTAACGTCGCACTGCAGCAACACAACGGGCTATTGGCAACGGTATGGGATCAATCCCGTAGGGAAAGATTCGAGGACAACGCCTGGCCAAATATAGCCCTTGCGCCATAAAAACCATCCAACCGAGGACAACGCCTCGTAATTTTGAACCACGGTCAGATGACGTGGTCAACACCTGAGCTGGCACCCTACTCTCCAAACTTGCACACCACGCCAACGTGAGGACATTTGAGGCCACGACAGATTTAACGTTCACCAGCCCCCTTTGTACACGATGGTCTTTGGCTGGAATCGAACTCGCAACCCTCCGGTTGCGAATCCGTTGCTCTTCCAACCGGGCTACCACAGCCCACCCGAATTAGAGGGGACACAACGAAGGTTCGACGAAAAGTAATTTGACTAATGAAGAAAAATGACATTTTGTTTTCAAGCAATATATTGAATGTTAAGATATAACTGCTTTAGATAAAATAAAATTAACGCTTTTTATGTTCGAAATTCAGGGCCAAAGGTCAAATGGAATGACCCTGAATTAAAAAGGTAATTCATAGGGTCATGTAACATATCACCAGAGAGATGCTTTTACACTGCTGGCCACCCAAATTGCAACACCAAGAAAGACGAGATATCACAACAAAATTTATTTTGTAGATAACATGTTGACCAAGTATCAAATGATTAAATTTATAGACTTCTGTGAAGTGTGGTTCCTGCCAAAATCAGTATCCAGATTAGCCGCCATTGTTGGAGATCACCGCTGCCACACGCCTCGGCATTGATTCAAAGAGACTTTGGATGTGTTCTTGGGGTACAGCAGACCAAGCAGCCTCCACACGTTGCCAAAGTTGATCTGGTGTGGCAGCTGGGGATGTATTCTCGGCCAATCGTTGAGCAACCATGGACCACATGTTTTCTATCGGCGAAAGATCCGGAGAGCGAGCTGGCCAGGGAAGCAATTCAATCTGGCGATTGACGAAGAACCCTTGGACAATGCGTGCCACGTGTGGTCGCGCATTATCCTGTTGAAATATGGCTGTGGGCAAGCCCTGAAGGTAAGGAAGGACAACTGGCTCCAACACCTCGGAGATGTAGCGCTGGCTGTTTAAAGTACCGGCAATGCGTACTAGAGGAGTGCGAGAGTGATATCCAATACCGCCCCATATCATAATACCCGGTGCAGGACCAGTGTGGCGGTGCATAACGCAGCTGTTCAGCATCCTCTCTCCACGGTGTCTCCAGACTCGAATCCGACCATCGTGGTGTTGCAGACAGAAGCGTGACTCGTCAGTAAAGACAATTTCATTCCATTCTGCTGTCCACATCCTTCTTTCATCGCACCATTGGCGGCGGAAACGTCTGTGGTTCTGCGTCAAGGGTAGACGAAGCAATGGACGTCTTGCGGACAGACCACTCTGCTGTAAACGGCGTCGAATGGTACGCGCAGACACTGGATGATGCAGTACAGACTGAATGTGCTGTGCTATGGTTCGTGATGTGGCTGAGCGATCCGTCACTGCCATACGCACAATATGCCTGTCATCACGTGAAGTGGTGCACTGAGGTGGATGCGATCGAACACGTCGGTCCGTCGTACCCTCCTGCATCCAACGATCACATATCCGCATTACAGTTGTTTGGTTTCGTCCAACACGACTACCGATTTCCCTGAAAGATAATCCACAATCTCGGTAGGCCACTATCCTTCCTCTGTCGAACTCGGATACTTGATCAAAAGATGATCGCTGTTTTCTACGAGGCATAATTGATCGTTTTTTTGAAAAAACCACAAGAAAAACACAATTGCCGTACTTGAAATCGTCGAAATCTCCAAGCCTTAAATAGCGCTTTGAAGTGGCGCCACAGGCGCGCGTGATGTGCGTCTGCGCTGAAATTCTAATCATTTGCATATCTCACCTCCGCTAATGCATGTTGTAAATTTCATATTATTTGCATGTTTCCTTCAGGGTGTTGCATTTACGGTGGCCAGCAGTGTATTTACAAGCCCTATATGAGACTTCCAGCGCTGACACGTAGAGAAGCCGCGTATTTTCTTTGCTCCCGATTTTAATCGAAATTCACCTCGAAAAATGCCCATCCTTTGAAAATTACACAAAAGATGCTCCTTGAAAAAATCTTGAAAATGATGCCAAAAGCGTGAAAATCCAACAACCGCAAGTCTGAATTTTAGCAATTCTTCAATTTTAATTTCATCTTTGGAATTCGAATTCTTCATTTTTATTTATCAGCCAGCCATCTTTTTGACCTTCTACTCCACGATGTTCGCTTCACCTGCATTGCCGTCAACTTTATCTGGACACTAGTCAAGCCTTCTTCAAAAATTCACAGGAATCCTCTGAATTTTCTCACAGCCTCCAAAACACCTTCACCTAATAAAGACCTTTCCATCAACACCTCCTGCGACTTCCTACTACATCTGTGAGTCATTTTATAAATTTTTAAAAATTAATAACTTTATTCTGACATTTTGATGACTTTTATGCTTCATCTTTAATATTTTATACTCTTATTCTACCTCAATTGTCTACTTTTTAATTATTTTTTATATTTATTTTCCTCCTACTAGTCTCTTTGTTATGTTTATCTTTTGATTTTATCCTAATTAATTTCCATCTACTAGTCTCACAACTTTTTCATTTTTCATCTACTAGTCCCATTATCTATATGTATCTTCCTTATCATGATTTCTATCTACTAGTTACACTGTATTCATTTATATTCCTTGTGTTTTTGACTTATTTAATGTTTGAATTCTAGTTATTTTATTAATTTTATTCTTTATTATTGTCACTTTAATATTGTCACTATTTTTAAATGTAAGACTCTCCAACTAAAAATAGTACCATGAGTACTTCTAATGACGAAGAAAAAAAGATTCTTTCGAGAATTCTTGATAATTTAAAAGAAAATTTTTCGAGAAATGATTTAAAAAACTTAGATATCCAAACTATCCAACAATCTGTTGAATCTGATTTATCTGTGCAAAACTAAATCAAAATCCCAAGTTAAATCCGCTCCTTTTCAGGAGAGTTTAAAAATACATCCTCAAACCATCATTAAAAGTAGTATCAATCTTGCAAAAGAAATGGAAGAGCTGAAGATTCAATTAGTGAATAGGAAGCGGGATATCGTAAGACTACATGAATCAATTAATAACCATGAATCTGACCTAACCACAGATTCGGAAACAGATGAAGAAGGCGAACCAGACAAAATTAAACTAAAAAATGACACCGATATACTAGATAAAGAAATCTCTCATCTTAAACTGGAAATAACTTCACTAGAGGAGAAACTTTCCAAGATCAAAAAGACCTCTGAAGAAAAGGATCTTGATATTCAATCTTTAAAAATTTTAAACAAAGATTTGGAAATAGATAACTCTTTTCTCAAAGGGAAATCTGAAGAAAAAGAAACTACTATCAAATTGATTACCGAAACCTTCAAAATTATCTCAGACCAAACCCACACTTTGATTAAAGACTTAAAAGAAACCCCTTCTATTTCCAACCCAATAATGTCTTCATACGCTGCTATCACTGCTAGACCCCCTACGGGTCAATTCATTACTCTTACTATAAAGAATCCTCTTCAAAACCACGTTGTCATACTCAGGCCAAAAAATGAAGGGAACCCAGCACCTAACAAACCAAAAATACAAACAGCATTAAAAAATTCTAATGTCAAAATTAGGAATATTAACGACGGAGGAGTAGCCATAGAAGTAGACTCTCTAGAACAAATGGCTGCTTTAGAAAAAGAACTCAATACAAAAAGAATCATTTCTAAAGACTTTAACCTGACAAAACCGACCAAACGAAAACCTAGAATTATACTACTAAATGTTGACAAAACAATTCCATCCGAAGAAATATTTTCATATTTAAAAAATAAAAATGATATAATTGACAAAGAAGATCTCCACATTGATTTTGAAATACCAGCTCTAAAAGGAAATCACTGGATAGCAACTATTAATCCCTCACTATACAACCCAATTATAAACTCTAAATATATTTATATTGGGTTTCAACGAATTAGAGTGGAGGAGTTCAAAAATATCAGACAGTGTACTGGATGTGGCCAATTTGGCCACTCCAAATCCAAGTGTAACAATAAAAAAAATGTCTCAATTGTGGTGCCGACCATGGCACCACAAATTGTAAAGCATCTAAACGATGTATCAATTGCATCGAATCAAACATCAAATTTAACACTAATCATAATGAGGGGCATGACTGCCGAGACAGAAAATGCCCCAACCTCAAAAGACAGCAAAACTTATTAACTGCAAAAACTGATTACGGAACGGGGTGACTGAAGAAAATTTTTTTTTTTTGAAATTTAACTTATACTTGGATTTTTGTTTTTTTCTTTAACGTTATATTCTTTCCTTTCATTAAACCAAAAACTGAATTGATATTCTCTTGTACATAAATGTATCTATATTATTATTATCTTATTTTTCTTTAATATTATACTCTCTTCTCTTATTAAACCTAAGATTGAATTGATGTTCTTTTGTATTTAAATGTAACCATATTATTATATTATTTTCATTTTATTCTAAACTTTGTAAATTACATATGAAACATTTTTATTCATATTGTCTTTCAACATGTAAATCTCATTACTATTATTACTCTTTTAACCACTTTTTATTGTTACTTATATATCTCATTGTAACTCTGGTTTATTATATTTAGGCCTTGTTGGCCTACTCTTTTAATGTATAAATCTAAATTTTGAAAAAATAAATGGTGGTGCCCGACGGTGTTCGGGTTCGTGCGTGCCCACTGGATGGGGCAGGGGTTCGCTTTCCCTGTTTGTCAGGGTGGGTCCCCTTGTTCCTCTCTGCGTGCTGGTGTTGCAGGTCTCCTCCTCCCCCTCCTCTCAATAATTGCTCTAAACCGTTTCGGTGAGTAGAGAGAGGAGGGTCTATAATAATAATATTATAAGCCCTATATGAGCCGATCGGACAATTATATCAAACAATACTAGTATAGGTACTGATTGCATGTATTTGGAATATTTTTTCACAGAACCCATGCATGTCCCAACTTGAAACTGTCAGAAAGCAAAGATAAGTTGTGCACCATTAAATACTTTTTCAGAAAACAATTAATGGACTTTTTGAAATTCGAGCTCAGAGGTCAAATTGGATCACCTTAAAACTAAAGAGGTCCCTCACAAGGCCAAATTATACATTTATCCACAAAATAAAAACGGATTTAGTCTGAACAATTAGATTAGGTAGGGGAATTTAGTGAGACGTCATGAATGTTGTCAATTTTCAAACAATCAAATCATAAATAATTGCCGAATTAAATCAAATTTAAAATAAATATACATAAATAAGCTATTGCAAGTAAGAAGCTAAATTTTTTCATAATTTTTAGCAACAAAGTCGTCAATTAAAAATATCAGTGGGGGCTGGGGTTGAAAATACTACTTCTCTGTGCGGTTTGACATGGAATGACCCAATAGTCTAGTTTAAAATATTTAATTCATAACAACTCTACTCTGATGGTTATACGAATATCATAACTTTTTGGACACGAATTAAAATTCAAACTTATTCTAGTTAATCATATATAAGTAGATAACATGATAAAAACTTATCTACATGGTTATATATATATATATATATAAATAAATAAATGATTTAAAAAAGCAGCAAATCGAAAATTTAGATTAAACGCGATTTAAATTTATGAAGCATTTAAAAAATTGAAAATTTTACACATCTAGTAAATGCTACATTGTACTAATAAAACTTCTAGCTTAACAGGTAGCAAATAATAATTTTTGTTCCATATTCAATTAAAAATTCTTTGCAAAAAGTAGTATGTAAGCATTTTATCTATATGTTGTATCCAATTCCCTCTGCAAAACGATCGGGCCGTCGTGGCTCAGTGGATGTGCCCACTGCGCTAGCAACCTTCGAGTTGTCGACTCAGGTTCTATTCCAACTACAAAAAATCAGGTTTTTAAGATTTTTTCTTCAGCCCTTTTTTATGTAAATATGTTGTAAAAGTTAGGTTTTCTTGAATGTGAGCTTGACTATTTCTATTTGACTTATTTTTTTAGATATGCTGGGTTGTTTGGATCTTATTCTTTTTACTATATCATGTATTGCATTTTCGTCGATTTCAATATTTTGTTGATCTGATGGGTTGGTAGATTGGATTTTGTTTACTTTTCTTTCGGGGCTTCTAATTACCCGTTGTGTTGCTCTCAGTGCGTTAATTCAAAATCTATCTACCTACCTTTCGGAGCATCTAAATTTTCTGGGTCAACTTTTAGGATCTTTAGTGGTTTGTGGGCTTGATTGGAGTAGTTGATTTGGCGATCGATTGTTAAAGCATCCGAATTCTTTCAGTTTCGATGAAACTTTCCATTTGGATTTTCATAGCTTCTTTTAAGATTGATTTGAATTCGTTGGTGGCTGTTTGGATAATCTTTTTTCGTTTCCGACTTGAATTGATTTGTCTTGGTTTTCTTTCATTACGTTTGCTATTGTATATATTTTTTGGTTTCAGGGTTTATGCACGTTGGAGTGGAAGTTTGGAGAGTGGGGTGGCAGCTCAGGTGTTGCCTCGTCATCTGAACAGGATTCAAAATTACGTGGTGTTGTCCTCTGTTCTTTCTCTTTGGGATTGATCCTGGACCAATAGCCGGTTGTGTTGCTCCAGTGTGACGTTAATTAAAATATCTACCTTCGGGGTTTATGATCTTTTGGATTCTATAAATGATTAAGGTTTTTCAATTCTAGGTAGGTATTTTTAATTAACGTCACCCAGCAACACAAAGGGGTATTGGCGATGGTCGGGGATAAATTCCAAAGGGAAAGATTCTTGGACAACACCACGTAATTTTGAACCAGTCAGATGACGAAACAGCACCCAGCTGACACCCACTCTCCAAACTTCCACACCATGCCAGCGTGAGGACATTTGAGGCCACGACAGATTAAAGTGCACCAGCCCGTTTGTATACGACGGATTCGAACTCGCAACCCCCGGTTGCTAATCCCGTTACTCTACCAACCTGGCTTCCGCGGTCCTAAAATTTTAAATATCTTTTGGGACAGGGTGGGAAGTTTGTTGTATGTTCTTATTGGCAAAAAGCACATTGATTGGACTCTTGCAGAGTGTCGCAATGATGTAACCTGCATTTTATGCATATTTTGGTGGTAATGAATTAACGTCGCACTAGAGCAATACAACGGGCTATTGACGACGGTCCGGGAACAATCCCGAAGGGAAAGATCAAGGACAACACCACGTAATTTTGAACCACGGTCAGATGGCACCCTTCTCCAAACATCCACAACACGCCAACGTGAGGACATTTGAGGCCCCGGCAGATTTAACGTGCACCATCCCCCTTTGTACACGACGATCTTTTGGTTGGATTCGAACTCGCAACCCCTCGAATTACACTTCCAACCGGGCTACCGCGGCCCCCAGTAAAATAGCAAGCAATTGAAGTAGAAGCGAGAAATGCTGCCTTCATGACATTATCCAAATGGCTCCCTATTCCAGAAACTACTTTGGGTGTATTTCTCTCCTGTATCGGTATTTTCAATTAACGTCACACTGGAGCAACACAACGGGCTATTGGTGACGGTCCGGGATCAATCCCAAAGGGAAAGATCCGAGGACAACACCTCGTAATTTTGAACCACGGTCAGATGACGAGGCAACACCTGAGCTGGCACCCCACTCTCCAAACTTCCACACCACGCCAACGTGAGGACATTTGAGGCCACGACAGATTTAACGTGCACCAGCCCCCTTTGTACACGACGGTGTTTGGCTGGATTCGAACTCGCAACCCTTCGGTTGCTAGTCCGTTACTCTTCCAACCGGGCCACCGCGGCCCTCTCCTGTATCAGTAAAGCTTTCCTCGAATATGTCCACTTGACGGTATTTTCAATTAACGTCACACTGGATCAACACAACGGGCTATTGGTGACGATCCGGGATCAATCCCAAAGGGAAAGATCCGAAGACAACACCACGTCATTTTGAACCACGGTCAGATGACGAGGCAACACCTGAGCTGGCACCCCACTCTCCAAACTTCCACCATTTATATTTTCACTATGAATACAATTTTATTGAAACATTACGAACTAATTTTGAGTGTCTTATCTCTTATTTGTACAGACAGCTAAATTTAATAATGTAGAACATTTTCTACATGAAAATGGTTTTCCAGGTGACTAGAGAAAAATTTGAGTTTTGAGTCAAATTCCTCAATTTTATGAATTATTAATTATAACGCTGACTCAAGTATTTTACTAGCAATACAAATAGCCCATTGTGTTGCTCCAGTGTGACGTTAATTAAAATACATACCTACCTAGCAATACCGCCACTTTACCTAAATGAATTGCAGTAATCTTTTTACACCAGTGCAAATTACCTTACTGTGGCACAGCTTGGCCAAATATGGCCCTTGTGCCATAAAACCTGAAAACAACCAACCGTACTGTTTTATTAGTCAATTTGTTTCATTATTGTGAATATTTTTTAAAATCTCAATCGTAGAAATGTAGGTAGTTAATTAACCTCGTGCTGGAGCATTACAAAGGGTTATTGACGACAGTCAGGGATCTATCCAGAAGAGAAAGAACAAAGGACACCTCGTAATTTTGAACCACGGTCAGATGACGAGGTTAACACCTGAACTGGCACCAACTCTCCGCCTAAACTAACTTCCGCACCATAAATCGTAGCAACAATCGTAGAAAGAAACCAACTAGAAGATAAATAAGAAACTTGTGCATTCTGTAATAAACTTTTATTTTATAAACAGTAAAAATATATCAATATAAGCTACAACTACATTTCCACAAATCATGATTTGGATTTCTAAATAAACTTAATATTCATGTTTCTTTTTAAATACAATTTATTTTCTTTACACTTAAATATTTGATCCAAATATAAATTATTAAAATACAAAGATCATAAAATGAATTAGTACACCTAATAACATTGTCTTCAGCATACACATTCTTCTAAAAGACTAATATTTTCGATATTAAATCTATTGGATTAACGGATTGGTAACTGGATGTAAAAGTTAGATAACACAAGTAGTTTCGCTTACTTGATTTACAATAAAAGTAAGAAACAAGGAGAGGTTGTGTCAAAGTATCAATATAAGGCATAGAAAACTAACATTTAAAATTAAAATCATGAAACACTTATTTGAAGATTTTTTTGCCAAATACAAATTTTTTTCATTATTTCTTAGAAATCTGAAATACACATTTTTCAAAATTAGTTTCTGTTACCAATATATTTTTACCATGAAAATTTTTTTCTCAGTTCATTTTCAATTTTCCAACACTTTTAAGATAGTATAAAGTAGATTGCATAATTTTTAAAAATGTATTAAGCAAGTCTCTTACATTTTTATTAGGAAGAAATATCTCAAACTAAGCAACAGGGTATACTAAGTGTGTGTGACCATAATTAACTCTTCAAGCTATTATATTATGAAGAAAAAAGAAACAAAACAGGTATCTAGTGGTCACCAAACTAGATTGATATATAAGAAAGCAAAATAAAAATTAGAAATTAAAATGAATTTGTAAAATGAAAGACATGTGTTAGCATTACTTTTCAAACATTTTGGAAGCAAATTTAAGTTAGAACTTCACATTTGCATACATGCCACCATTTCATTATGCCTTTTACACAACATTAATATACATGAAATAAGAAATTCTAAATATAAATGCATAAATGATAATTTATTCTAAATTTTCTTTTCCTAGTAAAAAGTAACATTTGCAAAATTCTCCCGTTAAGGTAAATCAATTTAGAAAGATTAGTTTTTGAAATATTTCATGATAAACAAAAGTAAAAACCTTCATAAATAAAATCCTAAAATCTACAGAATACTTTATATCCACAAGGAAAACAATCCACATGTTTTTATCAAGTTAAAATGATTGACTAAATCAGTCTTGTCCAAAATCATCCAAGTTCTTTCCAGCAAGGAAGAACAAGAGATATATTCCAGCATTTTACTTTTCAGCAAGAAAATCAGTGTTCTAATAGTGATTAAAATAACTTGGGAAATAGGTCGAAGATTTAATAAATCAACTGACAAAAATAATTTTGGAGAAATCGTAGTTTCTGCTTTTTATTCACTTTTTCCAACTCTATAGCACTATAAAATGTAAACAAATTAAACATGCATGATGCCACCTAATTAACACCTGTGTCAAATTGACTACAGTACCATGAAAAACAAATTCCTAAATTAAAATGGAAAGACAATATTGGTCTAAAATGTTTTCAAATACTTAAGATTAATCCTTGGCAAGTTTTAAAAAATGTCCCAAGAGATAAATCTCAAAATTTGAATATAAAGCGAAATTACAATTTTATTTCCACTTTATAAAACTTAAATATCTAAATAGAAGAAATTTAGACTTAAATAAACATACATCTGAATTCTAAAACTTTTACACCAAAATAAACCAGATTGTAAAACAATCAGTTAATCATCTATCTGCTCATGTCATAAAAGATGCCATAAGCTATATCTACAACTCATCAAACTGCATTATAATGTAAATTTGTCACCCCATTTGATGTGATATCATTTAAGTAATGTTGATTGTGATATATTGATCTGTTCAAACTTCTGTTGCTTTAGCAGAACATTTAAACAGTAAGGGTTCCAATTTTGTGATCAACCTGTTATTTGAATTAATATTCAACTGTCTAAAAGATTATAAACTTATATAAAGGTATCAATAGAAAGTAAATATTACGCTAAAATCAATAGTTTTTGTCGATTTCATACTGATACTTTCCTTTAAGCAAATACATTCATTGTGGAATTTGCAGCAATTATTTTATAACTAAATGCAAAATTTAAATTGCAATCATTAACAAAACACTGAACACAAAATTCATACATTTTATTACAAGTAATTTAGAGGATATATAGATAATACTGGTTTGTTCATATTCTGGAGATTCATTAGATTTCATATACTTCAACAGAACAAAGCTCAATTTTGAAGTACAAATTGAATTTGTATATTAGTTTAACTATAAGAAACTTAATTTCTTTGCCATTACATCTCATGAATAAAATTCTCACAATAAATACATTAAGCTCTATATCAGATTCATTCGATATATAACAATAAATAACATAGATATTATAAAATTATAATTCAGCTGAATCTAAGTAAAAACATTTTTTTATATCAGCAAGTGACACGGAAATTTTACTTCGAGAATTTCTGTAATAAAGTGGCAATAGGATAAAAATCATAACTAGAGAAAAGGAAAAATAGTCATATTTTTTGTTTCCACTTTGAAATAAAATTAGTAGACAGAAAGAATTTTAAAATTAAAAATATATGCTATTTAATGACACTGAGCTCCCCTTTAACACCTTTGAATTATAAAACTTCATCTCTTGTCCTACTTTTATCAGATATGCTACTTGTATTAAACGTATAAAAATAGACCACATTAGGCAACTCTTGAATTTTCTCCTGGTGATAAACTAAAACAATTTGACAGCTAATAAAAGGAACTGCAAAAAACAGCTTTCTAGCCATGTGTTAACTTTTAGGGGTTCAAGGTAGGTTTAAAATCAATTAGCAGTCATTCAATTCAAATTTATGAATACCATTATACCTAAGCTATGATAGAATAAAGCACAATGGGATGGAAATTTTAGAAAATAACTAGACACAGTACAGAGAATTCTGAAAATGATTAACAAAACAAACCCAAAATGTTTTGACATAGAAAGTCTTATGTACAATAGATTAGCAACGGGCATGGCATAATTGTGACAGATTTCAACTTTACTCTAGGGTTATTGGGGCATGGCAATGATGGTAATATAATTTCATAACACATAGATGAAAATTTGCTATAAATGATGGGGCCAATGGAGTTCGTGATAGCAGGCCAAAGTCGTGTGCACCATCTTGTACACTTATGCCTCATTTGTGCCATAAGTGTACAAGACAGAGCATACATAGTTCTACATTTAAATTCAGGAGAGCCCACTTTGGCTCCATTGATTTTTCTGCATGACAGATGGTTGGTTGGATTTTTATGGTGCAAGGGTCATATTTCGCCAAGCTGCACTAAACACAAGACAGACAACATCAAATAATGGACATACACATACAAGGAAAATGTTAGACATGAAGAGAAGTACACCCATGGAGGAATTGAACCTGTGCTGCATACAATTAACTCACAGGTTGCTAGAACAATGGGCAAACCCACTGATCAACAGTGGCCCCTTCTGCATGACAAAAATGATTCATGAAAAGATTTATTTCTTTGAAGATGGTAAACTGAATTTAAGAGATAAGTAAATACGAGATTTATTGTAACCTACCCCTATTGTTATTTTAAATTCAGATATGCAAAGTTTTCTTATTATTGATATAGATACTTTCTTTTAAAAAGTAACTGAACAACTCAACTGTATGTTTTCATTATTAACTTTCTAGCATATTAATATCCATTGTATAGATTGAAAATATTTCTTAAGCTCTTATATTAAATAGTTGACAATACACTACTGGAAATGTAATTATATTTTAAAATTTCAAACATTTAATGAATTATGTAGATAGCAGCATCCATAATGTGAATTAGCAAGGAAATCAATTTGAATTAAGTGTTGCATTTTAGAACTAAGTTTTGAATTTGATAAATATTTGCATTCAAATTTTTTAATGATTCAGAGTTATCTCAGAAAAATTCCATTTCCAACTACAGTATATAACGATCTGATTCTAAAATACATAAAGCAATTTAGGTAACAAGCAATTTGATATGCAGAGTAAATAAAATATCTAAAATTTAGAAAATAGAAAAGAAACCAAACAAGTTTCATCTACATTTTGAAGTTCACAAACACATAAGATGTACAGTTTTTTACAATTACACAAAATCTGGTACATCTAATATCACATTTAATATAGATTTTAAAATACATGAAACCCACACAGTACTTATAAAAATAATTTTACAAGAACACTGTAATTGTAATAAGAATTAGTTTAATAATGTGTAACTCTGTCATCTGGCTCAGCTTCTGTAGACTCATTTTCAGAAAAAGATTTCACCTGATGACACAAAAATGCTAGATTCGATGCTTTTAATCGAGAACTTGACCCCACATTTCCAACAGATGGACTGATACAAGGGGTAGAACAGTGAGAGTTTGTAAGATCACATTGATCCAAGAGTCGAATCATTTCATGAGGAGAAGGTCCACCAGTTAAATTTGAAGCTTTAAAAACAAATATTTATTAATACAAGAAACACATTATCGAACTTTTTTAAACATACAAAATAAACTCTAGAACTTTTTAATAGCATGACTTATTAAAACAAAAATATTTTAAAGAAATTTGTAACATTCATGACAATTTATTTAAAAAGAATTTCAGTATTTTCAAATGTATAACCAAATAAATAGTTAAACATTACATGAGTGCGTCAATGTAGTCGATAGAAATTAAAAAAAATTAATATAAAAATGAATTATGTTAACTAATTGTATAACTAAATGCATGATAGTATTAAGAAGCTTTCTTTTTGATGCTGTTTTCCAGTTTCAACACAAGCTTAAGGTGAACTTTAAGCTTGTGTTGAAACTGGAGCACTTTTCATCTTAAGAACTTTAGCTTAAGATGAAGTATGAGATCTTAACATTCAGTCAGGCTCATCAATTTCTCCTGTTTAAATGTGTTGATTGGTTGTTTTCAGGTTTTATGGTGCAAGGGCTATATTTGGCCAAGCTGCACAAAAACAAATACAATGAGGAAGGAAGAAAAAATAAAGAGCAGACGTGTAGACGAGGGTAAAATAAAAGGGAGGAAAGATCACTTGTGTGCCTCAGGGTTCTGAGGCTCGTACACCCCTAAAGATGTGCTCCTGAGGGCTTAAAGGCTTTGGTTTCAAGAAAAATTAAGTAAACTAAATAAAATTTGTTTCCCAGAAGGGTTTTCTAAAGCTAAATACAGAGGGTTTTAGTGTTTTGTTAAAATCTTTCATAACTTAAAGTGCAATTTGGTATGTTACTCGAATGCCATCAATTTTAATATTAGCACATGCTGAAATTGCAAACAGTCAAAACGGCGATAAATCCAATTAGTTAGAATAACCGTATCATTTATAATATTCTGATTCCTAAATTGCATATTAAGATTACAGGATTTACATTTAAGGTACAATACTTGACAATATGCTAATAAAATCCTAAAAATTTTCATGATACAAATTAGACATTTCATTCAAATTATAAAAAAACTTCAAAATAGATGAAGAGTTTTGAAATATGGTTCCACGTGCTTTTATTTGGTTGAATTACGATATTTGTAGCTTCTGAAAGCTTACTTCAATAAGAAATTAGAAATGCAAACACAATAAAGAAATTTTCAGTAGTATCATAAGGAAAAATCAGTTGTTTAAAATTTTTCAGTAGTCAAGACCAGTCATTACACAACAAAATACTGAAGTAAATTTGAATTTATTTGGAAATTAACAAAGTAGACTCAAAATATGAAATATTTTAAATAAATGCACTAATTTAGAGAAAAAAGAACTTAAGACTTTCTGAATGTAGTTTATTGTTCAAAAAGCAACTATTTTCTGCTGGGGATGTTAGTCACATTTTCATGATTATTCATGCAATTTTTGTCTGGGTCTTGCTCATCAAATTCATGCAGAATGATTTGTTCCTTATTAAACAATTTAGAGTACAGTACTTATGAGCCTTGTTTTTGCTTGAGATGTGATAAAATGTACTTATTTAATTTAACAAGATCCAATACCCCTTATATTGAAAATTAAAGAGTGGATGATGGAATTCCATTTTGATGTGTGTACAATTTCAATTATCCGATGTCAGTAATTTTATCTTGCTTAGTCTAGAGATTAATTTAGTTTAGGTTCGCTGCCAATTTTAAAAACAATCCATGTGGAAATGGGTTAAATAGCTCATCCTCATGGCTGGTGTTTCTTGGTAGTCATGTGTATAATAAAATAGTGAAATGTGTTGTTGGGAGATGTGGCATTTCCACAAAAACAGCTGGAGGATGGGAAAGTGAACTTTAAAAACATAACTTTTATTTCAGTAAAATAATTTTTTTTTTGGTCTGCAGTATAATTTTTTTTCAATAAACATTTTCATATCTGAAAAATAACAGGTAATGCTAAACTTCAATATGTGGTTTTGGGTTGGATTTTTAAGTGTTTTATATTTCCATAACATATCACTTTAACTTAATCGGAGTTACATTCATTTTATGTGTTTCCCCAGAATGTTGTATAGCTACAAAATTTTATTCTTACACAATTCTCCTTTAGCTGCTAAATCCAAGGCTGTAGTAAGATCCCACATCTGAAAGAAATGTATATGAAACATTTACAAACCAGAGAAAACTATTACTAGAGTGGAAGACTTATATCATTGGCATACTAATGAACATTTTGTAACTGAGTTGACAAAGTGTAATTAGGCAATAAAAATGTTGTGTACATCTTTGAATTTTACGAAAATAATTTCTTTTTCAATTTCACAAATTAAATTGTGACATAATATATACACCAGAACGAATAAATTAGACTTACTTTAAAGCTTTATAAGAAAAAAGATAACTGCTACCAAATATTCAGATATTTGTACTCATTAGCAAAATGAAAACATTTGTTTCAAAGTGAAACATTCAGCTATAACGATTTAAACCTTGTGACTTAACTACTTTAGCTTTGGAACTGCCTTCTAAAAAGCCTGTAAATAATTTGTCAGCAGTGGGCAGTTATAATGGACAGGTAAAAATGTTAACTAAAATATTGTGAATAAGCATATCAGAATACACAAAAAAGAATGAGATGCAATATGATCAGCACTTCTATACAAACAAATCAAATCAGGCACAACTCATCTGCACATACTATACACATGCTAATAAATAATGCTGTTAAAATTATTATTTGTTTATTTTAAAACATCAAAAGATAATAAAAGGAGCAACATGATTTATAAAACAGAAATAAATCTTTACCTGAATAGCACCATTACTATGACCAGTAAATATGTAGCGTCTTGGCCTAGATCCCATTCTATTAGACCCTTCACATTCATGAACACAAAAAGCGGTTATGGATGTATTGTCAACAGATTTAATGATGCAAATCCTATGGAAATTAAATACTGAATTAATCATTTCTCATCTAGTAGCATGCTGAAACTTTCAAATAGAAGGTTTGATCTTGGCAAGCAGATATAATATTAAATTATTAGCAAGAATAGTTAAAAGTAATTACCTTTTTCCAGTAGAAGCATATCGAACATAAAGTTGATCAGTTTCAGGTACAACTTTCTGTATGAATACTTGTTCATCATCTTGTTCTCCATATGGCCCTATTAAAAAATACTTCAAAATACATTTGATAACAATTTTAAAACAAAACCAGGATTGAAATCAAAAATGCAAAAGATGAAAAATATGAAATGCAGCAGAAAGTCAAATCAAGAGACCAAATGAAACAAACTAGCCTTTTGTACAGAATGGAATGTAATATGCCGAAATACAATTAAGAAATAAACAATTTTTAGAATATAAGTCTTTTTAGTTTAACTGTAATATTAAATAACGAAATCAAAATTTTGTATTAAATATAAACCCATAGGATTAAGGCCAATTAAAGAAATCATTACTTCAGAAGAACTTTGTTTAAAGACCAATTCCACTAAATTCTTATACATCAAACTAAATTAACAGCTAGCAGTAATTCTCAACACTTCTGAAATAAAACAGAACTTATCCGTCCATATGAAAACTCTTTTCCTCACCATTGTAGAATGCAGATGGATGCAACTGCCTATAATTTGGCATGGGTTGTGACATAATGAATGTGTCTATTATAGGTATTGAAGGTTACCTTTGAACAACTTTAACTAGAGACCCAGAGATAACCCAAAGTAGCGATTTTACTGAAATGCATCTTTCTGATGACAGATGTAAAGCAACAAATTCCATTCTTTACAAATGTATTTCTGTTAAAATTCAGCACCACTTGTTTTAGAAGTAATTTTTTTTGTGTATGAAAAACAGTGGTTTCTAAAACAATTTTTGTGGCCAGGGCACATCAGCTTAGTGTACTTAAAGATATAAGCTACTTGATTTACGTTAATATCTAATGAAATTGCTGACTAGGTTTTCATTAATGTTTGTCAAATTTTTTAAAACTATATTTGGTTTTTCCTTAATCAATTGAAGAACCTTCCAGTCCATAAAAATGTTCAAGTTGGACTTTCTTTTTCTTGAAGAATTTTTGCTTGGATATTACTGGGCCCCAAACCATTAGATATATGACTGACATGTAGGAATTGGTGGAATAGCTTTTAATTAAAAAGAAACATTTATGTTAAAAACAAAATTTAAAATAAAGAATCTACTGTCATCTTATAAAAATAATTTCTTCTGAGAATCATCTGGCAACTATATCTCGCATACCTGAATTCAAAAGGGATATAAGATGTATAATCAATTGTATGAGTGATGCTACATTTTGATTTAATACTTAAGATATGAATTTAAGATGTGTATGATTACATAGATTAAACACTGAATTTTACATATAATAGTTACTTAAAAGATTGATCTTCAATCATCAGACAGCACATAATCATATATAAGAAATAAAACTTTTTAGAAATTTAAGCTTTAGTATCAGATTTTTATCAGAAAATACTTTGGAATAAATGCACAGCATTATGAATAACAATTTATAATTAGTCACTCTTTAAATTCAGACATTTGAATGAAAACATTAAAAAGTACTAATATTCAAAATGCATTTTACATCAGAAACGTTTGTCAAGTAAAAACTAATATTAAAATACGAATTTGCTTTTAAAATGTTTTGTACTAGCTTACCACTATCATTCCCAGCTGTATAACTAATATTGGGTTCCATTTCTTCCAAAGATATTACCTTAAAGGAAGCTAAAGGAGTAGAGCCAGGTTGAGTAGAAATCATGCCACGAAATCTAGTTACACTCCATGTTCTTGCATGATTATACTCAGAACAAACTGAAAAAATATAAGGAAGTGAGAATTTTGAGCCAGCATTAGAACAAATTTCATAAGAGAAACAAGTCAATTTGAAATAGTCTAGCAAAAAGTGCCAGAGCTTCAAAAATAAACTTCATGGCAAGATCCTTTATCATTATCCTTCCATTATACTTTTATAATTATACTCATTGAATTACCATTGTTTATCCATTTTCTTACTAATAATTTAATATAGAAATCTATGCTTCTTACAGATGAGATTCAATATCTTTCTGATAAATTCCACAATTCCAAGTGCAAAAATAGTTTTTAGAGAAACAAACACTTAGCACTCTAAACAAGTTTGGGGTTGAATTTATGTAGCAGTGGAGCAACACAAGCTATTGGCAAAGGTTTGGGATCAATCAAGAGAAAGATCAAAGGACACCTCATTATTTTAAACCAAGGTCAGATGACGAAAATAAGTTTGGGGAACAGTAGGATTAAGAACATGCAAGACATTTCATAATTCTTACCAGTAGTGCTTATTGATTCATTAAATATAAGCAAACATTGATTCAGTAAAGTTTTCTCAAAGGTATTACAAAATTATTTTCAGTACAAAATAAATTTTTAAAACAAGGATATTCATTCATCCTGTTGGCTAACATGCTATTGAATAGCATGTTGGCTAACATAACCAACTTGCTATTCAAGAAAGCAGTAACTCCAAGTTTAATGATTATTTGTGTTGACAAGTATTACGTGCTGTGTATATAAGCATCTGATGCTTTATAAACACACCCCACATTTGGATTACAATCCCAGTATTAAACTGGATGATGACTGATGAATATATGCTCAAAACTCAATGTTTAACTTGCACAAATGTATAAATTGTTCTTTTTTCTCTACACTACCTTTATAATTATAAACACAATGAAAATATTTATATTCTTTAAATTTAGAAATAGACTGAACATTACAACATGAAAACTTTTCACATATTCAAGTTCTCCTTTAGACCTTGAACTGGAGTGCCATGCTGCACCAGACACAAGACATACAATATCAAGTAATAGACAGACACACAATGAAAGTTTTACTGACACAGAAGAGAGAAATACACCCAGGGAGGAATGCATCTGACAGGAATCGAACCTGCACCGCCTACAACTCGAAGTTCGTTAGCACAGTGGGCATACCCATTGAGCCACGACAGACCCCCACAGTACCATGGTAACGACCTCTATGAGAAGTCCCTGCTTATGACTCTACAATACAGTAAGAACTGAACCAACAGATGATTTTGAGATCATATTATCAGTGTTCTTAAATATAGATATTTATGTAAAACAGCATCTAATTGTCAATCCAAAATTACCAATTTGGAGATACTGCTTCATACTAGTTTAACTGGTCCCTCTGGCTTACAAATAACAATATGTAGAATGGGATGGTTAATATTACTCATAACTATAATGTTAAAGTTTTAATGACTTAAAATCATTGAAAGATCATTTTTAATTTAATCTATTATCTGCTTAAACTTTTAAAAATTGAACATATATAGAATTAAATGTGATTACAAGCAAAATATGAAAATGAGTTGAAACTTGAAATATTAGAATTAAAGCATTAGATTCTTGGCTATCCCTGGAGTCTTTCAGAAGAACCCTTAGTTTAACGAATTTTGTTCAGTATCCATATATCAAAATCTATAAAAAAATCTAAATTTCTCTGTAAACCTGCAGATGACCATGGAAAAATCTAAATATATGTTCTAATGCCACTGTTAATGCATGACAGTAAACTAAGTGCCACATACAATGAAGATGTTATGCAATATGTGTTTGTATAACTATTGATAACTTAGCTTCTCAAAATTAAGGCAAATTATTAAAAGCATGCAGTAATATCTTAGCACAATAAAATGAAAAATAAATTTGTTTAATGTAGACAATAGTCAATAATCTTTAAAAGAACTTTCTAAATGAGCACATTTGATTTTTATGTTCAAGCATTAAATTTCAACATATTGGAAAAAATGAATTTTATAACATCTGACCTGAAATTAGGAACTTTTCAGATAAAACAACTTTCGTCACAGGACTTCTATGAACAGTAAAAGTTTGAAATAATTGAGGTCCATGTCCAACTGTTTCAGGGTGTTGTACAATAACTCGAACTGTACCTGAACTTGTACCATAAGCAATTTCTATCCAGTTACCACAAAGATCTGAAAAATGTTTAAAAATTAAGTGGAGTGTGAAAAAATTCTTAACATCAAAATTTTAATAAGAGAAATAGAAAAGATTGAAGTTTTTAAAAATCGTTTTTATTCATAGATAATATAAGAAAAACTATTCCTTTACTCTTAAAATTTTCCGAATTTTTGAAAGATACACATTTTTGCATTAGAACCATAAATTATAGCATCTATGCAAGAGCAAGTGTCATACACTCTTAACAAATATGAAAGCAGTTGTATAATGACTGGTTCAGATCGTCAAGTGTTTTGTGCATTTGTTCATTCTTAAGTGATTGGTCAATATAAAAAACTGTCCATTAATTTAAATGCCTGGTCATGAGAAATAAAGAACTATAAGGACAATTATTAACTAAAATTTGAAAACATTAAGCTATCAACTCCATTTAAAAATCTTCAGTTCATTTATCCATGTAGCATACCTTATTTCTCATGTCAAAAATATTTTTCTGACTCTAAATAGTGTTCTATAAATTTATCAAAGGTTTTTTGGAATTCCTTAATTTTCAAAACACATTAAAAACAAAAGAAAATCAAATAGTTATAACCTCTTGTTATATAAAGTTCTATTTTCTCTTTACAGCAAATACAGTAGATGACAGCTATAAGAGATGACTAAAGGAGATTTTGAATCTCCTATTACACATGTCTTAATATAAAGGCGGCATAACAATAATTAAATTCAAATGTGATTCCAAAGGAGTGTACAACTTTGTACATCAGTAAGTATGAAATTAAAAACATGAAGTGAAAAATAGCTTACAACCTTGAATTAATAAATGAATAAGATAAGTAGAAGTGACAAAATGCAGTGTTTAATATCATTTAAATAATAAGTCAAAACAGTTATACTGCACATACTGGTTTCATCACATAACATAACTATGCTAAGTTAACATTGAGTACTTAATATACATATTGGTTTCATGATGGGATCAAAAATGGAGTCCCATTTTCTAACTTGGTACTAGGGCTCACAGTGGAAATAAGGGGATGAGGCTGAAATGGCTCACAGTTGGAGTCATTGGCTTTGCAGAGGAACAGAACAGAATTCCTCCCCATCAAACAAGTTTTAACTCGTTTATTCACTTTTGAAAAGAATTTCCAAGTTAAAAAAACAGACATCCTGAGAATGTATTCTGTCATTCAGTCTCCAATTTATTTCATGTACCCAGATGTTATTTGTGTTTCATCCTCGTTGTCTTCAAATAGTGTATTAATTACAACTTCTCTTCCATGCTGCCTAAATGAGCAACTGAAGAAATAAGTATTTTGATTTAGATTGACCTAGATGCTGTTGGTGTGAAGAGAGCCTACTTGTACTGATGATCAAGTTAAATGAACTATAACATAAGCAAAGCATTCTTGAAATTTTTTGCCAACCAAAAAATCCTATTTTATAATTTAATATTTACATCGCTCTCTTCAATAACTTTCATTTATTGATCCCTTCTTCCTTTCCTTCCTCGATCAACTATAAAACCAGAAAAAGAAATCATTCTTATCTCAGGTAAAATATTAAAAATAGCACCTGATAAGTATTAGTAAAAGTAGAGCTGAGTTTAGTTTAGTGCCTAGTTTATAATCTGATCATACAATATTAACAATGAGTCATTTCAAATGGCTAATCATGTTAATCAGAACTGAATCATCTAGGAAATAGAACACTCAAATAGACACTTTTGCATCTCTCTGTGAATCAGAGCCTCTTAACAGTCTTCAAAGCAAGATATTAGTGACTGGGAGGGTAGAATGAAGAAACTTGGCTACATAAACCATACCAATTGCCAAAGAAAAAGTTGTTCAAATAGCTAGGAATTCCCTTCCACCTTTCTTTAAATGTTTAATCATACAGTTTAAGAATATCTGGCTTAGTACACCAGTCATGATGCACATCTATTTTTAAACATAATTAAATTTCATTCAAAAGTAAACAAATTAAAACCACATCTCAATAAAAATAAGAATTATCGCCAACACTTCAAAGTTAGCAGGTAGATTCTGGTTATAGAAGCTTAAGGTATTTATGGTGTTTTAAAATCATGTAAACTTTCAACATTATTGTAATTTTCTGTTATATTTTATATTTCCCATTTAATGATATTATACATGTTAAATAAAAATATATTGCAAGAAATTAAAAAAAATTATAATTACAACTTAAATCAAAATCTTAAAAAAAATCAAAATGAAGAGGTGGTTGGTAGTTGAATTTACATTGCACTAGAGGAACACAACAGGTTATAACAAATTGAAGAGCACAATCACTAATCTTACTAGTTTTAGGAGTCAAATAGACACTAATTGCAGTGATGACATCATTAGATGGATCATGATATAATTCAGTAACAAGCAGATCATTGTCTTTCATGCGCAGAGGAAATTTCTGCATATCTAAAAAATGGTAATGATTAGATTACTTGAGGTAAAAGTACAAGACAGATACACAAATTTATAAATACTGAGCATATTATTTTGCATATCTATTTTAAAAAGCATCATATGCACATAATTTGCATTTTCTCAATTCTTTTAAAGCATTCTTTATTAAAATATTGTTTCTTTTTAACCCAATCCTTTAACCACTCTAGTTTACAAGGCATTAAGTCTTTTCAGTTAAAAATTTGTACTATCTCAGACCAAAATCTTTTATTTATCATCTGTATGACTAGCTACTTTTAGTAAACCTTAGAGTGCAACTGCACATTTAAGGGGTACATTCAAGCATACCCTTCTAATATTACCATACCTTACTTAAACTATTCATTAACTTTATTATTTGTAAAAGACATTTTTTTAAAGATAAATTCCAGGGTACACTTAAAACATGACTTGAGTGATGAGTGAGACATGAAATTTCAAGAATGATAAAACTTCAATGTAGACATCCAAATTTATTTCTTAGGTTCAGAAGAAACGTATTTTAGAGAGGTCTTGTTCAATACCTTAGTTCTCAATTTTTTCTGTCTCAGTAACCTCTTAATGTACAATTTAGCTAAGTAAAAAGACATTTAGATTATGTATTTAAAATACTTAAGTGAATTAAATTCCTGCTAAGTCCCCTATTTTTAGTATAAACAAAAAGACAGTGGTTTAATACACACATTTAAAATATAGATATATACAAATACTCGCATATTTATGAATAAAATGCAGTTTTAAATATTTTTTACATTATCTCAGCACTAGATTTGCTAATTTTGAAAATCCCTGACTTGCGTATATCTTAAACTTATTATTACAAGATAGCCTTTGACCTAGACACACCTTGAGTAATACAAGTACAGAGGCTGTTCGGACATTTTTGAACGATTTTGATGAGCTGTAAAAAAATTGTATGCTACGAAAGAATTTTATTTTCACAACAGTTAAATAGCTAAAGTATAACTTATCATCTGCTAACTCAGAGTTTTTTTACTTTCAAAATGGCGCTTTTAAATAAGCAATGGATGGAAGGCTATGTTTCCTCTTTCTGAAGAGAACTATGCTTGTTCAATTATTCAAAAACGCTGTAAAAGTCATGATTTTTCGATATTTAAAGGTAAGTAATATTATTAATGAGAAAGGGGAAAAAAAACGTAAAAGTGGAAAAATACTTCCAAAAAAGTATCTAAAAAAGAAAAAATTTCAGAGAATATTTGTAAGGTAAGATCTTTAATTTTAAAAGAGATTCCGCCAAGTCAAAGGACTATAGCAAAGTGAACGTGAGAACTTTCTCTAAGAGATTTGATTGTTGCCGGTTTTGCATATAATGCAAAATTAAAAGTAAAAAGATGGGAAAAAATGTAAAAATCAACTCAAACATATTATCAAGACCATATTTTATCCCCAATATTCAAACAAGAAATATATCTTTACCCACAGTGCCAACAATCAGTAGAACTGCATCAGGGTAAAGCAAGCAGCCACACACCTAAATCGACTATTAAATTCTTGGAAAAAATGGAACAAGGAACTGGCCCCATCAAGTCTGATACCCTTTACTGATATTCCTGCTAAATCTCCAGATGTTTCACCCATGGACTTTTGCGCTTTTAAAAAGGGCATTATCGAAACGTCGACCGAAAACCATTCAAGGACTAGAAAACTGTGGAATAAGAATGGGACAAAATACCACTGTCGATACTACAAAAGTCATTATGATGGAAATTAAGGTGTAGAAAGATAGTTAACAATAAGGGCTATCAAATGGAACATTTAAAACACCAAATTTCATTTAAAAAATTGAGCTTCAGTCCATTAAAATCATTCAAAAAATGTCCGAACAGCCTCTGAACAATTATTCAACTTTTGAGATCCAAGTAACTCACATGTCAAGTGCTCAATTTGAGAATAAGGCAGAAAACTTTGCGAGTACTTTTAAGAACGAAGTACTTAAGATTTTGTAAGTCAAAATAACATACTTAGTTTCCAAAATATCTATCCGTCAATTAAGATGATTAAATCATTAAGATCAATATAAATATATCATTGCAGCTCAAAATTAAAGTTCTTTTTACTGAACGAAAGTACCTATCAAGCTTCATCATTGTATGCTCATTTGATGAACATACCAACAATGTATTTTGAAGAATTGTCTAAACTATATTTTAGTTAACTTAAAAGGTTACCTTTTCCAATTAGGTACAACAAAAATACAATTAAGACTGACAGAGCATATTTGATTTTTTGGATTTTGATAAGATATTTTGTAAAAATGTTATTCACAACATACCAATATAATAAATCGATCCATTATTACAACCCAACAATAGGAATGAACCAGCAGTGTCAAAACTTGTAATAGGTATAACATCTTGAATCTGAAATGAAGTGATACCATAAAATAGGAACATTAATTTAACGATTAATGTTAAATTCAGAAATATTAAAAGTACCTACTTGCCAATGTTGTGTCATTGCATGCCAAACACCCACTTTTCCAGTATGACTTAAAGCAACTAATTGACTTCCAATAAAAAACAAATGATCAACAGAAGCAGTAAAGTGGAAAATACCTAAAAATTTATAAAATTAATTTTGAATGAATACATTATGTTGCGTGCTGTATATATTAACATCAGTGTTTTGTTAAGCTATTAGAGGACACATGTTAAAGTGCAAAAAGGTGCAGCCACATTGCCTAGTGGCCAAAACATCTTTTGGAGCAGTTAGATAAATAGCAATGATGGATAAACCATAATGAGTAAGAGAGTAATTCATTACCTATATCTGATTTTATTCCATCTTCTGAAATCCCCCAAAGTCTTACTTGACTGTTGTATGCCATTGCTAACATTTTAGTACCATTTTCTACAGGATTGGTGCCAATAACTTTAGCATTCAATGCTATTCTGTCTACAACTGGTTCAATATATGGGCTCATAAAAGCTAATTGCCAACCAGCTGAGTCTCTTAACCTGAAAAATATAATGCATTATTCAAAAGAAATGTCATCAAAAGACAATTATGTAAAAAGTAAACCTAGAATAAAAATGTCCAACAAATAAGATCAAAAAACCATTTTATCCATTTTAGTCAAGATAAGGGTTATCATTAGATTTGAAATGGTGATATTTAAATCTTGCATATTTTTAAACCACCCGACAGAGTTGTATAATTACTGATTTTAGTAAATAACCAAATATGCAATAGTAATTAATAGTAGGTTTTTAATAATTAAATTTGATGATTTAGGCTACCTACATATAAGCTCAGCTTCCTATATTAGAGTTCATACTCTAAACTTAGAATGATTTCCCATGTTTTCCAGTTCTGACAAAATTATACAGCATATATGCCAGAAAGTTAATCACAAGAAATTTAAAACACTATTTTTGTAGACAAAAATATAATTTAGAAAACCATTTGTACTCATTAAGGGTCTTTTCATACATAAATTATATATACAAAATTTAAAAATCCATAAACTGCATCTTTTACAAAAGATATTTATTTGGTAGATATAAGGTGATTACTTATATTTAAGATTTTGAAAGCAAATCCAATTTCTCTGAAATTTTTGATATAATTAACATTTCGTAAAACATTCCAGCAATTAACAGGAGGAGAAATGTAATTATTTTATTCTTGCACTAAAAAATGAACTTTTAACTTCAAAATATCAATGGTGTGTTTATTAAATATAGAAATATACATAGAATCGACATCTAAAATTACTTTTATATATGAACTTCAAATTTAGAAAAGACAATAAAGTAAATTAGCGAGATAAAATGTATGCATGTGTATGCTCAAATACGTTATTTACATTGGGTTGGTTGTTTTGTTGGTTTTATGGCGTATTTACATTCTCCAGTTCCTATTAAACTCTTATTACTCCTATAAAATTTGTTAAACAGAATAAAAATATATACCTATAACAGCAAACAAAATGTGCATATGCTATAGCAATCCAGTTATGATGCCCTTTAACAATACGAACTCTCAGAGGATCGGTCAAATTGTAAGCACCTGCAACAGATCATAAAAGTATTTTAAATAAATGAAATTAATATATATTGTAGGATAAAATTCACTTTTTTACGCTTACTTTATTTCACTTTTGAACTTTATAGGAAATTAAGGAAAAATTAAATAAAGCACTAGAATATAACTAGAAAAATCTTTATTTTCGAAATGTGAGTGCTAATACTTTTGTATATAAGTTATGTGAAATAAAACTCTACTTCACTCATAATCAATATATTTTTATTAGCTTAAAACATAGAAAAGCTTTGCTGAATTCATTTACTGCGGCTTGAAAAGGGACATTATTGAACTTTAACTCCCGAAAGCAAAGACTCATGATAGAGGCGAGAAGATTCTCAGACAAAAAAATGAATATTCTACCTAAGAATCAAAATGTGATTTTGATTCTTAGGTAGAAAAAGAATTAAAATGTGATTCTTTTTATGCTAAGAATATTCTTAGTTCATTTAAAATATCTTAGAACACTTGAAAGATTAGAACATCTGGTTTAAAAAATGAGGGTAGTCTGCTAGAGTATTTTTTCTTGTTTCCAGGAAGACTGGCGGTGAGGCATTTATTCCAAAAAGCAATAATGAAATTACAAAGAATATGCTTCAAAAGTACCCCATGAGCAATAAAGTCTCGAGTGGGCTCGTTATGACAAACTTAAAATTCATGTTAAGTTAGGAGCAAAAACAATTTGTTTCACTCAAAGATATGACATAACGATATCAGCATGAAAAATTGAGAAATCTATTCATTTATTAATTCAAGAAAGCCCATCATTTTCCATTATTTTTGTTTTCACAATTTTTTAATTACAAATTTCCCTATTTGCATCACTATGGAGCGATTTCAACCAAGAGGAGCACAAGTTTCTCGAAAGGAGGATCCGTAGTCTCAATAAACCACAATTCTTCCTACATCAAACTTACTCATGACTGCCATATTTTTTGATGAGGCAAAATTAAGCTTCTCATACACAGGAACAGCAATAAAATGCAATTCCAATACTTAAAACAGGCTCTCTGTTTCCCTTTTTATATTACTTACAGGGGTTGTTACTGGCATACATAATTTGCATATACACTGCAGTACTAATTATTTCCATCCTTTCACAATCTATGCATTGTGCAAATTTCAAGGCTTTTAGATGCTTCCTTCATGGTGTTGCATTTGCGATAGCCAACAAAGTATATTGAAAGTTTTAAAAATACAAATATTTTATACACATATATTAAAAATAGTTCAACTTAACACATAAAAAGAAATTTCTTGGGTGTTAATTGACAATAAATTTTTCTGATACATATAGTTTCTAAAAATAATTAAAGTTGCTAATGATTTTAAATGGCACTTCATTTACTTCAAACCAGCCACTTATCCTAATTAAAATTCAGATTCTTAATTAAACAATTTCAGCTTATTATTTAAATGAAAATTAAAAATACTTGAGGTATAACACAGAAAACACATTAATTTAGACAATTAAATAAGCAATGACTGACATGAAATGAATATATCAAACAATTAATTATTATTGAGGAGTTCAATTAACATGAATTATGTGAGG
Organism: Meta bourneti; assembly: GCA_933210815.1. Classification (NCBI taxonomy): domain Eukaryota; kingdom Metazoa; phylum Arthropoda; class Arachnida; order Araneae; family Tetragnathidae; genus Meta; species Meta bourneti. The sequence goes on from OW119933.1 coordinate 46,652,206, forward strand.
CACTTTTTTATAAATACTTCAAAAATACAAACCATAATTATTGAAAAATGAACTAAAGTCAAATTTAAAAGTTTTGGTTAAATCAGCAGAAGAATTTCGAGAGTGACGCATATCTAAAGAGGATGCTCTAGAATGTCCACGACCAATATTTCTTATATCTGACGAACTACGTGATAGAGATGAAGTTGATGCTCGAACATCACTTGTTCTTGATAAAGATACTGAAGCTGTCCTTTGGTGAGAATGTTCTGAATTCATTATACGGAAAACTAAACCAGGTTTTGTATCAGAACTTGCAGAATTGTTTCCAGTTGAAGCAGTTGTTGATGAACCATTTTCAGAACGAGAGCTTGAATCTTTCTTTTGGCTTTTGGATATTTGGTCATTTGATGGAATGGCTAAAATAAACGAAAGTAAATAAAAATGTAAATATCCAATACACAATTTATACTATATCATTTTTACTTAGAATAATCAATTTCTAAACTTACCTGCAGGTGGTAAATATCCATGAAATAGCACATCACCACAAGAGGAATGATTGAGATCTTCACAAAGAATTAGTCGTTTGACTGCAAAAACAAAAGCAACAGTTTGATTAAAGCTAAGAGGTAAACTCTAGGCGAAATACACAAGTCTAAATTTTTAAAATGTTCTTTTATCTACTTCTAAAAATATGACAATTCAGGAAAAGACAAACTAATGGTAATTCACATTTGTAAAATATTTATTTTGACTAAATCCAGATATTTTAACATGTGACATTAAATCCTAACTTGTTGGAAGATTAGCTAATCATTTAAACTTTTCTAAGAACTAATTTGTTTCAGCAGAAATTTTGATAGAATTTCTTAAAGTAATGAATTACAAAATACATATATACAGTAACACTAAAAGTTGATTAATTTTCAGTCAGCATTTTACCCATTGGCTAGACCTCGCTCTACTGAGAAAGCCTAGGTTTTAGGTTTGGTTTGTCATGTTTTGCTACATGAAGGTTAATTGGATCAGGGCCTAGGTTTTAGGAAGAAATAGTAAGTATAAAAACTAAAGTAAAGTAACTTGATTTAATAATTTAGTGAGGCTGTGTTGAGGTGCAATGAACAAGTTTGGATATGCTACTAGCAGCAGTCAGTAAACCAGAGTTGCAATTCTAATAGTGGCAAGCAATCTGTAAAATTGCAGTGAAACAAGTTTATTTCTCTTATGCTCTATATTTCAATTATGCTCTATATTGATTACCTAGGATGCCTCTCATTTGAGAAATGCATAATCGTCTATCCACAAAATGCACCTCTGCATTTAGTGGGATGGGCGAAATTATATATTTATGTTCCGAAATATTGGGTACACAAGAACATGAGCTGTCACTACCTGGTCTATTCATTTTTTAAAAATTAGAACAGTATCCTGATGCATGCCATACAGCAACATTTGACTTTCACTGTTTTCTCACCACAACACTCATTTCTGTAAAACAATATGCATCCAGCTTTGACGAAGAATCAAGACAGTTTCTGCAGAACTCAACCTTCATTTTGCTAAATAATTTTCAAGTGCATGTTGCAGACCTTATGAATTAGTTGTTCAAATGATGCTGTTGGGAAGTGCTCTACCATCATCTCTCTTTTCTAATTAAGCCCCTATGACTTCCTTAAAATAAAGAAAATACTCCAAGATTTAGACTTCTTAAAAAAGCAAAAGAAAATACAACTCCATATTATCCAAGACATTCTTCACAGTACATCGTTCTATACAAAAGAGCTGCTTATGGCATCCTATAAATGGAAAAGGTTAGAGGGAAAAGGTGTTAATGATTGGTTATGGGAAATATATTGCCCAAGTTCAAATCAAGCAGACCATAAAATTTGAAATTATACATTTTAAAAGGTAAGATCTAACTAAAATTATATACATTCTAGGAAATGACTTCAAAAGAGAAGGATTGTTTTTTAAGCATAAACTGGACAATACTACTTGTTATCAGCCATAAAATATAATAATTCTTACCAAGGGGAGAGATGCCATAGAATTCAGCTTCATGCCTCAATGTGCTTATGTCAACAGTACTATAACACATCAGAAATACGTTTATTATAAAAACAGAAGCAACAAAATTAAAAATAAGTTTCATCTTGCTAAATTTGTTTTTAAAACTATGAAGTTTTAAACCCAACTTGTTTACTATGCGCAGATATTGATAAGATTTTGAAAATTTGTATATAGGTCATATACTAGAAGAGATATTTCCATTATGTTAGTTTCATACTGTTTCTTGAAAGTTTAATATAAATGTATGCATAAAGAATTACAAATAAATGGTATTCATTATTTGAAAATAAAATACTTTAATTGTTGAAATTAATGTTTTTGAATATAAGCACTACAAATTAATTGTAACAAATACAAGACAAAAATTTTAAAAATGGGAAACTTACCTTAAATCTACATCTTTTGTTCTCATAAAATTTAAAATAATAATGAAGAGCTTCGGATCACGATCAATGAAAATCTGAAGTGATAAAAAGATGGTTTAGAATGTATACTAATTTTTTTAAAAGTTTGCTTAATTATTACTTTACAGAAGCCTAAATTATTGCATTCATACAAAAGGTAAAGTTTTATATCTAAAAAGTAGATAGCTTTTCAAACAATAAATATATTTTTAAAAGTCATTACTCTTACTCAATCTTTACTTTAACAAACATATTCAAATTTATATATTAAATTGCTAAATTTTCCTTAATGTAGAATATATTTAAATTTTAGTAAAGTTAGCAATTAACTTTACAACAGTTATGCAATTTTCTCCCGGTTTAGTATTACTTTTCAGTCATTTGTGTTTGTTAAACAATTCATTCAAGAATTACTAAGTCTTTATTACTATAACATTTACAATCAGAACTGAAACTTACTGCACCAGTTTCATCTTTTAATGTTGATATCCGGCCACTTAACATGCTGTAATGAAAGAATGAAGTATAAAATATAAAAAATAAGAAATATACAATCACTTTAGAAAATAACAAGTCATGCAGGTATTATTAAAATGTGTTTTTAAGCTAATTTTAGGGAAAATATCATTTTTAATATTACATAGAAAGAAATCGAAATGAACAAATATTGCAAGTGATTATATCAAATTCTTATCTGTTTAAAAAAGCCTCAAATCACATTCCTGTTACAGGCTGCAGTTTTATTTATTCTCATTTGTAAAGTTTTAAGTGTTTTGAAAAATGAAAATTAAATCTTCCTTCTTGGTTTTGAACAAATTTGAATGGATTTGGCATCTGGATTTTGTATATTCATGCAATTTTGGAAAAGAAAGATCCCTAGGATTACATCAAGAGTCAAAACTAGACAGAAAGATTCTGATAAAAATATGCAACTGGATCAGAGCAGACAAAAAGGCAAGAGCTGATATTATTTTATCATTTGTCAATTGAAACTTCAAAGTGTGGACAAAACTCAAATTGGTGTATGGATAAAAAAATCCAGCAAAAAAGGTGACCTTGTCAAAGCAACTATTATTTCATAAAATGAATAATAGCAAAAATATGGTAGACCACATATACATTTTCTTAATAGCCGTAAATATTTCAGAAAATGAACAATGCAATTGATTATCTACTTACAGACTCCTACTGAATAGCCATTCCTGACCATTTCGAATATTTTTGGTGTGCGATAGTCAAGAGATGAGCTACTGAATATCAAGGACTTAAAAATAAAACTGATGAAGGAATGGACTAATACCAAAAGCCTAAGGGTTACAGAGAATTGGAGGCAAAACAGAAACATAAGACATTCCAAATTCTTAAGTGTTCTTCACTGTTCCAAGGTAGGCAATAAAGCCTCAGAATATAGCCAAGAAAAGCTATCAGTTCAAAATAAGAAGCCTTGTGATCACCAAAATGCCTAATTAATGTTTATTTTACGATTTTCCTCAATGTCCTACAAAGGAAGAAAGCATCCTGGTGTTTGGTTAACAAAATTACCAATCAGATGAAATGTAAAGTCTTTTCCTCAAGATAAACAAACGAACAATTCATTCATGAAACTAGTTGTGGTAACACTTTCAAAAATAGTATAAAATACATGGCCTAAATGAAAGTGATATGAGAAAACTACACTGAAAAAATGGCTTGAGGTATCTTTCAAAAACCACATTGTGCATTTCCAAATTCAAAGCTGCTGTGAAAACTTGCATCAGGCAGAAAATTAAAATACTCTGCATGGATACTAGACTGGAACATTGTGAGGCAGACTTCAACACATTTCTTGAAGAACAAAGAACTCAAAGAGAAAACAGAATGGTATTGCAGAAAGATCGAACTGCACTAAGTGTTAATCCAATCAAAGCTTTTAGGCAGAACCTATCAACTGTGTTACATTCCCGAGAAATAGTACCCTGACCAGGAGTATCAGTGAAAAGGAAACTATATAAGCAATCTTTTGGCATTAAGTCAAGTGTCATCTTGAAAGTTTGTGGGTAGGAAGCTTACATTCTAAACAAATGTGTGATTGAAACGAAAATTCTATCCTAGATTGCATAAACATTTTTGTTGAATATTCAGCAAAGCAAAAGCCTATCGGATGTGGGATAAACACAGAAAAATAATGAACTGAGATATGCACTTTATTGAAGAATTCTAGGATTATTTCTCTTCTAATGAGGAAGCACAATTCTTGTACCTGAAACTACAGAACTAAGTATTAAAGAAAATGGCAATGAAACAACATCAATTGACAAATCATGCTAGAAGAAACATCATCAGATGAAGAGAAAATTACTTCCAATTCAGTCTACTCTCCAACCTCTTCTAGCCAACCCTTCAAAAGAGCTGCTGGTCTCCTTTGTAAAATAAAACAACAAAATCAAGCAAACACCAGGGAAAGTACCAGATGGTTTTTAGACAAAATGAAAAGACATCGCAGACCACCAATAATGTGAAGTAAAATCCTTCTGTTGTCAGAGCATTGAGTGGATAATATGGGAAAAAAGCAAAGTGCTTGGAATATGATGCCCTTGTTAGAGAAAATGCATGGGAACCTGTTCCTAGATAAAAAATACAAGATAGTTAGCTGCAAGTGGGTTTTGTAAACCAAATAAATAAGATGGAAGCATTAGAAAATTCAAATATAATTTAGTTGCAAAAGGGTGTGCACAATCAGAAAGATTAGGAGCAAATATTTTCTCCTGTCATACATTCAAGTTCAAACAGAACTACAATAGCATACGAAATTGAGAACAGATTAAACGCCTACCAAATTGACTTTCTTATGGCTTATATTAATGGAAATTTGAAGGAAGAAATCTATATGGAAATTTCTTTAAATTTTATCAAAATGTATCTGAAGATCAAGTTTGTTTATTAAAATGTTCACTGTATGGAATAAAGCAATCAGGGAGGCAGTGGTATGAAAAATTATACACGAAGTTGAAATCACTTCAATTCAAAGAACTTAATCCAGACAAATGTGTGTGTACCACATTAAAATCCTTGTTTGCTGAAGTCCTAATTATTATATATGTTGATGACTTCATAGTTCTAGCAACATTAAAGACGGCTTCAAAATGGGGATGATTTATCAAATTCATGCAGAATGAAAGATACGGGACTTACATTGTCTGGACAGAGTTTATAAAAAAACTCAACCAAACTGTCTCAAAAGAAATACATTGAAAATATTTTACATAAATTTTAAATGGATGCAGAGTATCTCCTCTGATGGACAATAGCATCAAATCAACAAAGAAATGCATCATAAAACAGAAAGATTGTAAATGAAAGATATTCCCTAATAGGAACTAATGTGTTTCAGTTGCAAACAGATAGCATGTATACCAGAAAATTTACTTACTCCTCCGAGAAGTACCAGGTTCCCTTAACAACCCTGGTAAAGTTCATTGGATAACTGCCAACAGGTTGGTTTTGGGGTTTCATAGAGCAAGAGCCATTTGGCCATGCTACACAAGACATACAATATCAAGTAATGGATATACACACACAAAGTTTTACTGACACAGAAGAAATACAAACAGGGAGGAATCAAACCGGTGCTGCCTACAACTCTCAGGTTGCTAGTATAGTGGGCATACCCAGTGAGCCATGGCCCCAAACTGCCAAAAGATCTTACAATACCTGAAAGGATTCCAAAATCATGGACTGATTTTCAAGCGCAATGGAGCCATTAACAGCTCTTGTTGGGTTTTAACATCAACAGAAAGCCACACTGGTTTTAAATTTTAATTTGCCAAGTGTGCCTGCCATTTTGGGAATCCAGGAAACAAGCTATCCTTTTATCAACGACTGGGGCAGAATATATGGGGGATCCTATCCGAAGCTACTAAGGCTGTTTGGCTTTTTTCGAATTTAATGGTGCTAGAGCCATATTTTCCAAGCTGCGCCAAACCCAAGGCAATGTCAAGTAAAAAATGTCATGAATGGAAAAAGGGACTGGTGAATAGAGTATTGGGATGAAAGCAGAAAAAGATTGCTTGGGAAACCCAGGAGCAAAACTCCTGTGTGTACTAAAAACAGTAAACCCTATGGAAGAAGAAAAGATCAGTAGAATATTTCGGGTCCGAAGCTGTTTAGGAAACTATTCAGTTGAGAAGCTTCTTCAATGAAATTTCTCACAAGATGATTGTATCATTAATGACTATATTCTATAACAATCAATATGCCCAGAAATTAGTTAGAAACACTTTTTACCATTCAAAGACAAAACATTGATATACGCTATTATTTTGTTGACAATATTTAAAATGGTGAAATTAATGCGAATTACATAAGTTCAAATGACATGCAATCAATGAAAGTATGCAACATTATATATAGTGCTTTATATGGGTAAATATAAAACACCATATAAAATAGTAAATGGATCCACTAAAACATCATGTTATATATGGTGCTTTAGCGGGTAAGTTTACTATGAGTTAGTAAAAATTGTTAATTCAATTGGATTATTGAATTTTTAATTTGGCATGCAATTATTTCAATCATGTTTTGTGTTATATATCCTATATATGCTCATGGAATCTCCAAATTTATATTAATTTCTAGTATTTTAGATAGCAGTGATTTATGTTTAAGAGGGGGCTAATATTATATCTAGAAATATTAGATCATGTTTGTGAGGAAAATAAGCACTGAGAGGAAATTCTAGAAGTACATTGCTGATTTAATATCTCCTGTAACACTCATAATCTGATGCACATACTGGAAGCTGCGATATCACAGGTGCATACTTATCGTTGCAACTACAAAGTACCTTGATTGCTACTTCATTTCCTATCACAGAAAGTGGTGGTTGTTGCTGTATTATGCTGTACAATATTTCATAATGTAGATATCATGTAGTTTAATATTGTATTAAAGTGCTGAATGTCTTCCATGTCCAATAATTCTCAATAGATTTAGATTTTTTCAGTTATGATTTTGTAAGCACAAGAGAATTTTATATTGGTGATTTACGATATGTTCGTTATTAACTATAGGTTTTATGAACATAATATAGACATTATGTAAATCTATTTTTGGTTGGTTGGTTTTATAGCACAATTATCATATTTGTCCATGCTGTGCCAAACACAAGACAGTCAACATCAAGTAATGGACATAAACACACAGAATGTTTTAATGACACAGCAAAGAGAAATACAATGGGAGGACTTGAAACTTCACTGCCTACAACTCACAGGTTGCTAGTGCAGTGGGCAAAATCTATTTTTGGATTCAGTCTGCATAGTATTTTAAATATTTTAATGTGGTACTCTACTCAAATTAACAGGTGGCCCCAACTATCAATGAGTATTCTTAGGGCCATGTCTATATGGTGTTTTAGTGGGTAAATTTACTGTGACAATACAATTAATAATTTCGATGATTTTAGATTAACCTATTTTCATTACAAGGGTTCTCTGAAGAGGAGGTTGCTGAAATCAAAATTTTAATTTAATCTACACTTGTATCAGCAACTATTTTAAAAATTGCTGACAATCAGATCATGAAAAAACAAGTATGTGTACACCCCCAAGACATACTTGAAACATACATAACATACATAAAAATATATTTCAGTGTCAAAAGCAGAAGCTAAGTTGATTTATTTTAATTTTCGGCACTAATTAATTATAGTAACAATATAGAAAGTTCAAAAGCAAAAGCTTTAAAAATTCAGAGAATTTGACCACCAGTCTCCTCTAAAGAGCTATTAACAAGGGGAAAATCTGATTATTTTACAACTACTATGCAGAAATCTCATCTTGCAACAATAAAACAAGAGTTGTAAGTAACATTTGCTTAATGAATGTACAAAAACATTTTCAATCTTTTCAGTAGAAAGTAGAATTCAATAAAAATAGTGTTGTTGAAGACATTCAATCACAATTATAACAAAAATTATTAAACATTTACAGGAAAAATCATAATCTAGAAATAATTTTTATTCTCAAAGTCAATCATTATTTGTTTTAAAAATGTTGTATACATAATGCATAAATTCTTGCATCATCATCTGGCATAATATCTTAAAATACCCAATACAGGATAGGTAGGAGTAATATTCAGTAAAAGAATTGTCAGTTTGTGGGAATTACTTACATATTTGAACTGTAAGGAGCAATTTCTTTTTCAGTAATTAAGGAAAGTAATAAACATAACTTACCTGGTAAAAAAGGAATCTGGAACCCATGTTAATGTTTGGCGAGATGTTGCCAACCTACATAAACATAGAATTTTAAGACTAAATTATAGCAGACTTCAAAAATGTCAACATTTGGTTTAGAAAGTGCTGATATTTATAGCCAATATTAACAATACTAATTAATACTAACACTAATAGTTAATATATTTAGCAATTATTAACACTATAGAGTCAATAATTGCTAAACAAGTTTTGCAAACCAATGCAATTGAAGCAGATATTTTTCACTCAGATTCAGACATAAAATTTGCTCTTGAAAGAACCAGAAACCTCAAGACATAGTGTATTAAGACACCACATCTATACTTCAATCCCCAGTGAGATTAGATGAAAAATAAGCCCCTCATTAAACACATTCTGTTGCTACATGATCATTTTTGTAAACACAATGAAAAATTTTTTACTTTTAAACTTGGACCGTAGATCACAAAAAAATTTCACATTTCCCAGAACCTTTCTATGAAAGGCATTTTCTGCCACGTTAAATGTAGGTGGTGTTTCTGCGACAATGCTTCACATATTTATTTTGAACGTGTCAGTTGGCTTGTTTTTTTAATACTATTTCAGCACTGTGCCAATAAAAATTAAAAAGAATGAATTTTGAAATGATATGAGTGAGTTGGTCAAGACTGTTTTGTTCGTATTTGAACTGCTTTTCCAACATGGCCAGTCCTTCACATTTGAAAAATTGAATTCAGTTGATGGTTGGGAAGTATAGGTAGCCATGATAATTCAATTCAAAGCAAATAATAAATGAAAATTATTAATTTTCCATAAATTCTTCGTAGACATCGAGTCTTGATAAAATCAGCTACCCTGCCACCTTATTTTGTTTATTTTTGAAATGAAACAAACAATTACAATTATATTGAAAGAACTTTGACATTGATGTAGAATGAAAAACAGATCTAAAATTCCAAAACAACTCGGAACAGATGTCCCATTGCTATAACTCTTTGTAACTCACACATTCTAGTTAAACGTTAGTGATTGATATTAACACAAATGCCAGATGTTGCCAAGATGGCAAAAGAACTACATTTTAAGGTAACCCTAATATGTGTTATGTGACAGAATTCGGGCAGAAGTAAAATGTTCGCAAACCATCTGGTTTGTTTACACTGAAAAACCCTCTCATCCCTCCCTCAAGTACCTATATTAAGATATAAGTAAATCCCTTCATCTGGGACAATTCAGTGACACTTCGTCAGTCTGAACTGCTAAACATGTGTTACTGTTAAATGTCTTGAAAGCTCAGATCTGAAATATCATTACAGTATGATAACGATTAACGAGATCATTTTCCAATTTCCTTAAATGAAATTAAATGCATTGCAGATTTTTGCTGAGTTTATGTTCATCAACATAAGACATGGTAGTGAGCTTATAGTACAGGCTAATTCCTAGTAGCTGCAACAATACATTCCTCACTTAATGCCCATCTTTCCACAAAGGGGAATCCCCTTCTCGCAGCACGAGTCTCAAGAATCCCACTCTTATTCATAGGGTGTTTTTACAGCAAAACCACAGCCAGTGTTATTGTTGTTCCGATACAATGTAATCAAATGAAGGATTTCATATATAGCTGTCCACCCGCCAACACCATCAAATACAGCCAGCAATTGAACTCAACAAATTTGATGCTTGAAAACAATATATTAAAACTATCCATTAGTGATACTGTCCTTTCCAAAGGAATAGTGATCATACTAGGAAAAAATAGTGCTTTAGAGAAATTGTGATTACCTAACTCGTGAGAATTATCATTACATTCAAGTTACATATCTGATTGGTTCAAGAGAAAAAACATCAAACTAGTCTTATACAGAACAAAGGAACACAATTACTATTTTGCTACATATATACAGTTAATCTTTAACAAACAAGTTCACAAAACAAAATGGTGAAAGAATATCATGAGAGCAATTCGATTTCACAATTTATTTCTAAACAAGTATAATCCAAAAGCTAAGATTAAGTCATAACATTTGGAGTTGAAGTTTGTTCAAAATCTGACATTTTTAACAATTAGTGATAGCTAGAATATCAAAAACAGTGAAGGATCTTGATTACAAAAGTATTACATACTTCACTTTTGAATTAATACACAAATACATTATTTGATGTTCAATGTGACCAATGTAATCTATCTGTACATTCAGGTTCTTAAACATTCAACTATCAAGTGTGCAAATCGTGTTGGTAAGTACCCTGTACCATAACTGAATTTCCGAATTCTAGTGAAATGCAATGGTAAATACATTAAATTGAATAAACAAATTATGCGTTTTTATACAAAACATGATTTCGAGATTGGTATAGTAAATATTTACCTAGTTCCCCCCACATTTAATCGAATAATGTCCCCTGGTAACATGTAATGACACATGCTGAAGATAACGATACATATAATTACGGAGCAAATTTATCACAGTTGAAACTTGTTCATCATTACAAACATTCAAACGAGGAGCATGCATGAATCAATAACACGCGACGTTGACAGCTGTGCCTGAAAAGTACTAGAAACGAATGGACAAATCAGAAATTATAAAAAGAAACCAACAGATTTTCGATGTTGCCAACTATTTCAGAGAAATATGAAAGTTTTTCATTGTAAACATAAACAAACTTCCTACATAGGGATAAGGGCCGCGGTCGCCCGGTTGGAAGAGTAACGGACTTGCAATCGAAGGGTTGCGAGTTCGAATCCAGCCAAACACCGTCGTGTACAAAGGGGGCTGGTGCATGTTAAATCTGCCGTGGCCTCAAATGTCCTCACGTTGGCGTGGTGTGGAAGTTTGGAGAGTGGGGTGCCAGCTCAGGTGTTGCCTCGTCATCTGACCATGGTTCAAAATTACGTGGTGTTGTCCTCGGATCTTTCCCTTTGGGATTGATCCCGGAGACGTCACCAATAGCCCGTTGTGTTGCTCCAGTGTGACGTTAATTGAAATACCCCCTACATAGGGATAATTTTTCCTGTTAAGATTTAGTTTGATTTATCACCGCTTTGACATTTATTTAAAAAAACGACATGCTGAAACAGCATTCGAGTAACATGCCAAGTCACATCACTTTTTTGGAATAAAACATGATATACATTTTAACGCAAAACACTAGCGTCCTTTATAGACCGCGTTCGTTAACAATTCTCTGAAAAGAATACAAACCAAAAAATAATCCGTCACATGAACTCCATTTCATCAGTTCTGAAGTTGCATTTACGAATGATTAGGCTTTTTTTTTGTCTCATTCGCCATGTAATTGGCAATTTGTTTTCATAAATTCAATTTGAAAATGAGCCTAAACCACACACACATGAGTAGAGATGCATTACAACATTTACTTCTACCCTTTTCGGTCGCCAATTTCTGAACCGACAAAACCTAGCATAATCTCAGTTCGTTTCAAACGATTTTTTTTCGCTTTCAGTGACTTATGAAATGGCTTGTTTTTCACACTAGAAAATTTGACTCTTGGAACGCTCGGTTCGAATAACACGTACAACCGGTGCGATTTATTCGCGTTTACGAACGAGCCCACAGTTTGCCGGTAGTTAAATTAACATCTGACCGTGGTTCAAAATTACGAGTGTTCTCAGATCTTTCCCTTCGGGATCGATCCTGGACAGTCGCAAAATCCTGTTATGGTGCTCCAGCGCGATGTTAATTTAACTACCTCAATGTAAGCCTTCCAATGGAAGCCTCTAGCCTTCCAATTTCTGTGAACTAAAGACGTTAGATCAAACGAGATCAAGCAGCCGTTAGGCGAGAATATTCCCTAAACTTCAACTATCAACATGTAAATGTGACTCAATCAGCAATGTTTTGTAATGTAAGTTTCAATTAGCTGCAGAAAGTGCTGTAAATATCACCGGTGATTAACAAGCAAGCACAGCACAGCCCAAATTGTTTTTGAAACGTGTGGATTAGAGAAGTACTACCAACTTGAAAATTTGGGACGGGAAAATTTGAACTTGAAAATAATTGGACTGATATTCAAGTGTTAGTTAAATCAAAATCATCACAATACCGCCTAGCAAACTCGATAAGACAACGGGCAAAATATATAACGGGGTGAGTGTTTTTTTTAATTTATTTTCGTGACAAACAATTCCTGAAAATATTTAACCGCCTGTACGTTCGTTCGATTCAGCTAAAATGACGAGTTTGAGAGCACCTTGCGGCATGAAAATGCCAAAACCGACGTACGATGCATCTAATTTTAGATGTCAAAAATGCCTTGAAAAGGGACATTTTACTTATGAATGCAGTGGAAAGAGAAAATATGTTTCTCGCCCAAGTCGTACTGCTTTGTTACACAAAAAACTCAAAACAGAAGAAGCAACAACTTCTGAAACCAATAGGGATAGCATACCAGGGCCTTCATATGCAGGTGCAATAATTAGCTCAAAATCACCACCAATAAAATCCAGTAGTGGTTCATCAGAAGATTCGGAAAGTGACAGCTCAAGCTCCAGTTCCAGTAACTCCTCTAGTAATTCCAGTTCTGGTTCAGAATCGTCATTTTCATCCTCTTCCTCAGATTCTAGTGCTTCCAGTTCAGATTCAGGAAGTGAATAAAAATATAGTATTTGTTTCAAGGAAGAAACAGTGATTCGAAACACCAGAAAGTGTTCATTGCATTGATTTGTAATGCTTATTTTTGAAATGTATTGAGTTAAATGTTTTGAAATCGGATTTCTTTATCTTTGATTTTCTCATATAAGCTTTTTAAATCAATTTCATTGGGGAATGGGCTTGATGTTTTGTGTATGTTCATTTACATTTTTATATGCATATAAAAAATTTCTATTGTCAAATATTTGGCATTTATATATAGATTTTCACAAATAAATTTTAAACATTTTGTGATTGGTATATTTTTAGTACAAATTATGTTTTCTTTGTGTGTGTTTGTGATTATGTGTTTGGAAATTTGAGTTGATTTCTCGTCCTAATCCGTTCATTTGTTCAGATTGAACGTTTATCAATGGATGCAGATTGTCGCCCTGCCCATAGATAGTGCATTGATTAGATCTGCAATTTCTTCATTGAGTGGCCCATTAATAATGTTGATCTGTATTGATTTCATTTTAAATTTCTATTACAGCAAGCAGTGTTTTTCATATAATTATAAAACTTCTTTTTTGATAACATAATACTTTGCATTTGTATATACCTTCATTAATCAATATATATACTTCTGTTAATACACTTTCAGCTTTTTCTTTCCACGTAACTTCTATTTCAGCTATACTAATTATTTAAAACTTCACTTGCAGTCCTATATTGAAGTCAATGCATTTTTGTTAAACACATGGGAACAGCTGCAGTATAGACCCCCAATCCATTTGGCGACTCTTTTTGTCGCCAACCCTGATGTTACTTGGCGACATTTTTTAACAGACGTATTACAAAAAAATGTACATAAGTTGAATAAATTTATTCTAATCTTATAAACAGATTTCACTGTAACTGAGGGTTTCCTGTTTAAACGGGGCTGCCAGTCGTGAACTGAACCCTCAGTCGCATCCAATTAGATTTTTTTGTAATGGAAAACGGAATTTCAAAGCAAACCATTATACAAACCCTGGCGTTTTTTTATCTGCAAAGAAATTGCACATTTGCCATTATAAATAATCATGTAAATCTTGATTATGTATAAAAATACAGTTATCAAACTCAATATATAAATCCGGGTTAAATATGTAAATTATCAGTCAATATATAAGTCTGGGTTAAATATGTAGTAAAAAAAATGTAAATCTGGACTAAATATAAATCTAAGTATAATCTTGACTAAATAATAAAACATTGAAATTACAAAATCCACGGTCAATATATACATAGCATAGGGAGACGCTGTAGGGTTGCTAGAATGGAGTGGAAAAAGTGGGGTTAACCAAAAGCAACATAAATCGTAATTGAGGGTTGGCGACAAAAATAGTCGCCAAATGGATTGGGGGTCTATACTGCAGCTGTTCCAACACATGTGACATCTTTCAGCTTTTTGAAGTTATATTATAAGCTCCTTATAAAACTTAATGAACGATTTTACATCAATCTTATCTGATTGATGTCATGAAGCTTAGCAGATATAAAAAATTCAATTTCTTCTATTTACCTCTACAATCTTAACGCATTTGTAATTTTGCTGAATAATTTAAAAATTAGTTTTAAAGTATAGGAGCAATCGATTGTTATATGTAAGTTCTGCTTAAACTAATTTACCATTAGACCTGATTGCTTTAATGTCTATTATGTTCATTTTGAAAGTAAAATTTCTGTAAATTTAAAAACTGTTGAATCGCAAGAGAAGTATTAAATAGTGGGGTAATGTGGGTATAAAAAGTGTTTTTAATTTCAAGGTAGAATTTAACAATGAGACAAGTTTTAAAAAAGTGGTGTTTCTTTGCATTATATATACATTGCATTATTCAAGAACACACTGCATGTTTTGCTTCATATTTAAACCTATATTTTAGTTAAGTGACTATTTTTATACCCACTTTACCCCATGGTATGGGGTAAAGTGTATATAAAAGTAAGTTATAAAATCATTAAATAGTAAAATCATAGAAGTAAGTTATAAAATCATTAAATAGTGAAAAGAATTATTAACACAATATAATAATTGACAAGTGTATTAAAAGAACAAAATTTTTGTTGAATGAGCTACTATTAAATTAACTCTGTCAATTAGCTACTATTATGGTGGCCTTCTAAATGCCAAACTTATACATAACAATATTTATGAATACTGTAGCTCAAGATATACTTGAACTATGTTTGAGTGTTCATTTCACTGTAAATAAGTCAAAAATTCTATACAAACATGAATTATTCAAAATTCATGAAACATGAATTTTAGGGAAGGTATAGATGTTACATCTCAAAACTGTCCATGATTATCAAATGTAGGTTTTGTGGCAATGTATGTATAATAAATGCTTCCAATATCTATTATGCTCAACATCCTCCTTTTCTAGAAAATATACCATCAATTAACTCTAGATTTTTAAGAGAATTAATCTTTTTCGACATCTGTTACTTGCTCAACGAATTGTTGAAATGATTTTTTGAACCTACATATTACCCAAGAACCTTGCTTAATATTGCTACTGTCAATTTTGTCCTGGTTCTTTAATATTTTCTACTGATTCCGTAACTTTATTTTCAGTAAGCCTGAGCTGATCTCAAGTTTTTTTACTAGACCTATCTTATGTTTCTTGAAATAAATGCTTTGGGATGCTAGAGCCTCTGTTAATACCTCATCTATTTTTTAACCCTTTTTCTCAATGAATTCTGAGCATCATTTCTAAGATTAGTAGACAAGAGTTGAGAGGGTGGTTAATATGGCTAATTTCAGGTTTTTTAACAGTGAAAACAGTAACTTTATCTGGCATGTAAGTTGCTTGAAAATTATGTTATTTCCTGTGAAGCTTGATTCCTTTCATTTTGTGGCAAGCTTACAACACATTGAGATTCATTCTGAAAAATTCTATCCTTAAAATTTTTGTGTTCCACAGCCTGTCAATTTACTGTATCTAACCGCTTTCCTTAAATTCTTTCACAACATGGTCAGTTTGAATGATTCACATAACCATTTCAATAGACAGAAATGTAACCTTAAAACATTTTACAAGTCTTTTCCCCTGTACTTTGACATTGAAATTCCTTTCCATGTTATTTTCAATGGCATGGAAACCTCAACATCTAAGGGCTGTAAGGCAACTTGTAATTGGGGTAGCCATAATATTACACCTATGCATATATATTGTGGAATACTTATACAGAACAAAAAAATATATAATAGTTTTAGAAAGGTATACATAAATAGAAAGTTTCTCTCACAATTACAACCCACATGACTGGATCAAAACAAACAAGAGGCGACCAGGATCTTCTAGATGTTACCAGTAAAATATTTTCGATTGAAAAACTTTTTAAAGAACTTAAATATATAGTGAGTTTTATTTTTCATCAAACCAAGGTTTATAATTAATGAGGTAGCTTTTGCATGGACTATCCACTTTACCCCACCAGACCCTATTTAATCAAATGAGAACAGTGATTTTGTTTGCTAAAACAAAAATGATGCTTATAATCAAAAATAGAATCGGATATAGTAATATCAAAACTACTCCAATTATAATTTGGTTCTATTACTAATGAACAGTGCTATCCAAGAAATTTGCCCATTAAAATTGCAATTGTCAAATTAAAATACATGAAAGGTAATAGTGATGTCAGCACATTAGATATAAATTAAACGATGTCATTCGCCATTTGTTAGCACAATATTGCATTTTCTGTTCTTTTTATAAACTCAGCAGTTTTAAGAGCCATTTTGTATGTGAGGATATTGCAAGCTACATGCGATATACATCACTACAAGGTGTTAATATACTAAATGTTAAGGTAAAATATTTTACTTAACATATTACTTCTAGTGTCTAGAATGTTTTGTAACCAATCAACAATCTTATCACATTTCATATGCATTCTGCCTAAAGGAAACAAAACTGTTTGGAAGAGAGTTTACACCAAAGCAGGGCCATGTTTTTAAGAGTTCATGGCTGAATCTAAAGCTTCATTTTCTAAACTAAAAATATAATGGGAAGAAACCGTAGAAATGATAAGTGCATTAACAGTTAGATGTCTCTTTTAGAGTATAATTATGGTTGTTTGTCCTAAGAAAAAGCCCCTCCTTACATAAAAAGGTTTGATTTTTATGGCACAAGAGCCATATGTGGCCAAGCTCTAAAAAGGAAAGTCCCACATAATTTGGTATAAAAATTCTGTTGGATATGAGAAGTTGGAGTTATTTTCTAAAATGGAGGAAAGTTCAATCTGCATGGGCCAATAGGAAACAGTGCTGTTAACATAATGAAAAATAGTCTGACCATGACAAGTTAACATTTGAGTCGCATGGTTTTGAATGAGTTGATACACTACATAAGGAGGCAGGTTAAACAAACTGCATTCCCACATTTGGCATCTAGTGCTTGATTCTGAATCTGAGTTGATTGTTCAGTGTGAAGCGATAGAAGTCAGAAACAATTGCCATGCATATATTTGCAAATTTTAAAAACAAGTAATTTGTTGATTTGTTCAGAAACAAATAAAGAATACTGTTCATGATTAATATTAATTACAACATGAGAAACTTCTATAGTAATAAAAGTGGGATTAATGATAGCATATTTACAATATTCATCCCAATTTTGCAGTTGCTTTCTAAAATTTGGAATAAAATATTTAACAGTCACTGGAAAAAACATTTTATTTAATTTATTTTCTACATATTTTGGCATTTTTATTCATTCGGTTATTTACATCACGAAATGGACAGTTTGGTTTAACAAGGACACAATTTTCACTTACGTCATTCATTACTTTCCAGTTGGATTCAACACATAACTTATACAATTGTTCTAAACTGTGTGCACTTGCATCGGTGTTGCACCGAAGAACTAATCTCCCACATCAAAATCTGAGTCAACTAACAATTGTTCTAAAGGATGAGAACAGTTGAAATTTGAACAATATCACAATGCTCTGTAGCAGAGCTGGGTGTTACTACAGTTCTGTCCTTAACTAGACTGAAATGAACTATCTGGTTCTACTGAATGAGTAGAACCTGTGAAATGAAAAATCACATGCGTAATGGTAGGATACAATTTATAAACAGCTCCAATAATGCCAATTAGTACCTGGCCATATTAGAAAGCAAAATGTTCCCATCTATAAGAGGCCATTTTGACTTGCTGAGTTAACTGTCTTTCTGAGTGACTGTTCATTGTCATAAAGTGAAAAGTAAGATGGCACATTCGTAGTCAATCTAACCTTTCTCTGTTGATATGATAGTAACGTTGAATATTCAAGGTGGAAAAATGGCTGGACAAACAGTATTCCAAATCATAGCGAGCATAAATAATCTATCTATATACAAAGCTACTTATATAGTATTTGAGAACCATCCCAAACACATACTATCGGCCCCAAATGGGATCTGCAGTTGCCTGAAAGTAACCAAACAGCTTATAGGTTGTGATAGTGTTTATGTGGTGGAACATCTTCCTATATGCATTTGGGATGTGCCATCATTTCGCTTGTTTTTCTAAATTCAGCACAGCTCCAATAGAAATTTCAAAGAATGGATACCGAATTGATATATGGTAACTAATTGGTAAATACCAATAAGATTTAATGCCGATAAACAATATTTTAAGGTAATCCCGATATGCTCAAGAGCATTTGGGTAACAAAGTAAAATCCTCGTCTTTAGTTACACTGAATCTCCTATAACAAAAACCCTTTAAATTTCGTGCTTTAATATTCTTACGTTTCTAATACTTTAGTTGAAATAGATATTTTCACACATCACATAACAAAGAATGCTAAGAAATTTAGTTGTTCCTCTCCTTTGTCGATTATAGGTGATTTTCAATAAGCTATCCATCTAAAATACTTACTTTTGTACCATTAGTAAGTAGTAACACCCCTAAATATTTTACATTATACTAGTATATTAAACAATAGTAACACATTCAAATTGTATGTGTTTCACCAAAATATTTTTATATTATACAAGAATATTAAAAAATATATAGAAAAGTGATAACTCAAAATGGAGATTTTATTTTTCTAATCTCAACGAGTAATTCTTATTAAACTCAAATGAACAATGGAAATCAGAAAATGTATTATAAATTTTTAATGAAGACGTGGATTTCTACAAATTCTATTTCGAGAAGTTTGAACAAAAAGATTTAATATTTTGACTCTAAAATTTACTTTTTAATTATGTTTCTTGAGAAGGTGTGATATAAATGATAAAAGTTGAAATATTTTTAGTTTTAAAGTTCTTGTGACAAATTTTAAAAGCTACTTGAATTAATTGTACTCCAGGAAAATTTTCTTTGCAAGACAATTTCAAAAAACAAGAGTTTCCAATTGCTCTGGTTAAATTTCAGTTTTAATGTTTGGGATGCTGAGGTTAAAACAAGCTTTACTTGAAAAAATTCACAAAATTCACCTTATGTATATAAAGCTATGACTTTGATTTTTATATTTCAAACTTATAAGATATTTTTTGACAGGGAATCAGCAATCATTCTAACATTAGTTTCATTATATTTGATTCAATGCATTATTTACTAAAATGAAATTTTTAATGACACATTTTATTTTATGATTCAAATTAATAATTAGTTATTTAATGTTACCTGCCAAACCGTTTTTGAATATCAAATTCAGCCCATGTGTAACGAAAACGGTACATGTTATAGAATTTGAATGTAAAAAATTTTCGCTTTTTGTAAGCTGGAAACTTATATTTTGAATCTATAAAATACACAATATAGCACACACAAAAACAAATACTAAGTTTATTTGTTTTAGAAATATAGTCATATCTAGGACTGAAAATGAGTCAATGTGTATTGAAAACGGGTACACCCAGCAGGGACTGTGCTAACCAGTCAATTGCTGTTTGATTATCTAGAT
Organism: Meta bourneti; assembly: GCA_933210815.1. NCBI lineage: Eukaryota > Metazoa > Arthropoda > Arachnida > Araneae > Tetragnathidae > Meta > Meta bourneti. The sequence goes on from OW119933.1 coordinate 46,672,434, forward strand.
GAAATTCATTCATGGATGAATTTTCAAGTTTAGGGAAAGAATCGTAATAGTTATTTTAAACTTTAAGATAGTGTGTTGATTGAAAAAGAATGATAAAAACTGCTCAGTACTGTGCAAAGTGGGTTACAAGTTAATGCCCTAGTAATATCAAGTTCCAAGTAATTCATCTTCACAAGTTGATCGTTCACATAGTTACTTTCTTTTCAACTGGTTAAGGATGAAAAAATTAGGAAATTACTCTTACTTTCATTGTGTAAAACAAGAACTCTGATAGGTTTTGTGATTTGTTTCCTATCATTCTCAGAAAAAGAATATGTTAATACTGGCATTGAAAGTTTAAGGAAGGAATCTTTATAGTTATTTAAAAGTTTAAGATAGTGTGAAAAATAACAAAAACTGGTACCATGTAGAGTGCTGGTTAATAGCACAGGCTGAAATGAGAAGGGCATCTGGTTTATTTTTGGAAGGGAAAGATCCTTGAATTATTTTGTTTGCACACTCCATACAGTTTAGAGGAGTCTTCGTGGCTCAGTGGGTATGCCCACTGTGCTAGCAACCTTCGAGTTGTAGGCGGCCCAGGTTCGATTCCTGTCAGGTGTATTTCTCTCTTCTGTGTCAGTAAAACTTTCATTGTGTGTGTTTATTACTTGATATTGCGTGTCTTGTGTCTGGCGCAGTATGGCCAAATATAGCTCTTGTACCATAACCCCCCAAAAAGCAACCACCATGCAGTTTAGAATCAGTTTACGAGAAACAACGAATTGTTTTTCATTTTTCCAAATAAATTTTACAACTATGTTTATAACTGTTTAACTAAATGTATCAATGAGACAATGTTTATTTTCAAAAATTAAACTTACAAAATCACTTGAATAGGCTATGAACAAAAAGTTCCCCAGCGCAAAAGTCAAGACTTTTAAACAAAGACGATACGATATATTTTGTAAATCATAAATGCTTTTATTAAATTCGATGGGACAGTTGTTTATGGTCAAATATATATTCCTGTTCCAATTTACAAAATCACTTGAATAGGCTATGAACAGAGAAATTCCATTGTGTAATATTCAAGGCTTTTAAACAAAAACAATACAATATGTTTTGTAAATCAAATACTTTAATGAAATTTCAATGTATCAAAGGGAAAATATTTGTGGTCAAATATTTCAGTTTCAACTTACTAAGAAATCATTATTGAATAGACTATGAACAAAGAAATTCCATGGTGTATGTTCAAGGCTTTTAAACAAAAGCAATACAATATATTGTGTTTTTCATAAATGTTTTAATGAAATTTCATGACCAAGAAATTCTTGAAAAAAGGCACTTTTAACCGATAGAAAAACGGCTGGGTCTTCTGTAGCCCGTCCTCTACATGGACCTGCTGTTACATCCATTTGATAAGTCAATTTCATAAAACAACACTAGATTGGGATCTGGGGTTGTCACTACAAATTTGGCTGAAGGGTTTAACCAGTAAAATATAACCGGGGTTTAATCTATCAATTGATACCAGTCTTGTTTCCTCCTAGTAGATTTGGTTGTGTTGCTCCAGTTCGACGTAAATTCAACTACCTACTTGCTAGATTTGTAGAATTTTGAAATTGTTCAAAAGGGAAATTTACAACTTTAAACAATTTAATGGCTTTTAAAATGACTGGGGGTTGGGCTCCTGTAACCCTCTCTCTGCATGGCCTGTTTACATCCATTTGCTAAGTCCAAGTCAAAATTGTTTCGAATGATAATAAAAATATAGGGTATTTTTTGTCCCATCATGCAGCGGTAAAAGAATTAAGAGAGAGTACTAGGGTTAGGATTGTCTACAACTCGTCCTCAAAAACTAAAGGGGAGCAATCTCTCAACGATTGTTTAGAGAGCCTAGTCTCAATCCAGATTTACTGAAAATTATTTTTAAATTTCGATATCACCCAATAGCATTTTGTGCAGATATTCAAAGAGCCTTTTTAGAGGTTGGCATAGTTGAGCAAGACCGAAAGTATTTGCAATTTTTAAGGGAACTGATCTCGATTTCGGTATTCGTGATATCAGAGTTCTGAGATTTAAACGGGTTCCTTTCGGAGTGAAATGTGGTCCCTTTATCCTGACGGCTACTATAAGACTGCACCTTACAAAGTATGAGAACTCGCATATACTGAAGCATATGCTGTTCTTAAAGACCTCTATGTTGACGATTTATTTACCGGCGCAGATACTGTTGAAGAAGCCGCATCGATATCAAAGGAGGCCAGTTATATATTAAACGAAGCAAGTATGACTTTGCGACGATGGATTTCGAACTCTCCGACCTTAAACCAAATATTAGGAAGGACAATTAAATGGATTGTCGACAGTTCTTTGCACGCACTTACCACTTGAGGTCCTAGGTTTAATATGGGACAATGAAAGGGACTAAGGATTGAGCTCAATCAATTCTGTGAAATGAAAGGTTTGACGCCAACTAAACGTGTTGTGCTGAGTGCATGCGGAATGTTATATGACCCTATAGGACTGATAACACCTTTCACTGTAAGAATAAAGTTAATGATGCAAACTCTTTGGGAGCGAGGCATCCAATGGGATGAGAAAAAAGAAAAACCTTACAAACTTGTTTTGAATCTTCGGATACTACATTGTTTGATTTTTACAAATATAGTGATTTGGATAAAGTTTTGAGGATAACTGCATACGTCATGCTGTTTGTAAAGAATTCTAAACCAAATTCTAGAAAGGGAACAGGGACACTTACAGCCGCAGAACTATATAAGGCTGAAGAACATTGGGTTCATTTTTGTGCAAAGAACTGAATTCCAACTTGAATACCTTCAGCTGAGAAGGGGAGTTCCTATAGACTGAATCCAGACTTTACTGTCTGAATACGAGGATATCTGCTGATGGACTAATTTGTCTCGGCGGTAGATTGCAACGCTCTGAATTTGAGTTTCAGGAAAAGCATCCGTGGATTATTCCCGGCAAATCTAAATTCACCGAATTGCTTATTATTAAGGAGCATCAGAACTTGTATCATTCTGGTGTTTCAGATACACTGACTCAACTTCGAGAAAAGTACTGGATAATCCGAGGCTGGCAGGCTGTAAAATCTTTCTTGAATAAGTGTTTCATTTGCAAAAAGTTCAAGGCCAGACCTGGTAAACAGGTAGTGGCTCCACTACCAGCTGATAGAATAACTAAGGCAAACCCTTTTGTAGTGACAGGGATTGATTTCGCGGGACCTTTGTATACAAAGGACAGTGACAAAGTTTATATTGCCCTATTCACTTGAACAGTCACTCGCGCAATACATCTTGAAGTGGTATCAAGTCTGAGTGCGAAACATTTCCTATTGACCTTCCGACGATTTGTTTCAAGAAGAGGAGTCTGCCGAATTGTTAACTCGGACAAATGCCAAAAATTTCAAAGCAGCAGATTCTGAACTGAAAGGGTTATACGCTAATATTACCGATACATCTGTACAAAATTATTTTGGTATAAAGGGAATAACGAGGCGATTTATTGTTGAAAGAGCGGCTTGGTGGATTGGATACTAGGACAGAACGGTAAAAATGACAAAAATTATTTTGAGAAAAGTGCTAGGAAGAGCTTTGGTTTCTTTTGAAGAACTACAAACGGTTCTTCCAGAAATAGAATCGATTTTAAATTCTAGACCTCTTACCTATATTTATGATGAACAATCAGAACCATTCCCTCTCACCCCAGCTCATTTCTTGACAGGAAAAAGGCTGACCACACCTAGCAGGTCACGATAAGGGAGTTATACCAAGTAACAAAAGAATTGTAATTAAAAGGTATATATGTGTGGGTTATGTTTTAAAGATCAGCATTCCACCTGCTACTCCCTGTGTGTAATACAGGAAATGAAGAAGCACCACCAAGTCTAGACAGACTGGCTTAGGACGATTTTCCGAGAGATTCCAGAGACAGTTGCCGAACGATGACGCGAGAAGAGGATGTCGTACGGCCATGCCTAACGAATACCTGATGAAGTTGAATTGTAACAATGTTTAATCTGTAAATATTCCCCTTTATTTGTAAATAAACGTCTTATTTTTCCTTTTGCAAGGATGTCAGATGCATTCCTCCCTGAGTGTATTTCTCTCTTCTGTGTCAGTAAAACTTTCATTGTGTGTGAGTAGTATATAGGTTCCTTGAGCGGCAAATCCAAGATGGCCGCCTTTTCCAAGATGGCCGCCGTTTGATAAGGAGTTGACTGCTGATAAGGAGTTGGGGAGGATTGCTGATAAGGAGAGGGTGATGCCTTGAGGTGGTGACGTCATTGTAAAGATGGCGTTGTGTTGCCATGGTAATGAATCAAAAGTAGCTCCATCTGGTGGGGAAATGAGAAACCCTATTATTTTGAATTAAAAAGGAATTTCGTGGATTCGAACTGGGGACCATGGGATCTGTAGTACAGTGCGCTATCCGTTAGGCTGTAAGAGAGTTAACTATAGGTGATCAGAAGTCTGAGTGCGAAACATTTCCTATTGACCTTCCGACGATTTGTTTCAAGAAGAGGAGTCTGCCGAATTGTTAACTCGGACAAATGCCAAAAATTTCAAAGCAGCAGATTCTGAACTGAAAGGGTTATACGCTAATATTACCGATACATCTGTACAAAATTATTTTGGTATAAAGGGAATAACGAGGCGATTTATTGTTGAAAGAGCGGCTTGGTGGATTGGATACTAGGACAGAACGGTAAAAATGACAAAAATTATTTTGAGAAAAGTGCTAGGAAGAGCTTTGGTTTCTTTTGAAGAACTACAAACGGTTCTTCCAGAAATAGAATCGATTTTAAATTCTAGACCTCTTACCTATATTTATGATGAACAATCAGAACCATTCCCTCTCACCCCAGCTCATTTCTTGACAGGAAAAAGGCTGACCTCACCTAGCTGGTCACGATAAGGGAGTTATACCAAGTAACAAAAGAATTGTAATTAAAAGGTATATATGTGTGGGTTATGTTTTAAAGATCAGCATTCCACCTGCTACTCCCTGTGTGTAATACAGGAAATGAAGAAGCACCACCAAGTCTAGACAGACTGGCTTAGGACGATTTTCCGAGAGATTCCAGAGACAGTTGCCGAACGATGACGCGAGAAGAGGATGTCGTACGGCCATGCCTAACGAATACCTGATGAAGTTGAATTGTAACAATGTTTAATCTGTAAATATTCCCCTTTATTTGTAAATAAACGTCTTATTTTTCCTTTTGCAAGGATGTCAGATGCATTCCTCCCTGAGTGTATTTCTCTCTTCTGTGTCAGTAAAACTTTCATTGTGTGTGAGTAGTATATAGGTTCCTTGAGCGGCAAATCCAAGATGGCCGCCTTTTGATAAGGAGTTGACTGCTGATAAGGAGTTGGGGAGGATTGCTGATAAGGAGAGGGTGATGCCTTGAGGTGGTGACGTCATTGTAAAGATGGCGTTGTGTTGCCATGGTAATGAATCAAAAGTAGCTCCATCTGGTGGGGAAATGAGAAACCCTATTATTTTGAATTAAAAAGGAATTTCGTGGATTCGAACTGGGGACCATGGGATCTGTAGTACAGTGCGCTATCCGTTAGGCTGTAAGAGAGTTAACTATAGGTGGTGAATTAATGTAGTGTTTGCTTTTTCTTAGTACTAGGAATGCGTTATGGGACTTGGTTTTATTTGATGAATAATTAATTTTTATTTTCCAATTAGTTGTAAGTGTGTTGGACTGGTGATGCCATCTAGTGATTTTAAAAGAAGTTAATCTAAGGAACTTTCTTATTTTTGTCATTAATTCTGGGAATGTGCTATTTTTAGAAAATGGTTTGAACAATTGTGGTACAGCCATCTGGTGGTGGAAGAAGTAACAATTAGTTTTAAAAGATTTATTTTCTAGCTCTAGACTTGTGTAGCTTGATACTTTAGAATTAACTGGAGAATTTTTTTTTAAGAAAATTTTATAAAGACAGATTTGAACCCGGCAAAAGGTAATCGCGGCCGCCCGTTTTACACAAGCACTTTAACCGTTCGACCACGATCACCTACTTTGTATAATACATATAGAATACTAACTCGTGAATTTACAGCTTAAGGGAGTGAAAGTATGTGTTTTTTTTTCCTTGAGAATAGTGCCCTTATGAAGAATGAATATGAATATAAAAACAAATAAAGTTGAATTTATAAACCTTAGCTATATAACAAGTTTATTACCAAGATTTTAAAGTATGCGAATTGTATGTAATGACAGGAAAAGTATCAGAATATAGAAGACTCTGGAACTTGTGACAATATGACTAAGGATTTATATGTGTAGGTTAATTAAGATAACAGAAGGAGTTAAACACGTAGTCACCGATAGGATACAAGCTTAAGTAAATGAGAAAGCTTTTAAACGCATTGCTATTTAGGAGAATGGTGTTGTTTTTCTGATTGTGAGAAAAGCAAATGAAACTACATCATGCCAATGAATCACATATGACATGCCCGAACTGGAACTTTCTATAGGGGTTTTAGCTATGAAATAGTGACGAAGGGATTATCTTAATACTCTAACGTTGGAACTCGGAACATAAGTAATTGAGGCCAACCAATATATGCGAAGATTTTAAGCGTATGAACACTACATGTAAGATAGAATTTATAATACGGAAACCTTTTTATATTTTAATGAATTTATATACAACATGAGCTTGAAGAAAATGTGAATGTTTAAGGGTGAATGTTTTGTAGGGAAAATTATTATTATTACAATTTGAGGGGAGGACTTTGAGATATGAATAGGACACACAGGCATAACGGTGTATGAAACATTACATTTTTAGGTAAATAAGAAGTAACTAACCAAAGATTTATAGTATACATATTATAAGCGATGGCAAGGAACCGTATAAGATTGATATTATTAGAAGCCTCTGGAACTTGTGGTGAGAATATGACTAAGGATTGTTTTTGCACGTGTAAGTTAATTAAGATAACAGAAGGAACGGAGTTAAACACCGAGTCACAGATAACGATAGAAACTATTTGATAATAAGAGGCTTTTTAAAGCATAGTTGGAGCATCTTGGGTCTTTGAATTACTTTGCATCTTGTTTTGGGGTTTTTCTGCCCTTTTTTACTGTTTTTAAATAAATCATGGATTCTAAGGACATTAGACCTGCAAAGAAAATGCGTGCAGACAAAGAACTGTGTTTGCAGAAATATTGTAAAGATTCTTTATGTTATGAGTATGGTAAACTGTTTACAGATCGTGAAGGCTGGGCATATTTTTGTCGATTGGAAAACGAATTAACGTACTTAAAGAAAGAGGAAACTACTATTGAAATTTATGGTAAAAAATGTACTGTGCCTCGGCAACTTGTAGCATACGGAGACGTAGGAATAAGCTATGCCTTTAGCGGATCTTGTATTGCAGCCAAGCCTTGGTCTCCTTTACTATTGGAAATAAAGGCAGAAGTGGAACGAATAATTGGCACAAGATTTAATTTTGTGTTGGTGAACCGTTATAAAGATGGTAAGGACTGTATAGGTGCCCATAAAGACAATGAGAAGGACTTGGATCTTAATGCACCCATAGCGTCTGTTTCATTTGGACAGAAAAGGCAATTTGTGTTTTCTAGAAAGAACTACAATTCTCTAAAAATTGTTCTGGAAAATGGAAGCTTGCTTGTGATGAAGTATCCAACAAACCAATTTTGGTTTCACAGCTTGCCCCGTGGGGATGCATTATGGCCTAGAATAAACTTAACGTTTCGTAAAATTCTTGTATAAAGCAGCGATAAACCACTTATGTGCCCCCGAACTAGAACTCAGTGTCGTACACTAGACGATATTTGGACAACGTTGCAATTTATCTTTGTCTTTCTGAATAGTATTTTTATAAATGCTTATATCTTGTTGTTTTTAAATAAATTTTTTAGCGTGTCTTACCACATATACTGTATTTAGGACTTTTTTATTACATAATTTTATAAATTGTTTTTAAAATGCAAGATCTGAAATGAAATTTTTCTTTGCTATAAAGATTTATGTTTTTAAGTTAGATGTTTTTACTCAAAAATTAATTATACATTAGATGTTATAGCACATATTTTCAATGCAGAAATTTTGTTTTAAGTATTGTACACACTTAAGTAAGAGTAAACTTTTGAAAACTTTATAAGACCCGTACTATGAACGTACACATTTTGAATAAGTTGTAATTGTATTGAAATCATTTATGCTATAAAATCTAAACCAACTGTTATTTTTTAATTAATCTTTCCTTGCATATTTTTTTTAAATAAATCTTCCTAAATTTTAGTGATTTAATTTTTATTATACAGATTTACAAACTGTTTTTGGTTGAAATATAAGGATTTATATTTTTAAAAATTAGATGCTTTTACTCTTAATTATGTATTAGATACTATTACACATATTATTATTACATTGAAGATTTTTAAAAAACGTTTAACAATTGAAAAAAATATATATATACTTTAAATATTATTACAAACATTTAAATGCAATTTGCTTTTTATTTTTAATTTTACAATTAAGACATTTTTTAAAAGTTTGATTCTTGAAGTGTGTTTTATGCATAGTAAAAAAAACAATACTAAAAAACATGTAAGAGTAAAAATATTTTATACATTAATTTGAAACTTTGCAAGACCCATACCATGTTTCCTTGCACATTTGAAGTCGTGAAAAATAGTTTATTAAAACCATTTGTCCTTGAAGTTCTAAATTAAATGTCCTTTTTCTTTTATGCTTTTGCAAACCACACATTTTACTAAATATGAACTTCCTTTTATTTGAAAACCTTATGCATATTGTGCAGTTTAATTGCAGAGCAAAATTCCAATACTGTACGAAGCTATAAAGTATTTTACAAGATATTTCATATTGTTCTCTTAATTTACATCTAATTCATTACTACGTTAAAGTGGATAGCATGTGAGTTTTCTGATTTTAAAAATAATGTGTGCACATCTGTACTGCTAAGCAAATTAACTTCTGCCTTTTCTTGATATTTAATGCATAATCTAAATATTTACGCACACCGCTGATAGTTTTACACATGAGTAAAATTAAATAATAACTGAAATTTTAAATATTAGTGTGAATTTTAAAATGAACAAATATTGCTGACATATTGGATTAAATCTGAATTCTATGTATTCTCAAAACAACAATGCAAGAAAAAACAGAGACACTTCTTAAACAGATTGGAGGAAGTCACATGGAAACAAAGTAAATTAGAACACTTTTTAATAGAAAAAAACATTGATTCATATATTTTACAAAACTAATACATTGTAGTAAAAAAGAACTTATTTTTACATACTTGCATTTTTTAAGAGACACATGTTTACGACGAGCCAATTATTAAATGCCATCACCTCAGCTTTGGGGCAATGCAAATTATTTTTGTGATGACCACATGATAGTTTTTGGATCTTTTTGTTGCTACTTAGTGCACATAGTACATCGAATTTGGGACACCCGTATTGTTCCAAGTTGATATTCGGAATATTCAATGCATCTAGGCGTTTCTTTTCCACACAACCACCTTTGTAAGCAACTAGGTACTGAGTGGCACTCTTGGTCTGTTCGTACAATTCTAAAAGCTTAGAGTCTAAACTTTCTAAAGGAGACACACTTTCCCATGCCACGGGACAGAAAGGGAGACCACATATGTAATTTTCAACACATCGAACAGTTTTTTTATCTTTTGCACTCAGTTTATGCTTATAAGGCGATAAGTTAAAACGAATACTTGAAGCTACTTGCGATTTTATGGCGATGTATCCGTATTCACGTACTAAGAAACCCTCTTGAGTCTGAAATCCGTCAAAATCCACAATTGCACAAATATTAAACATTGCTATTGAAATGTGCTAGCTGTTCTTGGAAAAAGAATTGTAAACTGGAGGCACGAAGAAGAGAGAAGTATCAGATTTAAAAAAAAATGACGAAGAGAAACTTTTCAACACAATCTGTACTATAATTTTACACTTAAGAGTAACAGAGCATAATATAATTTTAAGGAAAATGAGTAATCAGTATGCAAATTTGAAGCCTAAAGTTCCAAGCATGTCTATGCTCAATAAACGCCTATCTACGTTTAGAGATTGGCCACGCACAGATGTTGACATTAGGGACTTGGCCGAAAATGGATTGTATTATACGGGTGTCTCGGACGGGGTTAGGTGCTATTGGTGTGGAGGAGGGCTTGAAAATTGGCAAAAGGAGAATATAGTCAGACACGAACACATAAAGTTTTATCCAAAATGTTTGGTAGCCCAACAAGGACCGATTGTTGACCCTAGATTAAAAGGAACACCCATAGATGAAATTGTACAGGTGTTGGATGAAACAAACAATAATGCCAATGTTTTTATAAAACCTGATGTAAAACTTTACTGCTCATACAATGACAAGGACGAACGACTTTGTAAAATTTGCATGGAATCGGAAATGGATGCTACTTTACAGCCTTGCGGTCATTTGGTTACATGCATGAGATGTACGAAGAGTCTCTCAACGTGTCCTATGTGCCGAACCAATATTTTACGTAAAATTAAAACGTACATTTGTTACTAAACAGTCTATTTATTAGTACATGTAGTAGATGCAATTTCAAGTGATTTATTGAACACAGTGTGGAAGAATTGTAAAAGGGTGGTTTTGAGTTGAATGTCATGAAATTAACACTCGTACTACAGCAAAAAAGACTAATAAGGAAGTTTAAGACTTTTCTAAAAAGCATAAGACTTTTATCAAGGACTTGTGGAAAAAATCTTGTAGGAAAGACCTTTTTACCCCTTATAAATATATTGACTATTTTTATTATTATTTGTTGTTTGTTCATTACATGTTAAACCTATTTACTAAAGAGGAATTTTAAAATGCCTTAAAAAAGGAGTTACTAAATGCTTTAGGAAAAATGTGTAAATGTACTTTAATGCAAGAAAAAGAACGCTTGAAATAAATATTCATCTAGCTATTATTTTTAGTACTTATCAATCATCTTGGTGTATTGTTTATTTTCTAAATTAAACCTTTCGTACTTTTAAATCTTAAAACAAAAAGAAAGGAAAAGTAACCATCTAGAATAGTAAACACCAAATTAAAAAAAAAAACATTTTTAAAAATATTTTCTTATAATTTTTTACCTTTGCCTTTTTTTGTTGTTGAATAAACATTGTCATACAAAATTAGTATATTTGTTGTGTAGAATATTTTTTGAAAACACTGAATTGAAGAAAAAAAAATCATTTATTGAAAAAAGAATCAACAGTTTATATATATTTGTAACAACATATCTTACAGGTCTTTTACATACATCTCTCTAACAGTATTGAAAATATCTGTGGTATTCAAATTCTCAAAAACATTTTCCTCCATTATTATGTAATAAAAGTTTAACAGTTTATTGCTCTGTCTTACAAAATTAATAGCAAACTCTTTCCAGTTAACAACACATAAAGCAAGGGCGAAAAATTCGCAAAAGCGTTCGTCAACGCTCATCGTCATACATTTATGTACAGATTGATTGACAATTTCATTCTTACAGCCTAAACAGTCAAAAAGAATATTTATATTTTTTGACACAATATCCTTTAGGCACTTGCAGAGAGAAGCTATGACTTCTCTCCAACAATCAGATTTAATGGTATCACTGCAGTAAGGTTTGTAACTTTCACCAGGAAAACATTTTTTGATTTCCAGTTTCACATAATATGGCAACAAATACGTCAAAAGCGATATCTTCAATACATCTAACACATTGCCGTAGATTTCACACAGTTTAAAATACTGATCAGAATTCATAAACACACAGTTGGGCGAGAACTGAAAAGTATAATTTCTTTTCTGAAATACACGTTGTAAAACTAAGTGCATTTCCCCCACATCAAACACTTTAGAAAGGCAGACTTCTTTTTCTATAACTTTAACGTTGGAGGCAGTTGCAAAAGCGAAAAATGTGCTCAACTTTTGCATTAGAATGTACCATGTTTTTGGATGCAGGGAAACACAGTCCTTCGTTGGTTTCAAGACATTGTTTTCATGCAAAGCAAATTTACGTATGTGGACACGTGTGGAACCGTTGAAGTTATTGATTAGCACGAATAAATAGTCACCAAGGTGAAACACATTGTCAGGAAGTGATTGCATCGTCAAACTTAAGCTTTCCCTTGGAAACACCTGATCGTTGAAATACATTCTTTCACACACTTTGGGTCGATTTGTAAAACGCATCATTTTCAGAACTTTGAGGTACACGTTTTCAATAAAGCTTCAACTTAACCAAGAGATAAAGGCGAGTTCATTAACGTTGCTTGAAATTTCAGTTTATCGGTTTTTATTGTTATCAACTCTAGAATCATATGACGTAGAACGACTTTATCTCTGCAAAAAACTGAATCAAGTGGTGAGTTGCATTAACTTTGCTTGAAATTTCGGTTTATCGGCTTTTATTATTATCAAATCTAGAATCATATAATCTCTTGGTAGATTCTAGATTTGATGGTGTTATTCACTGATTAGTAAGTGTATATAGTCCAGTTCTTCGTGCCTCTAGTTTACAATTCTTTTTCCAAGAACAGCTAGCACATTTCAATAGCAATGTTTAATATTTGTGCAATTGTGGATTTTGACGGATTTCAGACTCAAGAGGGTTTCTTAGTACGTGAATACGGATACATCGCCATAAAATCGCAAGTAGCTTCAAGTATTCGTTTTAACTTATCGCCTTATAAGCATAAACTGAGTGCAAAAGATAAAAAAACTGTTCGATGTGTTGAAAATTACATATGTGGTCTCCCTTTCTGTCCCGTGGCATGGGAAAGTGTGTCTCCTTTAGAAAGTTTAGACTCTAAGCTTTTAGAATTGTACGAACAGACCAAGAGTGCCACTCAGTACCTAGTTGCTTACAAAGGTGGTTGTGTGGAAAAGAAACGCCTAGATGCATTGAATATTCCGAATATCAACTTGGAACAATACGGGTGTCCCAAATTCGATGTACTATGTGCACTAAGTAGCAACAAAAAGATCCAAAAACTATCATGCGGTCATCACAAAAATAATTTGCATTGCCCCAAAGCTGAGGTGATGGCATTTAATAATTGGCTCGTCGTAAACATGTGTCTCTTAAAAAATGCAAGTATGTAAAAATAAGTTCTTTTTTACTACAATGTATTAGTTTTGTAAAATATATGAATCAATGTTTTTTTCTATTAAAAAGTGTTCTAATTTACTTTGTTTCCATGTGACTTCCTCCAATCTGTTTAAGAAGTGTCTCTGTTTTTTCTTGCATTGTTGTTTTGAGAATACATAGAATTCAGATTTAATCCAATATGTCAGCAATATTTGTTCATTTTAAAATTCACACTAATATTTAAAATTTCAGTTATTATTTAATTTTACTCATGTGTAAAACTATCAGCGGTGTGCGTAAATATTTAGATTATGCATTAAATATCAAGAAAAGGCAGAAGTTAATTTGCTTAGCAGTACAGATGTGCACACATTATTTTTAAAATCAGAAAACTCACATGCTATCCACTTTAACGTAGTAATGAATTAGATGTAAATTAAGAGAACAATATGAAATATCTTGTAAAATACTTTATAGCTTCGTACAGTATTGGAATTTTGCTCTGCAATTAAACTGCACAATATGCATAAGGTTTTCAAATAAAAGGAAGTTCATATTTAGTAAAATGTGTGGTTTGCAAAAGCATAAAAGAAAAAGGACATTTAATTTAGAACTTCAAGGACAAATGGTTTTAATAAACTATTTTTCACGACTTCAAATGTGCAAGGAAACATGGTATGGGTCTTGCAAAGAGTTTCAAATTAATGTATAAAATATTTTTACTCTTACATGTTTTTTAGTATTGTTTTTTTACTATGCATAAAACACACTTTAAGAATCAAACTTTTAAAAAATGTCTTAATTGTAAAATTAAAAATAAAAAGCAAATTGCATTTAAATGTTTGTAATAATATTTAAAGTATATATATATATTTTTTTCAATTGTTAAACGTTTTTTAAAAATCTTCAATGTAATAATAATATGTGTAATAGTATCTAATACATAATTAAGAGTAAAAGCATCTAATTTTTAAAAATATAAATCCTTATATTTCAACCAAAAACAGTTTGTAAATCTGTATAATAAAAATTAAATCACTAAAATTTAGGAAGATTTATTTAAAAAAAATATGCAAGGAAAGATTAATTAAAAAATAACAGTTGGTTTAGATTTTATAGCATAAATGATTTCAATACAATTACAACTTATTCAAAATGTGTACGTTCATAGTACGGGTCTTATAAAGTTTTCAAAAGTTTACTCTTACTTAAGTGTGTACAATACTTAAAACAAAATTTCTGCATTGAAAATATGTGCTATAACATCTAATGTATAATTAATTTTTGAGTAAAAACATCTAACTTAAAAACATAAATCTTTATAGCAAAGAAAAATTTCATTTCAGATCTTGCATTTTAAAAACAATTTATAAAATTATGTAATAAAAAAGTCCTAAATACAGTATATGTGGTAAGACACGCTAAAAAATTTATTTAAAAACAACAAGATATAAGCATTTATAAAAATACTATTCAGAAAGACAAAGATAAATTGCAACGTTGTCCAAATATCGTCTAGTGTACGACACTGAGTTCTAGTTCGGGGGCACATAAGTGGTTTATCGCTGCTTTATACAAGAATTTTACGAAACGTTAAGTTTATTCTAGGCCATAATGCATCCCCACGGGGCAAGCTGTGAAACCAAAATTGGTTTGTTGGATACTTCATCACAAGCAAGCTTCCATTTTCCAGAACAATTTTTAGAGAATTGTAGTTCTTTCTAGAAAACACAAATTGCCTTTTCTGTCCAAATGAAACAGACGCTATGGGTGCATTAAGATCCAAGTCCTTCTCATTGTCTTTATGGGCACCTATACAGTCCTTACCATCTTTATAACGGTTCACCAACACAAAATTAAATCTTGTGCCAATTATTCGTTCCACTTCTGCCTTTATTTCCAATAGTAAAGGAGACCAAGGCTTGGCTGCAATACAAGATCCGCTAAAGGCATAGCTTATTCCTACGTCTCCGTATGCTACAAGTTGCCGAGGCACAGTACATTTTTTACCATAAATTTCAATAGTAGTTTCCTCTTTCTTTAAGTACGTTAATTCGTTTTCCAATCGACAAAAATATGCCCAGCCTTCACGATCTGTAAACAGTTTACCATACTCATAACATAAAGAATCTTTACAATATTTCTGCAAACACAGTTCTTTGTCTGCACGCATTTTCTTTGCAGGTCTAATGTCCTTAGAATCCATGATTTATTTAAAAACAGTAAAAAAGGGCAGAAAAACCCCAAAACAAGATGCAAAGTAATTCAAAGACCCAAGATGCTCCAACTATGCTTTAAAAAGCCTCTTATTATCAAATAGTTTCTATCGTTATCTGTGACTCGGTGTTTAACTCCGTTCCTTCTGTTATCTTAATTAACTTACACGTGCAAAAACAATCCTTAGTCATATTCTCACCACAAGTTCCAGAGGCTTCTAATAATATCAATCTTATACGGTTCCTTGCCATCGCTTATAATATGTATACTATAAATCTTTGGTTAGTTACTTCTTATTTACCTAAAAATGTAATGTTTCATACACCGTTATGCCTGTGTGTCCTATTCATATCTCAAAGTCCTCCCCTCAAATTGTAATAATAATAATTTTCCCTACAAAACATTCACCCTTAAACATTCACATTTTCTTCAAGCTCATGTTGTATATAAATTCATTAAAATATAAAAAGGTTTCCGTATTATAAATTCTATCTTACATGTAGTGTTCATACGCTTAAAATCTTCGCATATATTGGTTGGCCTCAATTACTTATGTTCCGAGTTCCAACGTTAGAGTATTAAGATAATCCCTTCGTCACTATTTCATAGCTAAAACCCCTATAGAAAGTTCCAGTTCGGGCATGTCATATGTGATTCATTGGCATGATGTAGTTTCATTTGCTTTTCTCACAATCAGAAAAACAACACCATTCTCCTAAATAGCAATGCGTTTAAAAGCTTTCTCATTTACTTAAGCTTGTATCCTATCGGTGACTACGTGTTTAACTCCTTCTGTTATCTTAATTAACCTACACATATAAATCCTTAGTCATATTGTCACAAGTTCCAGAGTCTTCTATATTCTGATACTTTTCCTGTCATTACATACAATTCGCATACTTTAAAATCTTGGTAATAAACTTGTTATATAGCTAAGGTTTATAAATTCAACTTTATTTGTTTTTATATTCATATTCATTCTTCATAAGGGCACTATTCTCAAGGAAAAAAAAACACATACTTTCACTCCCTTAAGCTGTAAATTCACGAGTTAGTATTCTATATGTATTATACAAAGTAGGTGATCGTGGTCGAACGGTTAAAGTGCTTGTGTAAAACGGGCGGCCGCGATTACCTTTTGCCGGGTTCAAATCTGTCTTTATAAAATTTTCTTAAAAAAAAATTCTCCAGTTAATTCTAAAGTATCAAGCTACACAAGTCTAGAGCTAGAAAATAAATCTTTTAAAACTAATTGTTACTTCTTCCACCACCAGATGGCTGTACCACAATTGTTCAAACCATTTTCTAAAAATAGCACATTCCCAGAATTAATGACAAAAATAAGAAAGTTCCTTAGATTAACTTCTTTTAAAATCACTAGATGGCATCACCAGTCCAACACACTTACAACTAATTGGAAAATAAAAATTAATTATTCATCAAATAAAACCAAGTCCCATAACGCATTCCTAGTACTAAGAAAAAGCAAACACTACATTAATTCACCACCTATAGTTAACTCTCTTACAGCCTAACGGATAGCGCACTGTACTACAGATCCCATGGTCCCCAGTTCGAATCCACGAAATTCCTTTTTAATTCAAAATAATAGGGTTTCTCATTTCCCCACCAGATGGAGCTACTTTTGATTCATTACCATGGCAACACAACGCCATCTTTACAATGACGTCACCACCTCAAGGCATCACCCTCTCCTTATCAGCAATCCTCCCCAACTCCTTATCAGCAGTCAACTCCTTATCAAAAGGCGGCCATCTTGGATTTGCCGCTCAAGGAACCTATATACTACTCACACACAATGAAAGTTTTACTGACACAGAAGAGAGAAATACACTCAGGGAGGAATGCATCTGACATCCTTGCAAAAGGAAAAATAAGACGTTTATTTACAAATAAAGGGGAATATTTACAGATTAAACATTGTTACAATTCAACTTCATCAGGTATTCGTTAGGCATGGCCGTACGACATCCTCTTCTCGCGTCATCGTTCGGCAACTGTCTCTGGAATCTCTCGGAAAATCGTCCTAAGCCAGTCTGTCTAGACTTGGTGGTGCTTCTTCATTTCCTGTATTACACACAGGGAGTAGCAGGTGGAATGCTGATCTTTAAAACATAACCCACACATATATACCTTTTAATTACAATTCTTTTGTTACTTGGTATAACTCCCTTATCGTGACCAGCTAGGTGAGGTCAGCCTTTTTCCTGTCAAGAAATGAGCTGGGGTGAGAGGGAATGGTTCTGATTGTTCATCATAAATATAGGTAAGAGGTCTAGAATTTAAAATCGATTCTATTTCTGGAAGAACCGTTTGTAGTTCTTCAAAAGAAACCAAAGCTCTTCCTAGCACTTTTCTCAAAATAATTTTTGTCATTTTTACCGTTCTGTCCTAGTATCCAATCCACCAAGCCGCTCTTTCAACAATAAATCGCCTCGTTATTCCCTTTATACCAAAATAATTTTGTACAGATGTATCGGTAATATTAGCGTATAACCCTTTCAGTTCAGAATCTGCTGCTTTGAAATTTTTGGCATTTGTCCGAGTTAACAATTCGGCAGACTCCTCTTCTTGAAACAAATCGTCGGAAGGTCAATAGGAAATGTTTCGCACTCAGACTTCTGATCACCTATAGTTAACTCTCTTACAGCCTAACGGATAGCGCACTGTACTACAGATCCCATGGTCCCCAGTTCGAATCCACGAAATTCCTTTTTAATTCAAAATAATAGGGTTTCTCATTTCCCCACCAGATGGAGCTACTTTTGATTCATTACCATGGCAACACAACGCCATCTTTACAATGACGTCACCACCTCAAGGCATCACCCTCTCCTTATCAGCAATCCTCCCCAACTCCTTATCAGCAGTCAACTCCTTATCAAACGGCGGCCATCTTGGAAAAGGCGGCCATCTTGGATTTGCCGCTCAAGGAACCCATATACTACTTGTGTGTATGTCTATTACTTGATATTGTGTCTTGTGTCTGGCGCAGCATGGCCAAACGTGGCCCTTGCACCATAATATTCAACAAACCCACCAACCTTTTGCAAGGACGTTTCTCTCAGTTTGAGAACTCTTGCATTAGATAACTTTCCATTTGTAGGGACGCTCCCCACAGTTTTAAACCTCTGTTTTAGATGACTCTCCTTTTGGCACACATTCCTCACAGTTTGAAAATCGCTGCTTTAGACGACTCTCCTTTTGCAGAGTCGTTTCTCTCAGTTTGAGAACTGCTGCATTAGATGACTTTCCATTTGAAGGGATGCTCCCTACAGTTTGAGAACCGCTGCTTTAGATGACTTTCCATTTGAAGGGATGCTCCCTACAGTTTGAGAACCGCTGCTTTAGATGCTTTCCTTTTGTTCACCGCGGCTTTTTGCTCTGTTCATTTAGAGATTCGTCTATTTGTTATTGCGTTTCTCATTCATTTTGTTTTTGATTTTTGGAGTTTATCTAATACATATTTGATATTTTTCATATTTTATGGCCATTTTATAAGTTCTTTCCGTACATTTTGTAGGTCAACAAAATCCCGAGATCATTACTATACGCCATTGTACTTCGGAGTAATCAATAAAAGCCATTAATGAGCATGGAACATTTAAGAAGGTCAATAGTCACCAAGAAAATATCAAGAGATCAATATTCATTGATTGTTACCTGTCTTGAAAGAATGCTTTCTTCACTGTCTAAATTTACAAGAAATGTCGAAGTAGGGTCATTCCACGTGAAATGAGCAAAAATCAGAAAAAAACTGGCCGTAGGGTGACGGATTTTCCTGAAATTTGCTACAGGGGTTAAGTTTACGCATAAATAACTATATCTAAAATATTTTGGTTTAAAATGAAAAAATTGGAAGTTCCAGGCATTTTAAGGACTTGCAACTTTGAAGAGCAGTTGTGGAATCGCTTTTTGCTGCATGTTTGAGATCTCTCTCAAAACTACTTAACGTAGACAACAATACTTCATATTTTTGTAATCTATGAAGAATTTTCTTTTCATCTATTTGGAAACAACAATTTTAAACATAATATTTAAACTAAAAATTAGAGCGAAAAATGGAAAATAGTCGATTTTGATAGAATTAAAAAGGTTTCTACGGGCTAAAGGAACTTAAATTCATCGTTGAAATTCATGCCAGATACAGTGCTAGGTATAATAAAATTACTGCTGAAGTTTGGAAGTCGTTTTTTATTTCCTTCATCTTTCAAACAGCAAAGAAAAATTATAAAATGACGGTTTTCCACTTAAAATATGAATTTCCACACAAAATGAAATGAGAGACCCAAAGCAACAATAACAAATTAGTAAAACGCAAAAACACGTTCTTGACGATCGATCAATTGGCGACTGAAAGTTTCGTCGCAAATGACTATTCGGATAGACCTACGACGGGTTACCATATTTTATCAGTATCGCCCTAACTGGCAATGTTTATTATTGCCAATCAGCATTTCCTTCCCATTCTATGCATATTACTCGTTTCAAATGACAACAATGAAATAGAAACAATAAAACCCCAAATCAACAATGAAATACCAAATTATTTTTAATTTTTGAAGGAAATTATAAAAGCAGGACATCAAATGACAATTGAAAAAGCTTAAACATTTAAAACTTTTACTTGATTGTCTTCAAATTCTCTTTCAATCTGATAAAGGTCTCTTGTTCAATTTCGTAGTTGCTTAAATTGAAATTTTCCTAGTGCTGCCGAATCTTGAAATCTACTTATTTCACTTGTGATAAATATGGAACAAGGATTCGTGAGTTATGTACACTTGGGAGAATCGGGTATAACAACGATGTTTAAATTCTTTTTACTCTCAAATTAGTGTTTCCTTGAAATAATGCTTAATATTTACAAAACGTATTTAATATTCACAAGTAGTGGTATTTAATACTTACGTTTCCAAAGGAAAAAGCAAATCGAAAAGTCTTCTCTAACAAAATGAATTTTCACCTAATTATTTCACTGATGGAAACACTCCTTGGATTAAGCAAAAAAGACTTTAAAAAGAAATTTCATGTAAAATTTTGCATGTGCACCATAATAACAGTTATTTCATTCTTATATTGCATTTTTTATATCATCGAAGGTTATACGTCATTATCAGCTGCGATAAAAAAAGTAAAATTTACATCTAGTTAAAAATTTTGCTGAGACAAAAATAATCAAATTACAATTATGAAAATTTTAGGACATATAATAGACATCTTGCTCTTTTATGTTGAAAAGTTTTGATGTTTTTGGAGCTTTCCCTCACAATGAAATATGCCTTTTTAAAAATTGAAAAAAAAAATCGCATTTTCTATAATTTTACTTTTAATGTTTTTTTCTTTATAAATGAGTAGAAATACAATCACCAAATTACGCCACGCTATTTGTTAGGAAAGGTTCTTCATTACAAGAATAATTTTTAATATTGTCTTTCCATTTCTAGAGATACCAGAGCAATTTGAAATTTGTAGCAAATTGGCAAAACTTCTATTTTCGTCGATCTCTCAGATTCAGCAATGACTGTTATTAAATTATATTCTGAAGTTTCCTAAGGGACTTTTTTCTGAAGAATGTAAAGATATAAACATTTTAAATTTGTGTCAATAATTTATTGAAATATAGGGTCGCAAACACTTTATTGGTAGAAAATCTAAATCGATCTTTAAGTGTCAATAATTAACAAAATATAGATTTCTGAAACCTAATATTTTGCAGTTGCTCTTTACTATATGTGACTTATTTAAAAAACTGATTTTCATTAAAATCGGTGATATGTCAACCATTGCCGATTTGCTCATTTTGCATGGAATAACCCAGTAGTTTTTTATTGTTGTATAAGTAGGGTCTGTGTGGATCCCCGAAAATCCTGGACAAGGTTTCAGAGTCCGCGGAAAACATGCAATATTTCGCTAAACAAAATAGAAAACATCCAAGAAAAATAAAATATTCCATTACTATTTGATTCCTTTATGTTCTAAAATCTAAAATTTAGAATTTAAAGCAAAAAGTTGGAGATTTCAGTTTTCCTGTATTTATTGGTTTAAAGTATACATGAATTTGAGAGAGACCTTTTTGAAATTTAACCATTAAACCAAACATTGATGAGGTAATTGGTAAAAACCACCTTCATTGTTAACGTTAAGATTCAAATAAATACTTTGATATAATTAATATTAAAATACTTCTAAGTTGAGGACCTTTTAATTTCAATGCTGTTTATTTTATTTCAGAACTCTAGTTTTTTTCTATGTCAGGATGTTAAATTATCAGTAATCCATAATTTGAAGTTTTTACTTTTGACAATCTATTTAAAATAGATCTAAATAATATACTCCCTAAATTAAGGTGAAAAATTAGGAAGGTAGGTATTTTAATTAACGTCACACTGAAGCAACACAACGGGATATTGGTGTGAAAAATTAGGGTAATTATGGTCTTATGTAGGTCTACACATGCCCTATTCAATTTTATAATCTCAAAGGATCTGCAAAAATTAGTTTTCAAGATCCTAAGCTCATACTCTCAGCAAGGAAACGAAAACTACAGCTCCATCTATTAACAAAAATATGAACTAAATTTTGTCCATTCGTGATGTGCGATAAAAGAAATGCGGGAATAAAAATAATTAAAAATCTTTTTGAAAGAGAAACTGTCTGCTATTGGATATAGCATTTTATTTTGAGAAGAATTGAAAGAACTGTGAATTTGGATGCTTAACTTCACATTGTTTCAAATATTAACCAGAAAAATATTGTTTCAAAAGAATATTACTTGCTAGACAAGCATATAATTGGTCATTTCCAGTGTTTTTAATTTCAATTTTAGAAAATAAATAGCTCTTATTCACAGAAATTAATAGAAATTTTAATAATTTATCAAAGTGCAGAAATGAAATGAACTTTGTATTTAAAGAATTTTTTTTATTTTGCTTATCATATAGGTCTTATATACTACAATAAATATCTAAAAACACATTCAAAAAAAGAATTTAATTTTCAACTCTTAATTTGTTACTTTTAGATAACCAGATTGTATTTTAATTTTCTACTCGAGAACTTCAGCGGATAAAACATTTTAGAAATGATCAGATATAAAATTACTTTAACTATTCTCACAGGATGGCAGCTCTATCATTAAATGTTTCGAGCAGCATATTTTGTATTGACAAATTTGTTCGAAAGTTCTTTCCAATAATTTTTCATCATTTACTTTCATAACACAAATGCAGCTTTCAGTGTCCATTTTTTAACAGAACTATTCAAAATTCTCTTGTAATTCTAATAATTAGAGACTTGAAAGATGAATTAGGTCTTTCCAAATCTGAAAACAATTCTAGTAGCTCATATCACCGTAGGTCGTTTCGTCTCGGCCAAAATTATAAACAAGAATATATATTTATATAAAACTGTTTGCACAAAATTCAATGTATCTATTCGTGAAATAACGGCAGCATCCGATTTGCTACTTTTAAAAATATTTATTTTTATGAATGAGTAAACTCTAGATCAGTGATTCTCAACCTTTTTTTTGTCGCGGCACACTTTTAACGATTTCAAAATTTGGCGGCACACAAAGAAAAAGATAAGTTTAAAAGTTGTTTACTTACCTATAATACACTGCGTAAAATAGTTTATGATAATAATTGTGAATGTAAAATAAAATAATATAATATGTACTACAAAAACAACAGTACGTTTATTAAGGGATTAATTACAAGGTAATAATAAGAATACTTTTAATGAGAAATTTGAGCTTGATGTTTTTGATAATTTCTGTTAGTAAAAAGAGAAAATAAAACTATTCTCATACTTCTTTTTCACTTCCTTTATACATTATTTGATTGAGGGGTGGAGGTGGGGATACTGGGAACACTTGAAATTTCTTCACGTTGGGGCGAATATTTCACTTTATGAAAGGTCACAGTTATCGAAGATAAAAACAGTTAAATATATGGTATTTAACTGTAAAAACAACAGTTTTCTTTTACAGTGTACCTTTCTTTAATTTAAACAAACTTTATTCATAATAAAAAAAAGCATTATAATTTTTACTATATACATTTCTAAAATTTGGCGGCACACTCTAAGAATTTGGCGGCACACAAAAGTGCCGCGGCACAGTGGTTGAGAATCACTGAGATAGCTGGTATCCGCACCTGCCCTGCGGGCCATTTAAACCTATTCGGAGGAATATATCTGGTCTGCGGTCATGATAAAAATATTTGGAGGGTCATACCTGATCTGCCGTCCTGATAAAAATATTTGGAGGGTCATATCTGGTCTGCGGGACTGATAAAAATATTTAGAGGGTCGTTTCTAGTCTTCGGGCCTGAGATCAATTTATTCCCTACAGTACATTTTATTTTACCCGTACGTTCCTTTAACGGTCGGGTTGAACCTCATCCTGACGACAGCAGCAGCCATTTCTCAAACAGTTAACAATAAATCGTATAAATGGTCAGAAAAATTATTAAAAATGTCAAAGTATAAAAACATATGCTATAATTAAAAAAAATTTAAATGACACAAAACATAAGCACTGTAAATAGCTTTGAGATGACCATAACACAACATAAGTGTTATTTATCTAACACAATATAAATATTATATAATAATAATAATAATGATACTAATTAATATATAATATATATTTATGTGTTATAAATCTAAGATATTGTAAAAAATAGTATTATAAAAAAATTATCAAAGAGTTTCCGAAATTCTGCATAATCTCGGTTGCTAAGTTTGAGCCATTTGGTCCAAGTATTTCTGGATTATGAATATGTAAAATTTGAAGCTTTAACGGTTTCCCTCCAAATATCCATTTCAGTCTCGTTTCAAGTGTTTCGACGAGATATCTCGTCGAATAGTGAAATAGAAGGCAGGAAAGTAGGCTGACCAACTTTCGGCCATGAATTTAAGGGAGGTTGAATCATCACAAATTGTACTCATATTTAGAGGCAGTGTCAGTCCAACGTTCATGGAGTGCATAATGTTAAACAAAACAATTAATTTACATTGTATATAATATACAGATTACAATATGGAATAAAAATGTACGAAATTTGCATGTATTTTAGTCATAATCAATATGTATCTGTAAACTGATGCTGCAGAGCTAAGCATTTTTTCTTGTGAAATTTTCAAAAACTCTTTATAACTATAGTCAATTAATTGATACCATTAGCTCTGACATAATTACTTCTAAGCTGCTTTGATTTCTCTGATCAGTCTATTTATTGCTCAACAGTGAAATATTTACAATAGTCAAAAGTCTTATTAAGGTTTGGCGCATAAATTTGTTTCTTAAATCGCTGAAAATAGCTCGTTGTGTTGTGTTTGTTAAAATGATTATTCCGCTATCAACTATTTTTCTATAGATTCTTGCAGGTAATTTTTCGATAATTATGGATGAATATTTCTAAGCCTTTTATAATGTCAGTTTATAAAGGAGTGTATATGGTGAGAATAATTTTCATTTCTAATTTCGGGATCTTGAATGTTAATGAAATATATATAATTCAAAATTACAAACTAAAACAAAGAGAAATCCAAAAATTTTAAAATTAAGAAATTTAAGAAAATTTCGAAAAAAAAATGAAGTGTTGGTGGATCAGGGCGTCATCAGGGAGGCCCCTGATAGCATATTATATGATATATATATATATCATATAATAATATATATATATATATATATATATATATATATATATATATATATATATATATATATATATATATATATATATATATATATATATATATATATATATATATATATATATATATATATTATTATTAGAAAAAAAACGGGACTAATTTTACAGGAGTTCTCAGGAAATACGGGATTGTTGGTCGCTCTACCCACCTCTGCTGTTGGTGATGAAAATAATATTTTTATTCATTTAATATTTATTCTGAATGCAACATGTATTGAACAATGAAATAGAGGGCATCAAAGTGTAGGGTTGCGATCTGTGTCAGAGATAATTGCTAAAGTGAACTTGTATTTTGTAGTTTCGAATAACCTAGAAAACTTTTGAAGAGGGAAAAATTATCCTCTACTAAAACGTTTCAAGACGAACGAAATCAGTTACAGAAAATACATAAACACACTCCTATTCTTTCTATAGCACGCATCTTAAGTAGTCCTTACTTTTGAGTGTAAAATTACCAATAGCAGGGGAAAGGAATTTCCACCTTTTATTTTGCTAAAATTAAAAAAATGACGAAAAACTCGTTTGTTCTAAACAGTAAGCGAATGTATGGCCACCAAATGGCAGCCAGACAAAACTTTTTCTGTGGCATGCATCCAGCTTTTATTTTGCTTTTCAGCTATTTATTTTATTTTTATTTTACTAATATTTAGGAAAGGACGAAAAACTCTAATTTTTTTAACAGTAAGTGAATACATGACCACCAGATGGCAGCCCGATTATATTCTTACAAGAGTATGCATTTTCAGCTTTTATTGTGCTAAACTAAATGACAAAAACTGTTATTTATACCAACAGTAAGTGAATATATGACCATCAGATGGCAGCACGACTATATCCTTTTGGCCACACATTTTCTTCCAAGTCACGCTTGTCTTAAGTCTATTTCTCAACCTCTGGCACTGACATCAATACCGGGTAGTGATAGGTTATTCTGGATTTTGCCAAGTTTAGTTTTCTCTGCATGAAAAATGAATATCCAAATTTCATGAAATAACATATATATTTATTTATGCATTACATACTCTTTAATAACTTTTGCTGCGTTAAAGTTCTGCGTTTCTAAATTCAAAATATTCATTAGTGTTGGAACATAGTGTTTAGAATTAAGAGGTTTATACATCTATGCATAGAAATATGTATTAAATTACATACTCTTTAATAACTTATAATTGCTGTGTTAAAGTGCTAAGATTCTAAATTCAAAATATTCATCAATGTTGAACTAGTGTTTAGTGTTAAGAGATTTATACACTTTAATTTATTAAATTACATACTTTGTATACATAAATATCTAGCGTGTGTATGGAATAAATGTTTCGTCTATAAGTTGACATATACTGATATTTCTCCTGCTCAGCTGACTTGTATGGTGAGTTACAATGCATAAATATTTTTCTCAGTATCGTCTTTTTGCAAGTCAACATCATTAAAAACAATTTAATAATACAATAATAAATTTTATGCAGAATAATTTTATAAATTTTTGGTGATTAGAATGGACATGTCAATAAAAACAACTCAAATAAATTTAATTTGTTCTGAGGAAGCAACAAATGTGCTACAAAATTTCATCAATTCAGTGATTGATGGTTAATTTGAGTGTAATTTTATATTTGTCACCGCCACATAGATACACGAGTACACTAATACTCTACGATTACGTCATAATTAATAAGCCCTAATTAATACTTACGTTAATTTAATTTATGAA
Organism: Meta bourneti; assembly: GCA_933210815.1. NCBI lineage: Eukaryota > Metazoa > Arthropoda > Arachnida > Araneae > Tetragnathidae > Meta > Meta bourneti. The sequence goes on from OW119933.1 coordinate 46,699,242, forward strand.
TCTTAACATTTTTTAAATGAATTTAAGAGTAAATATATTGTGAATGGGGCTGTCGCTTAAATTATAAAAAAATATTTATCTTGTATAAAAAATATATTTCTTTATAAAAAAAGAATTTACCGGGCCGCGGTCCCACAAAGGTTGAGAAACACTGTCTTAAAGTAGTCTTTACAGTTGAGTGTAAACTTACGAATACCAAGGAGAAATAAGCATTTTCAGTTTTTATCGTGCTAAAATTTAATAAAAGACGAAAAACCATCGTTTGTTCTAAACAGTAGTTGAATATATGAACAACAGATGGCAGCAGACTGCCTATATTTTCGAGTCAAGATTTTGGGCGAATTATCTAGATCTGACAGAATCCTATCGAAAGTTTGGTGTGGTGTGGAAGTTTGGAGAGTAGGGTGCCAGCTCAGGTGTTGCCTCGTCATCTGACCGTGGTTCAAAATTACGTGGTGTTGTCCTCGGATCTTTCCCTTTGGGATTGATCCCGGACCGTCACCAATAGCCCGTTGTGTTGCTCCAGTGTGACGTTAATTGAAATACCCCCCCCCCCCCTATCGAAAGTAATATCGAATTTTTAAGTCAGACGGAGAATGAAATAATTTTTTTATTATATAGGTGGCATGGTAAAAGGTTAATACAATTTCATTTCAATAATGTGTTGAATAAATTATTAATGACCAAATATCAATCTGATCTTCGTAAATTACAATGTTACTCAAATTTTAAATAATAGAGGATTTGTCGATAATTTTACTTCCTATCGAAATTATTCCTTAATTTAAAATTATTTATTAAATATAGATAATTTTGTAACAGACACAAGAATATATTTGAGTTCACAAGTTATCAGTAGGGTAGCGTTACATTGATAAATAGGGTAAGTAGTTGAAATTAAGTCGCACTGGAGAAACACACGGGCTATTGGCAACGGTCTGGGTATTTGGTTGACTTGGGGTTTTATGGCGCAAGGGCCATATTTGACCATGCTGCGCCAGACACAATACATACATTATCAAGTAATAGACACACACAATTAAAGTGTTTACTGACACAGAAGAGAGATACACCCAGGGAGGAATGCACCTGACAGGAATCGAACCTGCGCCGCCTACCACTCGAAGGTTGCTAGCGCATTGGGCATACCCACTGAGCCACGACGGCCCCGTCTGGGTATTTGGTATTTTTGGCATTTTAATTAACGTCGCACTGGAGCAACACAACCGGCTATTGGCGACGATCCGGGATCAGTCCCAAAGGGATCCGAGGACAACACCACGTAATTTTGAATCATGGTCGGATGAAATAACACCTGAGCTGGCACCCCACTCTCCGAACTTCCACACCACGCCAACGTGAGGTCACTTGAGGTCATGAGAGATTTAGCTTGCACCATCTCCCGCGTACACGACGTTCTTTTGTTGTACCGAGTTTAATCCGTTACTCTTTCAACTGGGCTAACTGCCCTCCGGGCTTCTAGGACTTGGGAGTGCCTGGTGGGTGTATTTTATTGAAACAGCTTATACAGGGTGAGTCTAAATTGTTTTTACAAAATAAGAGGGGTGATAGTACCCATCCAGACGAGCGATAATTACCATGGAACATAGGGTCGCATTCCACTGTGAGGACCGTCGCCAATAGCCCATTGTGTTGCTCCAGTGTGACGTTAATTAAAAATACCTACATACCTACCTACCTGACAGGAACAATTACTAACATCCATGCGCTTATAAACCGGGATTCGAACCCGAGGCTTACTGGGTGGCAAGCAAACTAAGCTGACCACTTTACCAGTTCAGCGCTATGACCACCCTGACCGTGGTTGGTCGGTTTTTTAGTTAACGTCGCAATGGCGCAATACAACAGGCTATTGGCGACGGTCCGGGATCAATCCCAAAAGGAAAGACCCGAGTACAACACCCCGTAATTTTGAACCACGGTCAGATGACGAGGCCACGCCTAAGCTGGCACCCCACTCTCCAAACTTCCACACCACGCCAACGTGAGGAAATTTGAGGCAACGACAGATTTAACGTGAACCAACCCCTTTGTTCACGAAGGTCTTTGGTTGGATTCGAGCTCGCAACCCTCCGTTTGCTAATCCGTAACGCTTCCATCCGTTGACAGCGGGTATTTAACGATGATGCTGTTGATGAAAATATAGCCTATTACGGACAAATTGGTTGCCAAAACCACAGGCTCATTCTTCTCATTAGTGATCACTAAATTTGATTTGATTGATATCAATTACTAATCATAGTGAGCAATCTAGGGTGTTTATGTGTTTATTTTATTATTTAATTTTAATAAATAGTTTTATAGTTTCAGTTCCAAGTTGTTTCGCTTTCAAACTAGCTTTTTGAAGTTTTAAAATTACACACAGCAAAGTGAATGTTTTGGTGAAATTCAAAAATTATATATATAGACCCTGCTACACTTGAAGTTTATCATTGTTGGTTGTTTTTGGATTCTATGGCGCAAGGGCCACATTTGGCCAAGCTACGGCAAACACAAGACAACGTCAAGCAAAAAGTGTCGTGAAAGCGAAAAAAAGAGGATTGAGGAACAGAGTAGTGGGATGTAAGCAGAAAAAGATCGCTTGGGTATCAAGGAACCACGATCCCCTGCTTACTAAAGACAATAAGCCCCATGGGTAAGAGAAAAGATCACTCGAGTACCTCGGGTCCGTGAAGCACATACACACCTAAAGGAGATGCGCCCCTGAGGGCTGAAATTTATTTTTAGTTGAGACAGTTTTCTAGAGGGAGACGCCGAAAACATTGCCTTTGAAAAGGAGGACGTTGAGCCGAAATAGTTTGGGAAACTGCTCTAAATGCATGAGATATTCAAGGACTTAAGTAGTTAATTAATGTCGCACTGGAGCAACACAACGGGCTATTGATGACGGTCCGAAAGGAAAGAGCCAAAGACGACGCCTGGCCGCGGTAGCCCGGTTGGAAGAGTATCGGATTAGCAACCGGAGGGTTGCGAGTTCGAATGCAACCAAAGACCGTCGTGTACAAAGAGGGCTGGCGCACGTTAACTCTGTCGTGGTCTCAAATGTCCTCACGTTGGCGTGGTGTGGAAGTTTGGAGATTGGGTTGGTCAGCTCAGGTGTGACCTCGTCATCTGACCGTGGTTCAAAATTACGTGGTGTCCTTGGATCTTTCCCTTCGGGTTTGATTCCAGACCGTCGCCAGTAGCCCGTCGTGTTGCTCCAGTGCGACGTTAATTAAATACCTACCGACCAAGGACAACGCCTCGTAATTTTGAACCACGGTCAGGTGACGAGATCGTCATCTGATCTGGCACCCATCTCCAAACTTCCACACCATGCCAACGTGAGGACATTTGAGGCCTCGACGGATTTAACGTGCACCAGCTCCCGTGTACACGACGGTCTTTGGCTTGTCAGAGTTCCGAACTCGCAATTCCCTCCCGTTGCTAATACACTTCCAACCGGGCTAGCCCTTCCAAGGAGGGTGGCAAGTCTTACACACACACACAAACCGATTAAAAGTAATAGTAGTTCCAGACCCGAAACCCAACTGTGCGTTTGCATTTAAATGTCTTCCTAAAAGCAATCCCTTCTGGGGCACATCTTTCAGGTGTGTACAGGCTTCACGAACCCGAGGTACCTCTTCTTTTCCCATGGGGTTTACTGACTCTGATAAACATGGGGGTCGCGACCCCAGGATACCCAAGCGATCTTTCTCTACTCTCTCGTCTCCATCCTTTCTTTTGACAATTATTTGTCATTGTCTGGTCGTGGCCTCAAATGTCCTCACGTTGGGGTGGTGTGGAAGTTTGGCGAGTAGGGTGCCAGCTCAGATGTTGACGTCGTCATCTGGCTATGGTCCAAATGTTTGGATGGATCCCGGACCGCCTCCAATTGCCCGTTGTGTTGCTCCAGTGCTACGTTAATTAACTACTTACCTACCTTGACATTGTGTTTGGCGCAGCTTGGTCAAATATGGCCCTTGTGCCAAAAGACCCAAAACCAACCAACTATAAAAGCAACCATAAAAGCAACAATCCGAACCGTTGGTCCTGGTCAAAAGCGCCTTAGGCCAGTGTAAAATGACCCTAGAGCAACAATCCGAACCGTTGGTCCTGGTCAAAAGTGCCTTAGGCCAGTGTAAAATAACCCTATAGCAACAATCAGAACCGTTGGTCCTGGTCAAAAGTGCCTTAGGCCAGTGTAAAATGACCCTAGAGCAACAATCAGAACCGTTGGTCCTGGTCAAAAGTGCCTTAGGCCAGTGTAAAATAACCCTATAGCAACAATCCGTACCGTTGGTCCTGGTCAAAAGTGCCTTAGGCGTGTAAAATCACCCTAGAGCAACAATCCGAACCGTTGGTCCTGGTCAAAAGTGTCTTAGGCCAGTGTAAAATCACCCTATAGCAACAATCCGAACCGTTGGTCCTGGTCAAAAGTGCCTTAGGCCAGTGTAAAATAACCCTATAGCAACAATCCGAACCGTTGGTCCTGGTCAAAAGTGCCCTAGGCCAGTGTAAAATGACCCTAGAGCAACAAACGAAACCAAATCTAAAAGTAACAGACATCCACACGGAAACATATTGCTTAATATAGCTCGAGGCCGAATGATAATTGCCCGGCCATGAAATTGAAAGAACTGAAATTAAATATAATCAAGGCGATTCATCCTTGATCTTGATAAACGTAGGCGAACTCCTTATAACAAACAGGTATCTCAACGATCGATGAGCTATTAATCAATACACCAATGCTAACAAATGTCAAAACCATTCACTGATTACAACTGATGTTGTATAAAAACAATGGCGTTTAACTTCTTGCGTTAAGTAAAATTAAGTACATAAGTGGGCTGTTTTCAATATAAGTTATATTTACTTCTGTGCTCATATCCGGTATTATTAGCTCCTGGAGAAATAGCTGTTCTCTTCGTGGTGAGATATAACCAGCACGTCTACGGAAAACCGTACGCGTGAGATAAAAGACCGTATGCGTAAGATACATAAGTTGTAGCGAACAGATTGATCTCAGGCCCGCAGACCAGATACGGCCATCTGGAGAGGTTTAACCGGAACGCAGTCCAGATACGGTTTTCCAAATATTTTTCGGTTAAATAGATAAATCGGTTGGGTAGTGAATAGATTGATATCAGACCCGGAGACCAGATATGGCCCTCCGAACAGGATTTTTCTCTTAACCCTCGTGGTGGTTGTCTTGACAAGGTATCTCGTCATTAGCAAAATCAACCAGATCTTGATGGACGAGATATCTCGTTATTAGAAGAAAACTGATCAGTTCTTGATCTCGCCACCATGAAAAAAATCGGCAGTACATTGACGGTGAGATATCTCGCCATTAGCAAAATTGGCTAGATCTGATGGCCGAGATATCTTGCCATTAGAAAAACAGACCATATCTTGATCACGTCATCATAAAAAACCGTCAATATCTTGACGTCGATCTATCGTCATTAACAAAATTTGACAGATCTTGATAGACGAGATGTCTCGTCATTAGAAAAAATCTCACAAGTTCTTGATCTCGTCATCATAAAAAAATCGGCAAGATCTTGATGACGAGGTATCTCGTCATTAGCAAAATCGGTCACATCTTGATGGACCAGAAATCTCGTCGAAACCACTTGAAGAGTTAAGACCCTGATTGCTCCCAACCTACCTAGAGGGTGTAGGCTACGAGACGCTGTCGGGAGGACCCTTGTTAGGTCCCGTAAAATCTTCAGGGCACTTAGTCCAACCGGACAGTCAATATTGCTTTCCTTGTGCAAATATGTTCATTCATTTGATGTTGTTGGGCGCAGCTTGGCTAAATATGGCCCCTATGCCATAAAACCCAACCCAACCAATAAACTTTAGTTTTCTCATTTGCAAGTCCCATGAAACACGTAGTACAGCTCCCTCTATCGGTTAAATTTTGAACTAAATGTTTTACTCTGTCCCCAAAAAATATACATTCGTAATCCTTTTTGCGTAAGCGAAATTTGATTTTCCTATTTTTCCGGTTTTTATGAATTATTAAAAGTTTAAGGTAGGTAGATAGTTGAATTTCGAACTGGAGCAACACAACGGGTTATTGGCGACTGTGCGGAATCAATCCCTAAAGCAAGGGTGGGCATTAAGTCGTTCGCGATCGACCGGTGGACCACCAAGACATTTTGGGGTGACCGCCTTTACTAATACCTAAGGCGCGCATACTAAAAGAAACTTTTTTTGGAACACCGACGCCAGCTAGACTGGAGAATCGGCTTTTCACAATCGATGTGACTGTGTTTACTTAAGCAAGTGATTCGATGAATGTGTAGACGACACATGTATACCTTCATTGGAAGCGCACGATGACGCTTAAGTACATACGTCGGTTACAGATTCATCGGTTCACGTATATTCGCTGCTCGCTGCATTGAATACGTCCACGCTCCACGGTCTAGCAGTCGCTCATATTTGTTCAAACATTCAACTTGATAATTTTGTGTTACTTGTGTTTTTGTAGTAAAAATAGTAATCTGTCATATTTTAAAAGAGGGGTGCAATGTCGAAAACAAGTGTTAAGAAAAGAAAAACATACAATTTTAATACAGAATGGGAAGAACAGTTTTTCTTTACAATGGTGAATGCAAAATGTGTGTTCTATATATGTCATGCAAGTGTGGCACTTCCAAAAAAAGGAAACGTTGAAAGGCATTTCAAAAGCATGCATGGAAGTTTTGATAGATTTTCCGTCAAAAAGCGAATTGCGTAAACAAAAGTTAAAAGAATTTAAATCGCAATTAATCGGACAACAATCATATTTTATTAAACCCAATACTATATCTAAGGCTGCAATTATTTTTTTATTGTAATTATGTAGGTAAGTGCATATTCCGTATTTATTATTAAGTTATAATAAATATTGTAGACCTTTTTTTTTAGCTCACCACACCAACGCCACTGGGTGAACCGCAACACCTTGAAAAAATTAGAAGTAGCCCGTACCCTGGAAAAGTCTGCCCACTCCTGCCCTAAGGGAAAGATCAGAGAAGTCTAAGAACTTTTGGAATACCATAACTTTTTTACCTAAATTTCGTTTTTCTCCTCTGAGCACACAAGGCAAAGGAACTCCCATAAGGAAAACAACTCAGACTGTCTGGCTCAAAATGAAAAATATCCAGTGATCAAGAATATAAAGTTAATAAACCCGACTTCCAAGAGCATCATTATTTTACCACTGACCAAAAGGCAGTATAGATTCATTTGATTATCACCTCAATAAAAGGTGCGGATTCCGATTTGACCGATCTGATCCCCCAGCAGGCAGGTTAAATATTATGGTCAAGCTGCACCAAATAAAATTCCGGTCAAGTTCAATTCCTCACTGGGTGTAGTTCTCTCCTCTGTGTCATTAAAACCTTCTTTGTGTGTGTATGTCCATTTACTTGACGTTGCTTGGCGCAGCTTAGCCAAATATGGCCTTGTGCCATAAAACCGAACCCAACCAACCGAATTTTATTTTCTCATTTGCAAGTCACATGAAGCACTGAAGTGAAATTTGAACTAAAATTTTTACTCTGTCCCTCCCTAAAAATATACTTGGATAATCCTTTTTGCTTAAGCCGCAACTTGATTTTCCCATTTCTCCTGTTTTTATGAATTACTGAAAAGGCTAAGGTAGGTAGGCAGTTGAATTTACGTCGCACTGGAGCAACACAACGGGATATTAGCGACGTTCCGAAATCAATCCCGAAGGGAAAGACCCGAGAAAAGTCTAAAGACTTTTCGGACACCACTTTAACTTTTTGGAGCAACACAATGGGCTATTGGCAACGGTCCGGGATCAATTCCGAAGGTTGGTTGTTTGGTTTTGCGGTTTTATGGAGCAAAAGGCTAAATTAACCATGCCATGGACACAAGACTTACAATATCAAGTAATAGACATACACACACAATGAAAGTTACTGACACAGAAGAGAGAAATACACCCAGAGAGGAGTACACCCAATTCCGAAGAGAAAGATCCTAGAAAAGTCTAACAACTTTTGGGACACAACTTTAACTTTTTTACCTAACTTTCGTCTTTTTCTCTGGGTACACAAGGCAAACGAACTCCTATAAGGAAAACAACCCAGACAGTCTGGCCCAAAATGAAAAAAAATCCAGTGATCAAGAATATAAAGTTAATAAACCCGACTTCCAAGAGCCTCATTATTTTCCCACTGACCAAGGCAGTATAGACCTCTGATTATCACCTCAATAAAAGGTGCGGGTTCCGATTTGACCGACCTGACCCCCAGCGGGAGGGTTAAATAAGAAGAGCACCCGTAGAACTGTAAACTCGTTGGTCACAGAACTGAACAATATTATGTAAATGGGATCCACTGAATATCGTGAGAAAAACAGTTTTTATTTGTAAACCGCGCGGAAGGCAAACACGAGGTCGGTCAGCTCTGATTCTAAATGGCACTTTTCTTGCACAATGACCGTTTGATGGACGGGCTTCGAATCTAATTTGACGCGCTGTTAATCGAATCGTAAAATTTTTAAAATTTGCCTCGGAGGGGCTTTTGGCCATCGCGAGTGTAGCTATATAATTCCGCATTAAGTATGCGAAATGTTGTGAGGAATTTGCATTTTACCGTAAGGGAACCGTGGCCGTAATGGTGTTTGAAGCAGTGTTATTACTATTCGGTTAATCATAAAACGCGAATAATGGCCTCTTAATGTTACGCAATGTATACATTCGATCTCATTAGAACAAAGGCATTTGTTTGGTTTCCTGGCTGTTCTTCGAATTGGTTTTAACCTTATGTACAGTGTTGCAATTTAAATTGAGGTTGTGTTGTGTTATACAATAATTTAGTGTCATAAATTTAAAGTAAAAAGTTTTAACTTGTTTGGTTGCACTTTCTCTTGTATCTGTATTAGAAGTACTTTCAGCTAAGGAAACACACCAGACGTAAACGAGAATTTTACGTCCGCTCTCACATGACACATACAGGGGTTACCTTAAAATGTAGTTTATCACCGTTTTCGTAACGTTTGGCGTTTAATTTAATTGACGTTGACCAATCTCCTATCATATCGTCAGTTTACAAGTGTTTTACAAGTTTACAAGTGAGGAATACGTACAGGAAACACGTTCCGCCTTAGAAACACTACCGCCACCTAATTTAGCTTGACTGAGAAGCCTCTCGTAGGAAGTAATATCACATCTTTCCATGCAAAATTCTCTTATTCTCTAGATACACACATATTCTATGAGAGAAGTAAGAATAGATTGAGAGAAAATATGAGATTTTAAAATAAAATTTCATTTCTGGAGGCCAGAATCTTTCTAAGAATAAGATTTCGTCATCATCAATGAGAATCTGATGATGTTAGACAATGTGCTTTGCCATGCCACGGAAATTTTAACGGTAGTAGAGTAAACTAGAGGATTCTCTGTGTAACAAATGTTAAAATATCCGAAGAAAATTCAAAAATATAAATAACAGAGGATGTAGCATTGTTCTAAACAACTTGTTGATTTATATAGTTATTGGGAATATTAGAGACTTAAATTTGTATGATAATAAAACAATATTGCTAAAAAATTAAGAATTCATTAGAGAAAACAGTAAGTAAACCGCTACTGTCGACCGAATCATTTAAGTTGAAATTACCAATACTGAAGGCCTTTTTGATTGGTAGTTTGGTAGGGTTTTAAGGGATATGGCTATATTGAAGGTATTTTTGGTGAAGCACAGAAACACTGAGCTTCTCAGTTTTAAGCCTTATAGGAAAACACGTACACTCTTAAAATATGCATAAAAAAGTATTCATAAAACTATACCGCGTCAAAATACCAAACTATAATGATGTTGAAGAGGAGAAATAAGGTTTGGTCCACTAGGAGTTGTGTCCTCCTTGCATTTATTGGTATCTAAACAAGGATCGATGGATCAAAGACCATCCCTAGTCGGAAAGAAATGAGTAGGATCAAATTGCCCTTATGCACTGAATATACTTGTACAAAATGCTAGTTCATCATGTGCAAAATCAAAGAGCTACCCAATGATTATAACGTTCACCTATACATGCAACGATGATACCTAGGCCAGAATCTACGGGTTAAAAACATCCCTATTAGGAAAGGAATGAATAAGATAAAATTTCTTTTATCGTATGCATTTCTTTGAAAGGTTGGACACCCCTCGTTTAGATCTTCATTTGTCTAAAAATTTCTGCACACACTTGTACAAAATGTTAGTTCTGAACCAGTAATCGAGCTCGTGTAAAATTAAAGAGCTAGCAAATGATTCCAAAGTTCGCCTATACATGCAACGATGGTACCCAGACCAAGATCTACGGCTTAAAAACCACCTCTAGTTGGATAGAAATGAACAAGATAAAATATTCTACAAAATGCTAGTCCAGCATGTGCAAAATTAGAGTTAGCAAATGATTCCAACGCGTTTACACAAGTATACAAAGATGGCACCTAGACCGGGACCTACAGTTTATAAACCATCCCTAGTCGGAAAGAAATGAACAAGATATAAAATTTGCCTTGATCTTTTTAACTTGATTCATTGGTTGGACACTCCTGGTATAGATCTTCATTTGACTAAAAAGTATTTTGTATTCACTTGTACAAAATACTAGTTCAGCATGTGGAAAATTAAAGACCCAGAAAATGAGTCCAACGACTACCCAGATATGCAAAGATTGTACCTAGATCAGGACCTACAGCTTAAAAACTATCCCTAGTTGGAAAGAAATGAATAACTTTCTACAAAATGAATAACTTTATACAAAATGAATAACTTTATACAAAGTGTTAGTTCAGCACGTGTAAAATCAAAGAGCTAGCAAATGATTCCAACATTCACCCAGATATGCAACGATGATACCTAGACCAGGATCTAAGACTTAAAAACCATCCCTAGTCGGAAAGAAATGAATAAGATAAAATTTGCCTTGATCTTTTCCATTTCTTTCAAAGGTTGGACACCCTGTCTAGACCTTAATTTGACTAAAATAATTCTGTATACACTTGTACAAAACTGTTCGTTCAGCATGTGTAAAATCAGAGCTAGCAAATGATTCTAACGTTCATCCAGACATGCAACGACGGTACCTAGATTGACCTTGACTGCAGAACTGCTGCTTGGTCCGACCTTTTCCACTTGGTCTGAACAAGCAGTTAGGCGATTTGTGACATTTTCCATCCCAATACGATCCTTATCATTTACATATTTTGATCATTAAACAGGGCCGCTTTCTCTTTCCTTTATCCACCTTACGAAAAGGATCTTGATCTTTATGTGCTTCTCACGGCCTCTTCGGAACAGCTTCATGTTATATGATCTGGGGCAGAGGTACACAACCTACTCCCGGCCGAAAATAGGGATATTTTTATACTTGCACAGAAAAAATTGCCTTCATCAAAATATTATCATACCCGGAAACCTGCTCTTATTAAACATTTCTGCTCATGGAATGCGGAAGCTGGTATACTTAGTGACAGCAATTTACAGCTCCCAAAGTTTCATGGGTAGTGTTATTTAATTTAGCGTTAGGGCCGCTGTCTCAAAAATGGGTAGAATGTTAACTGCCGACCACAGGGGATGTTTTTTTTTGGGTAGTCATCGAGGGGGGATTGGAAATTATCTGGAATTTGATTAAGATATTTGTCGATCACGATGTTTTGTTGAGATTCTTTCCTTTCGCTATCTGGCTAGGGTGGCCAACTTTCGGCCATGAATATAACTCTCCTGGTAAGTCGTCTCGACGAGGTATCTCGTCATTAGAAAAAAACCTATCAGATCTTGATGGACGAGATATCTAGTCATTAGAAGAAAACTGACCAGATCTTGACCTCGGCATCATCAAAATATCGACAGTATCTTGATGAGATATCTCGTCATTAGCAAAATTGGTCAGATCTTGAGGGACGTGATGTCTCGTCGAAACCACTTGGAGGATTAAGGGAGATTTAGTCGAGACGGATTTTGCGCATTTTTAGCGTTGCGGCATCCCTCCAATAAATGTTCATGGAATGGATAATATTAAGCAAAACAATTAATTTACATTAAATATAATATACAGGTCACAATATAGAATAAAAATGTACAAATTTGCATTTTGTTTAGTCCCAAACGTTTTGTATTTGTCCACTGGGGATGCAGAACTAAGAATTTTATGTATCTTGTGCAAATTTCAAAATATCTTTGCAACTTAGGTCAATTAATTGATACCATTAGCATGTTAAGGTTTGGCACATCAATTTGTTATGTTTCTTAAATCACTGGAAATATTGAACCAACTTTGTCTTCCTGTTTACAATCCGGAATCTGATATTCCGCTATCGATTAATATATGGACTTGACGTTGTCTGTCCTATGTTTGGCGCAGCTTGGTCAAATAGGGCTCTTGCGCCATTTAACCCAAAGTCAACTAACCAACGATTAGTACATGCTAAACTTTGTATCAATTATTATAGGTAGTTTTTGATATTTATGGATGAGAGTACCTCTAGGGCCAAACTGTCGATCATAATGGCAGTTTATATCGAACGTATTTGGTGGAAATAATGTATAAGTATAATTTTGCGATCTTGATTGTTAATTAAATGTATGGGAGAAATAGGAGGTCAATATGAAAGCCGGGAGGATATAAAATAGTTCAAAGACGGGAGTTTCCGGAAAATACGGAAGAGTTGGTCACTACTGTTCGCACTAATTATAACATTAACGTAGCCATAGGGATACTATGGTGGCCCGAGCTCAGTGAAACGCGTTTGTGTTTCCTCTTTCTCTATTACCTCTTTACAAATAAACTATAAAAATGCATGCACAGTTGCTCCTCGTTAAATCTCTTCTCAATATATCGTGAAATTTCGGCTATTCTTCTCTAAAACCAATGTAATTATCAGGCCTAGGACACCCTTTTTTTGACATTTGGGTCACAGTTCACTTTCGTTAACGTAAATCTCATCGGATCCTTTGTATAAAAGAACAAAATTACACGAATTACAACAAAAATAAATATATTCAGAGGGTGTGGTCTGCAGGGCCGAATCCGGTCTAACTTGATAAACTGATTCCTTTTGTCTTACGCGGTTGTGTTTTTATGGACGCCACCTGACCCCAAGCCGGGACAACAGCTATTTCACAAATAGCCAACAATAACTTCTCGTTATATCGCTCTTCGATATACCATTAATTTTGCATGTCCCCGATGAATTTTAGGCGTGTGATTAGCAGAGAAAATCTCCATGGCTTCTTTTGAATTGGGAGTAGTTGATTGGGTTACAACGCAGCTATTTTCAACTTTTTCTATAAAGGGAACCTTTTTAATTACGGGACACAGAAAGTAATTATTAAAATTCTGAGGTACACCAAAAATATGTAATATTTTTTGCCGATCCGACGAAAAAGGTATAATTTTGAGTGATTTACAAAAAATAATAGTAGTTACCTACCTTTTTCGCTCCAAAGTGGTTTAAAAAATTCTTAATGAAACTATTTATGATACTTTGTAATTAAAAACATACTACTCAAAATTATTCATACGGGTATTTTTTAAAATTGTTTGCGAATGCACTTGTCGAAAGCTCAAAACTAAGCTTTGAAATGAAATAAATCAAACACAATTTAAACCATTTCACCATCCGTAAGACACATCAGTACCATTTTTCCGACACACCGTTTGAAAATCGCTGGTCAACACCAATTAGATTAAACTTCAAACGTTGCCAAAACAGTGATAAACTACATTTTAAAGTAACCCTGATATGTATCATGCGAGAGCATTTGAACAGAAGTAAAATCTTCGCAGACCACCTATTTTGTTTTACATTGAAAATCCCTCTCATGTACAAGATTATAATACGTAGATTCTTATTTACTTATTAAATTATATTTACTTTTTCCAATTTACTACGTTTCTAATTGAAAAGTATCACTATTATTCAAAAAAATTTGGAGGGAAACTTATGCTAGAGGAAATATAAAAGTAGAGTGATCAATAGAGTAATCCTTTTATATGATCAGGATCAAGTAACCGAAACTAGTAGTAACATGACCCTTAGACTACTTCCGTCTGCCGTATGGAATCTAACATTCATCATCTGATTGGTCCACTGGATGGGAAAAGACTTTCATCCATTGATTCATCATCTGATTGGTTCAGGCGACATACTTGTAGATTTTGATGATTTCCCCAGTTTTGTCGCCAATCTAGAAATGTGCACCCACCTACTGTAATAAGATGTTATATCACTAAATGAGGCAATAAAATACCAAATTAGCCAACCAAGTCAAAATCTTTCACAGAATAGTCACGTGATTACAAGTCAATATGTTGGCCACCCTTTTTGAAGCTCCTCGCAATAGCAATGCTCATTCTACCTATATTTCACGTCTATGGGTCAACTGACGTCCAAGTAGCACTAGCCTCTCAGGAATTTCCCTATTTCCTGGTGGTCCTGTTCGTCAATGAACAGAATGGCTTTTAACTTCACCCTCCTGGTGGTTGTCTCGACGAGGTATCTCACCATCAGCGAAACTGACCCGGTCTTGATGTACGAGATATCTCGTCATTAGAAGAAAATTGACCAGGTCTTGATCCTGTCATATAAAAGTCAACAATATCTTGATGACGAGATTACTCGACATTAGCAAAATTGATCAGATCTTAATGGACGAGATATCTCGTCATTAGAAAACTGACAGGTTTGATCTCGTCATCATAAGAAAATCAGAAATATCTTGATGACGAGATATCTTGTCATTTGCAAAATTGATCAGACATTGATGTTCGTGATATTTCGTCATTAGAAAACTTATCCGGTCTTGATCTCGTGATCATAAAAAATTTAGTATAGACATTAGTTTAACTGGTGAGATCTGGATGGACGAGACATCTCGTCGGAACCACATGGAGAATTAAATAAAACTTACTAAAATAACAAAAAACAAAACCCTCGTTTCCATTTCATCCCTTCGTCTTACCAGCTCTCTCCCCGGCACTGATTTAGTCTATGCACGCATATCAGACTGGTGTTGCGATAAATTGAGCACAGCGACGTAATTTTTAATTTCATATAAAACGAAGAAAAGAAACCTAATTTCAAAGCTCCCTCCACACACGAACTCCCGATCTAATGACACGGAGCCAAGAAAATCCGTTGTTCCGAGTCAGAAATTAGCATCCGTTTATACAATTGTCGCAATGCTTAACCACCTCAGCGGATACGCATGGTTAGTTGACAGATCCGAGAGTAATAATCTATCCGATCCCACAAACAATCCTGGACTGAATCAAACAAGAAAAAAGCGTCGGAGAAACGGAGAAAAACGATTACAATGGACGCCCGGAATAATGAGATGATAAAAAAACATTTGCTTACGCATTCATTCAAAAACATATCGCGTGTTCTATTTCTTTTTTGTGCGATTTTTGTTAAGAAAATCTTTCCCACCACCTGACTGATTTTTCCACTCACGCTTCTGAGAGCTTAGTGCCTCGGGTCACAGGGAACGTTTTTCGTCTCTTGGACCATCGTAGCCCGAGGGACCATCGGCCATGAGACAGATTTACCGGCGATCCTTATTTCGTCCTTTTATTTTTAGTATTCGTTGCTTTATTTTTATTTGTCACTCTGGCACGTCCAGCGGTCGAGTACTTTCCCATCACACGATTCTGCGAAAGGAAGGGATTCGGTATAAACTATACGAGAGCGATTTGTTACTGCATTGACGAATTGGATTATTTCTGTTGAAGTTTGAATTAGTTTAATATTATCTCGCACCACTAGCCCATAGACGGATTTCCCGCCGATCTTTATTTCGTCCGTTTATTTTTAGTATTCGTTGCTTTTTTATTTATCTGACTGACACATCCAGTGGCCGAGCACTTTCCCATTGCACGATTCCGAGCAAAGGATTCAGTGTAAAGTGTACAAGAACAGATTTGTTATCGCCTTGACAAACGGGATTATTCTTGTTGAGGTTTGCATTCGTATAGCATTATGGTCTCTCGCACCACCGTAGCACAAGGGACCATCATCCAAAGACAGATTTCCAGAGATCTTTATTTCGTCCGTTTATTTTTAGTATTCGTTGCTTTTTTTATTTATTTCACTGTACTCCAGTGGTCGATCACTTTCCCATTGCGCGATTCTGAAAAGGGATTCGGTGAAAAATGTACAAGAACAGATTTGTTATCATATTGGCTAATTGGATTATTTTTGTTGAGCTTTGCATTCGTATAATATTATGGTCTCTTGCACCACCGTAGCACAAGGGACCATCGCCGGCTAAAGACAGATTTCCCCGGCGATCCTTATCTCGTCCTTTAGTATTCATTGCTTTATTTTTATTTGTCACTCTGGCACGTCCAGCAGTCGAGTACTTTCCCATCACACGATTCTGTGAAAGGAAGGGATTCGGTATAAACTATACGAGAGCGATTTGTTACTGCATTGACGAATTGGATTATTTCTGTTGAAGTTTGAAT
Organism: Meta bourneti; assembly: GCA_933210815.1. NCBI lineage: Eukaryota > Metazoa > Arthropoda > Arachnida > Araneae > Tetragnathidae > Meta > Meta bourneti. The sequence continues at coordinate 46,715,736 of OW119933.1, forward strand.
TAGTTTAATATTATCTCGCACCACTAGCCCATAGACAGATTTCCCGCCGATCTTTATTTCGTCCGTTTATTTTTAGTATTTGTTGCCCGTTTTTTATTTATCTGACTCTGACACATTCAGTGGTCGAGCACTTTCCCATTACACGATTCTGAGCAATTGATTCGATGAAAAGTGTACAAACACGGATTTGTTATCGCATTGACGAATTGGATTATTTTTGTTGAAGTTTGCACTGTCTATTACTATTATATCATGGTCTCTCGCCCCTATGTACCACAAGGGACCATCGGTCATGAGACAGATTTCCTGGCGATCTTTGCTTTTTATTTTTAGTACGCTTCCCTAATTTCGATTCTTTACCCTGACACATTCAATGGTTGAAAGCTTTCTATTTCACGATTATGAGTAAGGGATCATACTATCAATATTTCAAGGGATACTTTCAATATTTTTCATTTATATTGATTGGAAATTTAAAAACAGATATAAAAAAAGATATTTATAATTAAATATTTTTCGCTGTGAACCCATGCATGTACCTGCTTGAAACTTTCCTATCACTGGAGACAAATATTATACAGGTATTCATGATCAAAGGTTGAATGTTGAAATATATTGCTGAGTTATATTTATATATTTTATAAGAATTATGAATCTCCTGGTGAACATTCTGAATTGCGAAATCATTTCGGCTTCATTACTTTGGAGCTCCTTGGAGACATGCTTTAACAAACTTTCTTTACAACCTTCTACATAACAAAATTGATTACCCTTTTCAGTTTCATATATTAATTTTAACATCAGAAACTGTCTCAATTATTTTTTGTTCAACCTTTAAAAAAGAATGCAAAAATTTTGCTGTTGCAAATAGTCTTTTTAAACTGTAATTCGAGGTTGATATATTTTTTGATTTCAATGCATTAGGTAATCTGCTTCATTGAAGTGTTTTGTTGCACTCTTATCTAACTATATTTGTGTATGTGTTTATTCTTGCATTTTTTGTATCATACTTTTGTTCTCTGTAATTGGACATTTTTTCAGATAAACAGCGATTAAATAAGTATATATTACGATGCAAGGGTCTTAGCGTATAAGACTTCATCCAAAACTATCATTAAAGCATTTTTCACTGGTACATGTGGTACGTTTGCGAAAGATCTTGGCTGAAAATACGCAGACTGGACGAAATGTTTGCTTCAATGAAATATTTTGTATTATCCAAGTATGTTGGTGTAAGCTTTTCTTGCATTTTTTGGATCATATTTTCTTGTTAATTGGATATTTTTCTGTGGAGGAACAACAATTGAATAAATATCGGACGGCGATGTCAAAGGTTTGATATGGATTGACCCTTTCACCTTCAGTTCTCAATTTGTGCCCGCCCCCCGGAAAGATCAGCATGAAATGCGCGAGGATTTTGTATTCTTTGTTATGACATGCAACGGCTAATGTAGAGTAAGCATAAATTTCCGAGAGCTATCTCTTAAGTGGGTTTGGGCTCTTAATAACCGCTTAATTGTGATCCGCCGCTGATGCTCCTGCTTTGATAAGGCTCCGTTCCCACCAGGTGACAACTGGGACGATCGTTTTTCTTTTGTATTTTGCCAAACACGAGGGGCTCTTCCTTTGTGTTGGGCATCGCGTGTGATTCCGATAGGCTTGGTTGGCTCCTTTGATATCACACCGTCGCCCTTGCTGACACTTATCTACCGATCATCAGGCCTGGAGTTTGTTTAGTTGTTGGTTTCGGAAAGAAATTAGATGGATCATATGTTATTAGGATCATCGAATTAGTGTAGTGCTCAGGATCATTTTCTGCTTCCATAGCCGAGCAGCTTGGATGGATCCCGTCGTTTAGTTAAATCGCTTTTAACCCCATTTGCATTCTATTTAAGATAATTTCGTCAAGTGTTTCCCATGCTCTTGGAAGCGGCGGGATCGAGACTCCGGATCTTCGCACTTGATGAGTAATGTGGATAGGCTAGCAATACATATTTATTGTATTGCTGTGGATCAGTTTCTGATTTCCTAGCCAAGCAGATTGGATGGATTCCGTCGTTTAGTTAAATCGCGTTTAACCCCATTTGCATTCTATTTAAGATAATTTCGTCGAGTATTTCCCATGCCAGCAGCGGCTCGTGGTTGGAAAAATAGACGAAGGGCCTCCCCGAAATCACCCTCCCCCGAAATTAAATCCTGGCTATGCCAGTGATATGAAAAGATAGCAGTTCCGAAAATTAATTAATGATGATTTACCTATTTTCTGTAAATTAAAACAATTCTTCTGTCCTTTAATGCTGCAAATCTGTCTGATATGTCATCGTAAAATGACTATTTCTTCATAAGCGTCACTAATACATCTTTTTGAATAGAAATATTTGCTAAAGAAGAAAGTCTCTCTTGCGAAGTAGTATTTATAAATTTTTATTTTTTAAGGCAAGAAAACTCCTTTCCACTGATGCACTTGTAGATGGAATTGTTAAGACGAGAGAAAACAAATTATAAGCTTCCGTAAAAATTTCTTTATCATCATAAAGCATTCGAAGAAGTTCTTGCGTCGATGTATTTCTGAATTTTCCATCGGCATATACTATAAGCCATAGTTAATTTTTAAGGCGCTGGGTATTTTTAAACACATCGCCGTAAAACTGTTGAAGATTTTCAAGTGCCTGAGATGGAAAATGTAAATTAAATTGTCCGAATTTCGTTGATCAGCAAGACAAATAAATTGAAGTTTTTCCCAATCTTAAAATCTTGTGTTTATTTCCATAAGAATGTGGTCTAAAATTTCAAAATATAGCTGTTTATAATTTTGAGAAATTGTTTCTAGTGGAAGAACGGCATATTCCCGTTTAGATTGGAGTATTTCTGTGATTTTAGGAGTGTTTTCAAGCAGTGTTTTAAAACCTTCATCGTCCCTTTTACGGCTCAATAGCTCACGAGTGTATTTTATTTGAGATACACAATAGTTTAAATGCGTCTTGAGGAATTTGATGTGAGAGCATAAGATCGCTTCGCCGAGTGATGAAAAAACGAAGGAATGCCGCTGAGGTTTGCAAAAAAATTCGACGCTTAGAAATTTTAGAAAAACTTTGCTGCAATACAAGATTGAAACGATGTGCTAGACAATGGACGAAAACAGCTTGAGGTACTTTATCCTTGACTTTTTCTGGAGTCCATTCAAGTATCCAGACATTACACTGGCCCCATCTTAACATTGTCCTATTAATTTGTTGATAATCAAACGGATCCAAAATTTTGTCGAACATTTCTGACGTTCTGTCTTCACTCATACCATGGAAACCCCAAAATCGCTCAACTAATACGCCTTCACAATTCATAAATCTTAATATTAAGGAGCACTGGGAAGTTTGATTTATGTCAGTGGTGTCGTCCACTTGAATAGAAAAGAATTTAGCCCCGTTTATTTCATCTTTGACGCGATCGTTTATATAATCGGAAATCCATTCAATCATTTCATTTTGAATAATTTTGGAGTCACGGGGTGAAGACGTTTTTAATCTTTTTGTAATGATTTTGAATTTCTAAAGGACTTTTTGTTATCAACAATCCTAGTAATTTTTTAAAATTTCCGCTATTTATGGAGTCACTGATTTCATCATGGCCCCGGAATGCCATTTCTTGTTTGCTCAAATATATTATTACTGCATCAATCACTGTTTGTAGAAACAGTCTATTCAAACGAGCGTTTTCATTGAAATGCACTTTAAAAAGCCTAGCATTCTCCCTCAGGGCATCGGTAATCGTGTTCTGATTAAAAAAAATTTCTTACCATTAATTCACACTTCAGATGTTCAACAGAATCATCCTATGGAGTGCTCGTGTTATGTTTAATAAGTCTGCGAATCCGTCTTTATTCCAAACAGAATGTTTATTACTAAAAAGCAGGCACGGACAACAAAATAATCTTTTTAAGGTTACTACTGCACAGCCATTTATACTGAGTAAACTAACACTCTTGTGAAAACTAATATTGTACGACTTACCGCTCTTCTTAATTTCTTTTTTGGCCATAGTCGTTAATAAATCCGTTAGACGTGCTTGACGTAATACGTCCCTTTTGTCTTCGTCTTTCCACCGGCTAAACGGAGTTTCCAGTAAATTACACACAACATCATTAATTGGATTCATTCCGCTGAAAAATCTAAAACAAAATGGTCAACAAAATCATTGCTCTATTTCGTGTAATGATATTCGACAGTTTCGGCGCAATTGGCTAGACTTTTGGCGCTAAAGCTCCCTCTATTAGTTTCCTGTGGTCGTTGCTCGTAACGGGAAACGAGGGTCATCTATTTTTAGATTTCAACCGGCAACGCTATAGAGGACGGAGAATCGCGTTTCTAATTTTTACCTTCCTTCGGAGTCGACAGTCTAAATGCATTTTGGCTGCTAATGGCGGTGTTGTCATAACAACCATCTGGCTTACGGAATATGCGCAGCTATTTTTCAGCAAAAACTTCCGTGCTAAGCTTTCGCTGTCTACAGTCGTAAGCAGTGTAAGATATTTTCTGTGTATTGAATAACGCGCTCTACGAAATTAAATTAGTTTAAATAAGTAAGTACTTTAGTAATTTAAAATCGTAAAAGAAAAAAAGAAAATTTTACGTAGAAATATTGAAAATGCATATATATATATGAAATACTGAAAAAAGACTCATTTGAGAAATTTAATTTGAAAAATGAATTTGATGAAAAATGTCGGGGAAGTGGCACTTCCCTTCCTTCCCCTGAAAAGCCTCCACTGTCCCATGCTCTTTTGGAAGCGGCGAAATCGATGCTCCGGATCTTCGCACTTGATGAGTAATGTGGATACGCTAGCAAGTCATATTGGTTGTATTGCTGTGGATCAGTTTCTGGTTTTCTAGCCAAGCAGCTCGGGTGGATTACGTCGTTTAATAAAATCGCTTGTAGCCCCATTTACATACCATTTAATATAATTTCGTCAAGTGTTTCCCATGCTCTTTTGAAATCAACTGTATCGGGGCTCCGGATCTTCGCACCTGTTGAGTAATGGGGATAGGCAAGTAATATATATTAATTGTATTGCTGTGGATCAGCTTCTGGTTTCCTAGCCAAGCAGCTTTGGTGAATTCCGTAGTTAAATCGCTTTTAGACCCATTTGCATTCCATTTAAGATAATTTCGTTATGTGTTTCCCATGTTCTTTTGTTAGAGGTGGGATCAATGATCCGGATCTTCGCATTTGTTGAGTAATTTTTGAAAGCAGTGGCTTAGTATAACATTTACACTTGGGGATGCGAGATCGAATTTGCTCTACTATAAAGTATTCGAAAATAGAACGAGGTGATTGGATTTTTTGCAGCTGTGCATCTAGTCAGCTAATGAAACCTCTCGTGCAATGACAGAAATGTCAATGCGTGGTTTTCCCCGCAACTTTGAAAGAGTGTGAACGGTGTCTTGGTTATAAACAAACGTAATTCTTCGTAGAAAAATATGCCTAATAAAATCGTTGTAAAAATTTAATAAAATTTTATTTACTATCAAAATGTCACACATAAAAGTACAACACAAATAAAACGGGGACTAAATGGAACAAAGGGAAGTTCCAAGTGCAGCAGACAGAAAACAAGTGCACTGCCTTCAAGCCCGATAAGGGGACAAGGAGTTGGGACAGTCTTCAGATCATGCTCATGAAGAAATTGCACGGATCAGTTAATAGCATAGCATCAATGGAAGAGAGGGTTAATCCTCCTGGTGGTTGTCTCGACGAGGTTTCTCGTCATTAGCAAAACAGACCAGATCAAGAACAGAACAAGAAACAGAACAAGATCTCGTCTCTCGTCATTAGAAGTAAACTTACAAGGTCTTGTTCTCGTCATCATAAAAAAATAGACAATATCTCGTCATCATAAAACGACAATCATTAAAAAATCGACAATAATCCAATCTTGCTAATGACGAGATATCTCGTCATTAGCAAAATTGATCAGATCTTGATGGTTGAGACATCTCGTCAAAACCACTTGAATGGTTTAGGGCGATTTTTAGTCGAGACGGAAGTTGCACATTTTTAGCGCTGCGGCATCACTCCAATAAATGTTCAAGTAATGGATAATATTAAACACAACAATTAATTTCCATTGTATATAATATGCAGGTCATAATATAAGATATCTCTTTAAAACCACTTGGAGGGGTAAGGGATTTGTGGGGTGTTAGAGGTTCCTACTGCGCATGACAAACACCACTGACCAATCAAGATACAGTAATCACCGAACGCTAAGGCGATCGAGTATCAGCTGCTTAGTTCTGTATTAGAGTTTGAGGAACAAAGGAAAGAAGAGATTTTACAAAGCCGGAAAATGAGAACAGAGAGAGAATGACAGACCGTGCGCAATGACCCACTGCGCATTTTATGTAAATTAGATGTCAGTCTCAGATGAAAACATGGGGTAGGGGAGAAATCTGTGCTGTAGGCACCCATTGCTCATGACAAACACCGTTAACAAATCATAGCATAGTGCGGCTCTCGCGATAAGGCATTCGGACTTGGGTCAGTTGATTTCTCAATTGATGTGATAGCGCGTTAGAGAAGGCTGAGATCCGCAAAAGCATGAATAGCGATCGCAGCGGATGTTTCCCCACAGCCAACTCGTTATCAATTTTATCGCTTTCGCGCCGGGCAGTAAACTGAGAACCAGAATTTAGGCTGAAGACGACAATTGTAGAAGGGAATCGCATACTTTACCACCAGTCCCTTAATTTAGCTAATAGACTCGTTCAAAACTACGTGACTCAATTGCCTTCTCACGTGAACCACACTATAAGAAACCATTTACCATTTTAGGCTGAAAGAAAGTAGCATCCGTTGTCCCTGGTTGAGGTGAAAAATCAAGGACGTTAAAATAAAAACTGGCGCCTCATTCAGATTTACGTTAAAAAATCGTTGTAGTTGCCTAAGTTTTTATCAATTTTTACTTGTATTGGCCACCTAATTTTATTATTTTAATAAGGGATGCCTGCTTTCTAGGCTACGCCACTGCGAGACACTATTAATGCGAGTATATTATCCCTAGACGAGACATTACATTAATATTAGGAAACATTATTTCTGCAACAAAATTAGAGTAATCTAAATAATAAATAAATGCTTGGAGAAATTTAATGCGAGTATATTATTTCTAGAAGAGACATTACATTGATATTAGGAAACATTTAGGAATATTACATTAACATTAGGAATATTACTTTAATATTGGAAATAATAAATAAATCTGGATAGACCAAGTGCTAATTGCATTAGACATTACATTAATATTAGGAAATATTGTATATCTGGCAACAAAATTAGGAAACATTGTATCTGAAAGAAAATTAAAATAATCTAAATAATAACGGATGCCAGGTTTCTGGGCTACGCCACTGCGAGACACTATTAATACGAGTATATTATTCCTAGACAAGACATTACATTAATATTAGGAACCATTGTATCTGCAACAAAATTAGAGTAATATAAATAATAAATAAATATCTGAAAAATTTTAATGCGAGTACATTATTCCTAGAAGAGACATTACATTAATTTTAGGAAACATTTAGGAATATTACATTAACATTAGGAATATTATATTAATATTAGGAATAATAAATAAATTTGGATAGACCATGTGCTAATTACATTAGGCAATTACATTAATATTAGGAAACACTGTTTATCTGCAACAAAATTAGGAAACATTGTAACTGCAAGAAAATTAAAATAATCTAAATAATAAATAAATCTGGAGAGAATTTTCTGGGCTATGCCACTGCGAGACACCATTAATGCGAGTATATTATTCCCAGGCCTAACGTTATATTAACATTAAGGAACATTGTATCTGTAACAAAATTAAAACTCTAAACAAAGAATATAAACACCATTGAAGATAATAATTAAAGTCTAAAAAAGAGCTTCCTCCCTATCAGACTTCCTTGTAATAGCCAAAATGTAAAAATGAATTCCCCATTACTAAATAATTTATGCACAGATGCATTATAATAAACGAGGAGGTTAAGGAAACTCTATTTCATTGTTATTCCTTAGCATGTTACATTTGCTGCATGAACCTTGATGTATTTTAAAGAGGCGACAGTAATTTATTAATGTTAGTGAGATTGTATCATACATATTTTCACTCAGGACAAAACATGTATAGAACGTAGATAGCACACTGGTACATGCTGGTACGCGTACCAGGGTTGGATCACCCCCTAGGCGCGTGCATGTTGCTTTTTGACGTAGAATTATGTCTTCCTCGCCATCATGGGAGAGTAACTTGGGAACTGAGCGTCACGAAAATGTGCAACCCCTTTTCGCAGCTTCGCGACGATCCGGAATCAGTCCCGAAGGGAAAGATCATAGGACGCTTCGTAATGTTGAACCACGGTCAGATGACCTGATCTGTCACCCTCTATCCAAACTTCCACACCAAGCCAACGTGAGGACATTTGAGGCCACGACAGATTTAACGTGCACCGGACCCCACGCACACGACGATCTTTGTATCAAGTTTCGAACTCGCAATCTCCGGTTGCTAATCCGCGACTCTACCAAACTGGGTTGCCGCTGAACCCGAGCTTAGTTTAGAAAAAATAAAAAAGTAGTTAAAAGTGTCTTTTAATCTAATTTTTTTTCTCAGAAAAACATGAAAAGTTATTTTTTATTTAATATAACCAAATTAATTAATTAATTATTTTTATTTATATTTTTACGCCGACCAATCAGTCAAATGATTAGGTAGGTAGGTGTATTTTATTAACGTCGCACTGGAGCAGCTTTTGGCGACGGTCCGGGATCAAACCCAAAGGGAAAGATCCGCTAATGATTAGGATGCTGACCTCTGGATTGAAAGTTCCTGGCTCGAATCCGGTATGCAGTGCAGTTCCCGGGAACAAGCAGTCGACCTTGGGTCAGTTGATTTCTGAATAGGTGTGAAAGCACGTTAGGAGACGGCTGCCATACGCAAAAGCACGAATGGCGGTCGCCGTGGATGTTTTCGTCTTACTAACTCGTTATCAATGCTATCACTTACGGTAAATTTGGAACCGGGTTAAAGATGCTAATTGTGGAAGGTATTTGCTTACGTTTCGTTGTTTGGAGTGAATGTGGGGCCTCTATAAGCGAGATTGTGTCTAGAATGTATGGTATGTATATGAGGTGTAACGTCTGCCCCCATAGTGCACTAGAGAAACGCAAAGTGGTTCACAAAGTGGACCTTGTAATGCCATTATGAATAGTGTTCAATTGGACGGACATTGGAAAAAAATTATATATAGTCAAAACTTTATATAATATTTTGATACCAGTCTTGGGCCGTGGTAGCCCGGTTGGAAGAGTAACGGACTAGCAACCGGAGGGTTGCGAGTTCGAATTCAACCAAAGACCGTCGTGTACAAAGGGGGCTGGTGCACGTTAAATCTGTCGTGGCCTCAAATGTCCTCACGTTGGCGTGATGTGGAAGTTTGGAGAGTGGGGTGCCAGCTCAGGTGTTGCCTCGTCATCTGACCGTGGTTCAAAATTACGTGGTGTTGTCCTCGGATCTTTCCTTTGGGATTGATCCAGGATCATCGACAATAGCCCCGTGTGATGCTACAGTGCGACCTTAATTAAATACCTTCCTATCTCAGTTAGTCTTTAATTATGCATGACATAATTAAAGACTAACTGAGATAAGTAGGTATTGAATTACTGTGTTGTGTACATGAATATAAACTGCTTAGCTAACAGTATGTAATGTAGGCAAAAAAAATCGCGTTTCTTTGCTTCCCGAGTAAAAGTACTTGTAGTCACATTCTCTAAGTCATTGAAGTCGCTGGTGCTGCCATCTTTTGCTGCCAATTGAAACCCTATCCAACCGCGCGGAGCTATACGGAAACTCAGTTAAGGAAACTGCGCAGGGTTTGAGAATGAAAAGAAATCAAAAGTATGCAGGTTAATTCATTTGAACTTAACCTTGGTCTATTTAATTAACTTAACTTGATTGCCGTGCACTACTAAAACCTTTACTTAAAGGAACGGGGCATCAGAGGATCCGGTTTTCACTGTGCATCGCTATTTTCATAAAGCCTTGGAAAAATAATCACGTTTCATAAACTTCCACAATTTTAATGATCTGCTATAAGCAAAACTAATAGGTACTTAGTACTTTATGAGGGAAAATATAGATTGCAGTTTGATTAGAGGATTCAATTTCTGGATATTTTAAAATGGAGTAACATTTATTATATTTTGATTTATATGAGTAATTTTATACACTGATTAAATAAATTCCAAAGCATTTAAATGGAAGATCACATATCCATCTACGTAATCATATTGTTTTATGTACAAAGATGCATATTTTCTTCTAAATATTTTTATTTGTCTCGTAATAAAACATTGAAAATATCCTAGAATTAGGTCTACACAAGAAAATTTAGAGTAAAAAAATATTTAGACAGAGTAAAGAGAAGGCGCTTTTATTCACCGAAAGTAATTGAAGTTTACTGGTCAAATGAATAGTGCTGAAATTCTTACATATTCAACTATGTAATCATATCTTTTTGTAAAAAAATGCAATTTCTTCTAAATATTTTTGTCTCACAACAAAACATTGAAAATATCCTAGAATTAGATCTACAGAAATATATTCATTAATCTTCCGGATGTATTCCTATGATATTTTATAGTACAAATCAGTCGTAAAAAATCAAATCCACTAGAATAACTGTGCGAAGCAATGCATTTAAGCCAAGTCGCATGTTGGGTAGATATGCGACAAACGCCATATATTGACACATTAATACAGTCGAATAATAATTATCCTTGGTATTGTGGATCGAGGACACCTAGGATAACTATAAACTCGGACAATATGGTTGTAATAACACAAAAGAGCCTGAAATACAAAAAAATGTTGCTGTTACTACTACTGCTAATGAAAGATTCAAAAGAGGCTCGGATAATATGGACACTCAGTTAATTGGAGCTCGGATAATCAAGGTTCTACTGTGTAAACGCCTATTTGCTATATGCTCCAATACATAGCACAAGGGGTGGAGAACTAGTTGCAATTTCTCAGAACTCTTCGGACTTTCAATCGAATTATTGGAGATCACTTTTAGCTTTCGTACTTTTGAAACCACCTGATGAATTTTTTTTGGAAAAGTAATTCGAACAAAAATTATGCAAAACTAATAAGAGAAAAATTCCAGTTGTCTGTGGGAATAACATTTGCTAAAATAAATATTAAATTCGGCTCCGATACACCAACACTCAGTTAATCGGAGCTCGGATAATCAAGGTTCTACTGTGAGAGCCTATCTGGTTATTTGAACCAATAATACATAGCACAAGGGTTAGAGAACTAGTTGTAATTTCTCAGAACTCAACGGACTTCCCATCGTATTATTGGAGATTTCTTTTCGTCTTTTCTCGTACTTTCGAAGCCACCTGACGAATCTTATTAGGAAAAGTAATCCGAACAAATTATACAAAAACAATACAAGAAAAATTCCAGTTATCTGTGGGAATAACACTTGTGAAAATTCTGTTACAGCTTCATCGGAATCTAATAATAACTTATCACTGTTCTGCTATGTGAGCAATAGTAATAATTAATATTAACTATCGCTTTTAACGCTACCTAAAGTCATTTGTTAATAAGGAGGCAAGCTTGAAGGATGGGATGTGAAGTGGTACCTTTGTGCCAATTATAATTTATTCCAACTTTTTTCGTGTCCTTCCTCAACCCCCATTCCGAGAAATCCCGTCGTTATAATTTTTTAAGAAAAGCGTCCAATCGACGGAGAGCTCTACAATTATCCGACATTAGAAATGTATCAATTCTTTGAGTTTTGCTTCGGAACGAGATCCCAAACCCATTCATTACCACGATGTGTATCTTTTTCTAAATCCCTTCATCGCATTCGCTATAGTTCTGAGTACCTAAGGTCATTACTATAAAGGCAATAAAACTAACACGTCCACACACGCCCCGAGTATCAAGAGACAGCAAAGGCAGTCTGGGATCTATTACAACCTGCTGTAATACCTATTTAATAATCTATCGGGGGAACCTTGAGAAAAGGCCTGAAATGGTCGCACATGCAGGCTCGGGCACCGCCCTGCCTTGCTCTTGACACTGCTCCAGTTTCGCAGCTTTCGTTTCTTGCTTGAAAATTTTTGTTTATCGGTTTCCATCTTGTTCAGAGGCTTGACCTGTCAAGGCTAGCGTCGCAAGTTCTCGCATTCCAACGCTACGGCAGGGCGTAGGGCTGGCATTGAGGCTGTTCACAGACCTGCGTTCCCAAACTCGTAGATTGAATATGGTGTTGGGATTGGAAAGAAAAAGCAGCGATTTAATGTTATTGTTGTCGTGATATGGTTTCCGTTTAGGTATGTTCGGTTTATCAAGGCTTTTTGGGCGAAATTTCTTTCCAGCGCTATACATTTATTTGTTGTGTTTGTGAATACATAAATGATTGATTGTTGTGGAATGTTTTCAACTAATAATATTTATATCTCTTTAGGTGAAGTAAAACTTCTAAGAGATCCATAGTGAGGTTTCATCTTAAAATCTATGTATTTCCTTTTAGGTGAAGTAAAACTTGTAATATTTTCAATAAGGTTTGTGCACTTTAATAAAATATATTTCTTTCCAGGTGAAGTAAAACTCCAGGTGAAATAAAATTTGCTTCCTACCTTTTAGTTGAAGTAAATCTTGATGTAGTTTCAGTAAGGTTTACACCTTAATAAAATCAAAGGACAAGCATGCATATGTATCCAACGTTTGAAATTTAATACCCTTATTTTCTTCCACAATGTTCAAGTTACATGTTAAAATTATGTTCAATAATAGGAAATAATGTAATAAAAAATATATAAAGCATTAAATTATTTTAAAATAAATCATAAAAAGTGTTCTTAATTATCACAATTTTTCCAATAGCCCGTTGTGTTGCTCCAGTGTGACGTTAATTAAATACCTACCTACTTACATATTATTGTTCTTAAGTATTAGGATGTCTGCAATAAAAAATTCAAGGGTTTAAAGACCTGCTGTTATTGCTTTTAGAAGTTTTATTGACTAACACATATGAAAAAATCTCAAGTTCTAAAGCTTACTCATAATTTTCTTTATTGTTCACATTGTTTATAAGTCACAGAACACTATCAAATGCCTTAAAGATGGCGTGATTTGATTTCAATAGCGAATACTTTTATGTAAGCTGCGAAGTTTTGGTTTGTTAACAAAATTTATATTTAATACACGAGAAAACAATTTAAGGGAAAATCTACATAATCAGTTTTCTGATATTTGGAATAAAAATAAATAAATTTAAAGGAAAAACTCGTGATTGCAAATTGATTAGGTCCCACAACTAGTCAAAGATAAACATTATTTGCTGATTAAGAAAATTTGGTTCATAACTAACAAAAAACATTTAACTCGCTAAACTATGAAGCTTGGGCTTGAGGTTTTATGGCGCAAGGGCTATATTTGACCAAGCTGCTCTAAACACAAGACAGACAACATCAAGTAATGGAGATACATACACAATGAAAGTTTTACTGACAAAGAAGAGAGAAATACACCCAGGAAGGAATTGAAACTGCGCCACCTACAACTCGGAGGTTTCTAGCTCAGCGGTGATCCCACTGAGCCACGAAGACCCCCGTTAAACCATGAATTGAACCTGAAAATAAAACAGGTAGAATGGCAATTTTATTCATTTTACATCTTACTAAAACTTGAGATAATAATGCAGTAGATTACTTGGTGCTCGGATAAAACGAGACAATCTCAGATGCTGCATGGATAACTACCAACCCCCCATGGATACTTTTTAATCATTGAAGTATTTCTAAAAATTAATACACTGAAGAAAAATTATACAAGGCTGGGCATGATTTTTCAATAAATGATTATTCGTAAATCTCATTTCTAAGGTTATTAACCCTCTAAGTGGTTTTGACGAGATATCTCGTCCATCAGGATTTGACCAATTTTGGCAATGACGAGACGTCATCAAGGTATTGCAAATTTTTTGATAATAAAGATCAAAATCTGGTAAGTTTTCTTCTAATGACGATATACCCCGTCGAAACAATCACTAGGAGGATCAAGATACATTAGCTTCTGAATAGATTTTTATGTAATTGGGTAGTTTTTAAATAAGTGATTTAGAGTACCGTGTTCCCGCCTGGCCCTGGCATCAATAATTCCGGGCCATGAGAGGCTTTCCTGGAATTTGCCATTTTGTTCTTAAAACATTTTTTGTGAATAAATATCTATAGTAGAAATATATTCTGAGGAGAATAATATTCGAACGTGTCGAAAAGATTAGATCCAGAACGCGTAAGTATCATCAGTGTGGCAAATGTCAGTGACTAATCAGCAAGGAAATGTAAAAAGAAAAATATTCCACTAAAAATTAATGATCAAGGTAGTCTCTCTGTGTCCGATTCTCAAATCTTTCCTATGAATTCTTGTTTCTTTGGAAGTTCGCATTGCTGTGCGAAAGTGCTTGCTTCGAAATCTGAGTTGCGCGACCTTTTAAAAGTAATGAGCCTATAGATTTAAATTTTAATATGAATAAGAGACACGGGACTGCTCAATTTTGATGTTAGGAAATCCTATATTGAAGGTGTTTGTGACGCAACAATTATAAATTTTTGGGTGATCGGAATGAGGCATGTCAGTAAAAATCAGTAAATTCATTTAACGAGGTTGGCCAGAGGAAACTGCAATACGTTACCAGATTTCGTTAATCCAGTGATTGGTAACTAATTTAAATGCAAGTTTATACTTGAACATACCACACCGTGTACATAAATGTACTAATACTATTTATGATTATGCCATAATAAATTCTTATTATAGTTTAACGTATGAACATAAAAAATGGAAAGGTCCAACCAATTTACGAGTAAATTTGTTGGGACTCGTCTTATAAAAGTTTACTGGTTTACCCAAAAGGTTTAAGAACCACCCATTTATTACACAACATTTTACAATTTAGGAAGTGCTAAAACTTCTATTGTGTATCCAAAAAGATTAAAGCTCTTTAGAATCTAAGTTCTACAGTAAATGTTCAGAACTACCTTTGCTGATGAATAGTAGAAATAACTCACCATTCACTTCATCAGAGTTGTTCGGTTTTTGTGCGTACCATGAAATTGGGCGTTCAAAATACAAACCTAGGAGAAAGAAAGATATGTATTACATCAGGACACATCTATCTCTATTACCTTCATAAAATAAGTAAATTCATACTGGAATAACTTACATTAGTTTTCTCACAGAATGAACTATTTTGACATATATATTAATTTTATGGAAAGCTCTTAGTAAATCAAAGATATAGCGCTTTTTGTATAGCTCTAGACAAATTGTATCATGCAAAATAGTCACTGCATCACGGTTGTTCAGTTTATGTGCGCACATTAAAATTGGGCGTTCAAAATACAAACCTAGCAGAAAGAAAGATATGTGTTACATCAGGACACATCCATCTCTATTACACCTTCATGAAATAAGTAAATTCCTTAGGGAACAACTCACATTAGTTTTCTTACAGACTGAACGCTTTTGACGTATATTAATTTTAAGGAAACGCATAGTGAAAGCTTTTAGTAAATCAAAGATATAACGCTATTAGTATAGTTATAAAATATCGCTCTAGACAAATTGTGCCATGCAAAATAGAGTTATCTCCAAAGAAACCTACCATTACCTGTTTGGCCTAAGGTTATAATTTATCGAAAAGTGGGAAAGGTTGCCATGAGAAGTAACAAAGAGGTCTAGGGTTAAGGGAATCTGGATTAGTCAAACTAGCATCTGACCGCACGGATGCTTCAAATAGAGTTGCCATTCAACTTTGTAATGATGGCTTTGTTTAAGAGTACTTAGACATCTAGCTTAGCGAGTGAGAAAACACCTCATTTTTCAGTTTGGTTCTTTTCTATCACAGACGAAAAAAATTGATGTCTCTTAGGCATTTTGTTAAATCGGTCATAAAACATTCAGAGGAGGAACTCACGGTGATTTCGCATCGCAGAAATTAAAAACTTGAATTGGTAAGTAGGAAGTACGGCCACGGACAGATAAGTGATAAAACATCGCTTTTAAATTGCTTTATTTTTCCCGAGCTCTTGGGTTGTGACACAGAAGCGTATGTCATAGGCAAGATGAAGCCATCACATTTTTGTTTTAAAATTGCTAATCGGGTTTCAAGTTTGTCGGTTGTTGCAAGTTTATGTAAAGCATTAAATATGACCTGATTTGTGATGTACGTCATCTTTCTTTAGAGCTGACACAAATCCGACTAATCCCTGCTGAGTGATTAGTATTTGGTCTAACAGTAAGGTATAAATGCTTGACCTGACGAAATTTTTACAATGAAGCTTGCAGTTAATGATGGTGTGGTAGTAGATTCATCAGAAAACTACAATATTACACGAAGATGATAAAATATTCTGCAGTTCAGTCAAGAATCAGTAACTACGAAGTTTGGTCTTCAGGGTAATAGCTACTAAAATGTATATGGAAGAATATGATTTCTCAACGCTACAAAACAATTAACCCTCCTGGTGGTTGTCTCGACGAGGTATCTCGTCATTAGCAAAACTAACCAGATCTTAATGGCCGAGATATCTCGTCGAAACCACTTGGAGGGTTAAATCACCCAATCACGAGTTGGTTGAGTGATAATACAGTTATCTAGTGTGGTAAGTATCGTATACTTATATAAGCAGTACGCAACAACTATTAACTCGCAATTATCAAATTTGAAGACAGGACCTTCTTGACTAACACGGAAGATTATTCTATCATCTTCGTGGTAATATAATGATAATTTATTCAATCATTAGTTAATTAGTAATTATTTGAAATAGCCCAATTTGTCAGAAAACCACCAACCCTTGAAAAAAACTGACGGTTTAATATATTTTAGTAATTTTATAACTAAAACGTTTGAAAACTGAGTTTTTGTCTTTTTCTCTGTGGTTGTTTCTTTTTTATGCGATTTTTCTTTTATTCGTCAGTTTTGTTCTGTGTAATTTTGTTTTGTGTTTATATGATGTAGTTTACGTTGTATGATTGTACTGTGTTTTTTATTTGTCTGTTGCAAGTTCTGTACCTTTGATATTATTTAGCTGTCATGTAACTGGAGTAATCTGGGTGACAGTATGAACAAATAAATTAATATCAATGTTTCATTCATTAAATGACTACCTGCAAGAGTTTTGTTTCATTCTCTTTTCTCAATTTTAATTGTTATATAATGTTTAGTTAAATGGATGCGGTATTCGATAGCCAATAAAAAGTGTCTGAACGATGTAATCATGAAGAAATTTTCCAATAATTGTAGTTATGATCCACGCAAGCTCTGCAGGCACAAGTTCCCGAGTCAACGCCCACCCAAAATTCCTTGGGGTCTTCATGACCTTGTTTATAGCATGTGGAATCGTTTTAATTACTACTCCGAGAGTCCTTGAGACCTTTATCAATCTTTAGCTGTTACTAAGTTACGACAGCAGAAAATACTGATCGCTTTAATCGATTTCTTATGCTGATCGGACACAAGCGAGTTCTGCATTCTTGTTATTTCCCACGCCTGGGGTTCATTTCCATTCATAGAGCGTAAAAGTTGAGCAAGTAATAACCGAAAATATCTGAGAAATGGAGTATTTATTTACTTTTATGTAACGACTCTTACGTGTATATTTTGAGTGATAAAATTAGACGAAACGCAACGCGCATGTCAAGTAGGTTGTGAGTAAATGAGTTTACTTTTGGGATTTTTGGTCAGGTTAGTTTGTGCCCCCATATGCATTCCGGGCCCTGGGACAATTCCAGTTCCCTGTTGAAGGCTACTCCAGTTCCGAAAACACTGAGAAATTAAACATTTATTTAATTTTAAGCCACGACTTTTTTATATGTAAAAAAGACGATGTCAAAACAAAATAAGACGAAGTTTAATATGCATGACAAGTACGTTGTGAGTAGATGAGTTTACTTTTGGGATTTTATACCAGTTCAATTAGAGCCCCATCTGCACTCCAGTACCAAGTTAGATAACTATATTGAAAATCAGTCCACTTCCGAAGTAAGTCTGAAAGTTTCTGAAAATATCTGAGAAATTAAGAGTTTATTTACTTTCATGCAAAGAATTTTTTACGTGTATAAAGTTGACAAAATAAGACGATGAGTAACGTGCATGACAAGTAGGCTGTGAGGAAATGAGTTTACTTTATATATATATTATTGAATTATTTTGCTTGCTATATGCTATGTCTGAGGCTTCTCTCTCTCTCTCTCTCTCTCTCTCTCGGCGCGCAAGCAAAATAATTCAATTAAAGAAAACCAAAGGGAAATTTTAAGAATAATTTAAGGATATTTCAAAAGATGAAGCGGTGTTGGTGGATCAGAAAACACCACTTTATGTTGTCTGGGTTAGGCTGATATATATGTATTCTTGTTTGTCCTCACTGATTCTGGAAACATTAAAATAATTTTAAGAATGAATCCCACCACCACCCGACATGACACGGGCATGTCGCCTCATTCCTTCCACCTCACTGATTCTTGCTTAGAGAGCTTCATGATACACTATGGTGAATATTCTTCCATTTGAAGCTAGGATGTAAAGAATCTCGGCTTTTCCAACTCTTAAACAAACCACATTCAGTTGACCGTGGGAGAAACACGGTTTAATGATATCGAGTCCTACAACTTTCAGCGATTGTCCTAGTGTCTTGTCTATGCTCATGGTGAAACTTAAACGAACAGGGAACCGAAGTCGTTTAAATTGGAATGGGAGATCCGAAGGGATGATTGGGATCCTAGGAATAAATACGTCTTCGCCTGCGGCATGTCCAGTCATGATGGTGGCTTTAATAATATTCGGCATCAGTTTCTTGATAGAGAGTCTTGTTCCATTGCAGAGTGAGGTGGATGCAGATTTCTGAGAAGCATAATTGGTGCCCCAATTTCTAGCTGCAATATGTGCGAGGGTACTCCAGATGGCTCAAATGTGTTCAAAAACACTGTTTGGTACTCCAGATGGCTCCAATGTTTTCAAAAACTCTGTTGTGTAGTTCACAGCCTCATCTGTGTCCATGTAGTGTCGGTAGATTTAAATTATACAAATACAGAAATTATACAAATTCAAAAGTAAGTTATGAAAAAACCACTACTGAAATAAAAATGTGATTGAATCTTTAAATATGACGCTATACTTTTAAAAAGTCTTGTTATGTCACCTCACTTATTCCGACAAACAACCTAAATGAATGACAATGTCAGCGAAATCAAAATCAAATTAAACAGTAATAAACACTGTTACTTCATTTCATGTAATTCATTAACTGAGTTGCAGAAAATTTCTTGATGATAGGAACTTGGCATTTGGAGTCGAACATGTAGGGGGGTGGGTGGAGCTTCAGTTGTTTGCCTTTCATTGGTGATACGAAAAAGGACAAAACAGTGACAATACAGAGAAACCAGAGTTTCAGAATTGAAAAAACTGCATGAAATGAATTAAATTTTAAAAAATAATTGTGTTGAATTCAAAAAATAAAAGGATAAAGTGAAAGTAAGTACAGAAAAAATTGGAAGGATTAGAGAATATTTACTATTTTTAAAAAATATAGAGGCGAAAAAATAAAAATTATCCATCGGCCGAGTTAGAACTCAAGAGGTCTCCCTACAAAGCACTAACCGCTACTTCAGTACGTCGCTTTACCCACTACACCATCATTACAATGTGAGAAGGGGTGTTTTTAGTGAAGAGATGCATGCGCAATAAGTATCTGTCAGATCGGTCTGCGCAGATACGTCATAGTGGAGGAGGGGCTACACGCGCAGCACAAAATATGAATTAAAAATTTTTCTAGATTAAATTTTAAAATTAGGGCTTCGAGGGACATTCAGTCACCTTTAGGACTACCTGTGTGCCGAATTTCATGGCTGTAAGTGCTATAGATTCGTCTGGACACCACGCACACACACAAACACTTCCTTTTATAATAGTAGAGATAACAAAATATATTTCTTTAATCGCATTGAGTTAAATACACTGTGTCAAAAAGAATTCGGCCATCTCTAAGCCTAACTATCCCTATGTATAACGATGAAGTTAAACTACAATAAAATTTAGCCCCATTAAAGCTGTCTTTCTCTTTTAGTGTTCCATTAAACAGTCGAGTCATTTTGAAATGCAATAATATTTAAAATGCAACACCATGAAGAAGACACACAAAAGTATTTGGTCACTTTGAGCAAAAGGTACACAATATGAGAAAAATTGTGAAAACCCTTAGACTACTTTCATCTACCAGGAGGAAACGAACATTCATCACCTGATTGGTCAACAGGACGGGAGCAGACATACATCCATTGATCTGCATCTGATTTGTCCGCTGACATAGTAGTAGACTGACGATTTTACCATTTTTTCGCCGCTCTAATAGGAATGATCATTCACACATCAATCATGTCACAAAATGTTATCCTGTTACAAACGAGGGGATCGAATGCCAAATCGGCCAAACAATTCCATTTTTCACAGAGCAGTCACGTGACTGTGGGGCAAACCTTTTGAAGCTCCTATCAATGCATGCTCCTATTAGTTGCATAGTATACTTATATTTCAAATGTATGCTACAAATTGGACATAAGGATGGCAAAACGGTAAGGGTATAGAATCTTTCCAGATGATTCTATTCTAAGGAAATGAGTAATAGAATATTCCCAAAGGATTCTATTATAAGAAAATGAAAAATAGAATATTTCCAGAGTATTGTATTCCCAGGAAAAGATCAATGCAATCTTTCCAAAAAATTCTATTCTAAGGTAATATGAGAGAATCTTTCCAAAGGACTCTATTCTAAGGAATTGGAGAGTGGGGTGCCAGATCAGGTGTGACCTCGTCATTTAACCGTGGTTCAAAATTACGTGGTGTTGTCCTCCGATCTTTTCCTTCGGGTTTGATCTCGGACCGTCGCTAATAGCCCATTGTGCTGCTCCAATGCGACGTTAATTAAGATACCTACCTTTTCTAGGGAAATAAGTAATAGAATCTATCCCAGAGGATTATATTCTAATGAAATGAACATTAGAACATTTCTAGAGGATTCTATCATAAGGGAATGAGAGAGCAATAGAATATTTCCAAAGGATTCCATAAGGAAAATAGAATTTTTCTAAAGGTTGAAAGAATCTATGGATTCTGTGTAGAAAGATGTGGTTTTTAATCTTTAAGTGTGTTGTTTGGTAAAAGCAACACCACACTACTCGAAAATCTCGTTGCTCTCAGAGGTTTGAAAATGCATCGCCTCCACAACCACAAGGACGTCATCCGAATTCTGAGCCCCTGACCGTGACCTTTCGGTTTTCCTTCGATATTCTAGCTCATAACGTCTTCACTCCATATTGACCGCTTTTGCAGAAAAACACTTCAATCGTTCACGGATACCGGCAGAAGTCATGTGCTTGGAAACTGAGCCAAGGACAGAGAACTAGCCTGCCAATACACATCAAGTGCCAATTGCTTCCATTACTCCACATTTTTTTATAACCCGATAAGGAACGAGTTCCCGAAAAGTGGTATTCGATTCGTTTGAATGATTGGCGATTAATCATTCCACTCGAGAGTGCGACACCTCCCCGAGTCATGCCGAAGTTTTCTTTTTTGTTCAAGCATTCAAATGAGACTGCAGTGATTATATTTGGTGCTATGTTGTGATTAACGAGAGTATATCCTGGTACTGCGTCTGTTCTTGTTTGTTTTATAATCGACCATTATTGAGTGCGTCTAGGTCTGAGTCTGTTTTTATTTGTTCCATAAACCACTTCTATTGGATGCGTCTAAGTTCTGAGCTTGTTTTGTGTGCATAAGTAGTATTGAGTATGTCCAGATGCTGCGTCTGTTTTGTTTGTGCCATAAGCCACTATCATTGAGAGGGCGTAGGTACGGAGTCTGTTTTTGTTTGTTCCATAATCCACTATCATTGAGTGGGTCAAGGTGCTGAGTCTGTTTTCATTTGTTCCATAAGCTACTACTACTGGGTGCGTCCTGGTACGGAGTTTGTTTTTGTTTGTTCCATAAGCTACTACTGTTGGGTGCATCTAGGTACTGAGTCTATTTTCCATAAGTAACTACAATTATTGGGCGAGTCTAAGTACTGAATCTGTTCGGGAGTTGGGCCAAGGCCAGAACTAGCCTTCTAATACACATCAAGTGCCAATTGCTTCCATTATTCTACATCTTTTTATAACTCGATAAGGAACGAGTTCTAAAAAAGAGGTATTCGATTCGTATGAATGATTGACGATTAATCATTCCGCTCAGAAGTGCGACACATCCCCGAATCATATCAATTTCCATTTTATTCACGTATTTCAAATGAGACTACAGTGATTAATTTGATTACATTGGTACTGTTTTGCGATTAACGAGAGTGTATTCTGGTACTGAGTGTTTTGTTTGTTCTATAAGCTTCCATTATTGAGTGCGTCCAGGTACTGAGTCTGTTTTTGTTTGTTTCATAATACACTATCATTGAGTGAGTCTAGGTTCGGAGTCTGTATTTTTGTTTGTTCCATATGCTATTACTATTAGGTACGTGTAGGTACTGTGTCTGTTTCCCATATGTAACTACTATTGAGTGTGTCCAAGTACTGAGTCTGTTTTGTTTATTCCGTATGCCACTACCATTGAGTAGTTCAAGGTACGAAGTCTGTCATTTTGTTTGTTCCATAAGCCACTAATAATGAGTATGCTAGATACTGAGTGATATTTTTTTGTTTCATAAGTTACTGCTTTTGGGTAGATCTAGGTACTGAATCTATTTTTCTAAACTAACTATTATTGAGTGCATCTAGGTACTGAGTCTGTTTGGAAATTGAACCAAGGACAGATAACAAGCCTTGCCAATTGCTTCCACTATTGGACATATTTTTATAGTCGGTAAGGAACGAGTAGCCTAAAAGGGTATTCGATTCATATGAATGATTGGCAATTAATCATTCTTCTCTGAGTTGCGTATGTCCCCAAACCATGTCGATGTTTCCTTTTTGTTCATGTATTTCAAATGAGACTGCAGTGGTTATATTTTGTGTTATGCTATGATTAAAGAGAGCATGTCCTGGTATTGAGTCTGTTTGGTTTGTTCCAAAAGCTGCTAAAATTAGGGTGCGTCTAGGTACTGAGTCTGTTTTTGTTTGATCTACGTATAATCCACTATTATAGAGTGTGTCTAGGTACAGTCTGTGTTTGTCCCATAATTCACCATTATTGAGTGACTTTAGCTACTGAGTCTGAGTTTTTATTTGTTCCATAAGTCACTTACTTCTATTGGATGCGTCTGAGTTATGAGTCTATTTTGTATAAATAACTATCATTGAGTGTGTCCAGGTACTGAGTTTATGTTTTATTTGTTCCATAAGCCACTATTTATGAGTATGCTAGGTACTGAGTATGTTTTTATTAATTTCATAAGTCACTACTGTTAGGTGCGTCTAAGTACTAAGTCTATTTTTCTTAAGTACCTATTATTGGGTGCATCTAGGTATTGAATCTGGAAACTGGGCCAAGGACAGATAACAAGTCTTGCCAATTGCTTCCATTATTCATCATCTTTTTATAACCCCATAAGGAACAAATAGCCTATAAGGGTATTACATTTGTATGAATGATTAGTGATTAATCATTCTTCGTGGAGTTGCGCACCTCCCCAAATCATGTCGAAGTTTCCTTTTTGATTCACGTATTTCAAATGAGACTGAAGTAATTACATCTGGTGCTATGTCGTGATTAACGCTAGTGTACCTTGGTACTGAATCTGTTTTGTTTGCTTCAAAAGCTACTAAAATTGGGGTGCGTCTAAGTACTGAGTCTGTGTTTTGTTCCATGAGGCATTATTATAGAGTGTGTAGGTACTGAGTCTGTTTTCCATAATTGACTGCTGTTGGGTGCGCATAGGAACTGAATCTGTTTTAATTTATTCCATAAGCCACTTCTATTGAGTGCGTCTAGTTACAGAGTCTGTGTTTTTGCTTCTTGTATAAGCCACTATTATTGAGTGTGTTTAGGTACAGTTTGTGTTTTTATTTGTTCCATAAGCCATTAACTCATTAACTACTATTGGTTGCTTCTAGGTTCTGAGTCTGTTTGGAAACTGGGTCAAGAACCGAGAGCTAGCTTTAAATACACATAAAGGGCAATTGTTTTCATTATTCGACAAATTTTATAACCCGAAAAGGAACGAGTTGCTGAAATGAGCATTCGATTCGTATGAATGATTGACGATTAATCATTCAGCATGGTATATTACTACACTTCCCAGAACCATGTCAAAGTTTCCATTCCTGTTCACGTATTTAAAATGAGCTTACAGTGAATATATCTGGTGTTATGTCGTGATTAACTCGATTATGTCCTGGTACTGAGTTTTGGTTTGCTTTTCCCAAAGCTTCTAAAATTGGGGTGCCTCTAGGTACTGAGTCTGTGCTTTTGCTAGATCCATAATCCACTATTATTTGGTACATCTAGGTACTGAGTCTGTTTTATTTGTTCCATATTTTATATGTCCTATTGTGCACCTACCATTAAATGAGTCCTGGTATTGAGTCCATTTTAATTTATTTCACTGAGTTATCATTGAATGAGGCTCTGGTACGGAGTCTATTTTCATTTATATCATTGAGCCATTGATGAGGCCCTGGTACTGAGTCTATTCTCATTTTTCTCATTGAACCATTGAATGAGGCCCTGTTATTGAGTTTGTTTTCCTTTATCTCATTGAACTAGTTTGGAGTGCGTCTTGTACTAAGTCTATTTTTAAATATTTCATTTTCTATCACCAATGAGACTGGAGAAAGGCTAATATCTTGAGTAGCACTCAGCTAAGAAGTAAATGAAAATTTTGATTGCCGTTTTCAGAGTTTATAATGGTTGTGTTAAAAAAGAAGCAATAAAAGGTAAATAAGTCTTGAACGTGAAGACTTCTAAAACTAATTTTACTGATATCTTTGCTCGAACTTTTTGTTTCCCAGCTACCAATTCAATACTTTTGTCCCACGAAAATTAGAAATTGGTAATTAATTGAAGAACCGCAGAATCCTTGGGATATCCGTATAGAACATTAAATTAAAAGACAAATAAAAAAAAATCAGAATTAATAATTTTTGAAGAATTCTCTATTATACGTATCTGAAAGAGGATGGATGAATTTGGAAAAAGAGGGACATTTCATTTTTAAACTTCGCTTTTTAATTTGTAAAACATTCAAGAGGATTTATATTTAAAAATTTATGTATAACACTGCTTTTAAATCCTTAATTTTCAGCACAGAAACATAGCGCATATATCTTAAGTTATTTTCCTTTGAAATTTATCCTAAATGAAACTATTCAATTGATTTGTATAATTTATAAAGGATAATATTACATTTAAAAATATTTAGAGGTTGAGAGAGACCTTTTGTGTTTTAATAAGTAGGTCATCCAGTCTCCTATCAAATTTTTATTCTAGTGCACAGTTCCAATATTTTGTCACGCTGTTTTTGTCATGGAACCAATTAGACTCACTACTGTAGACAAGATTTGTAAGATATAAGAGGAAACTTCAAAAAATCAACGAAATTCCGCACAAATAAGCTTTTCGATGTCCCTTGATCAAAATACAAAGGATTTAGAAAACGGAAAACCCTTATACAAGATAGAATTATTATTTATGTTAATTACACTATAAATTACGTATTATTGCTAGTAAAGGTTGACAAATCCAGTCAAGAATTCATCAACACTGTTTTTAGCATTATTTATTATTTTGGCATTAACTCTCAGTAAGAACAGTGGTAGTTAGCGTAACAGTATTTAAAAAGTTTGCTGGAAAAGTCGATGCTTATATCAATTCTGTACGCTTTCAAATATGATTGTGTTCCTAAGGTTTACAAACTCTACCGG
Organism: Meta bourneti; assembly: GCA_933210815.1. Lineage (NCBI taxonomy): Eukaryota > Metazoa > Arthropoda > Arachnida > Araneae > Tetragnathidae > Meta > Meta bourneti. The sequence goes on from OW119933.1 coordinate 46,741,717, forward strand.
ACTTTGAATGTCAGCTGTTATTCGAGTCATCATATCGACGGCTTAGAGTAGAAATTCATTAATTGACAAAATGCTTTTTCACTGTACAGCTACTTAAAGATTTAATTTTTAATTAAAAATAAAGAGCTACAAATATTATGATAGTGTTATATATATTTCAAACAGATTACAATATGGTTATGTATTTCTCATCATACATCATCATCACGTATTTCTCATCAACATGAAAATAAGCATTCAGTGTCTCCGAAAAAATGTCGATAAATGGGTTTCTGCTTCAAGTCGAAGATATCTGTATACCTGCAGAGAAGAGTGGAGATCAAACACCAAATCTTTAGTTAGGTTGAGTTTGATTTGTTGCTGTCAGTCATCTTTTGCTACACGAGGACTAATTAGACCCCAAGTCTTTATTTAAATAATAGTTTCCCAAATTTTTTAGCTCAACGCCCCCTTTTCAAAGACAATTTTTCCGGTGCCTCTCTCGAAAACTTTCAATAGTAATCAAGTGTAAGTGTAGATTGCTTATATTATTCGAATTTCCCCAAAATATTTATGTAGCTGTGTGTAATTTTAGAATTTCAAAAAGCTGGTTTGGAAATAAAAGAACTTGAACTGAAATTATAAAGCCATTTATTAAAATAAAATAACAAAAATAAATTGCACATAAACACTCACTATTATTAACAATTAATATCCAAATCAAATCAGCAAAATGAAAAGTAATCACCAATTAGAAGTATGACCCTGACTTTGTGCTATCAATTGATCTAAATTAGGCTCTATTTTCGTCAGCAACATCCTTAAATCCCAAGGCCAACTATTTGCAGTCAGTTCTTTTTTTTAGTTAAAAGACTTGTTAACATACTAAATACGCGTTCAACTATGCGGGATGACAGAAATGCAATCAAATATTTTCTTGCCGCAGCCCACAGTCCAGGATAAAGTGTGGGTATGTGCTTTCGCAACCAGAACTCTTGGTACCCGTTTTTGAATTTCAATTTCAACTCTTCGTTTGTTGATAGATTGCTCATCGGCGCCCACCTATTTCCCCTGGGGCCAGCATTGCTCCCCAAGATTCCTTCAGCTACCACTTTAGGAAACTGATAAAACCCTCCTGGTGGTTTATCTTCACGTCGAAAACTGCCCTGTAGTGGCCAGCCTCCGATGTAAAAATCAGTTCCAAATTGTCACCAGTTCTGAGGAAGGGACGATTTGTTTTCCCTACTTGGAGTTTCATTCCCTTGGAGTAATAAGGCAGTTCTGTCACGACAAGATATCTCGTTATTATCAAAACTGGCCAGATCTTGATGAACGAGGTAACTCGTCGAGACCACTTGGAGGGGTAAATAAAACTTACTAAAATCTATACATATAAAAATGGATGTGTGTGTATGTATGTTCTCTATACAAATCTACACCGTTTGACCAATCCATACCAAATTTGGTACGCTTATACTTTGGAACCTTGCGAGTAACGCAAGCTACATATTAACCCCGCTCTCTTTAACCTAGGTGTGCAGAGGGGGCTAAGTCAATTCGAAATTGCCATAAGAAAAACATTGAGCATAAAACGATTGCGGTACACAACTCAGTTTGTTTTACCAGTATTGATCGAAAACCAAATTTTCTAATAAAATTGTTTTACCAGTATTGCTCGAAAAACAATTTTTTCCGAAACGTTATATTTAAACAATTTAAAATTTTAATTACAATATGTTTGAATTGATTTTTTATTTCTTTCCACAATATAAATAATTTAGGAATATTTGAATGATGAAAAATGGATATTTAAAATACTTAATTTTACACAACTTGCATTTTGTAATGGAACACGAAAATCCAAAACAAAAACTCATTGATCATAAAAGCGTAATTTTGCAATTCGGTATCTGGCAACGCCAGAATTAATGTTTTATTTTATAAATTAGATTTAGAATTTCGTGTTTGTATATTTGAGTTAAGACAGAAATGTGGTCATATTTGAGCATTTCTAAGTTTTGTAAATTTTTGTTTTTGTAAATAATTCATTATTGTCTATCAATATTTTTCAAGCGTCTTTTTCGAATTTCTCTATTTCAAAATATTCACATGACGTCGAAATTTGACACGCTTGCTCAGATCTTTCGTTTTTCAGGATTCTACATTTTTCAATGACCAGAATTTCGCTTGTTTGTATTTATGTGTCCATTACTTTCCATATTACAGATATATTATTTAGGAGTTAAATTGTAATGAATTATTTTATTTTCTGCCAAATACCACTAGACATGGGTAATTTCCTGGTGGTATATGTATATTTTGACGAACTTTCCTTAAGTTTTTGGGGTTAAATACGTTATAGTTTGTAGAATTCTGTTTTATAAAAATAAATAGAAACCTTTTTAAGTAAGGTGTATAATTTCTTATTTTAAAATGACTGGTAAGGTTAAAATAAAGTTATCCTAAAATAAGATATGTTACGTTAAATCAAAACGGGTAGCCATACGTTGTAGTTCAAAGATATTTCTAAATTTTGACATATTTTCATTAGAAGATGATTAAAATAAATTTAATTTACATTTGTTTTTCATGTTTCATGGGTATTATTGAAAGCTGTACTCCATAGTCAAGTAACTACATCTATCATTCTAAATAGGTACGTGGTTTTCATGTAGAAACTGAGTCTCTCAATTGAAAAATGCACCTTAAAGGATTCGATTTAAAACTAAATTTTTCTGTTGGAGGAAAGCGTCGAGATTGCTTACTTGAAGTTGAAACTGTTCGTATACAACTTAGGTACCTGTGAAACATCCATTGAAAGCAGTGATTTTGTAAAAAGTGCAATCGATTGAGTTTGCTTAATCTACACTGATGACATTTGTTTTAAAAACAAGCTCCGTTATTCCACGTGCGGCTGAATAGAATTTTCAAGAAAAAATATGTGCTTCAAAATAAATTAACCACGAATGCCGTAACAGTTTAATTTGCCATCCTCTCACAATGATAATGTAATTCGAAAACATCGAATTCATGGTGCAAGGGTACCACAAATAATAAATATTGATTGGAAAACTGAGTGCAAGACTATACGCTGAAAGTTCCTCATTTTTACTGAAAATGAACTTAATTGGCATTCGTAATCACTCCAAAAATCAAAATCGACTTCTGAAGTCATCTCAGAAAAAGCTTTTGTAGTTTGTCTTACAGCAAGAGTGTGATGAATATGAAATGGATTATATGGATGGATATATTATGTATACATATTTGCGTCCGAAATAAATTGTAGAAGCTATGAAAAAGATAAAACGATGTTAAAAAATATTTTTTGTACACTTAAATGATGCTTGCATTTTTCTATGAAATAGAATCAATATTTAACCAATTCGCCGGGTTATTCTGCTAGTAACTATATAAAACTTCTTGCCATGTTTCCATTTCAGCCCTTCGTCTTACCAGCTCTCTGCCCGGCACTGATTTACTCTATGCACGCATATCAGATTGGTGTTGTGATAACTTGAGCATAGCGATGTAATTCTTAATTTCATATAAAACGAAGAAAAAGTTCATAAGAAACCTAATTTCAAAGCTCCCTCCACACACGAAGATCAGATAGCTTCAGGTAAAAATTGATGATTGTTTTCGCTCGCTTTATCTTTAATTTGATTTGTAGAACAAATTACACTTACAGAATGGTATGCACTTGCTTTTCTAGTTTGGCGTATAGTTTCTTTTAATCTCTGGAACAAATACATTGACTGAAAAGAAATAAGAGCTCCTGTTGGATGTCGAAACTAATCAAAAACCAAGTATTAATTTTTAGTTATAATTTTCAAATCTGGAACCAAAACAATTTTCATTAGTAATACGCGAACAAGACAAATGGATAGGTTATCACGTTTTTGTACTCTGACTTGTTTCGATCCTAACCTAAATTTTTGCGGCCGTGAAATCAAACTTGATTTTATCTCTTCACCAATCAGATATACAAGCATATGGGAGAAAACCGTATGAATTCACTCGACAATTAGATTGCTATCAAGCAGCATAATCAACCGTGAATAAGCTTTTAAATATCCTTATAAGATAAAACTTATGAATTACATTAGCAATTATTTTTAAAGGTATAACGAAGTTTCGTGTAGGTTATCTTATTGCTTAGCGTTTTAATATCATTAATATCTAAAGATTGATCCTTGCATATAACAGGTGGATAGGTCACCCCAACCCGTAGATGTGGCGATAAAGAAATTAGAGATTAAGGAAGTGTTGCCTTTAGATTACACTCTGAAACTGTTAGCTAGTATCGCTATAATCAATCTTGTGTTTATTCTTACTATTGTGATTTGACTCTGTAAGACAGAAAATATATTCCGTAACTCAAAATTTGACTTGGTATCCGATGAAAAACCAAACTTGGTATCGAATGAGTTTTTCAAATATTGTTATTGTGATACATGTACACATTTAATTAAGGTAACCCGAAGAGAAAAATCATCAAAAATCAATATTGAGATTTGATTTTAATTAATTTTTTCTAATGACCGGCCAATTGAATATTGCTCACTATGGAACTACAATGGCGGACTTGTGAACCACTTTGCGATACTCTGGTGCATCACGGGGCAGGTTCACACTACACCTCACATACTTACCACATTTTAGGCACAGCCCTTTCATAGAGAAGGCGTACATTCATTCTAGACGGACGAATTTCCTTGCCTTATTCCGGATTCAAACCAGGAACCTTTCGATCCAGAAGCCAGACCCATTGGTTGGCTAGTGGTCAGGGTTAAGAAGTTTTCAAGCTTTAAAATGATGCACACTAGCCCCTCGATATATTGTTTAAGTAGTTAGTTTTGAGCTTTAAAATTATATTCAATAACATCCCGATATATTTCTTAAGCAGTTTTCAAGCATTAAAATAAACTACAGTAACCCCTCGATATATTACTTAAGTAGTTACTTTTTGAACTTTAAAATGAAGTACAGTAGTAACCCCTCGATATATTGCGTAAGTAGTTTTCAAGCTTTAAAATGATGTACAGTAACCCCTCGATATATTGCTTAAGTAGCTTTCAAGCTTTAAAATGTGTGTGTGATGTACACTAACTTCTCGATATATTACTTAAGTAGTTTCAAGCTTAAAATGATGAACAGTAACATCTCGATACATTGCTTAAGTAGTTTTCAAGCTTTAAAATGATGTACAATAACCCCTCGATATATTGTTTAAACAATTTTCAAACATTAAAATGATGTACAATAAACCTGTCTTCTGTGTGGCCTTTCAAACATAGCAGGAAACCAGCTGAATAATTGACCTGATTTTACTGACGTTGCAATGAATAATAAATACTGTGTGTGAAAGAGTTACATATTTTATTTCTGTTTCCATATTATATTGGGCTGCCAGACAGACTTATAGTGAAAAGCCTGAGGTCTAGCGTAGGATAAAAAAGGATAACATATTTGAAATGGGAAACAACAAATGGGATAGCGCTTAACTCTGGGTTACATTACAACACTGAAGTGAAAATTGTATTACTTATATGAGCACTTATACAAACCCCATACAAAAAAAAAATCATCAATGGCCAAAACAAACTAGCTCTGGATGATATTTACAAAATAAGATATTTTTTTGAGTGAAATTTATGTAAATTTATAATTAATACATGCGAAATAATTATGCCTATATAAAGAGCTTTCATGTCTTTGAATGCCTTTATATTTAGAGAGAGCAGTAGCCTTTTTTACAGCACGGGGAAAGTGATTGCTATGCTGTCCCCATTCGAAACAATGTAACAATTTAAAAAATTTAAAATATTTAACCCTCCTGTGTTGTCTTGGCGAGGAGGTATTTAGTCATTAGCAAAACCATTAGCAGATCTTGATGGAAGAAATATCTCGTCATTACCAATATTGGACAGATCTTGATGGACGAGATATCTCGTCGAAACCACTTGGAAGGTTAATAAGCAATTTATTAATCCTCCATTTACTATTAACCCTCCATCCAACTCCTCCATCCGAGGGTTGATAAGCAATTTATTATAAAAGGACGGAAATTCTTTTTTCAATGACAATAAGCAGTTAAATTCAGACGTTTATTGCAAGGAAAGGATAATTCTCTACTAGCGCAGGAAAGGTGCAATTCGGATTAAAGCTCAACCGTTGGGTGTTTATTTCTATTTAATTATTTAATTGTAATAATGGAGCTAAAGTAAAAGGTAATTGATTTTTTTATCAGTGTTGATAAACTTTTGCCACTTTCATTTGAATATGATGTTAAAATAAAATTAATGTCAAAATTATCAAGGATAAAAAGTTTTTTGTATCTTGCCCTCCTGGTGGTTGTCTCGACGAAGTATCTCGTCATTAGCAAAACAACAGATCTTGATGGACGAGATATCTCGTCGTTGGAAGAAATCTGAGTAGATCTTGATCTCGTCATCATTAAAAATATCGATAATATCTTGACGAAATATCCCGTCATTAGCAAAATTGGTCTGATCTTGATTGACGAGATATCTCGTCGAAACCACTTGGAGGATTAATATCGCTGTTCCAGAAGAACAAGGACGCAAGTGCAAAATAAGTGCATTGTGAGTTTAATGCGTCACTTGTCTTCGATATGAATCATTCTTCCTATGGGACGAAGACCAAACTGTAGTAGCACTCAGCTCTTCTACAGAGCATTGCGTCATTGTTCAAATTTCGACTGTTTCTCATCATCCTTTAGAACATAGTTTTCCAAAATGGGCGCTACCACCCCTATGGGTGCTGAAGGAATCTTTGGCGCAGTGATGGACCCAGGAAAAATAGAGCGAAGTTGAGGGCACACACACACAAGAAGGGGCAATATATATATATATATATATATATATATATATATATATATATATATATATATATATATATATATATATATATATATATATATATATATATATATATATATATATATATATATATATATATAAGAACTTACCAAAAAATTAGTCGCCTAAAACCGTTTTAACCCTCCAAGTGGTTGCGACGAGATATCTCGTCAATCAAGACCTGACCAGTTTTGCAAATGATGAGATTTCTCATCATCAGGATATTGCCGAATTTTTATGATAACAAGATCAAGTTCAGGTCAGTTTTCCTATGGACGAGATATCTCGTCCTTAGGAAAGATATCTCGTTCATCAAGATCGGGTCAGTTTTGTTAATGAGACGAGATACCTCATCGACACAACAGCTAAGAGGGTTAATCAAATACTTATCCACTTGACCATGCAAATAAACTTACTAGTTATGCGTTGTCATTGATTCTTTTAACTAAAAAGCGGAACCGATTGCGAATAGTTGACTACGGAGATTTAAGGCTGACGAAAATAGAGCTAAATATCTACAAAATTGGAAGCAAAATACCAGTTTCATTCTTTACACATTAGAGATTAGTTTTAATGTTATTATTTGATTGATATTTAATTTCTAATAATAGTGAACAATTTAGTGTATTTTGTGCTGTTATTTTTTGTTATTTTCATTTGAATAAATAGCTTCATAATCTTATTTCTGAGTTGTTTTACTTCCAAACTAGATTTTCGAAATTCCAAAATTACACACACAGGTACATAAATATTTTGATAGGTTGGTAGTTGAAATTTCGCACTGGAGCAATACAATGGGTTATTGTGACATTCCGGGATCAATTCTGAAAAGGAAAGATCAGCGAAGAATACCTCGTAATTTTGAACCACGGAGATGACGAGATAAATATTTTGGTGACAATAAATTTTTTTTTGACATATCTATACTTGTAATTTATTATTAGTTGAGATAGAGTTTTCCAGAGGGGGCACCAAAAGAAAAAAGTCTTTGAAAAAGAGACATTGAGTCAAAAATGTCTGGGAAACTATGCTTCTGAAGAAGAATGACGCAAGTGTTAGTTATGACTTAGATTTTGATGTTGGAGGTTAGCTCTGGTGCAACCAGGCGCAAGTGCTGTTTAAAACGATGGTAAAGAAGTTGTATGTTGAATTTGAATGGAACACCGACGAAAGAGTACATTGTATCATTGTTAATCTAAACTCTGTCCATTTCATGACTGAAGGAATAAAAATGTCAATACATGTGTTGTAAAAACAATGATATAAATAAATTTAATAAAAATGTTTTGTATTGCGACTTTGTGTCGAATATTTCATTCCAAATTTTACGAGAGCAACGACTTAATTGCAAAAGGGGGGTAAATATTCAAAATACACCTGCATGAATGGCATCATTTAAAAGTAACATAAATAAGCTGTTCCTAGCCCCACTTTCAATACCATCAAAGTTGCTCACATGTTGCAATGAATATTAATCATGAACGGTATTCTGTTTGCGTTTTGTAAAGAAATCGACGAATTTCATATACGTCATTATTCTTCCAGAACAGCGATATTTTCGTATAAATCTAAGCCAGAGTTCGGAAATTCGGGTTTGAACCGCGTGCGGCCAACGGGTGATATAAAAGGGGAACAAATTGCGCTGATCACGTTTTTTCTCAGAAGGGGTTAAAGTGGAACAGAAATCCCTCTAATACTACAAATTGCTCAGGGATTCTTCACGCTTACGAGAGGGCTGCGCTTATCAGATGATTTCGCGGTTATCGCTGCGTGAAACAATACTCAGACAATCACCTGCCATGATCAAAAGATTTCCATCTCATCTGTGGAAACACAGATGCTCGAATCGCCGATACGGTCAAACTTTTTTAGGACTCTCAAGTATATTTAATCATTGGGCTATAACGTGCCTAGTCAAGAAGGCTGTGCCTCTAAGTTTGATTTTTTAAGGTTAATTGTTTACTGTCCAAGAATGACGAAATTGGAATTCATTGATTTGTTCAGAAAACGAAAACTAAAAATACCGTTCACGATTAATATTCATTACAAGATGTGAGTACCTTTGTGGTAATGAAAGTGGGGTTATAACCCTCCAGGTGATTTCGACGAGATATATCGTTCATTAAGATCTGACCAATTTTGCTAAGGACGAGATATCGTGATCAAGGTATTGTCGATTATTTTATGATGACGAGATCAAGATCCGTCAGTTTTCTTCTAATGACTAGATACCTCGTCCATCAAGATCTATTGATGGTTTTGCTAATAACGAGGTACTTTGTCAAGACAATCACCAGGAGGGCTAAGAATAGCATATTTATGTTACTTTCAAATGATGCCACTCATGTAGGTGTATTTTGAATATTCATCCCAGTTTTGTAGGGGCCTCGGTAGCCCTGTTGGAAAGGTAACGTTTTATGGTTGGGGATCAAAAATTCGATCCAACCAAAGACCAACCTCGAATCAACCGTACCGTGCACAGCTGAAGTTGTTAACTTTACATGTTACAGTTTCTTTGTGAGCACGTAGCTCTATAAGGCGACTGTAGTCTTACCGTGTACCGCTAAGTTGATAACGTTATATGTTACAATTTGATAGTGAGCATGCGACCTTACAAGGCTGTTGTAGATTTACTGTCCACAGCTGGAACCGATAACCCTGGGCATGCGAGTACGTGGCTGTACAAGTCAACTGTAGACGTACCGTCCACAGCTAAAGCTCATAACATTGCATGCTACAGTTAGCTAGTGAGTACGTGTCTTTACAAGGCGTCTGCGGGCTTATCTTTCACAGCTGAAGCTGATAACATTACATGTTACAGTTCACTAGTGAGTACGCGGCTTTACAAGGCGAATGTGGATGTACCGTGCTCAACTGAAGCCGATAACATTATATGTCATAGTTCACTAGTGAGTACACGGCTGTTATCATACCGCGAACAGCTGTAATTGATAATATCACGTTACAATTCTCTAGTGAGTACGTAACTTTAAAAGGTGTCTGTGGACGTATTGTTCACAGATGAACCTGATAACATTGTTACAGTTCGGTAGTGAGTACGTAGCTGTAGTCATACAGTGCACAGCTGAAGCAGATAATACTTTATGCAAGTTTGCTAATGAGTGCGCGGTTTAACAATGCGACTGTGGATGTACTGTGCACAGGTGAAGATGATAAGATTACATGTTACAGTTAGCTAGTGAGTACGTGGCTTTACACGGGGGTCCACCTTCACCATTCATCACACAGCAACTTGTCACAACTTTACCAGTCGGTTCCTAACACCCCAAACGAAAACGAAGGGCGCGTCCGAAGCCCCCGTGCAATTAATCATCGCATTTACGCTTTCAACGCGCATCGTGGGCGGAGGACGCAACTCTTGACTAAATATATTTCATCCCTGAATTTCCCAATTCCAACCACCCCCTCCGTAAAACAGAAACAAATCTAACAAAAGACGTGATAGGTGTTAAAAATCACCTGCCATTAGACTCTCCCTCGATCGTGAGACTCTCTTGAAAAGGAAGCGATTCTGTGGTCACCTTGGCCCCGACCCCAAAGGTCACGACATCTACAAATAATTAGGACGGGGGAATCTCGAATCGAGTAAATATATCCCTACTATTGTATACTCTGAATAGGAAGTTCGTGAGGTTTTAAGAAACGCTTCAAACGATGGTATTGCTTAAGGCAGCACCTGATAGGCGATGTTACTGCCAACAATGCCTACAAGGCTGTTGAAGTGATGATCTTCAAGTGCTGTTTAGCTTTAATGTGGTCATTAAGCGTTGGCAATGAAAAATTTCATTCGCATAACGTCACTCATAGAGACAATGCGTGAGGGGGTACTCAAATTTGAATTGAGATACTGGAATTGCTAAATCAATAGAGCAAAACGGTTTTGGAAGGATGGTTGGCAATTTGGAATCAATCATTTCGTTTGTTTCACTGTACAGTTTTATTCTTTCAGAAGCAGTGAGAAGTCTGGTGTAACACCTCCTTGAAATGGCTTAGGTTAAGTATATAAATATTCTAGGTATACTAAGGCTGCTAAAGTATACTAATATTCTGATGCCAAGGATTAAAATTAGGGGCGAGACATGAAGCGTCACCTCCCATTAAAAGAACTAAAGTGGAATTGAATTGAGGTATTGGAATTGCTCAATCAGTAGAGCAAAACGGTTTTGAAAGGATGGTTGGTAATTTGGAATCAATCATTTTATTTTGTTTTCTATTGTTTTCCCATTTCAAAAGTGCAGTGAGACGTCTGGCGTACCACCCCTTTGAAATGGCTTAGTCTACGTATATAAATGTTCTAGGCATACTAAGGCTTCTAAGGTATATTAACATTCTAATGCCAAGAAGGCTTGAAATTAGGGTGAGACGTAAAGGGTCCACCTCCCATTAAAAATGCTAAAATGGAATTAAATTGAATGGATATATTGGAATTGCTTAATCAATAGAGCAAAACGGTTTGGAAAGGATGTTTGGTAATTTGGAATCAATAATTTCATTTTGTTTCACTGTATATAGTTTTACACTTTCAAGCGCAATGAGACATCTGGTGTATCATCTCCTTGAAACGGCTTATATAGGTTATGTATATAAACGTTAACTAAGGAGTCCATGTCCAATTAAAAGAACTAAAATTTAATTAAATTATATCGTTTTGTTTCACTGTATAGTTTTACTCTTTCAAGCGCAGTAAGACGTCTGACGTACCTCCTCCTTCAAATGGCCTAGGCAACATATATAAATATTCTAGGCATACTAAGACTGTTAAGATATATTAATATTCTGATGCCAAGAGAACTTCAAATTAGGGGTGCGACGTAAGGAGTCCACCTTCCATTAAAAAACTAAAATAAAATTAAATTATATGGTTTTGTTTCACTGTATAGTTTTACACTTTCAAGCGCAGTGAGACATCTGACGTATCACCTCCTTGAAACGTCTTGTATAGGCTATATATATAAATGTTAAATAAGGGGTCCATCTCCAATTAAAAGAGCTAAAATTGAATTAAATTATATGGTTTTTGTTTCATTGTATAGTTTTACACTTTCAAGCGCAGTGAGACATCTGGCGTACCACCTCCTTGAAATGACTCAGAATACGCATATAAATATTCTAGGCATGTAAAGGCTGAATGACGGAGAGGCCCACCGGGAAATACCTGAGAGGATGTGTTTCTGGGAGACCTGTAGGGATTTCATACAAAAAGAATGAGTCATTAGAAAAGCTTATTTCATGTGGTAATTTAAATGTTTTTCCAATGCAATCAAACTGTTATAAGATCACTCCGTAGAGCATAATTCGACTTTAGCATTAGTTTCTGTTGCAGTTGAAAGCGGTTGATCGAGGTTGAATTAAGCAGTCAAAACGATGCTAGAAGTGTGGATGTGTATACTAGTGTATCACTAACGTTATGCATAGATATAAAATTACTTAATTATTATTTTGTAAGATTGCATTTCAGCAAGATTTTATTCATATATTACCAATCAACAAAATACCTTTATTTTTCAGAATTTTTCGTTTTATTTTGAAGCTATTCTTAAAATGCATCTTTGCGCAACATTGTGAGTAAACAGATGCATAAGATATCAAAATAATGATTGAAATGAGTTACAAATACATGATATTTGAAATTAAAACCAAAAATATCAATAATGTTATGCATATATATGATGAATTAATTATTATTTTGTTTGATTGCATTTAAGCAGGATTTTATTCTCGCATCCCCAATAAACAAAACCTTTACTTTTTCAGAATATTTTCGTTTTATTTTTTGAAGCGATTCTGAATGTAACTAACACCAAAGCATTTTATTTTTATTAAAAAGAACAGTAAGTAGTAGTTAAGTAAAAAAATAATACATGGCTTTACTTCGAAAAAAAACCCCCCATCACATATCTCTTCGAAACCGAAACCAAAACTTTGAACGGTAAACAACCTGACAGCTGTCACTGAAATGGGTCGAATCGAAGGGGGAGGGTGTCTGAAAAAAAATCTCAATTGCAGACCAACTAATGAACAATTTTCAATGCTGTTTTCAGATTTTAAAGATACATCAGAATTGAAAAATTGACTTTTCTTTAAACGTACTATTCTCTTTCTCCTCTTAATGTTGCTAAAATCATCGCTTTATTGATAAAGCGTCAAACTGCTTAAAATTGCATGTTTCACTTTTAACAATTCAGTCTACCCGTGAGTCTGGTAGACGTCTACATTTTCCCGAATCAATTATCCAAGCCAGTCCGTCACAGCTAGGGCTGCTAAGGTATATTAATATTCTCCCATTTGATATTATGATGCCAAGAAGGTTTGAAATTAGGGATGGGATGTAAGGGGACCAACTCCCATTAAATGAACTATAAGTAACAAATTTTAACCACGCTCACAATCCCCAAACACACCTGCTTAACTTAAACTTGTACTCAATCACTAATCCAAATTTTATCGAATTTGTATTCTAGAATTCAATCATTTACGCCGACGATTTCATCACATGGAGGGAAGACTGAAAACACAACGGTTTAACAACACAAATGGTTAACACACAAAAATACAGAGCAAAAATCAGATTTCGTCATCTTTTTGAAAAGGCAGGCTTTGAGTTCGTTTGACCTTTCGCATAAATGAGGGAGCCTTATAACATACATTTCAATAGACACCTGCTTAACTTTAAATTTGGCTTAATAATCCAAATTTATCAAATTTATACTCTCGAATACAATCATTTACGGCGATGCTTTCATCACACAGGCTTTGAGTTTCGTTTGACCTTTCGCATAAATGAGGGAGCCTTATAACATATATTTCAATAGACACTTGCTTAACTTTAAATTTGGCTTAATAATCCAAATTTATACTCTCGAATACAATCATTTACGGCGATGCTTTCATCACACAGGCTTTGAGTTTCGTTTGACCTTTCGCATAAATGAGGGAGCCTTATAACATATATTTCAATAGACACTTGCTTAACTTTAAATTTGGCTTAATAATCCAAATTTATACTCTCGAATACAATCATTTACGGCGATGCTTTCATCACACGGATGAAGACATTGAAAAAACAATGATTCAACTTACACACAAAACAGTAAAGAGCAATAGTCAGAACTCATCCACTTTTCCGAAAAGGCAGTCTTTGAGTTTTGTTTGACCTCTCGCTTAATGAGAGGGTCTTAACCCTCTCGCTGCGCATCCCGCGATTTCCGCGGGCAACGTAGAAGTAGCAAAATTTGCGCATCCCGCGATTTCCGCGGGGATGCATTTTTGCCATCTATTTAACTGTGCAACCCGCTCTTTCCCCATTCATGGTTTCATTTTGGCTTTTCTGTGATGGTTAATTGCTTATTCAAATCTGGGTTAACAGATGGCTTTAGATGTCCACATTTCTGCGAAATATACAAGCATTTTTTGCAGCATTTTGCGCGCTCTTTTCAAAGCTCAAAGATGTCTGGCAGGAAGCGTTTCGCGAGTGATAGAACCTACATTCCTGACAATATTTCCGACACTAATAGCAGTTCTGACTCTGATTTCAAGTATATTGAAGATAGTTATGGCGAAACTGATGAGAATTTCTCGGATTCCTCTGCGGATAGTGATTTCTAATAATACTTCATTTCTAATAAATGTTTTGTAAGTATTTTGCATATTTTCATTAGTATATACGTTTTACCTTTGTATTTCATAAAATAAATCATAATTTAACCAAGATTAATTTTCAAAATTTTGCTTTTATATGATTATTCTTCAATTTCAGTATTCCGACAACCTTTTTTTATGATCTAATTCTATATCGAAAAAAAACTCTTTTACAAAAATTTTTTGTATATTTTAACTCTAAAATATATGTAGATTTGAAATATGTAATAAAAAAAATACGCAATTTTTTAACCAATTTTGATAAAAAAATTACGCAGCGAGAGGGTTAATATATATTTCTACAGACACCCACTTAACTTTAAATTTTCCTTATTAACCCAAATTTTATCGAACGTATGCTCTCGAATGCAATCATTTACGGCGATGCTTTCTTCACACGGATGGAAGACATTGAAAAAACAATGATTCAACTTACACACAAAAACCTACAGAGCAATAGTCAGAACTCACCCTCTTTTTCGAAAAGGCAGTCTGAGTTTCGTTTGACCTCTCGCTTAATGAGAGGGCCTTAACATGTATTTCCGAAATGGGGCAACACGTTTTAAGTGAGATTTCTTTGGAAATGGAAGGGGGCAGAAAGACATGTGTGATTACGTACAAAAGGTAGCCATTTCAAAGCTTTTGAGAAATAGATTAAATAACTAAGATCGCCCACTCTTATGACAGATAACGTGATGCTTTGATAGATTTGCCGAAACGACGCATTCTTAACCTTGGAGAGAGGTTCTCTCACTCTCAATAGCCTCGAACACGACAATCTCTTCCAAACGGTATTTTTTTATCTCTTCTTCATTCAGTCTACTTGCAGGTGTTCGTATCAACCTTGGCCTAGAAAAGCGAACTGCATCATTAAATCTTCCTCATATAATTCCAATTTTGCCGCCCTTTTCTTCCGAGAGTTTCTGACGGCATGAAAGAGTTTAGCCAACAAAGGGAATCACACAACGATCCTCTTTATATTTCTCGTGTCAAGTATCAAATTGATACCTAGTTTAGGATCAGTTCCATCTTTCAACTTTCAGCAGCAGAATTAAGGTACACTTTGATGGACACGTAAAATATTAGAGGGAAATCGGCTTTTCAGTTTTAAATGCAATTTAAAGTTTTCAGAAACAAGTTTTTTAAAATTATTCCAATTTTGAGAGTTTCGGACGGCATGAAAGAATATTCAACCAAGTTAATCATATAACGAACCTTTTTGTTTCTCTTATCAAGCATCAAATTGATACCTAGTTTCGGATCAGTACCATTTTTCAACTTTCAGCAGTGGCTAATTGAAGTTTAAATTCAGAATTAAGGTACACTTTAAAGACAATGTAAAATATTAGAAAGGGAAACTGGCTTCAGTTTTAAATGCAATTAAAATTATTCAGAAATAAGTTTTAAAAGTATTCCGATTTTGGCTCACTTTTCTTCTTAGAGTTTCTGACGGCATGAAAGAGCTTAGCCAACAAAGGGAATCACATAACGATTCTTTCTATGTTTCTCGTGTCAAGTTACTTCATAAACGTTACTCAAGTTACTTAAGTTATCCAAATCTATACTTATATATACTTAGTTTTGGATCAGTCCCATCTTTCAACTTTCAGCAGTGGCTAATTGACGTATATTTCAGAATTAAGATACTCTTTGAAGACAAGTAAAAACCAGGATGGAAACTTGCTTCAGTTTTAAATCCAATTTAAATTCAAAGACAAGCTTTACAAAATCATTTAAATTTTGCCCCGCTTTTCTTCAGAGTTTCTGACATGCTGTCAGAAAGATTCTGCCAACAAAGAAAATCACCCTCCCCCATAACGATTCTTTTTGTTCCTCGTGTCAAGTAACAAATTGATACCTAGCTTCGGATCTGTCCCATCCTTCAACTTTCATCAGTGAGTGATAGAAGTTAATTTCAGATTTAAGAAACGCTTCCAAAGCACGTACGTATTAATCTGGATGGAAACGCTTCAGTTTTAAATACAATTTAAATTCAAAATGTTTTTATGAAACCATTCAAATTTTGTCCCGCTTTTCTTCCGAGAGTTCCTGACATGCAGTCAGAAAGATTCTGCCAACAAAGAAAATCCCCACAACGATCCTTTTTGTTCCTCGTGTCAAGTAACAAATTGATACCTAGCTTCGGATGAGTCCCATCTTTCAACTTTCAGTAGCGGCTAATAGAAGTTTATTTCAGAATTAAGAAACGCTTTAAAGGCATGCATTAACCCCGGGATGGAAGTCTTCAGTTTTAAATGCAATTTAAATTCAGAAAATTTCTTTTAAAAACTAATTCCACTTTTGCCCCTTATTCATAGATGGTTAATGCACAAGTTGCTCTTGATGATGACCCTTAGTACTCAATTCAGTACGTGCTTATTGAGAGTAGTTTTGAACATACAGGTTTACGTTTATCATAGTGTTGGCTGTTTGGGGTTGGGAGTTTTATTACGCAAAGGCCATATTTGGTCAAGCTGCGCGTCAAAGAACGTCAAGTAAATGAACACACAAGTAAAGTTTTACTGACACAGAAGAGAGGGAGGAATCGATTCAGATAGGGATTGAACCTGTGCCGCCTACAACTCACAGGTTGCTCTTGTTATATAAGGGATTTACGTCAGATGATTGGAGATGTTTATAAAAAAGGTGATTTATTTGAGGCTGATTAGTTGTTCATAGGTTTCATGGCACAAGAGAGAGCCATATTTGTCCAAGCTGTGTCAAACGCAGGACAGGTGCAGGTAGTTAAATAAAGTCGAACTGGAGCAACACAACGGGGTATTGCTGACAGTCCGGGATCAATCCCGAAGGGAAAGATCAAGGACAACGCCTAGTAATTTTGAACCACAGTCAGATGACGAGGTCAACACCTGAGCTGGCACCCCATTCAGACTAAAATTGGGGATTTTGTCTTTTTGACCTCCTCCCCAGAACGGCAATATAAACACCGCTCAATTTCACAAGGATGAGGATACGCCCTTTCTGAACATTTCGTTTTCACGGGTGATGCGCTTGAAAAAAGGCTGTTTATAACACAGCTAGGGATTTGCTAATCACCTCGAAATGAGAGATACATCAGACAATATTTAGCCGTTTCGCCAACCAGGATCGTATTACATTTGTTAGATCCTACGTAATGTTGTCATTAGTCTTACTAAATGCTTTTCTGACCTTGGGTTAAGTGTTAAAATAAGCATAATTATCACATTTTCACTAAGTGATTAAATTGAAAAATCGCTGTTTAAGTTGAGGTGTTCTTAACCTTCACTCCATGTTAATTTCAAAGCAGTTAATTTTTGAAGTAGTTGGTTCCACGGATCACGGATGTTAATTATAATAAAGTTCTATAATTAACAGTTATTAAAACTTCAACTCGGTGATTTGTTTTAACGAAAGTATGTAATTTAGTACAATCACCACGCCTGTGAGAAACAGTTTAGAGTTCGAAAATATTCAAGCGTAATCTTTTCCGAAAAAAGTGGTTTAAAATGGATTAAATAGTTGACCATATGATAGATAGGACATTGACAAATGAAAAGTCTCAGTCGAAGTGACTTCAGCGAGTTAATTTTTAAAGTAGTTGACCACATGGCTCTGGATGTTAATCACTATAAAGTTCCACAACTTTCAATTATAAGACCTGGACTCGGTGATTTATTTTAACGAAAGTATGTAATTTAGTACAATCACCACGCCTGTGAGAAACGTTTAAAGTTCGAAAATATTTAATCTTAATCTTTTTCGAAAAAGAAGTTTTAAAATGGATTAAATAGTTGACCATATGATAGATAGGACATTGACAAATGAAGATTTTCAGTCGAAGTGACTTCAGCGAGTTAATTTTTAAAGTAGTTGACCGCATGACTCTGGATGTTAATCACTACAAAGTTCTACAACTTTCAGTTATAAGAACCTAGACTCGGTGATTTGTTTTAAAAAATATATAACTTAATAAATTACCATGCTTGTGAGAATATAAAATACTTTTAGTATTTATTTTATTTTGACCAAAGTCTGTAAATAGGACATGGGACTCATGGACGCTGTAAATGGGATAAAAAATAATGGATCATTTTTCTTGATTGAAGCTAGGAGAAAATATCAAAAACATCTTTAAGTTCAACTCCAGCTTAGGATACCGACCTTACAAAGGGTTTGAGGTAAAATAGATCCCATAACGTATAAGATGACAAGAGGTGGACGAGGAATAATTATTTCAGATTCAAAGCTAACATTTCAAGTTATTAAATGTACACGCAGGTGCTGTTGTTAAAAAATTTTACTGCGAGGGTTTTAGAGCCAATAGAATGAATTTTTAAGTCGTTAAATGAATTTAAGTGTAAAGGAAATTTTGCAAATAAAAGATGACTGAATTTAAACCAATTGCTTCAGTTGAAACTCCCTGGCGGCCACAAGTTGCACTATTTGTATGGTTTTACGAAACACTAAGGGATAGTTAGACCCTTAACGACAGGCTTTTACGCCATACATCAGTGTCATGGGGCTGTTTCCCTCATGTGAGGATGCGTTGTGATGGGACAGGTGGTAATAGAATTCTCAGGGTTCGCTTAGATGCCACACAGATGGAGAAGTCAATACATCTTTATACAAAATATCTCTTAAAAAGATCAATTAATTAAATTAGGACTTTTTTTAAGGTTTGAACGGTACTGGATCCCATGCTGGCAAACTTGTGCAGTTATCGGATTGTTATGAAATTTCCCGGACTGTGTGTTTATTTTTTACAAAAACATATTCATAAAGTTTGGTCCAAAATTATTAAGTCATTTGGAAGTTATTACATAAAACATGATTTTAATAAATTAACAAAAATTAATAGGTTACATGTGCATTAATTTTCCATGCATTGTCAATGTTTTAATTAGCATGACATTCGCTTGTACACGTATAAATCAAATTAACTTCATTTGGCAAGTGTATCGCTCAATTGTAAAGCAAACAACGCTTAAAAATGTACAAAAAGCATATATATATATATATATATATATATATATATATATATATATATATATATATATATATATATATATATATATATATATATATATATATATATATATATATATATATATATATAGGTTAAGCAACAGTTTAAAACAAAATTTCCAAATTTAGAAGTACAATAGAGATAAAAAATGATCGTAATTGGTAAATGATTTTCGCTATCTACAGAGTTTGTAATAAATCAATTTTTAACGTTAAAATTAAAAAAAAAATCGATTTTTTAAAATTTATTTTGGTGATTTCGAAAGTCCACTGTCCCCTTAACCCTTCTGATGGTTGTCTCGACGGGGTGTCTCTCGTAACTAGCAAAATTGACCTGATCTTGATGGACGAGATATCTCGTCAAAACCACTTGGAGGGGTAACTGAAATCCCCTCTGGAGAGAATATAATTAAGTTATAACAAAGTTCCACTCATTCGTTGGTAAGCAAGCGAATAAAAGTGTCCATTTTATTTCCCGCCCTGCTTGGAATGCTAAGTGAATGAATTTCCCTGCTTAAGCGAACTCTGGAGAGCATTAAAACTTTTCAACAGAGATAAATCCGAGACAGGCTTTATGTCATCCTCTTTATTTCCTATGCGAAGAACCCTCCAGAGAAGAGCATTTCTCGTGACCATTTAACATTTCACTCCCAGTCGTCGTCGGAGGTCGTCGTTTACTACCACGGAAGGGGTTAAGTCTGGTGTCAATGCAAATGCTGTCAAGTGTCATGCATAGTAAATAAAGAGATTTAATGAAAAGGACGCTTCAAATACTGCCATAAATATTTATGTTTACACTTCACCATTTGAAAAGGAAGTCCTCTCTCAGAGTTCTCAGGCCATTTTAAATGAGAATAAACATGCTGCATTATTGACCCATCGCCCTCCCTGAAGATGGACTCAAACGGGCTCGAAGTAAATGAGCGTTTTCAGTGGAACAGGATCTTGACAGCTAATACCGAATCGAATGCCAAGAAGCTTTCCCGGCAGTAATCTGTTTAGGGAATTTGATCTGTTCTGCACTCTAACCCATTCGTATTTACATGTTTGTTAGTATGGATTTATTCCGTCCTTATAGTAAAACGTAACAGAGAAAGAAAAAAGATGGGATTCACACTTTTGTGGGAAATAAAAGATAAACAAAAGGCAGAGTTCATTAGCTTTCACGACTGCGACATTTTACAGTAGTTATTGGAAAAGTGATTTTTGTTATAGTAGTCCTACACTTAACCCTCCAAGTGGTTTCGACGAGATTTCTCGTCTATCAAGATCTCACCAATTTTGTTAATAATTGACGAGATACCTAGTTATCAAGATATTGCCGATTTTTTCATGACGAGATCAAGATCTGGTCAGTTTTCTTTTAATGGTCCATCAAGATCTGGCCAGTTTTGATTAATGACAAGATACCTCGTCAAGACAACCACCAGGAGAGTAACCCTTCAAGCGGTAAGCTGAGTACAGTTCGGAGGGGTTTCTGAGTGGTGGGTGGCAGGCCAGAAATATTTCGTGGAGCGGGATGTTCGGAGATCCGGGAGAGATGTCTGAATATTCCGGGTTCAGTGCGAACGAATAAATCAGAAAGCAAAGATTTTACTTTGTGTTACCCAAATGGACTTGTGTGATACATATCGGAGTTGCCGTGTGGGAATTTCTCCGGGATGTAGTCGAACTGAATTTACCGTCAAGCCGCACTCTCGAGTAGAGTTCTAAGGAGTTCCTGTGTGGTGGGCAGCAGACCCGAAATATTTCGTGGAGCGGGATGTTCGGAGATCCGGGAGAGATGTCTGAATATTCCGGGTTCAGTGCGAACGAATAAATCAGAAAGCAAAGATTTTACTTTGTGTTACCCAAATGGACTTGTGTGATACATATCGGAGTTGCCGTGTGGGAATTTCTCCGGGATGTAGTCGAACTGAATTTACCATTAAGCCGCACTCTCGAGTAGAGTTCTAAGGAGTTCCTGTGTGGTGGGCAGCAGACCCGAAATATTTCGTGGAGCGGGATGTTCGGAGATCCGGGAGAGATGTCTTAATATTCCGGGTTCAGTGCAAACGAATAAATCAGGAAACAAAGATTTTACTTCGAGTTGGTTTTGTATGATAATATCTGATGGTCAAATGGTCATGTATGATACATCAGAGTAGTGCGGGATTTTTCTGTGTAGTATTAGAACTGAATTTTCCGTTAAGTGGGCCGGCCCGAGTTCAGTTCGGAGTGGTTTCTGTTCCGGTGGGCCCGAAATATTTCGAGAAGCGAGATGTCCTGGGGCCAGGAAAGATGTCCGAACATTCCGGGTTTAGTGTAAGTGAATAAATAGACGGAAAACAAAGATTTTACTTCATGTTATTCAAATGGTCGTGCATGATACATATTGGAGTTGCTGTTCGGGAATATTTCCGGGCTGTATTCCAACTGAATTTACCGCCGAGCGGCACACCCGAGTACAGTACTAAGGGTCTTTTGTGTGGTGGGCGGCAAACCCGAAATATTTCGTAGAGCGAGATGTTCATAGATCCTGGAGAGATGTCAGAGTATTCCGGGTTTAAAGTGTAAACGAATGAATCAGATGGAAAACAAGGATTTTACTAAAGATGGGCGACATATATGTCGCCCATGTTTCGTATATGTCGTCCATTAGGTCTGGTCTCTTTTGTTAATGACGAGATATCTCATCAAGATACCTACCAGGAGGGTAACTAACAACTTTTGGCGTTGCCTGGAATAAGTACTGCTACAAATTGCGGGGCGTAAAAATATACTAATAGCATTTAATCGTACATTACATTAAATGAATACATAATCTATACACAGAAGGGGGAAATTAAATACTTACAAGAATTGTTAGATTGAACTTGAATCATTAATGTCTAAAAGCAAATCTATTTTTAACCAATTACATAAAGTCGAAGACTAGATGTTTATATGAATATGAATTCAATTCTATTCAATATGCAATGATAAATTTCCTTACAACTGTTCGTTTTGAAGCTTTGATTACAAGTGACTATGAACGAATTATATTTATGTAATGAAATGAAATTTTGTGAACAATCCACTTTAATATTCACCATAAAAAGTTCCATTTATAATAACACCCATTCTGCTCTTTGATTTAACAGTATTTTTCCGAAATAATAAGTGTTACGCAGTGATTTTAATTCAGAATCGTTAAAAATATGCACGTTAAAAGCTTCCGCGGTTCATGTCTGTATGTATATACCCGTACTACGTCTAAAAGACTGGATATAGTTTCATGAAATTTTGTATACTTTTGAGTACTTACAGTAATTTAGCAACTGAAATGGATTATATGATAGATATGGCATGCACACGATTTGGGCGTCCAAAATAAATTAGTTTTCCCTTTAATATAAAGGGCCGCTGTAGACTAGTTGGAAGAGTAGCGGATTAGCAATCGGAGGGTTGCTAGTTCGAAACTCCATCCAACCAAAGACCGTCGTGTACATGGGGCTGGTGCACGATAAATCTGTCGTGGTGTTAAATGTCCTCACATTGGCGTGGTGCGAAAGTTTGGAGAGTGGGGTGCCAGCTCAGGTGTGGCCTTGTCTAATGAACGTGGTTCAAAATTACGAGGTGTTGTCCTCGAATCATTTCCTTCGGGATTGATTCCGAACCGTCACTAATAGCCCGTTGTATTGCTCCAGTGTGACGTTAATTCAACTACCTACCTATCTTCAATATAAAGTAAATTAGTTTACCTATTAGTATCCGATTTAGAGTAAAATAAATCTAGTATCCCCTTTTAAGTAAAATAAATTAGTATCATATATATATATATATATATATATATATATATATATATATATATATATATATATATATATATATATATATATATATATATATATATATTTAAGGTGTATAAATTAGTATCTCCTTTAAAAAGTAACTTGAGAGTAAAGTAAATTACTCTCAAGTTCTATAAATGTTGAAATGATGCCAAAAAATGATTGTCCAGACACATAAGCGATATTTGCATTTTCAACGAAAAATAAGTTGGACAACGAAAAATAATAAAATTATTTTGCTCATTTTATTAATTTACAATTAACTAACTCAACCCGAGTAACACCGAATAATTCTACTAGTAAAGAATAAAACGCGAGTCTTATGCTGATTAAAATCTTTTGAACCCATCACAGCATGATAAAGCACTACTGAAACTCTATGATTTTAAATAAACTGGAACCTGTGTTCATTTAAGTGAGGAATTTGCATTGAAATGTAAATTTATATATTTATTTATTAGTGAGGCCTAGCTTTGTATAGGTCGATACTTAACCTACGTGAGACAGTCTCGAATCCTTGACCTATGACATCGAGATACTTGACTGAGAACCTTTTAGCTAAGCGATTTTGGCAGTTAATAAAACAGTTCTCCGCATGCATAAAATACGATTATTTTATGACTACATTAAATTTTAATTGAATTAAATGAATAAAGCGACTTCTTTTTCACATTTAAATGCACGGTATTTAATCAATATGCTTTAGATACTGTGTTACTCGAAAGGCACCTGTGTTTTTCCTGTACAATTTATGTGTGAATTCTCTAAACGTGAGAGGGATTTTCAGTGTTAAGAAACAAACCACACGGAAAGCAAAGTTTTTATTGGGTTGATGCAAAAGTTCGTCCCGTTTTTTTGACAAAAACTGAAGAAACATTTTATTTACTAAGAATTACATTTAGTCAATATAGTATGTGCCGTTCTGTTCGATGGCCTTTCTCCATCTCTCCGGTAGCTGCATAATTCCGCTCTCATAGAAGTTCTGAGGTTTCGGTCTAAAGAACTGATCCAGATGACGAAACTTTCTGAACCACTTACGGTACATGGAATCGTCAACGGCACCCTCACCATACACAACAGATATCTTCTTTTGCATCTGCGAAGAATTCTTGCCTTTTCGGAAATAAAAAAGCATAATGTCGAAAATGCTCCTTATTTTCTGCCATTTTTAATGCTTAACAAAATTTAAAAAACACAACCAAATAACAATTTTTTTCCCAAGTACTCGCTGAAATTCCTTCTTTCAAACAAAATCAAAACTTTAACAAGTATGGAGTGGATAACACTTCGGTTTTACGATGCAATGCCATCTAGGGCCAAAAACCGGACGGACTTTTGCATCAACCCAATACTTTCACTGCCCAAAATGTTCTCTTGGAGAGTGGGATGCCAGCTCAGGATTGGATTAGATGCTTGGATTTTATAGCACAAGGTCCGAAAGCGGACAAGCTGTGCCAAACATAAGATGGAATATAACCCAATAAAAGTATAAAATATTTAAAAATTAATAGTCCAAGACAAAGATAAAAGGTAGATTTAAAACATGAATAAATGTAGATGAGAATAAAAATATTCAAACAAGTCAGATGATAAAACAAGACCATCGTTTGCAGTATAACTAATGAATTTAATTTACGTATGCATAAAATTTTGAAAGTGCGAAATTTATAAGATTGAATTACGAGAGAATTAGATAAAATAGATTTAAGAGTCGTTTTGAAATTGGAAAAAAATTAGATGAGATTTAAAAAACCAACTGAACGTAAAAATGCGAAAAGGTTTGAATGGGGATTTTCCCCAATTCAAAATCTCGCAGATTCAAAATTGTACTTTTAAAAAAATTGAGACGTTGATGATTAAAAACAGGACAATTAAAATGTGATTAAAAGGAAATGGAGTAGAGAATGAGTTGCAATTGGGTGCGCTCTCTCTTAGTAAAAGAGGGTGCCAGCTCAGGTTTATGTGCTTACTTATTTAAGGTTTACTCGTAATATTTATTTTCAGTTTCGTTTTGACGTTTACATAAAGTTTCTTTTTAATGCGATTGTGACGCTTTTTAAAATTATTAAACAGTTACGCAAACGTCATGTACGTTACACAATCTTTTTGCGCAGGTAAACCTGATGTCTGCTAACATGTCAATCTACGCACATAAGAGACAGTCCACACTCTTACACCAAACTCATAAAACGGATTCCGAATAAACAGAAGCTAATGAAGAATCCAAGAACAGTGCATTTTCTCGAAAACAGATTGAGAATTGTTTATAAGTTAGGTCAGATCTGCGCACTTCCTCACGATTTTCACTTTCGAGAAATGTTTTTATATTATTCATTTACCTTTATGTACTCTTTTGAGCTTCATTAAGAAGTCAGCTTTCTACGTATGCCCATCTCAGTAATTTCTGACTTTACTTAAAAGGTGGTTCAAAGTTCACGGCAATGGCAGCGCATTTTTTCCTGTTCCTGTTCATTACTGCAAGAGGAAAGAAGAAGGTTAATGATTTAGTAAACAGCCTTCAGCAATAAGTAACAAAGTGCTTCGGAGCAAGTGAATAAGTACATACACAAGAGACTTTTCGCAAATCGATGAATTTTTTCCAGTGCGATGGTTAGTCCTTTTTACGATTTGCTTCCGCTACTTTCTTAGGAACAGGTTTAGTTGCTTGTTTCCTATTCATATTGTAGATATCTTTGGATGAAGGCAATGTGCAATCACGTTGAAAAGACGAATTATCAAAATTTATTGAAGTCTGTACCAACCTCGAACCCAAATATAGTAAAAAATATTTTACGTCAAGTACATATACTACGTGAGCCTTTTCTTTGATAAATCTTTTGATTTTTAAAATAAATTAATTATTTGTAATGAATATTAATTTGCTTTCAAAATGATGGTTAGTCCTTTTTACGATTGCTTCTATTTTCTTAGGGACAGGTTTCAATGCTTGTTTCCTATTCACATATTACAAAGACCTTTTGAAGGCGATGTGCAATCACGTTTTAAAGACGAATTATGATAATTTATTGAAGTCTTCATACCTACCTCGAACCCGAATTTAGTTTTTAGTAAAATCTAATTGATTATGAATTTAATACTATCATACACTAAGTACATACACACGAGCCTTTTCTTTAACAAATCAATGAATTTGCTTCCAAAATGATGGTTAGTCCTTTTTACGATTGCTTCGACGACATCAAGTACATATACTACGTGAGCCTTTTCTTTGATAAATCTTTTGACTTTTTAAAATAAATTAATTATTTGTAATGAATATTAATTTGTTTCCAAATGATGGTTAGTCCTTTTAACTAGTGCTTCTACTTTCTTAGGAACAGGTTTCTTTGTTTACTATTTATATTGTAAAGATATAATTTGATGAAGCAATGTGTAATAACGCTTTAAAGACGAATTTTGAGAATTTAGAAGTCTACATACCAACCTCGAATCCAAATTCCATGAAACCCCTAATATTTATGAATTTAATACTATCTTACACTAAGTAGGTACACGAGCCCTTTCTTTAACAAATCAATGAATTTGCTTCCAAAATGATGGTCAGTCCTTTTTATGATTGCTTCTACTTTCTTAGGAACAGGTTTCTTTGCTTGTTTCCTATTTATATTGTAAAGATATATTTTGATGAAGCAACGTGCAATCACGTTTTAAAGACGGATCATGAGAATTTATTGAAATCTTCATATCATTCCGAATTCAGCTTTCAATAAAATCTAATGGTTATTACTCTAATACTATTGAACATCAAGTACATATACTACGTGAACCTTTTAACAAATCTTTTGATTTTAATTAATTATTTGTAATTAATATTCATTTGATTAATTTATTTCCAAAATGATGGTTAGTCCTTTTAAGGATTGCTTCTACTTTCTTAGGAATAGGTTTCGCGTTATTGGTTTCCAATTCAACCTTGTCTTTTTTCTTGCATTTTTGGATCATACGTTTTTCGTTCTCTAGAATTGAATATTTTTCTGTAGAGAAACAATTAAATAAATAAAAAAGTAATAAAATTAAAGATGAGTTTCAACATTCTGAGGGTCACGAGATTTCCGAGTAGCGTAGTATTGCTTTTACCCCACAGCACACATAATGACTAAGTAAGTTGAACAATGCAATTTTTCTTGCCTTTTTTGGATCATGCATTTTTTGTTCTATGAAACTGAATATTTTACGAAAGAGAAACAACTAAATAAATGAATAATAAAATTAAAGTAGTTTCAACACTCTGAGGGTCACGAGATTTCCGAGTAGCATAGTATTGCTTTTACCCCACAGCACACATAATGACCAAGTAAGTTGAAAATGTCTTTGTTCTTGCATTTTTTGGATCATACATTTTTTGTTCTCTGTAATTGGATATTTTCCGAAAGAAAAACAATTGAAAATAAATAATAATAAAATTGAAGAAGTGTTTTATCACTCTGAGGGTCACGGAAATTTCCGAGTAGTGTTGTATTTCTTCTACTCCACAGCACACATATAATGACTAAATAGTCACTTCTATAAGTTGAAGTTCTCTACATTTCTTGGATCATACATTTTTTGTTCACTGCAATTGGATATTTTCAGTAGGCTAACAATTACATAAATAACAAATAATTATAAAATTAAAGAAGAGCCTCGTCGCTCTGACGATGTCTGACGGGTCACAAAATTTCTGAGTAGTGTTGTATTTCTACTACCCCACAGCAGACATAATGACTAAATAATAACATCCATTGGTTGAAAAATTGCGTTTTTCTTGCATTTTTGGATCATACATTTTTTGTAATTGGATATTTTTCTGTAGAGAGCAATAATTAAATAAATAATATCAGCTTTACGAATTTAAGTATAACTCAAAATACACTTTATTTTCTACCAAAATATACTTTTTGAAGTACCTAGTTCTAGCATTCACTTGCCGATACATTATAAACTAGTTTGCACTCCGATGAACAGCACTGCAAAGGTCAAGAATATATCACCGCAATACCCGGGCTATGGTAAAATAGCGGAGCTATAACAGAAAGGTCGCTGGTGCGGAAACCAGGAAGGATAACTGGGCCCCTTAATCGCTTATCAAACGTAACACCCCAAATGTAGAAAAAGAAATGGAAAAGGAAATTAAGATCACTTGATGACTTCTCTTCCGAGAAAAGGTCATGGCTGTTCCAGTCGTGTGACGACGGACAATAACACCTTAGAGTGTTTAGGTCACAGTAGCAGAGCAACAGCAGGTGTGTCTGTCCCATCTGGGAGGCAGTACCGTTTGTGCTAGGTGTGTGTTTGTGGAACTCGGTGGATGATTGTGAAAGTTATCTTGCGCGATAAGTTTCGCCGACACTTTTTCTTAAGATGTGGTACGCACACGATTTCTTTGTTTGGAGAGGACATGGTAACGAGTTTAATTACACTCAGATTGCATACATGCATATTTTTAAAGTTGAGAAACGTGTAGAATAAAGAGCACGTTTTCGTTGGTAATGGAGGGTGGCTTAATATTGGGCTTGGTTACAGATCGCATTAAACTGCGAGGGATTTTCAGAGTAAAAAACCAGACGGAAAGATTTTACTTCTGCTGTCCAAAAGGATCTCGCATGATACGATCGGGTAGTTTATCTCCGTTTTGGCAAGTTTTACGTTTAATTTAATCAGTGTTGAGATCTGAGAGTCTGAGAATTGAGTTGTACAGTCAGTTGACAGTCTCGGAGTTCCATCTGAGAGAGGGTACCGTTTGTGCTAGATGTGTTTGTGGGACGCGGTGGATGATTGTGAGTTATCTTGCACGATAAGTTTCATCGACACTTTTCTTTAATATGTGGTACGCACACGATTTCTTTGTTTGGAGAGGACACGGCTATGAGTCTACCATTGAGATTGCATACAGGCATATTTTTTAAGTTGAGAAATGTGTAGAAAAAAAGAGCACACTTTTTCACACACATTGGCACATATGCAATGGTTGGTTGGTTGTTTTGGGGTTTTATGGCTCAAGGCTATATGGCGCTTGGCCCTATTTGGCCAAGCTGCGCCAAACACAAGACATACAATGTCAAGTAATTGTGAAAAGAAAGGATGGAGCGAAGACAGTAGCGAAAGATTGCTTGGGCATCCTGGAGTAGCGACCCCCATGTTTACCAGAGTCAGTAAACCCCATGGTTAAGAAGAGATCACTAGGGCACCTCGAGTTCGTGAAGCCCGTACACACCTAAAGATGTGCCATCAAACAAACAAACCAGACGGAAAGCGAAGATCTTACTTCTGTCCAAAAGCTCTCGCATGATACAATCGGGTCACCTTAAAATGTAATTTATCTCCGCTTTGGCAAAGTTTGGCGTTCAATCTAATCGATGTCATGATCTGAGAGTGATTCATTTTCATTGGATTTTCAGTGTAAACAACCTGACGGAAAGTGAAGATTTTACTTCTGCTGTCTAAAAGCTCTCTCATGCTACAATCCGTTCACCTTAACTCATTGAGGCACACGATTTTAAAGAAAAAAAAAACCAAGTTGCACATAATTGTTTATACACTTATTCAGCTTCAAAATTAGTATAAAAAATCAAATAACATGTTTTTTATTATAGAACGATTTATTCACTAAAATTTTTACGAAAAAACACATCTACCGTTGTGAAAGACAAAAATTCACTGCACCACAGAATTCGTCAACCTTAATCCCAACAGTATCAACAACTTACTAATGCGTTTTGACATGTGTGAATTTTGTTTTCAGTTATTTACGCATTTAGCGTTAGTTCATAGCATTGTCAACTCAATGAAAGACTTTAAATAAAATATTAAACTGTATGATTATGAGTAATTTCAACTTTTTGAGGTGGGTTAAAAAATATCCCACCATGCATAAAAAGCTAAGCAAAAGGTGGGACAATTTTTAACCCATCTAACCCCAAAGAGTTAGGATGTAGTTTAATCTCCATTTTAGCAACGTTTGGAGTTTAATCTAGTAGGTGTTGAGATCTGAGAGTTGAGTTGTACCATCAGTTGACAGTCTGAGAGTTATACCATCAGAGAGTCAGTACCGTCTGAGCTTGGTGTGTGTTTTTGGGATGCGATCCTGACAATAGAATTACAAATGCTATAGATAGTGTTTTAATCCATATTTTTCACTTCAGAACTCTATTGGGATGCTCGTTGATTGATGGCCGATAGGCCGGAGACGGGCGTAGGACAAAAAAAATTCCATACATCAACAATGTATTGGCATTAGCCTCATTTGCTCCTTATGCCAAAAAAGTCTAGCTTCGCCTCTGTCACCGATTTTGCAAGACGTGACAATGCAACTTGGTTTACAAAAAGTACTTTATGGTGGAGATAAGTCATAAGTTTTGCCGAGTTGCCCTCGAAGTCTTTTGCGCTCTGAGCCACGAGACATTTATTTTCGTTTTTAATACTTCTAAACTAAAGGAGATTGAAAATTGATTTTAATACGTAATCAGTGTTAAGATAGTGGACTAATGGGATAGTGGATCTTCAATGAATGATAAAATGAGGACAAATGTGACTGGGTGAATGCTCGGGTTAATACTTGGGTGAATTGAAAAAATTAAAATAAATAAGCAGCATTAACACACACACTGTATATTATTCGCTGGCTTATAAATTCAAGACACGGCATACGTACTTCTGAGTTCAAACATAGGAGGAGAATTCATCGGTTTTTATTCTATGCGTCGACAATTTTAGTGAAAAACAGTTAAAAGAATTTACAATTCAGCTTTACAGTATAGAATGGTTCAAAATTAAAAATCTAGAATTTTAATAATTATAAATCTGCATCTTGGTAGAAAAAGGGTCAATGTCCAACTTAGATTTTGCGTTCTGTTCTCAGATGACTTCAAGGTAGGTAGGTAGTTAATTAACGTCCCACTGGAGCAACACATCGGGCTATTATGACTTCAAGGTGATGAAAGGGAACAGTGTCAGTGTCCTATCAATATATTACTCAGGTGTTGTTTACGTGTTGTTGTCCTCGGATCTTTCTCTTTGGATTGACCCCGACCGTCACCAATAGCCCGTTATGTTGCTCCAGTGTGACGTTAATTAATATACATACCTTCCTATATATTCTGAATACCTATCAATATATTCTGAACTAATCAAAACTTTGGAAAGTATTGTTTGCACACTGCATTAAATATTAAGAAATAAAAATTACAAAACACACAGGTGTTATCAGGGGGATCAATCTCGAAGGGAAAGATCCTTGGTCAAAACCTCGTAATTTTGAATCAGTCAGATGACGAGCTCAACACCTGAGCTGGCACTCCAATCTCCAGGTGTCAAAAACTTGCAGAATGGCCATTGGCTATTTTACTACCATGTTACAGAAATATAACAGCGTTTCCATGAAGATCCAAAAACTTTCTCACGATAAAATAAACACGAAATTTCGTCACAACAATAACTGTATACTGACCATGAGAGTATGTCACTGCAGTCTTTTGCAATGACCGCTAAAGATAATGGGATACGCACTTAAACATATTGAGCTTTCTGAGGTCATGCAAGACATTAAACCCCTTTTACACACATCGCCTTTTGCTGTTTGAAAGCTATCCAATTTCCGATTCCAATTGGGCAGGAAACGTCAATTTTCTCGAAGGATTCTCAATTAAGGAATTGTGTGATAAGTGTTGCTGCTTACAGGGAGATCCTCCACGTGATAAGGGCCGAGTGTTTAATTTCACCGTACGCTGAAACCTTGAGAAGTCCCGACTCCATAAGTAATAAGATCAGGGTGATTATGCAGCATCTGTGAATGATGCAAGCAATCGTGCGCTATGCACTTCTCAACATTTTATCCGATCTTCTTCCAAGACGAAAGGTGCTAAAATTTCAACCATTTATCTTTATCTGTAATTTATTACCAGTAGTTATATAGTCTGTAATTTGTGGATGGTATCTTAATTCCTTCTGCAGGAAGTATAATGCGTCTTAATTCGCGTCCCACGCTTCAGATCCTTGAAAAGTGAATGTCAGAGCCACCCCCGCTTGCATGCCTCCACGTTGCGCGTGATTTGTTGTGCATGCCGAAGCGCTCTTCGCCAGTGGGGGCCGTCTACAAAATTACACTCGCATCTGACAGGACCCCTTAACACTCCTGGGTACTCTACTGGTCTATACGAAGTATCTCGTCGTAAGGAAAACTGACCACATCTTGATGGACGAGATATATCGTCATTAGAAGAAAGTCGACCAGGTCTTGGTCTCATAATCATAAAAAAGTCGGCAATCAAGATCTTGATGAGATATCTCGTCATTGGCAAAATTGATCAGATCTTGATGAACGAAATATCTCGTCATTGGCAAAATTGATCAGATCTCGATGGACGATATATCTCATCCAAACCATTTGGAGGGTTAATAATACGACTATTTATTTGCATTTTTCAGTGGCTCCCAAATCATGGTCCGCGGATCCCCAGCGGCCCGCGCGAAACATGCGATATTTCACCAGCCCAGAAAGAGAATATAGTGATCAAGAAATATAGTGATCTTTTCTTTTCCTATGAGGTTTACTGTCTTTAGTAAACACGGGAGTCTCGCTCCTGAGATACCCAAGCGATCTTTTTCTGATTCCATTCACTATTTTATATCACAATCCGTCTTTATTCCCCTTTCGAGACATTTCAAATCGACGTTGTCTTGTGTTTGGCGCAGCTTGACCAAATATGGTCCTTGCGCCAAAACAACCGACCAACCGATTCCTTTATATTCTAAAATTTAAATATCTTAATAAAAAAAAAATCTAAATATTAGAATCGAAAACAATTGGTACATAGGCAGGTAGTTGAATTCACGTGGAACTGGAGCAACACAACGACTATTGGCAATGGGGTCTGGGATCAATCCCGAAGGGAAAGATCAGAGATCATTTCTTAACTTTGAACCACGGTCAGATGAAGCAATTAGTTGGAAATTCCAGTGTTCATGATTTGAAATAGACTTGAAGTTGAGATCGACTTAATATTGAAATTATCAGACATTAAGCCAAACATTGATGATCTAATTGCTAAAAAAAAAGGCAGCTTCATTATTCATATTAAGATTAAAGTATGTGCCCATTTTGATATCATTACTGTTACAATTTTGGAAGTTGAGCCTTTATGATTTTAGTACATTTTAATTAACAAATAAGAGTTATAATATTTATTTCATTTCAGAACTCTAACTTTCTGTTTCACAACTGTAAATTGTCATGTCTCCAATCCTTAATGTAAAATTTTAAAGTTTTATAATCTATTTAGCATAGATCTAAATATTTTAACTCCCAATACTAAGGTGAAAAATGAGGATCACTATGGTCTTATGCAGGTCACATGTCACATTTAATTTTATAGCCTCAAGGGATCCGTGAAACTTTTAATTTTCAAGTGGGTTCTTGGACTGGAAAGTTTGGGAAAAGTTAAGTCTCTAATTTCCTTGAGTGGAGGCGAAGCTAGACTTAGGGACCTCTAGCCAAAACAAAATTTATGAAAATTACAAAATTTACAAAATGCCGTCTGTTTAGACATTGGCTCTCCATATCTCATTAGTTAAGCATCTGTTTTTGTGGGATCTACTTTGGAATATGGTTGGTTAGTCTGGAGAAACCACCGTAAAATGTTTTAATTATAACTGAAAAAATATGAAATAAGCTTCTGCAATATATTCCCTTCAAATCCCGTAGTGATAGCAAATTTTTACAGGGTATTTACGGAAATCAATGTACAAAATTGTCTTTGAAAATCAGAATTTTTTGTTTCAAACTTCGTTTAGAATTTATTGTAAAATATAGCTTTAGACTTCTTAGGGAAATAAATATTCATGTAAATAAAATCAATGGGAAAAACTTTTTATATCGAAAGTTCTTTGAAAACAACAACAAATTTTCCAATTGATGAAGATCACAAATAGTTTATATTAGCTTCGTGAGAATAACAAGAAATAAATTTTTATGGAGATTTGTTTTGAAGATTTTTATACATCTAAAACAAATATACAGAGTAACCGATATATATATAAATATATTTTGTATCCAACTGTACTTTATAGGTTTTCTACTTATTAGACAGATAAGTATTAGGTTGTCCAAAAATTTTTAGATCTGGTTTGTTGAAATTGGAATTTGGGATAGCAAACACCCATAAAAACTGATGTTTCGTTTGTGAGCAATTTTTAATTCGTATTTTCCCTGTAAATCTTAATTGAACGTAACTATTTGAAAAATAATCCCAATCTTCAGTTCGTTTCATTGGTTTTATTCAGCACACAATCTGATTAAAAAATCTTCAAAAATCCCAGAGTCCTTTTTATTTTCATTTCAGCATCAACCTCTAACGTGATCTGCGCAGAGAAATGGTAACTACCATCCCTTGAGGAAGCATTCAGTATCTCCTATATAATCCCTTATTTTGGGATCACGATTGGATCAAAGAGCAGCACGTGCTCCGTTTGATAACCACTCCCCTAGACCACGAATACAGCACTAGGTCACGCCGCTATTGGTTCGAAAATTACGTCATGACATCCAGCCGAAAGACGCAAAGTGTTTTTATTGGACATCTTCGAGCACCCCCCACACCACCCTCATAAATTTAATATCTGCTCAAGTCTGCAAGGGAAAGGCATCCAGCAACTTCGAGTAATAGATCGGTTTGGGAACAGAATCGACCTTGCGATCACGGCCGGGTCACTTTCATCATTATATCTCTATGAAAATGACTTAACCCTATAAGTGGGAAAACATTTTTTGCTGAATATGGGAAATGTTAAATTTTGTTTGATACTTGGGGATGTGCAGCTCTTCCTTTTTGTCGTCGTAGAAATATGAAATTATATCGTTTTGAGAACAGAATCGACCTTGCGATTACGGCCGGGTCACTTTCATCATGTCATTTTATTATACTATATCTATGAAAACGACTTAACCTTATAAGTAGGAAATTCTTTTGTGCTGAATATGGGAAATGTTAAAGTTTGATACCTTAGTGTGCAACTCTTCCTTTAACGTTGACGTTTTTTATAAAGAAATATGAAATTAAATCGGTTTGGGAACGCAATCGACCTGTCGAACACGGTCGGGTCACTCATCATCTCTGAAAACGACTTAAGCCTATAAGTAGGAGAGCATTTTTTGCTGAATATGGGAAATGTCAAATTTTGTTTGGTACTTGGGATGTGCAATCTTATTTTAATATTGGCGTTTGTATAAAGAAATATAAAATATCGTTTTGGGAACAGAATCGACCTTGCGAACACGGTCGGGTCACTTTCAATGTTATAACTCTATGAAAACGACTTAACCCTATAAGTGGGAAAACATTTGCTGAATATGAGAAATGCCAACTTTTTATATGTGACACTCCATTTAAAATATCAATACAATTTTTTATTTAAACTTTTATTAGTTCGAATTCTTGTTGTATCGAAAGAAAATGTGTAAATTCTCAGTCATAATGTGGCCGATAGTTTTAGTAAATAATACAATGTAGAGAAAAACAAAACATCTTTGTTTAATTGTTGTTTCTCTACAGAAAAATATCCAATTACACAGAACAAAAAAATATATGATAAAAAAAAAGGAAAAAGACACAATCATAGGTATATAAGAGATCAAACAAAACACTTTATTGAAGCAGATTACTTATTAAATTGAAATCATTAAAAATATATCAACCTCCGAGAAAGAATTACCTGGTCTAAAAATTCGATTTGTAGCAAAACTGTTACATACATTATTTTTTAACGGTTTAACACAAAATAATTGTCAGTTTCTGGTGATATACTTGTGGGCGTTCTAATCAAAATAAGATACTAAAAGGGGCGAATAAATTTTGTTATGTAGGAGATTGTAAAAAAATTGTGAACGCAATGTGTCTACGGAGATTCATAGTAATGAAACCGAAATGATTTCGCAATTAAGAAGAACGTACACGCCTGAAAATTCATAATTCTTAAAATAAATATCTACAAAATGTATTCTGTATTCTTTCAATATCTATGATATGGCAGGCATATCTATGATATAAGGATTTGAAATTACAGATCCGTATTCCACTTCAGTAATATTTAAGAAAATTCCTTTGAATGGCGTAAGAATTTCATTAGACATTTGCTAGAAGTCTATTTGGTGTATTCAGCGTACCCAGAATTCAATTTCTGAGGGGCACCAAATTTGGAAATACAATTTGTATGCCAAATCAAGATGTGTACTCCCCAAATAGATTTAACAAAAGAATTAGCTAAATATGCATTTGGTCATTAGACTGAATTTAAATGCACGGTGTTACTGTTCTCTATTAAATTTTATAAAACAATTCGCTATAAGTATATGGTCATTCGAGTGAATTTAAATGTATAGTGTTATAGTACTCTAATTACATTTTACAAAAACATTTGCTAGAAGTCTATTTGGTCATTAGACAGAATTTAAATATATGGTTTATGTTATAGTATGAGGGTTGGGCTCCTGTAGTCCTCCCTCTGCATGGCCCTGTTGTTACATCAATTTGATAAGTCTTCCTCCCTGGGTGTATTTCTCTCTTCTGTGACAGTAAAACTTTCATTGTGTATGTGTCTATTTTTTGATATTGTATGTCTTGTCTCGACGATGATTTGATCTTGACAGACAAAGTATCTCGTCATTAGCAAAACTGACTAGAGCTTGGTAAACGAGATTTCTCGTCATTAGAAAAACTGACCAGATCTTGATCTCGTCATCATAAAAAAGTCGACACTATCATGACTAGACATCTCGTCATTATTAAAATTGATGAAATCTTGATGGAGAAGCTATCTCGTCCAAACCACTTGCAGGGTTAAAAGTAAAATTGAACAAGCAGGGTAAGTAATTATTATTTGTAAATCAATCAAAATTGACAAAATCAATCAAACCACCACCACCACAATATCCAGACTGAGCAGGACATTTTAAAAACAACAGTGATGGAACCAGAACGTATCGACATTGTGACAACTGTCTGGGCGTTGAACTCACACTTAATCATATATTCACCTGCCCTGCAATACTAGCTGCTTTTCATACCATCGATTACCATCCTGAAGAACAGCTTTCCAGCGAGAAAATAATCGACATCGCCCAAGCTGTGCGAAATGAACACGGTGACATCTGACTCAGAAATGGATACAACAATCAAAATTATAGCTATTTTTTGTCAGATCATCAAAAAAATTTCCACCCTGACTCAGGATTTTAATAATTAGTTTACTTATGCCATTATATGAAATAGTTGAAAATCTCTGATTTAGGGAATGTAGGGAATGAAATCGCTGATTTAGGAAAGTATAATCCGCTGATTAGGGATAAATGAATTGCTTATATAGAATTTATGTACATAGAGAGCCTATTTTCAGGCTGTTTTGAGATAATTTTCGTTATTTTGAATTCACGCACTTTTAAGGAATCTGATTCGTATTCACGAAAAAGGTTTCAATGATTGTGTTGTTATTACGACACGAACATTTTTAAAAATTTGAATTCATTTGAATTTACGTGATATGGAAAAAAGCGAATACTTTTCTGTTTCGTCAAGGCTGATTACTCGAATTAGGCGTTTCCCCTTTGCAGCAACTTTTAATTTGAAATTTAAACGACCTTCAAAACCATTTGCTCATGATGAATAAGGACAATTCAAAATAGTTTTGATAGGATTCCGAAAAGAGAAAGTGAAAGCCTTTTCAATATTGTACTAATTTGATATTTTTTGACTAAAATAAAGTTTTGAATGTGGTGAAAGATAACTTGAAAGCTTATGAGAGATGTTTTCTGTG
Organism: Meta bourneti; assembly: GCA_933210815.1. Taxonomy (NCBI): domain Eukaryota; kingdom Metazoa; phylum Arthropoda; class Arachnida; order Araneae; family Tetragnathidae; genus Meta; species Meta bourneti. Next base: position 46,779,857 of record OW119933.1, read on the forward strand.
CAAGCAAACCAGACACAATGAAAAGATTTTTCTTCCTCTACCCAAATGCTCTAGGAGCCGCTGTAGCCAACTTGGAGCAGTAACGGATTATCAACAGGACGGTTGCCAGTTCGAAACTCGGTCCAACCAAAGACCGTCGTGTGCACGGGGGTTGGTGCACGTTAAATCTATCGTGGCCTCAAATGTCCCTACGCTGGTGTGGAAGTTTGGAGAGTGGGGTGCCATCTCAGGTGTTGACTTCGTCATCTGACCGTGGTTGAAAATTACATGGTTTTGTCCTCGGATTTGATCCGAGTATTTCATTGTGTGTTTGTCTATTACTTGATATTGTATGTCTTGTGTCTGGCGCTGTATGACCAAATAGGGCCCCTGCGCCATAAAACCCCGAACAACCAACCAAATGATTGTCATTTGCGCACGCGCATGGATATCTTGGCTCGCGAAGATTAAGAATCATTTGCAGTTTTAATTATGTTTTTATTATTTAGACGCTAGTTGTGGCAACAGTTAAAAAGATGTCTAGAATTTGTGTTCTTTTTTCGTTAGAACTGTTCGTGTGAAGATAGCTTTGACTAGCTGTATGCCGATCTTGACGCCTTAACGCAAATTTTGTACGGACGCATAGGTAGGTAGGTGTTATAATTAACGTCACACTGGAGCAACACAACGGACTATTGGCGACCGTCCGGGATCAAACCCGGAGGGAAAGATCGAGGACAACACCACATAATTTTGAACCACGGTCAGATGACGAGGTCACACACCTGACCTGGCACCTCATTCTCCGAATTCTCCACGCCACGCCAACGTGAGGACATTTGAGGCCACGATATATTTAACGTGCACCAGCACCCCCTTGTAAACGACGGTCTTTTTGGTTGGATTGTACGGGACGCAAAGAAGTGCTTCGCATGGAATTATTATTTTATAGCGACGGCATCTGTTAACCCTCCAAGTGGTTTAAACGCGATATCTCGTCCATCAAGATCTGACCAATATCAGAGATATCTCGTCATCAAGAATGAAGATTGAATTGCGAATGATGAAGATATTACCGTTCTTAGTGATGACGAGATCAAGATCAGGTCAGTTTTGCTAATGACGAGATATCTCGCTGAGACAACCACGAGGAGGGTTAATTAATGTACAGTCGCGGAAAAAAAACCACCCCCTTCATTCTAGCAATTTTAACGGTAGAGAAAATTCAAAGATGGTGTTCGACAGGAACTATCGTCTTCTATAAATTCAAATGATAAAATTCCATAAGGGGCCATCTTCATATTAAATTGAGCACCAACTTCATATTTTCCAATAGAAACCTATTACGACACACAATTTCGAGTCTATATCAAAATTTAAATTCAGATACCAAATTTAATATCGGTAGGTCTTACCGTTTCGAAGTTGAGTACAGAAAAATTGGAGCTCCTAATGTTAAATCAGTTTCTTAGACTTTTATGGATATCTTCCCAAGTAATATTTCTATAACGCTGATATTTTGTGTACCATGTCACTTTTAAACAACCCAAACAAAACCCTCCTAATATTTTGTTTTAAGAATAATTTTTTAGTATGCATTAATAATTATTAAATTAAAATGTTTGAAAACATTATGAATTGGAACCTTACTGTATTTTGATGGGAATCGATTGAGGACTTCTAATATAACCATGCAAAATTTTAGCTCATTCCTATGATTATTTTTTTGCGTTACATTAAATTTTCCTTATGGCGACCAAAATTTTATAAAACGTAAATAATTCTCGTGTCGTTTGCACTTGCATAAGAAATATAATAATGTAATTCTTGAATAGTTTTCACTTTAATAAATATAATTCTCGGATCGCTGACAAATAAATACGTTTGAAATAGTGTTTAAATTTGAAATTCGGGTAGCTATAACTACAATTAATCTCGATCTACGAATAGTGATTTTCAATGTGGACCTGATTCCTGAAATTGACAGCAACTTTAATAGTAAAGTCATGAAATTTCATATTTAGACTAATTTAACGATGCAAAATCTGATTAAGGCATCAAAGCATGGTGTATCCATTAGAAATTTTGTTTGTGCAAAATTTGACATGAAGACGTCCCCTTATGTATTTTTTTGCGTTTGAATTTGTAGAGGACGTTATTCCCTATTTAATATCTTTGAATTATCTCTACTATGAATAGTACTCGAAATAAAGGGAGTGTGTTTTTTCCGCGACTATACATCGATTCGTGTTAAGAATTTGGCTTGGCTTAATGCACATAGATTTGTGTTAAGAAGCGACGAAAAATTAAGGGCTCAGCGACCAATTTTGATCAAAGCCCTCCCCCAAGAAAGAGGGACTGGTTTGTTATTTTTCAAATAAATTTATGTTACTGTTTTTTACAGAAAATCAGTTTTTTAAAGTTTTTTATGAATTGCTGGAAAATTTTGTCTCATTGCCCATCTAGATCACTCTTGAACATCAAAATATCAAAAGAGAGAAGGTTGCTGCGCTGCTATTACTTGTTTTATATGTATGTTTGTTTGTATGTGGTTGTAATAGGTTTAATTAGGCTGCTAAGGCATATAAATATTCTCTCATTTGGTATTCTGAAGTCTGGAAGAGCTCTAAATAGGATGTGAGACTTAACCCTCCTGGTGGTTGTCTTGACGAGGTATCTCGTTATTAGCAAAACCATTATCAAATCTTGATAGACGAGGTATCTCATCATTAGAAGAAAACAGACCAGATCTTGATAGACAAGAAAACTCGTTATTAGAAGAAAACAGACCAGATCTTTTTCTCGTCATCATCAAAGAATCGGCATTATCTTGATGACGATATATCTCGTCATTTGCAAAATTGGTCAGATCTTGATGGAGGAGATGTCTTATTGAAACCACTTGAAGGATTAAAGCGTACCCCTCTGAAAATTAAAAATGAATTAACTTAAATTGAAAACAAAATGCTTTTATTTAAGGTGATTGGTATTAATCGAAAAAGACATAGTTAAAAGTTAAAATCTTATTTATCAGTTTCCTTGTAAGGGTTAAAATTAGTTGTTTGGGGGAATTATGGTGCAAAGGCCATATTTGTCCAAGCTGGGCCAAATAACGTCGCACGCACGCATGCACGCACACACACACAGAGGAATAAAACAACTCGCAGATTACTATCGCAGTGGGCAAACCGACTGCGTCAAAGGGTTAAGAAAGAAAAGATAAGGAATCACCTGTCCTTGTATAAAATAAAGGCGAAAATCCCAATCTACCTGAAAAAGCAAACAGGTTTTAGTGTCAGAAAAATGAGTTAATTACAAATCATAGAAATGTGTTTGAAAGGTTAATACCCCGTACATTTTTTGTTATGCATTCATATTGTATTGCATTCATATAGAGTGATTCGTCTTCACCGAAAAGGACACAATTTATTTAGCAGTTTTCTTCTAATGGTTAGTTTTTTTGGGTTTATGACGAAAAAGCCATATTTGTATAAGCTGCGCCAAACAGCGTCAAGTAAATGGACAACACAAACAAGGAAAGTTTTACTGACACAGAAGGGTGGAACGAAACGGCGCCGCCTACAACTCACAGGTTGCTAGCGCAGAGGACAAGCCCACTGAGTCAAAGGGTTAAGAAAAATAGTTATGGGATCACCTGTCCTTGCTTCATAAAAAGGCGGAAACTCAATCTACCTGAATAAAACCCAACCGGCTTTTAATGTCAGAAAAATGAGTTAATTCCAAACCATAAAAATGCGCTTGAAAGGTTAATCATAAATACTCACCCATATTATCATGATTTTTCGTTTATTTCCAATACACAAACCGAAAATCCAATGACTCATTTTTCTCGAAACGAAAACCCAATGGGTTTAATCACGGGCCAAAGTGAAAAAGAAATCATGTCTGAGTAAAATGAACCACAGATAATGAATGCATAGGAGAATGATAAACTGATAATGAAGATTAATGGACACCGTAAGTATATTCGCTCGGAGAGTTCTGCCTCTTAAAGGTTAAAGGTGGTATAACTTCATTCAAGGCGAAGAATTAATACCCTGTTAGCAATTCACGGAAACAAGACCTAGATAAAGATATTTTCCTACTGTTTCCGGTCTCTAAAAAACCCGAGAGGAAATGGATTTCTTTAATACTGGACACCTACACAGGATGTGATCAAAACGGTATTGTTTTCGACTCGCCTATAATTTAACCTATTAAAATATAGCCTTGAGAGAACAGAAAATAAGTAGATAAGACATTCTATTCCATAGGTTCCGAAAATGGGCGCTACCACCCCCTGTGGGCGCTGAAGGATTCTATCTTGGGGAATTATAACCAGGAGCTGCAATTGGAGGCATTGAAGAGTAATAGTTGGCATTAACCTCCAAGTGACGAGATATATCGTCCATCAAGATCTGACAAATTTTGCTATTGACGAGATATCTCATCACCAAGACATTTTCGATTTTTGTTGTTGAAGAGATCAAGATCTGGTCAGTTTTCTTCTAATGACGAGATATCTCGTCCATAACGATGTGGTGAGTTTTGCTAATGACGAGATACCTCGTCGAGACAATCACCAGGAGGGTTCTGTTGAATCGTTGTCCAGTTGTTAGCTTCGTTCCTTTAAGTAAAACAATAGAAAAAAGGCATTTGAAGTGCACTTCGCGAAAAAACATTAAAAAAAATGACTATGGATGAAGACCTATCTCCCCTTACATAGATGCATATTACGCACACTAAAACTGTTTCTTAACCCTGAAGGAGGATATACCGAAATTAACGAAACACAGTAATCACTTTTATACACTTTCTGTTAACCCTTCCAGTGGTTAGGACGATATATCTCGTCCATCAAGATCTGACAAATTTTGCTAATGACGAGATATCTTGTCATCAAGATATTGCAGATTTTTTGATGATGACGATATCAAGATGTGTTCAGCTTTCCTCTGATGACGAGATATCTCGTCCATCACGATCTGGTCAGTTTTGCTAATGGCGAGATACCTCGTCCGATAATCTCAGGAGGGTTAAGATGCTAAAAAATGTGTCGCCTAAAAATGTTTTTAGCAAACACTTATCCACTTAACCACGCAAGCACACTCATTACAGTGATAATATTAAGGGGTGTCAGAAGAACCCCTCTTTAACATTCTGAGCTTTGCGAGATTTTCTAGTATAGTGCAGTATTGCTTTTAACCTACAACACATTTTCTATTTCTCTTTTATTGATTGAAGAACCACGTATTTTTAAAGAATCCATGAACTCCTTTAACCTTTAGAAAGATTCTATTGGTGTGTCCTTTCCTTATAATACACTGCTGGCCACCCAAATTGCAACACCAAGAAAGACAAGAGATATCGCAACAAAATTTATTTTGTAGATAACATGTTGACCAAGTATCAAATGATTAAATTTATAGACTTCTGTGAAGTGTGGTTCCTGCCAAAATCAGTAGCCAGAGTAGCCGCCATTGTTGGAGATCACCGCTGCCACACGCCTCGGCATTGATTCAAATAGACTTTGGATGTGTTCTTGGGGTACAGCAGACCAAGCAGCTTCCACACGTTGCCAAAGTTGATCTGGTGTGGCAGCTGGGGATGTATTCTGGGTCAATCGTTGAGCAACCATGGACCACATGTTTTCTATCGGCGAAAGATCCGGAGAGCGAGCTGGCCAGGGAAGCAATTCAATCTGGCGATTGACGAAGAACCCTTGGACAATGCGTGCCACGTGTGGTCGCGCATTATCCTGTTGAAATATGGCTGTGGGCAAGCCCTGAAGGTAAGGAAGGACAACTGGCTCCAACACCTCGGAGATGTAGCGCTGGCTGTTTAAAATACCGGCAATGCGTACTAGAGGAGTGCGAGAGTGATATCCAATACCGCCCCATACCATAATACCCCGTGCAGGACCAGTGTGGCGGTGCATAACGCAGCTGTTCAGCATCCTCTCTCCACGGTGTCTCCAGACTCGAATCCGACCATCGTGGTGTTGCAGACAGAAGCGTGACTCGTCAGTAATGACAATTTCATTCCATTCTGCCGTCCACATCCTTCTTTCATCGCACCATTGGCGGAGGAAACGTCTGTGGTTCTGCGTCAAGGGTAGACGAAGCAATGGACGTCTTGCGGACAGACCACTCTGCTGTAAACGGCGTCGAATGGTACGCGCAGACACTGGATGATGCGGTACAGACTGAATGTGCTGTGCTATGGTTCGTGATGTGGCTGAGCGATCCGTCACTGCCATACGCACAATATGCCTGTCATCACGTGAAGTGGTGCACTGAGGTGGATGCGATCGAACACGTCGGTCCGTCGTACCCTCCTGCATCCAACGATCACATATCCGCATTACAGTTGTTTGGTTTCGTCCAACACGACTACCGATTTCCCTGAAAGATAATCCACAATCTCGGTAGGCCACTATCCTTCCTCTGTCGAACTCGGATACTTGATCAAAAGATGATCGCTGTTTTCTACGAGGCATAATTGATCGTTTTTTTGAAAAAATCACAAGAAAAACACAATTGCCGTACTTGAAATCGTCGAAATCTCCAAGCCTTAAATAGCGCTTTGAAGTGGCGCCACAGGCGCGCGTGATGTGCGTCTGCGCTGAAATTCTAATCATTTGCATATCTCACCTCCGCTAATGCATGTTGTAAATTTCATATTATTTGCATTCTTCCTTCAGGGTGTTGCATTTACGGTGGCCAGCAGTGTAGAATCTTTTTGAAATATTCTACTGCTCGTTTCCTTAGATTAGAATTATTTTGAAGCATCCTATTTCTCCTTTCCTTAGTATAGAATATTTGGAAATATTTTATTGCTCTATTCCTTAGAATACAATCCCTTGGAAAGATTTTATTTCTCCTTTTCTTTGAATAGAATTATTTAATATTTTACTGGCCTATTCCTTAAAATAGAATCCCTAGATGGATTCTATTTCTCCTCGGCTTAGAATAGAATCATTTGGACAGACTATATCGGTCAAGGTCAAAATTTCTCGTAAGTCCTGCAGGGAAAACTGCATGTTGCAAGGTAGAATTATGTGTGTGAACCCCTAAAAAGGTGAATTGACTGGTATGGACGAGAGAAAAGATTTCAAACACTCAAATAAGGCGGAGGTATTTTTGGCTTGCGATCGCCGTCCGTTTTGAGGCGATGCCGTAAGACCTTAATTCCTTTTCACAGCTCCTACAATCAAGGGACACAAATCCCTGTTGAAATAATGCAAATAGTACAGATTCCTATCTACATATATAACAGAATTGGCGTCTGTACTCTCAAATCTAAACGGCTTGACCAATCCACATCAGATTTGATACACTCATGCTTTAGAATCTTGCGGGAAACAGGTTATATATTAACTCCCGTTCGGGGGGATTTGTACTGGATCTGCAAAGGATCCTAAAAACAATTCGAAAGTTCATAGAAATAACATTGAGTATCATTACGATCACTGTTTTACCAATTCACACCAAATTTGGTACACTCATGCTTTAGAATCCTGCAGGAAACAGGCTATATATTAACCTCCGTTCGCGGGATTCGCCCTGAGTCTGCAGAGGGTGATAAGACAATTTGAAATCCCCATAGAAATAACATTGGTATTATAATCAATTAACCAATTCAACCCAAGCAACGCCGGGTAATTCTGCTAGTGCTCAATAAAATGTTATTTTAATTGTATTTTGGCTGTGTTGTACTACCACACCATACGGTTACTACCTCTATAAGTCTGGACTCCGAAGTACATCCTAATATGCATGCAGATCTGATGGTTCTTTCCTGCACTACACCACGGAATGTCCACTCACTGAGTTTTACCATGCCAGACATTCTTCAGGTCACCTGCATGTCGAGTGGAGAAGAAATTCATTCCGCCATAAAGGTTGTCGGAGCCAGATATCCAAACTTCTGGTTTCCTAGCAGTTCACGGTGAAGAACTAGAAGCAGCATTCTAGAATCTTGACACTGAAAATACTCGAATCTTTTAGGTTCATGAACTTTTAAATTAATTCTTTTTTTTCTCGTCTAAATTTATCCTCCTAAGGGTGTAATAAAATCGTAGCAGTGATTCCCGCGGCCCTGGTATCAATTATATCGGGCCGTGAGAGGTTCTCCTGGAATTTTGTAATTTTAGTTTTCTAAGCATCTTTAACCCTCCAAGTAGTTTCGACGAGATATCTCGTCCATCAAGATCTGGTCAATTTTGCTAATGACGATATAACTCGTCAAGACAACCACCAGGAGGGTTAAGAATAAACATTTTATAGTGCAAATATTCTAAGGAGAATAATTCGTGAGTATCGAAAAACTGACTCAGAACGCCTAAATAATATCTAGAAAATATCACTGACCAATCAGCAAGGAAATATAAAGAAATATTCCCCTCTAAAATTAAAGATCAAAGCAGCTTATATTCGGTTCACAAATCTAGTAATACTGAATACTGTTTCTTCGCAAGTTCGCATTGCAGTGTGTTTATTTCAAAACCTGAGTGAAATGATTTTTAGGTAGGTACTTAATTAACGTGGCACTGGAGCAACACAACGGGCTATTGGCGCCGGTCCGGGATTAACCTCCGAAGGGAAAGATCCGAGAATAACACTTCTTAATTTTGAACAACGGTCAGATGACGAGGTCACACTTGATCTGGCACCCCACTCTACAAACTTCCATACCACGCCAACGTGAGGACATTTGAGGCCACGACAGATTTAACTTGTACCAGCTCCCTTTGTACACGACGGTCTTTGGTTGGATTCGAACTCGCAACCCTACCGCGGCCCGCATTTGATCATTGAACTGAATTTCAAGGTATAATGTTACTGTACTCTATTATACAACTCGTGTGCAAAATTAAGAGAATTTGCACATTGTGTCTATTTCCACAAAAAGTACTGAACCAAAGGTACTAATTATGCCGCCGAAGAATGCAAATATTCAGTGTCGAATACGTAAGCGCACACATGCGTGTGGGCGGAGCTATGACCGCGGATGATAAGCGCATGATATGGCGGATGATAAGCGCACGATATGGCGGATGATAAGCGCACGAGGCGTTTTCCGCGATTCGTGTGCTCGTACTGCTCGGCGACATTTTTCTGTGTTTCTCGCAAGAGTTGGGTAAATTTTATAAGCTATCAGGTAAAATGAGTAGCCACAAACGTATGAATGACAGAATGAGATGGAGAATCGTCAGTAGATTGGAGGCAGGGCAATCACTTCTGAGGTGGCTACAGAGCTCAATGTAACGCTCAGTGTCGTCTGTAATGTGTGTAAACAGTTTCAGGACACTGGATCCATATCGAGAAGACCTGGACAAGGTCGTCGAAGATCCACGACTATCAATGAGGATCGTTATTTGGCACTTTCACCACGGTGCCACAGCTACAGCTTCACAGCTCTCACGTGAGTTGCCTGCTGCCACTGGAACCCGAGTTTCACAGTTTACTGTTGCCCGAAGGCTTCATGAGAGAGGGCTTCACGTCAGAAGACCCGCTGTTTGCGTCCCGCTCACTGCAGCACACAAGAGAGCGCGTTTAGCATGGTGCAGACAGCATCAACCTTGGACCAGACTTCATGCTCTTCACAGATGAGTCGAGATTCAGCCTGGACACTGATTCTCGACGTACCCTCATCTGGAGAAAGCCTGGGATCCGATAACATCCCTCCCACATCAGGGAAATGGACCACTATGGTGGTGGAGGTGTCATGGTCTGGGCAGGCATCATGTTAGACGGCCGCACACCCCTCCACGTGTTTGACAAAGCGTCCTTGACTGCTATGAGGTATAGAGAGGAGATCTTAGAGCCCTATATTCGACTTTTCAGGGGCGCAGTTGGCCCTCGGTTCCTGTTCATGGACGACAAAGCTCGTCCACATCGGGCTCACCTGGTCGAAGTTTATCTGGTAAGTGAGAATATTCGGCGTATGGATTGGCCAGCCAGATCTCCTGACCTAAACACTATAGAACATGTCTGGGACGCTCTTGGGAGGGCAATTGCATCTCGCCATCCCCCTCCGAGAACCATCCCGGAGCTGAAAACTGCGTTACTGCAGGAGTGGGACCGACTGCCACAGGGACTCCTCAACTGTCTCGTGTCCAGTATGCCGTCGCGCTGTGCGACCTGTCTGACTGTGAGGAGGGACTATTAGACTCATTTTCGGTTCGATCTCGCAACGTGGATTTTGGATATTCCTGCACTGATGAACTTTACTGATAATCACGCGTGCGTACCATGACTTTTGTATGGCACATCTCTTTCTCTGCTATAACTGTGTATTCGTACCAAATTTCATTAAAATCTGTCCATTAGTTTTTCAGAAATTCGACATAATATGCAAATTCTCTTAATTTTGCACGCGAGTGTACATTTTTTACAAAACACCGCTTAAAGTCTATTTGGCCATTAGATTGAATTTGAAGGCATGTTGTTACGAAAACATAAAAAATGGCGCATCTCATTTGTCGGAGTACAGACATTTTTTTATAAAGGTTGTGGTTTGCCAAATTTTTAAAAGGATGAAAACAAGTCAAAACTTGTATCTCGAAATTGGTTTTCGTAGTCACTTAAGGAATTCACTGATGCGATATAAAATACTCTTCCAACCGGGCTACCACGGCCCAATTTTTAAAAGATAATAAGTCCACAGATTTAAAAATTTTGACATGAATAAGAGACAAGGGGCTTTGTTAATTTTAGTGTAAATGTAACTTTATGTTTGTCAACCTGCGTATACGGTCTGCGGATCGGTTCAACCTATTCGGAGGGCCGTTTCTGGTCTGCGGGCCCGATAAAAATATTTGGTGGGCCGTATCTGGTCTCCGGTTCGGAGATCAATCTTTTGGTTACAATTTATTTATCTTACACGTGCGGTTTTTTTGAGGACTGGCTGGTTAAATCTGACCCTGACGGAGAGCAACAGTTATTCCTCAATTAGCTAATAATTTTCTTTAGTCTAGTGTTAATAAATGTAGGACCTTAAGGGCCCGATTCGGTCCTCGATCCGTATGTTGTGCACCCCTGCTTTACAGTGTATTCAAGTTTTGTGCTTTGAAATAAACGAGTTGAAATGGGTATCGGTAGATTAACTCTTTGAGCATCATGAGATTTGTGAATGATGTAGTCTTCCTTTTACCCCTGAAGACACTTAATGACTAAATAACCACATCTTTCTAAAGAATCCATAGATTCTTTCAACCTATAAAAAAGCTTCTATTGGTCCTTTTCTTAGAATGGAATCCTTTGGAACAATTCTATTGCTCCTTTCCTTAAATTAGAATAATTTGGAACGATTCTGTTGGTCCTTTCCTTGGAATAGAATACTTTCTAACGATCCTATTGGCCCATTCTGTAGAATAAAATCCTTTGGAACGATTCTATTGCTCCTTCACTTAGATTAAAATTCTTTGGAACGATATTGCTCTTTTCTTAGACTACAATCCTTTGGAAAAATTTTATTAGTATTTTCCTTAGAATAGAAACCTTTGGAACGGTTCTATTATTCATTTCCTTAGAAGAGAATCCCTTGGAAAGGTTTATTGCTCTATTGTCTAGAATAGAATCCTTTGGAAAGATTCTATTTCTCCTTTTCTTAGAACAGAATCCTTTGGAAGGATTTTATTGCTCTATTCCTTAGAATAGAATCCCTTGGAAAATTTTATTTCATCTTTATTAGAATAGACTCCTTCAGAACGATTCTATTGCTCCTTTCCTTAGATTAGAATCCTTTGGAACGCTTCTGTTGCTCTTTTACGTAAAATATAATCCTTTCGAAAGATTCTGTTTGTCTTCCTTAGAATAGAAACCTTTAGAAAGATTCTATTGGTCCTTTCCTTAGAGTAGAATCCTCTTGAAATATCCTATTTCTCCTTTCCTTAGAATAGAAAATTTGGAAAGGTTCTATACACCTATAATAATAACATATTATTAAAAGAAAAAAAAGGTTAAAATATTTTGGAAAGGTTCTATTACCCCTTTGTTTAAAATGGAATTATTTATTGGTCAAGGTCAAAATTGGTTAGACACTACGCAGGGAAGACTGTAGGTTACAAGGTGGAATTATACGTGTGTACCCCTCAGAGGGTTAAAAAGCCTCCCATAAATTTCCCACGCCTCGCATGCGCCAATATTCACTTTATACTTTCGATTCCAATGATATGAAGCTCAGAAATTCCGAAAAAGCAGTAACTGGATAACGGAGAAAGATTTAAAGCAAAATAACAAGGTGTACCGATACGTAAAGAAACAGCGGAAATCCACTTACATATTACACATGCACAAGAGAAAGTCCTGTGGTATATCGTAACTAGAAGGTCGTACGCTTGAAGGTCGATACTTTTCCGGAAACGGGCTATTGAAAAAGAGAATAGCCGCATGAGACTTTTGTCTTGTGTATTGTTGAGATGTGCGAGAAATCGTTGTTCTGATCTCAACTCTAAAACGCTTCGCGGAGACCTCTAAGCCGATTGTTCTGCCTGGCAAGCACGCTGCTTTATAACCACAAAACAATAATAGCGTATAAGTGACGCATTGCGATCAATAAGGCGTTTTTAATGTAGGTTTTCAGCAGGGCTGGCCAACTCGAAGTCCGCGGGCCTTATGCTCATTACTTTTTAAGGGCAGCTTGCATGTTATTTTTCCCCGGGCCGTATGCACGTCATCTTATGTGGGCCTCATGCACGTTACCTTTTGCGGGCCACACGAACGTTATCTTATGCGGGCCTCATGCACTTTATCTTTTGCTGGACGCATGCACGTTATCTTTTGAAGGCTGCATGTAAGTTACCTTATGCAGGTCGCCAATACTTAAATTCAACACCCACGTGTCTGGAGACTGAACTGTTGTTAACTGTGCTCCGTTTTTAGCCCTCCAAGTGGTTTCGACGGTATATCTCGTCCATCAAGATGTGACCAATTTTGCTAATGACGAGATATATTGCCGATTTTTTTTATGATGGCGAGATCAAGATCTTCTCAGTTTTCTTCTAATTACGAGATACCTCGTCCATCAAGATCGGGTCAGTTTCGGTAATACCCATGAGGTATTTTGGAAGGTAATCTCATCGAGGCTACCACCAGGAGGGTTAAAACAAATTGTGACTGGCGATGAAAAGTGGATACTTTATAATAATGGTGGAACGAAAGAGATCGTGGGACAAGAAAAATGAACGACCACTAATCACCCCAAAGGTCAATATTCATGTAAAAATGTCGTGTATATGGGTAACAGTGTTTCTAATTAGACCAATTGAAAGCAGTGTGCATAATTAGTCAACAAAAAAGGCGTAATCTTCAACCATGATAAGTCAAGAGACTTCGTGTTTCTATGGTGACCAGGCAAAGCAGTTACAGCTTGGCTGGGAAGTTTTGACTCATCCGCCTATTCACCAGACGTCGCACCTTCGGATAAATATCTAAAATTCCAAATATCCAAAATTTTCTTTATAGAAAACCTTTGCATTCCTTGGAAGAATCACCCCAAAAGCCGATCTTAATCCAAAGATGATGTGTATATGGGGTAGTAGTGTTCCTAAGTGGACCAATTGAAAGCAGCACCCATAATTAGTCAACAATAAAGGCGTTATCTTCCATCACGATAAGACAAGAGACCTCGTGTTTCTTTGGTGACCAGGCAAAAACTGTACAGCTTGGCTGGGAAGTTTTGACTCATCCGCCTATTCACCAGACGTCGCACCTTTGGATAAATATCTATGTATTCCGATCTTTACAAAATTTTCTTTAAAAACCTTTCAATTCCTTAGAAGATTGCATAAGGCACCCTTGGAACAGTTCTTTGCTCAGAAAGATAAGAAGTTTTGGGAAGAGGGAATAATGAAATTGCCTGAAAGATGGTAGAAGACTGAAACAAAAGATCAACACGGTTTTTGGATGTGTGTCATTTGTGACAAAGAAAAATGTTATTGCTTAACCCTCCTGGTGGTTGTCTCGAAGAGGTATCTCGTCGTTAGAAAACTGACCAGATCTTGATTTCGTCATAAAAGAATCGATAATATCTTAATGAGACGAGATATCTCGTCACTAGCAAAATTGGTCAGATCTTGATGGACGAGATATCTCGTCGAAACCAATTGGATCGTTAAATACTGAATTAATTTTATGGCCAATGTATTTTCAGTGAAAACAGGTAAAATTTTCAAAGTATTGTAAAATATTTTTCCGCACATTCTTTTCACATTTAGTACATTAAAGCATGGATATTGTATTTAAAAGTGAAATTACTTTATTATTTTGTGCTATTTAGTTTTATGGTTTACAAGATATCTCAAAAAAATTAGTCTACATTTGTATAACTTAGCATTTCTAGGGCTCATTATCAATAAAAATGACCTTTAAGTACAATGATTGGTTCACAATTTTTCAGTATAAACTTAAGAATATTACAATATTTCTTCATTGTTATACATACCAACTAATAAAAGCAAAAAACTGTAGATAATTTTAAAGCTTTGAGAACAGCTAATTTTATAACAGAAATTGTATACTTCAATTAAAAGAAAAGCTTTCGAGAAAAAAGGTCAGATATAGCACTTGCGTCATAAAAACTGCCAACCTAAATGTGAAAAGATTTTGCTTAAAATACATTTTATAGAAGTTTGAAACTTCTCTCCACTTTCACTGAAAATATATCTATACCTTGGGTACGAAAAAGGTGTGGGAATGTCCATTTTGCAAGTTTTTAGTAACATTTGATTTAATAATAATTATTTTTTTAAATTTTTAATAAAGCGAACAAAAATACTTTCCAATATTTTGATTCTTTCATAATGTATCAAGAGGAGATCGTGGACACATTTTCTATAATTTTCTATACCTTGAAATGATTTGTGGATATAACACAAAATCAGTGGATTTGGGCATTGCACCTCTCGCTTTTCTATCAAGGTACAGATATAGATAGCATCAAATGTACAGAATTTAAAAGTCCTGTTTCCCAAAACAATGACGTAATGCAAAATCATATAATCTGGTCCAAAGTTTTGTCCTTCCTGTGAGTAGATTCACACTTGATATCAATCATTGGCAGGAGGCATAAAATCTTTCTCTTAGCCAAAGATATTCAAAATGAATGCATAATTTATGATTTCGCTTTTACCTAGAACTCTTCGCTTTCACCTATAGCTCTAATTATTACTCGATGCCTTGTTTGAAATCTTGCCTCGAGAAATGCTACAATAAAAATTACCACAGACATATTCCTTGTGTCATAAAATATCAACCAACCTTAATTTGAATAAATTCTGTTAAGAGTAAATTTTTTATAGGGCTTAGAACTTTTAAAGGTTACACTGAAAATATATAGCATCAAATATACGGCATTTAAAAGTCCTCTCCCACGTTAACCGTTTTGTAAGACGTAATGTAAAATCTCATCATAATCTGGTATAAATTTTTACTTCCTGTGAGTAGATTAACATTTGTTACCAATCATTTGGCACAGAAAGACATAAGATCTTTCTCAGAGCCTAAGCAATTCGAAATGAATCCATGATTTATGATTTCATTTTCACACTAGAGATCTCTATGCCTTGCTTGAAATCTTGCTTACAGAAATACTACAATAGAAATTGCCACAAATAAAAGACTTCAACCTTAGTGAATTTATCTTCTGTATCAGTAAAAACCTTCCGCTTGTGCGAATGTTCATATTTTTGACGGAAAAAAGACCAGATCTAGCCTCTGCGTCATAAAAACCAACCAATCAAAATTTGAAAAAGTTCCTCTTAAATATATTTGTTATAGACCATTGAAACTTTTACGGATTTTCCCAATAGCATCAAATATGCAGCATTTAAAAATCCTGTTCCCCTAAAAGGTTTGTAAGACGTAATATATAAAATCGAATTGTAATCTGGTACAAAAATTCACTTCCTGTGAGTAGATTCACACCGATACCAATCATTTGGCAGAAAGGCATAAAATCTTTCTCTTAACCAAAGCCATTCAAAATGAATCCATGATTTATGATTTCGCTTTCACCTAGAGGTCTCTCTATGCCTTGCGTGAAATCTTGCTTCGAGAAATGCTACAATAAAAATTACCACAGATAAAAGACTTCGACCTTGGCAATGCATGAGTCAAAGCGATGCTATCCATTGTGCAACATCAGAAAGAAAATCAAAACAGAAAAATAAAACCATACCTCCTTACTCCTATCAATAAGTCGGGTTTCTTTGTCACGATCGAGCCATTGCTTGCGCTTTTAAAATGCTTTGTTAAAGCTTTGAAGAAGGTGAAAGCATTGTGCTCTATCTTCAAGATGCCATCGATGCATGTATGTGTGTACTGTTTCCGGTAATTAGCCATACGGTCTGCGGCTGTTTCCATTCAGAATGCATAAGATAACTACGGCGACATTAAATGCTAAGTGTTGCAATGGCGGTTGTAATAGTTTCTGGCAGGATGAAACGCACCAAACGGGAAGTCTCTGGAATAACAAGCGTGCTGCTCTAAAACCGATGTAATTATCAAGCCTAGGACAGCCTGTTTTAGACTTTCGAGTCAAGGTTCCCATTCGTAAACTTAAATCTCATCGGCTCCTTCGGATAAAAACCGTATTTGAGAAAATTGCATTGCAAAAAAATTAAATCTCGCTACGTTTAGAGGATTAAGAAAATTTGTATTGGGGTACGCAAGCAAAAAGATAAAATAGTACTGGTTTAGAAGCCTATTTGTATATTATTTGTAAAATGAATTCCTTTCTACTTAAAATTTGAATAAAATAAAATACCTATGTATTCTGTGCTGTGAAGATGAGCATACTACAGAACCGTGTAATCTCGTGACGCCATGAGTTGATTATTTGTATCATGGGGTACGCAAGCGAAAAAGGTAGGATAATACTGGTTTAGAGCCCTATATGTATATTATTTAAAATGAATTTCTTCCCTGAATAAAATAAAACACCTGTTTTACTGTGCTGTGAGGAAAAGTTTACAACAAAACTTTTATCACGTGACGGTCAGAGAGGTGATGGGGTACGCAGGGCAAAAAAGGTCGAATAGTACAGGCTTAACGTCCTATAAGTATATGACTTATAAAATGAATTTCTTCCCATATAAAATTTGAACAAAATGAAATATTTATTTGTTGTATGTGAGGAAAAGCATATTACAAAACTCTGCAATCTCTTGACGCTCCGAGTTGATTGTTTGTATTATGGTTTTGCATACAAAACAGGTAGAATAGCGCTGTCTTAGAGCAATATAGGTACATTACTCGAAAAGTTAATTTCTCCCCATAGCAAATTTGAATACAATAAAATAGTTATTAAATTATTTTTTCCTCCCATTTTCTAAATTTCGCCGTTACTACACAACTTATATTTTGAAACAATGCACACGTGAAACAATGCACGAGCATTGTATTTCATTCAAACTTTCTGTACGGAGAAAACTCAACTTTAAAAATAACGTCACTGTTTTAAGATATAATTGATTCTCATTGCTGATGGTAACGGCGAAATATGGAAAAGTAATTACGAAGTATATACAACTAAATCTAAGAAGGAAATTAACAGATCTGTTGGAAGATCACCAGATATTCCATTGTTTCAGACACTAAGACGACAAAACATGCCATTTTCAATGTTAGCATAACGTCAGAAGGTTCCACAAAAATTATGCTAGGTACCTGATAATAATAAGCGATTAATACGATAAAAGTTTGGCACGTGTTTCTGTCTCAGACCAGACGTGTTTGACCAGACATGAAGGCTTAGTCATTATCTGATCGAGAACATATTGATGCAATCAGACAAATGAATTATCTTGCGGACCATTTAAAGCAGTTAAAATACATAGAACTGTCCAATATTCGTAAAGAAATAGTGGTAAGCATATATTAAGATCAAATTATAGATTGAATTGCAGACAAATATAATGAGACACGGAAAATGTGTTCTTTTTGAAGTTATCGTGTTGAATGTTTAATGTATTGCTTAATATGTTAATGCAACAAACCGTAATATTAAGTGGTTTAAAAGATCAGCAATATGTGGGATATTACTTCCAATGAGCAAGACCCTTGCCCCATCTCTAATATTTTTTGGTCTCCAAATATGAAAGATAAACATGAATTAATCTACAGATAATATGGCTTGGAGACAACGCCTCTGCTGGCAAGCAACATTAATATACCTAACCCTAACCATTTCAAGGAGATGGGATACCACCCCTGAAAGGGATTCAATAAGTCATTATATTAGAAGTATGCTTTGACCAATTTTTTATGCGACGGACGGAACACTTGCCAGAGGAGAATCGGATACACACTAGGAACTAATCTTTCACAATCGTGGAATCAGAAAGCAACATTTTTGGGGTGGGGATTTGGCTCCCAGAGTGTCTCTCTAACAACGCCCTTGTAAGCAGCCTTAATATACCCAACCATAACCATTTAAAGAAGATGGTACGCCTGCACTGGAAGGGATTTAATAAGTTGTTATCTCGGAAGAGTGTTTTGACAAATGTTTTATGTGGCGGACGGAAAATTTCCAGAGGAATCGGATACAGACTAGGATTTCGTTTTTCACACGCGTGGAATTACAGACCAACACTTTGGGAGGGGTTTGGATCTGTAGAGTCCCGTCTGACAACGGCACTGTTTGCAGACTTAACCCTCCAGGTGGTTGGATTGACGAAGTACGAGCTCGATATTAGCAAAACCATTATCAGATCTTTATGGACGAGCTATCTCGTCATTTGTAGAAAACTCAACAGATCGTGATTTTGTCATCTTCACAAAATCGGCAATATCTTGATGACGATGTATCTCGTCATTATCAAAATTGTTCAGATCTTGATGACGATATATCTTGTCATTATCAAAATTGTTCAGATCTTGATGACGATATATCTCGTCATTATCAAAATTGTTCAGATCTTGATGGACGATATATCTCGTTGAAACTACTTGGAGGGTTAGTATACCTAACCTGAACCATTTCAAGGAGATGATGCGCCAGCCCTGAAATGATTTAAATAAGGTGTTATCTTGGAAGTGTGTTTTGACCAATTTTTTAAGTGGTAGACGGAACATTTGTAGAGCAACGCGGAACTCGCCTTTCACTCGCATGGAATCAGAAAACAATATTTTGGGGAGGGTCTTGTGCCTTCAGATACCCCCTTCTGATTAAGCCGCTGTTAGAAACCTTAATATGTCCAATCCTAACTATTTCGAAATGTGACACCATCACTGAAAGGGATTAAGTAAATTGTTATCTTGAAAGCACGTTTTGACCAATTTTTGATGTGAAGAACTGAACATTTGCAGAGAAATGGGATAAACACGATGACCTTGTCTTTCACACGCGTGGAATTACAAACCAGAACTTTTAGAGGGCGCTGTTGTTGGGACGCCACTTTCCTGAAAGAGATTAAATAAGTCTCGAAAGTATGTTTTGACCAACTTTTTGATATGACGAACGGAACTTTTGTAGAGAAATGGTATCAACACGATGACCTTGTTTTTCACACGCGTGGAATCACAAACCAACACTTTGGGAGGGGGTCGAGGTAGGGACTCCACTCCACTGAAAAGGATTAAATAATTTATTATCTTGATAGCACATTTTGACCAATTTTTATGTGACGGACGGAGCATTTTAGAGATAAGGGATAAACACGATGACCTTGTCTTTCACACGCGTGGAATTACAAACCAGAACTTTTAGAGGGCGCTGTTGTTGGGACGCCACTCTCCTGAAAGAGATTAAATAAGTCTCGAAAGTATGTTTTGACCAACTTTTTGATATGACGAACGGAACTTTTGTAGAGAAATGGTATCAACACGATGACCTTGTTTTTCACACGCGTGGAATCACAAACCAACACTTTGGGAGGGGGTCGAGGTAGGGACTCCACTCCACTGAAAAGGATTAAATAATTTATTATCTTGATAGCACATTTTGACCAATTTTTATGTGACGGACGGAGCATTTTAGAGATAAGGGATAAACACGATGACCTTGTCTTTCACACGCGTGGAATTACAAACCAGAACTTTTAGAGGGCGCTGTTGTTGGGACGCCACTCTCCTGAAAGAGATTAAATAAGTCTCGAAAGTATGTTTTGACCAACTTTTTGATATGACGAACGGAACTTTTGTAGAGAAATGGTATCAACACGATGACCTTGTTTTTCACACGCGTGGAATCACAAACCAACACTTTGGGAGGGGGTCGAGGTAGGGACTCCACTCCACTGAAAAGGATTAAATAATTTATTATCTTGATAGCACATTTTGACCAATTTTTATGTGACGGACGGAGCATTTTAGAGATAAGGGATAAACACGATGACCTTGTCTTTCACACGCGTGGAATTACAAACCAGAACTTTTAGAGGGCGCTGTTGTTGGGACGCCACTCTCCTGAAAGAGATTAAATAAGTCTCGAAAGTATGTTTTGACCAACGTTTTGATATGACGAACGGAACTTTTGTAGAGAAATGGTATCAACACGATGACCTTGTTTTTCACACGCGTGGAATCACAAACCAACACTTTGGGAGGGGGTCGAGGTAGGGACTCCACTCCACTGAAAAGGATTAAATAATTTATTATCTTGATAGCACATTTTGACCAATTTTTATGTGACGGACGGAACATTTTCAGAGATAAGGGATAAACACGATGACCTTGTCTTTCACACGCGTGGAATCACAAACCAAGAAACTTGGGAGGGTGCAGATGTTGGAGCGCCACTCCCCTGGAAGGGATTAAACAAGTTATTATCTCGAAAGTATGTTTTGACCAACTTTTGATGTGACGGATGGAATATTTAAAATCAGATACACATGAAGAACTCGTCTTTCACACGCGCGGAACAGCAAGCAACGCGCAAAGCGTCGACGGATTGCTATTTCCGCTTGCATAATGTTACACACAAAGCCTCCCCGAACACATAATCCCGCGCACAAAGGCATTATTTTGAATTTAAAACAAATGCCTCTCGTAAGAATCGGTCACGCTAGTTCCAGTCGGTTCCAGCCCAATTACACGGCATTTCAAGACACGCCGTTGCGCAGCATCAACCAGAGTAGAACGTCCCTTTAGATAGACACTCTCCTTTTCCAGGGGAAAGTAGTGGAAGTGATTTTGTTTATAAAAAGGAAATCAAACTTGAACTCTTTTCCATGGTCTGATTCCTCGCGGAAGCATCAAGGATTGGAGATCTTGAAGGTCAGGCGAGATCCAACTGTAGGCGAAAGTGATCGGGTTTGGTCCGTCGCTCTGCAGTCATTTCGCGAAAGTGATTGGGAAATGACTGGTTGTGGATTCCGCGACACTTTTTGTGAATTCCCGGACCGCGTGCGTGAATAACTGTATTTCAACTACAAACAAAACGAATTTCAGTTCATTTAATATGTGTAACTGGCTGAATTACTCGGCGTTGCTCGGGTTGAATTGTTTGCAATTCATCGTAATATTACTAAATATTATTCCTATGGAGATTTCGAATTGTTTTTAGACCCCTGCAGACCCAGGACAAATCGAACGGGGTTAATATATAGCCTATGAGTCCCGCAGAATTCTACAGGATGAATGTACCAAATTTAGTGTGAATTGGTCTGACATTGATCGTATAAATATGCAATGTTATTCCTATGAGGATTTCAAATTGTCTTTAGCCCCTTGTACCATATCGACGATGAAAAAAAGAACTTTCTATAAAAAGAATCTTATATTATAAAAATTTACATTCCAATAATAAAGCTACAGTTTAAGGATTTGCAGACGGGATGCATATTCGATACGATATTGAGCAATTTTCAACGCAACCAACCCATCTGGGATTGTATCATACTCCAAGATTCTAAAAAAACTCCAAGGTCATCTTGAGAGGTGACTCCTGTAGATGTTAACTCTGACGTCATCTGCACAGCCAGACCGGGAGAGAGCGCTCCCTAGCAAGTGCTCTGTCCAGGATGACGGGACGTTACACCCCTCTGCACACCCAAGACAAATAGAACGGGGTTAATATGTAGCCTACATTACCCGCAGGGTTCCAAAGAATAAGTGTACCAAATTTGGTGTAGATTGATCAATCGGTGTAGTAGATTTGTATAGAGAACAAACAGATGCCAACTCTGCTTTATATGTATAGATGATCTGAAATTCATGCAGATGTATGACTGCAATTATTGTGCTGACTATGGGTTAAAGGGCTGAAATAGTTCGCCCATGCGACAGATAGGATTTGAAAGTTTTAAATTAGCTCGTATAGATTTTCTTTTACCTACTTATTCCTTCACAATATGTATAATGAACACTCATAGTCGGACATCATTGTTTTATATATGTATAATTTGAACCTTTAGAGTTATAAAGATGTTCGCTTGTAATTACATATACGTTATTTAACACTCCAACTGATTTCGAAGAGATATCTCTTTCATCCGGATCTGACCAATTTTTCTAATGACGGGATATCTCAAGATATACCGATTTTTATATGATGAGATCGAGATTTGGTCAGTTTTCTTCTAATGACGAGACATCTCGTCCATCAAGATCTGGTCAGTTTTGCTAATGAAGAGATAAATAGTCGGGACAAACACCAGGAGGATTAATAACATGGAATTTTTTAACTTGTATTATATTTAAGTCCTTTGATTAGATACATAACCATTTCACATATCATTGTATAAATGCATACAATTTACTATTTTATAATAAAAATAATGAGTAAACACATATATAAGTTTGTTTTAAATCCAATAAGTTTTCACATAAGATTTATAATATTGTTTTGTGAAATCTCAATTCGTTATTAGTTATTTGGTTGGGTTTTATGGTGGGCATATTGGGCGCCAAGCTACTCCAAATAACGTTAAATAAACAGACATACACACAGTAGCTAAGAAAATAAAAATGATTCTAAAATCAAATTTAAATTTATCTTACATCAATTCAGAAAATGATGGTGAGAATCTATATGGTGGATTTTTGTAATATTTTGTACTTTAGCAGGATTGTGATTCTTAAATATTGTGTGAATCACCCAACCCTAAATAATTACATAAATATATCTCAATGAAAACGATATTTTATGATAACGAGGATGAATAATCTCATACATATGAATTTTACACTGATCATAACTTGATATGAGTTGGCATTATATAATCACCAGAAAGTGTTCCACAGAAAGATTTGGGTTGATCAGGTTTGAATAAGTCACGTAAGTAAGTAAAGTAAGAGTACTACTCTAACCTTATAAATCGAATAGAAAGTTTTGCACTAAAACTTCCAACGCCACCGAGTAGTGCATGCATGCTAAGTTAAATAATAAACTTCTGAAAATGGTTAAATGTCTTACACCCAAATAGCATTTCCATTGCACTGATATAATACTGGATGCCACTCTTAAAAAGAATGAGACCCAGAACTCCCCATCGACAAGTTAGCATCTATTACTATTTTGCAACTACTCTAACCTTAAAAAAACCAAGGGAAAAGTTTTATACTAAGATTTTGATCGCCACCTAGTAGTGCGTGCAGCATGCTAAGTGAAATAATAAATTTCTGAAAATAGTTAAATGTCTTTTGCACCCAAATAGCATTTCTATTGCACTGATCTAATACTGGGTGCCACTCTTTCAGAGCATAAGACGCAGACCATATTGGCAAATGTAGTAGCTATTTTGCAACTACTCTAACTTTAAAAACGGAATGGAAAGTTTTGCACTAAAATTTTCATTTCCACCGAGTTGTGCTTACAGATAAGTAAAACAGAACATTTCTGAAAAGGGTTAAATGTCTTTTCTACCAAAATAGCATTTCCATTGCACTGATGCCACTCTTTCAAAGCAGAAGACGCAGACCACATGAGCAAGTGTAGTATCTATTACTTTGCAACTACTCTAATTTTAAAAATGGAATGGAAAAGTTTTGCACTAAAACTTTCATCGCCACCAAGTTGTGCGTGCATGCTAAGTAAAACAGAAAATTTCTGAAAAGAGTTAAATGTCTTTCCTACCAAAATAGCACTTCCATTGCACTGATCTAATATTGGATGACACTCTTTCAAAGCATAAGACGCAAAACACATCGGCAAGTATAATATCTTTTATTTTGAACTACTATAACCTTAAAAATCGAATGGAAAGTTTTGCACTAAAGCTTATAAAGCCATCGAGTAGTTGGTGAATACTAAGTGAAACACTAAATTTTAGAAATGGGTTAAATGTCTTTCTTACCCAAATAACATTTCCATTGCACTGATGTAATACTGGATGCCACTCATACAAAGTATAAGACACATAACTTATCGGTACGTTATACCTACCTTTTTTGTAACTACTCAAACCTTAACCCTCCAAGTGGTTTCGACGACATATCTCGTCAATAGAAATCTGACCAAATTTGTTAATGACGCGACATCTTGTCATCAGGATATTACCAATTTTTTCATGATGACAAAATCAAGATCTGGTCAGTTTTTCTAAGGACGTGATATCTGGTCTATCAAGGTCTGGTTAGTTTTGCTAATGACAAGAAACCTCGTCGAGACAACCTCCAGGAGGATTAAAAATCGAAGAGAAAGTTATGCACTAAAACTTTCATTGCCATTGCGTGCATGCTAAAGAAACAGCAAATCTCAAAAATGGGTTAAACGTCTGTCACTCACAAACAGCATCCAAATCAGCATCTTTATATCACCTCAACTCAGCAAATCCGTTTGATTTCCTCTCGAGTCATAATCACATATATTCCCTGACCCATAAATATTCCATTCCGTTTCAAAACAGAACAACCCGATGAATATTACTTATACTTTCGAAACTAAGCACCCGATAAGGCATTCGTTTTCCTCTCCGACTCTCCTGACACAATAAAAGTCAGAAAGACTAAAACAAAATCAAAATACTCGTAGATTTCCCCCTTTTTAGGTCAAGAACAATCCGGCGAGAGCTTTTAACGGCAATTTGTCTGTGGGCTAACAAGCGGTGAGGATATTTTTTTGATCAGCCAAGCAAGACTCCCATTAGACCAGGGCGACATTTCTCAACGTGAATGCTAATTTGACTTTTGAATCGACGAGTCAGACCTAATGGGTTAGCTCCCAGTAACTGTCCCGAAATGACTTCACATAAATTTTGCCTTTTCTCGTGTTTAGGAAATAACACGCGTGTTTGGGTTCGTTCTTGGTGACTCCGAGATATACTCCGCATTTCGCAATTTACGATCTTTGGAGCAAGGAGGCGGTTGCATATTTTATTGAATGGAAATCGCTCGCTGGAAGCTTTTCCTTCAACGGGCGTTTCGGAGTGAGATTATTCGATTTCTATGTAATTGGAACTTTTGTCGTGGGAATTACACGGAACCAAGACAGTGGAAAAGTCAATCTGTGAGGTATCGCAATGCTTTTTCCGTTCTAATAGGTACATCTGAGGCTAATTTATTGATGATAAGGAAATATTTAAACGGTTACAACTCATAAAAATAAGGATATGCAAGTAGAGAACGAAAGTATAATGTACACATGGTGAAAACCCCTTTAGAGGTGGTGGAAGGCGTGGCTTCCCACCTCCATAGTTAAGGCTAGATTTTTAAGTATTATAGGGGGATAAATTAAAGCTAAGTGTGGTGATGGTTTAGCTAAGGCCGGTTCTGAATTACCTCTACCATACACTCCCTTTTAATATCATACAGTAAAAAGGATTATAAATACAAAAATCAAACACTCTCGACTTCATACTTGCAAAGATATAGCTAAAGAGAGACTGGAAATCCTCGTGAACCTCCAAGTGGTTTCGACGAGGTATCTCGTCCATCAAGATGAGACAAATGTTTCTAATGGGGAGATATTTCGTCATCAAAATATTGACTATTTTGTTATTATGACGAGATCAAGATCTGGTCAGTTTGCTTCTAATGGCGAGGTATCTCGTCCATCAAGATCTGGTCAATTTTGCTAATGACGAGATATCTCGTTGAGACAACCACCAGAAGGGTCTCTAGTAAGGGTTGCTGAAAGGTCTCAGATGCCATAGGATCTACCGAGAGCTATAGGAGTCGCTTGTTATCGAATTTTCACTGGACACGACTACCCTTAAAATCATTTATACCGAATTGGCTTGTCAAACCCTCCAACTTGTCCTCTGTGTGACCAATCAGACATGACAGGAACCCACCTCAATAGTTGCCCTAATCTTACTAACGTCGCAGTGAATAATACTGTGTGTGATAGTTACATATTTTTCTGCTTCTAGAGTGTATTGGATTGCCAGAGACTTATGGCAAAAAGGCTGAGGTCTTGCGTAAGATAAAAAAAAGTTGTGCATTTGTATTCATTAATACCGAAAAACCAAAATCATCTATACTGAAATGGCTTGTCAAACTCTTCAACTTGTCCTCTGTGTGACCAGACATGACAGGAAACTACCTCATCTTACTAACGTCGCAGTGAATAATACTGTGTGCGATATAGTTACATATTTTATTTTGTTTCTAGACTATATTGGATTGCCCGAGAGACTTATGACAAGAAGGCTGAGGTCTTGCGTAGGACAAAAAACAGATTGTGCATTTGTGTTTTCTGTTATTATTAATTAACCGTGTAGCAAAATTATTTATGCGTATCTAACGAGTGTGTTTAAAAAGCTCATTTTACGCAATGCTTGAAGCAAGTATATTGTTATCCGCTTATGGAACATTTAAGAAAAGAAAAATTCCCGGTATAACATAATATGGCATAATTAATTTTATCAGTTTCAGGTTACAAATTACATTTGTGAATAATTCATGACACTTCCTATAGAACTCGTGGTTATTCTATAGAATAAATTAAAAACAATGCTTACATTAAGAGTTGCAGAATAAGAAACGAGAATGTATATTAATCTAAATGTCTATGAAGACTCCATACGTAACGTTTCGAAATTTTTGTTAGTATTTATTTCTATCTTTGAGTCTGGGTGAGGCAAGAATTTAATGTAAATGTTCAGTATCACATTAATTTATCTTTTACAAGTTTGATGAGTCAGGGGAAAACTGTTATCAATATTCAAGCAAATATCCTTACAAATGTTTCTTTTTTTTATTTTAACGTAACTGCGCTAAATATGGGATGAAATATGGGATCTATGAAAGGGATTTTTCAGTGTAAAGATAACAGGCGGTCTGCGAAGATTTTACTTCTGCTATCCAAATACTTTCGCATGACACTGGCGTTGCAATTCAAGTGGTTTCAACGAGATATCTCGTTCATCAAGATCTGATCAATTTTGCTAATGACGAGATATCTCGTCGAGACGATCACCATGAAGATTAAAATGTAGATTATTACGATTTTGGCAACGTTTGGCATCTAATCTAATTGGTGTTGACCAATCAACTATTCCATATCAATTCGGAATCCATTTTTGTAATTTTTATTAGCGAAGTCCTGAAATCGTATTAGAAAAACAAGCCAATTGAAGTCACGCTCAGACTACACACAGGGAACATGTCGTCGCAGAAGTATACCACTTATTGGGTTAAGACTATTGCCGCCTTTATTTAGCTTAACAGAAAATGCCTCTCATAGTACACATGAATTTGTTTTTATCACCGGTGACACAAATATTTTAAGGCCTATAAGAGCCACAGTGCATGCTAACTTATTTATAATTTTAGTTAAGCTAAATAACACATCTATCTCATAAAGTATATAAATGCCCTGCAGACTAGTGCATCGTCGTAGAGAAACAGTTCTGAGAAAACGTAGGGGAATCGTTATAATTTTCTAAAAGCAATGCGAAAACTGTAATTTTTTAATTTAACAATTATTTGTTACACTTTTTATGTACTCGATTTATCAATTATTCAGCAAAGAATGATTTTATTATGATTGTATAGCAACGTAATAGTACTTATTTATTAATTGTTGTTGACCTGTTGAAAAATACCCAATCACAGAACAAAAAAATAGGATACAAAAATCCAAGAAAAAAGACACACAAATACACTTAGATAAAAATACAATATAAAATACTTCATTCTGAAGCAGGCATTTCATCCTGTATTGCGCGTGCATCCTGCTTGCATACTAAGCTGAGATTGTAATAACTTGCATTTGTTATGATCAATCCAAATTTATTTTGCATTTTCAGTGAACAGCAGTGTTTTGAAATACAATCGATAGGCGTTAGGTAACAATCTGTTATTACTAAAACTATAACCAATGTAACTTGTTTATGTGTTTCTCAAGGTTCTTTCTGAATGAGTTTCTCAAGAAGAAATATAACCTTCGTTGAAAAGAATGACAGTCCTTCAAGTGGTTTTGACGAGATATCTCGTCCATCAAGATCTGACCAATTTTCCCAATGACGAGATATCTCGTCAAGATATCGCCGATTTTTTCATGACGAGATCAAGACCTTGATGGACGAGGTATTTCGTCCATCAAGGTCTGGTCGGTTTTGCTAATGATGAAATACCTCGTCGAGACAACCACCAGGAGGGCTAGTGGACTTCAGCAGTCTGAAGACCATCCCATTCTGGTCTAGAAAAGCTAAAGTACTCATGTTTGACAAATTTTGATTTAGCGTGTTACACATGGTGTTACGGCCAATGAGAATTTAAGCTAAAGAGGGCGCTGTGCGCGCCTCTGAAGAAGTTAAATTGTGTAGTGATTTTCCGGCTCTGTTCTGAAAGAGAACAGAGGATGATGGAATAAGTTAACTGTAAATATGTCTCAATGTCTGTTTTTGTTCTTGTTTTTTTTGTGTTAAATAAATATTGTGGCTGTAAAATTCGAATGCTGATCTTTCCAAATGAACCCACATCAAATAATAATTTGAGACGACGTTAATTTTGGAGCGTCACAGTGGTGCCGAAGTCAACGTAATATTGTGCTTGATTATAAATATATTCATGTTCAGTGGAAGTACATTTCATTTTTTAAAACTTTCGAAAAAAAGTATATTATTGATTTGCCCTTTTAGTTTCTTGCATTGATTTTAACATCGCCAGATATATCACCAAAACCTGTAAATTATTTTTTGTTAAATCTCTAAAAATTAATGTATGTAACAATTTTGCTACAAAAAATTT
This sequence comes from Meta bourneti, assembly GCA_933210815.1. Classification (NCBI taxonomy): domain Eukaryota; kingdom Metazoa; phylum Arthropoda; class Arachnida; order Araneae; family Tetragnathidae; genus Meta; species Meta bourneti. The sequence continues at coordinate 46,808,917 of OW119933.1, forward strand.
TTTGAAAAAATTCTTTGATGATTCCAATTCAGTAAGTAATCCGCTAGAATAAAGTGTTTTGTATTATCTCTTATCTAAATGTATTTGTGTATATCTTGCATTTTTTGGATCATATTTTGTTCTCTAATCGGATATTTTTCTTCAGATAAGCAACAATTAAATAAATAAATAAGTAGATATTACAATGGCAAGGGGCTTATACAGCGTATGAGACTTCCTCCAAAACTCTCATTAAAGCATTTTCTCAGTACCATGTGGTACGTTTGCGAAAGATCTCGACAGAACATACGCGGATTTGCAAAACAAAAATTAGCCAAAAGGGTCTATTAAAATGAGAGAAAAAGATTTAGAAATCCGTTCGTGCTTGAAAAATTAGTTTTATATCCGTCGAAGCGAAGGTATTTCCCAACGTCTAGTTCTCGAAGTATCGTTTCCTGTTTGCAACATCATCTTCTTGGACGCTACAGATCTTGGCAGTCAAGGACAAAGGATACGCATTCGTCAATCTAATTCCGATTCTCTCCTGTAGTGCGTCACGAGTCATTCTAGATTTATCCTTAAGAGAAACTTGTTTTTTATGCTGCATAAAAATTCATCGAATTTCAATTAAATTGCTTGCAAAACGATATCTTATGGTACGTTGACTTTTTAATTTAGGTAGGTATTTAATTAAACGCCGCACTGGAGCAATACAGTGGGCCATTGGTGACGGTCCGGGATCAATTCCGAGGACTACACCACGTAATTTTGAACCATGGTCAGATGATGAGGTCACACCTGAGCTGGCACCTCACTCTCCAAACTTCCACACACGCCAACGTGAGGATTTTTAAGGCCTCGACAGATTTAACGTGCACCAGCCAACTTTGCACACGACGGTCTGAGGTTGGATTCGAACTCGCAACCCTCCGGTTACTAGTCCGTAATTTTTCCAACCGGGCCACCGCGTCCCTTTTCTTTTGGGATCTACCTCTCTAAAACATAAGATATAAATACAAATGATATACAGTTGGTTGGTAGTTGAATTTACATCGCACTGCAACAACACAGTGGGCTATTGGCTGCGTCCGGGATCAAGACCGATGGGAAAGAACAGAGGTCAACTTCTCGTAATTTTAAAACACTGTCAGGTGAAGAGGTCAACACCTGAGTTGGTATCCCACTCCATAGGGGAAATATAAAAGTAGAGTGAGCAATGGTAACCTTTTTATGTGCCCAGGATCATGTGACCAAATCTAGTAGCAATCTAACATTTATCATCTGATGGGTCCTCGGAACGGGAGAAGACGCCCATCCATTGATTCATCATCTGATTGATCATCTGATGGAAGTAGACTTTAGCGATTTCAGCACTTTTGCGTAACTCTTTAGAAATGCGGATTCACACGCCTACACTGTCATTAGATATTACACCGCCAAACGAGAGAAGATAAGATACAAAATCGGCCAACCTAGACAATACTTCACAGAGCCGTCACGTGACTACTAGTCAGCATATTGGTCACACTTTTTTGAAGCTCCTGTCAATATCAATGCTCAGTCTACTTATATTTCACATCTATGCCCCACTCTCCAAACTGTCACCCCACGCGAACGTGAGAAAATTGTGGCCACGCAGATTTAGCGTGCACCAGCTCCTACCTACACGACGGTCTTTGGTTGAATCGAGTTTCGATCTCGCAACCCTCCAGCTGCTGATCCGAGACTCTACCAACTACCTCGGCCTTGTAATATGCAGATGATATGGATAGGATTTGGAGCATGGATCAAATCTGGACAATCAGCGCCAAGCTCAAGGCAGACAATGAAAATAACAGACAACACACGGAACGTTAAACTGACACAGCAGAGAGAAGAAATACAGCCAGGGAGGGATCAAACCTGCGCCGCCTGCAACTCGCATGCTGCTAGCTCAGTGGGCAGACCCACTGATCCACGGCAGCCTTACATGGGGGTGAAATGTATAAATTGTTCCGAAAAACGCGTACAAGCGGCATCGACCTTCTAATGAAGTAGACGGAGCATGTGCATTCAGCTTCATGCTATTTCTCCCGATCGTTCGGTTTGAAGATCTGTCAATTGGTTGTGGGCAGGAAGGTATTTAATTAACGTCGCACTAGAGCAACTCAACAATTGGTTGTGGGAAAATGCATGAATCCTAAAGTGAGACAATTTATTGATTGGTTAGTGATTATTTAGCGCGATAAAAAACACTAATCTGCTCTTCCATAGCCAATCGCCAAGTAGATTCGTAAGCCCACGTGACTTACCTTTCTGAGATCTTACGACAGCGACTCTGCCCACATGCTCTATATTTCATTAGAAGGTCGATGGCAGTCAGCGTCAAAAGTGAACGTACGCTTTCAAATTTAAAAAATTTAGTTATAAGTGTATATTTATTAAATATATGAAGAGGAGATTTCAATGTAAAACAGCTATATAAGTGTTATCTTGATATATAACTGTTATGTAACTTGAGTTATATATCTTGATCATATTGCTTTGAAATATTTATATGCAGCGGTAGCCCAGTTGGAAGAGTAGCGGATTAGCAACCTGAGGGTTGCGAGTTCGAAACTTGATCCTACTAAGGACCGTCATGTGCATGGATACTGATTCACGTTACATCTGTCATGGCCTGAAATATACTCACGTTGGCGTGGTGTGTAAGTTTGGAAGGAGGGGTACCAACTCAGATGAGGCCAGACAGATTTAACATGCACCAGCCCCCTTTGTACACGACGGTCTTTGGTTGGATTCGAACTCGTAACCCTCCGTTTGCTCCTCCAACTCCGTTACTCTTCCAACCGGGCTACCGCCGGCTCGGTACACTTAAAAATAATTTAACTTTGGCAAGCTTTGAATTTGAAATTCAGTAATTAATATTTGTTTTGGCCTTTCACAAGCCTTTATGACTCTTTTGAGTCTTTTGGGCATAGAATGAGCCAGTCGCTTTATTTCTCTTGGCTAGATCGATTCCTACAACTTTTTCAGTACATTTCGAAACCATTCCTTGTTGATGAGTTCCGTTTCTCATTTGTTCCTTCATTATTCCCGACATGTTCAATGATATTCAGATCTGGAAATGGGGAGGTGGCAGAAGGTGGTTGAATTTACGTGACACTGGTCTGTTTTCAGCTTACTTTTCCAACAATACAGAATATTACGAAACCCTCGTCCCGGTTTTTCCATCCCAATGTCTCAAGGAAATATGATCAGCCTAATATTAAGTTATCAGTAGATGTTATTGGGATAGCAGTGAAGCAATTTGAGTTGAATTTGAATTTTATTTGGTCTTTTAGCGATGCGTTTAAGCGACACGCACGTTATCCCAGAAATAAGGGAGCGGTTGTTCAGAGATGTGTTATTATTTAGATAGCAACTCAATAACAGTGTTATTGCAAAATAGCTGTAAGCAAAATTTGTAGAAAATGTTAAGTTAGCCGTAAATGTGATTGGAATAGAAGTGAAGCAATTTAAGTTGAATTAGAACTTTATTTGGTCTTTTAGTGATGAGTTTAAGCAATTACGTATTTTATCCCTCAAATAAGAGCAGTGACTGTTGAAATGTGCTGTATTCCGGTAGCAGTTAAATAACGGAGTTATTATTTAGCAACAGTTAGCACTGACCAACTGTTACTGTTATCACAAATGCTCCAAATCGAGGAAATTATTGACGGTGGGACAAATCAAACATCGATTTCATGTACAATCAGTCAAAAGTGATCATACACCCAAACAATGAAATGATTCACAATCAAATGCATCGGTAAAATGAATTAAATTATAATTTGAATTTTTTTGTAAAACAGATGTGTGTCAAGGTAGGTAGGCAGGCGCATAGTTGAATTAACGTCACACTGGAGCAGCACAACGGGCTATTGATGACGGTCCGGGATCAATAATAAAGGGAAAGATCCAAGGACAACACCTCGTCATTCTGAACAATTGTCAGATGACGAGGTCAACACTTGAGCTGGCACCCCACTCTCCAAACTTCCACATCATGGAAACGTGATTAAGGCGGTGGGTTCAATTGTTTTCGCGTGTGGTAGAGGAGCCAAAGTTTCACTATTTTAGCTGTACTCTTTGGATCGTTGTCCTCCTGAAAGACAGAGGCGTTTGGTAGACACAGTTCCCCGTTACACTCTTACTAACATTATCTTTCAGCGCGTCTAATAGCCCGTTTTGTTGCTCCAGTGTGACGTTAATTAAAATACCTACCTACCTACCTGAACAACCACTGCTTTTATTCGAGGGACAACGCGCGCGTTAAACGCATCACTAAAAGCACCAAATCAAAATAAATCAAAACCTTCAATTTATCAATGCCGTTTACTTCACATCGCACGCACTTGGACGCGCGCAAGCATTTCCCCAATTTGGATTTCAATTCAACCCAACACTTACGGAACACAATGCGCTGAATAAGTTTTGAAATATAATTGTGGGGCTCCTTTCAACAAATCGCGGTAATTATCCTCCTAACCGCGAAAAAAGTGTCTGCCCTGCACCATTTATCCCACCGTGGAATATGGATCTGGAGAAGCACACCTGTTGCCCACTGCCATTCAAGCCCAAGGCCACCGCGAAACCCATGTCCTATAGCTCATCGCTTTACTATCCGGTAGCAGAAAATCTCCTTTATACATTTAGTCATTCGATTTCTTTTCAGCCATCTCGCTGCAACATTGACTTTTGCCTTTTTTGTCTTGACCTTGGTGGTGGTCGTATTGTTTGCTGCCTAATACTCACACAAATATGATTTTTTACTTCTTGCTCAAAGTCCAATTATGTAAAGTTAGAAAGAACAAGGGCATTTATTTTCCGTACTCAATCGCGTACAAAATCTCCCTTCTTAGATCCATAATGAGAATTCAGTCCCCATCTTGAGCTTATGTGCTAGCCTCGGTGGCCTTGGGTTTTAAATCCGGTCATTTTTTTTCTCAACAAACAGACGGTTTTTATCTTAATTATAGCATATCTAGACCGCTTAAAGAGAGAAATGATTTTTTGATTGTTACTGTTTGGAAGTAACTGATTTCGACGGTTTTTGTTTTCCGACGGTGTTTGTGGGGCACGATTCGGGCTGTTGTGTTTGCCCCATACCCCTTCCCCATCGAGAAACAAATGATTTTTTGATCGCTCTTCGTTTCGAAGCTCGGCTCCTTAACTCTGTTTTCGATGCCGATCTGCGATTCGAACCTTGGCCCGGAAAAAACAATGAACGGGGCAATTGTATTTTGCTCTGCGGTACGGAAACGGCGTTTGTGTGTCGGTAATACCGGGAACTTTCCCCTATCGATTATCCTCGATCAAAAGCATTAATGAGACATCGAAATAATCGAAAATGATACTCGGACAGAAAAAACTCGAAGGTGATATAAGTGGAATGCGAAACGCACACTGCAAAATGTAATTTTGTCGCATGCATCAAATTGAGCGTGACTGGAAAAAATCAACCTTTTCAAGCTAAGCGTTAAAAATTTCTTGTACATATACTCTATGTATTCTACCAACTGGAGAAAAATTGAAGTCTTATCTGTTCCAATAATAATTATTAGATAATAAGCTCTTCAGTCTTGAAGTATCAGTTAGTGTACATCAAAAGAATAACTTTGTCCTAACGTTCTAACCCATAGGGAGATAGGAGATTTTTAATTGTATTAAAATTTTAATTATTAAATACCAAGTTCTGCATTCTTGAAGTACTTGTAAGGGTGCATCGTAGGAATAAATGTTTTACCCTCAAAAGGTTAAAATATATTTTTTAATTCTTGCTGTCTCTATTGAGCTGTCCTAATGTTCTGGAGGTACTCCTTACCATGGATTTAATTCATAACTTTGATCCTCAGACGTAACAAATTTTACTTTACTTTCCCTATGGGGTAATGTCCCTATGGGAAAATAAGTTCCTATGGGGTAATGTCCCCAAAAGGCACTTCACACCGATTTAAAGTTTTTCTCGGGATGAAGAGGTTAAACAACTTAAAATGGCCGGAGAATGGCAAAACTGATTTTATATAGCTAGATGACAGAATGGTTACAAGACAAAATCGAATAAAATAGTATAGAAGGGGCATTGAAAGATACTTATTAAATATTTAAATAAAAAATTTTATTGACTGCAGATCTTTAAGCCCTTTCTTATATCCCACAAAATATTTGATTTCAGGGTGTTATTTAAAAAGGGGGTATAGTATAAACTCACTTTTTACCTAAAAAAATAAATATATGAAACGGAACTAAGGCTAAGCTCCTGAATATAATTTTCACCATAGAAAAGTCCCTTAACGTTCCAGAGTAACTCATCCTTTTTCTTGTCTTTCCACCGGCTAGTTTGTTTCATTGCTATAGCAGCTGGTCCCCAATACATCTTGTCACCCCTTTCACCTTTTGAACTCACCTTTCCAACCTCGCTAACCATAGCTTCAAACAAGCCTTCTCACTCATGTTGTTTCATTTTCTTTCTGATCACAGATACATTCCACAAGACCTGAGATGCGCGTGCTATTTTTATAGCAACACCGACTTTTCTGCCCGTAAACGTCCTCAGTAGGTTCTCTAGTCCAATGACTTTCCTCTAAATCCCTCGTCCCAAACACACTACACAGTCCAGGATCAATCCCGAAGGGAAAGACGAGGATGCCTCGTAATTTTGAACCAAGGTCAGATGATGAGGTCAAGACCCTAGCACCCCACTCTTCAAACTTCCACACCACACCAACGTGAGGACATTTGAGGCCACGACAGATTTAAGTGCACCATCCCCGTGTACACGACGGTCTTTGGTTGGACCTAGTTTCGAACTAGCAACCCTCCTTTTGCTAACCCGCTACCATTACCAAATGGACTCCACCACCCGGCTCATATTGAGAAATTATTTTATAATATTTTCGTTTTTATTAGTCATATTTCCAATTTTTATACTACTGACTACTAATTCAGCTTTGGATTTTACCTTCTCTTCTGTTCTGGTCACTTGTGAAATTCAGGATATCTGAAATTGAAGTCCAGCGAAGCATAAAGTTAACTTCATGGCCATAGAGGAATGTGAAACATCTGGTAAACAGTAGTTCTTTAATTGATATATTGTTTCAATTCGTAGAACTTTAAGTAATTGATAATCAAGTTTAAAAAAATCCCGGTTTGTCAAAAAGGTTGGTGACTACAAACTGCACACTTTTTTCCGTTTTCTGTTTCCTCAACCATGGTAATTAGATTTCCGTTTCTGAATGATTTCTCGAATTGCTTTGGGCTTAACTCGAATTTCGAAATTCAAACCTTTTGATTTTTTAAGACAGCAATTTTTTGGGTGATCGTCCATGCCATTATTTACTCACACGTAATGTGTTTTACTAACTGTTTTAATAAGGACGTGCATAAAATGGGCAGAGAACTTCATCTTCCTGGATGAGAAATCTGCTTTACTTACGAAATTATTTTCAGGCAGCAATAATGGATATGTACACTCATGTCCAAAAGTTAAGCATAATTGCTGTTTATGTGAATATTTCAGAAAATTTACATCGGAATGGAAGGAAAACGAGGTTTTCGGGTGTAATAGGGTTATAGAAGAAGAAAACAATGCAAAACAAAGATAATAATGACTTTTATTATCCAAAAAAAAGGGTTGAAAGAAAAAGGTTCACAATACGAGTGTCAACTTTAGTGAAACAAAATGATCAAAATAATGTGATCCCGAAGTTTAATACGGTGCGTGGGAACCTCTGGTAGCCACGCATGTTGCACAACGATTTCCCATACTTTCGATGAGGGTATGGATGAGTTGTGCGCTCAAAGAGTTCCAAGCCTCACGGAGAGCAGTTTTCAATTCCGGAACGGAGCTTGATGGGTGGCGGAGGGCTGCAATATGTCTCCCGAGCATATCTCACACATGCTATATAGGATTCAGATCAGGAGAGTTGGCAGGCCACTGCATGCCGTCGATATCTTCACTTTGAAGGAAGGCATTGACCAGGGCTGCACGGTGAGGAGGCGCGTTATCATCTATGAATATGAAACCAGGACCGACATCATCTCAAAACAGGCGAACGGTAGGCTCAAGGACTTCGTCTCTGTATCTTTGACCGGTAACAGACCCCGTGTCAAAGGTGTGGAGGTCTGTACGGCCGTCCAGCCTGATGCCTGCCCAGACCATGACTCCCCCTGAAGGAAAACGATGTCTTTCCGCGATATTTCCCGGGTGAGAACGAGTTCCACTTTCTCTTCAAATCGTGATACCACGAGAATCAGTTTGCAGACTAAATCTGGACTCGACGCTGAACATGACATTGCCTCACTGCTGTTGACTCCACTACCGATGTTCCTAACTCCACTGTAAACGCGCGCGTTTTTATGCAGACGTCAGGGGGATGCAAACTGATGGTCATCTGGCATAGGGACCAACGTGTCTGAATCTCCTGTAAACAGTTTATCTCGAAATTATGACTCCTGTGGTGGCTATCAAGGCTGAACCCAGTTGTCTGGCAGAACCGTTCCTCTGACGTCGCGCAGTTATCACCAAATATCGGTTTTGCTGAGCGATTGTTACCCTTGGCCGACCTGGTACTGGTCGTCGGGTAACATCTCCAGTAGTTTGAAATCTCTGCCACAGTCTGGAAATCACACATTGAGGCACATTCAGAATTAGAGACGCTTCGGTTTGGAATCGACCGGATTTCAGCATTCTATTAATTCGTCCCTTCACAAACATGTCCAGTTGGCATCTTTGTGACATCTTTCGTCTTTATTAATTGTTAACAACTCTCCGTACCACAGCAATTGCAAAATTTCTGTATGAACTGGCCATGCCGCTTGAGGCCGCATATCGACGTCGACTGAACTGTTTTGCATATGCACAATGTTTTACCTTCATTCCACGATTCTCCACAAGTGATTCTGAACCATTGTATCCATATTTACTCCGATTTTTTCGCCTTTTACGAATTATGCTTAACTTTTGGGGGACATGAGTGTATATTAAATTCTTTTGGAACATAGTTCCAGAAATAAAGTGGTTCGATTTCTTTTAGGATATATTTCTCTCTTCTGTGTCAATGAAATTGAATGTCCATTACTTGACGTTGTCTGTTTTGTGTTTGACCAAACGTCAAAAGCGAGACACAATGGAGGGAATTACCAGAAAACTTGAAGGAGAACTTGGGCCGACACTTTAAAATTTTTGCTAATGACGAGATATCTCGTCATTAGCAATAGAATAAAGTTTCCCTCCACAAAATATAGATTTTAAAATACCAACACATATAAACAATAAAGTGAATAATTTAGGAGATAGGGATTGAGGATAACAAGAAATAAATATGAAACTGACCAAATTCAAACGGAGTGAATTATTGTAAAACTGAATCCATTTTTATATTTTGTTTCGTGTAAGTTCAAGTATCAAGCAGAATAGATGTTACATAAATCTTCAGATTCAATGTATTTCATGACTTTTACATGTTCCTTTCCCAGCTAATTAGTTTTTTCGACGATGACCCTCATGAAAAAGAAATCAGAACACCAGCGCGACTTTTTTATGGAGTTTTTTGTAGGTATAAGGAAGTTATATTATTTATTGACAGGATGGCCTTCGCTGTTATAAATGTTTGCGTAGGTCGAAAGTAATAAGTGAAAACGTGATTACAATTTACACTCTTTTTTATATAATTCTGTAATCGTTGCATCTTAGCAGTTTTCTGAATTTATATGCATATTAGACTTATGGGTGGGCATAGCTTAAGCGTCATGGAATGCGAATATCTTAAATTGTATGTCTGGCCTTTATGCGTGGCTTGTGTGGAATTGTGTGCAGTAACAAGTTTTGGCAATTACATACAAAAACAGCAAGTAACTCTTACTGGATTAAGGAGTTTTTATAACATCTTCTGTTGGCTGAGTTGGATGTGATAAATGTGGTAGTTTGGTTAGTAGGTTGGGTTTTACGGCGCAAGGGACATATTTGGCCAAGCTGCATCAAACAACGTCAAGTGAATGGTAGGTAGGTAATTGAGTTTACGTCGCACTGGAGGAACACGATGGTTTATTGACTACGGTCCGAAATTAATCCCGAAGGCAAAGATCCGAGGTAGGTAGGTATATCAATTAACTGAAGCACTTAACACTGAAGCAACGGGCTATTGGCGAAGGTCCGGGATCAAACCCGAGGGGAAAGATCGAGGACACCTCTTAAATTTGAACCACGGTCAGATGTCGAGGTTAACACCAGAACTGGCTACCCGATCTCCAAATTTCCACACCCCGCCAACGTAAGGACATTTGAGGCCACGACAGATTTAACGTGCAATAGCTCCACGTACGCTTCGGTTTGATTGAGTTTCGAACTCGCAACCCTCCGGTTGCTAATCCACTACTCTGCCAAGTGGATTAAGAAGTTTTTGAAAATATCTTCTGATGGTCAGAGAGATGTGTGCGAAATGAGTTTTTGTTTTTATTTTACATTTATTTTCCAAACATTTAATTTTTCTTATAAAAATCTTGTTGCTTATCCCCTTGACCTTGAGATGACTTAGACCAACAATTTTCAACCAGTGGCACACTAGAATGATACTGGAGTTCCTGACTGATGTCAAATGGCTTATATTGTATAAGATTTATTTTATTTAAACGGTTTGGTTTAGAACTTTTCACTAGTGTTCACAAATAATTTCATATCCTTACAAATAATTTTGAAAACTTTTTTATTACGAAGTAACAAAAATAAATTGTTTCATAAACATATTTTAACCCTCCTTGTGGCCGTCTCGACGAGGTATCTCGTCATTAGCAAAACCATTAGCAGATCTTGATGGACGAAGTGTATCGTCATTAGAAGAAAACTAACCAGGATTTTGATCTCGTCATCACAAAAAATCGGCAATATCTTGATGACGAGATATCTAGTCATAAGCAAAATTTGTCAGACTTTGATGAATGAGATGTCTCGCCGAAACCACTTGGAGCATTAAAAAGCGATTTTGAAGCACAAAGAGTAGATAATTATTGTTTTATTTTGTAAATCGTTCGGAATTATACTTTTCTTGTCCGGATCGGCAAATAAATATAATATACTAGCGGAATTACCCGGCGTTGCTCGAGTTGAATTGCTTGTAATTCATCATAATATTACTCAATGGCAGTGCATCGTAATATTACTCATATTTCTCCTATGGAGATTTCGAATATTTTTTAGCCACCTCTACAGACAAAGGACAAATAGAGCAGGATTAATATGCCGCCTATGTTTCCCGCAGGATTCTAAAGAATGAGTGTACCAAACTTGATGTGAATTGGTCAAACTGAGATGATAAGGATCAATGTTATTCATATGGGGTATCGAATTGCTTCTAACCCCTCTGCAAACCCAGGATAAATTGAACGGGAGTTAATATCTTTCCTGAGTTACCCGCAGTAATCCTAAGAATGATTGTGCGATTTTTGTTGTGAGTTGGTCAAACTGATAGTAAGGATACTCAAAGTTATTCCCATTTGGATTTCGAATTGTTTTCAGTCCTCCTCTGTATACCCAGGGCAAATCAAACAGGTTAATATATAGCTTATGTTTCCCGCAGGATTCTAAAGAACGGATATACTAAATTTGGTTTAAATTGGTCTAACAGTGATCGTAAAAATACTCAATGCTATTCCTATTGGGATTTTGAATTGTTTTTAGCCCCCTCTGCAGACCCACGATAAATAGAAAGGGGGATCATATGTATCCTACCTTACCCGCAGTGTTCTAAAGAGTAACTGTACCAAATTTGGTGTGGATTGGTCAAACGGTATAGATCTCTATAGAGAACAGACAGACAGACAGACGCCAACTCTGCTTTACTCTCTCTCTCTCTCTCTCTCTCTCTCTCTCTCACACACACACACACACACACACACACACACACACACACACACACACACACACACACACACACACACACACACACACACACACACACACACACACACACACACACACACACACACACACACACACACACACACACACACACAATATATATATATTTGGTGTGCCACAGAATTTAAATACTGAGCTTATGTGTACTCATAAGATAAAATTGAAAATCACTGACCTTGTGCAAGTCGCACAGCGACCAACTCCTGATCATCCAGAGGCTGTCCTACAGAGACACCAATACATTATTAAATGTTAGATGGAGTTGCTGGAGTGGAGGATAGTTCTTAACTCCACTCACAAAAGTCATGTACCATGTATGCCTGCTTTTAGGTTTGACGAGAGCAGTCTAGTGCAGTCTTGAATCTATAAAATTGCCAGTCTAGGGCGGATTGTGGGATATTCTACAGGGACTCACTTGGGACATGACCCCCAAAAAGCTCTATAATTTTGAAACGGGAAAACATTTGAAGATGAAATTTCAATACAAAGTGCCATATCTTCTGACATTTGCATCCATATCTGTGGCATTTTGTTCGTATGTACAGTTTGAGTCACAATGTATGGCATCTGGTGAGAACTCTTTCACACCATTCTCTTTGTTAGTCGACTAGAGTCGAATATGATGTGTTCAGGATTGCTGAGCATGCGTTTATCGTTGGAAGTTATAGAAATTTCGGTTCTTTCAAGCATTGTCAGAAAGAATTAACCCTCCTTGTGTTTATGACGAGATATCTCGTCCGTCAAGATCTGACCAATTTTGATAATGACAAGATATTTCAACAAGATATTGGCAATTTTTTTGTGATGATAAGATCAAGATCAGGTCAGTTTTTCTAACGACGAGATACCTCGTTGAGACAACCGCCAAGAGGGTTCAAGAAGAAATATTCCTGTAGGGAATCGCCTACAAAAACCAAAATTTCAAATCATGCGGAGAAACTTGAGACGACAGTGAAGCATTGTTCATATGCATCCAGGAGCGATCCGCAATGTCAAAAATCACTGTACAGTGTGTGAAGCAGGGCTTGTTACTGTCTCCAAAGAAATGTAGGTTGTCACAAGCAACAGGACTGTCATATTCCACCTACTAGAGGGCTGCAAAAGTGTGTAAACCGAAGTTATATCGCGTTTCAGTTAGATGTTCAGGCACTTCATATTCAAATTTTATTTTAAAATGTTTCCCTTTTCAAAATTGTAGCGCTCTTCTTGACTTTCTTTTCTCGAGCACTTTTGAAGTCCTAGGGAATCAACCTATAAATTCATATATGATAATAGGATTTCACCCAATTTTTCTTTCAAGACGTTTTTCAGCAGTGTCCATCAAAAGGTGAAGAATAATACAATTCTGATCGACCCTTTTCATTAAACTTGATTCCATGACGTTATGACCTCAGATTAGAAGGCCGAAGTTAAGAATAATCGTGATTCAAAAACTCCGTTGAAAAGTGACTTCGACCTATTTTTATCACTTCATTTACAGCCTCGTAATCAAAATATTCTGCAGATTCTCATTGACCTAAGGTATTGATGTGGTGGAAGGTTACAATGAAGTGGTAAACACAGTATGCCTAACCGTAAGGGTTTTTTTAATCATTACTATTGAATCTTCCATTAGTGTAGAAGGATCTTTTGTCATGAGAAGAATGATGAAAAACACTTAACACTAATAGACATTATCTCAGATTCTTACGAAATTTAAATGAGAAGTTTATATGGAAGAATTCTTTTGAGCTTTGTATATTTTATTCACAGTTTCCGTAATTAAACATTGTTTAGCTATTATAGAAATAGCTGTTCTCGTAGGGATGAGGTTTAACCACTAAACACTAATAGACTTTAGCTCATATACTTTCGACATTTAAATGAGGAAGTTTATATGGAAGAAATATTTTGAGCTTAGCATATTTTATTCATTGCTTCCAAATATATATTGCTTAGCTATTTCAGAAATAACTGTTCTCGTGGAGATGAGGTTTAACCAACCTGTCCACAAAAACCGTACGAGTAAGATTAAGGTCGGTTGGGATGTTTTGGCGTTCTGTGACGCAAGGGCCATATTTGGCCAAACTTCGCCCAACGCAAGACAACGTCAAGTAAAAAATATAGCAAAAGAGGAAAAAAGAGGGATTGGGGAACAGAATAGTGGGATGAAGGCAGAAAAAGATCGCTTGGGTTTCCTCGGAGCGCGACCCCCTTGTTTACTAAAGACAGTAAAACCCATGTGAAAAGAAAAGATCACTAGAGTACCTCTTGTAAGGACAGTACGCAAAAGATAAATCAGCTGTAGCAAATAGATTGATTTCAGGTCCCGGAGACCAGATACGGCTCTTCAAATACTTTTTATGAGGCCCTCAAACCAGATATGGCTTTCCGCACAGGTTTAACCGACTCACAGGCCATATACGGCCTTTCGGATAGATTTAACCTGTTCGCAGCCCAGATACTGCCCTCCTGTTGGGGTGTACGTTTTGGTAGACTGAAAGTTACACTGTCTTATATGTACCACTATATTGGTAGTTGGCTTGTGTAGTGACTAAGTTCTCTTCCTTTTGAACCAATATATCGTCGTTTTACCATTAAAACCTCGTATGTCTTGATATCAAAACCTTTCGGGAACGATGAAAAACTAGATACCAAATTGTAGACCAATTATGAGATATGGGGTTTAAAAACTGCCCAGCGCGGCTCTATGATTGAGATGCAGACTTAGGATCTTTTAAAAAAAGCATATAAAAATAAGCATATTTGTAACCAAATAATGTTAAAACTTCATACATTATAATAACTGGACTCTTACGAGGTTTTGATAGTAAAACGACGATATATGAACTCAAGTTAAAGCCTAGGAGCTAAGTGAATTGTTTCCCTTTTTAATAAGAAGGTTTAATTACTTTTTCTGAAGTTCAAGGTTGACACAAAATCCTCCGTTTTCAGTGCTTAAGGACACGCAGTACTCTTTGAATAATTATTTTTTAAAATTTGTAACAAAATGTTTTAGTGTACCTTATTCTAATACACATGACATATACATTGCAAAAGGAAAAAGCACTTTACATATACAATAATTAAAAAATATTTCAATACATTTTAACTATTATCGCAAATTGAAATTTTCAATTTTTTTGTATTCCTTGAAGTGTTTTTGTCAACTTTGTTCATGGGTTTGCATGAACTGCTGTTATTTGTTTTTTTAAAGATATTTATAACAATGAAAACAGTAAAAAAACAGTTTTCGAATTAATTTCTCATTTAAAAGTTAATTATTCTTCTAAATTCTTATTACATCCACAAAGTTATCAAATGCATCATTAACTCTCTTGGAGGTATCTCGTCATTATACGTAACTGACGAAATTTTGAGGGACGAGATATCCCGTCATTACACAAAAACTGACCACATCTTGATCTCGTCATTATCAAAAAGTAGGCAATATCTTAATGACGAGGTATCTCGTCATTACTAAAAGTGTTCAGATCTTGATGAACGAGATATCTCGTCGAAACCACTTGAAGGGTTTAAGAAACAACCAGAAAGTTAAATCTGAGACAAAGGACTTATTGTTAGCGTGCTTAGAAAAAGGACTTAGTCGATTTCATTCCTGACATTCGATGGAAAAACTAAAATAACTTACTAAATAATGAAGCAAAAAATTCGATATTTTTGGTAATTTTTAGGATATTGTGTTCCTTTAAAGAAAGATTGGCCTTCGGGGTACATGTTCTTTAGGTGTTACATGGGCTTCAGCCAAATTTAGCCAAAGCGATTTTTTTCTGCTTTCATCTCATATTCCTCAATCTCTCTTCTTTTCCCTTTCACGACATTTTTTACTTGAAGTTGTCTGTCTTGAGTTTGGAGCAACTTGGTCAAACATGGTCCTTGCGCCGTAAAACAACCAACCAATTAAATTTGGTTGGATTTTTGAGTTTTTTTTATAGCGCAAAGGCCATATTTGACCAAGCCGCGCCAAACACAAGCACAACGTCAAGTAAAAAATATCGTGAATGGAAAAAAGGGATTGGGAACAGAGTAGTGGGATGAAAACAGGAAAAGATCGCGAGCCCAGGAGCGCGACCCAGTGTTTACGAAAGACACTAAATCCCATGGAAGAAGAAAAGATCACTCAGGTACCTCGGGTCCATAAAGCCCGTACACACCTCGAGGGGATGTGCCCCTGAGGGCCCAGGACCACGGTAGCCCGGTTGGAAGAGCTAGAAAGCACTAGCAACCGGTGGGTTGCGAGTTCAAATCCAACCAAAGACCATCGTGTACAAATTTGGCTGGTGGACCTTAAAGCTGTCGGGGCCTCAAATGTCCTCACGTTGGCGTGGTGTGGAAGCTTTGAGAGCGGGGTGCCAGCAGCTCAGGTGTGACCTCGTCATTTGACCGTGGTTCAAAATTACGTGGTGTTGCTCCTGTGTGACGTTAATTAAAAATACACAGCCCCTGAGGGCCCAACTAATTAAAGAAAAATTAACACTAAAACACATAGTATACGAGTCCAAAAGTCAATTTTTTAAAAAAATGCCGCAGTTTACTAAAATTAACCGGAGTCTGACAATTGTCTTAGTCCTGTTAATTAAAAATACACAGCCTTAGGCCCTTAGCCCCTTAAGCCCCAACCAGTTAAAGAAAAATTAACACAATAACACATAGTATACGAGTCCAAAAGCCAATGTTTTTTAAATGTCACCGTTTGCTAAAATTACCAACCGGAGTCTGACAATTGTCTCAGTCCTGTTTCTTGCATGAATTAAGCACATGTAGCAGAAACGTTACTGTTTCCCACAAAAGCCATATCAAGATAACATCAGATGTGAAATTACAGAACACTTTCCCCTTCAGTCTGTCCATCGGGGATTCTCTTGCAAGGTCATTTCACTTTCAAAACAACTTCTTAACCCGAATTACAAGGAAACGATCAAAGTTCAGGGCGACAGCATTTTTAAAAGGAAGTGTTATGGCACACCAAACTTCATTTTCATGCTCTGACAGTAAAAGTTTTTATGGTGTTCGTTTTCCTCCGCTCAAACGAGATGAATAAACAGAAACGGATTTTATATACTCCTTTTTTAATTTATCTTTTATTGTTTCATTTTACGTAAGTGGATTGCCTGTCTCGGCGGTCACCTGCATTGTCCGATTGCTTAATTGTCGATATCGAAAGAAAGTAGAAAACTCCGATAGGTAATTCCTTTGTCCGTAACGGGTTTTACTCGTAAATAAAAATACTATGTAGAAATACCACTCTGATCAAATCAATTTCTAGAACTGTCTAACGCTTGTTTTCAACAAGTATGAGACGGTTTTTCCGTAAAGCTGAATACAGAAGACGCTGAATTCTGGTGGGTTCCTACCATAGACTTGAAATACAAGTAGACTGAGCATTGCTACTGAGAGGAGCTTCAAAAAGGGTGACCAACATGTCGACTAGTAGTCACGTGATTGCTATGTGAAAAACTGACTTGGTTGGCCGATTTGATATCTTATCGCCTCGTTTGGCGATGTAACATCTAATGACAGGGCAGGCGTGTGAACCCGCATTTCTGTAGAGTGGCGACAAAAGTGGTGAAATCGCCAAAGTCTACAACTATCGGATGATCTATCAATGGACCAATCAGATGATTAATAAATGGATGGGCGTCTTCTCCCGTCTCATGAACCAATCAGATGATGAATGTTAAGTCCCACCCAGTAGACGAAAGCAGTCTAAGGTTCCCGTTACTACTATATTAATAGTTTAGGTTACATGATCTTGGGCACATAAAAGGTTACCATTGCTCACTTTACTATTATATTTCCTCAATGGTTTCTACTTCAGTCGAGAAGTGACATCGGGATTGATCCCAGACCGTCGCCAAAAGCCCGTTGTGTTTCTCCAGTGCTACGTTAATTAACTACTTACTTCCAGGAATGACAACTTGACATTTTACTCTAACGCAATTTAACCCTGTTGCATTTTTTCTCAACGAGTTTTACTCGCAAATAAAAATATTGTGTAAAAATTGCACATTTTTTAATCAATTTCTTGATCTGTTTAACGTTTGTTTTTAACAAGTATGAGATGATAGTTCCGTAAAGCTAAATATAGAGGACGCTGGAATTTGGTGGGTGTACGTAGTTCCTACTTTATTCCAGAAGTGACAAATAAGCATTTTACTCAAACACAATTTTACCCTGTCACTTCGTGTCGATTCTTACTCGTAAATAAAAATGTCAGAAATTGCACACCGATCAATTTCTTGAGTTGTCTAACGTTTGTTTTTTACAAGTGTGTGACGATTTTTCTGTAAAGCTAAATATAGAGGGTGCTACTTTTTGGAGGGTGTACGTAGTTCCTACTTCATTTCAGAAGCGACATAACCTAGCATTTTACTCAAACACAATTTTACCGGTCACTTTTGTTCGTAACGAGTTTTACTCGTAAATAAAACTACTACGTAGAAATTGCACAATGATCAATTTTTTAACTGTCTGCGAAGTTAAAGATAGAGAGCGCTAGCGTTTGGTGGATGTACGTTAGGGTGGGCCGACAAAATCAAATTTTGCAGAACAAATTCTAATAAAATTTTTTGTTGGTCTACCTCAGATGAACATATCTGAGGTAGACTGTTCATTTGCTGAGACTTGATTTTTACGAAATTAAAAATTAACTTAGTGAATAGACTCCCGACTGAAGTTTTCGAATTCTACCTCTTTGGGAATCCCGCAAAACATCACTGGAAATCACTCCAGTCAATGGGTTTTTCACATGGACCAGTGTTAAAGCGCCCTAAAACAATAGTTCTCAATCGAAGAAACTCGCAAAATATTTAGAGGTTCAATTTGTGTCAAGCATTAATGCCAAACTTAGCCCAATTTCAGTATAAATGGCCATTTCACGCCTTAGGACGACTTAGCTGGTTTAATACGTGTCTGTGTCTGAAAATTTGTACCAGGTTCACTTTAAGCTATCTACTACTTAAAAAGTACAATATACAAAATGAAATTCCTGGAAAGTCAAGGAAAGGGTGTACAGGTATCTATATAAATAAGGGAGTGTTTGTTTGTACATTGAATATTTTCGACCCATTTCAAATTTTCTATCCGTTTTGGGCCCTTCTGATGCAGAATCCGTCTCTTGCGCGTTTGGTGTCTGTCTGTCCATCTGTCCGTCTGTCTGTATGTGTGTGCCAGTGCTACGTCCAAACGGTGGAATATATTTTCATGAAATTTTGTATTCTGTGAGTACTTACATTCATTTAGTGACTGAACTTGAGTGCGTTAGTCTATCTGTCCGTCTTCCCATTCTATGTCTGATTTTGTGTCTGTGTGTTTGCACAAGTATCACATAAAATTTATCCAACATATTTTATGCAATGTTCTATATTTTATACATTGTGTTTTTGTTTAGTGAATACGTTATTTTATATTCCTTTGCTTACATATTTAGACAAGTCTCATGCTAAAACATCTGTGTAAGTATATTTAAATCAACCATAATTTGGTAGTTTTGGAGTAGCTGGAAGGTATATTGAGCACTGCAATTACTTGGATTGTTTTACTGGTGCTGCTAAAAATTAATTATTTTTCCCAAAACTAATTTTACGGAACTTAAATTCTAATACTTTATCTATATTGAGCCTCATTTTTTCTTTACGAAATATAAAAAAATTCTGAATATTTGGGACAGACGATGATGAGAATAAAACATTATAAATAAAATATACAGAATAATACCTTATAAAATAAGACTGGTAGCTAATATGGCACCCTTGGTATTTTTTTAATCGTTTGCTTTTTAAAAATTTGTGTCCTTTATATTCCAAGAATATATTTTCTAGGGAAAGAACAGATATATTCACTACATTTTGTTCGAAGCTTTTTCAAAATCTGTTTTACGATGTGTTTCTGAATTTTCAATTTGATGTTTTTCGTTCAATAACTGTAATTAAGGAAAGTGGTTTAATTAGTTTTAAAAACATTTTTAATCATTGGATGATAATTTTGGGAAACGCTTTTGTTTTTAAATGACATACAAGGCATTTATATGCATACTCTGAACTGTTCTACGCATTCTGGGTAACATTGGCACACTAGAGATTTTTCTTTCTTACTAAAATTTTAAATTCTACAAAAATGTCAAATGTCAAATATGACATTTATTTACATTTGTGAAATTGCGTATTTAACAAATTGTATACCTTTATTAGAGTGTGATAGTTGTTACATGTTATGAATAGGAATTTCAATTTATTAGCGGAAACGGAAGTTAATTAACCAATTCAACCCGAGTAACGCCGGGTAATTCTGCTAGTCTTCTATATTATTGAGCCGATGGAGAATTCACAAACGTGAAACACAACGGAGGGAATTACCCGAAAACTTAAAGAGCATGTGAGTCGTTACTTGTAATTTTTTTCTTGACTTACACACAAGAGCTGTCTTTTAACCCTTCAAGTGGTTTCGACGAGATATCTCGTCAATCAAAATCTGACTAATATCTCTTGAAATAAACCAGTTAAAAACTTTCATAGATGTGTTTTAATCGAACTAGACCGTTGTGGCCATTTATACGGAAATTGGGTTAAGTTTGACATTAATGCTTGATACGAATTGAACCTCTTTAGATATTTTACGAGTTTCTACGATTGAAAAGCATTGTTTTAGGTCACATTAATACTGTCCATGTTGAAAACCCATTCGGCTAGAGAGATTTATAGTGGTGTCTTGTGGGACTGCCAAGAATCCGGAATTCGAAGACTTCAACCATCAGTCCCTTCACTAAGATATTTTTTAATCTAAAAAATTGCAGATTTGTTCATATGAGATGGATAGCAAATTGTTTTCTGAATTAGAATTAGTTCCGGCGAAGTTCTATTTTTTCGGCCCACCCTAGTGTACGCAGTTCCTTTTTGATCCCTCCCTGATCGCATTTCTCTCTTCTGTGTCAGTAAAAACTTTAATTGTGTGTGTGTATTACTTGATATTGCATGTTTTGTGTTTGGCGTAGCATGGCCAAATATGGCCCTTGCGCCATAAAACCCTCAAAACCAACCAACTTTTTCGATTCCAGAAAAAAAAGAGTGGCATAACCCTTCCATAATGCATACTTAAGTTACTCAAACATGCTAACACTGAATGTGTACTGTATTTTACTCAAAACTATCCAAAACCACTACTCATTTTCGAAAGGCTAGGGTCATTTTTTTCATCTCGCATTCGCTTCATTTCATGAATTCATAAAGACGTCAACCAAAGCAACTCATATTGACAAAATACGAGAGAAATTTGGGCCTAATCACGTATAATTTTCAACGAAACGGTATACCTTCTGCCATATGGTACACGGATTGTAAAAAAGATAACCACCTAAAGAAACACAGTTACAAAAGTAACCAATAAATGACAAATTGAATTAAACTATAGAAAATTTTCTTTTTGTCTTAAGAAAATCACGAAGAAAGCATACTTTTAAGTTACTGAAACATATTAACACTGAATCGGTACTGTATTTTACTCAGACTCAACCCTGAACCGTGACTCAATTGCTAAGAAAGGCTTGGGTCATTTTTTCTTCTCGCACTGGCTTGAATTCCGGAATTCATAAAGACGTCAACCAACGCATATTGATAGCGTACAAGAGGAATTTGGGTCTCATGCGTATAATTTTAAACGAAACGGTATAGCTTCTGTCATATGATATGCGATTGGTCGAAAAGAAGGTCAGAAGAAAACCAAGATTATCTGAAGAGACGCCCCTAGACAACTGACCATGGCCTTGTTGCAGCATCAATGCAGTCAGAGATCACGGACAAAACGCGTAATTTTCACGTGTGTCTTTCTTTCCTAGAGGAGACCTATAATTGCCATTTCTGGTAAGGGGGATGCAAAACTTTGCCAATTTTTCCATCTTTTGTTCCTTCCGTCGAATTAATTTATTTTGGCAAGCAAAAAGTGAAAGGTTAAGTGAGATGCATGAGCTCACTTTTATTGTGTTATAACAGCGCACTGTATTAGGCGACGAAAGAATAGCGTTTACTTACTTCGGGCTAGAACTGAATAATTTCTTCGAAGGCGTCTGTTTGAGTTAATAGATGATATGCTGAAAAGTGAGATTTATATTTATTTTATGGAGAGCACGGAATATCGGAAAGCCTTTTACCAAGTAGGACCTCCACGCTTGTAGCTGCAAATTAATATGATTAGCAAGTCAAATGCGGGGAATAATTCGTCTGATCATTAGGTACAGATGCGAGAATTTTTTATCGCTACAAGTCATGTGCCAGTCTGCCTGATCTCATGCAGGTTCGTACCTTATGAAAGTTCTAACCAAACTTTACAAAAACTTGACCCATGGGGATTTGTTCATTGCAAATTTTTCGAACTCTTATCGTCTAACTTATTTAACGAAATTAACTGTCTAACAAATTTTTTATCACTAAGAGCTGGTACTGTCTTTTACTCGCTCAACCCTGAACTGTGACTCACTTGCTAAGAAAAGCTTGGGTCATCTTTTTCATTTCGCACTGGCTTGAATTCACTTAAATTCATAAAGACATCACCCAACGCAACGCATATTAATAATGTACCAGAGGAATTTGGTTCTCATGCATATAATATTTTAAACTTTTATGTAATTTCTAACGAAACGTTTATAAAAATGGACGAGTCATATTCCAGTCTCCCTGATCTCATACAGGTTCGTACCTTATGCAAGTTCTAACGAAACATTCCTAAAACTGGACCCGTGGTGGTTTGTTCATTGCACTGTCTAACGAATTTTTTTTATCGCTACGAGTCATGTACCAGTCTGCTTGATCTCATACAGGTTCGTACCTTATGCAAGTTCTAACGAAACGTTAATAAAAATGACCCATGGTGGTTTGTTTAATGCGCTGTCGCTGTGGAGTTGCGAGTCTTGTGGTTTATGATTGAAAAAACCAACACTGCAATTTTCAGTTATCTCCCCTGCAAATTGATGGACTCAGAGGGTTTTCAAACTGCGCTAGCATCCTGCAGGTTGTAGGCGGTGCAGGTTCGATTCCTTCCTGGGTATATTTCTCTCTTTTGTGACAGTAAATCTTTCCTTGTGTGTGTATGTCCATTATTTGACGTTGTCTCCGTTTGGAGCAGCTTGGCTAAATATGGCCCTTGAGCCATAAAACCCAACAATCAACCTAGCAACCTCTGCGAGTTGGAAAATTGAAGAGCTCCGGTCAGCACAGTGATAAGCCACTTTTCCAATCTATCAGGCTAGAAATTTTGAAGTTTTAAACAATTCCAAAATTGCAATGGTTTACCTACTATTTAAGATTATTGCTATTATTTAAGCTATTGCTGATTTTTTGATGATGACGAGATCAAGACCTAGTCAGTTTTCTTCTAATGACGAGATATCTCGTCCGTCAAGGTCTGCTGATAGTTTTGCTGATGACAAGGTACATTGTCGAAGCAACCAACAGGAGGGTTAAGCTTTCAAGTAATACGCACTCATTCAAAGAATCAGATATTCTTTGATCCTTTAAATATTTTGTTTTTTATTTTTTCATTATAGAATTTTCATTCTGTAGCTTGTTACTAAATTTCCCGGAGCCTTTCAATGCTAATAAGAGCGTGTTAATCTTAAGTTATTTCAGAAAGCTTGAAGAATAAAAGAAATCTGTTCTTGAAGTTTCTTTTGACAATAACTCAACACTGGCAATTTGCATTCATCTCTTCAAGGTCATTACTATCGACCTCTCAAACGACTGTTCAGCGAAGCTATATTTTTTACAGGAAAAATCACCCTGTTTATCCATTTCAATTACACGTGGGTTATCCCTACGTAACAATTTAAACAGGGTCACCTATATAAACACAAAGGGTGGGAAAGTATTACTCATTGGGGCGACTTTGCTTTCTTGGATGGACCTACGTTTCCCTTTCTTCCTTTTCTTCTTTGAGTTTCGATCACCTTTGTTAAGCTAAACAACTCAGTTTCAATAACTTGTAACTTATATTACTTGAGTCATAAAAGAATAAATCCTACAAATTCTGCAATACAATAATTGCGGCATTAAAAGTTAACTCAAACTGTTCTCCCACACTTCCAGCTGTAGAGTTGACTGAGTTTAAATGTCGTTTGTTACAATCATAATAAACCTTGGTAGGCGGGATGAGAGTCCTACATCCTATCTTAGATACTAAACTTCAAACACTCAAGCAGTATGGCAATAAAAGCGTTATGAAATACGTAATATAGGGTGTTATCAGATATTTTATGACTACGGCTCATTTGTGACCCAAAAATCTGAGCGTGGCTTAATGAACAATGAAATGAAATATTTTTATTTGAGAAACAAAAGATCCACGATTTCAAATCCACGTCTTCGTGATTTTGCTTTGTTTTTTGATAAAAAGTGATTTTTATTAATCTAATAACATTTTACACCACAGATAATTTTTCATTCCATTAATTATTTTTCAAATTTGTGTATGGAATGTTGAATAAATATGTTTGGATATGTTGGATGGATATATTTGTAAGCATTATACCAATGACATATTTTGTTTAATTGTATTCTTTTATGTAAATATAGATATTAATTCAGTAAATTGATAACTTTTCAGCTGTTAATAGATTAATAATTTTTTAGTAATCTAATAGCATTCTACACTAGGTCAATTTTCATTCCATTATTTGTTCTAATTAGTGAATCCACTTGAATGCCATACCTCTGTATATTATATTACTTTCATATTTTTATTTAATTGTATTCTTTTTATGAAATAAGTACTCAGTCAATTGATAACTTTTCAACTGTTAATAGGTTAATAAATATTTTAGTAATCTAATAGGGGCATTATACACTAATTCAATTTTCATTCCATTAATTATTTTTTCTAATTAGTGTCCACTTGAATGCATACCTGTATATTGTACTAATTTTATATTTTTATTTAATTGTATTCTTTTCAAGTATTGATACAGACAATAAATAAATTTCAGGGGAAATTATTTAAAATTACTATCTATTTAAGTGGATTAAAGACTAGAAATAAGTAAACTATCACAAAATATCATATTTTTTGTGAAAAACTATCACATTTGAAAGAAATTAAAAACTTCGTTAAATCTAGAAAGACGAAAATTTTTCAAAAATTTAGTTGTACATAAAATGAGTACTTCATATATATTGCATTTCAACAATGTTTTTTTTGTTTTGTGTTTGGCGCAGCTTGGCCAATATTTGTCCTTACCCTATTGAAATTCAATAAACCAACCTTACATTAGTTATACATAAACGAGTAGTTCATGAATATTGCATTTCAACGCTGGTTTCTTTGTCATGTGTTTGGCCCAGCTTGGCCAATATCTGTCCCTTCGCCATTAAAATATAACAAACCAACCAAACATATCATTTAAAAAACAACATAGAATTTAAAAAACGTAGCATTTTGGTAAATGGAAGTAGCATTTTTGTATTAAAAGAGAAACTCTTGATTTTGCAATCATGTTTCAATTTCATGCATGACAGTCAACTCATGTTATAGTTTGTAAGTCCTGGAAACTCTTCCTTACACATAAACGACGATTAATAAAATTTTTAATCTTTTTTAGTCATTATTTTATAGTTTTCACTATCGTCAAAACTGTTAATTGTTCTGGGTTCCGTAAATAACCAACAAGCAAAAAACGCAGTGTATATTAGTATAATGGTTTGAGAGGCATTACTCGTGCTCAAGCCTAGGCGTTCTTGTGATATGCTCATTAAATAAGAGTTAATGAGATCCGGCACTAAAATGTTTAGTTTTTAACAAAATAAATGTCTCTAAAACTACATTACCATCCCTCGTTTTTTTCATCACTTAGCTTTTTATTTATAGACCTCACTGCTTTATATATCGTTACCCAGTTACTATCCTTACTGACAGCGCAGCGTTAAGCTGATTAAAGACATGATCTGAATAAAACGCTCAAAAGCGGGTAGGTGTGAAAAGGTCAATATTAAACGCCCATGTGCAAGATGATTCCCAAATAGTTTATTAAACCCCAAGTGGTTTCGGCGACAGATCTCGTCCATAAAGATATAACTAGTTTTACTAATGACGAGATATCTAGTCATCAAGATATTGCCAAATTTTTTATGATGACTAGATCAGGATGATAGTTTCTTCTAATGACGAGATATCTCGTCCATCAAGATCTGGTCAGGTTTGCTAAAGGCGAGATACCTTGTCGAGACAACCACCAGGAGGGCTAAATATTTTAATAGTTAAAGAAAGTTCCTAATAATTTCTTAAATATTGTAATTGTTAAACACCATCGAAGAGAATCTCAAAACGGTTGATTTTTCTAGGAATCGCAAAAAATCACCACAAACAAAACACATTGTATATTAGTACATTAGTACTATAATGATTTGTCGAGGGGAGGCATTAGTCGTGGTCAATTGTAGGCGTATTTGTGAAATGCTCATCAAATAAGAATTAATGAGCTCTGACACTAAAATATTTTGTTTATAATGTCTCTAAAACTCTACATTACCATCTCTAGCTTTTTTTTATCACTTAAACGTTTTATTTATAGACCCCACAGATCTAGATATCGCTATCCAGTCTGACGGAGCAGCGTTAAGCTGATTAAGTACTTGATCTGAATAAATATCTCCTGTGGTTGTTTAGATGAGCATGTGTCGGTCAAAAGCAAAACTGATCAGATATTGATGGACGAGATATTTCGTCATTAGAAGAAAACTGGCCAGATCTTGAAATCGATATCTTGATGACGAGATATCTCGTCATTAGCAAAATCAGTCAGATCTTATAACTCGTCGATATCACTTGGAGGGTTAAACGCCCAGGTGCAAGATGTTTCCTAAATAGTTTTTTTAGTAGTTAAAGGAAGTGCTCAAAAATAGTTTATTGAATATTGTAATAGTTAAACACCACATTTGCATCTCAAAACGTTACTTCTTTTGGGCGCCTCAAAAACCATCACACAAAACACGTTGTATATTAGTATAATGGTTTGTCTGGGAGGCATTAGTCGTGGTCAATCGTAGGCGTACTTGTGAAATTCTCGTTAGATAAGAGTTAATGAGCTTTAACACTAAAACATTTTGTTTTCAATGTCTCTAAAAATCTATATTATCATCCGTCGTTTTTTTAATCACTTAACGTTTTATTTATAGACCCCACTGCTCTAGATATCGTTATCTATTCTGACAGAGCAGCGTTAAGCTGATTAAATACATGATCTGAATAAAACGCACAAAAGCGCGTAGGTGTGAAAAGGTCAATATTAAACGCCCATGTGCAAGATGATTCCCTGTATGTCGTGACAAAACTCATTATACTTTCTAGGGTGGAGTGTTTAACTGCGAAACTAACATTATGATATGCGAGTTCTTTTCTGTCACTACTTCAGCCCCCAGAGAAGAAATTTGAATAACAAATGGAATACTGCCGTTACATTAAAAATATAAACAAGAGCTGCTATGAATTGATTATTCTTTGTTTTGGGTTGAAACTGTGGAACAGACTCAAAAAGGACAAGAATATTTTGCGTGGTACGAAGTCAAATATTATTGTTGAGGAATCGGGGATTTATAATGATTGCTTTACGGCTTCTGAATTCAGTCGATATCAAACCCACAATTTGACCTCTTGAAGTTTCCTTATAGGTAACTGAATTTACAAATGTCACGAGGCAATAAATGTCTAATGTTGTCCTGCGGCGTTGACTTAGGCAAATTATTGGAGATAGGTAGGTAGGCATTTTAATTAACGTCACACTGGAGCAACAAACGGGCTATTGATGACGGTACGGGATCAATCCCAAAGGGAAAGACCCGAGGACAACACCACGTAATTTTTAACCATGGCCAGATGACGAGGCAACACCTGAGCTGGCACCCCACTCTCCAAACTTCAACACCACGCCAACGTGAGGACATTTGAGGCCACGACAGATTTAACGTGCACCAGCCCCCTTTCTACATGACGGTGTTTGATTGGATTCGAACTCGCAACCCTCTGGTTGCTAATCCGTTACTCTTCCAACCGGGCCACTGCGGCCCTAAATTCTTAGAGAGCCAATATTAGAGATATATTTCAAATTATGTATTACGGGAGGATATATTATATCTTACAGGATATATTACAGGAGGAAATATGACTCAAGATATAAAAGAAGGTCTAGAAAAGCAACATGTCCAAGGAGCTATTTACCAGCACGATTACGTTTGACTATGCATGGCTTTCCTCCTTCAGGAATGCCTCCGTGGTGTTGCAACTCTTTCTTAGCTAGAGAGATCTTCAAATCTGTCTCCCATCGAGCATGTTGGGATATTCTAAGCAGTCAATTGCACCACGGCGGGAATCTGGATAAGGGATCTGGAGCAGTATTCCACAGAATGCTCGGCATAATGTGCCACAGAATAGCATTAGGACTCCATTTGACTTCATGTCACAACATATATGGGCATGTATCACCTTCAGGTGTTATAGAACGGAATATAAGGGATCTGTATCAGTAGCCACAGAATGCTTGGCATAATTTGCCACCAGGACTATTTGCATTAAGACTCCATTGGACTTCATGTCACAACATATATGGGCATGTATCACCTTCAGGTGTTATAGAACGGAATATAAGGGATCTGGAGCAGTAGCCACAGAATGCTTGGCATAATTTGCCAAAGGATAGCACAAGGACTCCATTTGATTACATAGAATAGCACAGGGAGACTCTCAGTGGCAATACGTTCATTTATAGTGGTATCATCGTCCCTTCTTATCTCGAAAGCGTGCAGTCTTTGAAGGAAAGTATATTTGGATTTTATCGTGGATTGTTTAAACTACGATCAAGATCAGTCATGAGAAGAATGTTTCCCGGTGCTTTTGTACTGAAAAGTCACGTTTCAAGTACAATCTGGCTTTTAAAACGTAGTCATGTGCTTATGATATATGTATTTTCAATATTTTTATCTAGAAAATTGCTCTCCTAACACGAGTCTTTTACGTATCATACGAATTATTATCTATCCGGGTATGTGATCTGAATCTTATACGCGAGTGCTTCGTATTTCCAAACTACTTGTGTATGTACTTGTTTAAACATTTGAAAGAGCACTATTCTACATAAAGTTTCGTTGGGGAAAATAACGTTAGATTTATCACCTTATCTGAATGTATTTTACTTGCAACAAAAATGCAAAATTTTTTAACCCTCCTAGTGATCTCAACGAGATATCTCGTCCATCGAGATCTGCCCAGTTTTGCTAATGAGGTATCTCGTCCATCAAGATATAATCAGTTTTGCTGATGACGAGATATATCGTCGAAACGAAACTGCCCAATTACTCCAAGGAAATGAAAATCCAAGTAGGAAAAACAAATTACTCCTTGCTCAGAACTAGTGACAATTCGGAACAGATTTTTGCATCAGAATCTGGCCACCACAGGGCAGTTTTTGATGTGAAGATAAACCAACAGAAGGGTTAAGGTGCGGGGTTACCTGCCTGATGTCCACAGTCCATCAAGAGCATAGTTTTCCAAAATGGTCTCTACCACCCCTTATGGGCTCTGAGAGAATCGTGGGAGTTAATGCTGGATCCAAGGCAAAAAAAGGTAGAGGGTCATTATGGAGCAAGCGTGGGAAATAAGATGTCAACACATTTTTCGCCTATAAATGTTTTAAGCAAACACTTATTCACTTGATTTACTACAGTTGCGAGTTCGAAACTAGGTCCAGCCAAAGACCGTCGTGTACACGGGGGCTGGCGCAAGTTAAATTCGCCGTGGCCTCAAATGTCCCCACGTTGGCGTGGTGTGGAAATTTGGAGAGTGGGGTGCCAGCTCAGGTGTTGTTCTCGTCATGACATTGGTTCGAAACTACGAGGCTTTGCCCTTGGATCTTTCCCTTCGGGATGGATACCGGGCCGTCGCCAATAGCCCGTTGTGTTGCTCCAGTGCGACGTTAATTCAACTACCTACCTTCTAACAAAAGGGAGGAACCCAGTGCAGACAATTGACTGTGGAGATTTATGGATGTTGCTGACGAAAATAGAGCCTAATATAAATAAATTAGTGGTACGCAACACTCATCCTTCTTATTAGCGATTACTTTTAATTTTGCCGATTTGATATTAATTGCTACTAATAATTATCATTCTAGTGCGTCAATGGGCAATTTATTTTTATTTCATTTTAATAAATAGCTTTATGATTTCAGCTCCAAGTTGCTTCATTTACAAACAAGATTCTTGAAATTCAAAAATTAAACACAGCTGCATAAATATTTGGATGAAAATTCAAGATTTACAGGCACAACTACACTCGCAATTTATTATTTCTTGTGAGGGGTCTACAGGGATAAGCGAAGAAAATCGTCTTTGAAAAGGGAGGAGTTAAGCCAAATATGTTTGGTCGGTTGGATTTTATGGTGGGTTGGGTTTTATGGCGTAAGAGCCATATTAGACCATTCTGCGCCAAACACAAGACAGACAACGTCAAATAACGGAGACACACACACAAAGAAGGTTTAATTGACACAGAAGAGAGAAATACACCCACACGTTTCATGGCGCAAGGGACATATTTGGCCATGCTCGCCTAACACAATAAGGCAACAGTAATAAATACACACATATAATAATAGACAATACACACAAGGAAAGTTTTACTGACACAGAAAGTGAAAAATATCCCCAGAAGAATCGAACCTGGCAGAAACTAAAGGGTTTGAGAATCTATGTTTTAGGAGGTTAGTTTTCATAGATTTTTCAAATAATTTTTTATTTCCGAATAAAATTACAGGGATGCCCATCAAACCGGTCTATCTATACATATAAAGTAGAGTTGATATCTGCCTGTTTTCTATACAAATCTACACCGTTTGACCAATCTACACGAAATTTGGTACACTTATTCTTTGGAGCCCTGCGTGTAACGTAGGCTACATATTAACCCCCGTTCTATTTGTCTTGGGTGTGCAGAGGGGTGGAACGTCCAGTCATCCCTGGACAGAGTACTTGCTAGGGGGCGCTCTCTCCCGGTCTGGCTGTGCAGATGACGTCAGAGTTAACATCTACAGGAGTCGCCTCTCAAGATGACCTTGGAGTTTTTAGAATCTCAGAGTATGGCTCAATTGGAGATGGGTGCGGTTGCGCTGAAAATCGCTCAGGATCGTATCGTTTATGTATCCCGTCTGTTAATTCTTAAACTGTAGCTTTTTTGTGGAATGTAAATTGTTATGATAATATAAGATTATTTTTATAGAAAGTGGTCTTTTTTATCGTCGATATGGTACAGGGGGCTAAAGACAATTCAAAATCCCCATATAAATAACATTGCGTATTTATACGATCAATGTCAGACCAATTCACAGTAAATACGGTACATTCTTCCTGTAGAATTCTGCGGGACACAGACTATATATTTACCCCCTTCGATTTGTTCTGGGTCTGCAGGGGGCTAAAAACAATCCGAAATCTCCATAGGAATAATATTGAGTAATATTACAAATAAATCAACCTGAGAAACTCCGGGTAATTCAGCTAGTTCTTTTATGGGATAGGGCACTCTTGGTGTCAGTATCTGCTGGAATTATTGCAATCCTCTGTTTTTTGCCGATTACAAGCCAAAAAAGAAAGCGAAATATTTCTGTTCTCTGTACACGTGCTTAGGTCTTTAAGGGATATATAAAAACAGTAGCCAGACATTCTAAATAGCTTTTGGGGTGGGGAGGGGTGAAAAAGCGTAATCAGTGTGCAATGATTTTCTTATTTTGGACAAGAGCTTTAGATTTCACTCATCCGTTGGATTATTGATGGCGACGATAGTATGCCTTACAAAGGCTTTTCGCTTGACTGACTGTTTTATTTGCCTGTGATTTTTAAAGCGATTAAATTGAGCTATGGCTTCGGAAATTCGGATGCTTGGGATGGGAAGGTGAAATCTTTTTATGGATAGACCTTGAACATGTTTGGTGCTGGTTGTAGGTGGTGCAGGTTCAATTCTTCACTCGTTATATTTCCCTCTTCTATGCCTCGTCATCTGACCGTGGTTCAAAATTACGTGGTGTTGTCCTTTCCCTTCGGGATTGATCCCGGACTGTCGTCAATAGCCCGATGTGTTACTCTAGTATGACGTTAATTAATTACCATTACCATTACCACCCTCTTCTATGCATAGAGGGAATATAAAACTAGAGTAAGTAATGGTTACCTTTTCATGTGCCCGGGATCATGTGACCAAAAATAGCAGTAACGTGACCCTTAGACTATTTTCGTCTGCGGGGTGGAAAAGAACATTCATCACCGAAAGGTGGTAGCCCGTTGGAAGAGTAACGGATTAGCAATCGGAGGGTTGCAAGTTCGAAACGAGATCCAACCAAAGACCGTCGTGTACATTGAGGCTAGTCCACGTTAAATCTCATTTTGGCCTCAAATGTCCTCACGTTGGCATGGTGTGAAAGTTTGGAGAGTGAGGTGCCAGCTCAGGTGTTGACCTCGTCATCTGACCATGGTTTAAAATTACGTGGTGTTGTCCTTGGATATTTCCCTTCGGGATTGGGCCGTGGTAGCCCGGTTGGAAGAGTAACGGACTCGCAACCCGAGGGTTGCGAGTTCGAATTCAACCAAAAGACCGTCGTTTGCAAAGGGGGCGGGTGCACGTTAAATCTGTCGTGGCCTCAAATGTCCTCACGTTGGCGTGGTGTGGAAATTTGGAGAGTGGGGTGCCAGTTCAGGTGTTGCCTCGTCATCTGACCGTGGTTCAAAATTACGTGGTGTTGTCCTTTCCCTTTGGGATTGATCGCGGACCGTCACCAATAACCCGTTGTGTTGCCCCAGTGCGACGTTAATTATATACCTACCTACCTTGAAAGCATTGTGCTAGTTGTAGTCGGCGCAGGTTCGATTCCTGTCAGGTTCGATTCTTTGGTTGTATTTCTCTCTTCTTTGCATAGTAATGGTAATGGTAATTAATTACCGTCGTATTAGAGCAACACAACAGGCTATTGACGACGGTCCGGGATCAATCCCGAAGGGAAAGGACAACACCACGTAATTTTGAACCACGGTCAGATGACGAGGCAACACCTGAACTGGCACCCCACTCTCCAAATTTCCACACCACGCCAACGGAGGACATTTGAGGCCACGAGAGATTCAATGTGGACCAGCCTCAATGTACACGACTGTGGTTGGATCTCGTTTCGAACTTGCAACCCTCCGATTGCTAATCCGTTGCTCTTCCAATCTGTTTTAATCTGTTTCGTCGCCTGGATCGCTTTCTCTCTGGCGAACGGTGCACCCAAGATACGGAGGTTCACCGTGCTGTTGATGACTTCTTCGCATCCCAACCACAAGACATTTTTCGTTCCGGGATCATGGCCTTGTCAGACAAGTGGCAGCAGTGTGTCGTTTAGAGGGAGATTCTTTCGAGTAGGTCAGGTACTGTATTTTTCAGTTATCACCATCGAAGTGTGATGATCATTTTCCGGACATTTCATTCGCACAGACCCAATATGTGCCCAGGATCATGTGGCCAAGATTAGTAATAACGTGACCCTTACACTTCTTTCGTCTGCTAGGTGAAAAAGAGCATTCATCTGACCATGGTTCAAAATTACGAGGTGTTGTCCTCGGATCTTTCCCTTCGGGATTGATCCTTGACCGTCAACAATGACTGTGTTGCTCCAGTTCGACGTTAATTCAACTACCTATTGAACATATTGTACGATTTGTTGGTGGCGTAGGTTCCATTCCTGTCAAGTTCGAATTTTCCCTGGTTGTATTTATCTCCTTTATGCATAGGAGAAAAATAAAAACAAAATGAGCAATGGTACCCTTTTTATGTAATCAAGATCATATGAACCAAACTAGTAGTAACATGACCCTTAGACTACTTTCGTCTGCCGGGTGGAAAAGAACACTTATCATGTGATTGGTCCATGGGACGGGAAAAGGTGCCCATCCACTTATTCATCATCTGATTGGTCCGCTTGACGTAGTCGCAAATTTTGGAAATTTCATCGCTTTTGTCGCCACTGTATCGAAATGCGCATTCATAAACCTACTCTGCCGTAAGATGTTATATCGCCAAACAAAGTGATAAGTTGCCCAATCGGCCAACCTAGTCATTTTTTAACAGGAAAGTCACGTGACTACTAGTCGACATGTTTGTCACATTTTTTTTGTAGCTCCTCTCAACAGCAATGCTCAGTCTACTTATATTTCACGTCCATGGGAAACACTAGCGTCATTCACTAGTGCGTCTGATAATCATCCCTGCAAAAGAAAAGTCATCTGAAGTAGCGATTCTCAAACCGTGGGGATACGTTCCTGCAAAAGGAAAGTAACATTAATAAGCGGTTTTAAAACCGTAGGGAGTGTTCTTGCAAAAGAAACCATCTAAAACAGCGGTTCTCAAACTGTGGGTGAACGTCCCTGTAAAAGGAAAGTCATCTAAAACAGCGGTTTTCAAACTGGGAAAATGAGCCCTCTTGCAAAAAGAAAATAATCTATAGCAACTTTTTTCACACTGTAGGGCGCATCTCCTAGGAGGTTATGGGGCGGTCGTGGCTCAGGGGGTATGTCCACTGCGCTAGCAACCCTCGAGTTATAGGCGGCGCAGGTTCGATTCCTGTCAGGTGCATTCCTCCCTGGGTGTATTTCTCTCTTCTGTATTAGTAAGGCTTTCATTGTGTCTCTCTTTTACTTGATATTGTCTGTCGTGTCTGGCGTAGCATGGCCAAATACGGTTCTTGCGCCATAAAACCCCCAACCAACCAATCAACCAACCAACCAACCTACCTCTTCTGTGTCAGTAGAAACTTTCATACGTGTGTATGTCCATTACTTGATATTATGTCTTGTGTCTGGCGCAGCATGGCCAAATATGCCTTTGCGCCATAAAACCCCAAAACAACCAACCTAGGACGTTTAAGAAGGATCAAAAGAGGATGACACTCGTCATTAGAAGTTCGCTGACCAGATCTTGATCTATTCATAGAAAAAATCGGCAATATCTTGATGACAAGACGACTCGTCATTAGCAAAATTGGTCAGATCTTGATGGACGAGGTATATGGTCGAAACCACTTGGAGGGATATAACCTTAAAATTCTTACTTTATAAGGAAACAAAACTGCTTTTATAAAATAATAGATGGAATCCTAATTCATGAGACAATATTGATGGAATTACTAATTTCAAAATTCAATCATTTGAGGAACAGAACATTCTCAACTTATCACGGTATAGTAACCATGCAATTATGCTTCTCTGGAACAATAACGCCTTTTGTATTTATCTTATAATTATATCTTTGGGTGTAAGTTTAAAAAACTGATGGTTCTGACATGTTTTCCTTCTTTGGTATTAGTCCTTCAGAAGACTGAAAACAAAACGTTTCCTCTATTACCACGAATCTGCTTCGGAGTATTTTTTTCGTCTAGTCTCATTTCAAACGTATTTCATTATTTTAGGGAATTGGATTACATTAAGAATCCCTTTGAAAATGATCCTTTAACTTTAAGGGGCTATATATGTAGATTTTAAGGGGATTTGGAAATAAAATGTCAGTGATTATTGATTTAATAGACTCTTGATTAATTTAATTGTATTTATCAAGTTCCAGTGAATAGATCAAATTCTGTTGTTTCCCTCAATGTCTTATAAACATCAATTGTCTAAAGTTCCTACGCCATAGTTTCACAAACGTTTTCAGCTCAACGTCCACTTTTCAAAACTTTTTTCCGTCCTCCTATTTAAAACTATCTCAACTAATAATAAATTGCAAGTGTAGCTGTGCCTATAACTTCCACACCCCGCCAACGTGAGGACATTTTAGGCCTCGAGAGATTCAATGTGCACCAGTCCCCTTTGTACACGACGGTCTTTGGTTGGACTCAAACTCGTGACCCTCCGGTTGCTAATTCGTTACTCTTCCAACCGGGCTACCGTGCCCAATTTCTGAGGAGAGTAAAAGGAGATGGGATTTTGAAGGTCGATCTGTTCAGCGGAATGTTTTGAAACTACTTGAAACTCACAATATCGAGATTCAATCTGTAAATAACTGGATAGATGTATTAAATGTTTTTAATTTAAATTATATATTTTTTCTGCGTTCTTTGGCCCATGGAGCTTGCTTCGTTAAGAATTGGTTTTTCTCACCTTTAAATAATTACTCCAAGATTCACTGAACCCACTTTGGGAAATGATGTGCTATGCAAAACTCACGATTAGTTGGTTGTTTTTAGGTTTGATGGCGTAAAGGCCATATTTGGCCAAGCTGTACCAAACACAAGACAACGTCAAGTGATAAATGTCGTACAAGGGGAAAAAAAGAGTGACTAGGGAATGGAGTAGTGGAATGAGAACAGAAAAAGTTCGCTTGGGTATGCCGGGACTGCGAAACTCGTGTTTACAGTAAACCGCATGGGAAAAGAAAAGATCACTAGAGTACTCCGGGATCGTAAAGTCCGTACACACCTAAATGTGATGTGCCCCTGATGACATTAAATGTGATGTGCCCCTGATGGCTTAACACAAAGGATAACCTATAGTTCTAGTTTCGTTTCCTTATACTACTAATTGGTTACTGATTCATATCAGACAGTTACTTATTTTAAATCGCGAGTTTCAGCTTAATTTCTACTCAGAATTCATATCTTTATACTTCATTCTGATAACCTTTCACACAAAGGGTTGGATTGGTTTTGGGTTTTATGGCGCAAGGGTTAAGATGCGCCAAGTAAAAGACAGACAACGTCAAGCAAAACATCTCGTGGAAGGGAAAAAAGATTGATTGGAGAATATAGTTGGGGGATGAAAGTAGAAAGAAATTCCTTGGGAGCGACCTCCTTGTTTACTAATGATAGTAAACCCTATGGGAAAGGAAAGATCATTAGAGTACCTCGGGTCCTTGAAGACCGTACATACTTAAAGGAGATGAGCCTCTGAGGGAAAACTCAAGATTAGAAAAGGGATGTGTGATACATATGATTGAGCCAGTCAACAAGGAAAGCAATGTCTCCAACCATAAAAAATTCAGCAGCCATTAAAATCTGTTGAGTCAACTTTCCTTTTGTCTTGTCACATAAGAGACCACCGACATCCTCTTTATTTTCTTCGAAAAGGTAACGTCTGAAACAAAACAGACCTTTACGAGAAAATAAGTCAGTGTGGTACTCCCTTGTTACCGCTACCCTAAAACCACCGTTACCTACTCTCCGTAAAATCGCTCCAACAAAATATATTAAAAAAAAACAACCCTCCCCACTCTTTTCCGGTTGACGGACAATTGTTGAATTCGATAGACATCGACGAGCACGGAGAACAATACAGTAATTGCACTTTCTAGACCAACTCCTTAATAACTGCAGACTAACCTTGAAACGTATCCTTGGATTGAAGATAAGTCGTGGCTTATGAACTCTGAATGGTCAGCGCCAAGCAGTGATGCGTTCACGTCCAAAGAGCTGAAAATATGTCGTTTTCCTTCTAGGTACTTACCACAGATAATCTGTTCGGGTTGCCTGCCACAATAATTCAGAAGAGGAGGAGAAAAAAATGAAAGAAATTCCTCCCAACGGCTGGGCTGTGGTGGAAATTTATGAGATATTGTGGGCGCCTCGAAATTGGTTCAATAAAGTGTAAGTTGAGTCAACTGATATTGCGGACTAAATAGAAATTGGAAGTACTTGCGTCACGGGCGCTTGGTTGAGGCATTGTGAGGCAAATTTCCTAAATCACTTAAACTTTTGTTGGAGAATGCTTCACATTGCAAAACACTCATTTAAAAAGATAAGGTTTATTTTGGCGAGAGAGTAAGGACTATATGTGCAATCTTCAAAAAGATGGATTATTGAGATACACCCAAGGATAAAACATTAATAAAGGCAAGAAGGTAGGAGTGGGGACTACATATGTGACCTGCAAAAGGTATGAATTGAAACAAGCTACTCATTAAAAATAAAACATTAATAAAGACAAGTAGTTTATTTTAGCGGTAATAGTAAGGACAACAAATGCAATCTTCAAAAGGTATGGATTATTGTAAAACATACAAGGGGGATAAAACATTAATAAGGCGAGTAGTTTATTTTAGAGGTTGGAGAAAGAACCATACATGTGATCTGCAAAAGGTATGAATTATTACAAACTTTTCATTAAAAATGAAACATTAAAGTCAAGTAGCTTATTTTAGAGATGGGCTATATAAAGACTACGTATGAAATCTTCAATAAATTGATTCAGGCATTGTGAGGCAAATTTCCTAAATCACTTAAACTTTTGTTGGAGAATGCTTCACACTGCAAAACACTCATTTAAAAGAATAAAATATTAATGAAGGCTGTAGTTTATTTTAGCGGTGAGAGTAGGGATATGCATATGCAATCTTCAATTTCATATTCAGGCAAATTTCAATTCAGGCAAATTTCTGGAATAACGAACTTTTATTGGAGAATGTTTTACATTGTAAAACACTATAAAAGTATAAAAAATTAATAAAGACAAGTAATTTTTTATAGGTAAGAGTAAAAACTACATATGGGATATCTAAAAGGTATGGATTTTGAAATTGAAATGAAAGTATGAGCTGTGATACAGATGGTCCAGAGTGGATAAAACCTGTCTTGCAATTTGTTTGTGTGCTTCACAAAGACATGTTCGAAACAAGCTTAAAATATTAAATTGGTTTAGTCATTCGTTTATGATAGAGGATAATGAGAAATTGTTGACAATACAATTTGCGGTACACTTATAAGAATATGCTGTATCAATTTTTTTCATCTACTCTTTTCTATGTGTTAATTAATCTGCATCAAATTTAATTTTTATTGACCCAATTTTTTTGTTTTGAATATATTGTGACGCTCGCCAAAAGTATTTAAGATTATAAAAATTTCAATCAATTCATTTGTTGATAACTATTATTAATTTATTGAAGAGCGAATATATCAATGGAAAATATAATAAATGAATGCTTATAAGACAATGACTACATATTAATGTTACTGTTACTATGAAAGACCGATATCTGGCAAATGTCGATATTCTCCGGTGAATGTCAGCATTCACATAATCGCTTGGTGTATGTCCGAAATATTTGCTAAATATCATTATTTCTCACTTACACCGGCAAATGTCGACATTCAGCATGCACTGATGGCGAATGTTGAATAAAAATATTTTTGTTACGTTAAGACAAAAATGCAACTTTTTAAATCAAACTTTATTATTAAAACATATTATGATATATATCAAAATAGGAGAAAGCTTAAGTAACAGCACATGTAAATAAACTGTTGAACCTAAAACGAACAGTACATTCTAAATGAGAAAAGAAAATAATACCAATAATAAACTTACACATAAATTATGTGATTAACGTTATACAATTTTATTTATTGCAACAACTTAAACTGAAGGCGGAGAGGCGTCTCTGGCTGTGGCCTCTCCGCCTTCTCGACTTCTCGTTTCGACCCCCACCAGAGCTTATCTGTGCTTGTCGACATACACCGGCGATGGTCCGAATGTATAAGAATATAACCAAATATTCGGTCTTTCACCGACGTACTTGGTATGTGTCGACATTCACCGGAGAATATTGACATTCTCTAATTTCGGTCTTTCACGGTAACATTACCACTTCATCCGAGTTGAAGCTGAAGTTTTGAAGTTAGTTTAGTTGTCTTTTACAGTGAATCATCTTTATATCACATCGTCACATCTCACTAATCATTAATTTACATTATTGATAACTCTTTCCTACCTCTGGAACAAAACCAAAGATAGGACAGGAATTGATATACTTGATAAACATAGGAAATTGCCAGTGTTCCATGAGAAGTAATTGAAATGGCCTTCTCGTGTGGACTTTAGAGGAAACGAAACTTAAGATGGCGTGGAAAAGAAGTGCCCCTCAGAGTCATTGCAATCAATTACTTCTTTCACTGAAATTTTTGCGGAAAAGAATTTTCAGAAAATCTCTTGGAAATCCTCCCTCCCATAGCTGATACCAGAGAAAGCATCCCATAGGTGACCTCAAACTCGAGGGTGATAGAGGTCAGCAGACTGCCATGTCTAGACTGGCCAATAGATATTTTGAGATAAAATTACTTTGATCATGGTTTTAAGGTACTTGTCGGAAATGCAATATGGATCAAGAATTGTCCTGGTTACCCCCTTGATTGTCTGGGGCTGTCCTAGGCAGGATCTGTATTTTAATCCTATACTCGTTTTGGATGTTTGGAAAGTACATGAACTCATGGACTTGGTCTAGCTGTCCTAACATCGAAGATAGGATTGGAATTGATATACTGGATAAACTTAGGCAATTTCAGTGTTCCATGAGATACACTTACAATGGATCCCTTCTGTAGACCTTAGAGGAAATGAAACTACAGATAGTTTGGTTTTTATGGTGCAAGGGCCATATTTGGCTATGCTGCTCCAGAGATATGTCAGACAACGTCAAGTAATGCGCATATACACACAAAGAAAGTTTTAATAACTCAGAAGAGAGAAATGAGCCCAGGGAGGAATCGAACCTGCTTCGCCGACAACTCACAGGTTACTAGCGCAGTGGGGATACCCACTCAGCCACGACGACCCCACAGACAGCTTGGCAAAGGAGGGCATTTCGGAGTCATTGCAATCAATTGCTTCGATCACTGTAATTTTTGCGAAAAAGGAACTGCAGAATAATAGCTCTCGGAAAATTTCTCCCACTCATAGCTGGTACAAAAAGTAACATCTCGGAGATGCCCTGGAATTGGAGGGTGGTAAAGGACTGGCCAATGGCTAGTTGAGATTAATTTAATTTGATCATGATATGAAAGTTTTCCTAACTTGTCGGAAATGTAACATGGAGCAAACCACTCCTGGCCACCTAATTGATTGTCTGGAGCTATATGGAGGATCTGTATATTAATCCTATGTTCATGTTGAATGTTTTGAAGGTGCATGAATTCATGGACTTGATCTAGCTTGTCTACACCAAGTAGGATACGAAACAACAGCAATTTAAAACGTACACACTCTTACCATACCTAATTTTGTAAATTCAACTTTGATCCGAGGACACCTCATAATTTCGAACCATGGTCAAATGACGAAGGCAACACCTGAGCTGGCACCCCTCTCCATATTTCCACACCAGCCAACGCGTACAGTAGGGATACAATTTCATTTAAAACTGGTGTTAGGATTTAAATCACCTTTCACTGTTGACAGAGGGGTACTCAAGAACTGTTGAATGGGTAAGTCAACAGTTCTTGAGTTTCAATTAAAAAATGTAAAAATGCAGTACGTCTTCAAAAATATAGATGATCGTGACTGATTGGTGAATGATTGGTTAAATCATAACAGAAACGATTCACTTAGCCAAATCAGTGAATCTTAAAATTCAAAAGATAACATCTTAGATTCCAAAAATGCAGTGCGTCTTAAGAAATACAGATGATCATGACTATGAATTATAGCATGGACGATTCATATAGCAAAATCAGTGAATCTGTAATCTCAAAAGATATGATCAGACGCACACAAATAGATATATAATCAGACCGGAATTGCGCAAATAAGAATCATATAATGTAAAACATGCATTATAAGATATAAATCAGAGTATTGTAGCTCAAATATACAAAAGAATTTCTTATTTTAATGAAGTAAAAGTATTTCCTTTTAGAGTTCATCGAGGGCTTCTCCTATTAAGTGTCAAGGAAGCTAATTTATCTAAAAAGAAACTTAAGGAAGTTCTATTATGGTAAATTTAGAAGATTATATATTATCATCCTGAATTTCTTTCAAGAATATCATTCCTCCAATGAAGATGGTTCTAACTCATTTGAATATTAAAGGAGCATAATCATATTAAAAAGAATTTTAGAATATCTTTTGAATTATGATAGGGCTTTGGTAGAATTTTGTAGTCGTGAAAACAAGATAGTCAAAGAAAATGGAGAGAATGGTAAATTACTATTCAAGGTAAAAACTACTGAATGTGAAATTTGCAACACCAAAGCAGCTTCCTCTGCACTTTCCGATCTTGAGTTTAAATAAGTTAAATAAGCGATGCAAGTCGACGGGATGTTTATTATAACTAACTACCCCGTTACCGAAGACCGCCATATGAGATGCTTTTTAGTGTAAACCCCCCCACACACAAACTACCAGACGAAAAAATACTTCCTTTTGAGAATTAATATGATTCATGGCTATTTTAGTGATGTTTGGAGCTAATTTTTATGCTTCATTCCACAAGCGAAGTGCTGAAATTGCATTCGAGTGTAATGCCATAGCCGTTCTTATGAGATAGACGGAGCATGTGGGCGAAGTTGCTGAAGTAAGATCTCAGAAGTGTAGATCACGTGGGCTTGGGAATCGACTAGAGCCGATTGGTTATTGTAGCGCAAACTACAGTTCTTCACGCTCGTCAATTTGTCCTCATTAGGATTCATGCTTTCTTCAAAACCCCGTGACTTTCGGAGAAATAATATGAAGGTGCACGCGCATGCTCCGTTTATTTCTTTAGGAGATCGATGTATGATGCCAAGTTGTGTCAGAACTAAGAAACAGGGACTGTGTACAGACACCAAAAGCACTAGCGCCTTCTATGTTCAGCTTTACAAAAAACTCTCATAAACTACAGTTGGAGGCCTTATGTTTATTATAAATGATTTTGGTTTCAAGTACCAATTTAGACTTCTTCAGTCATATTGTCAGTACTACAGATATCTGAATCGAGTAATCTGATATTAAATGACGAATGGAAACTATCAGACGGCTCAATTTTGAGTCGTGGAAAGTTTTTCAATTTTCGCTGCTAAATGAAAAGTTTTCTATATTTTCATGAGATACAGTTTTCGTAAGCACTGATAATATGAGTAGCCAAACTTGCTGTAGCAGTCGACAACTCCTTGGATCCCGAATATTTTTAGGATTGGGTCCCAGTACCTCCCCCAAACATGAG
The DNA here is from genome assembly GCA_933210815.1 of Meta bourneti. Taxonomy (NCBI): domain Eukaryota; kingdom Metazoa; phylum Arthropoda; class Arachnida; order Araneae; family Tetragnathidae; genus Meta; species Meta bourneti. The sequence continues at coordinate 46,851,782 of OW119933.1, forward strand.
GGATAAATACATTAATTATACATATAGTATTGGAATGAAATGCATAGACATAATTTCTTTCGAAAATAAGCATACATGAAGTCTGACAACATTAGTCTTATGTACCCCAAGAAAGCGAATGAATGGCTATGAATAAAAGGTTTCGTAGGCGTCTGAATTTACTGACCACATTTGCAAAACAATTGCTTTCGGAGCGCATTTATTTGACCATTAACGACATTGCTGAAGATAACGATTTCAGCACTCGTTTTGAAGACGCAACAGTGACACACATTAATATGAGTCGTCCAGCGGACAGATTTTCTTCCTCCTTAATAATTGGTGACCTTTTCTCTGCCACATTCACTTGACAATGTGGAAGTTTGTGACACTCTTTTCGCTGCTTTCGCGTTATAAATTGCAAAACGCATGAGAGTTAACAATCTCCCGCTTCTACAAACTATTGCAAATTTCCAGTCCTCCATCCATGAGCAGTGATAAATATTACACATAGACAGATAATATGGGTACCAAATATGCATGTTATTATAACGACCTACCTCAACTTCACTCTTTAGGCCGTATGGCTACAATATCAGGAGACAAAGGTTCAACCTCCTTGACTGCCACTATTTTGTGGTTTCCCCTTAAACATAAGCGATAAATATCACAAATGAAATTGGTAATTAAATATACAAAATATTGTTTCGTAAACTCGTGTTATATATGAATTCTGAAGTTACTGGAGTCTCGTAAACCCTCCCAATTATTACTTCAAGTTGACACCACTGGCCATAGACGAAAGAATTTGTTGACGTCTGAATTTACTGACCACATTTGCAAAACAATTGCTTTCGGAGTTTATTTATTTGCATATTAACGACATTGCTGAAGATGACGATTTCAGTTTGAAGACGCAACAGTGACACATTAATATGAGTCGTCCGGCGGACAGAGATTGTCCATCTTCCGCCTTAATAATTTGCGACCTTTCTCTGTCACGTTCACTTTCCAATGAGAAATTTTGTAACACTCTTTTCGGTTGGGTTATAAATTTCAAAACGCAAGAGACTGTTAACAATCTCCCGCTACTCCAATCGATGTCAAATTTCCAGTCCTCCAAATATGAGAAGTGATAATATTAGACAGATAGATAATATGAATAGCTAAATATACATTTATTATAACTAAATACCTCGACTCATTAGGCTTCACCCATATGGCTACTATATTAGGAGACAGACGCGCAGATCCCTTGGTGGACACTATTTTTATGGTGAGGCCTGTTTCCTCAAACATAAGGGATAAATATAACAAACGAAATTCGTAATTAAATGTACAAAATATTGTTTTGAAAAATCGTGTTATATTTGAAGCTTGAAGTCACTGGAGTCTTGCTTAAATCTTCCCAATTATTTCTTCAAGCCACCACTGGCCATAGACGAAAGAATTCGTAGACATCTCATTTTTCTGACCACATTTGCAAAACAATTGCTTTCGGAGCTTATTTATTTGCACATTAACGACATGGCTGAAGATGACGATTGCAACACTTATTTTAAAGACGCAAGAGTGGCAGACATTGATACTAGGCGTCCGGCGGACAAAGATTGTCTTCCTCCTTAATAATTGGCGACCTTTTCTCTGTCACGTTCACTTGTCAATGTGGAAGTTTGTAACACCCTTTTCGGTCGCGTTATAAATTACAAAACGCAAGAGTGTTAACAATCGCCCGCTTCCAACCGATGGCGAATTTCCGATGATCCATCACCGAAGCTTTCCTTTTGTTCGCCAGCGAAAATGAGACGAAAATATCGTTTCCTGCGTAACGTTCGAATCAAATAAATAATTTAAAATCTGGTATTGTTCTAGTAATCGCTGAAATTGGTGGAAGAAAAGGAATCCGAGCGCGTGTCGACCTTGAACCAATCACGTGGCTCGGAAGACGATTTCGAGACACGTCACGCGATGTCGTGAAGAGGTGATTTTCATGTTACTCCGACATGACTTTGAAAAACTCAAAAACAAGGCTATTCTCGAAAATTTGTGACAGAAGATCGCCGGTTTTATCAGGACGAGGCTTGGCTGAATAACGTCATCGTCAGCAGTGGAGCAACTAGTCTAAAATTCAGGCTTAGGTAAATAGTTCGAAAAGACTCACCATTAATATACACGTTTGGTGTTTTTATTACAAGGAAAACACTAATTTACATACATATGAGACACAACTTTAATTTGTTACAAATGTAATTATCAAAACAATTACTTTGAAAAACTTTCAAACAGCTATTCCAGGAAATTTGCTGGAGGTGATAGGTTTTATCAGGTACGAGGCTTGCCCAATAACTTCTATCTTAACCCTCTTGGTGGTTGTCTCGACGAGGTATCTTGCCATTAGCAAAACTGACCAGATCTTTATGGACGAGATATATCATCATTAGAAGAAAACTGACCAGATCTTGATATCGTCAAAGTAAAAAAATCGGCAATATCTTGATAACGAGATATCTCACCATTAGAAAAATTGGTTAGATCTTGATGGACGAGATATTTCATCGAAACCACATGGAGGGTTAAACAGTGGGGCAATTCGTCACAAATATAGACAGGCGTAAGTTGTTCAAAAAGACCCTCCATTAGTATAAATTCTTGGTGTTTTTATTGTGAAGAGATATCTTCGAAAAAATGAAATAATTTACCTATGTATTGGACACAACTTTAATTTGCTTCAAATATAATTATCAAAACAACGGATTTGAAAAACTTAAAAACAGCTATTTCAGAAAATTTGGGGCTGGAAAGATCGGTTTATCAGGAAGCAGCTGCTGAATCATACCATCCTAAGCAGTGAAGCAACTAGTCAAACTACTGTCAGGCGTGAATAGTTCATAAAGCCGTTTTATTAGAGTTTTATTATTTACTCAATAGTGTTATCTCTAGCAGTGGAGCAACTAGTCAAAAATATAGGCAGGTGTAAGTAATTCAAAGAGGCGCTCTATTTGTATTTGGTGTTTTTTTGTTATACATTGGTATCCTTGAAAGAAAACTGATACACTACTTTAAAGATGCATTGGGTACAACTTTAATTTGTTACAATTTTATATTTGTAACAGAGAGAGAGAGAGACACGCTCTATTAGTATTTGGTGTTTTTGTTATATTTGGTATCCTTGAAAAAAACTCACTCACTAATTTAAAGATATGTTGTGCACAACTTTATTTTGTTACAAATATAGTTATCGAAACAATGAATTTGAACAGTGTAAACATTCAAGAAAATTCGGCAGAAAATCGGTTTGATAAGAACGAGTATTGCTCAATAACACCATCCTTAGCAGTGGAGCAACTAGTCAAAAATATAAGCAGATGTAAGTAGTTCAAAGAGGCGCTCTATTTGTATTTGGTGTGTTTGCTATACATTGGTATCCTTGAAAAAAACTGATACACTAATTTAAAGATGTATTGGGTACAACTTTAGTTTGTTACAATTTTAACCCCGACTTGACTGAAAAACTTAAAAACAAAGCTTTCTAAAATAATTGTGCTAGGAGATCTCCGGTTTGATAAGAACAAGGTTTGCTCAAGAACTAATAATGCTCCTAAATCTAACAAAGGTAGTCAACAAGGCTAGGAGTTTGATTAACAAACATTTTCAGAAACTTCTCTATAAAATACATTTTGTCCCAAAATTACAAAAATTCCCTAAAATTTACACTGCTTTTTATGAGCACAAGATATGCGTGAAAGGAAGAACAGAAAATGAATCTAAACAGTCCTTATACGAATAAAATACTCTTAAAATTGCAATTTAAAATGCTAGTTTCTCTGACAAACTGAAAGTCTATTATGTTAACAAAAATAGCCACAAAAGAAAACAAGAAAAATACAAGTTTAACTTATGTTTTCAGACAATTCCTGGTGTCAAGTTGAAAGTTTAAATTTTTTCAACGAAAACATCCAATTGAGTTGGCCCAGACGAACTGAAAGTTTTTATTTCACCAGTCGAAAAGGAGCTTCATAGCGAAATATACAAAATGACTCAAAATCAACAAATGCCTTAAAATAATCATAAAATCCAATCGAACATCATTTGAACATGAAAATTGCATGAAAACTGTTGAATCAGCAAAGTTCTGTGAAAGCAATTTGTATTTGCTCGGATATGTCAGTCTTGGAAAAAATAGATGCAAAGTCATAAGTATCCTACTCATAGAAATCACATTCAACTCTACAACCAGTCTAATGAATCAAAGAGGATAAAACCAGAAGCGACTGAAGTAGCCGATGGTTTTGATGTCATAAATTGGATGACTCATCAATTCTTAGTTTTTCGATGGGTGTTTTATGACTTTTGATAACGTAGGTTGGGATTTACGTTTTCTTCATGATTTGGACATTCAGAGCGGTTTCTGCGTCATTCGAAAGTGAATCATTCAGATCTTTTATAACCTGGAAATTCCAATGTACTGTCTTCAAATCGATTTTCAGACTGAATTATGTTCATTGCAACAAAAGATCTCAATGAAATTGACCTCCAAAAAAATTTCCACATTTATGTTTCATTTCTTGGGAGAAATTCTGTCTAAGGAAACCGAGTTTGTTTAACGATTCGTTATTCTTAAAACTATATGGTAAGCACAAAAGAAACAGAATTTGAGTTGAAAATTTAAAATTACGAGTTTTTCAAGAAGCGATTTTTGTTCTTTTGTTACTATGGATTACTGACTATGAAAAGAAAAGAGTGAATATTAAGAGTACAAAAAACACAAGCAATTTTTACAGGAATATAAATTATTAAATTTCATCTGATATAACGTGAGTCGAGAATTACGTCTTTGCCATGGGTGACTTCATCGTCATTTGAAAGTGAATCATTCATATTGCTTATAGTCTGCAAGTTCCAATTACTATCTTCAATTCGCTTTTCAGTGTCTGAATTGTTTCTTATAAATTTGCATACAAAATATCACACATTTACGTTTCAATTTCTTGGGAGTAGTTCAGTTTAACGAAGCCACTTTTGCTTAAGGATTCGTTATTCTTAAAACTATACGGTAAGTACAAAAGAAAAAATTTGAGTTGAAAATTTAAAATTATGAGTTTTTCAAGAAGCGATTTTTGTTCTTTTATTACTATGGATTACCGACTATGAAATGAAAGTGTGAAGATGAAGAGTTCATAAAACACAAACAATTTTCCTACAGGAATATGAATTAATGAATTTCATCATCATATATTATAACGTTGGTTGGAAATTACGTTTTCATGAAGGTCGGATATTCAGAGCGGTTTCTGCGTCATTCGAAAGTGAATAATTCAGATCGTTTATAATCTGGAAATTCCTATGTGCTGACTTCAAATCGCTCTTTAGAGACTGGAATTATGCTCTGAATAAACACATTTAAAAAATCTATGAAATTACCCAAAAAAGTAAAAATATCGCAAGAAGTTCAGAAGAAAAACGTCATGCTATGTGCACAAAATTGTGTCGAAGAAAATATTGATTTACTGAGAAAAATAATTGTTATGTTTTATTACGTAAATAGTAGTGAATTAGTTAGAAAAGGAAATATATAAAAAATAAGTTAATTGTATTTTGAAATGCTTTCAAAATAAGAAATATGAACACAAGCACGCAGAAATATGAACACAAGCACTCAGAAATATGAACTTTAACCCTATCAGCGTAGAAGGGGATATACACACAGTAGAAACAACCAGGAAAATTAATTTTTTCACGAGAAACAAGAGAATAGGATGTATAATGTAAAGAGAGTTCGTCCGCTTACTTATCAAGGGGAGTAAAGCAGAAGTCACTTTTTAGAAAAGAAGCTTTGAGTTTTTCTGTACTTGTGTGAGGCTTAGCCAAAGAACTAAACACAAGTTACCCCCCCCCGAAAACTCAAAAATAAACACAGAAGAAAAGTGGAGAATATAAAATCATAAGACATAAAAATGACTCTTGCTTTACTCCCCTTGACAAAGCAAGCGGGCTCACTCCCTTTACATTTTACATCCTATTCTCTTATTTCTCACGAACAAACTAATTTTTCTGGTAGCTTCTACTTATTTCCCTTTATTTGTTCTCCGCGGCCTTCAGCGCTGTTCTTGTAAATGATTTGTTTTTACATACATTTGTTTTTGGTTTGTTTTTCTTATATAAATAGAAGTAAGAGAATTTGCATATTTTGTCGAATTTCTCAAAAAGTACTGAATGAAAGGTAAAACTAATGCTTCCAAAAAAAGATGCAAATCTTTAGTGTCGAATACGTGAACGGACTTTCTAAGCGCACGTGGAAATTTCCGCGCTTCGTTCGCTCGCACACCTCGGCGAATTTCGGGGTGTTTGTTTTGCAACATTCGGTAAAATTCAAAAGCAAACAATTGAAATGAGTAACCACCAGCGTTTGGATGATGGAATGCGGTGGCGAATCGTCGGGAGACTGGAAGCAGGGCAGTCTCAACTGCAGATTGCTAGAGACTTGACTGTAACTCCCAACGTCCGTGTCCAACTTATGGAAACAGTTTAAGGATACCGGATCCGTATAAAGACTGGGTAAGGTCGTCCAAGAGCAACGACTGCCAATGAATATCGATATTTGTCCATTGCAGCGAGGCGTAACAGGAGTGCAGCAGCTTAGCTCTCTCGTGACCTTCATGCGGCCATAGGAAGCCGGGTTTCAAGGGTTACTGTTTCCAGAAGGTTACATGAGATGGTCTGTTTGCAAGAAGACCTGCTGTTTGCGTCCTGCTCACTTCTGCGCACAGGAGAGCCCTTTTAGCATGGTGCAGAGAACATCGACTTTGGACCTTGGATCAGTGGGGGACCGTTCTATTCATTGATGAGTCCCGGTTCAACTGATTCTCTACGTACGTTCATCTGGAGAGAACCAGGGACCTGCTACCTATCCTCCAACATCCGAGAAAGAGACCACTATGGCATCGGAGATTTGATGGTCTGAGCAGGCATTCAGGGGTGCAGTTGATCCTGATTCCCTTTTTGTGGACGACAAAGCTCGTCCACATAGGGCTCATCTGGTTGACGAATATCTGGAAAGTGAGTATATTTGCCGGATGGATTGGACAGCCAGATCTTCAGACCTAAACCCTATAAAGCATATCTGGGAAGCTCTTGGGAGGGCAATTGCAATTCGCCTTCTCCCTCCCAGAACCATCCACGACCTGAAAACAGCGTTGCTGGAGGAGTGGGACCAGCTGCCACAGAGACTCATAAACTGCCTCATTTCCAGTATGAATTCAAGTTGTGAGAGCTGTATAACTGTAAGAGGGGACCATACTCCCTATTAATCATTTTTTGGATAGATATTGTAACCTCTGTTTTAGACCTTCCTGCGCTAATGAGTCTTACGCACGATCATGTGTGTGTACCATAACTGTTGTATAGTTATTTTTTGTATTCTTTCAACCTATGTACATAACAAATTTCATTAAAATATGTCCAGTAGTTCTGGAGATAATCTCCCCAAAGTGAAAATTCTCTTAATTTTGAACATACGTAGTAGAGCACTACCGCCACCTACATTTAGATTGACAGAAAAGCATCTCGCACCCAACTGAAAATGTGATCTCTTGGTTTAAAAGATATAAAAGAGACCATTATTTTAAATCCCTTTTGATCGGTATAATGATGAACAAAATAAAACCAAAACCTCCTTTGGCACATAAAAAGCACTCCACGCCTTGTAGTCAAAAGTACAATCATGGAGTCTCAAATAATAGCTCTAAGAGAATGAAACAAAATATCACATTTCTATAAACGCAGCAGGAAAGCAATTGGAAAAAGATCCTTCAGCCCTATGTATTGGCATAAAATGTGTTTAAAAGTTTTGACAGTTTGAAAAATGCATAAGAGCTCCATTTGCCAAGGTGAAGAGAACCCAAAGTGGAAAGCACCTTGAGATGAAGAGAAAGGATAACCTTAGAAGTGACCACTTTCCATGTGATATCAGCGACTAACGGAGGTAGAATGCGAAAGGAAAGCAGTATGCCGATGAGCATATTGTCTCTGATTTCGCAACCTTGTGCTATATCACGACCGGAAAACATAATTCCATTGTGAGATTCTCGTAATTTTTATCTTCTCCGAAACAACCACATTGTTTACGAGACTTTTCTACAACAATGGCTCAAACAATCAATGTTAAAATTTTAATCTTTCTCCCTTTTCTTGTAAAAGTCTTGATCTCTCGAAAGCGGTAGTTTCGGCTGGTTAATCATTGTTTCTGGGAAGTGAAATGATAGTTTGTAGCGGACGAAACTCGGCACTTCAAAGCTACCGATCGTTTATGGAGCATCTATCAATACACTTGCGGCACTTTTTTATGTTGAAATGTTTTTATCTTTAAACGTAAAACTTTTTCTATTGATCTTTAACATATATTTCTGTTTCGTGAACATTTTTTTTCAACTGAATGACTGTTCCTGATGTTTTTATGCTTAAAGATCGCCTGAATAGTTCCTTTCCAACGCAAGATAGCTTATTTCTTAAAAATATCGAATCATTCTGACTTTTAACCTACTGATTTTTTATGGAGCATCAATAGACATAACACACTTTTTGATGTGAAGAAATGTTTTTATATGTAAACCTAAATTTTTTTCTTTTGATTTCATTTCCTTTTTCATATATTTCTATTTCTTAAACATTTTTTTTTCAAAGGAATGATCAAGACGGTCTGTTGATGATGTTTTTATGGATAAAGATCGCCTGAGCAGTTCCTTTCGAACACAAGACTGCTTATTTCTTAACCCTACTGGTGGTTATTTCTATGAGGTATCTCGTCATTTTGCAAATCTGACCAAATCTTGATGACGAGATATCTCATCATTAGAAAAAAACTGACCAGACCTTGATCTCATCATCAGAAAAACAGCGGCATATCTTGACAACGAGGTATCTCGTCATTAGAAAATTGACTCGATCTTGATGGACGAGATATCTCGTCCCTAGGGAAAAAACTCATAGGATCTTGATCTCGTCATCATCAAAAAATCGTCAATATCCTAATAACGATATATCTCGTCATTAGAAAAATTGGTCAGATCTTGATAGACGAGATATCTCGTCTAAGTCAAATGGAGGGTTAAGAATATCGAATTATCGGTACTTTAAACCTACCGGTCGTTTATGGAGAATCAATAGACTTAAAACACTTTGCTATGAAGAAATGTTATCTGTTGATGTAAAACTTTTTTTGATTTCAACTAATTTGTATTTCTATTTCGTGAAAATTTTTTCAAAATAATGTTAGAGGTGGCATCTGTTTTTGATGTTTGTGTTTAAGGATTTCCTTCCGAACGCAAAATTACATATTTCTTAATTCTCCAAGTTGTTTCGACGAGAATCTCGTCCATCAAAATTTGACTAATTTTGATAATGATGAGATTTATCGTTATCACGATATTGTCAATTTTTCGATGATGACGAGATCAAAATCTGATCAGTTTTCTTCTAACGATGAGATATTTTATCCATGAAGATCGGGTTAATTTTGCTAATGACGAGATAGCTCTTCGAGACAACCACCAGGAGGGTTAAGAATATTGAATTAACTTTTTCAGTGGCGGTGAGACATCTGGCGTCAGACATTCTTCAAATGTTTTACGGCTTGCTTAGAAATATTTTAGTTATATTAAAGCTCCTAAGGTACATAAATATTTTTTCATTTGTATTCTCATGTTAAGGAGTGCTGTATATGTGCAGTGATGTATAAGGTGTACCACCGCCAATTAAAAAACTAAATTATTGTGATATGCAAAATACATGCACATAAGGCAGTGATTTTCAACCTATGAGCCACGGCACACTGATATTCCTAATGGATGACGAAATAGTTTAAATTGTATACGATTAGTTTCATTTAAACGGTTTATTAAACTTTTGTCTAGTGTGTTTACAAATAATTTCAAGTGATACTCATATTTTTAACCTGTATAAATAATGTTGATTGTTGAAATGGGTATTAAAAATACAAAAATTTAATAAATATTTTACTAGAGCCTGAATATAATGCGTGTAACAAACATGTGTGTAACAAAGAAAATATTTCATCTGTATACTACAAAACTTCAACGTTTATTTCGTACAATTTTTATAATTGCAATTATTGCATAATAAAAAGCTTATTCTTGATGGTACTTCAGCTTCGTAGATAATCTAGATTATCGAAGGCACACTGTCCGTGCAGACCGAAGACTCATTTGCATATAGAGACCTCGATTCAAAGACATATCTAAAACTGTTCGTTTTCATAAATATTTGAATGCAGCCTGAATATGTGGTGTAAAAAGACCAAATGTTTCTTCTCTATACTACCAAACTTGAACGTTCTTTGAACAATTTTTATAATTGCTAATTAATTGCGCGATAAAAGCTTGTTATTGGTGGTATTTCAACTTCGTATACAATCGAAGGCACAGCATCTGGGCAGATCGAATATTCATCTACCATATATAGGACCCTCGATAAAGCCATTTCTAAAACTGCTCTTTTAATAAATATATAACTATCGCCTGAATATTTGAGTAACAAACAAAATGTCTCTTCTCTATACTACAAAATTCAACGTCTTTTTAACTAATTTTATGACTACTAATTAATTGGGTGATAAAAGTTTATTCTTGATCATACTTCAACTTCGTAGCCTATCGAAGGCACAGTATCTGTGCAGACAGAAGACTGATTTCTCTGTATAGGGTCCCCGATCCAAAGCTATTTCTAGAACTGTTTAATAAATATTCGACTAAAGTCTGAGTATGTGTTTCATAAACAAAATGTTTCTTCTCTATACTACGAAACTTGAACGTTCTTTAAAAATTTTTTATTTGCTAATTAATTGCGTGATAAAAGCTTATTCTTGATGGTGTTTCAACTTCGTGGACAACCGAAGGCACACTGTCTGTGCAAGGTAGACTAATTTGTATACATAGAGACCTTGATTCAAAGACATTTCCAAAATTGTTCATTTCAATAAATATTTTACTATAGCCTGAATATGTTGGTAGATAGGTAGTTAGTTAACGTCGCACTGGAGCACAAAATGGGCTATTGGCGACGGTCCGGGATCGATCCCAAAGGGAAAGATCCAACCTGAATATGTGGGTAACAAACAAAACGTTTCTTTTCTATCCTACGAAACTTTGACGTTTTTATGAATAATTTCTAATTAGTTTCGTGATAAAGTTTATTCTTGATGGTGCTTCAGCTTCGCAGACAATCGAAGGCACACTGTCTGTGCAGGCAGAAGATTTATTTCCTCCATCCATATATAGGGCCCTAGATCCAAAATCATTTCTAAAACTGATAATTTTAAGGAATATTTGACTATAGCCTGAATATATGTAACAAACAAAATGTTTCTTCTCTATACTCCGAAACTCCAACGTTTTTTTCAACAATTTTTATAATTGTTAATTAATTGCGTGATAAAAGCTTATTCTTGATGGCGCTTTAGCTTCGTAGACAATCGAAGGTACACTGTCTGTGCAGGCCGGAGACTCATCTGTATTAAACAATGACTTTATGGTGTCCGTCGTGCGCAGGACCATTGTGACTCTCCGGAAACAAGAAAGTGCACAAAATGCCTGTCGAAAGAGAAAATTAAATACATGCAAGCCATTGTTAAAGACTAAGAAGCTGTTTCCCGTTGCAACACATGCCTCTTTTCTGATGTATTGTTTGAAGCTGTGACTCTATGAGGGTGCGATGCTGAATACCTGAGCGAATATTTTCTTCTAACGGTACGGGAACTGCAAAAAGAATAAAGTTAATTACGTACTTAAAAGGAATAGCGGAACTAAGTGTCATTAGATAATATTTTCGCGACTCAATGATCCCATTATCGCATTAACTTTTTCTCCCTTTCTTCTTTTAAAATAGCTTCATCAGCTCGATACTATTGTGGTTGGAATATGCTGTTAATATTACAATATTGTAGCTTATGTTACAGGTTGCTTAGCTCCATCAATGTTTGACGATTGAAGACTAAATTGTAAAGAGGATTGGAGATATTATAGGTCAAAAGGCAAGGTTGCTTGAGACGAAAGAACAATCTTAGATAAATATGCTGCCAATATTACCATATCGTAATTTTTGTTACAGATTGCTAAAATCCATTAATGTTTTTGACGGCTGAAGACTAAATTATAAGGATTATTAGGAATTTTATATAGTCAGATGGAAGGGTGCTTGAGATTGTATTGGATTGGATTGAACGCCGTAGGACACTTTCACCTGTACGACTTTCAGCTGTATAGGGTGCTTGAGCTGCAAGAACAAATATTGTACTGAATATGGAGGAACTTTATCAAATCGATAAAATTACGAAATTCACATTGCTGAAAATTATAATTTTCCACTTCGTTATCTCAGAACTGTTTTTCGACTTGGTGTGTTTCACTTGTAACCCGATGGTTTATTGGTTGAAATGAAGAGAAAACATCAGAAACCTTTATGTGCGATTGATTTAAATGAACAAACCAATTAATATAAGGATATTTTTACTTTTCTAAAGTCAGGGAGAAGCTCAAGCCTCTCAATATGTGCATACTTGAATGTTATACTGTTATAGTCGTTCTCTCAAATCTTAATTTTCTTTTAACATTTTTGATTTAGTATGTTTCTCATGTAAGCCAACGATTTGTGGTTGAGATGTGGAGAAAATATCAGAAACATTCATGCACGATTTTTTAATGAACAGACCAATTAATGTAAGGATGTTTTTGCTTTTTTAAGGTCTGGGAGCAACTCAGGTCTCTTCATAACCTCTTCCCTAGGTGCACTCCTCAATATTACGGAATATATTCCTGAATATCTCTTTTCTGTGTCAGGAATCTTTGTGTGTGCATGTCCCTTTCACTTGACGTTGTTTGGCTCAGTTTGGCCAAATATGGCCCTTGCGCCATGAAACCCTAAACCCAACCAACTCTCAAAACTGAATTTTGTTCTCACATTCATATTAGCTTAAAACTTCCTGTTTGCATTAAGCGCTGAAAAATCTGAGTAAGACAACGTGTCATTTCGAAACGTCTTATAATTTGTAAAATGAGTCTCCTTATTCTCAGCTCATTTCGCCCATTGTGTTGATTTATGAGTAGATTCGGCGGTTCAGTTCAACTGTGAAGGGAACGGTGATACGAGAAGTCATTAAAATGATGTAGTTGACTGAAAACATTCGTATATAATATACGTGCGGAATAATGATTACGTGTCAGCAGTATATAACTGAACGTTTGATTATGAGATAAGTTCTCTAACCTATATAATTTATTTGAGCGCACTAGTGTAGGAAATGTAGTACTTTATCTGCTTTAGTCATCAGGGAACTTGTAAAACACGGTAAAAGAGAATGGGATCACATTTTGAATTTATTTTTCCATGCATCGTACCATAGACATGGATATATTTCGGAGGGGGCAAATAAATATTATTAAAAATATAATTATTTATGAAGCAGGATTACCACTCTTTTAAAATATCTTTTTAAGTTTGGTTACCAGACTATGATATTTAAAAGGTAAGTGGGTAGTTAATTAACTCACCGCTGGAGCGGGGCTATTGCCGAGGTCCCGGAATCAATCCTTAAGGGAAAGATCCAAGATTTTTAGAAGGATTAATATCAGCACTCTTACAAAGTGACGCATTTCTGTTGATCTAAGTACACCTCCGAATGCTGTTCTGCCAATTTTACAAAATAAGATATATCCTATTGGGGATCCATTTTTCAATTTTTTTACAAAATTGTTAGTTTCATCACTTTTGATTGTCAAGCTATCTTAAACAGCAGATAAAATACTTTTTAGGAGTTTTTTTGCGGCCAATTTTACAAAATAAGTTGTACCCTATTGGGATCCATTTTCAAATAATTCGGGATTGATCCCGGACCGTCACCAATAGCCAGCTGTGTTGCTTCACCTGGGTACCCTTTGGTTACATTGGAATAATATACTTTTTACCCTCGAAACGATTATATTATATTCATTAATTCCTGTGCCATTCTGATAAATCTTAATATTCTGAATCCATGAGGAACTTCATATGGGACCAAATTTTAAAAAAGGAAAAAAACTAAATGAAATTATTATTTTTATCATTTTTGAGTGTCACTGAGTGTATCTTATAACACAATTGTTTCTTAAATGATTTTTGGCTGAGTTCGTTGCTAAACCTCACATCCAAAATGAATTTATTTATCATTTCCTAGTGTAAAAGTACCTTAAATAGATGATAAAATACTTTTTTGAGGAGAGCTTTTCTCTCAACCGAAAAGTACCAGCCCGTTTGAATTATACTATATTCTCCCTTCAACCCCTTCCGTATTAAATGCTGACTAGCCTTAAATCGTATTAGTGCACAGACGTCTCTTAAATTATTTTTGACTGCGCTCTTTGCTAAACCTCATATACTGGCTTCATTTTCTTCAAACAAAAATAAATAAAACTGATGTTTAAAAAAATTTCTGAGTACCGAAATAATATTCCTTTGATGAAAGAATTTACTTGAGACGGAAAAGTGACAGCCCATTTGAATAATACATATACTCCCTTTAACCCTTCCGGTATTAAATGCTGACGAGCCTTAACCCTCCTGGTGATTGTCTTGACGAGGTATCTCGTCATTAGAAGAAAACAGACCAGATCTTGATCTCGTCATCATAATTAAATCTTCAATATTTTGATGATGAGTATCTCGTCACTAGAACAAATGATAAAATCGTGGTGAACGAGATATATCGTCGAAACCACTTGGAGGGTTAAATCTTATTACACAACTGTTTCTGAAACGATTTTTGGCTGCGTTCGTTGCTAAACCTCACATACTCGCTTCGTTTTTCAAAAAATTAATAATAATTTAATTGATGTTTTAAAATCATTCCTGAGTATTAAAGTACCTTAAATAGCCAATAAAATTATCATTCGAGGAAAGAAATACCAGCCCATTTGAATTATACAATGCATTCGCTTCAACCCTTCCGTATTAAATGCTGACGAGCCTTAAATATTATAGCACAACTCTTTCTTAAAATTTTTGACTACTTTCGTTGCTAAACCTCACACTAGCTTCATTTGTTTTTCAAAAAATAAAATAGATGTTTTAAAAATATCATTTCTGAGTATCCAAGTATAAATAGCCGATAAAATATTCTTTGGAGGAAAGAGTGCCAGCCCATTTGAATTATACAATACATTCCCTTCAACCCTTCCGTATTAAATGCTGACGAGCCTCAAATCTCATTGCCCAACCGTTTCTTAAACGATTTGTCGTTGCTAAACCTCCCATCCCCGCTTCATTTGCGTGCAGTCTGGTTCATAGAAGTCTTGTAAGTGTGTCACTCCTCCGAGGGCTCTTACTGTCAGCGTCGTGTGAATTATTAGTCCATAATTGCGGCAGATATGGCAGGATTTGCAACTCTCACCGTGTGCCAGATCCCAAAAGCAAGTCATATTGTTTTCACTCATCCGTACCAGGGAAGGCTTCCGATATCACAGCTTTGGAACCGTATCATGTCCTTGCGTAGATCACTTACTTCCCTACATATTCCACTTCTCTGTTTTATTAGCTCTAAGTAGCAAACACGCGAAAAACAGAATGGAGTACGTCTTCGGATCTCGCTGCAACCTTGGGCCTTATATTCCATCAAGCAGAAAGGACTTGCGTGTAAGAGACTCAGGGAATTACGGGACACAAAAGAGCATTTCTTCAGTGACATCGTATTTCGGCCTCCATGGACAAATCGGACAATGAATTTGTTTAAAGGAAAATATTACGTATTGGTGCCGTACTTCGCCCACGTAACAGCTTCACTTCATTTGCCTGTTGGAAACATGCGCAGGTTATTAGTTACAAGGTTTTCGTTGAAACTATTACGGCTCAAAATTCCAGTACCTTTCCATGTCGCCGTTTTATTATCGGGTAGGAGGAAATGAATTCATCAGGTCCTCCAAATCGGCAGATTTTATGAACGAAATCATAATCGCATTTATTCCCTATAATTTTTAACGTACGAATGTGTCGAAAACTACCTATGTCACGAAGAAACACAGCACATATAAACCAAATTTTTTTACTCTTCAGAAAGAGAATAATTTTCGACGTTCAAAATTTACAACAGTGAAAATATGAGTTATATGATACGGAAATTAAAGTTCATGTTACCATTTTATTTATGGTAGAGAGAAATAAATTCCTTAGATTCTCCAACAGTGGCAGATTTTATGAACGAAATCACAATCTACTCATCTATTCCATGTAATTTTTAACGTACAATTTTAAGAATGCCTCGAAAACTATACCTCTTTCAAAAAGAAACACAGCATATAAACCAAAATTTTCCCTCTCAGAATTATTTAAGAATTATTTTAAGAATTATTAATTTAAGAAGAATTATTTTCAATTATTTACAATTTTAAGATTATTACATAGAACAATGCAAATATGAGTTATATGATATGAAAATTAAGGTCCATGTCACACACAGTTTTATTTATAGTAGATCGAAATAGATTCATTAGATCTTCCACAGTGGCAGATTTTACGAAAGAAATCACAATATACGCATTATTCCATGTAGTTTTTCTACAATCATCAGACATCTTACAATTTTAAGATGGCTTCGAAAACTACCTCTGTCAGCAAGAAATTCAGCATATTATTGATCAAAAATTTTTACTCTTCTAAAATTTAGATATTGTTCAAACACTGAACATATGAGTAGATTTAAGGTACGTGCCACAATTTTATTTATGGCAGAAGGATTGTATGATTCTTCCAGCACATCAATTGTTGAAAAGTATGATCTTTGCGTTGCCCTGGGCAACCAAGGGCCTGGGTTACCTTGGGTTACCTGGGCAACCAAGTTCCCCTCCCCTCACTTACAATAGGGCTGGTCATATCCTGCCCATTGTGAACTAAGGGGGAAGGGGGACATGCCTAACTGGAGGAAAGCTAGCTCGCATTTACATGTCGTCTTGAAGACACCATTAAACTTCAAGCAGTCAACCCGACTTCGGCAAATACGAGATTCGAACCTGTAACCATAGGCTTGAGTCTACTAGTTTCTGAAGAGCGACACTTTTATCTGCTCACCTACTGGTGGGGCTTTTTAACTGATACTTAATTTATTTAACATTTAAAAAGTAATAAGAGCCAATTCATTGGAAAATTAATATAATTGGCTAATTTATTGGAAACTAAATATAATGATTTAATTTATTGAAAATTTAATATGATTATTTAAATTTTGATTGAAAATTAAGTATAATTAGTTAATGTTAATTTATTGAACTTTAAGTAAGTTAAGTGTGCTTACTTGTTTTACACAGCATTCCATGAAGCAGTCTGTATACTATATAGTTGTCGCTATCTGTATTTATTTCCCATATCATTTATCATTGTATGTATATTTATTGACAATAATTGTATTATATTATCCGCTTTAACCCTCTGAGGGGTTCACGTTTACGTTATCTGAGGGATATACGTTTCGCAACCTTTAATTTATTGAAAATTTAATGTGAACAGTTAATTTTTATTGAAAATTACATCCAATTAGTTAATTTATTAAAAATTTAAAAATTATTTAATTTATTGAAAATTTAAAAAAGTTATTTAGTTTATTGAAAATTAAAAAAATTAGTTCATCTATGGAACATTAATTAAGCGCTTATACTTGTTTTACAGAATTCAATGAAGCAGTCTGTAAGGTCTATATCGTTTGTCAGTATCTATTTTCCATATCATTTGTCATGTTACATATAATTTTTGAAAAGAGATCATATCCGTTTTAACCCACTGAGGGGATCACACGTATATATCCGTTCTGCAACCTGCAGCCTTCCCTGCATGACTTTTAGCCAGTTTTGACTTTCTTGACCAATAGAATCTTTCTTAGGATCATTTCAACCAATTGGTGTGCTTATTAAGTTATTATGTGAACAGTATGAACAAATCACTACTACTTAGAAATCTAGTGATCCTTAGAGCGTTAACCCTCCAAGTGGTTTCGACGAGATATCTCGTCCATAAAGATCTGAACAATTTTACTAATGACCTGATATCTCGTCATCAGGATACTTGCGATTTTTTTTTATGATGACGAGTCAAGATCTGGTCAGTTTTTCTCTAAGTTCGAGCAGGTATGACCTCGTCATCTAACCGAGGTTCAAAATTACGTGGTGTTGTCCTCGGATCTTTCAATTCGGGTTTGATCCCCGACCATTGCCAATAGCCCCTTTGTGTTGCTCCAGTGCGAAATGAAATACCTACCTACCCTAAGTTCGAGATATCTCGTCCATCAAGATCGTACTATCTTTTTATCTGTATCATAAACCATACCTAATGTCTATTTAACAATACTTTTCAAATGAAATTTAGAGAAATTTTTAAATACAAGGTTGTAATAGACGTTTAGGTAGTCGATTTGCGTCCCACTGGAGCAACACAACGACCTGTTGGCGACGGTCCGGGATCAATCCCGAAAGGAAAGATCGAGGACAACCCCTCGTCATTTTGAACTACGGCCAGATGACGAGGACAACACCTGAGCTGGCACCCCACTCTGCGAATTTCTACACCATGCCAACGTGAAAAGTTGCGTTAGAATTTCCCTTAAAATTGGCGTTGGGATTTAAATCACCTTTCATTGTTAACAGAATCGTTAAAATCAACAGTTCTTGAGTTTCAATTAAAACAATAGCCGCATAATTTAGGGTGATGCATCCGTTATTTAACCCTTTAGGAACTTTTCTTTTATTCAAGGTTTATTTTCTTACCGAACGCACAAAAACAAATGACCTTTTCATAAATACAGATATTTTTTAATGTGTGTTATCACCTTTTATTAACAATAGGATCACTTAAATGTGTGCTTCTATAGTTATTTAGACATGGAAGTGTTTAAGAAATGTTATCGATATTAACCCTCCAAGTGATTTCGACGAGATATCTCGTCCATCAAGATCTGACCTATTTTGCTAATGACGAGATACATCGTCATCAAGAATACCGATTTAATTCCGAACGATGAAGATATCGCCGCTTTTTGATGATGGTGAGATCAAGATTAGGTCAGTTTTTCTAATGACGAGATATCTCGTCCATCAAGATCTGGTCAGTTTTGTAAATGATGAGATATCTTGTCGAGACAACTACCAGGAGGGTTAAGAGAAAGATTGTAAATATTATCAGATAGAATCTTTATATCCCAGAATATTTGAAGATAAGCAATGCATACGAGTGTTAACATGATCGGACCCCACACTCAAATTAGTATACAGTAGATCTCTAAAGATAGAATGTTTAATTGAAAGAAAATTTAATTTATAACTAAAGTTTCCATAACCACTTCTAAACTTTCTGAAGTTGGACCAGAATTCTATAATATATATAATCTTATAGAAGTTTTTACTATTAAACTGAGACATAATAACTACCATTTTGATGTTTATACAGAAAATTGTGAAGATTAATTTCAAACTCATCTCCGATAATGGACTATATTTCACGTTTAGACTGCCATGATAATCAAAACAGTATCCTAGTTAGTCCCTGAAAATTAACATTTGTTAAATGCTGCGCAAATTAATATAACTAACAAACTAGATAACATCTTTGATACTCATTGTTAATTGAATATGATCTTGCAATTTTCAAGCGTTTTGAGGCATTAGGTACTGTTACATTAGGTTTGTTAAAATGCTGCGTATATAAATATTAGGTTTGTTAAAATGCCGCGTTTATAAATATCAGGTACTTGTACATTAGGTTTGTTAATTTGCTGCGTATATAATATCAGGTAGGTAGGCCTTTAATTAACATCACACTGGAGCAACATAACGGGCTAATGGCGGGATGAATTCAAGGACAACGCCTCGTAAATTTGAACCAAAGTCATATGATGAGAACAATATCAGAGCTGGCACCCCACTCTCCAATCTTCCACACCACGCCAACTTGAGGATATTGAGGCAGCGACAGATTTAACTTTCACCAGCTCCCGTGTACACGACGGTCTTTGGCTGGACTGAGTTTTCCTCCGATTTCTAATCCGTTATTCTTCCAACTGGGCCATCGCAGCCCTTTTAATATCAGGTACTTTAACATCTGATCTGTTAAATTGCTGCGCATATAAATACCATATTTGTTAAAATGCTGTGTATATAAATATCAGGTACTTTTACATCTGGTTTCTTAAATGGTATGTATATAAATATCAAGTATTTTAATACCAGGTTTGTTAAAATGCTGCGTATATAAATATGATTCTTAACGAACTAGGCGATAGTATTACTCAGTGTTTACTGAATGTGCTAGCTACTTCAAATAATTTGAACTATTAATTGCTTTTATATACAGATTTTAACAATCGTTAACCTAAAGGCTAAATTCTGATAAACTGTCTTAGCTAGAATGCAGTATGCTACACAGTGTTAACTGAATGTGCTTAGATACTTCGAATAATTTGAGGCATTAATTACTTTTATATCCAGATTTTTAACAATCGTTATCCCCCTAAAGGGGAAATTCGGATACACTCTCTAGATTAGAATGCAGTATGCTACACAGTGTTAACTGAATGTGCTAAGATACTTGGAATAATTTGAGGCATTAATTACTTTTATATCTAGATTTTTAACAATCGTTATCCTCCCTAAAGGGGAAATTCGGATACACTCTCTAGACTAGAATGCAGTATGCTACATAGTAATACAAAATTACGTAAGCTCATACAACATTGTTATGTTACGAATTACTACAGTCACTGCAATTTAGACTAACTCCACGGTTGAGTGAAATATTCTGTATCCCTTTTGCAATATTAGGAAATGAAATATTTTTGGTGTAGGGTACTGTGCCAGGTCGCGACCTTTCACATGAGAGATACGAATTGCTCGCGCACAAATCTTCCTGATTTTCATCTTTCACAATTAACATGTGAACTTTGTTTCCCTTTCGCATTGTTGGCGGTTTCAAATTAAGTTTTATGCAACCGAGGAAACAAAGGAAGACGAATTTTTCTCGGCACACTACCCCACTTTTTGCGCGGAGTGCGATTCCCTGTCGAGTCGTCGGTCAGACTCCGTACATGTCCACCTTCTACCTCTGCAAGTTTTCAAGAAATCGCGAACTTGAAAAACACTTTCGTTTTCCAAGGTCGCTGCAAGGCTCGTTTGAATACAAAATTGTCCGAAGAATTATCTGTCCGTCTGCTCCAGCGAGCTGATGAAAGGAGTTCTGGTTACTCAATTCTTGTCTAGAGACATGACAGCGCAATTTTCAATGGCCAAGAACAATTGCCCTATTGTCCTGTGAGCGTCCCCTTCAATTACTCAGTCGGCATTCTTGTTTCCCTGCCTTTCTTTTTGTCAACGCTGATCTTCATCTGATTTCGTGTCACTACAACGCGCTTAAAGGGGATTACAATTTGGGGAACTGAACTGTTATTGTTGTCAAGTAGTGGAATCGAAAGTTGCCCATTTCAAATTGGGTTTCGAGACCTTCAGGAGATGAAGGTTGGGAGACCGCTGTCTTATGACCGCCGGGCTCGCGACCTCTCATAATGACGCGTGAAATTGGATCGTAAATTTTTCCGTAGGAGTTCAACACGACATGTGATTTATTTCGCTTTGTTATTAAAAATGAAAGTCAAGACAATTTATAAAATTTTGCGTTGAGGTTGTTGCAAAAGCATTTCATGTTTCGTAACCTTAACCCTTTCAGGGGACTCGTATGCCACCTTCTTGAAATGGTTAAGTGTAGGTATATAAATATTCTAGATCAGTGGTTCATAAACTTTACAGTCCCAAGGATTCCCTTGGAAACTTCTCATAAAAAAGCTTGAAATTGGATCTCAAATTTTCCAGCAGGAGTTCAATATATGTGATTTATTTCTCTTTGTTATTAAAAATGAGTCAAGACAATTTATAAAATTTGGCTTTGGAGTTTGCTGCAAAAACATTTAAAAAACCTTTTCATGTTTCAGACCTTTAACCCTTCCAGGGGACTCGTGTGCCACCTTCTTGAAATGGTTGTCTAGGTATATAAATATTCTAAGTCAGTGGTTCCTAAACTTTTTAGTTCCAAGGACCCCTGGAAACCTCCAATGAAATTGCGTATTGTATTGCTCTCATGAACGCGTGAAATTGAATCGTAAATTTTTCCGTAGGAGTCCAACACGACATGCGATTTATTTCGCTTTGTTATGAAAAATAAATCAAGACAATTTATAAAATTTTTCGTTGGAGTTGTTGCAAAATAATTTTGAAAAGCTTCTCATGTTTCGGACCCTTTACACTTTCAGGGGAATCCTTCTTGAAATGGTTAAGTCTAGTTATATAAATATTCTAGATCAGTGATTCCAAACTTTTCAGTCCCGAGGACCCCTGGAAAACTTATAATGACGCTTGAAATTGGATGGTAAATTTTTCATAAAACAACATGACGTGATTTATTTCGATTAGTTATGAAAAATAAGTCATAACAATTTGCGTTGGGGTTGCTGCAAAAGTATTTTGTAAAATTTTTCAAGTTTTGGCCCCTTAACCCTTTTGGGGGTCACGTGCCATCTCCTTGAAATATGGTTAAGTCTTAAGTATATAAATATCCTAGCTCAGTGGTTCAAATAAATAGGGCATATGTAGACCTACATAAGACATTCTTGGGTAGAGAGGTAGGTAATTAAATTTATAGGTATCGCACTGGAGCAACACAAAGGGCTATTGGTGATACTCTGGGATCAATACGAGGAAAACACCCGGCCGCGTTAGTCCCGTTGGTAGAATCACGGATTAGGATTACATGTTCGAAACTCGATGCAAGCAAAGACCGTCGTGTACACATAGAGACTGGTGCACTTTAAATCTGTCAAGGCCTCACGTTGGTGTGATGTCGAAGTTTGGAGAGTGGGGTGCCAGCTCAGGTGTTGACCTCGTCATCTGACCTTGGTTCAAAATTAAAGTGTTGTCATCGCGGATATCTACTTGAATACAATAAAATAAAATATTTGATTATTTGTTTTGAAAATTGAGTAGAGCTATCACAAAATTAAATTACATGCGATGTACTACTCAAACATTTCATTTAGCAGAAAACACAAGCAATTGTTTCTCATCAAAGTCACATATTTTTACCATTTGAGTATTTTTTATTCATTCGATTCAAGCGAGAAATAGTTTACTCAAAAATTCGGTTGCCGCTTTTCCGTTTGAATGTGATAGTATTGTGCAACAAAAAAATTATTTCCTCAGCCTCAGAAGAAAATGAATCGAATGAATTTTGAAAACGAATCGAATAAAATTTGAAAACGAATCGAATGAATTTTGAAAATGAATCGAATGAGAGTTCAAAATAAATTTAATGAATTTTCCAAAATGAATCGAATGAATTTGTCAAAATGAATCGAATGAATTTGTCAAAATGAATCGAATGAACTTTTCAAAATGAATCGAATTCACTTTTCAAAATGAATGGAATGAATTTTCAAATTTGTCCAGTGAATCGAGAAAAGCTTCGCAAATCTGATGAGTGAATGAGTTCCAAAAATTAATGGTCATAAAGAAACATATATATTTACCAGTAATTGAACAAGATGAATGAAAGGAATGAAATGTTACACAATTTTACGTTTTATTCTAAAACTATTTTACATCCGCCCGTTGAAAACTAGTACCTCGCCAAAGCGATCCGCAAAACCATTTGGGCCTAACTTTGCAGACCAAAGCGGACCCAACCATTAGTCTTTCTCACAGTTAAATCTTAATTTGTAATTTTAGCCGTGCGTGTGCTCATGAGAAGGAAAATGGACAAACAAGTTAGCGAAGCATGACATTTTACATGAGCATCGGTTTCTCTGACTTAGAAAACGCACCGATTAAACGGTTCTCCATTGTTCACAAGTGTCACGAAACTTTCTCTGACAGAATGTCACCCTTGAAAGTGTTGAAGAAACGCAGAATAATGACAGAGCGGACGCAGTGATGTACGATTGGTCGGCCTCGGGCTTAACAAGGACGAGTCGGGATGTTCCCATCAAGCAGAGATGCGTTTATGGAAATTGGATTAACCCTCCAAGTGATTTCGACGAGATATCTCGTCCATCCAGATCTGGTTTGGTTTGGGATTTTAGGACGGAAGGGCCGTATTTGGTCATGCTGCCCCAGACATAAGATGTACAATATCAAGTAATAAACACACGCAATGAAAGTTTTGCTGACACAGAAGAGCGAAATAACCCAGGGAATACACCCATCCAGATCTGATCAATTTTGATAATGAGACGAGATATTTCGTCAAGATATTGCTAATTTTTTGATGACGTGATACAAGATCTGATCAGTTTTTCTAATGACGAGATATCCGTCCATCAAGATATGATCAACTTTGCAAATGATGAGATATCTCGTCCATCAAGATATGATAAATTTTGCTAATGACGAGATATCTCGTCTTTCAAGATCTGATCAATTTTGTCAATGACGAGGTATTGCGTCATCAAGATATTGCCGAATTTTTGATAATGACGAGATCCAAGATCAGGACAGTTTTTTCTAGTGACGAGATATCTCGTCCCTCATAGATCTGGTCAATTTTGCTAATGACGAAATACTTCGTCGAGGCAACCACCAGGAGGAGTAAAGAACACATTGATAAATGAAAATGAAACTATTTTTATCCAAAATTTGCTTTCCCCAACAATCCTTTGAAACCCAATGTTTGGTTTACCAGTGAACACATTTTTAATAAATTTGTTACTATACCTTTGTAATATATATTTGCTACTATACTCTTACTATATCTTTGTAATATACCTTTTTAATACTTTTGTTACAAAAGTGATGTTTCTTAACGCGTGAAGTTTTTGTTTTGAAAACTTATTTATCGTTGTCTCTTTCAATGAACCCAATTTTACTCCATTAAAAAATCGGAATTTCTTCTTAATTCTTCGATTTCTCTTGAATTAAATGAGTTGCAAGCTCCCCAAAATAATCTAAAATAGAACATAAAGATCGAAAATTACTAATAGTAATAGATTTGATATCGAAGGAAATATAGTTATGTATTGAATTATTAATATTACAAATACATTAAATTAATATAACAAAGACATTTATCTATATGTACTTCCTTTTGATCATATACCGCTCCTTTGTCTGCGAAAACTGTCGCGTTTGTTTAATTCACATGAAAACGAGAAATACAGTGTGTTATTTAGTCATTTATCTCTTTCGTGCATTTACTTTTTGACAATATCTCATCACGCAACTTGACATGCCGAATCGAAGGTAGCTGGGAGAATTGTGGATGCAATTTCGTCACCGTTTCACAAATCCCCTATCATCTTTTCAATCCATTTTCATCCGATGCGTCACGGTTATTCCCAACAATCCCAACCGTTGGAACCGGCCAGCTTGGACAATCCCAACCGTTCGGCAGCAGAGATGGGCGTAATCAACTAACTTTCTCAATCGATTGATTATTCAAATAAAAGGTCACTCATGACTCAAGTTAATCATGATCGAAAAATTAGTCTCAATCAAAACTAAATCATTTTGTCATTAATCTTTCAATCATTGGTTTCAGTCGTGAATACATTAACTCCGATGTACCCAAGTGATCTGTCTTCCCTTCTATTTTACTTTCGTCTATCCTTTTGCCTTGTTTTCCTCCCTTGTTGTCTTGTGTTTGGAGCAGTTTGACCAATTACAGCCCTTGCGTCATAAAACCCAAAACAACCAACCAACAACCATGCATATGTTACCGTGAATTAGACCGAAATTAGAATGTCAGTATATACTCCGGTGAATGTCGACACATACCAAGTACGTCAGTGAAAGACCGAATATTTGGTTATATTCTTATACATTCGGACCATCGCCGGTGTATGTCGACAAGCACAGATAAGCTCTGGTGTGGGTCGAAACGAGAAGTCGAGAAGGCGGGGAGAGGCCACAGCCAGAGACGCCTCTCCGCCTTCAGTTTAAGTTGTTGCAATAAATAAGATTGTATAACGTTAATCACATAATTTATGTGTAAGTTTATTATTGGTATTATTTTCTTTTCTCATTTAGAATGTACTGTTCGTTTTAGGTTCAACAGTTTATTTACATGTGCTGTTACTTAAGTTTTCTCCTATTTTGACATAGATCATAATATGTTTTAATAATAAAGTTTGATTTAAAAAGTTGCATTTTTGTCTTAACGTAACAAAAATATTTTTATTCAACATTCGCCATCAGTGCATGCTGAATGTCGACATTTGCCGGCGTAAGTGAGAAATAATGATATTTAGCAAATATTTCGGACATACACCAAGCGACTATGTGAATGCTGACATTCACCGGAGAATATCGACATTTGCCAGATATCGGTCTTTCACAGTAACATATACATTAGCTAAATTCCTATAGACTCGCAGAAGAAATGTTACGCTCTTCTAAATCAATCATCTAATTCATTTCCACATCAACCCAAACCTCAACGTGGAGTGTTTAGCTTGAACCCTGAAGTCAGACTTCAATTCCACTTAACCCCTGAGGGGTTCACACGCACATATCCGGTCAGCAACCTGCAGTCTTTCCTGTGAGTGACTTCTAACCAACTTTGAAGTTCTTGGACCAATAGAATCATTCCTATAGATCCAATAGATGGGGCTATTTAGTCTTTATGTATGTTGAGGAGTTAAAGCAACTTTATAACTCGAAAATCTCGGGGAAGTCAGAGTTAATTCTTCCCTGCAGAAAGGACTTGCAGGTCCCTTTTTAACCGCGTTCTGTCACCAGTAACTTGGGCACAGACTGGACTGGATCATTAATTGCATCGCAACTTTTTAAATTACCAATTAATATTAATCAAATTTACAAAAACTCTTAGACTCCCCCATAACTAAATCAAATCTCGCTAAATTTTTAACTTCTAATTTAAAAGTCACAGCAGAGAGCATTTTTAGTCCCTCTATGACACTAAATCAATCATTAGTTAAATCAATCAACGTGGAATGACTGAAAATAATCAATCCTTACTCATTAATCAGATTAGACTTTGCCCAACACTGTTCTGCAGGTAACGTTGACGAGCTGCAATTTTTCCGCTTACTGTATTTAAAATTTTTTCGCTTAATACGTATTGGTTGGGTTTTTAAGGCGCAAGGGCCATATTTGGACATGTTGCGCCAGACAAAAGACACAATATGAGGTAATGGACATACAAATAGAATGAAAGTTTTACTGTATCAGAAGAGAGAAATACATCCAGAGAGGAATAGAACCTGCGCCGCCTACAACTCGAGCGTAGTACGTATTGGAATTCTGGTGGCGATCTCGCATTTCACAATTCTGAGGAAAAGATACTTTTACGTATTATTCCTTTTAACATAGGAATTAAAGGGATGGCTCTATATACTCTGAGTAACTTTTAAAATGGAATACTTCATCTTTAATTTGATTTTGATTACATATTAAGATGCAAAAACTTTTTATATTTGATAATTATGATATTTATTTCATTTTAACATCACATGCAAATGAAAGCGGTAAAAATTTACCGACTGATAAAAATCGATTACTTTTTTATTTTAACCCCATTATTAGAATGGAACAGAACAATAAAATTGAAATATGCAGCCACCGGTAACTGGTGGCATTAATCTAAATTACACCTTTCCTGCGCTAGTAGAGAATTATACACTTTCCTGAGCATACAAACGCCTGGATTTAACTGCTTATTATCAACAAAAGCATTATCCGTCCTTGGATAACAATAAAGTGCTTATTATCTTTAAATATTATTATTCAAAATGCTTATTACCTTTAAATATTAAAATTTACTTTAAATATTTTTAAATTATAGTATTTTCTTCGAAAGGGGACAGTAGCAATAAATCGCCACGTGCTGTTAAAATTGCTAATGCTTTTCTAAAATATAAAAGCTTTCAATGACTTTATATAGGCAGAATTATTTCCAATGTATCTTATTTATGCAAATTACATAAATTTATTATTTTGTAAGTATCTAAAATGATTTTATTTTGACCATTGATGATTTTGTATGGGATGTTTTGTATGGTTTGTAAAAGCGCTCATATAAGTAATACAATATTCACTTTAGTATTTTGAGGCTGATTTGTTGCTTTGGGATTTATGGCGCAAGAGTCATATTTAGCAATTTTAAAGCTTTAAAAATTCCAAAGTTATAATGGTCTATGCAATGTTAAATATGTCCTGTTTTCTTAAACTTGCCAAGTATTAAGAACTCATTCACACCAATCAGAAATTGTTTTCCTCCTCTTGAATACTTTGTGTTTTTAATATTTTTCATTATGGAACGTATTTCTCGCCCGGAACCCTACATAAATATTTAAATATCCGGTTAAACGTGTATTAGCTATCGATGGAAATGTGTTTTTACACCTTTAAAATATTTTAAAAAATACTTTAAGAATGAAGAAAAATAATACATAATTTTAAAGCTCATAAAATCAATTTAATTTTTTTTAAATATCAAAATTGATTTTTTGATGGTTTCATTCTCCAGGTTACTTTAAGGATTACAATCTAAAGGGCATTTAAAGGGCCCAATGTGAATGCTTAACATCTTTAGAATATTAAAAATACTTTTCAAACACCTACAAAGAAAAGTAATACACCATTTTAAAGCTCGAAAAAAAAAACTCAACTTTATAAAAAAACAAAAATATCAAAATTGATTTTTGGATGATTTTAGTATCCAGGTCACCTTAAGGACTATACTCTAAAGGGCATTAAAGAACCCGATGTAATGTTTATATCTTTAAAAAATATAAAAAATACTTTCCAAACAGCTACAAAGAAAAGTAATATATAATTTTAAAGCTCAAAACCTCAACTTAATTAAAAAGTAATTTAATTTTTGATGATCTTATTCTCCAGGTTACTTTAAGAGGACTGCAATTTAAAGGGATTTTAAGGGGATCGATGTGAATATGTCTCCATCCTTTAAAATATTTAAAAAATACTTTCCAAACTGCTACAAAAAAAGTAATACTTCATTTTAAAGCACGAAAACTCAACTTAATTAAAAAAATATCAAAATTTATTCTTTGATGATTATACTATCCAGGTTATCTTAAGTGCTACAATTTGAATGGCATTTGAAAGGGCCATATGTGAATGTTTAACATCCCCTTTTAAATATTTAAAAAATACTTTCCGAACCGCCTACAAGGAAAGTAATACATCATTTGAAAGCTCAGAAACTCAGCTTAATTAAAAAATATCAAACTTGTTTCTTTGTTGATTTTATTCTACAGGTTACCTTAAGAACCACAATCTAATATAACACTAAATGATCATCCATAACTTTTCATCTCACATTTTCCTTTATCGGATAAAAAAGACACGCACGGAAACTCAATACGGTGTAATTATTAATGACACCTTCATATCCAGAGGCATCAATAAGACGAATGGATTTCTCAATCGCTGCATTTTCAGAATGACCGGGAGGCCCATCTTCCTGATTGATTCTCGCTCTGTGGTTAGATCCCAGAGAGCTAACAGGAAACCCACGACGAATGACCGGGTTATTTCAGTAGCCAAAAAGGTCGCTAACACTTCAGCTGGGAAAGTGCGCAACAAGAACAGTTCCTTGAATGAATCGATGATTAATAGCATCAAATCAGAGGGTTGAAAATGTAAAAAGGCGCAAAATATTTCGTCAAAAGAGCCGAATATTGCACCTGAAAATAGTCAAAGGGTCTAATGCGTTTCCAATTAATCTTTCACCTTTGTTATGGAAGAGCGTTTACCCTTTATGCTACTGGAGATACAAGTAACGGAGAAGCAATTATGTAAATTAATTGAACCTAATTAATCAACATGGAGGTTTTACACAGATCGATTCCAGAGAAGCTGGAATAAATATTCTATTAATCATTTTAGAAGATTGGTGTTATTCATTGTCTATCAGAAGATACTAATTTTTAATTTTAATTGAACTTAATTAATTGACATGAAGATGACAATTCTTTTACACGTATCGAATTTAGAAAACCTGGAATGCATATTCAATTAATCATTTTAGAAGATTGGTGTTATTCATTTTTTATCAGAAGATACTAATTTTTAGTTTACATTTTTAATTGAACCTAATTAATAAACAAGAAAATTATTATTTTAGAACTATATCTAATCAGAACCCAAAATGAATATTCTATAAATCTTGTTAGAAGCTGGCATTGTTCCATTGTTTCTGTCAGAAGATACTAATTTTTAGTTTAGGTATTTTTATATTTATTATATAGGTCACATTTTAGTAGACAAGGGATCGTATGGTATTGGCCAAAATGAAATTAATCATTATCCAAAATGTGACATTCTAATATCAATTCAGAGGATGAACTCAAATGATATTGGTGCAATTTACAACTTCGCAAAAGGGAACAGATGCAGTATAGGACATTTGGCGCGTCTTTTCCTTGACGACCATTTTCGGTCGCCAAGGAAGAAACGCGTCTTTCGCCTTGGTTCAACAAGGAAAAAACATTGCATGGGGGCTCGCCTTTATTAAACATATAATTAAAATTATTAAAAATAAAACATTTAAAACGTAACATATAAAATAAACACATCTTGATTGAATAAGACATTCTGATAAAAACAAATCTGGATTGAATATATAAATCTGGTTAAAAAATGTAAATCTTGACTAAATATAAATCTTGAGTAAATAATAAAACATTGAAATTGCAAAATTCAAAACACCCACACAAATGTGAAAGAAATCAAATATCGGCAGAAATTAAAAAATAAAACATCTTAAAGCGTAACATAAAATAAACACAGTGGAACATTCGGGAAATTAGGAGGATTGCCAGAAACCGCAAAAGTCCGAAAAAAACCCTCCAAATAAAACTGCGCCAAAAGATGTCCTATACTGCATCTGTTCACGCAAGAGTCCTTCATTGCTCCAATCTGCCAGAACCCATCACTCTACACCTCATAACCATATCATGCTGTTATTGTGAGAGATAATTGGATGGTAAATCCAATTATCTCTCACAATAACAGCATGTTCTCTCATTCTTCTCAAAAGGAACTTTTATATGTTCTTAGTGCTAACGTTATAATTGAAATTCTTTTCGCTTTGAAGTTGAGAGAACCAATCCAAACATTTCTATATTAAACAGGTATGAGTCCCGTAGTGGTGCAATCTACAACTACGAAAAAGTCCCGCGTTGCTCCAATCCCCATGAATACATTACTATTTCAGTCCATAAAAATCATTCAATCATCTTAGAACTTACTCTCTCATCATGCATCTCAAAAAGATGTATCTACTTTTACACGTTCTTAGTTCTAACATTAGCGTGGTGTGGAAGTTTGGAGAGTGGACTGCCAACTCAGGTGTTGTTCTCGTCATCTGACTATGGTTCAAAATTACAAAGCATTGTCCTTGGATCTTTCTCTTCGAGATTGATCCCGGACAGTCGCCATTAGCCCTTTGTGTTGCTCCATTGCAACCTTAATTAACTATCTACCTTAGTTCTAACGGTGTAGTTGAAACCCTTTTCGCTTTGAAATTGAGAGAACCAAACCAGACCAAACTTTCTATACCAGGTATGAGTCCTGTATTAGTGCAATCTACAACTATGAAAATATCCCGCGTTGCTCCAATCGACCCGTACTCATCACTCTTACACTACATAAGCCATCCAATCCAATCATCTCACAATAACAACTTGTTTTTTCATAATTCATCTCAAAAGAACGCATCAACTTACTATATGATTGAAACTACTTTCTCTTGAAATATGAACCAAACCTTCCTATGTTAAACATGCCCGAGTCACATATTGGTGCAATCTACAACTACGAAAATATCCCGTATTGCTCCAATCTACCGGAACGCATCCAATCATCTTTCACAAGAATAATTTGTTTTCTCAATATCAACTTCTACAGATTTTTAATCCTACCGATATAATTGAAGCTATTCTGTTTGAAATAGGGAGAACCAAACCAAACCATTCGATATTTTAAACAGGTCTGAGTCCCATATTGATGAAACCTGCAACTACGAAAAAATTCAGTGTTGCTCCAATCCTCCATCCCATAAACCATCCAATGATCTCTCACAATAACAACTTGTTCTCTCTTCATTCACCTCAAAATTACATATCAGCTTTTACATATTCTTAGTTCTAACGATATAATTGAAACTATCTCTTTGATCGTTTGGTTGGTTGGGTTTCTATGGAGCAAGGGCCATATTTGGCCATGCTGCGCCAGACACAAGACATACAATATCAAGTAATAGACATATACAATGAAAGTTTTACTGACACAGAAGAGAGAAATACATCGAGGGACTATTCTGTGTGAAATAGGATAACCAAACCATACATTTCAACATTAAACAGGTCTGAGCTCCATATTGGTGCAACCCTGCAACCAAGAAAAACATCCAGCGTTGCTCCAATCTTCCATCCCATAAACCATCCAATGATCTCCCACAATAACAACTTGTTCTCTCATCATTCATCTCAAAAGACGTATCAACTTTTAATATTCCTAGTTCTAACGATATAATTGAAACTCATTTCTCTTTAAGGTATATCAAGTCCACTCATCATTTAAAATAATCATTCTGCGAGATTGTACACCCACGAGTCACTGGATGTTCCATTAAAGCAAACATTTTTTTGTTTTGAAATCCAACCTTTTTTCATATAAAACTTCCTTCTTTTGTGAAAACCATTAAATTCACTTGAAGTTTTCCTCTCAAGTAGCTGTTTTCTTTTCCCGTGGTTTTCGCGAGCCCTCATTATCTCGATTCTGCGCAGATAAAAGATCCATCATGATTTCTCTAGCAAGGTCTCTGCAGAAAACAATGCTATAGTTTCCAGTCTCCATTTCTTTGTCTTAGTTACATATCTTCAAGGGTAAGAAGAGCTTTTGTTTCACGTAAGGTGTCGTGTTTCCCGGTGAATTGCTGGAAATGACGCTCGTTTCGATTTGTTCGCACTTCAGCACGACTGGCCTTGTTGCTTGATTCAATCGGATCGCTCTTATCCACCGCAGACCACAGCCGTTTTGCATACGAGGCATCCTTGTGCTTCGATAAGACGCTGGAAACCGCTTTCCTTGATTTCGGAATGAATTCAAATGTACTTGAGTCAACCTTAAGGTAACGCAAAGAATAAAATCATCGAAAAATCAATTCTGAGATTTTTCTATTGAGCACAGTTCTTAAGCATTACTTTTCTTTGTAGCTGAACGGAAAGTGTTTTTTAAATATTTTAAAGATTCAGATATTCCTATATGAAGTCTTGAATTACTTTCTTTTGGATGATTTCTCAATGGTGACTTTTTTGCCACATAATGTATGGAATCATCTGAATTTTAGAGCTTTATTGCATCTCGGTATTAAAGTAGAAGGTGCAACTATGAAAACGAGTTGTCTTAGATTGAGTTTGACGGCTCAAAAGCAGACTTCATGGTATGGTTGATTGGGTTTAATGTCGCAAGGTTGACTTCATGGCATGATGATGCATTTGACGAATCCTATCAGACAGTCTGATGTTCAATGTAGCTATAAATGGAAAAATTTATGGTGGAAAGATCAATCTGTGTTGCAAAATTTTAGAGCTTTACAATTTCTTAGCTATGAGGTAGAAGGTGCAACTATGAAGGGCACGTTACATTAGATTGATTCTGATAACCCAAAAGCAAATTTCATGGTATGACGGTGTATTTGAAGAATCGTATCAGACAGTCTGATGCTCAATTACACAGCTATGAATAGAAAACTTTATGGTGGGAAAATCAATCTACGTGTATAAAAATTTCAGCTTTATAATTTCTCGAGAAATAAGGAACAACATAGAATTATGCGTTGATTTAGATTGATTTTGACAGCACAGAGTAGACTTCACCATATGAGGGTGTATTTGACAAAACCCCGTAGACAGCCTGGCAGCTATGAAGGAAAAACTTTAAGATGGAAAAGTCAATCTTACGTGTTTAAAAATTTTAGAGCATTATAATACCTCAGCAATAAGGTAGAATGACGATGAATGACATGTTGCATTAGATTAATCTTGACAACCCAAAAGCAGACTTCATGGTATGACGATGCATTCAACTGATCCCATCAAACAGTCTAATGTCCAATAACAGCTATGAATTAAAAACTTTACAGTGAAAAAATCAATCTACGTATTTAAAAGTTTTAGAACTTTATTTCTCAAGAAATAAGGTACAACGAATCATGCATTATTTTAGATTGATTTTGACAACCCAAAAGAAGGCTACATCGTATGAGAGTGTATTTGACGCAACCCTGCAGATAACCTGACGGTCAATAACACAGCTATGAAGGGAAAACTTTATGGTAGAAAAGTCAATCTTACGTGTTTAAAAATTTTTGAGCTTTAATTTCTCAGCAATAAGGTAGAAGGTGCAACGATGAATGACACGTTACATTAGATTGATTTTGACAACCCGAAAGTAGACTTCATCGTATGAGGGTGTACTTGACGAATCCCATCAGACAGTCTGATGGTCAATAACACAGCTATAAAGGGGAAAGTCGCTCGCAGGATTGCAAATGAATTTCCTTTTGTTTTCCTTCCAGGCTGATCGACAGTTGTTGGTGACCTCTGTTTGATGAACGTCAAAGAAGCGTTCACCAAATGGGCACACTTCGCTCTTCCCATTGCATTAACTAGTGGGCGTTCAGGCATATTTTCCGATACATTTGACCTCAACTTCGAATCATTTGGCAGCGCGTAAATATCGAGAGGAATGCAAGTTGGCTGTCATGTCATTGCCTATTCCACCCTGTGCCAGCCGCCGAAATTCAAATGGTAGGATTAAAGCACTGATGAGGCCGTTTCGCCGTTTCTGTCATGTGTCAGCGGAGGTGATGCTTCAACCTGCCGATAACTTTGATGGCCTTAACACACCCTCGACTTCTTCATAGCACAATGTTTACGACAGGTGTTGTTCCTTTTGGAGAGAGAGAGAGAGAGAGAGAAATAAATATAAAATCACATTTACATAGTCATGAATAATATCGCAGAGGAACTCATCCTTATTTCTACTTCCGAGCTTTGTAATGCGACGGAACAGGAAACTAATTTTTAATCTAGTACAGCGATTTTCAACCTTTTTCATTTCATGGTACACATAAACTAATAACTAAAATTCTGCGGCACACCAAAAAACTATTATATGTTTTGCCAATCTGACAAAAAGTAGGTATAATTTTGATTGATTTACAAAAAAATCGTAGTAATTACCTGCTCTGTTTTATTCCAAAATGGTTTTGGTTGGACCTAATTTCGAACTCGAACTCTCCTGTAACTAATCCGTAACTCTTCCAACTGGGCAAACCGGCTGTTGGATGTTTCCTTTATGGTGTTTCATTTTCGATTGCCAGTAGTATTCTTTTTAAAACCGTCTTGAAGTTATTTGTGATATTTGTATTTTTCATAGGCGTTTCACTGACGTTAAGTTATAAAATAAATTAATTTTGTAAGTTTTAAAATAATTCACCAAATTGGTGTAGTTTTTATTGTTGAAAGGTATTTTTATTCACTGTGACAACCCCTTTTTTGAGCCTTGGAACTAACTATTTCAAAAATGAACTCCGACTATTTTAAAGAGAAGGTTAACTTATTCAATCGTCATTCAATCACCATTCAATATAACTTTTTGAATATAGTTGTGACACCTCAGCTTGGTTTCTGAGCTTTAATATATTCACCTTTAAAAAGTTGACTTGTAGTTTATTTATATTTTTGTTTTTCACAGACGTTTTAACTATCACGGTGTAAAACAAATTATGTTTGTATGTTTAAAACAAATCCGCGAAGTTGGTGAGGTTCTTCATTGTCGAAAGGTACTTTTATTCACTGCGATTTAACCTTCCAAGTGGTTTCGACGAGATATATTACCCATCAAGATTTGACCAATTTTGTCAATGACGAGATATCACGTCATCATGATATTGCCGTTTTTTTATGACAAGATGATCTGGTCACTTTTCGTCTAATGATCGTGTTTTCTTCTAATGACAGCTATCTCTTCCAACAAGATCTGGTCAGTTTTGCTAATGAAGAGATACCTCGGCGAGACAACCACCAGGAGGGTTAAGCTTTTTCCGAGCCCTGGAACCAATTCCTTCAAAAATTAACTCAGGCTAATTTGAAAAGAAGGTTAAGAATTATTCCGTTACACGGTGGGAACGTGAAACGGGATACAGATTCACTGAAGAACGAAGTCAATGCTCCAAATTTACCTTTCCATGTATAACATCAAACACAAAGAATGTTTTCTGAGCATGACTAGGTTATGTTTGACAATCGGGAAATTTTCCGTTTCATCAATGCTGTGCTAGTTTAGAGGAAATGTCGACGTTTATTTATTTATGAGGCGTGGCCGTTAAATACCACTGACTTTGCTGCTCGGCCTTATATATGAATTCAAATATAGTTTTTGGTAGAATGTGAATTTTTCAACTTCGTCTTGTTTTGTTAGTTGTTAACACTTAGTCTCCCATTCATAATTAGATGATCGTGTGAATCCACCTGCTTTTTAAACTATCTGGAAGACAAAATTTCTCTCCTTAGTCTGTAACTAACGCAATTCAAAATGGAAGGTACTGTAAAATACATAAATGCAAATATAGTTTTGGTAGAGATGAGTTTATCAACTTCGTCTTATTTCGTTAGTCAGTTAACAATTATTATCAAAATCATGATTAGATGATCTCATGTATTCACCTGCTTCTTAAACTACATAGGAACATGAAATTTATTACCCCAGTGTTCGTTAATGGCACAATTCAAAATTAAAGACACGTAAATGTAAAATTATTTTCGGAAAGGATGTGGGTATCAATTTCGTCTTGTTTCGTTAGGCAGTTAACAACTAATCTCGTAGTCATAATAAAATGAACGCGTGAATTCATCTGCTTTTTAAACTCTTAGGAAGATAAAATTTATCACTTGAGTCTAATTGTCTCGAGTTATATTTAGGAAAACATTTGTTGACCCCACTTTATAAAAAGTAAAAACCTACATCTTTTTTGTGTCATACATATTAAAATTACATTTATAACATTACATATATAAATACATATACATTTCCAGTGTGCCACGGCACAGTGGTGTGGGATGGTGAAACGGTTAAAATTGTGTCAGATTTATTTCATTTCAAAGGCTTAGTTTTTAACTTTAACAAAAAATGTTCACAAATAATTTCAAATAATACCCGTATAAATAATTTTTAGCACTAATTTTTTGTTTCAAAGTATCACAAATAAATTGATTTTGAAAAAGGTTTTTCAGAAGCCACTGTAGTAACCTGTGAGATGTCGGCGAAGCAGGTTCGATTCCTCCCTGGGAGTATTTCTCTGTTCTGAGTAGGTAAAAACTTCAATTGTGTGTATTTGTCCATTACTAGAAGTTGTGTCTTGTGTTTGGCGTAGCTTAGTCAATATGGCCCTTGTGTCTTAAAACTCAATGCAACCAACCAACCAAAAGCCACTTTGGTGCAAAAGAGTAGGAAATTACTATCAAATCTACTTTTTGCCATATCAACAAAAAATTATTTTTTGCTCTAATGTATATTTGTAGTAATTAGTTCAAAAAATGAAAAAGATTGAAATATCGCTGATAAAATGGCATAGCTCTTCACCCTTAAAGTTTCTTTCCGATAAAACGTACTACTTTTTGTAAATCAAAGTTAAACCTGTATTTTTACCTCATATCAACAAAAACTAGAACACATTGTTTGGTCTGTTGCTTAATTATAATAATTAGTTCAAAAAATGAAAAAGGTTGAAAATCACTGATATAATGGCATAGATATTCACCCTTCAAGTTTCTTTCTAATAAAACTTTTTTTGAATAGTGCCTTCCAAAGAATGAATTAAGTGCATACATCAGTAGTTAGGAAATTAAAAAGCACTCGTAGTATAGAATTGAGATCACATACTCAGATCGATGATAATTTGCTTGATTCGTGAAGGACTTATATTAAGAGAGCAATTTTCTATGAACAATTAAAAATACACGCAAATCCTAAGCGCATGACTACTTTTTAAAAGCTAGACTGTACTTGAGTCGTGACTTCTATCCAGTGCACATACACCAGGAAAAGACATTCTTCTCATAACTGATCGCGATCTTAACTTACAATCCATGATGTGAAAATTCCAGATTTTCCTTTAAAACCGCACTTTCGAGATAAGAGGACGATGATACCGCTATTATAAGTGAATGTATTGGCCCTAAGGAAACACAGATTGTGAATAGAGATATTGTAATAAAATTATCTAATGGTCAATGGAATAAAATTAGGAAAATATAACGTCAATGGTTCTGTTTTTAAAGCTCGCAATTTCTCCTTCATTCCTTTTTATACAGATTGTTGTGAAATGTTATGAATTGGAAAATCTAGATTAGAAAAATGAATTTCTTTTCATAAATGTCTACACTAACGATTTAAATGTTGTATACTTCCTTATTGTGAAGATGAAGCAAAGAACTTGTCAAAACTAAGCTTGCGTGCTTAGGATTTCAGGATCAATGATATGACGATTATACTTAGAACCATAGAGGAAATATAAAAGTAGAGTGAGCAATGGTAAACATTTTGTGTGTTCAGGATCATGTGAACAAAACTAGTAGTAACGTGACTCTTAAGGTGCGATTCCAAGGACGACTGAAACGACTACAGCAGCGCGACTGTAGCAGCGTGCCAGTAAACGCTGCATGAATGGGACTCCTTTAAGGTAAATGAATGGAACCCTTTCCAATGGCGCGTCTGTAGCCGTGCGACAGTAGCGACTCCAGTGAGACGGCTCGAAACGTATGACTCGACTGCTCTATAGAGCAGTCTAGTCGTAACAGCCGACGCGATTGGAAATGTTTTTGTTGTAGTTTGCCTTATTCAGCTTGAAATGGATGATTCGAAACTGATTTTTTTCTTCTCAAACCTCACCGGCTTCCCTGCCTGACAATGAATTGCAGTTCACGACAAACACATCTGGTCATAATTTTAGTTGAGTGTTCTACGTTCCTTTAATCTATGCAATTTGAAAAACAAGCTACCTATTGCCTTTGCTTTGTAGTATTTTTGAAAATATATTAATTATTATTACGATTAAATGGTTTACATGAGCGCTAGTCCCAGTTTTTCAGCAGGGCTTATAGGCTGTTTCACTTTACCACAAGACTGTCTTATTAGTTCACTTTCAATGATTGACGAAACGTAATTAAACTGGTCGATATTCAGACGGAAAAATTTTCCAATCACTGAATCATCTTTCAAAAGACGTTTCTGCATAAGAATATTTTGAAAACCCTCTGTCGCTCGCCAAGTACATCGGATTAGGTTCAATTCTTTTTAACTGCTTTAGCACAGTTAATAACTCTTCTTCCTCAAAAAGATAAGATACCAACAGAGATGTATTCTCCATGACGTTCAACGTAGCGACTGAAACTCGTGGGATTGGAAGTTGAACAGGCGACTCGGATCTTGCTGCTCTGACCGCGCACCTCTAATCGCGTGGCTGTAGTCGTTTCAGTCGTCACACTAGAATCACCATAGAAAATGCCCATTCATTAATTCATCATTTGTTTAGTTCATGTGACATAGTAGAATTTGGCGATTTCACCATATTTGTCGCCACTCTATAGAAATGCGCATTTATACATCTGACCTGTTACAAGATGTTATATCGCCAAACGAGGCTATAAGAGGCCAAATTCGGCCAACCACGTCAATTTCTCATAGAGCAGTCACATGACTACTAGTCGACATTTTGGTCACACGTTTTGAAGCTCCTCTCAATAGTAATGCTCAGTACTTATGTTTCACGTCTATGCTTAGAACCTACTGACAGCAGAAACACATATTTCCAATTGGAACATTTTTTAAAGTTATCTATGAGAGGAATTTTCTGTCAGGCTAAATGGGGGTAGGGGGAGTAGTGTTTCTGCGGCGATATGTGTTTTATATGTATTTTGTACGTGACGTCAGCTGGTTTGTATTTCGAATACGATTTAGACGTTTCACCGATAAAAATTCCCAAAGAATACGTACGTTCGGAATCGATATACGATACTTGATTGGTCAGCATCAATTAGATTAAACGCCAAACGTTACCAAAACGACGAAAAACTTCGTTTTAAGTTATACTCGATATGGGTATCATACGAAAGCAATTGGACAGCAGAAAGTAGAACCATCGCAGACCATTTAGTTTGTTTACGCTGAAAATCCCTCACACGCTTATTGTGCAGTGGTCGTATATGTATAAAATGTGTAATTTAACTTTTTATTTGATCACTACCAAGAAATTTCTATGTGGAAAAATATTTGTACTATCTAATCAGTCAAATGAAAAATGTTTTGAAAGAAACGTAGAAATATATATATATATATATAAAGAAAACGAATTTTTCTTCTAAATATCTGGACAATTTAAACGTACCATTCTTGATTGTGACTGGTGAAACATAAAAAACTTGTCAAAACTAATAAGTAGTTAGGATGATTCGGGATTGTTACTACGACGATTTATCCTTATACTATTATCGCAGAAACGTATTTCCGATTAAGAATTTTTCCCAAGTTGTGTAGGTTTGTTACACAGGGATCGTATATGTATTAAATATGTGATTTAACTTTTTATATAAGACTTTAACAAGAAACTTCCGTCCAGGAAAATATATTTTCTTACATCTAATTAGTCAAATGAAAATAACGTTTTGCAAATTAACGTCCACGAAACCAGAACTTCTGAGAACTGAAGATGTGTAGGATTAGCAAAAAATAGCCCCAGTGCAGAAGGATCTTCATTTACCAGTCCTGACTCTTGGGTCCTCATTTTACCACCTAGAAATATGAATGCTACGAGCACAGAATGTTCCGATCGGAACTGAAGATGGTTACGCCTTGTTAAAAATCACTCATGTGCAGTAGGGTCCAAATCTTCATTTCCAGTCCTGACTCAGAGGTGCAGCAACTAAAAGATAGGTAGGATACTTTTTGATCATATGGGGGAAAAACTCACCCGAAATGAAGTTTTTAGTATTTCTTTTGACCTTTCGTAATGACTCAAAAAGGTGATAGCCCGGTTGCCAAACAGGCTATCAAACTCCTGCGTAGGTGTGATGAAGGTGATGTACGGTCACATTTTACAGGGAAATCTTGCAATTCTTTGATTTGGGGTGTTAAGTTTCCGGTATTTCACACGAAGAAAATTAAGAACCGTGTTGACAGCGGCTGGAGATTTATGGGCACCGAGGGACGCATGCTAGCTCGCTGGGAATGAGCTGTCGCAATGGGCAGGCCTTGGTAAGTACGGGGCACCACTGAGGAGGTTTAACCTTCGTGAATGCTCTCCGACGGGTGCTGACCCTTATTTTACAGCATGCGATCGTAAAACTCTTAAAGATCGCGCAGTTTGATCTGAGGATCTCTGTTCACCTCCACGGGAAACTTTCCGGAATCTTGATAAAACGAACGTCCTTCTCTGCATTCGTATTAAGAGACAAGTCTACATGTTTATGAAGCAAAATATCAATGGGTAAAGGTTAGGTAATAGGAAGAAAGACCAATTCGTTCAGTTGGTTCGAGGCTGCCCTTCCTCCAGGAACTTTAAATATCAATCAAGATCTAAAGAAATACCTTTGATTCATTAAAGTATGTAACATTTGATTAGATGGTACCTCTTAGTTTGTAAGTCTTTGGTTTGGGGTTACCCTTCTTCCAGGAGCGTAAAATATCAATCAAGATCTTGAGTTGGTTGGTTTTTTGGGTTTTATGGCGCAAGGGCCATATTTGGCAAATCTAGATCTTGAGAAATGCTTTTGTTTCATTAAAGTATGCAACATTTGATTAGATGCACCTTTTAGGTGTACGTCTTTGGTTTGGGGTTGCCTTTCTTCCAGGAGTGTAAAATAGCAATCAAGATCTTAAGGAAAACTTTTGGTTTATTAAAGTATGTAAAAAACACACACACGCACACGCACACGCACACGCACACGCACACGCACACGCACACGCACACGCACACGCACACGCACACACACACGCACACACACACACACACACACACACATTTGATTAGGTTCACCTTTCCCTTTGTAAATAAATTATTAAAAATAAACAATAGAATGACACGTGTTAGTCTTCGATTGATATTAATAGTAAATTCAAATAAGACTGAATCAATCCGTTTTGTCTGATTTTGGGTTGCCCTTCTTTCAGGAGCGTTAAATTTCATACCAATACAAATATCACGGAATGGTTTTGATTCATTAAAGTATGCAGCACTTGATTAGGAACAACTTTTCATTTGTAATTCTTTAATTTGGGGTTATCCTTCTTCCAGGAGCGTTAAATTTTACAGCAATCAAGATATTAGGAAATATCTTTGATTCATTTAATTAGATACCACTTCTTGTTTATAAGTAAATTATAAAAATAAACAATAAACCATTGTGATACATTTTCGATAGATTCATATTAATGGCAAAACTTATAATATTAAAGCTGAAAAAATAGGTTTAGTCTGTTTTGAGGTTGTCCTTTCAGGAGCGTTAAATTTCATACTAATCAAGATATTACGAAATGCCTTTTATTCATTAAAGTGTATATAATTTGATTAGGAACGACTTTTCATTTGTAATTCTTTGATTAGGTCCTTCCAGGATAGTTAAACCGTAACATGAACAATATAGTAAAGTCATTCGTATTTCTGCGATAGATTGATGTAATAATAAAACTATTTAATATTAAGGCTATAACAATTCGCTTAATCATTTTGATAAGGGTTACCTTACTTCTAAAAACGTTAATTTTTTCTGCAACTAATACACGAAAGCGCAGGAAAATTTTCGATGCAAGAAATATTTGATTCATTCGAAAATATCGAAGCATTTCATTAAAATATGTTCCATTTGGAAGTGAAGTATTAAAGTTTTTATAGGACATGTATAAGGTCTTCGATAGACTGCTAAGCATAGCAAAGCTACGGCAATCAGACAGACTGTTATTTCCAAATGGTCTTTGATAATTAGTTGTGTGTATGAAGAAATGTTTGAATTTGAATTTTTGTAACCCAAGTCATCCACCTTGTGCCCTATAAGGCCTAAATAGGCTGGGCGGACCTCCAGAACTCAAATGAACCTCCCAATGACTATCGAGATTCACATGTATTATTTATGGCCTGCTAATGGAGACTTTAGCGGAGGTGACTCAGGCCCATCACCTATTTATGGCTAAAATATGATAGATTTTGTTGTTTTCACAAAAATATCGTAATAGACGAACATTTGACTTTTGTATTGGTTTAGAGGTGGCTGAAGCCCATCACCTATTTAAAGCAAAATTTTGGTAGATTTTGTTCCATCACAAAAATATTGTAATAAATGAATATTTGACTTGTATTGCTTGGAGGAGGCTGAAGCCCATATCACTTATTTAGGGCAAAAATATATAGTAGATTTTATTTAACCACAAAAATAT
Organism: Meta bourneti; assembly: GCA_933210815.1. Lineage (NCBI taxonomy): Eukaryota > Metazoa > Arthropoda > Arachnida > Araneae > Tetragnathidae > Meta > Meta bourneti. Next base: position 46,895,296 of record OW119933.1, read on the forward strand.
TGTAATGGATGAACATTTGACTTTTGTCTTGCTTTGGAAGTGGCTGAAGCTCATCACTTATTTAGAGCAAAAATATTGTGGATTTTGCTTCATCGCAAAAAATATTGTAATAGATAAAAATTTGACTTGTGTATTGCTTTGGAGGTGGCTAAAGCCCATTCCTTATTCATGAAAAAATATGATAGAGTTTGTATGTAACAAAAACATCGTAATAGATATACATTTAACTCTTATATTGCTTTGGGTGTGAGTGAAGCCCATCCCCTGTTTATGAAAAAATATGGTAGAGTTTGCTCCATCATAAAAACATCGTAATTGATGAACATTTAACTCATGTATTCCTTTGGAGGTGGCCATATTTCATCACCCATTTAGGGACTATGCAACCTCCTGGAGAGCGCCATTGACGCCAAACGTGAAAGGGTTAACGAATTAATCACCCTTTCAAAAGAAAGGAAACCTAATACATTGCATATACTGAAAAGCGGAAGCTATTTTGGATCGCATGTTACGGTAGGTAAGCAAATATTATTTACGAGCAACTTTACAATGGAAACGCGTTTGAAGAAAAATAGCGTAACACTTTTTTCGGGGTGTCGCCGTTTGACGAAGCATTCAAGTCGAAGTGGCGGGAACAATCCATGCGATTGCGTAATGCAGGAGGGAACAAGAAAAGAGGAACATTTTCATCAAGTCGATCAGAAGAGGGGAGTTTACGAGACACACTTTGTTCTGTTGAAAACCCACTTAAATTGGCTCAAAAGGAAACAGTAACGGGTAGTCTCCAATCGACAAGGCCACTACAGAACACAACACCTCAGTCGCTTTTCTTTTCTTTGGTGAGAGAAAAAAAATAGCCACATCCCGCCCTCGATTCACTTAGTTCTTCAGCCACACTCTCTTGTGGCAGTGGGGCGAAACACTGCAGATGAATGTATTCGGCGATAAAAGCCAATTGAAGGGCACGGTGGCTTTCTAAATACATGGCGACCGGCTGGGTTGGGGAAGATATGAAATATGAAGGCTACCCGAAATTGGTATAGTTATGCTCGTAACGTCTTGCTTTGGCAGTTTCTTTACCTTAATGGTGGCTGCCTCGACGAGATATCTCGTCATTAGAAAAACTGACCAGATCTTATTGGACGAGATATCTCGTCAAAAGAAGAAAATGGACCAGATTTCGATGGACGAGATATCTCGTCATTGGAAGAAAACTGACCCGATCTTGATGAACGAGATATCTCATCATTCGAAGAAAATTGATCAGATCTTGATAGACGAGATATCTCGTCGAAACCATTTGGAGGGTTGATGTGGTTCGGGGATGTGACACGTTTTGCGCAATATCGACAATATTGCATATGTGATGGACAGGGACGTATTCAAGGGAGGGCCCACAGGGTTAGAACCCTCCCGTGAAATGTGTTCCTATCACAAAAACAAACATGCTGAAACTAGTTTAATCACCGTAAATCGGAGTTTCGTAGGCGTCATACCGCTGAGGGAGTTTCGATACTGGCACAATTCAATAAATACGGTTGTTGGAGTAAGTACAGGGTGTTTTTTTTTATGTAAGATCATAATTTTGTTTTGGAATAACTTTTAAATCAAAACTTTTTTACGCATTGTTTACTCAATTAGTGACATTGTTTACGGAATATGACTGCGGCCAAATGACCGCATCTGACCGCGCTGCAAATATGGGCTCTTTCGATCACATTTGCCCTTACGTTTGAGCTCATTTAAGGTTTGATTTGTTCAATTTCTTTGGAATGTTTTGCTTAAGCTGTTGAATCATTGTCGACTTATTAACGTATACTCGTTCCTTTAAGTAGAACAATAGAAAAATGACTTTAACGGCACTTCGTTAAAAACATTTTTTAAGTAACACTTTATGGATGAACCTACACAGATGCATTTTTCTCAAAGTTAAATTTAGTTTCTTAAGGAATGGGGCTCTTATGTTTCACCATCCATCTAGAGCAGAGGTTCCCAACATCTTTGACTCGCGTAGCCCCTTTTGGAATCAATTTCTAGGGTGGAGCCTTTTAGGCCTACCCTATGTTTTGCAAGTAAATGGAGTTTAGGAGCATTGTTACAGGGGAAGAAAATGGGGATAGATAGTAAAGAGATATTGAAATAATTGCGAATTTTCAATGCAATGGAATTATATATGCTCCGCTCAGCCTCGTCGTCTGTCCGTCTCGCGCTACAGTAATTTTACAGCTAGAGGCAGTAGAATGACCAAGCGTCGTCTTATATATAATGTTATTGTGAAAGACCGATATTTGGCAAATATCGATATTCTCCGGTGAATGTCAGCATTCACAAAATCTCTTGGTGTATGCCCGAAATATTTGCTAAAAATCATTATTTCTCACTTACACCGGCAAATGTCGACATTCATCATGCCACTGATGGTGAATGTTGAATAAAAATATTTTTACGTTAAGACAAGAATGCAACTTTTTAAATCATACTTTATTATTAAAACATATTATATGTGTCAAAACAGGAGAAAGCTTAAGTAACAGCACATGTAAATAAACTGTTGAACCTAAAACGAACAGTACATTCTAAATGAGAAAAGAAAATAATATTAATAATAAACTTACACATAAATTATGTGATTAACGTTATACAATCTTATTTATTGCAACAACTTGAATGCGGAGAGGCCTCTCTGGCTGTGGCCTCTCCGCCTTCTCGGCTTCTCGTTTCGACCCCCACCAGAGCTTATCTGTGCTTGTCGACATACACCGACAATGGTCTGAATGTATAAGAATATAACCAAATATTCGGTCTTTCACCGACGTATTTGGTATTGGGGTCGACATTTACCTGAGAATATTGACATTCTCTAATTTCGGACTTTCACGGTAACATATATACTATATAATAAACAATCAAACATACAAAATATTAAAAAAAAATCAAGTATACAAAATATAAAAACCATAGTATTAGAAATGCAGACTAGTAAAAGCCAGAAGACCAAAAATGCCGACAAGTAAAAAGCCAAAAGGCTAAAAAGCCAAAATACCAGGGTATCTATCTATCTATCTATATCTGAAGAGATCTATATAACCTAGAATATTCAGGTTCCGAACCATAAATCTTTAAAAGGCACTTTTTTTGGGAAAAGATTATGGATGAAGACCTATCACTTTAAATGTTTGTATTTTATTGCAAAATTTTTTACATAAAATAAAAGCTTAGATTTTTAAGGGATTGTGAGACCCCTTATATCTCACCACCCACCCAGGGCACTTCTAGATATCAGAATATAAAATATATGAATAAATATTTATGAAACGATATTAAAATGAACCCCTAAAATATTATGTTCACATGAAAATTTCATATATTATATTCATTGGCATATCTCATTCGGATCACCAAACACTTGTATTTGTTGATTTACAAGCACCTTAAATACATTTCTTAACACAAAAATTAAACAATGCCCCTTATTTGCATTAAAATTAAAAAATCTGTGGATCTGTTACTTTTAAAAAAATCACTCGGGTTTGGAAACAAGTATTTACACACAGCCAATGCGAACTTGTTAAGAAACGCTATTATAGATTTTCAGTATTATAGATTTCAGAACAGGATGCAGGCCGTCTTGATCTTCAATTTCAGTCGGGAAATGTGTTTTTATATTTACTTGCTGATTGGTCACTGACATTAGCAACACAAATGTTATTTTGGAGTTCTTGGTTTCAACTTTTTTCGACACATTCACACACATTCTCTACTGAATATATTTCCACTTTTAAATATTTATTAAAAAATGCTTAGGAAACAAAAATGATATTTCAGGAAAACCTCTCACTACCCGGCGATTAGAAGCACTGATCTAAAAAATTTCTCACATAATTATTATCTTAAAGTTGTAGGTAGAAAAGTGGATTTTTGACTAAAACTTCCCCTATTTCATTTTATACAATTTTTTTAATAATTAGACTTTTTTCTTTACAAAACTGTTTTTATTTTGTCTGTACGGTAAATAGAAGCGAATATATAGCAATTTGAATAGATCTTGATATAGCTGCTTTTTAATTCGTTTTCAAATCTTTAAATGCATTTTTCCTCTGATTTTGATTTTGAGCAAAGTTTTTGCACTAGAAACACGATAACTAAAAATGTGCTTATGTTTTTGAATGAAATTTGGTGTACTGAGTTTTATATTTGTTTTGGTAGGCCTGAACTAGGATGTAGGAATTATCTTGAAAGGGGAAACGATTTAGAGAGATTTCAGTGTTGTGGGCGTAACGAAAAATTTCAAAAATCCATGTTTTCTACATTATTCTCAATGCATTATGAGTGGAAGGGAATATTGCATATCGTTTAGCTCAGGCCCTAGCTTATATATTTAGGAGACTGCAAATTTTTAGTCAAACGTACTCGACTTTTTCAGTTGTTATTTTTTCGCTAACGTCATTTTTTTACCTACATTTTCCAATTTTTGCCACTTTTCTAAAAAATTATAATACTTTTCAGTGATTTTCTGTTTTGTAATGTGTTTTTATAAGATTTTTCTACCTCAAAAAGAAAACCATTTTTAAAGGACTCAGAGCGTAATCAGATACCTTAATAATCATGGTCATTCAATGCCACTGACTATCCAGAACATTTCTGAGGAAATCCGTCATCCGATCTTTTCTCCACAACCAAATAAAACATACCTTAGCGTTGATTCAGAGATAGCCATTAAGAGAAGTTCGACCTCTACCGCCTATACTTACCTACATTGTATAAGAAATACTTTAGTCCTTGACTAGCATTACTATTACCGGACATTTGCACACCACACCATAATGGACGGACTGCTTTTGTGTTAATTGTTTCCATTCTACTTTCCTGAGCTTGTGTGAGGTAACAAGAAGTCGGTTCCTCCACTGTCGGGATCCACCTGTAGCGAGAAAGACTCAAGGACCTTCATAATAGAACCATAACTTCCTGTGAAGATTATCTCTGGATCCAGTCCTTGGGTGTTTGTAATAGGCCGGAGCCTGCGTCAAGGAATGCGACGATGAGCAAGGTTGAATGGGAGAGGTGAAGCTACTGCAGCATGTGGAAGTGGGCATAGAAGTAGGAAACAACGCCAAGGTTTGCGCGCAAGGTCGATTCCCTAATCGAACTGATTTGCAGTCATTAGTTCTTGCTCATAAATGTCTGAAACTCCATCTTTAAAACTATTGGTTGTTTGGTACTTTTTTCGTGGCGCAAGGGCCAAATCTTTTTGCGGCGAAAAGAGTGGATTTAGTATTTTTTTCGTAATTTTATTTTGTAGGATCTTTAAACCTCCAAGTGGTTTCGACAAGATATCCGATCCATCAAGATTTGATCAATTTTGCCAATGCTCGTCAAGATATTGCAGATTTTTTTATAATGACGAGATCTAAGTTTTTCTAAGGACGAGAGACGACGAGACCTTCATGGACGAGATATCTCGTCCATCAAGATTTGGTCAGTTTTGCTAATGACGAGATATCTCGTCTAGGCAACCACCAGGAGAGTTGAAACGTTTATGCCAAATTTCAAGTTTAAATTCTCAAAATTGGCCCAGTTAAAGCTATTATAACAGACTCGGCGTTCATCTGTAGAATTTGGAGAGTGCGCCACTTAATAAAGATGTGAATTTTATTAATCCAATTTACAATGATTTGTTATCAAAAGATGACCATCAAAAGTTCACATCTATCTCCACCTATCTACACTTATCTAAAGTACTGCATGACAATGGCATAGCAGATTAGCACTTGCCCCCATGTACACGACGGTCTTTGGTTGAATAGAGTTTCGAACTCGCAAACCTGGCGGTTGCTAATCGCTACTATACCATCTGGGCTACCGCGGCTCCCTCGTCTGTGTCAGTAAAATTTACCTTGTGTGTCTATGTACATTACTTGACATTGTCTTGTGTTTGGCGCAGCTTGGGCCAATATGGCCCTTGCGCCATAAAAATCAATCAATCATCTTTATTTGTAGTAAACGCACTTTTAAAAATTAGAATTGATGAATCTCTTGAAAGCCTGTGTGAAAATCTATCTCGATGAACCATAGGAGTATTAAAGATTTTAAGAGACTGAAAAAGCAATTGAAGTGTCACATTTTTTGAATTGTGTAAAATAGGAGAAAAGGAATCGCATTACCACAACAAAATGTAAAAAAAATTGCCTTCATGGACCAATGAATCGCCTTTTTCACAAACATTCAATGCTCTTTTCCTTCCATTCGGAAAGAGCGCGGTAGCCCGGTCGGAATAGTAACGGATTAGCAACCGAAGGGTTGCGAGTTCGAAACTCGATCTAACCAAAGACCGTTGGGGCTGGTGGAAGTTAAATCTGTCTTGGCCTGAAATATCCTCAAGTTGACGTGGTGTGGAAGTTTGGAGAGTGGGGTGCCAGCTCAAGTGCTCTTGTCATTTGACAGTGGCTCAAAATTACGAAGTATTGTCCTGTGGTTTTTCCCTCCCCTTTCCCCAGTGGATCCCGGATCGTCACCAATAGCCCGTTGCGTTGCTCCAGTGTGACGTAAATTCAACTACCTACAACTACCCACCTACTGTCCAGAACATGCTCATATGCATAACACAAGAATCGACCCCTACCGTGCGTCTTGTTGCACTGCAGTTAAAGGTAAGCAGTTCTAGCACCAACGGCGCTTCCAGCCAGATAGAAGTACTGTTGCCCGCTGTTTTTAAATTCGAGTATCACGCGGTCATTGAATTTTCAGTCTTCAAACTTTTTAATTTTCAAAATGGAAGTCAGATCTGCTTGGAAAAAATTACGATTGATGAAATCATTTCCGCAGCTTTAGACCATTTCAAGAACAAAACTCAAATTATTTTTCAGCGATTTGGAAACGTCAGTTAGCCATCCAAAAGACGTTTGAAATAAAGTGAGATTGTTATAATATAATGAAATACTACTCACCAATAGGCAAAGGAAGCCAGATAATTAAATGCTGAAAAACCAAATAACTCTTACTGATGCTAATGCTTTGGTAAAATTCAAACTCATATCACAAAAAATTAAAATAAAACAATATATTTGTGAAATTAACACCGATTGAAAACTACCACCAAAGTATCCAGACTGAGAATCGGGCATTTTAAAGGCATGGAAATTAACTGTGATGGAACCAGAACGTACAGACATTGTAAAACTGTATGGGCGTTGAACTCATACCTCATCATATATTCACCTGCCCTGCAATAGATAGCTGCTCTTCAAACCATCGATTACCATCCTGAAGAATAAGTTTACAGCGAGAAAATAATGGACATCGCCAAATCTGTGCAAAATGTACACGGCGATATCTGACTCAGAAATGGACACAGTAAATGCTATTCACACACGCACACTATATTATAATATAATCCAAATATATTCATTTCATTATAATATAATGCATATTATAATATATATTGTATTATAATGAATACTTCTCATCAATTGGAGTCTGGAAAATTATAAATTCGACATGTTCAATAAAGCTAGGGGAAAGCCTGGGAGTGCTTTGCTGATTAAAAGTTTCCAATTCCAAGTTTTCATTTTTGGGGCTCGAGGCCGTCGTGGCTCAGTGGGTATGTCCACTGCGCTAGCAACCTTCGAGTTGTAGGAGGCGCAGGTTTGATTCCTTTCAGGTGCATTCCTCCCTGGGTGTATTTCTCTCTTCTGTGTCAGTAAAACTTTCATTGTGTGTGTCTGTCTATTACTTGATATTGTATGTCTTGTGTCTAGCGCAGCATGGCCAAATATGGCCTTTGCGCCATAAAACCCCAAAACAACCAACCATCTGTGTCAGTAAAACTTTCATTGCGAGTGTCTATAGATATTGTACGTCTTGTGTCTGGCACAGCATGGCCAAATATGGCCCTTGCGCCATTAAACCTCAATACCAACCAACCTCTTCGGGGCCTTGTGGCTCAATGGATATGTTCACTGCGCTAGCAACCTTCGATTCCTGTCAGGTGCATTCCTCCATGGGTGTATTTCTCTCTTCTGTGTCAGTAAAACTTTCATTGTCTGTGTGTATTTCTATTACTTGTGGCTCAGGTGTTGCCTCGTCATCTGACCGTGATTCAAAATTACGTGGTGTTGTCCTCGGATCTTTCCTTTTCGGATTGATCCCAGAACGTCACCAATAGCCCGTTGTGTTTCTCCAGACGTTAATTAAAATACCATACCGTCTATTACTTGATATTGCATGTCTTGTGTCTGGCGTAGCATGGCCAAATATAGCCATTGCGCCACAAAACCCCCAAACCAATTAACCAACTCTCTTCTATGTTAGTAAAACTTTCTGTGTATATATGTCTATTACTTGATATTATTTGTCTTGTCTACGGCGCAGCATGGCCAAATATTTTCCTTGTGCCATAAAACCCCAAATCAACCAGGTTTTCCTCGTGGGTCAACTGTTGCTTTGTTTCGTCTTTTAACTGGACAGGATTGCTTCGATAAATTTTTAGAATTTTGTTTTCAATACAGCAGGCGCTACAAACATACTTAGACTCAATACACATTAGAAGGCACAACAGAAAATACAGAACACAGTATAGAAGAACGTTAAACATTAAAATTCCATCAGAATAAAACTAGATTAAAGCAACTAAAATAATCGTTGGTAGACTGACAGATCACTGTAGCAAGATTTAGCATGAATACATCTCGTTAGCGTATAGTATTTAAGTGCAGTAAACGAAAGAAAAATTCAGTTGTCATTTCGATGTTTATGGAAATCTGACGAGTTGCCCTTCCGCGTAGACTACATCCGATGTATTTCTGCTTGCCTTTTCGACGAATATATGCCGACATTATGAAAATTAAAAAATTTTCAACTGCGATCCAAATTTTCGCAGCCATTATTGTATTTGATTTTACTTCCAATGTCTCAAATCGACAGATCTTGACATTAGCTTTCGTCAGAAACCCATTTCGACGTCGTGGCGAGTTATACTCGACCTTAATAATGAAATAGACGGAGTGCCTCATCTTCATGCTATTTCTTCCAGTTGCTCGGTTTGAAGATCTGTCAATTGGTTGTGGGCAAAAGCATGAATCCTAAACTATTGATTGGTTAAAGTGATTATCCACCGCGATCAAAAACACTAGTCTGCGCTTCCACAGCCAATCGGCTAAGTCGATTTGTGAATTACCTTTCAGAGATCTTACGACAGCAACTCCTTCCACATGATCCGTCTTTTTCATTAGATTATACTGATTTGAGGTTTGCGTGGCACAGAGGAAAATCCCCAAGATGCCGATCCCTCCCCTTCACACTTATCTTGACGTACGAACTTAAGGTCACTGACAAATCTTTGTTCCCTCAGCGATCGAATGACACTAGGTTGGTTTGGTTCGCGTAGAAAATATAGAAATTATTAGACCGAATTCGAAGCTCATTTTTTCGTAGCGCTCAACTTTTCGTATTAGCCACCTAGTATTGGTCTGATCTTAGAGATTTATTCACGTCAAAAAGAACTTCGAGGAAGAAATCTCTTGCCTTCTAATGACGAGATTAAATATTTCCAGTAAAAGTCGAACTGTCTAGGAGGTGGATAGCATTCATCAATTCACCATTAATGCCGAGGTGGCACGCTGGATTATTCAAACTTCCAAATATATTTAGATGGATTTATTTAGAATTGGACTTAAGGAATCCTAATTGTACTTTGGGGACGTCGTGTCTCAGTGGGTATCTCACTGCGCTCGCAACCTTCGAGTTGTAGGTGGCGCTGGTTCGATTACTGTCAGGTGCATTCCTCCCTGGGTGTATTTCTCTCTTATGTGTCAGTAAAAAAACTTACGTTGTGTCTGTCTATTACTGGGTATTGTACGTCTTGTGTCTGGCGCAGCATGGCCAAATATGACCCTTGCGCCTTAAAACCCCCAAACCAACCAACCTAATTGTACTTTATGCAATTCTGGACCACTAGTGAATAGCGAAATTTAGACACGTGTACTGCACTTAACTCTCCTGGTGGTTGTCTAGATAGACAAGGTAAATCTCGTCATTAGCAAAAATGACCAGATCTTTATGGACCAGATATCTCGTCATTATAAAAAAACTGACCAGACCTTGATCTTGTCATCATAAAAAACTGGCAATATCTTGATGACGAGATATCTCGTCACGAGCAAAATTGATCAGATCTTGATAGACGAGATGCCTCGTCGAAACCACTTGAAGGGTAACAGAAAGGGGTGAGAGTTTTAATTGTATTGTTTCAGAGATATTAGAAAACAAGACTAGTGGGCTTAGTTGTCAAACGCCTGGTATTTGTAAGAAAGTAAATAGTTTGAAATAATTGGAAGGTAGGCATTTTAATTAACGTCACACTGGAGCAACGGGCTATTGGTGACGGTTCGGGATTAATCCCAAAAGGTAAGATCCGAGGACAACACCACGTAATTTGGAACCACGGTCAGATGACGAGGCAACACCTGAGCGCTGGCACCCCACTCTCCAAACTTCCACACCACGCCAACGTGAGTACATATGAGGCCATGACGGATTTAACGTGCACCAAAACCCTTTGTAATAGACGGTCTTTGGTTGGATTCAAACTCTCAACCCTCCGGTTGCTAATTCGTTACTTTTCCAACCGGGCTACCGGGCCGCGGTGGCCCGGTTGGAAGAGTAACGCACTTGCAACCGAAGGGTTGCGAGTTCGAATCCAGCCAAACACCGTCGTGTACAAAGGGGGCTGGTGCACGTTAAATCTGTCGTGGCCTCAAATGTCCTCACGTTGGCGTGGTGTGGAAGTTTGGAGAGTGGGGTGCCAGCTCAGGTGTTGCCTCGTCATCTGACCGTGGTTCAAAATTACGTGGTGTTGTCCTCGGATCTTTCCCTTTGGGATTGATCCCGGACCGTCACCAATATAGCCCATTGTGTTGCTCCAGTGTGACGTTAATTGAAATTCCCCCCCCCCCCAACCGGGCTACCGCTGCCCGAAATAACGGGAAATAAAAAATATAGTCTGATTCTAATACCTCTAATACCCTTGGACCGGAAACTTCCGAACCTTGCTACTTAGTATAGCACTTACGGCTCTTTCGAACAAAGAAGAGCAGTTATCACCTATACTTGTTGGATGTCAGTGCAGGTTTATTTTTGACTTCCCACGCTAAACAAAACCTTTTCTGAACAGGAAGACTCTTTCCCACGGAGTGAAAGATATGTGTCTAAATTTTGCCGCACCATGTATACCGGTTTCCGCAACCATTCCACCCTCTGACCTTGGGAATTGGGGTTAGAGTTCGTTTAATCCGGAGCAAGGCTTGACGGATGCTAGAGAACTAGAAGTTCCGTCTTTTGCTCATTCGTGCCACTCAACAAGTGTCCCATCCCTCTTATGAATATACATGAATGAGTAATCTTTTTGTGGACTTAGGCGGCACTTTTCGCAGCATCAAGATGGAGTCGCAGGGCAGGACCTCCTTGGATTGGATCGTGGGCCATTGGAACAATGAGATTCGAAAAAGTCTCAACGAGTTTATTCAGATTGGGTGTTATAGAGAACGGCGTTTCAAGTTTCGGACTTTCTCCGCTGGGTGACTAAACGACGAGGCAAGCTTGTCTTCTTCCAATCGTGCAAGGCGATTCTCTGAGTCAGCAGTTTCTAAAAGTTTCCAATAGCCCGTGCCATCAGGGGCACATCTTTTATAGGTATGTACGGGCATCACACCCCGGAGACACCTGAGTGATCGTTCCTTCCTTTCATTTCTACCCTCGCCTACCCTACTGCCTTTTTTTCTTTTTCTTCCTCCGTCATTGTGGGGCCGCGATGGCCCGGTTGGAAGAGTAACGGACTAGAAACCGGAGGGTTGCGAGTTTGAATCCAACTGAAGTTATCGTGTACAAAGGGGGTTGGTTGGCTTGAGGGTTTTATGGCGCAAGGGCCATATTTGGCCATGCTGCGACAGACACAAGACATACAACATCAAGTAATAGACACACAATGTACAATATCAAGTAATAGACAGACACAATGAAAGTTTTACTGACACAGAAGACAGAAACACACCCAGGGAGGAATGTACCTGACAGGAATCGAACCTGCGCCGCATACAACTCGAAGGTTGCTAGCGCAGTGGACATACCCACTGAGCCACGACGGCCCCGTGTACAAAGGGGGCTGATGCTCATTAAATCTGTCGGGGATTTAAATGTCCTCACGTTGGTGTGGTGTGGAAGTTTCGTCAAATATGGGCCATAAAGCCCAGAAAACAACCAACCAAATCAATCAAAATTATACCAATTTATTTTTTTCAGATCGAAAATATGTTATATATTTTTTGTGTACCGCAGAATTTTAGTAATTAGTTTATATATGCCATGAGATGAAAAAGGTTGAAAATAGCTAATATAAAGTGATAAGTCGTCACCCACAAAGTTTTCTACAGAAAAGGGGCCTGAAAAATAAGAAAAGTTCTTGTCCTGCAATGTGCTGTCTGTTTCTTTAGCTTAAAAATTGAAAACAAATATCGTATTTATAATAATAAAAATGTGAAAACGAGTGGAAAAAAATAGAACATAATTAGACATTTGTGCAATTTTTAACACTACTTAAATACTTTGGCTTTCATGAGGGTCCCATTATCCAATCTAGAACGGGGCCCGTTTTGATACTGAGGCCTGGAATGCAGATGGGGGATCTGGCCAATCCATCTTTGCTTTTGATCTGAATACTTAGTCTACTTGCTAGTTCATTCCCACTTCACATAAAACTTTCGTGCCCATTCACAGTATTTTAAATTTATTTGTTCTTCGTCCTCTCCATATTAAAAGCTTTAGAGATGTAAAAGAGCCTTTTTATAATCTTCTACAGGTCACTTCCATTTTCTCTCCCCGGATTTAGAATATTTTTTCATGGAGTTGATATGATTTCAAGGGTCTAACTTGATCTTTCGTAAGTTAGACAAAGTTGGACTTTTCCACCGAGCTATCAAGGAGCATACGTTTTATGAGTTCCAGGATTCTGACTGATCATAATTTTTGAAATCTAATTCTGACTTATAAGAATTTGTTCAAGATTCTAAATTATCAGAAGTTTTGAAATTTTTGGTACCTTTCTGTATTTCAAAAGCTATACGTCATAATCGTGGAGCTAGAAAAGTATTCATATAACTCTCTACAAGGCTCTTACACTTTCAAAAATATATTACCAGTGAATTACTTAAAGTATCAAATGGATGAGAAGAATCACGAAGTTAAAAGTATGATAGGAACAAGGGTCTAACTTCTTCCGAAAGTTAGACAGTGCAATGAGCTCTTTTACCAAGTCTTCAAGGATCATACGTTTCAAGACAAAGGATTCTGTTTAGTCAGGAAATTTCAAATCATGTTCTCTCAACCCCCTTTTGTACTCAAAAGTATATAATCTAGAATTTTTTCCTAAAACAGGATGAGAAGAGCCGCAGTCTTCGGTTGTATAAGTAAAATTGTTCGGGTTATAATCAGTTGCGATTCTAGTCATTTTGAATCCATGACAAAATATGATGTCGAAAGAAGGCGCAGATGAAGGCACAACAAACATGAGAACAATTCTCAGGTTTGTTGACGAAAATAATTTTAGATCATTTTATTAAAAAATCGTAATCTAAATTTTTATAATTTTATAAGCTATAGTTAATTATAAATAAATAATAGTAGTAATCTGAACATCTTATGGATTTATACGGAAACTTTTTGAAATTTTTTTGAATCAAAACACTCTTGAATCGCCTACTGCGCCTAGTGGGTGATCCGCCACTGGTTATAATGTAGTATATTAGAGAGGAATCCACTATACCTTATGTGTGGCCATGTAGATCGTTATAAACAGCCTTCTTCAGATGGAATTAGATGGGAATGGAGTAAAATGCCGTTCAATTATAAATAAATAACAGTAGTAAACTGAACATTATATGGATTTATACGCGGAAATGTTTTGAAAAATGCTTCTATACCAAAGCACTCTTGACGCGCGCCTACTGCGCCTAGTGGGTGATCCTCCACTGGCTATAATGTAGTAAATTAGAGAGGAATCCACTATACCCTTATGTGTGGTCATGTAGATCGTTATAAACAGCCTTCTTCAGATGGAATTAGATGGGAATGGAGTAAAATGCCCTTCAATTATTTTGTTTAAGATCACCTGAAGTTGAGAAATTATGCTAACCAGCGACCACGGAACTTCACGCGGCATCATGGTCGAGAAGGATTAGAAAACGTGATTCTTCTTGAAAATTATTAAATGTTTTTTGTATGAATGAACCTGAAATGATAGTAAATAGACATACAAAGCATATTGTATATTTTGTCATACGATTGCATATTTTTGCCAATAAAAATCCCTAAAAAGCAGTCATTTTAGCGAAAAGAAAGAGAATCCCCATTAAACGAATAGCAAAGTATTGACACATTCGAAACATCTTGTGTAAAATATTTATTAAATTTCCATTCCCAAATATACAGACTTCTCTGAACAAATAGCAACAACAGTTATATATTACATAATGATACATTCAAGTACGCTGAATACTCAACTTCAGCCGTAAAACAGTTCAACTTTTACAAATATTAAAATCTTCTCTATATTTTGTTCAAACTATGCATTTGACACACATCAGATAATGTTTAACACAAGTGAAAATCCTCTTCAAACTTCAAACAGCGGTTTATAGAAATGAAAAAATAAAATAATGGAAGACATTATTCATGTTATATAAAATGGATTACTTGGTACGAAGTTTTCGTTTCAAATCAACATGCAGTGGACAATGACGAAATTAGATAAATAATATGAATATAAAGATGACAGATGAGTAGTACTTGGTATTTGAGATCTAATGAAATGCAGAAAATTCTTTCAAAATATTTATCTTTATTTCCATGTTAGCGTTTATAAGTATACTTTAGATGAAAGAAGTCTTGGTGAGAATTTTAGATATTTTTTTATTACTTTATTTAAAAATACAAAAGAAGCAATTGATGCTTAATCTCATTAAAATTTCATAACTAATTTTAGTCGAAATCATTCTTTCGAAAAAGTCGATCTACAGTTAAATCTGGGCTATTAGTTTTCCATTAAAATTGAACTAGGAATTAATTTCGAACAGATACTATTTAAAACATAATAGATGCAGCAAAAATTATATTCTCAAACTTAACGTGTTTTTATTTATATACTTATAATTTTATACTTAAGTTGAATAAAATAAGTAGAGACCGCTTTCAGGCATTTCTGAGTGTTTAAATGATACAAATAAACAAACCAATTTAAGCTCATTGAAAGCTAAATGCTTGAAGAATTAAACCAGTAAGATAATAATGATAATGATATAAGTACTTAAGTAAAGAAACATAAAAAGAAGGAACTGTTAAAATAGTTACATAAATAAAACTGGGGCCACCAAACCTTTCATAGCTATGGATACAAAATCTTTACATTTGGCATTCTTTATTTTAAAAGTATGAATTGTGATGTTTATATTGTTGAATGCCTTTTAATTACTTTTTATGTATTTTCAGTAATTTATAATTATCGTCCTTCTTCGGAGACCCCTCGTTTATTGTAGGCGGGATTAAGTCACATTTTCAAACACAAAAACCACAGAAAACACAAATCCTCAGTTTTCACGTACTTCATATACATGATTTAACAAAATTATACAAAACTTGAGGTAAATTTTGATAAATGGAATGTTTGATTTATAATACACAATAAAAATCTATGTAAATTTTGATAAATGGAATGTTTGATTTATAAAACAATATAAAAATCTATGTAAATTTTGATATATGGAATGTTTGATTATGCTCATCAATAAGAATGACATTTTTTTTATCCAATACATAACAAAATTTGACAAAGCTCTTAATGCTTACACACGTGTAACAGTAAAATAAACCTCTAAGTTAGAAAAATTGTAGTACAAATAAATGCAAAAAATTAAGTAATTTTTAGTCAGTGTTTAAATATTTTGTAAAATTGTTTTATTACAATTAGCTGTTTGTAAAATTGATGGTTTCTGTGTGCCTTACTTATTTAATTTCGAAAACTGATTTATAGTAATGATATATAAGAACTTAGTACAAAGTTCAGGAATAAATCAAATTTGAATGACACAAAAATATTTAAAAAGTTCCTGCTTAACTCATGATTACTTAATAGTAAAGAAACTGAAATACAAACGTTTAAGCTCACATGAATATGGCTATATGGTGGTGATAATTCTAAGGCACATTTGCAGATTACTGAATATGAATATTAAATGAATATTTTAGAGTCGACATGCTGAATATGTCATGTCTAACGCATTCATAAGATCTTACATTCTAATGCTATATCTGTATGACAATAATGATGAATAGAAGCTTAAAAAACATAAATTAAAGCATGAATCTAAAATAACATAAAAACACTTCCAAAAATGGATACGAAACAAAAAGTGAGATTTTGTCCGTTTTTCATTCGTCTAAAAGTACGAAAAATATGTTTCACATGAAACACACATTGTGGGTTCAATAAACTATCTACATTTGTTCATATAGCACATAATACAATGACACAAGCAGAATTGTTTGGATGAATCATGCACGTTGGAAGCTGGAGAAGCATTCTGTAAAATTTTAAAGAATCGCATATTATTTAATTTGTTGAAAGTAAAATAAGTAAACATTCTGATAAAACAATTAACGTTGTTATTTAAAGCGATTTTGTTTCTAAAAATTCATTTTTTAAAGTGAAAAATGGTTCAGATTTTTCCATGAAAATTTTGAATGCGCACCGTCTTCAAGTCATTAATCCTCCTGGTGGTTGTCTTGACGAAATATCTCGTCATTAGCAAAACTGGCCAGATCTTGATGGACGAAGTATCTCGTCAGTAGAAGAAAACTGACCCGATCTTGATATCGTCATCATAAAAAAATCGACAATCTTGATGACGAGATATCTCGTCATTAGCAAACTTGGTCAGATGGACGAGATATCTCGTCGAAACCACTTGGAGGGTTAAAATGCTCAGGCTTGATTTTCCTCTCTTAGATAAATAAATTTAGACTCAATCTCAAATAATTTTGTGATGTAAATCACCTCTCATTGCGTAATCCTTTAAAAACTTATACTTTTTTTGCTTCTCCAACTTCGTATTTAATTTTCAAAAATAAAATGCTGTTTCTGGAAATGTACTTAACACTGGCCGTTACTGTAATATGAAGGCTGTTTCCAGAAAATGTATGTATTTAAGACAACACCCCTCTGGTGTTTTTAGCTTGTAATGAAGTTCTGCTTTTGTAAAGACTAGGATTCGGTGTTTGCGTGCTTTGATTTTATTTTGATTTAAATTTTCCTTTTTTTTCATTAACAGCATCTGATTAATAAAATCCAATAGAAAACTTAAACACCGATATATTTCTACAGTCGAGCATAAAATGCTTTGAATTTCTCAAAATTTTTCATCTGTTTACTTTTGACAACAGAACCTGTAGTAATGATTTACTTTTTATTGGTTAATATGCTTTCTTTACTACAGCTGTATTTTAAAATGCTAAGAAATAAATTATGACCATCACTTGCTTTCAACTTACTCATCATGCAAAGATGTATTCGCAGTACCCTGAAGAATACGAAATTTCTTCAACTAAATCAATCCCGCGTGTTATTTTGTAAGTAAATGAATATTTTTCTGAACAAGATGAGGGTACGAGGATAGACTTTATGAAATAGAGCAGCTATTATCAACATTTTTCACTCATAACACATATATTAACTAAAATTCTGCGGAACATCAAAAAATACATCACATTTTTTGACGATCTGACAAAAAGTAGGCATAATTTTGATTGATTTACAAAAAATAATAGTAACTACCTACCCTTGTTGCTCCAAAATGGCTTTTTAAAAGATCTCTTTGAAATTATTTATTAATGACGCCTTGCAATAAAAATAGTACTCAAAATTAGTTATACGGGTTTTACTTGAAATATATCGTGAACACACTTGCAAAAGTTCAAAAGTAAAACCTTGAAATGAAAAAAAATCTTACCACCTAATTTAAACTACTTCGCCATCTCTTAAGGCACACAAGTGCCATTCTTACGGCACACTGGTTGAAAATCACTGCTATAGAGAATGGTAAACTATGAAAAGACAAGAATTGGTGGAAAATGTAAATGTTTTAGAACTGTACTGGTGAAATTCTTCAACTAAATTGGCCCCCGTGATATATTTTCCGGAATAAAATCGAGGCTAAAATTTATAAAATAGCGCATTGCTCTGGATACAGCAAAATATGAAATACAAGAATTGGTTAAACCTTTTTGAAAAATGTTTTAAATAATTTAGAACTGTACTGCGAATTTTGTCAACTAAATTGGTCCCGTGTTATATTTTCGGAATAAAATCGAAGCTAAATTTATAAAATAGCGCATTGCTCTAGGTATAGCAAAATATGAAAAACGAATTGATTCAACCTTTTGGAAACATTTCCCAAAATATTGTTTTAAATGTTTCTAAAAGGTTGAGCATTCCTGTACTCCGCAATTGCTTAAGATATCCCAGTTCTGTGTCCATGCAAGAGATAATGGCGGATAATCAAGACTTTAATGTCGTTTTAATGTCATGCTTAGGTCGACTCATTGTCCAAAGCTAAACACCTGAACGCGATTTTAAAGCAAGCGAAAGGGATCGTATTGTGTTTTTTTTGTAATCTTGAGGGAGTAGGGCCAGGGTTAACAAATGTCGGACGCGTTTCTAGTAGCTGCGAGATAGGCCAAGAATTATACTATCCGGCATGACGTAAGGGCAATAAATTATGCGATCTGCCGCGACATCTAAATCCAAATGGAAACAATGCAGATTGTTCCCCAGCAAAGAGAAAAAACCGTGTCAGAACTTTCACTTGTGGAAAAAGTGGAATTTTGGAATGATGAGTCGCAGATGCATTCAGACCGTGGAGACTAACCTATTGACATACATAGACGGAAGAGAGAGTTATTGGCCAATCTTTAGCTGGAAGATTTAAAATGTTTGCTGCCTTTTACTCTCGATGAACACAAAACAATGGATCTCGCGCAAATAATGGACGGTCACGCTTATAAATTTATATCGACCTCAAAAATGGAATCTGACTTCACCATTTTTGCTTTTCCAGATTCGAAATTACCTACTTTATTGCTGAAACGGCGAGTCATTGTTGGTATTGCGGGTTGGGGTTGTTTTCTTGGGTTTGATTGAAATGCAAATAGGGACGGATTGTTGAAAGAGAAAAGGAAGGATGGCTCAGATATGCAGTGATCTTCGATTTGTTTCGAATTTTCGATCTGATCTGTTTGGATTTTAAGCTAATTAGCCCGGAGGAATTTAATGGTTTGAGTTTGTTTTATGCTGAAATTTCATTAGTCGGTTTTTGAAACCATTTTTAGGTTTGCGTAGCGTTTTCTTTGAAGTTTTTACAGTTACAAACGTTATTTTTGAATGTTAGACCATTATTTCTATGGAAAAGCCAATGTAAAAAGTAAGAGTGCTTAAATTACAAGTCTCGTTCTTTAATAAAAATTTAACTAGTTTTTGGTGCACATTTAGAAAGTAGAGGTAGAATTTAAAGAAGGTTAACTAGCAACTAGAAATACAAGGCATATTTTATATAGCATGCGTAAAAACGGCACTATAATTCAAATAAGAAATAACAAAATTCAAATGGCTTTAGTAAAAAATAGATATGTAAAATATATACACATTTAAACCATATATCACGCATTGTTTCAATGGGCAATATATATATGTATATATTTATGCATACAGGATGTGTATTCATTTATACACAAAGGCACTTTCATGTAAATATTGCTTAACAAAATCCTTAAAACAATAACTGTACAAGGTGGGTTGTATATAAAACACCTTTTCTCATTTTTGAATGCACTACGCAGATGTTCATTTTATCTACATAATATTGTCCGATTTCAATCACAAGCATTTTATGACTTAGTTAGGCACTTCGTATTTTAGTATATTCATTGTTTGGTGATTCTAGATACATAAGTTAAAGTCAAATCACATCTGAACTGGCCAAGTGTAGAGTAGATAAAAAATATCAGATATTTTAATACTGTATCCGACCGACGAAATCGAACATCTGAAATCTCTGTCCATGCTCAACAGAAATAGCATCGCTGGAGACAAAAAAAGTTCCTCTCAGAAAATCATTTTCAAAAACACAACAACAACAATAATGCTTTTGAAAACACAACAATAATCATTTTAAGCACTTAGGGAGGGGGTAACAGTCTTTTAACACGATACAGCTCTTTTGGAAGTCAAATCTAGTGGCGTTTCTGCTCTTGCTGGAGCGTGGTCATTCTCAGTATCGTCCATGTTGATGTACTCGTCCTCGTCATTGCCGTTCAGGCCATCCGCGGTGGCGTCAGAGTTCGGCGTTTCTGGCTTTTTGACGGACAAGTCAATTGGTGTCTCCTGCACCGGAATGTCCCTGAAGCATTCCGTGTTGACTAAAGGTCCTTCTCTTGGTGGGTTGGGCACGGGACTGGTCAAGATCCCGCTGGACACTCCAAGCAGTCTGTGAGGTGGGGTGTAGTTCATCTCGGAACCGAACACCTTAGGCAGGGTAGTGAAATTCTTGGCGAAGAAGCTACTGTTAGCGGAATGGAAAAAGAACTTGCTGGGGTGGAGTGGTGATACTGGCGACAACGGCAGGTGGTGGTGGTGATGGTGATACAGCGCCACGTTTTCCTTCCTCTCGTACGTGGGGCTACTGGCATCGTACGTCGAGTAGCCGTTGGAATATCCGTTCGTAGAACTTTTGGAAGGAAAGTAATTGTAAGACACTGGGCTCGTGGTACTTGTCTCCATGGTACCCGGGTCGGATGACGGGGACCCGCGGTTGGAGTGTCCATTTGTGGCCATCGTGTGGTCATTGAAGTCGGAACGAAAGTGGTGCATCATATCTTTTGAATCGTAGTGACTATTGGACAGTACCCCTTGATCAGACAGTCGGCTGGTCATTTCCGCCTGGTCTTGGATCAGGCAGTGGATTTTGAACCAGTTAGAGCGACGGCCGTAACGGGAACCTTAAATTTGAAAAAGAGAGAAAAATCAGTGACACAGAGTAATGTATAAGTCGTTTATAGTACTCACGTTATTTACTTCATTTTATGAGATTTTTAAAATAACTAATTACTACAGAAAATGTTTAAGTTTCTTTTCCTAAACAATCTCAACTCCAAAATACCCTAGTGATCTGTCCTCCCTTTAGTTTTACCCTCACATTTTCATGTGCTTTCGTATTTTTTACTCCCTTGTATTTAGAATTTTTAAAGTTGATTTAGTTCATCCTGAGTCTGGCGCAACTTGGCCCTTGCACCACTAAAGTGCAATCAACCAACCAACCTAAAGTATCTATGAAACGGGACTTGTAAGAAACTACGTATAACGACGTTTTTAAGTTTTAATTCATTCTCCATTACAGTTTTAATTATTGCCGGAGACGAGTTTTCACACTGAAAGTTAAATGAAATCCAAAGTTATCTATCAGGTTTATTTCATGCAAAAGAACGCGAGAACTTTGAAATTCGAAAGATCCCCGTAACAATCAATATCAAATAGCGGTTGCTTTTGGAAAAAGTCTCTGTGGATATACATATGAAAACCTTAGTGAAATTGATGGCAAAAAAAACCTTTTAAACAACGATTTATAAAGATTAAAAATTTAGAAAAGATCGTCAGTGTTCATTTCAATGGAGTAAGAAGAAAGTCACAAACGTCTGTGACTTACTTTTGTCCTAATGAAGGTGGACGTCTTTGCTTCACCAAAATAGCCATTGACGATCTTTTCTAGGTTTTTAATCTTCATTAGTCGTTAATTTGTTGGTAGGTAGGTAGTTGAATTAACCTCACACTGGAGCAATCCCGGTGGCGGTCCGGGATCAATCCCGAAGGCAAAAAGATCCGAAAACAACACCTCGTAAATTTGAACCCCGGTCAGATAAAGGGGTTGATTTGAAGGTTTTTCACATTTTTCACTAAACTCTCTAGCAGGAATTGCCAAGATTGCGTTCATGGAATATGGATTAGTTTCTCATTCAAGCGCACTTACACGCCCGATGTGAAGCTTTCATTTTGACCTTAGAATAAAAAAAATGTAACCTCACTTTCGATAAAAAAATATTTCCCACCTCCCACAGTATTTTCTTTCAGAGGATCACCGAGTCATAAAAATAGCTTTCAATTAAACCCGAAACACAAGCGCGGAGTCATCCAAATTGAATCAAGCTCGTAATTAAAACTCCAAACATGATCACACCATGCGAGAGCAATTCAAAACACATTGCCACACCTATGGCTAGTGGCAAAACACGAAACCGCTGTGGGCGCAGATGACTGTACTCCATCAAGCAAGCAGGTCGAGCCTTTCACAGGTCCTCTCTCGTAACAATTTCGTGAACATCCCCACGACCATTTACAGCTATTTCCTGAACGCCACAGTCCGTTCTCTTCCTTTTCTTTCCGCAACAAAAGACGCTTCAAAAAACCAAGAGAAGAGCAAAATACGTTCTAAAAAATATGCCGTAGGGTCACGATCTGCGAACCTAAGGTCCATAATAATGGATTTAACTTCTTTCATGCTATGCACTTCTAAGTTAAATATAGCCCAACATATGTCATTAAACAATTATTCACGATCATGCTTACAAAATCGGCAGACCTAATTTTCTTCGGCGTTCACATTTCACATTTTCCCGTTTATACCAACGAGTATCAAAAAGTAATAATTTTACGAAACAGTAATGTTCTCAGGTCATAGATGTGTTCTTAATTTTGTTTCCTTTTTGTGAAAACAGACACTCAAAAGGACTAAATATCTCATTTTCCATGGGAAAATGATACCATTACTTTCATATCCTTTGTGTTGAAAGAATAAAAATAAGTTTTTCCCTCAAGGAATTCGTATAAGTGTTGATTTTACTATTAGAGCATGCATTTTTATTTCTATTTATAAATACCCTATTCAATCGTCACATTTTTAAATGGGATTGATAGTTAATTTTATTTGAATTTATTCGTTTCAGATATTTTTATTTTTCCATATATAATACGAGCCTATTTCCCAAATACGAAAGTTTTCATGTTTTATATTTACACTTATTCGTAACTGTTTTTAATATAAAATCCTTTTCAATCGAACTAACTTTTCTTGACCATATAACAATATTGCCTTAATCCATTCAATGAAATTTAGACTGACAGTATGATTTTGTTTTATAAAGAAAAAATTCGATTTGAAATGATTTTTTAATGAACATTAGCGCCAAAATTTTGGGAAGTTTTAATACTTCATTTAAAATATTAAAAGAGAGAAACACATTTCCATTAAATGAAAACTAACTTAACGTAACAACTACATCAACAAAACAGCTCTGTAAATTATAAATCCAAAACTCATCTAGGTAACACAGCAAATATTTCATTTTGTTATTGAAAGAATTAAATCCAACAAATATGAGCCTTGAAGTCTATTCGAGCTCTAAATTCCTTTTTTGGTTGGCCTATGAAGCAATTCATTTCACAAAAAACAATTGAAATAAAAGGCTCACAATACATATGAAAGTTGCAGTTTGGATCATGAAGCCTCAACTAGCACAAGTTACCACACAAACACTAAAAACAAATTTCACATACAAAACTTAGAAAAATATTTGTAAATTCCAAGTCCAAAGTCACATCTAGGTAACACTCATGTCCTTATTGAAAGAATTAAATTCAACACATCAGAGCCCTGAAGTCCAAATGCTGTAATAGGTTGTTTCTCCTATGAAGCAATTAATTTTACAAAAGGCAGCTTTTTAAAAACATCTGCCAAAGGTCGTTGAAAGTTTCTGACCGGATCGCGAAGGTCCCAACTCGCACAACTCATTGAACACTAAAATCAAATTTAACCACGTCACACTTAGCAAAATACTTGTAAATTCCAAGTCCAAAGTCCCATCTACGTAACACTAATGTTTTTTGAAAGAAGTAAACCAACATGTCTGAGCCCTGATGTATATTGCAGTTGGAACAAATACTATTATTAGATCCGCTTATGAAGCAATTAATTTTACAAAAAGCGATTGAAATAAAAACATCTGCCAAGGCTCACAACAGCCCTGAAAGTTGCAGACTGGATCGTGACGGCCCCAACTCACACAAGTCACTGAACACTTTCATTACGGAATTATTTTCGCGGATTCCCCAATCCTGTTCAAAGCAAAACAAAACTCAAATCGTTGGAGCAACAAGTACTTCCGTGATCACTCTGATCACGGCTTTAGTTTGAAGTCGAGCGACCTTGGCGAGGGTCTGTTGAAATCCACTTTTCATCTTATTCCATTCAAGCCCCGAACAGGGTGATACATTAGCGAGGCAATAGTTCACAGCGTATATTATTAATAGCTTACATAAAAATAATGCGATTCAATTGATCGATTAAATGAAGACGGACACATACGATATATCGATTAGATGGGGTGCGAGATAATCATAACGTGGTTAAAAGGAACATGAGGAGGGAGCCAGAACGCTCACGGCTCCATTATCTTTTAAGTCACCCACGCTATAATTTAAAGGATCACGATTCAAAAGTAGAGGATTTACTCCTTCACGTATAGATACATATACATATATATACGTGTCTAACCTTTGAAGGATTCAGTGTGGAAGGGGCCGTTTCAATGATAAATGCTTACTATTTATCGGTCGTCATGAATTGCATTTTTTTCTTTTGCGGAAATGATGTTCCTTTTTCAGTTATTACTGAACTGCACGGAATGAGCTTTTAAACTGCGATGAACAGATATTAAAGTTATATTTTTTCTATACCTGATTGGGGGTAGCCATAGCGCAGAGGGTTTGCCCACTGTGCTAGTAGCTTGCGAGTTGTAGGCTGCTCAGGTTCGATTGCTCTCTGAGTGCATTTCTGTCCCTTTTGAGTCAGTAAAACTTTCCTGCTGTAGGTATGTTCATTTACTTGACGTTGTTTGGTGCAGTTGGTCAAATAGGACCCTGACGTCAACAATTCTCTCGGTGGTGGCCTCGACGAGTTATCTCGTCATTAGGAAAACTGACAAGATCCTGATAAACTAGATATCTCGTCTTTAGTAAAAAACTGACCAGATCTTGATCTCATCACCATAAAAAGTCAGCAATATCCTGATAACAAGACCTCTCATCATTCGCAAAATTGTTCAGATCTTTATGGACGAGATATCTCGTCAAAACCACTTATAGGGTTCAACGCAAACCTAGCAACCTATACTGGCTTGCGTATATTTAAATTCTTCTAATGTTTTGTCTCCTATGTCTCAGCAAAACTTTTCCTAGTGCGTGTATGTGCAGTTACTTAACGTTGTTTGGTGCAGCTTGGCCAAATATGGCCCTTTCGCCATAAAAACCAAAATAAACCAAACCCAATGCATTTGGAGTATAATTTGCTCTAGTGTAACAAAACATGACGGTACATCGGCAAGCCAAACGAAATACATTTGATAACTTATGCATCAAAGCAGAATCGAAGTTCTTGTGCTTAGTCAATAAACAACTATTAGTCAGAAAATTTGCAAGACTTTAATGTACTTAACTTTTCAATCTAGAACATTCTCCTTTTATTCTCAAATAACCAAGTACAAAATAAACTAAATTCGTGCGATAGGATCTTTTGATTTTCGTTTCACGCGGTAATTACGTTTGACTGTTCAATTAAGCATCAAAGCAAACTCTCACAATGCAGTTATATTGTTTAAAAAACTTTAATATTGCGGAGATATAACCAAAACACAGAATAATTCCATGTTTTGATGTCAAAGAAAGATAAACTGACACCATACATTATACTGGAAATTCCTAAGTGTCAAGAACAATAAGTAAGACATGTTTCAACCAGATACCTATCGTAGGATCTTCATGGAACTGTCGTGATGACAGGCAAGAACGCTGTTTAGAAGCTCGTTGCAATCCTTTGAGATTCGTCTTTTTCTAGAATGCCACGAGAACGTGGTTAACTGGCCTTAAAACGTGTAATTTCATTGTCTGTTTTAAATGTCGGGTATGACGCCCATCTGACAGCATGATATCTCATTTCACGAAAAGAAATCCCTGTTAAATTAAATTTTCAAAGGGAAGACATGCATAGCAAAAGAGTGGCTTCATCGAAATGTCATCTGACGAGATTTCGTCCCGCTAGCTATTTTTACATGTTTAGCTATTTGAGAAATAGCTGTTGTTCTCGTCGGGATGAGGATTAGCCAGCCTGTCACGCAAAAACCGTACGCTTAAGATAATTCCGTTATATACTGGTATCTGGCCCGCAGTTCAGAGACGACCCTCTAAACATTGTTATCAGGTCCACTGATCAGATACGATCCTCCAAAAAGGGTCAGGCTCGCGGGACGTATATGGCCCCTCGAAGAGGTTTTACAGGCCCGCCGGCCAGATGCGGCCCTCAAAATATTTTTATCAGGCCCACAGGCCAGAAATGGCTCTCCAAATAGGTTTACCCGGATCGCAGATCAGTACGGATACTAATTATTTCTAGAGAGAGGATACTGATTCATAAAAATAAATATTTAAGAACGTAGCAATTTTATTGAGGTTTTCTGTATTCGCAAACTTAAAATTCACCATGGACAAGTAAATATGAGAGATACGGGCAGTGTAAACGTTATATCGAGGGATTTATGCCCATCTCATTTTTCTTAATAAAAAATCACTAATTATGGTTGAAGAGCTTTTTTTTTAAATATTATAGAAATTTCCTGTATTCGCAAACTTAAAATTCACCAGGGATAAATAATTACGAGCGATACGGGCCGTGTAAGCGTTATATCGAGGGGTTACTGTCCTTCGCAATTTTTGTTAAATAAAACCACCAATTACGGGTGGAGCACCTTTTTGAAAATTTCACACCCCTTGTATTCTGGACTAGTCATGCCACTGATTTCATTAATTGCATTAACCCTCCGAGGGGTTCACAAGCATAATTTCCTTTGCAACCTGCAGTGCTCTCTGTATGACTTTTAACCAGTTTTGACCCTCTTGGTGAATAACATCTTTCCAAAGGATTGTATTACAAAAATATGAGCAATAAAATCTTTCCAATGGATTCTATTCTACAGAATGGTCCATTAGAATCATTCCAAAGAAAGGAAATTCCAAGGAAGGGACCAATGGAATCGGTCTAAATGATTGTACTCCAACAGAACCAATAAAAAAGGTTGAAAGAATCTATGGATTCTTGAGAAATATGTGGGTTTTAGTCATTAAGAGTATTGTGTTAAAGCAATTCTTTTCTACTCAGAAATTTCGCGACGTTCAGAGGGTTAATTGATGCGAGAACGTACCGAAATTTCTACCTCACCCCTTCTTCATCATCAAGCGTAGTTCAAAATTCATACGTCCACTCTCTCCGCGCAGGTTGTAATATATTTTTCTTTTCTTTTCTTCCGGGCGCCTTATGATTATTATTTTGGGCCCTGATCCTATCACAAGGAAAGAGAGGACGGGATCACTATGAGCGAGCTTAATACAATTAACCTTCCGCCTAACCCCAGATAGTGATGCTCGTTACAAGTCTTGCCCGCTCGATGACCCTTGTGCAGAGCTCTCGCTGAGGATGGATCATTTCTGAATGTCCTCACGTATCGAAAAAACAAGAATTACGGAATCCTGCCATGAAACGAAATAGATGTGCTTTATTTTCTTTGCATCATCAATTTAAACGAGAGTTGTTCGAGATCTATTGCTCGGGACTACAGACGTCACTTTGAGCTAGGTTTCTTTTTTTCCGCACAGCAGTTAGAGTGGTTTGGATTTTGTTATTATTTTCCGTAATAATCGAAATGCAATAGCGCTGCCTTACGTTTTTAATTACGGCCTGGACCTTTAAGTTACATCGATTATCTTTCGTTTTCTGGTAGTTAATAAACTTAGCATTACACGAGGCGTTAGGGGACTGTATTCTTAATTTCGTTGTTAACTACTCTGCGGAGAATCTTGAATTGAAGAGATCACCGAAACATAGTGATAAGCCACAGAAATATGTTCTGTAATGAGAAAAATTTAAAAGCTAAATCGAATGTTTTTCGTCTTTTGACAATTATAAACTTAACATTTAGACGCGGCATTAGAGGACTGCATTAATTTCGTCGTTAGCTGCCCAGCGAGAATCTTGAATTGTGGGACTCCAGGCAACAGTGATAAGCTTCAGTAATATGTTCCGTAATGAGAAAAATTAAAAACAGAGTACTCAAGAAGATTAAAAGAATTTCTGATTGTTGGAATGAATACTTAATACTTGAAAGCTTAAAACAACATGACCTATTGGATAGTGAACAAACCATTATCATTTCGGAATTTTTAAACTTCAAAATTGCTGAAAAATTTGAAGTGGTTTATCATTATGTGCTGCCCGAAGCACTTCAATGGAATTTTAGTATAGAAATTTGGAAAGAGATAAAACAGGATAATTGTTAAAATTGTAAATGAAAAATCGTGAAAATCTAGAAAGTTTTATTTTATAACTTCCGAAGGAATGGTTATGGGAAAAGGTTTCATATTAAGTTTTAAAAGCATACTGGATGCTGCGTTAGGAAATAAGTTCATTTAAATGAAATCCCGTTATCTATATACATTATTAATGCGTCTCTACAAATGATATTTTATATTACTTTATTATACAAAATTTAGAGGATAAATCTGGAGTTACATAAATTTTTTCTGAAATGAAATGGGGATTTAAATTAATTGCTACAATCTAAAATACATTATGAAGTCATAAAATTGAAGTAATTTCTCCATCTTTTATATTTCATTGATTGTTCAATCTGAATTTTCTCGGTAATTCAATGGATGGAAAGAGGAGATGTAGACAACGTTTTTGAATGCAAAATCACCAAGCTTCTAGTTTTCATTTTATTACCAAGAGATTAATGTTTTTTGAAGCTGCCAAATGCTACGGAAACAGAAAAACCTTATTCACAATAATTTCACTATTATATACAAAAGGTTTCTGAAAGCGGCATTCAGTTTTTCTGTTTACACAAAAACAGAAAGTGAAGGAATCTTAAGTTTTCCACATAAGCGTCGAAACATTCCTTCAATTTTTGAGCGTTATATTTTCGCAGTACTCAAAAATATTTTTATACCTGACAGAAAAAGGTTTCACGTAGGATTAAAACCAACTCACCGCTCTTTGACATTCCGACGAGTAGACATTTCTTTAGCCTACAGCTTTTACACGAAGTTCTATTTTTCTTGTTTATAACACATTGTCCACTGTTCTTACATTCACCAAGAGCCGCCAGATTATTATACGTCCGTCCAAAGAATGACTGAAACAAAAAAGTATAATATAAATGGACAGTTTTATGAAAGTTTTTGTTTATATAAACCCAAACCCAAGAAACCCTACTTGGAAGCTAATGTTTCAAAAAGCGTAGTTTAAAAATAATTATTTTAATTGATATAAAATAAAACCAACTTTTTGATAAACACTTCTTTGCATTTTTGGGTTATATATCTTAAACCTAAAAGCTATACCTGATCATATATATATATATATTAAACTTTGACTCATTTTATTTGGCCTAATATTAATTTATTGGACTAGGCTTGAACAAGTTCCGTAATGTATTTTTTGGATTGAATAAAAGATCGTGTTAAATAAATTACGGCCTTTTGTGTTACCGGATTGCATTGGATACAAGGGATATTATTCAGAAATGGACAACATTTATTTTTTGACTCCTGTGAACAGAGTGATATAGATCGATATCTGAAAGGATGTCCGAAAGCATGGAAAATTACTCCGAGTGGATTTAAAACTATTCAACTCTGGTTTGGTTTTCAGCAGGGTGCATATTTCGCCATGCTAGTCAGTGTTGTTAAAACTCTTCACATAAACTTATCTAACGCCTCGAAACGTTAGAAAACAGCACACTCATTCATCATTTGGTTGAGTGATCATACTGCTATCTAAGATCAGATACAAATATAAGCGGCATGTAACAATATGGGCCATTGTTAACTGATGCAAAAGTTGTATGTGGAATAGTTTATTGGCAAAACAAATATTGATGATGAAAGAATTTCAGTTTGAGAACATCCGAAAGCTTTTTTTCTAATGCACTGCAAATTGAACATCACTCATTATGGCACTACAATGGCGAATTTGTCAATCACTTTGGGATACCCTGTTGTACTATGAGAGGGTTACGCATCACATACATACCGCACATTCTAGGCACTACTCATTTATAGAGACCTCACATTCATTCCAGACAAATACCCATGCCGTATAGTGTGGCTCCGACGAGAAAGCAGTCGACCTAGGGTCAGTCAGTTTTTGAATAGGGGTGGAAAGTCGTTAGGAGGAGGGCTGTCATACGCAAAAAGCATGAGTAGCGATAAAACATACTGCATGCGTAAACGTTCTCCGTTTCTGTTCTGAAAATATGTCGGTACGGATGCATATTTCAACCTATTTGGTGCCGCAGGACATAATGGACCAATGTGTGGCTTGCCTAACGGGACGAGTGGTCGAAGTAGATGATGAATAACTTCCAACAACTATTACATTAGCATTAACAAGAACTAGCCGCAACGAAAGTCAGAAAAAACGAACACAAGAGATATCTATCTGAATAGAATGTAGCCTCATATATTCCGTTTCAGATTGAAATCTGTATGTGCTTTTCGAGCACGCTTTAGCATGGGAGATGACACATAGTAGTGACGTTTTCGCTCCGTATGGGGCATATTTGATGTAATGGGGCAACGAAAAAACTTCCCAGGGAAGAACAACCAAGAAATCCCGGACGCGACTTGCTTGCCAGTTGGACTGCCCGAGTTCTCGAATGAAAAATGCTTGGAATCAGATGGCACGAACTTGAGCTCATTTATAACTAGGTTTGCGATCTCCGGATATTGGATTTCAACTTCGTTATTTGGCGACTTACGTTATAAAGTTAGAAATACGACGAGAAAGAAATTCAAACAAAAGTTACTAATGACAATTAATAGGAGATAAAAGATTGATGTAAAACAACCCGACTGTACCCCCTGATTCGTACCAGGATATTGGATTTCAACTTAACTATTTGGCAACATCTGCTTATAAAGTTACAAATCCGACGAGTAAGAAATTCAAACAAAAGTTACAAATAACATTTGAGCAAGTGAAGTAAATATAGCCGAGTTATCTAAATAAGGAAAGTCTGAAAAGAATTGAAACCTTGTTGGGAATATAAGATTTTTAATACTTAAAAACACACTAAAATTGAAAACAGAAAGTTTCCTTTATTAAAAATCTGTTTTATCTCGAATATAGGATATTAAGAGCTCTAAAAGTATATTATTTTGTTACAGAAAACCTAATGTAAAATTCTATAATTATAATAATGAATACAAAATATGCTCTAAATGAGCAATTTTATCAAAAATAAAATTGTAACGGTAAATGTAAGGAATGATAAGGATTAAAATATTTAATAATTATAAACGGACATTTTAAAAAATGTGTATCATATAATTCAATAATAAGAGCTAACTATTAGCTATTCATTCATAGTTGCACATTTAATATTCAATCATTAGTTATATTACCATTAATGACACAGTATGATTTTGGCTTTAAATATCTAACGACAATATTATATTGTACCTTTCAGTGAAAGGCTAAGATAGTTTCTATTTATATACTGAAACAGAAAAAATTTATTTAAAACGTCAAAGTTTAATCAAATAGATTTAAAAACTAACTGTGTAAATTTTTAAATTTTTCTAAATGATATAGAAATAAAATAAATGGATCGGAATTGATGGAAATAATAATAGAGCTACTAGTTGCGTATTATTGTTGTAACAGTAAGTAAATAACGAAGAAACTACAATATCTAAATGATGACACCATATTTGGAATCATCTAAGAAAAATGGATGGGATGTTTTGTTGGCATTTTTAAGAGTTAAACAAATGGATTTAACGTCTCCATGTAAAAGTACGATTGAAAATTCCATTCTAAAAACACTCATGGCTATTAAACTATTAAACAGACTATTATGGATTGAGTCTATAAAAATGCAATCAAATCATTTAAAAAACACATTTAAAATGTATTGCATTTGTGATTAATAATAAAATAAATGCAACATAAACAAAACAATTTTATTGCATTTTTATTAAAATAGGTTAGATCTGTTTGTAAGCATGAGACGGGTTTATTTGTTCATTATAATTCCCTGGAATGTTGTTTTATTCTGATTATAGAGATTTATTTCCTGTTCTGATCTACATTTCGAAATAACTTTTACTTTTATACAATTATGCACACACGTGCGCAATTAAGTTGTTATTGTCGTACTTGACAGAAATAAGGAAAGGTTGGGCAGCATTCACAGCATCTCGAAACAACCCGAATGGAACTTATCTGGGAGTATTTAATATTACACCAACTTAGATTCAAGATGTTAAACAAGCCGTAAGGAAAGAAGACATGGACTGTCTTGTTTCACTTTGTCATGTCTTGTATGCAAAATGATCGGTTTTTATAGCAGCCGGAAAATATACCATTAATAGACATTTGACAGTTTGACTTTCGATCTTCTGATAAAAGTTTTTCTTTTGCAACAAGGAAGGGCTCAGAGATTGAGTTCGGAGGCTTGTTTTCTTTTGAAGATTTCTGCGTTTTGATTCAGATTACGTAGATTCACAATAAGCTATTGAATTGACTCTTCTATTTTGTTTTTGCTATACAGTCCCAGCTCTGTGATTGGAATGACACTAATTGATAGCTTTCTTTAATTCAGGAAAATGTCTGTAATGATGAAGAAAAAATAGCTGTCTATTAATAATTTCCGTATGGAGTAAAACGAAAGGAAACAGCCATTATTCGCACATTGTTCGACTTTTAAGGTCACTCGTAAATAAGTTTTTCACATAATAAAACGTTTATACTTCTTGTTTTTGCCTTCCTCCTTTCATGTATATTGAATGGAAATAAGGAGAACGCATTTAATTTTTTATTTACATGCATACGTTTGTATTCTACTTAAACTGTTACACTAGAATTTCAGCACTTTATTCTAAAACTAGGAAAAAATAATTGAGAGCATACGTTTGTATTCTACTTATGCTATTACACTAGAATTCAGCACCTTTTTATTATTCTTAAACTAGAATAAGATAATTGGGAGTATAAGTTTGTATTCCACTTATACTGTTACATTAGAATTCAGCTCTTTGATTTTAAAACTAGGATTAAATAATTGAGAATACATTTGTATTCTCTACTTGTACTGTTACCATTAGAATTCAGCACTTTTATTCTAAAACTAGGATTGGAAAATTGAGAGTACACGTTTGTATACCACTTACACTGTTGCACTAGAATTCAGCACTTTTGTTCAAAAGGGGAATAAATCAAATTAATTCTTAACCAGAAGTATTTTTTCCTTCTCCGTTAGTTGGTTTATGTTAAAACTAAAACCCCTCAGATTATGTAATTATTTCGATTTTCAGGTATTAAATTCCACGTTAACCTTCCAAGTGATTTTGACGAGATATCTCGTCCATCGAGATCTGACCAATTTTGATAATGACGAAGTAACTCGTCATTAAAATATTGCCGACTTTTCATGATGGCGAGTTAAAGATCTGATCAGTTTTCTTCTAATGACGAGATATCTCGTCCATCAAAATCTGGTCAGTTTTGGTAATGACGAGATACCTCTTTCACACAACCACCAGGAGGGTAAAGTGCTAGAATTTAATAAGGTTTTAATAAAAAGATTCCCCTTAGTAATCACCAAATATCACTCATGAATAATAAACCAGTCTTTTTGAAACTAACCTTTTAGTGTCAATATGTTTTTACTTTAGTTATTAGAAATTGTTTGAAAAGTTATACACAAATCAGTCAGGTAATAAATTTTAAGCTAAATCATAATAATTTGTTCAAAGTTTCCTTATATCCGCATCCACACCTTTATGAATTCCCATAATTACGCGATTGATTTAGACAACCCTTTTTTCACGAAACACTTTACTACCTATTAACGAAATGATTATCAAATTCGGAGAAAATACTTTTTCTAATGACCGCAGGTAATAGTTTCGAAACTGCTTACTGCAAAGATTGATTATTTCTGAAAGCTATTAACGGAAAAACATAAATCAGTGTCTTGAAGCAAATGTGCATTGTTTATTTTGCCGCTATAAACGGAGTTGGGACCCTCCGTTTTTTCAGATTGCTTGAGTAAGTGGCGCAAGGTCAGCTCTGCGAAAGGAGCCACTGGCGACCTTGACGCAATCAGGAAGAGAAACTATTGGAGGGACCCTGAGGGAAATCCATCACACCCAGGTGCTAAAGAGGCATTTCTAAAATACAGGGATTGATGTTCTAATTCTAATTTAGGATTTTATGCAGAAAAACATTATTATTAAGACACTGGAAAGGAAGGTTCCTGAATATGTGTTTCTAACGGGAAAATCATATTTTCCAGAGTAATAAGCTACTCGTCAAATTCTGAACCTTCCATCAGACATTTGTTGCGAACGGGAGAAATCATATCTAATATAGAGTACGCGTCAAATTTACTACTCAAATTCTGAACCTTCCATCAGATATTTGTGAAAGATAAATCACATTTCCCATAGAGTAATAAATTATACGTCGAATTCTGAACCTCACATCAGACAACTTTTGTTGCGAACGGGATAAATCATATTTCCCCTCAAGTAATAAATTAAGTCAAATTTTGAACCTTCCATCAGATAATATTTGTTGCGAACGAAATAAATCATATTTTGCATAGAGTAATAAGCTGCACGTCAAATTTTGAACTTTCCATCACACATTTGTGTTGCGAACTGGAGACATCATGTTTCCCATAGAGTAATAAACTACACCGAATTCTGAACCTTACATCAGACTTTTGTTGCGAACGGGATAAATCATATTTTCCATAGAGTAATAAACGACGTTTTAAATTTTGAACCTTCCATCAGACTTAAAAGTATATAAATTCTGTGATGGAGCTTTCACCTCTATAGTTTAATTACCTTGCTAATACACTATTTTAATTTTATTACGGTCAGATCGATGTAATACAATATTTGTTGTAAATAAAGGTTTGGTTTTAAAGCAAAAATATAATAAATTTATTTCAAACCGAGCTTAAGAAGGGAGCTAAACTATGCATCCTCAAGTGGTGACCCGGACCTGATTCAAACACACAACTTCCTCATCTGGGGACAGATTTAAATTTCATTTCCTAATCATTCGATAAACATAAAAGAATACAATTCATGAAATTTTTCTTCGTTTACTGTTTCGGGTAAGATTGTATTTTGCACAGGAATAAATGCAAAACTCGTTATTTTATCGGGAAAACATTACCTCTGAATTCTCTACTCTCATTCAAATTTACCGTCATTCAAATTTACTCTCATCCTTTCTGCGAAAACTGTTCTTTATTTTATTTCTTTCCGCGAGACTACTGACAAAACAAATCAGCGAAACAACTCTCAATTTTCTATGAATTGCATTAGTCACCGTGATGTTTCCAAGAGTCAAAGTGATTGGATCGCAACTGCTTTCTGGGTGTTCTAGAAATTAGCACCCACTTCTTTAGACAATAAGTCTACAAATGATCGCATAAGCTCTCTACGCCCTCGTTGCATTTGAAACAAGACGCAAAACGACGTAGGCAGAAGGTAAAATAGCTTTAGGTACGGCAGGCCCAAAGGCGTGCACGCGCTAATTAAGTGCGACGCTTCGCATCTGCATTTCAACTCTTCGTTTCAGGTCTGATTAGTGGTGACAGAGTCTGAAACCTTCTACAAGTCTTTTTTGTCTCGTATACACTGTTAAGAGGAAAGAATGTATCTGTCAAATGATTTTTGTAGGGACTCAGATAAGGAAAGTCGCCGTTATCGTGGTACCAAAATGTATGATGGGTCCTAAGAATGTGAAACGTTTCTTGTAGTGTAATATGCTGTTTTCTAAGTTTAAATTTAGAAATATTTTCAATGTGCCTATAATAGAGCTGTAAAGTCTGATTAGAGGTGACAGACTGAAACCTTCAACAAGTCTTTTTGTCTCGTATACACTGTTAAGAGGAAAGAATGTATCTGTCAAAAGATTGTTGTAGGGCCCCAGATAAGGAGCGTCATTGGTACCGTGATCTATGGTGGGCCCGGATAATGTGAAACATTTTTTGTATTGTGGTGTGCAATATGCTTTTTGAATTAATTTTGATAAATCATTTCATTATGTTTAGATCAAAACTGTAATGTTTGATTAGTGGTCACAGACTGAAGCCTACAAGTCTTTTTTGTCTTGTCTACACTGATAAGAGGAAAGAATGTGTATTAAATGATTTTCAACTTCCCCGATTAACCAAAATGAAACAAAATACTTGATTGAAAACTGATTTTTTACCCTCCTAATACCTTCTTAAATCCAGTTTTAAAATCTCAAAAATAGATGGGACGGGACTTGATCTCAAAAGGCTACAGAGGAAATTTTCAAAGTGACGCATTAAGTACGAAGGGTGTGTAAG
This sequence comes from Meta bourneti, assembly GCA_933210815.1. Lineage (NCBI taxonomy): Eukaryota > Metazoa > Arthropoda > Arachnida > Araneae > Tetragnathidae > Meta > Meta bourneti. Next base: position 46,931,908 of record OW119933.1, read on the forward strand.
GAGGTCAGAGTGCGTTACCTATGGAATTTTCCCACCGTTCAACCCTACTAATGCATTTGGAATCATCCTTGTTGTAACCTTTAACAGGACTCGAAGCTATTTGGACTTAACTGGAGCACTTTATCAGTTATGGGACCGAGCACAAACTACCAAAAGGAAATCAGACTTTTCTCCTGAAATGTTTGAGACAATTTATTTCTTCAAGTGTTTCTGGAAATGGAGATATGTAACCAGATTTTGATTTGTAAGTAACGAAAACAATCGATTCATTTAGAGAGCGTGCGATATCGTATACATAAATAAAAAAGAACACGATTAATTTAATTCAAAATTGTGTACTGAAAGATATTGTAAAATGTTTCGTGTATTGAATATAAACTGTGCTTTAGTAATTTCTAACAAAGGGGTAAACCCTCCAAGTGGTTTCGACGAGATATCGCGTCCACCAAGAACTAATTTTGCTCATGATCAGATATCTCGTCAAAGGATCGGCAATATCTTGATGACGAGATCAAGATCTGATCAGTTTTCTTTTAAAGACGAGATATCTCGTCCATCAAGATCTGATCAGATTTGCAAATGGCAGGATACCTATTCGAGACAACCACCAGGGGGGTTAAAATAAGAATGGTAGTTTAATTTCCCTATTGTACCAAAAGATAACGACATAGCGAAAAATTAAATTTAACCAAATTGATTTTTACGCGAAGTGCAATGAAACGTATTCCTACACAAGTGCCAGAATAACAATCTAACTTATCTTTTAGATTGGTTTATTTATAAAGATAAAGAAAATACCAATTTTCTCAGTAAAGAGAGACAATTACACTCATACGACAAAACACATTAACATTCTCCGTTATTGTCCCATGCATATGGCCAGTCTCTTCAGAACAATCTGCAATGTCGATTGAATGTGGTAAGAAACTTCACTTAGTGGTAGAAAGGTAAAGATTTATGGGAATTTTGATATATGTACCTTAGAAAAAAGGTCAATATCGAAATTTGATTTGGAGAAATGTCCATAAATCATTTCAAGGTAATGAAAGTTATAACAGAAAAAAGTGCTAACTATACTCCTGTGAATACATTATAAGCGAATCAAAATAATGAAAAGTACTTTTTGTACGCTGTATTAAAAATTTAAAAAATACTAAATCGGGTGTTATTCAAAACCTGCAAAATGGACATTGAACTTTTTTCTTCCAGGTGATATATGGACCTCTCAAAGCTTTTGCACTGTAAATTTGGAAGACAATCGGCCCTGTTTGGGAATATAGAAAACACAAATTTCCTCAGTAAAGAGAGACGCTTACACTCATACGTTGAAACCCATTCACATTCTACGTTATTACCTCATGCATATGGCCAGTCTCTTCCGAACAATCTACAATGTCGATTGAATGTGATAAGAAGCTGCACTTCGAGGTAGGAAGGAAAGTGGCTTCTAGTTGGCGAGAGATAACGGTGTTATCCTTTATACCCTAGAGGAAAGTTGGTCTTGATCACGAAGTAAGAGAAAGCTGTTCCCTATGGGCGAGCTTAGGAGCTCAAAGGAAGAGTCAAATGAGGGCACCGGGACAGTGGAGGTCATAAGCCACGATCTTACATAAAGGGAGCTCAAATTCAATTTCTTTACCGATTGTTAATGTGCTCATGCTACATTTAAAAATGTTTCATCAGTTAATTGCGAAAATACCAACCTCTACACATGTTCTTTATTCAATGTATGAGTGTTTATGTAGTGGAATGGGTTTGGTTTTTCGATCTACTCTGATTTTTTCTATACTAGTGTAGGATGGAAAAGCTTTAAGATGATAATTCTAAAGTAATTCTAGATTATTTTAATGTTTTATATAAAAAATTATTTTGCTATCATGTTACTGAAAACAAATCAAATTGTTGAAAGATGAGGTTCAGAAACTGGTAACAAACTGTAGGGATCACTTTTAAACACTTTCGATTGAGTAATGGTTACTTTTTTATATTCTCAACTGTTTATTTAGTGAAATGGGTTTGATTTTCCGATCTACGGTCATTTTTTGTTACACTAGGTAGTAAAAGGGGTAACTAAAGCATGAAACAGCGTAAGACGACAATGCCAAAGCAATTTTAGTTTATTTTAATATTTCATATTTAAAATTATTTTGCTATCATGCTACTGAAAACAAATTGAATCGTTGAAAGATGAGGTACCGAAGTTGCAATAAACTACAGTGATCACTTTTATACACTTTCTGTTAACCTTTCAAGTGATTAGGACGCGGCATCTTGTAAATCAAGATCTGACCAATTTTGCTAATGACGAGATATCTCGTCATCAAGATATTGCCAATGTTTCGATGATGACGAGATCAAGATCTGCTCAGTTTTCTACTAATGATGAGATATCTCGTCCATCAAGATCTGGTCAGTTTTTCTAACGCCGAGATATATCGTCCATCAAGATCGGATCAGTTTTTCTAATGACGAAATATCTCGTCGAGTCGACCACCAAGAGGGTAAAATACATAATCTTCAAATCTCACATATTTTGCTTTCGTCTTCAGAGCCGATACTTGAGTGTCCACTCGGAATTCCAAATGCTGGTGGTAAAGTGAGAGACAAATGATCATCATCGCCTTGAAATTGAAGACTTTCTGCCCATTACACTTTCACCTGTGACATCAGCACGGCCCACATTATTTGGGCATGCTTTTTCATTCCTTCTTACCCCTTCTACCTGAATATCTTTAAGTCGTCTTCGATCGAGACCTTGGTTGAAGACGAGGAAGACACACCCTCATTGATTCGACCTCGTTGTCCTAATTTGTTTCGTATCGTAATAAAAGTCGAATCGGTGAAAAAAATATTCGATGAAAGAGTGGTGTCCTTGAGTTCTCCCTTTATGTAAGATTATTAAAAGAAACATGGATTCGATATCGACACGTTGGTCAGCCAAGCGAAATTCGGATACACGAAAGGGCGAGTGACGGAAGTCGGATTGGTGGCGAAATACTCGCTCCACATTTACTTGAAGCGAATAATAAAAAACAAGCGGAATAAGTGTAGTTAATGAACAGCGAAATGTAAAACATTGAAACTATCTTTGCTGTACAAAATAGTACGGTGGAAACAGGACTGTAAATAAATAAAAGGATCACAGGGCTATGTTCCAATAGAAGGCAAGTAATCATTTTATAAAAATACGATACACGATATGTAATACACGATTTGTAAATAGTACTGCGGAAACGGGACTGTAAATGAATAAAAGGATCATAGGATTATGATTCAATAGAATACTAGAAAATATACGATAGATAAATAGTGCTGCGGAAATGGGACTGTAAATGAATGAAAGGTAGTAGGACTGATCTAATAAGAAACTACAGTAAAAGCTTATAATAAAACTAAATACACGATAATTAAATGTACTGTGGAAACGGGACTTATATGAATGAACTGATCATAAGACTAAGATCTCTCCAAATGAAGACTATAGAGAAGCTTAATAAAACTAAATACACACGATATACAGATAGTACTGCGGAAATTGGGCTGTAAATTAATAAAAGGGTACTAGAACTTATCCAATAAGAGACTAGTTAAAACTCAATTAAAATAAACACATGATACATAAATGTGCTGCGAAAACGGGACTGTAAATGAATGAACTGATCATAATACTAAGATCTCTCCAAAGGAAGACTATCGTAGAAGCTTAATAAAACTAAATACACGATATACAAATGGTACTGCTGAAGCGGGACTGAAGAAGTGTCATAAGACTATGATCGAACAGAGTAAATAGTAAAAGCTTAATAATAATAAATACACGATACCCAGATAGTATTTTTGAAACTGGACTAAATGAATGAATGGATCATAAGACTAAGAAAACATAGTTAACATATCCCAGCTTAGATAGTTAAATTCGATGAAGATTGCTAGCTCAATTTTATGGTCTTATAGTTTTATAGACAAGAAATTGTATGGATACTAGAAAACACCAAGTGTTTCGTTCTACGACCATTTCTTTCTTCACCAAGGATAATTCAATCGAAATCTAAAGCTTGTGGTGGATTTTGATCAAGAGGTTTCGGATTTATAAGTTCTACCAGTTTTTGTACTTGTCCTAAGCTTATCGACCAATTTAACATTAAAGACAAGTAGGTTATGGAATGTTTAAACAATTACTAATCTATAAGGACAAACTTCATCTGAATTTTTATTTAAAACTATTTAAGTGGCAATTGATTTGTTATTTTTTGAACTATCATGTCTATACTCTACTTCCTGAATTAAGTTCCGATGTCCTCGAACAATGCACGTTTTACCTGATTTGTGTGTGTGTGTGATTGCGGTTTTTATGTAATGTATTTTTAAAAATGTACCACATTTGAGAATAAATGATAAACGATTGAGGTAAAAATTGGCGAGTTATCTAAATAAAGTTGAATAAGGAAAATGGAAAGAATCAAAACCCTATTGGGGAAATATAATAGATTTTTAATTCTTAAAATCACACTGAAACTGAAAACATGGAAATGGTGTTGAAAGTTTCTTCATTAACCCTCCGAGTGGTTTCGACGAGATATCTCGTCAATCAAGATATGACCAAATGACGAGATATCTCGCCATCATATTGCCAATTTTTTTACGATGACGAGATCAAGATGTGGTCAGTTTTCTCCTACTGACGAGATAAATTGTCCATCTATATCTAATTATGGTTTTGCTAATGACGAGATACGTCATCGAAACAATCACCAGGACGGTTAAAAAGCGATTCAGTTAAAACGCCCTATATAAGTATTCCATACAACAAATAAACGAAAAAAGATCACTTATCGTTATTGCATTAGAGCAGAATCATAAAAATGGCATACATCGTGAACTTCACTCTAAATACATAGCGGGTGATTTATGAACCCATTTTTGGCGGGAAATCAGGTCACTTGAGCAAACGATAACTATCATGGAACAACAATGCTCGGTCTGACGTCACAAAACAACTAAATTCCCATTCCCTCTCACTGATAGAGCAGAGGGAAAATGTTCTCCCTTTCGTTTTTTTTCGCAGTTAAATTGTTGCAGATTAAGTTGTCCTTTGCCTTCAAAAAGAACAGGTATTGAATAAAAGGATTCGGAATGAATAAAAACCGATGATGTAAGTCCTTTTTACATTGAGATGAGTGGTAAAATAATAGCTTCCCATTCGCTTTGTCTTCCGATGCGGTGTTTGTTGCTCAAGCGATTTGGAGATTCGGAGCAAGTTTATAGTCTTTAGAGCTCTAAAACCGCGTAGGTTCCAGCGATTCTTCGGGGTTACTCGATCGCTGTTGTTTGAAGCTCGCAAAACAATGCTTTTCGGAATCCGAGTTCGTAATTGGCTTAATTTACACCTGTCCCATTGCTCAATCGAAACTGTCGGATTACTTGATTACTCAACCTGTGTTGTCGCTTAGTGTGGTCATTGGATTTTCAAAGGCAGCCGTGGAAAAATTATCTGAACTTAATTTTGGGGTTGGTTTGGCTGTTTCAGGGTTTAATGGCGCAAGGGCCTTAATTGACCAAGCTGCGTCAAACACAAGGTAAACAACTTCAAGCAAAAAATGTGAAAGGGAAAAATAAGGGACTGGGTAATAGAATAATAGGATGAAAAAAAGATCGCTTTGCTCAATTGAAATTGTCAGATTACTTGATTGCTTAACCTATGTTGTCGTTTTGCACGGCCGTTGGTTTTTCGAAGGCAGCCGTGGAAAAATCATCTGTGAACTTAATGTTGGTTGGCTTTTTTGGATTGGTTGTTTCGAGGTTTTATGGCGTAAGGGCCATATTTGGCGAAGCTGCGCCAAACCCAAGACAGTCAACATCAAGTAAAAAATGTCGTCCAAGGGGAAAGGAGAGATTGGAGAACAGAGTAGTGGGATGAAAGCAGAAAAATATCGCTTAGGTATCGGGAGCGCGACGCCCATGTTTACTAAAGACACTAAACCCCATGGGAAAAGAAAAGACCACTAGAGTACCTCGGTTCCGTGAAACCGCACACACCTGAAGATGTGCCCCTGAGGGCTGTTTTTTTTTCGGGTTTTATAGCTCAAGGGTTATATTTAGCCAAGCTACACCAAACATAAGACAGACAGCTTCAAGTAATGGACATACACAAACAAGAAGAGTTTTTCTTAATATTGGGAAATAAATCTTAGAGTCCGCTAAGGATAGCGTGAATGATTAAAATCAAAATACTTATGAGAATAACGATTAAAATATTTGTTTATTTTAGATTTTTAATTTTAAGAGCTAATATCACCTAATCGTTTATTCGTAAAACTAGATTAGTATCATCCCAAGTGAATGTCATTTTTTTCTTTAAAATTAATATAATCCTCCGTTGAATACAAAAACATTTATCTAAAGTTGTGACTAAACGTTTGTTTAACTTTGCGAAATCAGACACACAAAAAAGGAAACAGAAATTATAAGAGTCTTCTTATATGAGTTGAAACTTTAGAGGCACTTCAATACTTAGAATTCGCGAGCAAAACATGTAAATCCTGTTCTCAGTTCAAAATCAAACTTAAAATATATGAGTATGAAACATCAGACCTACTTAAAATATTAACGCATTGATCCACTATCAGTTATTGTTGAGGAAATGTAAACTTTTAAAAGTTTCTATTAGTTAAGTCATATTTGAAAATCTTGGATGCTATGCAGGTTAAAAAATGAAGAACGAGGACAATACGATATTCTCCCTGAAAAACTTTCTTCCTAAAGGCATTCTTTCATCACTTTCAAACTTCTATTTTCAACGCCGTTTGTAAACTCTCCATTAGCTTATGTTTTCAGATTCTATTTCTGTGAAATTCTTGCCTACTTTCTTCTTTCGAATCAAAGTCATACTTTTTCTTATATAGTGATCCAATCTAGTTTTTTTCTTGAGTAAGGATGTTACATTTTATCAGAAATCTCATTTAAATCGTAAATACCAGTGCCTTCATTCGTGAGTTCGTTTGTCTTCAACCCTGCAGTTTCAAGAAACAACTTTCCACCAGATTTTTCTGATGTTAATACAGTCACCCATTGTCCATTAGAATAACAATCATTCCATAAACTGTTCATACTTTGATTAAAGGCTAGCTTTTTTTCTCGTTTTTCTTATTTATAGAATCGAGCGAGATTTTTCGTCTTCGGTTCTTTTACTCTTTGTTCTTTTGGTTAGAAGAGCTGAAAGAGAACAATTTATAGTTCTCAGAAATCTAGTTTAATCACAAAGCTGCTTTCTACTCTTCATTCGTAAGTTGATTTGTCCCCAACTCAGCAAAGTTTCGTTGCGCAAGAAACAACTTCGATCAAATTTTTCTGGTGATGATACATTCACCCATTGTCTATTAGAATAACGCATTCGTTCCACTTTTTGATTAAAGTCATGCTTTTTTTCTCATTTATAGAATTGGACAAGATTTTTCGACTTTGATGTGTTTCTTCGGTTCTTTCATTCTTTCTTTGTTCTTTTGGTTTCAAGAACTGAAAAAGAACAACTTATGGTTTATAATATTGAAAAGCAGCACAAATTAATACAGTGAATTTAAGTAATTACACATACAAATATTTAAATATTTACAAATTTTACTTCATTATACGGACATATCGCGTATATATGGCTTTGAAGTAAGGTTATTTAAAAAATATTGCTCAACATAAAAAATTGATTGTGATACTTGTGAATTGTTTAAATTTCTTTAAAAAATTGAAAGCGAGGTTGAACAATTTCTTTCAATCATTGAAATATGGTTTAATGTATGGAAATATTTGGTTTATTTAACTTGTTAAATTATTATCTGTAGAACATTATCACACTTAAACTGCAACATTCTCTTAAAAATATTACCGAATTAAAAAAAATTTATTGAATGGGAGTTTTTATAAATTAAAAATCAATTTAGGTTCAAGCCGGTAAATATCTTGTTTTATAAATATAAAATAAGAAAATGAGTATTTTAATACAAATTATACAATTTAAAAAGTTACAGTCGATAAATGAAAAATCGTATCTCTTACAAAAATCATATCTCTTTCAAAAAGATATTGAACGAAGTTCAAGTTTGGGTATTCCGAAATCTTAAAATAAGCTCAATAGTTTGCTTACTTTCATTTATCCCATCGTCTGTTAACTTAACTAGTATTTAATTGAAAAAGAAGAGTACTTACCTTATAAAAATTTTCAAGGTGAACTTTTCCAGATCCTTTCTCTCAGACCTTCTCTTGATGAAAGTTGAACTAACCTGAAAATCGCGCATGCTTTTAACCAGCGTGCGAAACATCCGACAGCTAAATCCTATCAAATTCAACCAATCGATATGTACTGGTTGGTATCATCTACATAAACTTAAAGTAAAAGAAATGCGAACATTATAAGATACAAAATCGACGCTATAAATTTTATTAGCAAAAGATCCGATATTGATTTGGATTTATTTCATTTGTTATACATGGGTTGCTTTTTGTTCAATATTTACTCGTTAAAATTTTTCTCCTGAAACCGAAATTTCCTTAATTTGAATCTACTAAAATAATTTCGTGTTTTAAATTCAATTTTCTGAAATGTTTGTAAATATTTTTCGACTTGTTTGACTTAATGTCAAAGGCATTCTTGAATTTTGTGGGAAATCATTTTTCAACAAAACGTTTGAATGTGGCTTAGGCAGTTGTGGAAATGTATTGGATGTGACTATTCCCAACTTTCAAGAAGTATCAGATAAGAAAGGGCAGAAAGTTGTTAAAATAGAAATCAGGAAATTGAAGCATGCATGCATTAGATTCAGGCATATTGTTATTTCATAGATAAGGGAAGTAAGTTTGTGTTAAAGAAAAGATTGCGTGCAGAAATGTTACAAAGGAATCTGGAGAATACAAATATATTAAGAAAATTACCATGTTACAGCATCAGATCCCATTGGCCTCTAGCGAGGAACTGCAAGAAGTTTGCGAGAAAGCTTGAAAAGTACTAATTAAAACAAAACCTACTCATTGCAAATCGAAATTATTTGACTGTCGTCTTCCAACGTATTCCGTGTGAATAATCTGTAAAATCTTGTTTTCAAATGCACGGAATACTACATTTCTTTTCCCTCGAAATTTAACAATGTTTTTGTATGATGTAACCAGAGTTTGTTAATTTTATATCCGATTCCCATTCAGTCATTTTCCAACCTTCACCATTTAGAAGAAATTCTGCAAATGTATTTGATCGCAAAAATTGGTAACGATTCGTCGCGCGTTAAAGCTTCAAATAATTAAATTTATAAAATTGACTTATTGAATATTAAGATAGACAGGAGCAAATTTCCTTGGTATTTAGGTCGGAAATAGCACTTTGTGTTGCTCCAGTGTATCATAAATTCAACTACCTAGCTTAATCTAACAAGGTATTTAGATTTATTAGTTATTTATATATTTTTTTATCTTAAATGTGCTTCTTCAATAGTTGTTTCTTAGCAGTAGATTTTTTAAACCTGTCATTATTACTTATACCTTTAATTTAATTTTCTTGTCTTGCTCACTAGAATGAATCTTTTCATATTCAGAGTCGAAATAAAATGCTACGTTTTCAAGTTTTAACTGTTGTTATGATTTATAATTATCTAATTCTTTAAGAAAACTTTAAGGTCGAATGAGAGATTATAGGTTTTGAATAATCGATTTGGCGATCAATGTAGATGCATAAAAATAAGATTGATCCCATGAAAAGTTCTGAAAAAGATGTGAGTAGGTAAAACTTCTATTCTAAGTAGTCTAACAAAAACAATCCTAGTTTCTTGTTAACATACCCAATTTAAGAATGTAAGTTAACATGCTTTCCTAGTGTTGATAAGTTGAGAATAGAATATAGTGGTCTAGTACCAAAACAATTTCAGAAAATGAGAAGTCAGTTGGGGTACTGGATGTCGTTGACATCTGCATCGATATTTCAATTGATGAGTTATGTTTGAAACTTGCTAATACTTCCGACTTGAACATCGGAACTCTACTTTTATTTTAATAAAGTTGAAATAAGAATTATTCGATTTTACAATTAAATTATTATACAATTCACTTTAACTTTAAAACTTTTCATTTATTAATCTATTTTATTATTAGTTTGTATTTTCTACAGGCGGCATATAAGTCATAGCCTTACCTTGTCGAAGATAAACATCAATGTATCCGGAATTTCAAATGCCTAAAGCGAGGTAAAAATGTTTAAAATGCAGTTCACTTACCTTTCTCTCTCCAATATCATTTAATCTGCCTAATCCAACATTTAAACGCAATGTTTTCAGCCTAATGTATTATTACAATTGGGATGATTTAAAGGAAAATCATTGAAATAAATTTTTAATTGCTTGTATTTGTAAGTATTTTAGATTTGATTAAGTTTAGGAATTTTTAAAGGAACATCTTATACAGTAAAGATTGTTATTACATCAATATTTAATTCCACTTTTAAAACTCAAACATTTTTGAACACTAAAGTTACTTTAAGTAAAAGTGTAAATAATACCAGCCAAAGAGTTCATGACAGCTCTTAGTTTTGAGAAGTGTATCGATCTTTTCTTACGGCAGATTTATTAGTTTATGTATTTACATAAACTCATACTAAGCAAACCATTCAACAATTTAGATAATTAATTCATATATTCTGGATGTGTATGTGCTGAAACCAATTCTATAATGCCATACAAAACTACAAATCTTATACACTAAATGGAAATTACTTAAAAGTCATTAAAAATGTTTTTTTTTTGTTTTTCAAAGGTAAGAAAGGTATCCTTATCCTTGTCTGTAGCATAAAGTGTGTTTCAACTATACCTGTTTACCCTTTGAAGGGTACATGCCCTAAAACGTTTTTAAAACGCTTTACCCGAAAACCTTTTTGAAACTTTGAGGGTGAAACTCTTTATAAATATATTTGAAACATAAAAAGTTTAGTACTTTTAGTTTTTTAAGTGGTGGAACGCTTTATAATTCTCACCATCAATCTAGAGAATTCAGACATTGAAATATCAAACAAGAAAAATATTCATATACCATAGCAGTTTTAATATACAGGGTGTTTTTTAAAAGTAACTGTCCATTCCTGTAAAGAAGCATTTTAATACCTCTTTTCATGGCTACAAATGAATAAAACACATGAAAACAACAAATATTAATACAATTCACGTGGGACCCTTCGCATATCAACACACAAATCTCAATGTTCCGTGGCAGCTTGGAAAACTTCTAGATATCAGGTGTAATCTCAGCCACCGAAGCTGTAATTAATTAATTATCTAATTAATAGCGTTAATCTTAGTTTTGTAGACCATGCTTTTACAAAAAATTCCCCCAAAAAAGTCTTGAGGTGTCTGGTCAGATAACCTGTAGAGGTGATTTTCGGAATTTGTCTGTAAACTCTTACATTACCGCTTCGTATGTTAAACCACGCAAACGCGGTTTAACTATTGATATACTTTTATCAGTGTTCAGAATGATTCAAAAACATAGAAAAGAAAATGATCACTAGACTTTTTCACCAAAATGGATAGCTACTTTAGGAACACCCTATGCTGAGCCTTAACCATTTCAAGGAGGTTGGATGCCAGATGTCCCACCATCCCTGAAAGGGTTAAGACAACGAAAGTATCTTCAGAATATATAGTCCAACGCGAAACTCAGACACCGATTGCATTTCCGCATGGACTTAAATTACGTTTTTCACAAGCTAATCATTCCGTGGCATGACGTTAAGGGCAAAACCACCATCCGATGTTACCGAAACACGACATCTCATAGCTATTTCACCGTCCCCTCGCAACCGACTACCCCTCATTTTCCAACCTCAGTGGAGGAAAAATTTCAGACGCTTGTATCATCCCTTTATAAAAACAAAACCATAGCAAAACGTTATTAAAGGGTTATGGCAGGCTGATTTTACCATCACAGGAAAGTCCACTTAAAGTGAAAATACTTCCTTCTCTTCAAGGACATGTGCATTGAATCCTGACCCTCCGATGTGGCAGTTGCTCATCAGCCGTTTGGACTTCTTTTTCCGAAAAGGTCTTCTTTCACTATTTCCCTCCTAACCCTGCAAGTGCGTGTTTTGGAGAAAAGACTTTTCTCGGACTAGTAACGCTGACGTCACCGGAGGTGTTGCTTTTTCTTATTGGTCTCTCGTCGTCCCTTGTTCGAGTGCCTTTTGCGGGAGAAATGCGTGCAATCTTTTTTTTCTGGGAAAAGTGAGGAATTCTTCCGCTACCTGTGAGACGCATGGCAGGATTCGTCATATTGCGGCTTCTTAATCGCGCGGATGGCTGAGCAAGGCTCGGTTTTGACACTTGGATTTTAACATCCACTCAAGGCCGCGACCAGTGATATAGTTATTTGGTCTACGGTTTGACAGTGCTCGGGTTTTACTTTTCGAGTGCACGCTTGAACAAATTGAAACGGTGTAGTGAAATCCAATGCAAGTGCGTTGAAAATCAAAATAGTCCGGCATGAAGGCTTTCATGTCTCGTATAACGCTTAAGCCTGGCCACACACTGAAGCAGTCTGCGACGAAACGCACGTCGTAAGCATGCGCACTCCGTTTCTGAGCAGGAAACACGTCAGTACGCATGCGTCAGCCAATTTAGTGTCGGATGGGCTTAGAGTTGTGACATGAGAGAATTTTGAAACACACTGTTGTACTAATCAAGAAGAACGTCAAGTTTGGTCCATGCGAGGTGACAATTGTTACATGCTGTGTAGGCAAGTAACTTATACCCAACAAGCATAACGTTTTTCAAATCTCGGATAAAGTTTAAGAGATTTTGTTCATTAAAACAATATAAAATATATCATTTAGTTATACAATATATTTTGCTTTTGTAAGTTTTGAGTGTATGGAATGTCCATTGAATACATGATTTTAAATAAACAAAATAGCGTGATCTATAAATGAAGACGGCATTATTTTAAGATTTCAAATTTCTGAAGTTTTTACTAACAGCTACAGTTCAGTTTTACTAAGTTTACTAAGCTAGTTCAGTTTTCAGTGCATATGCACTGCTATGCACTGCTCAAGGAACTCCATAAACTAAAACGGCATTATTTTAAGATTTTAAATTTCTCAAATTAATGAACTCCATACTGTACTCTTAATCTTTATGGATTCTTATTCTCTTCACTCTGTTCCAAAGGTTTGAAAGAACCCAAGAAGAAATAAGAAAAAGCGCGGAAGGAAAAGTGGAAACGAGAGTCCTTAGGGTAAAAAAAGCGCGTTACATCAGATTGAAATAGAGCCAAGGAGGAGTGACTGCTTATTGAGACGTGAATATCACGGTCAGTAGTAAAAGTGTTCTGCTTCCTTTAGCAAAACCGCGTCAAGGTTGACATTTGTCTGTTATTTAGCGGAATTCCCTAAAGAAATAGCGCGTGTACCAATGACAGTGAAATCGCACGATTTCTGCAGAACTTTAAGCTTGGCAATTAGCTGGAAATCTATTGATTATCGGAAGGCTGACGTTTTGTGGTGGGTACTCACTTGTGAAACGTGTTTCTCACTTGAGATTAAGATGGGCCCGTTACTTAGAATTCTAATTAGCCTTCGCGCAGCAGAAATTGACTATAGAGAGTCAAACCAAACACGTTACTTAGTCTAATTAGCCTTTACGCAGCAAATATTGCCTGTAGAGAGCCGAACCAAACAAACTTGTTACTTAGAAATCTAATTAATCTTTGTGTAGCAAAAAATTAACCGTAGACTGCCAAACCAAACCATTTACTTAGAAGTCTAAGTAGCCCTTCGAGAAGCAAAAATTTACTGCAGTGTCAAACCACAACAAAACCCATTACTTAGAAGTGTAATTAGTCTTCGAGAAGCCAAAATTGGCCACGAACCAAACCAAACCCGTTCCTTAGAACTTGATTTAATGGGAGTAGAAAGAGTCAGCTTGCTGAGAGTATTGACATGTAAGTAATGAACCGTTCTGAAGTGAACCGTTTTGAGAAGTATCAGGTTTATCTTGATGAGTGGACAAATACCAGAGTTTTTTATCTATTCCTTAGATTGATGATGGGGTGAACCATAAGTTTCGGTAAAATAGAAGCAACCCCTTATTTTTTTAACAATTAAAAAACATCGAGTGTTTTCGAATAGCTGGGTAAAGATCTCAAGGCACAAGGGCCAGGTCTGGCCAAACTGTACCGAACACCGTGTAAAATCAATATAAATAAAATTTGATTAAAACTTCAAAGAAAAAAGACCTATGAAATACACATACATTTTAGTAGGTTGCGATTCTAAGTGGAAATAAAAATATAAGTTTAAATCTTAACAGTTTATGAAACCAATATCTCCGATAATGTATTTTCATGTTTTGAAAATATATTTTAGACGCATTATCATTTAAGTTTTCTACTCCTCTAGCATTAAAATCTCAAGATCAAACTTGTTTGTTAACGCTTAAAAACTAAAATTTAATGCTAAGTGAGTTTGTACTGTTGTTTCTTATTCCTTTTGGTTTAGACCAAGTTCAACAAGTCATTCGTCTTCAGGGAAATTATGTCATCAAGATTCTGGAATAAATCTCAAGGGCTCGTTCCAATGCAGGAAAGAATGTGATTTCTAGAGGCTTTCCCCTTCCGCGTAGGACAAACTGGAAAAGATTTTTGACCATTCAGGAATTTCATACTCCTAAAGGGCCCACTTCACAATCTAGATAAAGCCGTTTGAGTCCCAATTTCCTCAGTGTAAAACAAGGATAGATATGGAATTTTTCCCTGGTACCAATCATGTTTAGGAGGAATTCGCTAAATTGCATTATTTTAAATTTTTGTTTTGGAGAACTAATGCGAAGTGAGTAGATCATAACAAAGATGAAGGTCGGATTGCTGTAAAATCATCTATCAACAAATTGTGTACATCCGCTTCATAAAATATCTATTTAATAAAACAGTAGTTTTTAACTGGATACTTTTATATGAAAAAAATGATCGCAGGCGTATTTCCTTGTTGCAGTGAAGGTGTAGCATTTCCTCATAACATAAAAATCAGTGCATTATTCGTTTTGAGATAAGCTATTTCTACCTCATTTGTGCTGCTTAACAATATTCAACCAAAAGGTTAGTTATAGTATCTAAGATAAGCATTTTATGTAAACTGCTGCTGTAGTAAATAACATGAAGCAACAGTTCCGTTTTCAGTTATTGCTTTGAACGGGTGCAATTTCAAATATGTGTATTAATTGAGAAACAGATGAAAGCCTCATTTGTAAAAACATAGTAAAAAAATCAAAATCAAAACATCGATTAATAAAGATTAAAAACTTCGAGATCGTCAACGGCCATTTCGGTGGAGCAAGGCTCCCACCATCATCAGGATAGAACTGTATCTTTTCTGTCCTGATCTTGGACGTCTTGCTATACCGAAATGACCATTGATGATGTTTTCGAAGTTTTAAATCTTTATTAGTCGTAGTTGTGATTCAAGAGTCAAGTAAAAGAATAATCTATCATGACTACATAGTTTTCGTAAAATCCAAAAAGTTTGAAAAACTTACCTTGCATCCTTCACACGTAAAAGCACCAAAGTGATAACCGGCGGCGGGTTCACCGCATACTTTGCACAACTGGTTCATCTGAAACGAAAAAGGATTAAACTTAAATTGGTGACTTTGAAAAGTAAGTCAAAATCAAATTATTAGTAAATTGTACTGAACCAAATTAAAGGATAAACGGGTGAAGCAAAAGTCACAATTTTAAAAATTAAATAATTTCTTTTATTCATAATCTGTTTTAATTATTTAATTCAGATATATTTAAATATTTAAGTAATTTATAATGGGGAAGCACACGACTGAGCAAATAAAAAACTGTTCAATTTTTCTTTTAAAAATTCAATTTTGCTTGTTTGGGTTTGCTAACAGACGAATGATATCCGATGAATGGAATCCAATGAATCCAAATGGTTTCATCAATACGCAAAAACGAACTGAGAGGCTTGTTTTACACTAGGGCAACGCGAATGCATAGCGGAACACGCCAGCCAATCAGCGACCAAAAAAGCAGTGATTTTCGTCTCTGATTGGCCGGCGCGCTACGCTCCGCGTCCACGTTGCTCTAGGGTAAAACAAGCTTCAGTTTGACCATTGCGTAACGGCTAAGAAAAATTAATAGGTATAGCGAATAAAAAAAATTTGGCTGAAGTTCGAAGAAATAACTATCCGAATATAAACTGGTAAATTAAAAATTGTTTTGACATTTATATTCATTTAAAACTAATTTAAAACTATTAAAATGACTGTCTATGGATATAATTTACACAGTAGTTACTAGTATTCTTTATATTTGCTACGAAGCAGAGCTCAGGTATTTGTCTTGATTACAAGTTTAGAAAAGAAATTGGAATAATAATTGTTACAAGGGGTTCAAGTAGCTTTTCAAAGGGGTGTCAAGTATTCTGGCCAAAATTTCGCATTTTATTTCAAATTAGGGAGGATGGGGGTCTCAAAATCAAAATTATTAATAGGAATTATTAAACCACATGGAGGGTTAAAAGTCTGAGCTATCTTTAGTTTTTATCATTTAATTGTAATATACTTTTCCTACGCTGATAGAAGGCCGCGGTAGCCCGTTGGAAAAGTCGAGGAATCGCAATTTGAGGGTTGAGAGTTCGAAACTCGAACCAACCTCAATACAACGTACACAAAAAGGGAAAACGCATTCAAGCCTTAATCTTTCAGACAATAATCTTCAAAGCAGTCAAAATAATAATACGTGAAATGATTTTCACCAAAGCCGTTCTTTAATTATTGGGTTATCATCCACTTGGATAGTTAGTTCCCTTAGATTAAAAAATCTAAATCAGATTAGGTTCCAAATCCACCCAGAAAGTATCTAAGCAATACACACCCCAGTGACTAAAGAGCTAAATAGATTTACACTTGTCACACGATTGGACCGAAAGGAATCAAAGCGCTGCAAGTGCTGCTTGATCTTCACCTTGGAAATGCCTTAAAAAACTAATTTGCGGGGATCCGTTTAAATCACCACACAGAGTAATCAGTGTCAAGGTTTGTTGTGATCCTCGTCCTGTGAAAAGTGTTTGTAAGTGTACATAAACAACGACGCAAAAACTTACTCCGCATATTAATACGCGCATTTCCGCTTTCGCCAAGCGTAAGCATGCGGCTGAGGTATAAAAGTTGTCCTCAATTCCACCGTCGGAGGGATGAAAACTCAAATACTGGCTTTGAAGGGATTTGATAAAAATTACTCTTCTATCAAAACTACTTTTCAGCTGTAGAATGACAGCTTGTGTAAAGTTGGCAAATAAGAGTTGACCGGTGTTGCTAGATTGGGCACAATTGCGCCCTTTGAGCTACTTTTTTGTCTTGTCGGATGACGAAATTTTGCATTGGGCGCAATTTTGGTCTAAATTGATACGCTATGAAAAGTAAACTGCATAAAAATATTGTATTTTACGTGCAATATCCACACTAATATACACACTTACGTGCAATATCCACATCGATATATTTTTTACAATTGTCAATACACAAATAACTATTTAACCCTCCTGGTGGTTGTCTCTCCTCGACGTGTCTCGTCATTACCAAAACTGACCAGAGCTAGATGAACGAGATACCTTGATGGAAGGAAAATGTTACCAGGTCTTGATCTCGTCATCAAAAAAAATCGACAATATCTTGATGACGAGATATCTCGTCATTAGAAAAATTGATCAAATATTGATAAATATTTGATATTTTGCGGTTAAACTCAATGTGCCACAGTGACCCCAAGAGAAGAAGGAAAATTCCCGGAGACACTTATTAGTTTCCTACAATTAGCATAGCTGTTATAAAATTATCAAAGTATTATAAAGTCTATATACAATGATCAGTAGTTGAATATGGAAGTGAAATGTGCCGTTCTATTAGATAAGATTATGTTTTGCTATATACCGAAAGCATATTACACACTTTTTTACTGGTATCTTAAGTTAAATATTAAGATCTACAAATGAAGGCTTGACTAGTTATAAAAGGGGTAACAGAATATTATATGGTTGACTTAGTCTACAATTATCAAAAACTAATGTTGAGATTCAACTAGAAAATAAGTAACTTAAAAAGCTTTACTGGACATAACGGCTGCTGCTTATCACATTTCTAAGAAATATGAAACAGTTAAGTTAGATGAGAACTATCAACGACTTAAACACATCGATCCCCTGTAAAGTGCTCTTGTCATTCGTTACTTAATATAAAATCGCTAGTTCACATTTTGTGAGGACGTTTTTATTTTTGTGTTCTTTTGTCGTTTCAAAGATTTCAAATTTCTATGAAGATATGATTTATTTGTTTAGAAGAATAAGAATGGAAAACTAAGATATAATTAATTTAAACTCTTAACAAAACATAACGGCTGCTGGTGTATCATATTTCTGAGAGAATGTGAAATGGTCGAGTCCTATGTTTAACTTTCCTAAAACAACCGGAAAAGCTGCCTTTGGTAGTACTGTTTTTAGATGAGGAATCTAGTTTATATCTGTGAAAGGCTTTATTGTGGCTTGTGTGGAGCAACGTTGAACTGTCGCACTCACATATCGGATGTATGTATCGCATGTCCAACTTGCTTAAAACAATCGAAAAAGCTGTCTGGTGATAAGAACACTGTTTTTGGCAAGAAATCAAGATTCTTAAATTTATGAAAGTCTTCATTGCGGTTTGCGGGAAGCAATGATAGATACTAGTTGCTCGAGCTTCACGGATGTTTTATGATCTGTATGAAGACCATGACCAAGAGGTCAGATCTGACATAATTTAAGTGGCTTTACATTATATGGAAGAAAATTGATTAACGAAAAAAATCGTAATGAACAGCATAAATCTGAAACAGTAGCCAGCATGTGAGAAAATGCGTGGAATTTCCTCGCACGAATGAATTATACTCACTTGGCTTCGCATTAGTGTGGTTTTATACTCACTCATAGTAAAAGTTTACTTAATATTCAGCCCGTTTACAACGTTATTGTGAAGCATGAATCAGCGGAACATAAAAGCCGTGGCTGAGTTTACTCCTCACACATTTTTTAGGTCGTGCATCATAAACGGAAGGCGACCTTTTTGTTAATGCTGTGTCACACACACGCGGTACAGTTTTGTCACTTCGCCAGTGTTCCGATTTGCCGCGCTTGGATTCCCCATCAGATAGCCTTTGCTCGTAGCCAATTTGAATCTTTCGCAACGTTTTCGCACCGAAAACATCGCGATGTACTGTTGTATATAGCTAATGTATGCATTTTCATATTTGATGTGTTACCCCTTTCCGTCCAGAAGAATCCGTCTTGGATTCCCCATCAGATAGCCGTCGTTCGTAGCCAAATTAACTATCTTTCGCAACGTTTTCGCACCGAGAACATCGCGATGTACTGTTGTACATAGCTAATGTATGCATATTTTATGTATTTCACCATTGCGTCCAGATGAAACAGCATTGCGATTGCGTGAAATTGCCTTTATAAATTGTCTTATATGGCAACGCCTCCACGCCAATCGAGATGCCCCTAGCCGATATATATATATTTATTTATTTTCATATTTTATATCTTTATCCCTTTAGATTATACGAAATTGTCTTGTACGGTAAAGACTCTAAACCAAAACCATGCGATGACCATAGCCAATAATTGTCTTTTATTGCAGCGACTTCTCATCAAAAATATCGATATGACCATAGACGATAATTGTATTTTATCGCAACTCCTCCGCACTAAAAATATCATGATCCCTTAGCCAATATATATTTATTCATTTTCACATTTTGTCTTTATCCCTTCAGATTATACTAAATTGTCTTATGCCGAAATGCCTCTACACGAAAACCATGTGATGACCACAGCCAATGATTGTCTTATATCGCAACGCCTTCACACCAAAAATATCGAGATGCCCATAACCGATATATATTAATTCATTTTCTTATTTTCTCTTTATCCCTTTAGGTTATGCGAAATTGTCTTATACCGCAACGCCTCTACACAAAAGCCATGCGATGACCATAGCCAATGTACTTATTTTCAGTGATTCAAAATTATAAGGTGTTGTCCTCGGATTTTTCTCTCCAGGGTTGATCCCGGACCGTCGCCAATAGCCCGTTGTGTTGCTCCAATGCGATGTAAATTGAATTTCCTACCTACAACCCTATTTATTTTCATATTTTATAAATTACCACTTTGCGTTTAGAACAACGCTAGGGGATGTATGAAACTTTCTTCTGAATTATCTTATGTCGCAACGTCTTTACACCAAATAAAAGAAATTTGATGTGAAGAGAGAGACAAAACATTGCGATTCTCTTAGCCAATGTATTTTCATATTTTATTTTTTATCACTTTACTTTTAAAAGCCATCGCCACGATTCTATGAAATTGTCTTTATGAACTTCCTTATATATGTCGCAGTCTTCACACAAAAAACATCTCGATGCCGTAGCCAAGCACATTTATTTTCATATTTTATACATTACGCATTTGCGTTTAGAAAGACGTTGCGTTGGAAGCGTTTGTATGAAATTGTCTTTATTAATGCCTGATTGAATGAATTGAAAAGTTTTATTTATGAATGAACTTGTATTGTAGATGACATTTACGTTTACATTTAATCACAATAGAATTGCTTCTATTTCCTCAATTATCGGTTTAGATTGAGAAGATTGAGGATACTGGAGGCCTTTAAATTAATATTTTTTAATTATTCAAGATTAATTGTATACCATCTCGCACATAATGCAAACGACTGTTCTCTGTAAATGTTAATACATGTTTCAAATGTATTTGTGTACATATTTGCTTTTGTAGTACCGTTTCAGTTATTTAAATATGTATTAAATAAACAAATATTTGTTAAATATAAGTGTATTCACTCTAAGCCCGACCACACTGGGGTGGCATTCGAACACACGACATACGCATGCGTATTTGAGCCAATTTAGTGCCGCAGGACTGATGTTGAACCATTGTGTGTCTTGCACAAATTTTTACTGATTCTCTTTCTGGATCGTGTATATTACAATTTTAAAAATACTCTTTCAGAATGTATTAATGTATCTTAAAAAACTAAAACAAATTTTTTTTCAAGCTCGTAAGCACATTTAAAGTAGTTGTTGGTAGTGGAATTTACGTCGCACAGGAGCAACACAACGGGCTACTACGACGGTCCTGAATCAAGTTCAAAGAAGCGCATTTAAGAATGAAATATATTTGAATATTTCGAAATGGATGGGTATATATAGATATCTGAATAGCCTAATTATGAATCAACTTCACACACCTAAATATCCTCGATAGATTATTTGCTCATCCATATCGGTAATTTACGGAACATTAAATTTTGCGAAGTGATAAAATACAAGTCGTTGAACAAGCACTAAGAATGTAAACTCCAGAATATGCTGCACCCATCAAAGCTGTACCTCACGATAGTGCTGTTTACTCGGAGTCATTTTATTCAGTCTATAATTATTTATTCATATCGAAAATAATAATTTTCGTTGACCCTTGATCGACAGCTATAGCTCGGTAACGGGACAAAAAGGGCCATATACGATCTAACCCCAATAATCTCAAAAGGAGTAATTCTCAGGTTCCCGGGAAAGGTTTGACCCTAATAGACTCAAGCAAATATTTTGCCTTTCGGAGCCGTTGAGTTCCTTGAAAGGTCGCAGGGGACAGCGACCTACAGCTTGATCTCTAATTTCATGATGAAGAGACCTCACAACCTAACTAATTTCCGCAAATAGCCAACTTAAACTCCAGTAGTGAGTCTTGGACAAGCTCGTGACAGTTTCTGGAGTTGTATGGGGATGGTCTCAATATGAGAGGCCTTTTATTTACTGTCCTACCATTTTTTTAGTATCCAGATTTTACTTCTGGAGAGACTAAGCCGTAGCGTTATTTCACATGCTTTATTGACCGTGGCGTTATTTCATTAAGTGGACTCTGTTTCCCTTATCTGATAGTTCTATGCGCAGCATTTTAACCGTTCTGGTGGTTGTCTCGACGAGGTATCTCGTCGTTAGCAAAACTGAACAGATTTTGATGGACAAGATATCTCATCCATCAGAAGAAAACTGATTTGATCTCGTCATCATCACAAAGTCTGCAATACCTTGATGACTAGATTAGCAAAATTGGCAAAATTAGCAAAATTGGTCATATCTTGATAGACAAGATATCTTGTTGAAACCACTTGGAGAGTTAACAAACACAGATAATGCATTCTTAACTAACATGGCAGTATTGGTTTATTGGTTGGGTTCTCATGGCACAAAAGCCCATATTTGGCAAAGCTGCAAGACAACGTCAAGTAATGTACCAGACTACTCTGGCACGACCAAGAGTCGGGCACACAAGGTATATAACGTTTCTTAGAGGAATTAGAAACTTTACAACTTGTTCTTGCTCTGCAACTTCAGCAAATCCTTTGCATATTTTTATTGTATTGATGTTTCGGTGAGACATCTCCTGGATGAGCAGGAATTGGTTGTTGTGTGACTTGGAAAATGTGGTCTTTTGAACTTGGTCTAGGTTTCACCTTGACCAAGGGGATTAGTGACAACGACAACACCAGAAAGGGACATACACACATGCCCCTACTATACAACAGAACTATTTTAAAACTCATTTCAAACTAGCATAATTTCTAAGTGCATTCTTTCCCAATTTCATAATTGAAGTGAAAGAAATTGAAATTAACACTGTATTTATATACAGACTACTCTAACTTTTCTTCTCAAACAATGAATCAATCTGCTTCATTACAAAGGTCGGCTTTTGTAGAAACAAATCGCATCTGTTACTTTTATTTGTCAACGCAACAGGGGTTGTAACGTGCCGCTGCATTCTAATCTCTATGGAACTACGCGTGATTACAGATTAAACGTTTAGCACCTGCGCCACATGACTGTCTACATCTACTCGACTGTGTGCAAGTGTCACGTTGAACGGTAGTTAGGCAGGTTTTATACCCGAAAGGTATATGTATTTTACGTATACTTTCAATATATGAGTATCTCATCTCATTTTCTTTAAAACAATTCTGTAAATAATCAACAGAATATTTTAATGACTTAACCCGGCGTTGGGGACGGTAAAGTTTGAAAATTGGTGACAAATTATGAGTTTTTAATTCTACGCTTTTCCACAGCAGAAGGCTGTGATTGATTAAAGGATTTAAATCAGATACTAGTTCTAAACTAAAGTATTAAATGAAGAAACTAAATGAAGAAACCGAACGCTATATACAATTAGCCTAGAAATTTTTAAGGTGTGGTTTCGTGGTGAAACCACTTCACTGAAAAAGGTGTTGATAGCAAAAGCGAAACTTTAAAAAAACTTATACGAAATTTCCACTTTAAGTTTTGAAAATATACCCGTTAAAGCAAGAGAGAATTTGAAAAAGATATGTATAAATCTTGACTTCTGTACCTTCTAAACGTTGTTAGCTTAAGAGAAAATCAAAACGAAAAATCTCAATTTATATAATGAAGTTGAAAACAGAACTACAAAGTAAGATCTTTCGCTTGCATACATGAATCTTTTATTTGACTTGAAAATAAATAAAATATTTTAAGTTGAGACGAGGTAATGGATTTTAAAATCTAAGTCGAAATGTTTACTACCACATTAAAAGAAAAAAAGACTTAATAGGTTAATATCGTTGATTCTTTTGATAAAAATATGATTTCTGAAATTCCCTTGAAGAGTTATTCCGAACTAAATTGATAGTTTTCGAAAATCTATATATAGAGAGGCCCTCTGGGGCACATCTTTAGGTGTGCACGGGCATCACAACCCCGAGGTGCCCGAGTAATCTTTCCTCCCTTTCATTTTTACACTCGCCTACCCTTTTGCTTTTTTTTCCTCTCTCATTGTGTTTGTCTTGCGTTTGGCGCAGCTTGGCCAAATATGGCCCTCGCGCCATAAAACCCGAAAACAACCAACCAACCAACCAACTTAACCATACAAGATTTTCAAATCCATTATCTCGTCTCAACTTAAACAACCAACCAACCAACCAACCAATACATGCAATAGTTTTATTTTAAAACAATTGCATTTTATCAACCTATTATTCAAGTGCACATCATAAAAACAAAAACTCCCTTTTGTTTAAAAGAATATAGAAAAAAGATGTTCGACTTCGTTTACTGCGCAGAGAGGGTTTTTCTGTTTGCTTCACGGCTTAGTCAAAGCTTCGGTGGAAAAATATATTTACTTAAATCCCTTATACAGACCTCACGCGTAGCGAATAGTCATTCTAGTCTGTGACACTTCTGTTCTTTGTATTTCTAATATCCTTCACACCAGTTTGGTAAGTAACGTTAAGTTGGATTTGGAAATAATCGACGTTCGCAAATGAATGGTTTATTTCACAGAAACCCGCTAAGTGTACGTTTTCAAAAATGTTTGTTGACGGGTTTCTGAATTAAACGATTCAAATGCAAATTTAATAACCCCTTCTCTATGTTTAAGATGTATTTAAGGATTATTTTCTATTCAGAATTTACTGTATTTCTCTGGGTTAATTTATTATTCTTTGATCTAAAATGATGTTCTGATGGAAGCGAATTCGGCTCAAGGCTAACTAACCTTTGAAATCAGATTCCCAAATCACAAACAAATCCGTAGAATACGAATATGGATTTGAACGCATGCTTTATAATAAAGATGTACGATGTCGTTAAGGAAATTATTTTGCAGCTTCAATTATTTTGGTGAGATGGGTGATTTTTGCTTTTAAATGGTAAAACAAAAACTGGGGGAATCAAACTATACCAGGTCTGTGTTTCGTTACTGTCTTACATACGACTTACACTCTAGAATATTCCAATAAAAATTTAAATAATTTAATATCATAAGAACAAAGTAAACTCTGATAATAATTTTACAGATCTTTGAGAACCAACAGAATATTCCTTTGGAAAACTTACGATCTTAAATTATTTCTTAAAAAAATCAAGATTGAGATTTTTCAACATATGACGATGAATCTTAATTAAACTTCATCTGAAAGTGTTGGTTAGTTTCTAGTCATCAAAGGGATCTTCTCTAAGACACTCTCAATATAACAACTCTACGCATCAAATTTTCAGAGGCACCAAATAAATTTTAAGGACAGATAAGTCCGTAAACAGGTAAAGAAGTAATAGATGCTCCTGTAGTCTTAGTTAAAGAAAATTTTAATAGCTTACAGAAAACTACCATGTAATGGGACATTCATTCCTATGCTACAATATAAGTTTCGTAGATGTTGAATCCCCATCAAGAGATTCGGAGCTAATACTTTAGCTGTAAACTGTATACTACGTGCTACTCAAGAAAGTGGATTCTTTAATTTTCGTCTTCAAACTTAATAGTTGTCAAAATGCTGCGTACTAAAGTATCTTTTGTGTCGTAACTCTAGAAAAAAGGTATCACACTCAATTAACAGTTGGTTGAATGATCATAATGTTATCTAGCATTGTTAAGTATTAGGTATTTATATACGTTACATGTAGCAATCGTCAGCTGGAAAATACCAAACTTGGTGGTGCTGCCGTTTTGACTATCACGATCGAAGACTCGAATTCAGACTCCAAGGTTTGTCAAATATGTGTTTCTTAATTGCATTAGAATATTACAACATTACATTTTTAGATAAGTTATGAATCATACCGTACATGTAAAATGAACCAGGAATCAAATTCTTATCTTATTAAGTATTATTATAAATGAGAACGATAAAGGTATAAGATGATAGTTTTAAAATAAAGGCATTCATTTTTAGGATTATTCGAATTGGGTTTATCACTCAATCATTAATATCAAGCAATGCATAGAATTTAAAGGGAAATGTGAATACAAGTTCTGTTTGGTTAAAAAAAGTATATCGAGTGGTACCAATTTCCATAAAGTCACTTATAAAATAAGTTGACTTTAATTGCTTAAATAGTACATAACAGAATAAAAATTATAATGGTGTACGAGCATTGTCATCGAATTTTTTAAACATTAACCATAGAATAGCTACAGAAGTAAGAGGACTATTAAAGTACGGATTAAGTGTAATCACACGGAGTGAACTAAAGGATTTCCAGAAATCAATCGCAAAGTCTAATTTCTTGTATTTCCTTATGTAAACATACGAACGTTAAAATAGAATACCTTTAAATATCAATCATGGAGTAATTAATAAACTAAGAATGCTTTTGTTGTATGGATAAAGTGCATTCACGGAGTGAGCTAAAGATTAACCGGAAGATCAATCGCAAAGATTTAAACTTCCGCTCCCTTATGCATACATAAGAGCATTTGGATTGAATATCTTTAAATATCAATCATAGAATAATTACTAAACTAAGAGTACTTTAACTGCATGGATGAAGTCAATCGCGGATTGAGTTAAAGAATTCTCAGATCAAGCAGATTCGAACTTCCGCTTTAACTATAGAACACCTTATTTTACCTAGAGTTATAGAACTTAAAGATTATTATACAAAAATTTAATACACATGAAAACATTTACTTCACATTTCATGTTTTAAAGAGCTTAATTGGGGAGGTATTTAACGGAGAACTTCGTAGAATTCGTAGTTTCAGTTTTGACTACGCGTTTCGTTGCGAAGCAGTTTGATTCTCTGAAATTAAACAATGGTAATTTCGATGCTGAAATCGAACAAAAAGTAAACTTCAGATATCAAGGTGTCGTTTTCTAACTGGATTATTGAATTATTTTCTTTTGATTGTAGAATGTTTTGCGATCTTTTAAATATTTAAATGAAGGCTGAATTCGTACTCTTATAGGTTTCTTTACAAAATAAGTTGATCAGTAATAAGTTTAAAAAATTTGTCATTTTTTATAGTATATTCAAGAGGAAAAATTCTATATTCGATAGGAGAAAAAGTTTTATGGGGCCCCTAGATGTTTTCAACAAAATTCAATTTAAACTTAATCGTCATACAAGGGAATCATTTCAATCCAATTCACATGATTTACAAACTTTATTCTATACACTTTTACAAATAATGCATGGTTTTCCTAATACTGCCGTTTTCCCTATTGTAAGTTCCCCGTTTCAAGACATGTAACATGATTTTATGTGATCTATTATAGTAATCGCTTACTCCATATTTTAGAAAATAAATAAGCATACTAAAAGAACAAATTCATAATACAAATAGAATTTCATACAATATTAACAACTTATTTGTATGGTTATACTCCATTACATATTTTATCATTGAATCATAACTATTCTTTCTTCTCTTAATTGGTGGATGACAAATTAAGAGGTTCCCAGACTTATTTAAAAGTCATTTTTATGAGGTTTTATCGGTTACTTCATGAAGCTTTTAAAGCTTCTTTTTACGTGCTTAACGCACGATTCATTTTCTTTTCAATTCGACTTTCAAGATACATTTATTTTGTATCTAGGAATTAAAAAATTTCTTCTATGCTTTCTTTTCATTCCCCTTACAGAAATTCATATTATTAGATATAACTTTAATATACTTTGGGGTACTTTATGAATAAATGAAGTACTTAAACTGAAATTTGCTTTTAAACTAATAAAGATATATTATAGTTCATACACTAAATTTCTAAAAGGGAATCGACAAAATATTAAACAATTCTCCTTCATCTCTAACGGGAAGGGCATCTCTAAAACCTGAGATGTATATTTTTCTCCTGGATATTTTATTTATAAAAATATTAATCTTATTCAAATATTTAATGGACAAACCATGGTATCTATAACGCAGTGCAACAACATATTTTATTTTTGGTATTTCTGACTTAACTTTAAAGTTAAGAGAATTTAATATCTCTAAACTGATCTCATTTCAATAAGAAATAAATATTTTCCCCATCGTTTCAGTTACCTAAAAAACCTGATTTGCAATAGTTCGAATACACAAAACATTTGTTTTGTGTATTCGAAAAAATTAGAATTAAACTTTTATAAGGAATCCACTCCTCCACAATTTATCACTTCGTTTTGAATTCAGCGTTCATTTTAAAATTTAATGGAAAAAATTATAATAGATAGGTAGTTGAATTAACGTCGCATTGGAGCAACACAAAGGGCTATTAGGAAAATAATAAGAATCATATGTAAAAGACCAAAAATATATTTGAGAACCAACAAAATATTTTTTGGAAAACCTAAGATTTTAAATTACTTCTTCAAAAAAGTCAAGATTGAGATTTTTAAATGCATAGCGATGAATCTTTAACTTTATTCAGAAACGTTGCTTAGTTCCTAGTCACCAAAAGTTCTAAAACGCTAAATATAGTAATTTTACGCGTCAAATTTTCACAGGCAATGAAAGAAAAATATTATGTAAAAGGCAAAAAAATTCTTTGAGAACCACCAAAGTATTCTTTTGGAAAATCTAAGATTTTAAATTATTTCTTCAAAGAAAATCAAGATTGATATTTTTCAACATACTACGATAAAGAATAAATTATTTTAATTAAACTTCATTCTTTTCTAGTCACCAAAGGTTTTCTAAATATAGTAACTACTCGTCAAATTTTCAAAGGCAACAAATAATCTTTAAAGACTGATCAGTCCTGTATACAGAAAATTAAATTTCAACTTTAGAAAATCCGATACTCACCATATCTAACGGAGCCATACAAAATCACCAAGGAGTATATAATCCAGAAGATATCTTTCCTTTTCAGAGCAATGTCAATCGAAATGAACAGTCAAGGCAGAAAAGTCTGACGAAAAAGAAAAAAAATCCGAAGCGATCACCACTGCATCACACAATAATAATCCATATCTCCCTCTAATCCCTCCATCCATAAAGCAAGGATCACTTCAGGGAAGAAGAAGCGAAGGGATGGAGAGAAAAGGACTGTTCGAATCAAGACCCAAACCGCGTTTGCAGTCTCTCAGAGACTTACCTGACACTAAAAAGCGGTCTTCAAGGTTCCCTGACGTCACCGCGATCGCTCAACGGAACTCGGTTTTTTTATTGTTCTTTTTCCCCCGTCGTTATTATTGCGAGTATTGTGTGGTGCTCCTTTTGACTGGCTTCACTTTCACCTGTTGGCTTTTGAGGAGTCGGGCCGATGGCTCGAGCCTTTGCGAGGCAGGTGGTTTTTTTGCCTCCGCGTGTACGGATGAGGCGTGCGGACGATGCGATGGGAGATGGGCATCGTTCGACGCGGATGGTGCCGGAGTAACGGAATCGGTGGGATGGGTCTCTTCCCTGGGGCTGTGATACTCCCGTTTGTTTTTTATGGAGTAGTAAGCCCGGAGGAAAAGATAGTTTGATCTATTTTTCATGCAAAGAGCTTGGCATCTCACGCTAGTTTTTCCAAAAGAAATGTTTTTTCATTCCCTGGGGATGTGATACTCATTATTTTTCATGGAGTTTACTAATTTATTTTTCACATAAAGAGAATTAATGTTTTCATTCCATGGGGATACGATACTCATTATTTTTCAAGGAGTTTACTAATCTATTTTTTACATTAAGAACTTGGCACCCAAATTCCCACATTTTTCAAAATAAACATTTTCATTCCATCGGATGATACTCATTATTTTTCATGGAATTTATTCATCTATTTTTTACATAAAGAGAATAAATGTTTTTCCATTCCCTGGGGATACGATACTCATTATTTTCCATGGAGAAGTTTACTAATTTATTTTTCACACAAAGAGCTTAGTATCCCAATTTCCACATCTTACAAAATAAAAATTTTATTCCATGGGGATACGATACTCTTGTCTGTTTTTCATGGAGTAGTAAGCCCGGAGGAAAAGATAGTTTGATCTATATTTCATGTAAAGAGCTGGGCATCATACGCTGCAGTTTTTCCAAAAGAAATGTTTTTTATTTTCTGTCAATGCGACACTCATTATTTTTCATGGAGTTTAATGATCTATTTTTCACACAAAGAGAATAAATGTTTTTTCATTCCCTGTGGATGCGATACTCATTATTTTTCTTGGAGTAGTTTACCAATCTATTTTTCACATAAAGAGATTGGTATTCAAATTCCCACATTTTTCAAAATAAAATGTTTCATTCCATGATAATGTGATACTCATTATTTTCATTGGAGTTTGCTAATATGTTTTTCACATAAAAAGAATAAATGTTTTTTCTTTCCCTGGGGATGTGATACTCCTATTTGTTTTCCATGAAGTAATTCGCTCTGAGGAAAAGATCGTTTCATCTATTTTTCATATAGAGCTTGGCATCACACGCTAGTTTTTCCAAAAGAAATGTTTTTTTATTGTCTGGGGATGTGATACTCATTATTTTTCATGGATTTTACTGATCTATTTTCCCAAAAAGATAATAAATGTTTTTTTCGTTCCCTGGGTATGCGATACTTATTTTTCATGAAGCAGTTTGCTAATCTATTTTTCACATTAAGAGCTTGGCATCCGAATTTCCACATTTTTCAAAATAAACATTCTCATTCCATTGGATGTGATACTCATTATTTTTCATGGAATAGTTTACTAATCTATTTTTCATATAAAGATAATAAATATTTTTTTCATTCCCTGGGGACGTGGTATTCATTATTTTTCATGGAGTAGTTTACTAATCTATTTTTCACATGGAATTTTCAAAATAAATATTTTTTCATTCCCTGGGGATGATTGATGTTCATTACTCTCCATGGAACAGTTTACTAATTTGTTTTTCACATAAGGAGCTTGGTACCTGAATTCTCATATTTTCCAACACACTTATTAATTTCATTTCCTCAGGATTCTTCATTTCTTTTGAGAAGTATACGAAGCGTGGTAGAAAAGATCGTTTGATTTATTTTTCATGTAAAGAGAATGGCATCACACACTAGTTATTTTTTACGGAGTTTACTAATTTATGTTTGATACAAACTTGATATTACAAGTCACACTTTGTATCAAAAGTATTTTTTCCTAGGTCTATGATACTCCTGTCTATTTATCATGGAGCAGTTAATCTACAAATTTATTTTTCATATAAAGAGCTCGGCATCGAAAGCCCCACTTTTACAAAAAGGGTTTTCATTCCTTGTCATTTCTTATGGATTTGTCTATAAAACCCGAAGAAAATCATATATGATTTTCCATATTCTAGAGTTTTGATGAATTATGGGTGAATCCATTCAAATTCCGGCAATAAAAAACAAAATGTTCGCCTCACTATTTTCATATTATTTAGCTTTAGTATAGGCCAATGACGTATATTGAACTATATCACATTCATTTTTTAAAAATAATTTTTTTCATGGAAATAAAACCATTTGAAAGGCGATAAAAATATTCAATTTTACTTGTCAAGAATGTCACGTAGCACTTACAAATTTTCTGCTCTTAAGTAGCGCAGCGATAAACTCGTTCATAATATCGATATAAAAAATAGCTATAAACTCGTTCTGTTTTTTGCTCGTGATGATTAAATATATTGTTCATAATTACAAGTGAAAATATTTTTAAAATTAGATTAGTGTTTTGACAATTTGTCGTGGAACTTGCAGAAGTTTGGTCAAGATTTTTTAAACAAAGTCATCGTTAAAATTTCTGAAAGCTTTTGTATAAGTTCATTAGAATGTTTTTAATTTATTCTTCCATATAGATAATGCAGTTTGTAAAAGATGGAATTTTTAAGAGCTTTCAACGAAAGGTATCAAAATTTCAACCTCACGTGCGCTCAAGCGAGGTCAACAGTATTTCTCCACTAGTAAGTGCTCGAATCCCCCTAGCCAGCAGCTCAAGCAGCTCAGCTTTTCGAAGCGATATTTTAACATAATTCATTATAGCTGTACATATATCAATATGGCGTGGTATCTAAGATTTTTGATGGTTTTATAACTCCATAATAAATAGTTATAATAGATATCAGTCAAAAACAGTTTCCAATTATTTACAGGGAAATCATTTCGGATGAATATTGCTTCAAGGCTTTGATTGCATTAAAATTTTAACTTGGTCATTAATATATCACTTGTTGCAACAAATTATAAAATAAAATCGGAAGAGATATTATTCTAAGAGCTCTGCGACTGTTTTTCTATCCTACAAACAGCTGCTTTTTATGTACCCACCTGCTTACATGGGAAAGATTATTTATATAATGAAAGAGTAACTGTTAATATGTCAATCATCATTACCTTTGTCTTATTAGAGCTTATTTCTGTATATTTTAAAATCGTTTTAGTCGTATTAATTTACTCCTCATTCATTCTTGAATTTAGGTATAGGTTTATGGCTCAGGACCATAACTCATTCTGGAATATTGTGAGAAATCAATCTTTCAAACAAATCTATATTGTAAATAAAAAGCAATTTCAAGGATTCAGAGGAGACAAATAAATTAAATGTACTATTATGGAGAAATTCACATGAAAATTTTCCTGCAACGCTAAAAATATTTTTTTAATAATTAACAAGTTCACTCCAGTTGGAAGTTCCACCACGTTGAGTTCATATGACTAAGTCGGCCTTTCATCAGTCTCCTAGTATTGTGTGATAAGAGAGTACTTTTCAATAATCGAAGAGGTCTGAAAATCAGTTTTTTATTAACCGCATTTGTAAAGTTCAAACCTTGAAATCATCATTTACTGAAATACCTGAAGAAAGCTTTCTTGGAATTTTATGTGGCAGAAAGGACATATTAAACACTTTCGCCGAATTGTAACGAATTTCTCTCAACTTATTTTTATCAGTGTAACTATTATCTGAAATTGCTACTTTTTCTTATAGTTTCGAATAAATAAGTCTTCTTTTTCATTATTTTATCCGATATAGAAAAAATAATGACTTCCACATTTTTTTCTTATTTATGCAGCTTTATAAATGTTTTATGAGAATTTATAGGTACTACGTTTTATTAGTAGTTTCAATACTGTCCAAATATTTTTAAATAGTTATAGGTATTTATTAATATTGGTACGGTACTTTGAATACGCGTAGTTTACTACTCTATCACCTTCTATCAAAATATTCAAATGATTTTTCCTAAATATTGTTATTTTATGGAAGTGGATTTTTAAAATTTGTTTTTTAGCGAGGTAAGAGAAAAAAAATCTGATTTCTTTGTAAAATTCGATGTGCATGTTTTAATCTATAATTTTGTGCTTGATAAATTATTCAAATTCCGTAAATATTGTAAATTATTATTCATATTATTTGGTTACTGTAAAAAAGTATTTTTAAATAAATACAAAAACCAAGAATTTCCTACTGGAAGTTAAAAGAAAATCTCGACAAAATTTAGAGATTTGGGGAAACTTTTCATACTCTTACAGGGAATTTGAGATGCAATTAGAAATTTTTCACATTTCGAAACGGATTTTGAAGGTATTTCATTATCTTCTAATTCCTCCGGCTTACGTCGCACTGAAGCAATACAATGGGCTATTGGCGACAATCCGGGATAAATCAAGGCAAAGATCCCAAGACAACACCTCGTAATTTTGAACCACGGTCAGATGACGAGATCAACACCTGAGCTGGCAACCCACTCTCCAAACTTCTACATCACGCCAACGCTGATCGCTTTGGGTTTTTAGATTAGTATTATTACATAAAATAATTTACGAGCTTAATAATTCAAAAACTTCAAAAAGCGTTTACACTCTTATAAGCATATTAATATAAGAAAAACTCATAAGTATTTATATAAATTATTTAATAAGAAAAATAATCAAATTTTTTTAATTGACTTTTTTTAGAAAAATGAATTCAAAATTGACCAAATTGAAAAATCTATAACTTCAATAATATTTAAGTGTCACTAATAAAATTACTATTGATATTTGCTCTAGAGTTCGACACTTACTGAAAAACAAAATTGAACTATCTTAAATATTTTAAGAGGTATGCGATTTTTAAGTAGACCCCACTGTAGGCTTAGAAAAATAAAATTTAATTTGTGACATCACTATCACAGAGCTGCATATTGAAGAAAAACAGTTTATTTCGAGAATGCAAAAATATGTTGATTCAAGGTGACCCAAAATGCTCCCGTATGGAAAATATCATTCAATTAAAGATGGTGAGGTCCACAGCCTTGCCTGAATTTGAATGGATTCACCCATATACGAAGCATAACACCGCTGACCAAAAATAATCGAACTTTGCATTTTAGACTTGCACTGTAGTATATTTGAGCGCATTTTTTCCCTTATAGAATTGAAGATAACTATTTGACCCATTATAATAACATATTTTAACTAACATTTATCCAACAGTGATTAATATGGTCCATTTTTTATTTTAAGGCTTTAAAGGACATTTTTTGTTTTTAACTTTCTATCATTTTTAACAAAGGAATTTAATTTTCATTTGGATTATGTTTTTGCAAGATAAACGTAGTATCACAAGCAGCACTTTTTCCAAAAGTAATGTTTTTTAGAACGAAGTAAACTATATCTGAACATAATTTTTCTCCCTCTAGAAAAGGTAACTACCATACACAATAATAACATATTTTAAGTAATATTAAAGCGACAACTTACGAATTGAAGTTCACAAGCACTTTATGATCAAATAAATATATTAAAATATCATATGAAAATTAATCAGTACTTTAATTTCGTTGAGAATTTCCTGTGCAATATTTCTTTTGACTTCTCATTTCGTGGAAAAGCTGATTGATACATTACATAATATCAGAGAATTTCAAAAAGGTCTATCAACTTCCTTTGTTCATTAAATAAAAGTATCTCATCTACAAAGTAAATATACAGAATGCTTCATTAGCTAAACTTAAAAGAGGCAAAAACTTAAATGCAATGAAACCCTATTGAGTTCCACCTGTATCGGCACGTTGAAATTTCGAGTTAGTTTCCCATCCAAGACATCCAGTGTTGCAAAGCAATTCCCAAGCCGGCGACAAAACCAAATCAAACCCATCAATAAAAAAGTCTTCATCTCAGTGTTGTCAATCAATGGTACTCCAAACCCCAAATAGTCGCGACTGGAGTCAGTCTTGTTTTGTCTGTTCCGAATGACATAGCTTAAAAATTAAGATTAAATCGTTCCGAAACGGAACAGAAGTGACAAGTATACGGGGAAAAACTCTCACGCGTAAAAAGACACCAAGCGTGAGAGGATCTCAAAGAGGGAAGATGATGATCACAAAAAAAGAAAACCTTGAAGCAATTGGCCTGCTGTTTTTCCATATACTCACACCCAAAGGCAGGGTTGCCAGTCGAATCATTGCGGGAGATTAAAACCTCGCCAACAGTGATGGACAGCATTAAAACTCTTGTTAAAACATTCGTCGAAATTGTTGGGAATAAAGTAATTACTCGTACAAATGTATAGTTTGGTGTGTCAGTTTACAGTTATTTTTTGCTAAACGAGAGCCATTTAAGGAATGGAAAGGGCGAATCAATTACGAAGTACGTACTGAATTTCAGCTAACCTCCATAATCAATAAGAAAGTTTATGATTTATGGATCAATACTTTGAAAGGAGAAAAGTTAAAGGTAAGTAACTTTAAGTACTTGGGAAAGGAAGTAATAAGAATGAAAATAGTATAGAATTTAACCCTCTAAATTGACCAGATATCTCGTTAAGACAAAACTGCCTTATTACTCTAAGGGGAATGAAGATGGAAATAGGGAAAACAAATCGTCCCTTGGCCAAAATTGGAGAGTTTGGAAATGGTTTTTGCACCAGACTGGCTACTACAGGGTAGTTTTCCACTCGAAGATAAACCACCTGGTAGGTAGTTAATTAACGTATCGCACTGGAGCAACACAAAGGGTTATTGAAGACAAACCACCAGGAGGGCTAATTTAATTTCTGATACAATTAGAACCATTTGGATGGAGATTTGTGAACTACACTGCTGGCCATCCAAATTGCAACACCAAGAAAGACAAGAGATATCACAACAAAATTTATTTTGTAGATAACATGTTGACCAAGTATCAAATGATTAAATTTATAGACATCTGTGAAGTGTGGTTCCTGCCAAAATCAGTAGCCAG
Organism: Meta bourneti; assembly: GCA_933210815.1. Classification (NCBI taxonomy): domain Eukaryota; kingdom Metazoa; phylum Arthropoda; class Arachnida; order Araneae; family Tetragnathidae; genus Meta; species Meta bourneti. Next base: position 46,967,907 of record OW119933.1, read on the forward strand.
AGTAGCCGCCATTGTTGGAGATCACCGCTGCCACACGCCTCGGCATTGATTCAAAGAGACTTTGGATGTGTTCTTGGGGTACAGCAGACCAAGCAGCTTCCACACGTTGCCAAAGTTGATCTGGTGTGGCAGCTGGGGATGTATTCTGGGTCAATCGTTGAGCAACCATGGACCACATGTTTTCTATCGGCGAAAGATCCGGAGAGCGAGCTGGCCAGGGAAGCAATTCAATCTGGCGATTGACGAAGAACCCTTGGACAATGCGTGCCACGTGTGGTCGCGCATTATCCTGTTGAAATATGGCTGTGGGCAAGCCCTGAAGGTAAGGAAGGACAACTGGCTCCAACACCTCGGAGATGTAGCGCTGGCTGTTTAAAGTACCGGCAATGCGTACTAGAGGAGTGCGAGAGTGATATCCAATACCGCCCCATACCATAATACCCGGTGCAGGACCAGTGTGGCGGTGCATAACGCAGCTGTTCAGCATCCTCTCTCCACGGTGTCTCCAGACTCGAATCCGACCATCGTGGTGTTGCAGACAGAAGCGTGACTCGTCAGTAAAGACAATTTCATTCCATTCTGCCGTCCACATCCTTCTTTCATCGCACCATTGGCGGCGGAAACGTCTGTGGTTCTGCGTCAAGGGTAGACGAAGCAATGGACGTCTTGTGGACAGACCACTCTGCTGTAAACTGCGTCGAATGGTACGCGCAGACACTGGATGATGCGGTACAGACTGAATGTGCTGTGCTATGGTTCGTGATGTGGCTGAGCGATCCGTCACTGCCATACGCACAATATGCCTGTCATCACGTGAAGTGGTGCACTGAGGTGGATGCGATCGAACACGTCGGTCCGTCGTAGCCTCCTGCATCCAACGATCACATATCCGCATTACAGTTGTTTGGTTTCGTCCAACACGACTACCGATTTCCCTGAAAGATAATCCACAATCTCGGTAGGCCACTATCCTTCCTCTGTCGAACTCGGATACTTGATCAAAAGATGATCGCTGTTTTCTACGAGGCATAATTGATCGTTTTTTTGAAAAAACCACAAGAAAAACACAATTGCCGTACTTGAAATCGTCGAAATCCCCAAGCCTTAAATAGCGCTTTGAAGTGGCGCCACAGGCGCGCGTGATGTGCGTCTGCGCTGAAATTCTAATCATTTGCATATCTCACCTCCGCTAATGCATGTCGTAAATTTCATATTATTTGCATGCTTCCTTCAGGGTGTTGCATTTACGGTGGCCAGCAGTGTAGAATTGTGTCAAATTTATATAGTAGAATTGTGTTAAGCTATGAGGCATTTTTGTCAAGCTAAATATAGATGGTGGTAGTGTTTCTGTGGTGATAAGAGTTTCCTATGAGTATTCTGAACGTGACTTCACATGGCTCGTTTTTTTATTATGATTCAGCAGTTCGTCAATAAAAATTCCAAAGAATAAATTCCGAAATGCTGCATAGTAGGTGATTGGTCAACACATATTAGATTAAATGCCAAACGTTGCCAAAATAGTGATAAACTACATTTTAAGGCCAACCCCGACATGTATTATGCTAGATCATACTAATTTCCACATTCTTGACTAGCACGGCAGTATTAATGAACTAATTTTCGCCTTCTTCACTAGCCCAAAAGTATTTTTAAACTAATTTTCGCCTTTTTGAATGAATTTAATGAATTTTGTAATGAATTTTGTCTTCCTACGCATGACCACCTAAACTGTTTTACATTTGTGGAATTGTTTTTAATTTGTAGTGTTCCTTAACAAGTCTGAATTTCTTAGAATCATCGTTGTACCTATAAATGAGGTGTAAATGCTTATACTTTTTTCAAGAATTAATTTGCTATTTGCGGTGTTTACGTTATAAAATCAGCTTTTTCTCTTTTACATAACTCTATAGTCCATGGAAGAGTGGTGAGTAAGAAAGAGAATGTTTTAAGAACAATAAGTCCTTTTCATTTATAGCCCTTCCACTTGAATAAGAAATTGAAGAAACACATATCATAAAAATTATTGATACATTTAAAAAATTTTCCTGTATATTTGGTTGCTTATACTACATCTCTATATTTGTTATACTTTTCCCTCATGTTTGAGGGTTTCGGGTTCCAACAATAAAAATATCAAGGGGTCCTAAGATTTGGTGAGTCTGATATGGCTGTTTTTGAAACAGTTTATTTGGCTTTTAGCTCCTGTGTGTAAAACTGAAAACGCCACAATCTCATCGATTACAGAATCAGCTTCAATCGAATCAGCTCTCGGTAGCAAAAAACTACCGTAGAGGGACGAACCAAACCAGAATCGATTCTGCAACGTACTTTGGCAAAGGCTAAATACAGGCTTTGAAATTCTTTTTGCTCACTAATAGCAAAAGTACTAACTTATTCGTAGCCTAATAAGCGCAATGGCCAAAATTTGGTTTTCACAACTTGTGGAAAAACGTTTCCCGTACGAATTCGTCGAGACCTCTACCAGAATTCCTCGGAACGTTCCCCAAATCCTTAGTGATTTCAGCAAGTTGGAGGGGCTACGCCATCAACTAAGAAGAAATAGTCCATAAGAGGGCCACCAGGTTCTAGGGGCCTGGATCCTTTGTCCCCTCAATATTTTTTATGGTTGGGGCCGCCACCTTCTCAAACATGGATAAACATTACAAATATACCGATATAGGCAAATCTAGTGGATTGGATGCACTTATGTCACATAAGAATATATAGAGGCGTCAAATCCTAGGGCACCGAACTCTTTGTGCCCTATACTTTTATGATTGGGGCCATCCGCCTTCTTAGTTGGGGCGCAGCCCCTCTGCTTCGTCTAGGTGAAGTCACTACGGATGTAGGGAAAGCCCCGAGAAAAATTTGGCATAGGTCTCGACAAGTTACTTAAGAGAATTGTTTCTCATAGGGATAGAAAAATGACAATCAGACATCGCTCGCCGACTGCAGGCTGGTAAGTTTTCACACAGTGTTTATGTTACAGGAGGTAAGTGCCCTTTCAGGTCAACCATACATGAACCCTAATCGGTGTCTTTCAAGCTGGGGACGGATAGAGCCTTATCCCTATTTATTCAAATATGAGGGCTAAATATTACACATGTATAGATGATTTGGTACTGATCTGTAGAAACAAATATATTATACCAAAGCGCATATATAGGAGCCAACATGGGTTTTATTTGGCCCTCTTAATAATTTCCTCGAGTAGGCGAAGCTATTTCTCAGACAGTATTACACAAATTGAATATTATATTATCGCGTAAAATTATCAACGCCGAAGAGGACGTTTTTTACCAATATCTGGTAACCCTAAAGAAAGTTTTTCAAGGTCCAGATTTTGGTTATATTGTACTGGGCAACGAAGTGAAGCAATTCCCTGCGTTGGGCTGATGACTTCCTTTTTCTTTCGTTTTTCTTTTACTAGACGCGGGATATTTTTTCTTTCCCTCCACCTCTGAATGGCAGACTGGTCTATTTAATAACGGGACAAGTGAATTGGTCACGTAGTGGTTTTTTGTTGCTAAATTTATTCTCGGAAGTTTGTTTTGTGAGCGATGTTTTTTATCTGCGTTTTCTCGTCCCATCCCGCTTGTTCAGAGTTCCGCGCTTTCTAATGGATGTTATTGGTCCACCGGCCCGATAGCTATAATAAAAGACGAATTCTTGAATGAGCGGTGTGTATGAAAATCATGTCTACGGTTCATTTAATCCCATTAACAAAGTGGCAATCTTGGTATGGATGATTCATGGAAAGTCTGATGCGACCGGACAGACCTTGACACGGAGGAATTCATAGTATGTACATCTAACCATACGTTTGGTCGATGCGCATGGTGTCTTTGTTTTAAAACAACTAGTTGATAGTTCACAAGTCTGCGGACAGACCGTGACTCGGAGTAATTATTTACTTTTAACAGTTCATTTGGTCGATGCACATGATGTCTTTGTTCTGACCTTCCTATTTTTCAAAGGCAGTGAATCCGCCTTTCCCGTAGAAAAGCTGAGTAAGCTAAGTAAATTAAGACCTAATCTCTAAAAATCTAATGACCCAACAAGTCCAAAATAAATATGAGCTAGCAGTCTCCAAATTTGATCTGTAGGGAATGCTGAGATAATCTAAATAAATTAACGATTAACCTCTGAACAGACTAGTCCCAAATAAATACCGCTTTTGGACCTTGCGCCATAAAACCCATAAAACCACCAAAACCAAACATCCAATCCCAAATAACTATTTATGTATTGAACACTTGTGACAACCACTTTCTCGTGCTAGTAAAAAAGTCTCCAAGTTTGGTCTTTAGAGTCAACGGTTGTTAAAAAAAATGCTGAAATAATCTAAGTAAACTAACGACTAACCTCTAAAAACTAATGACCTGACTAATCCTAAGTAAATATATAACTACTATTTATGTATTAAACAATCGTGCTAGTCAAAAAAAGGAAGTCTCCATGTTTGGTTTTAGGATCAACGGTTATTAAAATGCCAAGATAATCAAAGTAAAATCCAATAAATTGGACGAAGTGGTAAATCCGAAATGACGTGCAAATTACACTTTGTGGTTTTCTTACCTAAAGCTTGAAAATTAAACATGGTAGTTTGCTTTCCCAAAGAGAGATACTACGAGCTAAAATACATTTTTCTTCGTAATACAAATGCCAAATACCCAATCGCAAAAATTGTCACAATCAGAATTGACAAAAATCAAATAATCCGTCTTTCCAGTAGTAAGTCAGGGAGGTATAATCTAAGAACGGAAGTAAATTGACGACTAACCACTAAGAACTGATGGTCAAACATGTTCTCAAATAAATGTGTGCAACATTTAAAAGCAGTCATGAACATTGAAATTAAAGATTAAAAAGCTGAAATAACCTAACATTATGAAGCACCTGGTGTAAAATTGGCCAGAACCCAGAAATATTCATGGGCTGCCATAATGTTAACACATCTTTGATAGACTCCATAAAGCTCCATTTTAAGTAAAAAATAAAAATTACAGCGCGTTATTAGTAGAGGAAAAAGGGATCGTAGAGCACAAATCAAACCAATCATTAGTGGAGAATATCTCCAAAAATAACTAGACCAATCCGTCTTTCACGGATGGGGCCCTTGGACAAAATTTGCCATTGAGCTTTTATGGGTGGTTCTAATATATATAAGATTAACACATCTTTAATAAGAGCTTCCACAATAATATACATGGTGGTCCATAAGTCCATATTTCCATTTAAAAAATTAATAACTTTTCAAGTATTTTTTAGATTTTTATTACGGGTTATATTGTGTGAAAATTAAACACCGGAGAAATACACGACCGAGTAATGTGCCAACGTAACTGAATTTTGCTTAGAACCCCACCGTTTCGCTGTAACACCAGGAGGGTTAATGAGATATAACAGGATAAATATAAGATCAATACAGATAATCCAAAATATTATCTATAATACGGGAATTCCCGGGAAATACGAGATGGTTGGTCACAATAATGTTACTGAAAGCAACACTATTCAATTTATCCTTACGCCCAAGCTTAATCCTCAAGCGTTTCGGTTTTAATTGCCTTAAAATATCCAACGGTTTTGCGAAGTCAGAAGACAAAAGTTTCCAAAGGGCGGAAACTGATCTTTCTTTCCGGTTCTTGATAAAGAGCCTTAGTTTGTCTACTTTCAACGGAGGTTAGCCTTGCATTGTTCGATGGTGTACGTAACCTGTACACTATTAATAGCCTCTTCGAAGACCTGAAAGGAAGGGGCACCGCAACTAATGATAGGGGTTTGAGGGTAGCCCTTCCCCCACGGGATGACATCCCACATTTTGACCTCATCCTTTTCACTTATCTGGTCGCACTAAATACCCGGGGTCCTCTCAGCAGGTGATTCTGAAACACTTCGTCACACTACACTTGATATAATACAGGAAACCGTTAGGAACCTTTCACTGGCGAAAGGAACCGGATATTAACCAACGCTAGGAAAGCGTGATCTTGGTTCATTTAGGTCGCAAAGTCTAAATGAGTCTAACCGTTGTCGTTAGTTACGTGATCCCAATAATTTTTGCTCGAGAAAGGATATCCTTGGCGGTTAAACGTATTCTTCTTTGTATTCCTGTACCGGCGGCCCGTCTTCTATGGGTTTGAATTACTAATAATTCGCAATCAGGCTCACACTTGGCTGGTTTAATTGATTATAAAAGGAAGGGGGTAGTCTGCGAGAGTCGAGCTCGGGTAAAGGGGCTCGTATTTAGGGTTTCATTTTTTGGCTCTGATGGATTGCTAATAAAAATACCGGTGGCCGTCTTCTACAGGTTTGAATTACTGATAATTTTCAATCAGGCTCACACACACTCAGTTGGTTCAACTGATTTTAAAAGGAAGAATATGCAGCAAGAGTCGAGCTTGTGTGGGTAAAGGGTCATATTTAAGTTTTCATTGGTTTTGGCTTTGATGGATTACTAACAAGAAAACACGGGTCGTCTTCAGTGGGTTTGAATTAATAATAATTTGCAATCAGGCTCACACTCGGCTGGTTTAATTGATTATAAAATGAAGATTAGTATGCAAGAGAGAGAGAGAGAGAGAGAGTTGAGCTCGGGTGAAGGGTCACGTTTAGGGTTCAGTTTTTGGCTGGTGGATTATTAACAAAATTGTTTCTGTTTTTGGTGCTTGTTTTAATGAATTGATACATAATTTTGTTACCCACAGAAAGGTCCAGAGCTGTTCCCGAGTGGTCGGCTGGGCGCGCACTGGCATGTAGTTAAAAAAACAGGGCCATGAAGCAAAAGACATGCCTTGAACTTCACAGTATGTCTTCAATTTTAAATAAACTTGTTCAGCAATAAATTGTCCGATATTAACTTATGTGTTACTTATAAGTCAAAAAAGATTGGAAAATTATACTTCGATTTATACTTTATTCGATCTTTGTCGGTTCTCTCTGTGGATGTAAAAGATACTTATAAATCTGCATATTGTGTTTTTAAATTAAAATATTCAAAAAGCAATCACCAAGATCAATGATGCTTAGAGGGATAGAGCCCACGAGTCTCGAATACCACTTTGAACTAGTTTGAATGGTTAAATTAATCCAAGCTTAAGCATTCAATAGCGAAACACTTCCTTCTAAGCACCCAAACTTATATTGGAATTCCAACTGTAGCACCTTTCACTTGGAACTACGAGGTTAGAAAGGTAAAATTAATCTAAAAACCTCAGCACTCATACAATCATCCCTAATGAGCTATCTAAATAAATCTGGCAAAATCTTTGTCCCTCTGATCCTAATACAAATTCAACGCGTTCATTAACAATTTTACCGTTTAATCGTATACTAACATCTAAGCAAGACGTGAACAGAAGAAAAACACTGAAGCGTGATCCATTTATGAACATACTGTGCAATTGATTCAAATGTAACGAATAAAAATTATATTTAAATTTCAACTGCTGTACCTTATACTTAAAATTAGAAAGGTTTGAATTGATCTAAGCCTGAGCATTCATACGCGCATTCCGACTGCCGAAGTATCTTCCGCTTAGAGGAAGGTTAAATTATTCTGGGACTAAAACACTCATCCCTTACTCCTAAATAAATAAGGAAAAATCCTTGTCCTTTCATCCTTTTCGATTCAATATGCTCCATTTAAATTTTACTGTTTTCTCTTATATTGATATCTAGATTAGGCGCGAACGGATGTAAAACGCTGAAGCGTGATCCATTTATGAGAATGCTGTACAATTGATTCAAACATAACGAATAAAAATTATAAATTCCAACTGTAGTACCTTTCATTTGGAACTAATTAGAAAGGTTGAATTAATCTAAGTCTAAGCACTCATGCACGAATCCCGACTGTCGAAGTACCTTCCGCTTAAAACTTGTTAGGAAGGTTAAATTAATCTGAGCCTAAGATATCCATCCATCCCATGCCTTCTAAACAAATCTTGCAAAATCCATGTCCTTTGATCTCTTTCCTATTCAATCTGTTCCATTTAAATTTTACCGTTTTCCCTCCCATTGACAACTAGACTAATTTTATGGCGCGAAACACAAGGAAAACGAGTGTATCTCATTGTTATCCACTTGCAAATTTACGAGTTTAAATGCCCAATTAAGCATTCCAAATGTCTTGAAAGGGAATAAAACGAAGTTGTTTTTCCGGTGTATTTAAATCTGTTTCAGTTTGAAGAGGCACTATTTTTTCGTTTCCCCGCCACCCCGCAATTACCTTCTTTATTTTGTCCGTTAGACAACAACAGCTGCTCGAATCTGATTGGGGTGCTTTGATTTTTTACCGTAACACCAGCTGCGCCCGGCCAGATTACCCCTCTTCTTCGTCTTTGCCTTCACTTGATTTCTCGTGCGTTGACACTTTATTCTTCTCATCACCTGCGCCCTCAACTACCGTTTGCCTTTGAACAGTTAGATGTAACGCGTGCACGGTTGAAGAGAGACCTCTTCCTATATTTTACGCTTGAGAATCGTCTACGAGTCGGAACTAATTAGTTAAACTGGACTTTCGGATTCGCTGCTATGGGAAGTGGCGATTGGAATCGCTGGGGTGGGTGGTGTTTTCCTGTTTGTGTTAAGCTGCAGCGAGCGTTGGAGAAAAGTCTCAGTAGCATTCTGCCGTGATAGTCAAGATGGCAGTATCTCCATGTTTAGTCTTGGCTTTTTAATGCTGCATATAAAAGCGCCTGATACTGGACTTTTAGGGTTCATTGTCATGGGAAGTGGTGATTAGAATCACTGGGGCGGGCTGATACTTTTCTGCTTGTGTTAAGTTGTAGCGAGTTTTGGAAAAAATCACAGAAGCATTCTGCCGGCGATAGTCTAGGAGGCAGTAACTTCATGTTTGGTCTCTAAGATTAACGGCTGTTAAAATTGATGAGAATAAAGGTATCTGATGCTGGACTTCCGTATTCGCTGTTATGGGATCAAATGCTTCTAACCCTCCGCTAGTCGCACTGGTTCTGAAAGGTGCTTAGTGACTTTTTCAATGTTACGCAATGAAAAGAACTACAAACGAGAATATATATTTAAATCTACTAGAGCAAATTTCGAAGTAGCTATTTTCGCAATAACGCTAGGCTCTGATTTGATATTTTTTCAATATTTATTTTTATACCTGGTATCCTTATCTGGTCTGTGAGCTGGGTAAACCTTTTCGGAGGGTAAAGTATCTGGCAGGTGGGCTGGGTAAACCTTTTCGGAAAGCCGAATGGGGAGGGCTGCATCTGCTCTGCAGATCTTATAAAAATATTTGGAGGGCCATAACTGACATGCGAGCCTGATAAACATGTCTGGAGGGTCAAGTAAACCTTGGAGGCACCATATATGGCCGGTCTGATAAAAAAATATTTGGAGGGACATATCTCTGGGAGTCATATCAATTAATTAGCTACAACTGATTTATCTTACGCGTACGGGTTTTTGTGGACGGGCTGGTTAAATGTCATCCCGATGAGAACAGCAGCTATTTCTGACATAGCTTAAAAAATGCATTATTTATAAATTTCAATAACAGTTTTTAGTTATTTGGTTTTTGGTTTGTCCTAAATTACTCTAAATAATTTTTAAAAATGGATAATTAATGCGTGCGTAACTAGGAAAGAAAACGTCAACACCTCGCAGAATCACCGTAATCTCATTTGTTAAGATAGATCCGCTAACAGAGGTTAAGGAGATACAGAACCCTTTGAACAATTAGTTTTGATTTTACATTTACAACAAAATGTTTTTGAGTACTTTATTCCAAAAATTGCACATGAAATAACAATACGATAAGAAAATATAATTTTTACTTGGAATATTCAATTAAAAATACATTTCAATATTTAAAATTTCTACTCCTGTAAGTTTAATTATTATTCTATTTCTTTTGTGTTTCTCACAATTTTGGTCATGGGTTTGAATACACTACTGTTATTTATTTTTACACATATTTTTATAATTTTGAACAAAGAAAAAAAAACAGTAAAAAGCAGTCATAGTTGATGTTTATAAACTCTTTAAGAGAGAAGTACACCCAGGGTAAGTTACAGGAATCGAATTTAATCTGCCTACAACTAACTAGCAGGTTGATAGCACAGTAGGGATGAGCCACCAAAAATAGCACAAAAAGATGCAAATATTTTTTAAGTAGCCAATATCAATAAAGGCAATAAAATAAATATAAAGCAAATCACATTCTTAAAATTTATGGAAAAATAATTTTTTAATGTGAGATAAATATATATATTCTAGGCGAAACAAATTTTGAATTAAAACTTTTTTCTGTTCAGTGTTCTGTTCAGTAAAAATGTTACTAGAAATTTGGGAGAAAAAACTTGGAATGTGGGAATTGAGATTTTGAGAAAATGTACACTTTTAAAAAGTCCAAATTTTCAAATGTCCTAAATCGTTCTTGGGGATTGATACCGCCCTGTCACCAATAGACCGTGGTGTTGTTCCCAGTGCGACGTTAATTAAAATACCTACCTACACACATACCTACCTAAACCGTTACTGTAAGAAGCTATAATTGCTCTGCGTTAATTGCTCTGATGTAGCTATGTTATACGCTACATCAGAGCAATTAACGCTTGATTCAAGATAAAACAAAAAAATCTACGAAAGACTATATAAGTGATTTTCAATCTTTTTCATCTAGTGGTATAGATGAATGTATTGCTAAAATTCTGCGGTATACAACCAAAAAATACATTATATTTTTTTGATTATCTGTCAAAAATAATAAATATGATTTTGACTGAGTAATTAGTAATTGCTTGTTGTAATTACCTACCCCTTTTTGCTCCCAAGTGACTTTTTAAGAAATCTTTTGAAAACTATGAAAGCTTTTAAAAAGTCAAATTTATGATAATTTGTAATAAAAAATAATACTTAAAATTATTTATACGCGTATTACTTGAAATTATTCGTGAACACACACTTGTCAAAAACTCAAAACCAAACCGTTGAAATATAATGAATCCTACACAATTTAAATAATTTTTACCATCCACAAGGTACACTAGTACGGTTCTAGCGACATACCGGTTGAAAATTGCTGGACTAGATAAAAAAGGTTTGCGATTAGTTCCAATATCAGAGTTTTAATATATGTGTAAAAAAGTTACATAAATGATGAAGGGCCATCTGTATGAACTGTGACTTAGTCCAAACAAACACCTTTCCCCATACCGCTCAATAACAGGAAAAGATATTTTTAGATAATTATCTTAACCGAGAATAACGAAATTTCTCGTTACACTTGCCTGACATTTTCGTTACGTAGTCATGCGTACTATGTAATTTAAAATGTAAATATTATGGGAGAGACTAAAGGGCCTATTGGTAATCTAAAACCAAGTTTGAAGTCAACGAGAAACACTTAAGTCTGGAACACCTCACAAATAGGCTCTATCCCTTCTAAAGGGTTCACAAGCACAATTTCACCTTGTAACTTAGTCTTCTCTGTATGACTTCTAAACAATTTTGACCTTCGAAGCAATAGAATATTTCTAAAGGAATACATTCTAAGGAAAAGAACAACATAATCTTTCCAAAGAATTATATTATAAGGAAATGAGAGATATTAGCAGAATCGTATTTAAGGATTCCATCTTAAGAAAAGGACCAATGGAATCTTACTTAAGGATTCTATCTTAAGCAAAGGACCAATAAAATATTTCTAAAGGTGGAAATAATCCATGGATTCGTAAGATGTGGTTATTTAGTTATTAGGTGTGTTACATTACACTATACTAATCTCGCGACGTGCTGAGTTAAATTTGAGTTGAGTTCAACTTTGAGCATAGAAAATTGACTTTTACATTTTTCTAATGAAAGTTGATTTTAACCCTCTATTCAACATGGGCCGAATCCTTTGGCGATTCATTTCCTGATATCTGACTCAGATTACAACATGGACCTTTCATCTTTTGTATACTTTAAAAAATGTGGTATCTTTGTATTTGATTTGTATGAGAGTCATTTTCTGTTAAGCTAAATATAGGTGGCGGTAGTGTTTCTGAGGTAATACGTGTTTATGGAACTTATTCTGAACGTGACCTTAGTTGGCTTGTTTTCCGGATACGATTTCAGCACTCCGTCAATAAATAGTCCAAAGAATAAATTACGAATTGTTAGACAATAATTGATTGCTCAAAGTCAATTAGATATAACGCCAAACGTTGCAAAACGGGCAAACTACATTTTAAGGTAACCATAATCTGCATCATACGAGAATATCTGGACATCAGAAGAAAAATTTTCAGACCGTCTAGTTTGTTTTGCTCAGCAAATCCCTTTCATACTCATTGTTTTAGTTAATTTAAAATAGTCTCTTGAATTTAAGGACAGACAGGAATTACCGGATATTAATGTTGCATTTCTGGCATTGGAATTGCCATACATTATATAAGGACCTTCAAAGATATGAAATTTGACTAGCTACACACTTTTTCTTAGTCTTTATATTTAGTTTGCAAATCCCTTAAGAACATATCCTGTTCATTCATTATGTGTGACCAGTTTCTCCAGATCGATAAATTGTTCAATAGATTGAAGGTCGCAATAGATTTTTCTTGTTCTTTGACATGATAGACAGTGGGTCACAAAAGTATTAATTCTCCTCGCGATTTTTTGCTATTTTGATTAATTTTATTAGGAAGTAGTTAAAATTGCGATTTAAAATTCTGCCACATAAAAGCTCCGTTTTTCTATTCTATTAAGAAACAAAGATAATTGAACAATTATTGAGGTAGGTAGGTATTTTAATTAACGTCGCACTGGAGCAACACACGGGCTATTGGTGACGGTCCGGGATCAATCCCAAAGGGAAAGATCCGAGGACAACACCTCGTAATTTTGAACCACGGTCAGATGACGATCCTTTGCTGCCACACCACTCTCCAAACTTCAACACCACGCAAACATGAAGGTAGTGAAAACATCGAGGTTAACGAATAATTTCGTAACCCACTGTATATTGGAATGTAGTGCTTTGCCTCGTATTTATTTTGAAAACACAAAGATGATTCGTTGTTTTTAGGTTTTTTAGTGCAAAAGACATATTTCGCCAAGCTGAAAACAAAGAAAATTTGAGAGAAGTGGTTTTTTACTGAAATATTCATCTCTTACCTTGTCCAGGGAATGGAAGTGAGAATCACATGCGTCACCAAGCATCCTGCGTTGACTCTCAGAACTGTAATAAACATTACATTGTAAAATATCGGGAATTGAAAGAATCTAATTATGAAATTGCTTAAAGGATGTATTTAAAGCAAATAAAATATGACGTACACTACAAGTTTGTTTAATTGAAGTAAGAAAACTCGAATATTTTCAAAAGTAGTATTTAGAAATTCAAATTAAATTTTCACAATAGGCTGATTCTCTTCAAGTGGTTTCCAGGGGTGTTTTTGCAGTGGAATGTGTTTCGTGTACATATTCCGAACGTGGTACCACTTAACTTGTGTTTCGGATTAAATTTCAGCCAGTCGCCAATAAAAATTCCAAAAAATGAATTCCGAACTGATGAATGATAGTTGATGGGTCTACAAACGTCGCCAAAACGACGATAAACTACATTCTAAAGTAACCCCATATGTATTACGCGAGAGCATTTGGGTAGCGGAAGTAAAATATTCAATTTTTGTCTGGTTTCTTTGCTTACGCTGAAAATCCCTCTAAGTGCAATGTAATCAGCATGGAGGTGATTTAATTAACGTCTCACTGGAGCAACACAACTGGCATTGACGGTCCGGGATCAATCCCGATGGGAAAGATCCGAGGACAACACCTCGTAACTTTGAAACACGGTAAGATGAATGACGAGGCATTACTTGAGCTGGCACCCCACTCTCCAAACTTCCCCACCACACCAACGTAAGGACATATGAGGACACGCTAGATATAATATGCGCCAGCCACCTCGTACACGACGGTCTTTGGTTGGAGTTTCGAACTCGGATCCCTCCGGTTGGATATAATCAGCATTAGGTGTGTGTATAGATTGTTTGTATGATTTTGTTTTAAGTGCAGAAAAGGAAAAGAGAAAAATGGGATGTAGCTTGTTTTCACGAATTTTACGGAAATTGCTGTAATAGTGAATGCTTGTAGATCATATCAATAACAGGTAATGCATTAACAACTTGCCTTTTTCATTAAACATCATCATTTCATTAAACATTCATAAAATTAAACATCTTGGTTGAACTTCGAAACTAAACACCGCTGTTTAACATTGAAATTAGACACCGTTGTTCAACATTGAAAACGCCTGAGGAATATAAAAAATAATAAAACAATCTTTTTGTGATAACAAGAGTTTGAATCGTTCACCATTGAGAGATAAAAGAAATAAAAATCACCCATCCAATTTCGAAAAATCCTTAAACCAACAGAAGGTCCAAATAGAGTATTAGTTGAATTGTAACTGTATGTAGCAGGTACAATACGAAAAAGCGCACTGAATGTTTCGTAGTTTATGAAAGAATATAGTATATAAGATTCTCTGTCGTGTGTTTGAAATTCCTCCAAGCGTGAAATACTCCCCATCCTCCCTCCTATTTCATACAAACGAAAGTGATCAAATCTTCGAGACCTCTACTCGAGTTGAACATCAGAGAAGCCATATCTATTTTTACGTTATCTAACGCACTAGTTAATGACGCTAGTGCTTCCCATACAGGAAATATAAGAGTAAAGAGCAATGGTAACATTTTTATGTGCCCAGAATCATGATGTGACCAAAACTAGTAGTGGCGTGATCCTTAGAAACGAACATTCATCATCTGATTAGTCCACGGGACCGGAGAAAACGCCCATCCATTGATTCATCATCTGATTGGTCCACGAGATATTGTATTAGACTGGTAATTTCACCATTTTTGTCGCTACTCTATAAAAATACGAATTCACACATCTATCCTGTCATAAGATGTTATATAGCCAAAAGAGACGATAAGATGCTAAACCGGCCAACCAAGTCCATTTCTCACGGAACAATC
Source organism: Meta bourneti (assembly GCA_933210815.1). Classification (NCBI taxonomy): domain Eukaryota; kingdom Metazoa; phylum Arthropoda; class Arachnida; order Araneae; family Tetragnathidae; genus Meta; species Meta bourneti. Next base: position 46,982,909 of record OW119933.1, read on the forward strand.
ACGCGACTACTAGTCGACATGTTGGTGACACTTTTTGAAGCTCCTCTCAATAGCAATGCTCAGTCTATTTATATTTCGCATCTATGGTGCCCTTATACTCAGCCTGAAAAGGCTTAGTTAAAAACGTGAGTTGTGGCCACCACAATTCTAGAATAACAGTATTTAAACTCACATTTCCCCATGTGGCGTATTTCTTTCCTGATGACGGCGGACGTATTGCTCCACTGAAATGACCATTGACGATTTTTTCACAATTTTTAATCTTTATTAGTCGTTGTTTTGAAGTTTCACATTTCTTACACAAGATGTATCATTGTGAAGAATAGAGTTTGGAGTAATTCCGATAGCCGTTATTTAAAATACCTCCCATCTCTAAATAGTTTAAATTCCGAGATTATATTTCAGCGAAATATGATCCGATTCTCTCATGAACTCTTTTATGATCCAATCACTTAAGAATCGAAGCTGCGAAACCAGTAAAATCGTATTTAAGATTAGCTTCGGTGCCAGAAAATATATCCCCAGACCTTTCCAACCAAAACTATCGATTACTGCATACAAATTGATATGAATGAGCATTGATTTATCAAATAGGCAATCAAAGGTTAGCTGTGCAAATAGCTTCCTAAAGGAAGATTCGTTTATCTCTCTTTCAAGTATAATGCGGCTATTTCAATGCGGTGAGGAATACTGCAAACCATACAGTAGCCGTAGAAACTTCCTGTATAAACTTTCACTTTCTATCCCATCTATATTGGTGATTATCATGGTTCAGATTTCGTTGGCATGTCTACTTTTGGTAGTGCTTTGTAGAGAATGCCGTGTACAGATGGAAATTCAGGTTCGGGGAATTTCCTGGTTCTAGGAAGTTTTTTCGGTATTTTTTGTCATTTTCGGTATTTTTGATTTTCGGATTTCGGCTTTTGTTAGTACTTTGTAGGCAATGCCCGTTATAAATAGAAATTCAGGTTCGGGATTTCCTAATTCTAGAAACAGTTTTTCTGTCATTTTTTTGTCAATTTCGGTATTTTCGGTAATTTGGATGATTAGATTTCAGCATTGGTTGTACTTCGTAGACAATACCCGTATATATAGAAAAACCCGAATTTCCTAATTCTAGAAAGTTTTTTCGATCATTAGCCATTTTCCCTATTTTTAGTTTTTGTTTTAACTTTTGTTAGTACTTCGTAGACAATGCCATAAAAAAGAAATTTTGGTTTGGAATTCTTGGTTCTAGAAAGTTTTTTCGGTTATTTTTTTTGTCATTTTGGGTATTTTTGATTATTAGGTTTTGACTTCTGCTAGTACTTCGTAGACGATAACAATAAAATCCAACCAACTTCAACGTATTCTGGACATGATATTAATCGTGTCCAGTTTTTTAAATATGATCTCAGCACTTCGCTAATAAAACTTCCAAAGAATAAATTGGTACAGGATAGTTGATTGCTCAATGTCAATTAGAACAAATGCCAAATTAGATTTTCAGCAATGTGAAAGTTGTAATTTTATCATTTGAACAATTGTTTATTAGACTTAGTATTTACTCAATTTATCAATTATTTAGATAAGAGTTCATTCATTATGCCATGAGAGGCATTTTCTATTAAGCTAAATATAGATGGTGGTAGTGTTTCTGCGGCGATCACGTATTCTGAACTTGACTTCACTTGACTTGTTTTTCAAATACGATTTCCAATAAAAAACCCCCAAAGAATAAATTCCGAATTGATGTATATTTGGTTGCTTATCGTCAATTAAACTGAGGCCCAAACATTGCCAAAACTGCGATAACGTACCCTTTAAGGTAACCCCGATGTGTACCGTTCGAGAGCATTTGAACAGCAGAACTAAAATCTTCGCATTTGTTTATTCGCACTGAAAATCCCTCTCATGCATAAATCTGAAAAAATTAATTTGGAATTAATTTACTATTATCTTTTTAACATTAAAGAAAGATATTTTGGCCTTTTTCAACGTGCACAAGCATCACCAGAAAATAAAATGATCTTTTTCAAATATTCAGTTAGGCGTCTATTGTAATATTCATTTTTAATTTATTCTCAAAATGAATCATTCGTTTGGTTTGAATACTTTTTCACTGATCCAAGAATTAATTTTAAATTAATTGAATTCATTAAACTTCAAAAATTTAAATCAATGAATCCATCCCCATTAAAACTTTATAACTATATATCATTATAGAAAATGTCGGATGAAGAATTATTGTTTTTTAAGTTTTTCAAGGTTTTCAGGAGAGTCGTATCGCCAAGCGAATTTCACGGTTTAGATTTAAGATGAGTGGTAGTTGAATTAACGTTCTGGAGCTACACAATGGGCTAATGGCGACGGTGGAGAATTCGGATTAAAGGAAATAATGCAAAACAATTAATTTTAAATTAACTGAATTCATTAAACTTAAAAAATTTAAATCAATAAATCCATCCCTATTAACTTTATAATTATATATTATTATACACAAGGTCGGACGAAGAGTTATTGCTAAAGTTTTCCAGGGTGTTCACGAGCGTCGTATCGCCAAGCGAATTTCACGGTTTAGATTTTTTAAGGGGAGAATTAGTTGAATTAACGTCGCACTGAAGCAACACAATGGGCTATTTGAGACGGATTCAGATTAAAGAAAATAATACAAAACCATTAAAATTATTTTATAATTTCATTATATTAGTGTCATATTTTACATATGCGTTTAAATAAACTCGAATTGTAAGCTTTTTAAGAGTTCCGGATTCTGAGAATTGAGCATTGGAAAGCATTATGAATATTTCTTGCTCTGTATTGTCTTGGCGAATGTTTACGCCAATCAACATATTCAATAAAATAAAATAAAGTACAAAACTAGAAAAATTGCATTATAATTGCATTATATTAGTGTAATATTTTACATGTACGGTTAGATAAACTCCATTTATCATTTTAAGAGCTCTGAATCCTAAGGTTGGTTGGGTTTTATGGCTCAAGGGCTATATTTAGTCAAACTACGCAAACACAAGATAGACAACGTCAAGTAATGAACATACTCACACAAGGAGAGTTTTACTGACACTGAAGAGAGAAATATACCCAGGGACCCAGGGTAAGTGACAGGAATCGAACCTGTGGGATCTACAACTCGCAGCCTGTATCGTAAGAATTGAGCATTGAACCCCATCATGAATATTTAACTAGAACTATATTGTCTTGGCGGATGTTTACATCTCACAGCATATTCACCAATGCTAAGTCAGGATTGATTCAAATAAAGACCTAGTGCCTCATTCGTTAGTAGGTAGGTAACTGATTAACTTCGCACTTGAGGAACACAACGGGCTATTGGCGACGGTCCGTGATCGATCCCAAAGGGAAAGATCCGAGGATAACTCCTCGTAATTTTGAACCACGGTCAGATGACGAGGTCAACAATTGAGCTGGCACCCCACTCTCCAAACTTCCACACCACGCCAATGTGAAGATATTCGAGGCCGAGGCGGGTTTAACGTGCTTCAGCCGCACGTACACGAATGTCTTCGGATGAACCGCATTTGCTAGTAAATGTTCCGTTTTTTGAAAAACTTTTCTCCGTACTTTCATTTTCCTGTGTTTAAATCAGGACGATAAAACAAGCTGAATTTCTAAACTAACTGTTCGTCACAGCGAAATTTACAATTTTAAGTTCGTTAGAACTTAAAATATCTCATATAGGTCACTTTTCACCGATACGCCTCATTCTAAGATGTTTACATCATCTTCTTGGAAACAAGCCTTTTGTTCCACGTTTTTGTGATGTAATTGAACGCCTGACTGCCTTTTGCTCCAATTTAGTTCACGGGAAGCAAGTGAAAGTTAAAAGAAGAAACGAAGTGTTACAGAATTCAGGTGGTAATTTTTAGCAGGAAATCTAAGCAAATCTAGTAACCATACACTCAAAATTAATTTGTTTGTAATATATACCGCTAGTCTGTAAATTTCCCTTTATACTAGCTTACTCTATAGTTTACATCTAAATTTTATTTGGCTTTCACTTCTACAAGTTGATCAACAAGTCACTTTGTCCTCAGGAGTATATCTACTTTAGGTGTGTACGGGCTTCACGGACTTGAGGTACTGGAGTGATCTTTCCTTTCCCCATGGGATATAGTGTCTTTAGTAAACATAAGGGTCGCGCTCCCGCGATACCCAAACAATATTTTTCTGCTCTCATCTCATTATTCTATATTCCCTAATCTTGTTGTATGTCTTGTGTTTGGCGAAGCTTAGCCAAATATTGCCTTACGCCATAAAATGACTAAACAACCAACCATAGGCCACTTTCAAAATTTTAATAACGTTTCTAATATTTTTTCATTTCTTATTACAGATTATTGAGAGTTATACACTGGTTATTTACTATAGAGTAATACACGACCGACCAATGTGTCAAAATTATTGAATTTTAGTCTACTAAGAGTTATACGCTGGTTATTTACTATTGAGTAATACACGCCCGACCAATGGGCCAAAATGATTGAATTTTACAGTCTATTGAGTTATACGCTGGTTATTTACTACGGAGTAAAACACGACCGAGCAATGTGTCAAAATGATTGAATGTTTCTTAGAAGATCGACGTTCCATTGAGCTCTCCCAAAGAGCACAGTCGTCATTACGGAAATGGTGGCCAATTAAGATATTTAATTCTTCGAACTTGATAGAAAATATTGCCGAGAATGTATTCAGTTGTTCAAAAACTAAATGACATTCAAAAATTTTATAAGTTTTTATAGTTATTAAATTTTTAAATGATTATGATTAATGGATCACCCAATATAAAATATTCCTTCAACTAAATTAGAATGGGAATTATATTATATTAAACTTCAGTCGTTGATATGAGTAGTAATAAAAGGAAAATATGAGTTTCACAAATGCTAGAGGGGAGAGATTATTCTAGTTTGATATTTGCATATTTTATGTTTACTCAAAAAACGTTCAATCTTCGCACTGAGCACTCAAGAGAAGAAATACGTGTTAATAAATAAAGTTTTCCATAATATTTTTGATACCGAACCAGATTGCAGAGAAGTAATAAATAGTAATGGAATATAAAGGATGCGAATGCTTTTAAGAAGTAACAGCAATCAGATGGATAGAACGATTTGAGAAGTGGTTTTTTAAGATAAAAAAACATTTACATAAAGCTATTTTGTACATTGTTCTAATTTGTAACACGGTATTCAATTTAAGTTTTCGAGATTATTCAAATATAGTATATCTTAAAGGACATAAAAATATGACTGTAGACCAGGGATTTTCAATCGGTGTGCCTTGCAGATGAGGAAACGGCTTAAATTGTAGTAAAACGTATTTCATTTCAACGGTTTAGCTTTGAACTTTTAACAAGTGTTTTCACAAATAATTTCAAATAACACCCGTATAAATAATTTTGAGCATTATTTTTTATTACAATATATTTAAAAATATTTTTAAAGCCACTTCAAAATAAAAAGGGTTGGTAATTACTATTATTATTTTTGTAAGTCAATCAAAATTATGTAACTATTTTTTGGCTAAATCTGTAAAAAATATACCTTTTTTGGTGTGCTGCAGAATTTAAGTCATTAGTTTATGCCATGAGATGTGTGCCATGAGATGAAAATAGTTGAAAATCGCTGGCATAAATTGCAAACTAAATTTAAAGTGACATAAAAATATTGCAAGACCGATCAACTCTCGTTTTTTTAATTCGATGTTTTCTTGAAGTTGAAAAAAAATCGATAAAAAATCTAAATAAATCGAAGATAATTTTTGGAGAGCATGTTGGTTTCACAAAAAGAATTATGCCATTTAAATATTGGAAGGATATGTGATTGCCTAAAAAGCAGAAGAGGTACATCATACTTTCGAACCATGCATTGAGAATGGTATCTCAGTTTTTTATGGAAAAATAAATCAGCGCATTATTTTTATTTACCTATACATTTTACAATGGACATATTAACCTATCTAAATTATATAGCAAAAGATTTATAATAAATTATCCTGTTTTGCAATAGCAGTTTCAATGTTACTATCATAGTGCTTTAATTCAATATTTTAAGCAAATTTTTATTTTTAACATTCCTTTCTACATTTCATTTTGAACTTCAGTTCAGTTCAAATGTTCATGGATATCTTTTAAAACACTTGGATCAACGAAAATAGTACAGCAGAAATTTTTCATAACACTCGGCTACCAATTGCGAATGAACAAAATCAACCCTAATTAACAAAGCGGTTTTGACGAGATATCTCGTCCATCAAGCTCTGACCAATTTTGCTATTGACAAGATATCTCGTCATCAAGAATGACGATTGAATTCGAAATGAAGATATTGCCATTTTTTGATGATGACGAGATCAAGATCAGGTTAGTTTTTCTAAGGATGAGGTATCTCGTCCATCAAGAACTGGTCAGTTTTGCAAATGACGATATACCTCGTCGAGACAACCACCAGGAGGTTTAAGTAAGAACGAAGCTGTGTTGTCTTGTAAATATCATCTTTTCAACGCAAGCAATTTAAAAATTGTATTATGTTTCATTAAAGTTTCTTCAAAGCAAGCTATTTAAAAATGATGTGACAAAACAAGATATTAATTTGATACAATTAACTAGATGTAGTTATATTTTAGAGAAAAGGAAAATAGGGCATATTAGCTGAACAATGTAAAATTGTAAAATTTCTTTTGACAAGTAATGATTTGCAGCTTAAAAATAATGTGCTTTTAAAATATATAATTTAAAAACGTACGTGCATGGTTTATTAAGATTGAATATTCACTGAATTAATTTCTAGAAAAGAATTATTTTGGATTAGGCAGAAGCACCAGTAAGTAAATCACTCTAAATTGCAACACAATACTGAAAATGTGAAGAAACAAGTTTCATAAAAACCGTTTTAAAATGTTTGTATTTTTAATATAATAAATTACTTTATTACATTAGAACAATTTTGTATTCTGCGTTTTTAGTAGTAAATGCAATAATTTGTACGCTTAATTTCATATTGTCATTGTTATTGTGTATATTAGTCAGACATACTTAATTTGATGTTGAAGAATACTTTAATAGTGTTTCTAAATTAATGTAATTGAAAAATGTTGCAATTTTATTAATTTATGTAAAAATACCATCTCAATTTAACAATATCGGCATTTAAGGATCACAAATTCAGAAGTTTCTTCGAAACGAAATTCGAAGGAAACTGTCTGAAAAATGATTATTAGCTATAAGTATTAAGGTACAAAAATCCTGTATGTTATTAAACATAAATATAAATTAATGCCTCTTCCATAACATCGCACCTTCACGAGGAATGTGACAACCACAAAATGCAGATTTTTCAGTTAACAAAATATTCTGTTAAGCGTCAACAAATTATGGATATCAAATCAATAAACGTGCTATAAATATTTAATGGCAATATGATTTTAAACTCTATCTTAGCTCTTCCTTAAAATATACTTTTGTAAGTTGTGGAAATCACACACACGCATACACACGCGTCACTAAATATGGAATAAATTTTCAATGCGAATATGATTGAAGCTTTAAAGCGAGAAGTAAAATATGCTGAAATGTGCTTAACCTTTTAGCTCTTCCTTAAAATATACCTTTGTAAATTCTGGAAATCACACACACGCAAATTAATAAATTAATAAATATGCAAAAAAATGCTCAATACTCATGATTGAAAATTCAAATCGAGAAGTAAAAGTAAACGCTTTAGTTTTTCAACCCTGTAGCTCTCCCTTAAAATATACTTTTGTAATTTGTGCAAATCACATACACATAACACACACAAGCCACTAAATATGCAACAAAGTTCAATAGGAATATGATTAAAACTTCAAATCGAGAATTAAAATATGCTTAAATATTTTCAACCTTTTAGCTCTCCCGAAAAAATATTGTTTAAGTTGTGTTACTTTTTTCCGGAAGGTACGATATGAGGATTAAAATTTCCCATGCTTCCCTTAATAATGAAATTTAAATTTGCATTCAATCCAAAGCTCCAGAGAACAAATACGAAACTCACGGCCGTCAAAGGTAAAAAAAGTAATCCACATTTTAAATACTGTATCTGGAGCATCAGTTATTCACACATAGTATCTGAAGTCAGAGGCTTACTTTGAGACTACGACGTTGCAAAGCAGTCACACGTGCGACACATGCATGGGGCGGAGCATTTAAAATAGCCGGAGCAGAAGTATCCAGAATACGTAGGGAGAGAAGAGCTACCACTGTCAAAGTTGGATGTCTAAGAACAAGTGACTAAAGGTAAGAGATGTAGTTGCTCCAAGAATTGAGGTCAGATCACCGAGGGCAGGAGTAAAGAGTTTCTGACCTGTACTGTATCATCTTCTCTCTTTCTGTTGCTGACCCGTAGCCGATGCAGAAGGGGTTGTTATTGCTCAAAATTGAAATAAATCTACCGAAAATCTCCCTCGTTCATTCAGCAGAGTCAATAAGGCACCTCGCTTGGCCTGCTCCTTATGCAGCTCGCGTCTTGCGCTGAAACAAAGAGAGGAAATATGCGCTCGTCGTTTAAGAAAACGTAAATGGATTTATATATTTAATGATGCCTCGCAGTCGTAACAAACTGGAACTTCATCCAGTTTATGTTTCATATATATTTCATCGTGAATTCAATTTGGAGTGGAGAAGCACATAAACCCCGACTGAACCTATATAGCTCAATCGGAATTTGTTCGTTTTTTATTTTGTTTACTATGGAGCACTGGCTTTCTTTCGTTGATGCAACTTCGCTTGGAACGAAAATTTGTATCGCCGTTGCTCAGAATATGAATTAGCATTTAATAAATTGGAAATTTTAAATGCAGATATATAACGAATATTTATTTAGAATTTGAATTTGAATTAAAGTTTAAAATTTTATGCAAATACATCAGTAATTTTTACTAAGAATATTCAATAAATTCAAAATTTGATACAAATATAGTCATCGTAAATTTAATTTAGAGTGGAGCAGCCATAAACCTCGATTGAACCTATATAGCTCAATAGGGTTTTTTCATTTTTCTTTTAATTTACTATGGAACACTGATCTCTTTTGTTGGGGTAACTTTGTTGTTTGGAAAAAACGTTGCATCGCCGTAATTTAGAATATGAATTAACGTTCACTAAATTCACAATTTTATGCCCAAGTCATCAGTAATTTTTATTTAGAATATGAATTAACGTTCAATAAATTCCAAATTTTATGCAAATATATTCATCGTAGATTCAATTTAGAGTGGAAGAACCAAACCTCCACTGAACCTATGTAGTTCAAAGGGGTTTCTTCGTTTTTTAATTAACTATGGAACACTGCTCTTTCGTTGGTGCAACTTTGTCATTTGGAAACAACGTTGTATCGCTGTTATTTAGAATATGAATTAACATTCACTAAATATTCAAAATTTTATGCCCAAATACATCAGTAGTTTTTATTTAGAGTATGAATCAACGTTCAACAAATTCCAAATTTGATGCAAATATATTCATCGTAAATTCAATTTAGAGTGGAGTAGCCATAAGATCCCTCCACTGAACTTATATAGCTCAATAGGGGTTTGTTCTTTTTTATTTACTATGGAACACAGTTCTCTTTTGTTGGTGCAACTTTGTCGTTTGGAAAAACGCTGTATCGCCGTCATTTAGAATATGAATTAACATTCAATAAATTCAAAATTTTTTTGCAATCAAGAATTTTGATTTAGAATATGAATTAAAGTTCCAGAAATCGAAAAATGTATGAAATACATCAATAATTTTTATTTAGAGTATGAATTAGCATTTAATAAATTCAAAATTTCATGCGAAAACGTCAAGAATCTTTAGTTAAAGATTGATATAAAATGTTGAAGTAAAGTATAAAGTAAAGTTGAAATGAAGTGAAGTATTGAAATAAATCTACCGAAAATCTCCTTCGTTCATTCAGCAGAATTAATAATACACCTCGCTTGGCCTACTCCTTATGCACATTGCTTCACGTGCTGAAACAAAGAGAGGAAACATGCGCGCTTCGTTTAAGAAAACGGAAAAGGATTTATATATTTAATGATTCCTCGAAGTCATAATAAACTGGAACTTCATCCATTTTATGTTTCATATAAATTTCATCTTGAATTCAACTTGGAGTGGGGAGCACATAAATCCCGACTGAACCTATATATCACAATCGGCGTTTGATGGGTTTTTTATATTATTTACTATGAAACACTGTTCTCTTTAATGGGCAACTGTTGCGTAAAAAAATATTTGTATCACCGTTATTTAGAATATGAATGAACGTTCAATAAATTAGGAATTTTAAATGCAATCAAGAATTTTTATTTAGAATATGAATTAACGTTCAAAATTTTATGCCAAAAGGATCAATAGTTTGTACTTAGAATATGAATTAACGTTCAGTAAATTACAAATTTTATGCAAATTCATCAAGAATTTTTGTTTAGAATATCAATTAACATTCAATAAATTCAAAACTTTATGCAAATACATCAAGAACATTTATTTAGAATATGAATTAACGTTCAATTAATTACAAATTTTAAATGCAAATTTATCAAGAATTTTTATTTGGAAAACTTCATCGTGAATTCAATTCAGAGTGGATTAGCACATACAGCCCGATTGAACCTATAAATCACTCAGGGTTTGATCGTTTTTATTTTTTACTATGGAAAACTGTTCTCTTTTGTTGGTGCAAGGTCCTCAAATGTCCTCACTTTGGCGTGTTGTGGAAGATTGGATTATGGTGTGGCGGCTCAGGTGTTACCTCGTCATCTGACCGTGGTTCAAAGTTACGAAGTGTGGTCCTCGGATCTTTCCCTTCGGGATGAATCCCGGACCGTCTCCAATAGCCCGTTGCGTTGCTCCAGTGCGATCTTAATTCAAATACCTCACTACCTCGAAAGTAGAAACGGGGCTTGGCACACTCTTGCCTCAGTCCCCTCAATAATGGCATAACCATAAAGATTGTTAGTACTTTTATGTATACGGTGTGGCATGTTGACAAGTATAAATTTACATTTAAATTAGTTATCAAACACTAGGCTAATGAAATCTCATAACAAATTGAAGTTTCTCCAGACTAACATCATTAAAGTAATTTGGGATAGTTTTTAATGACATACATCATGCTGATCACTAAAATTTATAATTGTTGCATCACAAATACGAGATTCCTTAACACCCAAATTAGACTCGTGTCTCTTGTTCAAAGTAAAATTCAAATCTTTATTCCTATTATTTTTAGACTGCAGTTCAAAATTACCTGATGCTGTCCTCTGATCTTATCCATCAGAATTGATCTCGGACCGTCACCAATTGCTCTTTGTTTTGCTCCGGTGCGATGTTACTTCTGGTCATTTCTTAGTACCAATTTGACTAAGTTTTTCATCTGTAAACACCTATAAATTTTCATTTCTTATACCAATTTGACTAAGTTACTCATCTGTAAACACCTATAAATTTGGCTACAAGCTGTTTCTTTCGCGTCTAGTTAGCCGTGGTAATACCGAAGCATTTGCGGGTTTGTTTTTAAAGACAAAGAATCCAGTCTCCCACTTATAAAAAAGAATTTCTGTAAAAAGACGATTTCCGGCAATAAAACTGGTACGGTTCGTTACAACACTCCCAGTGGAAGAAACGCGCAATAAAAAACGGGAGGTCAAAGCAGATAGGAGACAGATGAGAATTCAGGAGACCTCTGTTATTGATTGGGTGGTCGAAAACAATCTAAGGTAAAGGGGCGTAAAAATGGGAATTTAGCAAATTTGTAATTCATTGACGTTACTCAAGACGCTGATTACGTGATAGGAATTCGCAGACTTGGCCATGGTTCTGAAAATATTGTACTGAGCACCATTATTGTGGCAGCGGTAGCCCAGCTGTTAATAATATTCAGATTTAACCCTCCTGGTGGTTATCTCGACCAGGAATCTCATATGCAAAACTGACCAGATTTTGATGAACGAGATATCTCGTCATTGGAAAAACTGACCAAATCTTGATCTCGTTATAAAAGATCTGCAATATCTTGATGACGAGATTCGTCACGAGCAAACTTGGTCAGATCTTGATGGCGAGATTCCTCGTCACGAGCAAACTTGGTCAGATCTTGATGGCGAGATTCCTCGTCATGAGCAAACTTGGTCAGATCTTGATGGCGAGATATCACGTGGAAACCACATGGAGGGAAAAGGTCGGAACTATTTCTAATTTTTATCATTTAATTGTAATAGACGTTTTCTACGCTGATAAAAGGCTACGGTAGCCCAGTTGGAAAAGTCGCGGATTAGAAACCGAAGGGTTGCAAATTTGAAACTCAATCCAACCAAAGACCGCCGTGTAAGTGGGGGCTGGTGCACGTTGAATTTATGGTACCCCATGCGTCGAACTCCAACTATCAACCTCCAAATATAGCCCTCGAGCAGTAATAACCAAAACCAACCATCTTAAGCTGGCATTGGAAAAAATATAAAATGAAATATTTTTTTTCACAGAAAAGGTAGGTAGTTGAACTTACGTCGCACTGGAGCAACACAACAGCTATTGGTGATGGTCCGGGATCAATCCAAAGGGAAAGATCCGAGGACGTCTCGTAATTTTGAATCACGGTAAACAAATTTTTCATATCAATTTGCTTCATTATAATTATAATAAAAAAGCTTTCATAAAGTATATAAAAGAAAAGAAAAGTAAATTATATAGGTTATTTCAAAATTTCCTGTTGGGTAGGTAGGTAGAGGTAGATATTTAATTAACGTCACATTGGAGCAACATAACGGGCTATCGGCGAGGGTCCGCGATCAAACCCGAAGTGAAAGATCCGAGAAAAACACTACGTAATTTTGAACCACTGTCAGATGACGAGCTCACACCTGAGCTTCACCCCACTCTCTAAACTTCCACACCACGGCAACGTGAGGATATTTGAGGCCACCGCAGATTTAACGTACACCAGACCCCTTTGTACACGACGGTCTTTGGTTAGATCCGTTACTCTTCCAACCGGGCTACCGCGACTCAAGTTTCTGTAGGGATCACAAATGTAAAAACTCAGAGATCACGAAAGTAAACCTTTTTCATATGAAGATTTATATCCGTAATTTTATGAAGCATTTTTTACTCCTTTACAGCTTGAGTTCAGATGAAAGAAAATAGGTTATTTTTTCAATCGTTAAACTACAAAATTATACAAATTTAAACTACAAAAAATGAATACACAATAAAAGAGTAATAAACTAATTCACCACAAGACCAAAATAATCATTTTAAGCAAGTAGTACTAAAATTGGAAAATTTGTGTTCATAACTGGAAATTAAGCAAATGCCCTTCTTTTAATTACCCAAGAAACTTGATTTGCATAAATAATACAAGTTTATTTTAGATACATCATTGATTATATATTTTCCGCGTGCACACAAAATCTTTCTAAATGTGCATAAAGATTTCACAAATTGCAAAGAAATCAATAAGGATATAGGTCACTGTTCCAAGCCTTTATACATTGAGTCACGACATCTAGATCGTATCATCTTTCAGTAGACTACAAGCCTTTTATGATGAGCTAAACTTTTATTGCCTTTTCATAGCAAAATGGTTTTTATGTCCATTGATTTTGTTGGTATGAGAATACATATCAAATAATTGGTGTAATAATTTTATTTTATGATAAAAAAGAACAAGTGAAATCCTAATGACTAATTGAAGAATTTATGGATATTTAAAATATAATACGTATTCATATTATTTACTTTGTAGTAAGCAGCCAAACGTGGGTGGGGTTTAGTTTGTCGCTCAACGGTCACTTTTTATCCCAGGACTCAGAACCTGTTAAATCATGGTCCTTAACTGCTTGACTATCAGGCGAATATTGTATCTTTCTCAATAACTTCCCAAGTACAAGTCCACTATCACTCCATGGCTTGGTTTTGGCGCTCTTGGACCATATTTAGCTACACGAAGATCAACTAGAACGGGATCTATGGCTTAAAGTGGATCCCAAACCACTACGAATATCCTTGAATATTGTCGTTTTTCTATCAAAACCTCGTAAATTCAATTTTTGGTTTAAGAGGTTTCAAGATTATTTGGTTTCAAATATGCTTACTAAGCCAGTTGCAAAAGCTCCAATATCTACATCAGTTTTAAAGCCCTCTATCGGCGAATTTTTGAACCTCGTATCTCGCAACTGTCTCAAATCGCTCCAAAAACCTTTGTAGTAAGGGAGTACAGAAAGTGGCTCTCGAAGGCCTATGAACATTAGACAAGACCAGAGAAAATTATTTTTATTTTAATCCGTTTTTTAAATGTTGGGACATGGGACGCATCTTAAAATAAAAAATAACCGTTGTTGGAAAGAGAATCCTCTTCCGATTCCGTCATTCACTGTCCTGATTTTTCTTCTTTGTTTCAGTTAAAAGGAATTGCTTTTTTGAATTGTCAGCTTTCCAATAACATATCGTCCATGTCGTAGAATGCAGGCATATCGATCACGTTTTTAATCGATTATCCCTGCCATAGTTGACGGGAGTCACATGATATATGATCAGTCTTGCTGTGTACGTGTGTATGGCTCTGACAACCCATGCCAGAGGCTGCGTGTAAGCTTGGGATATCGACCACGCTGTCCATTTAATGAAGAGCTCCTGCTGACACGTCTTGAAGACACCAATATGTTCGCCTGATGTTCCTGTTTCTGTCGGTTTTATTTCCTCGCCCGAAGTTATTCTGCTACCCTGGGTTTTGAAAGCAAAGTTCAGCAATCGAAATTCAGAGCTCATCACTTGAGGCTATACCGAACATTAACTGCATTATAGGTATGAATTGAGAAATATGCACTTCTGTCAATATCACCACAGTGCGTACTACCCCATGTATTTTATTGGTCTGATCCGTCCAATTTTCCCATTCCAACCTTGGAAATTTAAGGAAGATTAATTATTACATTGCAGCTCAAGGAGTTTCCAAGCGTGTAATTATCGGCAAATTAGGAGAACATGAAACTTGTTGGTCTAGAATTCTATTGCTAATCCATTCAACACATGTGTACATCTATGCAGAGACCGACTAAAGCCCTCCATATCAACGGTATCTGATCTTCAAGGCCCTGATTTTAGGAAATATTCTAGGATTCTTCCAAATAAACTTATTGCAGTTCAGGAAGTTCCACAGCGCGAAATTATGAAAAAAATTTGAACACGAAACCTTTGTTGCAGGTCCATAATTCTATAGCTAATTCATCCAACACATGTGTAAATCCATATGCAAAAAGACCGACTATAAAAGTCCTCCATTTCAAATTTCTTTCAACCAGTGTGCCGCAAGACTGACACTAGTGTGCTTTACGGATGGTGAGACGATTTAAATTGTCAGATTTATTTCATTTCAACTGTTTAGTTTTGAAATTTTGGAAAGTGATAAATAATTTCAAGAAACGCCTGTATAAGTAGTTTTGAGCATTATTTTTTTATTAAAAGTATCATAAGTTAATTGTATAGCCCGTTGTGTTTTGCTCCAGTGCGACGTTAATTAAAATACATACATAAGTTAATTGTTTCAAAAAGATTAAAAACATCACGTTGGAGCAAACAGGGGTTACTATTACTTATTTAAAGCAACAAAAATTATACGTTTTCTTTACAGATCATCAAAAAAATAATTCTTTGGTGTGCGGCAGAATTTTAGCAACTAGTTTATGCATGCCATGAGATGAAAAAAGGTTAAAAATCGTTGCTCTATATTAATTACAAAAATTCTATTGGTATTTTAAAAACACTATACTCTTAGAAAACAGAAAGCCTAGAAAGAGCTTAATAGTTTAAATGTCAGTTAGTTTCACTCCTGACATTCAATGAAAAAACTTAAATAACTCTAAAAGTATCTACAAATATGAAAATTTGGACACATTCTTTAAAGCACAAATATCACTCTCGACTGCAATTAATGAATTAAAAAAACTCAAAATATTTATATTAATGCATACAATAGGTGAAAACAGTTTTTTAACATCAACACTCAAATCTTACATTAAAGAACAAAAGCTAGTTGAGTTTTTTGTCACGCCTGTACAGAAGCCTCTATCTCTCATATCTATTTAAATACCTCTCTACTGCCATTAATAAATTAAAAACATCTGACAAAACATTCGGTTATGTTATTGCATAAAACGTGCGAAAATCGTTTTTTAACATCACACCGAAATCTTTCATTATAGAACAAAATCTATTTGAGTTTTACGTCACACCGGTACAGAAGTCTCTATCTCTCACGTCTGTTGAAATACCTCTCTCGACTATCATTAATAAATTCAAAACATTTGGCTATTACAGAATACGCGTTAAAATCGTTTTTTAACATCAACACTCAAACCTTACATTAAAGAACAAAAACTTGAGCTTTTCGTCACGGCTGTACAGAAGTCTCGATCTCGCAAGTCTTGAAATCTCTCTCGACTACCATTAATAAATTCAAAACATTCGGTTAATGCATAAAACGTGCGAAAATCGTTTTTTTAACATCAAATCTTACATTAAAGAACAAAAGCTAGTTGAGTTTTTCGTCACGCCTGTACAGAAGCCTCAATACCTCACGTCCGTGGAATACAGACTGTTGAAATATCTCTCTCGACTGCCATTAATAAATCCAGCCTGTCCGGATAAACGTTGACTTCTAATTGTCTGACATTCAAAGCTCCCTGTTGTGCTTCCCAATCCGCGTGCATCACAGCTGTAACTCAGGCATTTGCGGTAATTTAACAGCTAGGAACTTGTTTTATGCTATCTGTAGGCTCTCAGGCACGTTTATATCCCTTTATTATGATATTGAATTATCACTTAACGGGATCTCGTATTCTTACACAGGTATGTCACATGTTTTTGTGTTTACCCAATTTTGTAATTGCTAAATTAACGGGAAGAGGAATTTATCTGTCGATTTTAATCTAGCGTTTGAAAATAAAACGCTGTCTATACAAGCTGCGGTCGTTTCTGGAGTTATAATGAAGAACATTTTTCCTTCGTATAATGGCACATAATTTCGAATTTCTCTGATGATGTGGGTTTTAATGAATCGTTAACAAAGAGGTATGCCTCCCACCCAAATATAGTTGCGTGTGTTCTTATTCTGTCTCCAAGTTATCAAAAATTATGCACATTCATAGACATAAATTGTTATGAACAATCAAGAGGTTGACTGACAGTGATTGTCAAGCATTGTGTATCGTGGTAATCGCAAAGTATCGTAGGCAATTATAAAGTTACTTTATGAATAATCAGGAGTTTGTCTATGACAGTTATTATCAAGAAGTGTCTATCGTAAACAATTACACATTTTGTTGCACACAAAATACGGGTAAAACCGACTTTATGTGATTCCTAAGTATTTTGAAACGCTGTTACAAAAACAAAACACAAGATCTTTCGCATAAATATCTGGTAAATGCCGCCCCATTAAAACTACCGCTGCTCAAACCAGAGAGCTTAGTAATCTCTGGATGGTTTTACAAAAGATAGCACGAGATCAACAGCTCTGATTCTGTGTCAGTAAAACTTTCATTGTGTGTCTATTACTTGATGTTGTATGTCTTGTACCTGGCTCAGCATGGCCAAATATGGCCATTGCGCCATAAAACACCCCCGAACCAATCAACAGCTATGATCTAAAACAGTTACTTAGCTAGGCTAAGTAGTGCAACACTACACAATAATTATTTTTAATTATTATAAGTGTAGCGTTAAAGGATCGTCGGATTACAACGCATTGCGAAAATACGTAAAACAAATAAATTCGAAAAGAAAATACGTAAAACATCAAAAAAATATAACCGAGGCATACATTTTTTTTATTCTGATACTCCGAAACTTAACTTTTGAGTTCCAACTCATTAGTGCAATGTTAGGTGCTACACAATAACTATTTATTATTCTTAAATAGTGTAGAACTATTTATTATTCTTAAATAGTGTAGAACTATTTATTATTTTTAAATAGTGTAGCGTTGAGAGATCGTTTCGGGTAAAACGCACTGTGAAAGTAAAATGCGTAAAGAAAATATGGTAAAGACAATACGTAAAACACAACAAACTAATTAACCGAGGCATAGTTTTTTTCATTCTGATGCTCCGAAACAAATTTTGAATTCCGACTCATTAGTGTAACATTAAAGAAGCGTATAGCGTTAAAGATTCGTTTCGGTTAAAACGCATCGCGAAAGTAAGAAAATATGTAAAGGAAATATCTTCAATTGTGTGAAAATACGTAAAAGGTCAACAAAATTAATTACCCGAGGCATAGATTTTTCATTCTGATGCTCCGAAACGTAACTTTTGAGTTCCTACTCATTAGTGTAACATTTAGGATGCTTACACAATAAGTATTTTTACCCCCCCCCAAGTGGGTTTCGACGAGATATCTCGTCACCAAGATATTGCCGATTTTTTTATGATTACGAGATCAAGATCTTTTCAGTTATCTTCTAATCATCGTGATCGTGTTTTCTTTTAATGACGAGATACCTCGTCCAACACGATCTGGTCAGTTTTGCTAATGAATGATACCTCGTCGAGACAACCACCAAAAGAGTTGATGCTAAAATGATATTTCGTAAAAGGATTGCTTCGATTCAAACGCACTGTGAAGAAAATACGCGAAGAAAATATCCTCGATAATGAAAATACGTAAACCCGCAACTAAAGTAATCAACCGAGGCACATATTTTCTCATTCTAATGCTCCGAAACGCAACTTTTGAGTTTCTACTTATTCGTGTAACACGAAAGAGCTTTGATTTCTGACGTATACAAGGAGAGGCCACCCTGATTCAACCGATTTTCATCAAGTTAACATAGTGGTCGGATGCCACTCAAAAGTCAACCGTGGAAAACAGTCTAGCGAGCTACGCCTCAACTTCTGAAAAAATGACGGTCAAAGGTCATTGGCGGATCGTTTTCGGAACTGGGGATCGATAAGTTTTGTGAATGAAGTGACTTTTGGAAACTTGTAAGAAAGATGATGCAGGAAGAGCTTTTGTTTTTTTCGACTTGGGTCTGAATAAAAAGTATCAAATCTTATATTTTATTGCGTTAACTATCTCAAATCAGAGAGGAGTTTAGCACAACCTAGGACCCTATAGGTTTTATGTCTGATCGGAAACCGCAAGACCTTATATTTAATTGCGTTAATTATCTTCAGTCAGAGACAGAACTTTAACACATACAAATAGGGCCTTATAGGTTTAAGGTGTGATCGAAACTATCAGACCTTATACAAGGTAATTTGGAAGTAATGGGGCAAACTTCACAAGGGCTGTTAGAGCACACTAAAACAATCATTTTTTGTATAGCAGTGAATGGGTGCGAGTGAAGCGCTTAGGCGCAAACACAAGAATTGCGCAGGAAGTGAAACAAAATGTTTATTTGCATCATTACTTTACAATTACTTATTTACAATGATTTTTTACAAATAACTGCTCAAAGGTACCATTACCAACATTAATGCAAGCTTGGCAGCGTCGATGCATGGATTGACCGACTTTTTCACCTCTAGAGTGCACTGTTTGGTTTGGCGCGTTTGAGCATCGTTCCTTTGCTGGAATCCAGCAGTTGAAAGGCGGGTTTTACAAGCTTGTCACGCTGCCAAGCTTTCATTAATGTTGGTGGTGGCACTTTTGAGCAGTTATTGTAAAATAATCATTGTAAATAAGTAATTGTAAAATAATGATGTAAATAAACATTCTGTTTAATTTCATGCGCAATTCTTGTGTTTGTGCCTAAACATATTACTTGCGCCCATAATTGCTAGACAAAAACTTTTAGCCTGCTCTAACACCCCTAGAAGATTGTATCATGAGTTCCGAATCACCCTATATTTTATTGCATTAAAACTATCTTCAGTCAGAGACGGAACTTTTGCACATACAAACTAGGACACTATAGGTTTTAGGTCTGATCGAAAAGTATCATACCTTGTATTTTATTGCATTAACTATCTTCAGTCAAAGACATAATTTTATTACATACAAACTAGGACCCTATAGGTTAACTCTGATCGAAAAGTATCATACCTTATATTTTATTGCGTTGAAACTATCTTCAATCAGGTACAGGATTATTACATCAACCTAGAACCCTATAGAGAGACTAGTAGGATTCAGTAAGTAATAATAACTTGAATTATGTAAAATTTAATCGATATGCAATTTAAGTACATGACAGAAAACACAAATTTTCTTTGTCCAATTTAAGGTCAGTAAGAAGGGACGTTTCTCATTTTTTCTTGTTATCACTTTTAAAGCCACGTTACACTGAAGATCTAGTTTGGATTTTCTAAATGAGAAGAGCTCAACCGATGGTCTTACTTTTCCAATAACAAATCGTACAGTGTACCAAGAGTGTGCGAACGAGTTCGATCCGTTATCCGAAGGAATCTGATCCGTTAAACTCACCATCTTCATCATTAAGGAAATGAAACGATCTTACGTGCCTCGGCTACAAATGCACTCAAACTCCACCATAACGGCAACTTTCGCTTCTGTATTAAATCGTAATCATTGAAAAAGCGTGTAAGCTGGACGCCTGAGGAAAGAAATGCCTTTGGCTAAACAAGGCTATTTAGCTCTAAGCGCCCGTACGTGCGCTTGGCATCTAGCATTGGTTTTATATTCAATCGCGTGCATAAAAAAATATGTTCTTTCTTTTTAATGCGAGGATTTATCTAATGAAATATAAAACACAATCGACATTTATTACCTTCGAAAACTTGATTTCGCAGTTTGATTATTTCGCATGTGAATAAGTTTATCGTAAAATATTTGACTGATGTAACAGACAACTAACAATGAGGTTTTTATGAGAAAAGAGGGTTTCGCCTTTTTTCCATGTACAGTAGAGTTTGCATTATCGGCTTTGAGTAACAGGATGATCCTCATTGCTGGTTTTATGGATTGCAAAGCAAATAATCTCCGAGGCTTATTGTTCGACAATGAAATGGGTTTCTGTTAGGACATATGGTACACCATAGTAAGAGATATACGCCAATATGTTAGAAGATATTAACACTGCTCACTTAAAATAGCCAGCATTTCAACATCTATTGATGCTTGATTTTACTGGACACCTAGACGCCATATGGCTGATTGCCCACGAGAGAGCTGTGATAAAAATTCTAAAGTAAAAAAATTTCAAAGAAAAAATAGCGAGCATGCTTGATTCTGGACCCAACTAACCTCTAAATTTCATTACCGAAGTTTTTTTTATCTAAAATTGTTTCCTTTAGTATGTCTGAATCTGTCTTTCTCTAAAAAAAACGATGAAACTAAAATAATTACTATTACACAGGTTTTGTGACTAATTTTTTTCTAAAATCAGAATGTGCAGAAAATTATCAGTGGTGGATAAGGATCCCAGAAAATTTGGAAATTCCCGAGAAACCGATGCTTCTAGACGTATAATAATAAAAACAATAATAACAATAAAAAGTATAAAAATAATTGTAGTACGTATAATAACAATCATACGAATTATTATAATAATAATAATACGTATAATAATAACAATAATACGTATTATAATATGTATAACAATAATACGTATTATAATATGTATAATAACAATAATACGTATCATAATATGTATAATAACAATAATACGTACTATAATAATAAGTATCAAGAATAAATCTTATAGTCATGAATATAAGAAAGAATTTGTTGTATAGCATTCATTATATACATACAAAGAATTGACACAGGAATAAGAGAAAAGTAAAATAAGTCACCCAGTTTGAAATCGAGAATCATAAGTTTGGAAAACAAAAGTAAATAAAAGGCGTTTCCCTATTGTTTTCGATTCATTAATGAAAAAGTGAGCTTTTGTGCATACAAACTAGTTCAGTTGGTTAAAAGGCTCATCAGTCAATGTGCTTTATACTTCTGAACTAACTTGAGAAAATTAATCTACATGTTTTTACGAATCTCCAAGAAATACTAGCCTAGTATAAGCCTCCTGATGGTTGTCTCGACGAGGTATCTCGTCATTAGCAAAACTGACCAGATCTTGATGGACGAGATATAACGTCATTAGAAGGAAGCTCACCAGATCTTGATCTCGTCATTATAAAAAAATGGCAATATGTTGATGACGAGATATCTCGTCATTAGCCAAATCGATCAAACCTTATTCTGCGAGATATCTCTTCGAAGCCACTAGGAAGGATAACTTATCTAATCAATGTAACCCATCTAAATGGCAACATGAGGTTCATTCACATCATTCTATCACTGATGGTATTTTCATCACAATATATTGCATCTGATTGGGTTTTTGTGGCGCAATACCAGATTTCGCAAAGCTGAGCCAAGGCAAATTTTGAACCAAGAAAAGAAACTGACCTGTCATTACAAGCATTATCTAAGCATGAATGAGTAATTAATAATGTTAACTTGTTTAGTTAACCAAAAGCTACATCAGTCAACGCGTTTTTTCTCGTGAGCTTACTGAGACGATATTAATCTAAGTTTTCTTACTAATCTTCAGGAAAAACAAGCCTCGAAATAACGTATCTAATTAATGAAGTTACCTAAAGTTTCTTTGTAATGTAAGAAATGACTAAAAATCATCTGTGCAATCCAAATGGCATTCCTGTATTAGTATTTTCCTTGCAGTGTAGTCTATAACGGTTAAGTCTTAAGTGAGTTGAAGTGTGTGCACCTAATGTGCCCTTTTGAAAGGTAAGAAATGACTAAAATTCATCTGTACAGTCCAATTATATCATCCCTTTGTCAGTATTTTCCTTGTAGTGCAATTATTTCCTTGTATAACGGTAAAGGTTTAAGTGAGTTGAGAGTGCATCTAAAGTTCCTTTGTAATGCAAGAACTGACTAAAATGTATATGTACAATCCAATAATCATCGCTCTATCAGTACTTTACTTGTAGTGCAATCCGTAACGGTAAAGTCTCAAGTGAATTGAACAATGTGCACCCAAAGTACCTTTGTAATGTAAGAAATGACTCTTCAAATCATCTGTACAGTCCAATTATCCCTGTATCAGTAACGTAATTGGGAGGGGTTAAGTGGGTTAACTTGACCACCATTCTAATTTTTATTGATTCGTTGCCTTTTCTCTATTTTAACAAAAAATATGTGTTCAATATTTAAAAAGTAATGATAAAGAATTGTAATGAACATATGTAATGTGAGAAAAATTTTGAGAGATAATTATCACGAAATTTTACCCACAACTGAGTCTGATTATGCTTTACCAATATTTTATGCCAATAGACGGTTATGTTGCTCTTATGCGACGTAAATTCAACAACCTTCCTCCCTACTTACAAATATTTTATACTTTGACTTATGCATAATGTTAAGACGTGTTCTATATATACAGTTTTGAATAACTAATCTTAGTTTGCTTTTCATAATTCATTCGATAGATTTACTGTGTAAGTATTAGTTTACTACTGTTGTTTCGATATTTAATAAATTATTAACATAGCCAATAAATTTTCAAATTAATGTATTTAATTATGCCATTCAAAAACACTTATATAAATGTGTATCGGAACCACCAATTGCGAGTAAACCGTCCTTTTTTAATGTTTACGCTTGCTTGTATGTTTGAGTAGTTGAGCCACTGTATGTTAATCACTTCTATTATCAAAATAATTGGATTGGCCATCAAAATTCATTCACTTTTGAACGACGCCAGTTTGGTTAATTTCTATAATAAACAAATTGGCTGATTTATTCAGACTTGTAGTGCAATCTTAGTCTTCTAATAGTGAATAATAAAAATAAAGGCTGTAAAATATGCAACGATGTGTTGAACGGAGCAACGGCGTTCTTTCCAATTCGTTGCAATGAGAGTGAGCTAAAACAGGAACTGGCACTAAATTGCGTTGGTAAAAAAACTCGTCAACACAATACGATAATTACCTCACTTATTCTCAGCCTGTAATTCAGAAGTTATCGGCAAGATAATTGAATTTATTTTTTCTTTTTGTGGTAATGGCTTAACCGGAAAAGTTTGCTAACTACAATAGACCTTCGATTTACGAAGCCCATTGCTGTCAGTCACCGACACTTTTTTTCCCAATTTGCTACCAGGAAAACTATCCCTGTCAAAAATTAACAAAATACCATCCAAAAAACTGCTCGTCTAACCCTTTTTGTGACAAGTCAGGCGCAAATTCCAGTTTCGGCTAATACGGAGCAAAAGAAAAAAGCCCAAAATTACTTAGAGGCATATTCAGAAGGCCCTTTTGTTATTTAATAAGGCTTTCAAAATTCCACGGTTTCAAAAGTTACAATCTGTGTCAAAGGAGACTCGTTTAAACTTCATAGTTATGACAGGTGGTCTGACGTTGTTTAAATATCCTCCTGCGTAAAGTTTAAATACCGAGGTTGATTACCCTAAAGTTCTGCGTAAAGGGCAACGAACTCATTCTACTAAACACTTTTAGTGTTTTGAGTGAGAAGACACAAATAATAGTCATGCCCCCCGTCCTTTATGGAATGTTCTGCAGTCGAAAATTATTGTCGTTTCGTAAACTTGCTTAGAGAAACTCTGTTGAATATTTATTTCTTCTGCAGAATTAATGTAATATTCATGCATGATATTCATTTTTCTTGTTTGGAACTTGAGCGGGCATTTTAGAGTGAAGGAGATCGATGCAAAAATATCACAACAAATTGTTCTTTATTGAGTATTATTTTCGTATCGAAAATTTCGGGAAACGTACTTTAAATTTCAGAACATTATTTAGAAAGAAACGCTATATATTTTACCCATGTAAATGCATTTCAATCCAAAATTTTCAAAAGCAAAGGGTTCATAAGTAAGCTATGCTGCGCTAATGTTGAAAGAGCATTTCATTTGAGAATTTATGTTTGTAAAGGGACAAATACGTTGTTAAAGTAATATCAGGTAACCAAGAAAATTCATGCCGCTATAACATAACTGATACATAAAGTGGATCAAACAGTACTTTATTTGAAAAGTAGTAGCTTTCGGCTTCTGTTATATTTTCCCAACGATCTAACTTTTTCTATTCCGTTTTTATAAAAGTTTTCCTCTTTGGTATCAAAAAATGCTTCAACTCCCTTTCGACGTCTTGTCTATTTTGGAATCACTGATTTCGTAAATGGTTGTCTATTGCCAAGGAAAAATGGTAGTCCGAAGGCGAGATGTCTGGGGAATATGGAAATGGGGTAGAAGTTCTCAACCGAGTCTGATAATCCTTTCCTTGGTCGCTCTTGCTGTGTGTGGTCTGGCATCGTCCTGGTGGAAGAGCACTCCTGCTCTGTTAACCAATGCTGTCTGCTTTCGAGTAATGCAACTGAAACTTGTTGCAACTGTGCTGAGTACACTTCAGATGAATGGTTTCCTCACTGGGCACAAAATCAACGTGAAAAATCCCGGTGGTGGTCCACCAAAAACAAAGCAGCACCTTTTGTTGGTGGATACTGGGTTTTGCCGTCAGTGGTTCTGAATCTTATGAAACCCAATGATGAGTACGCCTCATGTTGCTTTATTGTATCCACTTTTCATCACATATCAATGGGCAGTCCCTAAATGATTCGGTTCTGTGGAGTGACAACAAATGATTAGCCTCTCGAACACGTTGGCTGCTCTCGAACTCACTCAGCTTCCACGGTTTTTCAATTAGATGCAAATGGATGTATGGATGGTTTCATCGCTCATTAAATTGTCTTAAAAGGTTTTGACAAGTGATTTGAATTTGACTCGATACAGTCTCACGGAGACCCAGTTGTAGGAGGAACGAGTAGCTTCAAGAGTCTCATCACCAGATGCAAATTTTTGGAACCACTTTCGATCACAACTTTCACTCACTGCATCATCTCCAAACGTGGTGGATACTTTTATAGCAGCCTCTAAAGCCCTGGTGCCCAATTTGAATTCATAAAACAAACAAGCCCAAGTAATTGACTTGACACAGTCATACTGAAATAATTTTTTCAAAACTTTAAATTATTCATTTCCTTAAGTTCTCCATTAAATCATCTTTTGTACAAGCGTACATAACTGCACTTTTAATTGATAGAATGAGCACTTGTGCAGTTTGAACATGACAAAAACGAGAAACGGCACGAACTTTCTTGGTTACCCCTGATAGTTAAAACTTAGCAATAACGTTTATTTTTTACCCATAATGTATGAATCATCGTTGATCTTTGATCTAAGTCATAGTTTCTAAAACTTTTTCGACTCAACGCTCGCGTACCAAAGACAGTTTTTTTGGTGCCCCGTCTGAAAAGCTGTTTAAACTTTCTATCACCAAAATACTCACTTGCAATTCGCATCCAACCAAAAACACTCGCAATTTTTTATTAGTACCAATGTTAAAAAAACGAGAAAAAATTTTCTGTATTGTAACAACACTACTCATTTGAAAACCTCTGTCAAGAACCCAAAATTGCTAAATATTTCATTTGCAGTACACCAAACTGGTAACTGCTCTTCACGCAATTCCAAAAACAGTCTAATAGAGATTTAAGTCTTCTCACGTGTGTGTGTGTTAATAGAATTGTACAATAAACTTGACATGCAGATTCCTACCGCTTAGCTTGCAAAAACCTTGCGTTAAATCGGAAGTGAAAGTCTAGTCCAGTGAAAGTCTAGTCTAGTGAAAGTCTATACGGTCAAGTGGATAAGTTTGCTTGAAACATTTTTGGAGACAAATTTCTTATTAATCACTTTTGCTCCTCAACCTCTTATTTCCCTAAACATAATATTTACACATCTTAGTATCCTTAATACACTGCTGGCCACCGTAAATGCAACACCCTGAAGGAAGCATGCAAATAATATGAAATTTACAACATGCATTAGCGGAGGTGAGATATGCAAATGATTAGAATTTCAGCGCAGACGCACATCACGCGCGCCTGTGGCGCCACTTCAAAGCGCTATTTAAGGCTTGGAGATTTCGCCGATTTCAAGTACGGCAATTGTGTTTTTCTTGTGGTTTTTTCAAAAAAACGATCAATTATGCCTCGTAGAAAACAGCGATCATCTTTTGATCAAGTATCCGAGTTCGACAGAGGAAGGATAGTGGCCTACCGAGATTGTGGATTATCTTTCAGGGAAATCGGTAGTCGTGTTGGACGAAACCAAACAACTGTAATGCGGATATGTGATCGTTGGATGCAGGAGGGTACGACGGACCGACGTGTTCGATCGCATCCACCTCAGTGCACCACTTCACGTGATGACAGGCATATTGTGCGTATGGCAGTGACGGATCGCTCAGCCACATCACGAACCATAGCACAGCACATTCAGTCTGTACCGCATCATCCAGTGTTTGCGCGTACCATTCGACGCCGTTTACAGCAGAGTGGTCTGTCCGCAAGACGTCCATTGCTTCGTCTACCCTTGACGCAGAACCACAGACGTTTCCGCAGCCAATGGTGCGATGAAAGAAGGATGTGGACGGCAGAATGGAATGAAATTGTCTTTACTGACGAGTCACGCTTCTGTCTGCAACACCACGATGGTCGGATTCGAGTCTGGAGACACCGTGGAGAGAGGATGCTGAACAGCTGCGTTATGCACCGCCACACTGGTCCTACACCGGGTATTATGGTATGGGACGGTATTGGATATCACTCTCGCACTCCTCTAGTACGCATTGCCGGTACTTTAAACAGCCAGCGCTACATCTCCGAGGTGTTGGAGCCAGTTATCCTTCCTTACCTTCAGGGCTTGCCCACAGCCATATTTCAACAGGATAATGCGCGACCACACGTGGCACGCATTGTCCAAGGGTTCTTCGTCAATCGCCAGATTGAATTGCTTCCCTGGCCAGCTCGCTCTCCGGATCTTTCGCCGATAGAAAACATGTGGTCCATGGTTGCTCAACGATTGACCCAGAATACATCCCCAGCTGCCACACCAGATCAACTTTGGCAACGTGTGGAAGCTGCTTGGTCTGCTGTACCCCAAGAACACATCCAAAGTCTCTTTGAATCAATGCCGAGGCGTGTGGCAGCGGTGATCTCCAACAATGGCGGCTACTCTGGCTACTGATTTTGGCAGGAACCACACTTCACAGAAGTCTATAAATTTAATCATTTGATACTTGGTCAACATGTTATCTACAAAATAAATTTTGTTGTGATATCTCTTGTCTTTCTTGGTGTTGCAATTTGGGTGGCCAGCAGTGTATAACTAGAATATTTGTATTCTTTAGTAACCTTATAGACGTAGAAAATTTATATACCCTAATAAAGTCTTATATACCTAAATTTATACACCTTAGTAGCCCTTAATATACCTAGACTATTATTTTTAAACACTTCAATAGCCTTAATATACCTAGAATATTTATATACTTTAGAGACTTTATATACCTGGAACATTTGTATACCTTTGTATATCTATCTATATATATATATATATATATATATATATATATATATATATATATATATATATATATATATATATATATATATATATATATATATATATATATATATATATATATATATATATATATATATATATATATATATATAACCTTAGCAGCTTTATATACCTAAAGTATTTATATACCTGCCTTAACCATTTCAAGAAGAGATGTCATAAATATAACCGTCCCTGAAAGGTAAACAGTCTCAACTAAATTTAAACTATTATTGAACAACTTGAAGGTATTCACGATGCTGGTTTCGTTAGTCCCTCTACCGTCTTTTTTTGCTACGAGAGTGCAAATTAGACCAGGACCTACGATTTAAGACACTGATCTGAATCCAAGTGTTAACACCGACAGGATATAAAACTGAGCTCAACACTCTAAAGTAGGGTCACTGGGTCATGTGTGGTTATGCAAAGTGGCTGTTTGAGTAGCTATAAGTCTTAAATTTACCATCCTTAGTAGGTTTATTGAAAGTAGAGGTGTTTCTGGGACAGTGAAATGTATGAAATCTGGTTTGTTTTTAAACGTGATATATAAATATTATTTTCAGTTTATCATTTGCTCTTTCCTATAAAACGTAACTGCGGCTTTCTTTTCTGTAGGCAGATATTTTAGCTGCGATCCGGGTACTTAAGTTATGCAGTGAAAATAAAAAGCTTTAAAAACGACTAATAAAGATGAAGAAAGCTTAGGTATATCGGTGGGCAGTTGAATTAACGTCACACTGGAGCATTACAATGGGCTATTGGCAGCAGTCCGGGATCAATCCTGAAGGAAAGATCCGAGGACAATACCTCGTAATTTTGAACCTCAAATTTCATTTTCGCGTAATTTGCAGATGACCACAGACTTGCCAAAGGTCCACACCACACCAACGTGAGGACATTTGAGGCCAGACAGATTGAATGTACACCAGTCCCCGCATACATGACGGTCTTTGGATCGAGTTTCGAACTCGCAACGCTCTGGGTGCCAATCCTGTAATCTTCCAATGCAAAGACATACACTATCATGAGGACAGATGAGTCACAAGAAACGAGATGTTAAATATATTGTTATAGAATAATGTTGCCGCAACTCACTTTTTAACTAAGCCTTTCCAGGCCACGTGTGAAGACAGGGAAGCACTAGCATCATTTACCAGTGTGGACGTGAAATGAACGTGAAATATGAGTAGACTGAGCATTGCTATTGAGAGTAGCTTCAAAAAGTGTGACCACGTGACTGCTCTGTGAAAAATGGACTTGGTTAGCCCATTTGACATCTTATCGCCTCATTTGGCTATGTAAAATCTTATGACAGGGTAGGTGTGTGAATCCGCATTTCTATACAGGTGATTCAAAACTCAACGTACAAACTTTTAGGGGAGGTTGAAAACACAAAAACGAAACAGAATCACATAGGAATGTGTGACCGGAAACCCCAACCTGATCAGCTGGAGGATAAACGAAGATGCAGAAATGACAAGCCAATAATGGGTGGACAAACTCTTTATTTAGCGATACGTTACACTAGGATAGTACACGTTAAGTTTCACAACAAGTGCTCAAAGTTCTTACCATCCACAGTTATGCACGCTTGAGGGCGCTGTTCACCAGCGCTGTAGTTGGAATGCAGGGCTAGTCATTTTAAGTTCCGATTGCGTACGGAGAGCATGCAACAATTTACGAACGCTGAAATGGCGGACATACACCTTGTGTATGATGCAGTTGACGGCAACGGAAGGGCTGCGGTACGGTTGTATGCCGAACGGTACCCAAACGGACGTGTACCGCATCACCAAACGTTTGGGAATTTGCATAACTGTGGATGGTAAGAACTTTGAGCACTTTTGGGGAAACTTAACGTGTACACGTACTGTCCTAGTGAAAAGTTTCGATAAATAAAGAGTTTTTCCACCCATTATTGGCTTGTCATTTCTGCATCTTCGTTTATGCTACAGCTGATCAGGTTGGAGTTTCCGGTCATACATTCCTATGTGATTCTGTTTTGTTTTTGTGTTTTCAACCTCCCCTAAAAGTTTGTATGTTGAGTTTTGAATCACCCTGTAGAGTGGCGATAAAATTGATGAAATCGCCAAACTCTTACTATATCACGCCGACCAATCGGATGTTGTAATAAATGGATGAGCGTCTTTTTTTCCCTTCTCGTAGACCAATCATGATGAATGTTCGGCTCCACTCGGCAGACGAAAATAGTCTAAGGGTCCCTTTACTACTATTTTTGGTCACATGACCCTGGGCACTAAAAAGGGTTGCCATTGATCACTCTACTTTTGTATTTCCTCTATGGTGTGTACGACAACGTGAAAAATACAATAGATAAGCCTTTTCTGATGTTTAAATCGAGAATAGATCTCGGA
This sequence comes from Meta bourneti, assembly GCA_933210815.1. Lineage (NCBI taxonomy): Eukaryota > Metazoa > Arthropoda > Arachnida > Araneae > Tetragnathidae > Meta > Meta bourneti. The sequence continues at coordinate 47,013,741 of OW119933.1, forward strand.
GACTAGTTAAAAATGTGAGCTGTGGTAACACTATTCTAGAAAAGTATTTAAACTCGAGTTTCTTCTTGTGACTGACAGGGCCGTGGTAGCCCAGTTGGTATTAGTCGCGGATTAGCAACTTGAGGATTGCGAGTTCGCAATTAGATCCAACTAAAGACCATTGTGTGCGTGGGGCTGGTGCATGTTAAATCTGCCGTGATCTCAAATGTCCTCACCTAGGCGTGGTGTGGAAGTTTAGAGAGTAGTGTGCCAGCTCAGTTGACCTCGTCATCTGACCGCGGTTCGAAATTACAAGGTGTCCTCGGAACTCCATCTTTGGGATCAATCCCGGACCGTCGCCAAGAACCCGTCCGTAGCTCCAATGCGACGTTGATTCAACTACCCAACCCCTTATTGTACAACACTTCAAAAGTAACAGAAATATAAGTGAAGTTTCGAAATTTGAATGTTGAGAAACTCATCTTGAATTACTGTTTTACTTTTAACCCGACGGTATAAGGCTCAACAAAAGCGAATCTCAAACGCCTTAGAACAGAAGCATCATAAAGGAATGAACGATTTTAGTAAAATAAGGAGCAGCATTAGAGAATTGTACGACCATTGTACGTGCCTTAAATTTATTCAACTCTGCAGGAGGGTATGAAAATACGCATACATTTCGCCTTATTGTAAGCGTCAGTAATGCCCCGCTGTGTTATAAGCTCCAGATATTGTGTAGTTTCGCGGGAAGAATTTTATCACATTATTTTCCCTTCAAAGAGACGACTAACTTCCGCATTTGCCAACTCCTGTCACAATTCATGTCTGGATAAACAGAAATTTCTCCAGAAGTTTTCCGTATCCATAACAATTCAGAGATGTACTTGGCCTTATTCGACCGGCAAGTGCACATAATCCGGCGAGCGAGTAATTTTTCTTCGTAAATAGACTGAATACATAATTCGCATCGGAGATCTGTGTATAGTGAGCATATTCTCCAAAGCTCGTAAGGTTTCGTTTCATGTTACCCTATGTTAAGTTCATTGCACCTTGGAGACGTTAGCTTACTTCTCAAATCGGAACAGAAATATTTAGAATAAAGTGACACACATTTTTACATTTTGATTAAAATTAAGGAATCAGAAGAGTGAAACCAGTTAGCCTTTCCAATTGCACATAATTTAAATAGATAAACAGATGAAAACCTTTGTCACATGGATAGTAAAAATTGAAAAATTTCAAAGCAACGACTAATAATGATAAACTTAGAAAGTATCGTCAATGACCATTTAGATGAAGCAAGACATCCACCAACATAATAGTAAGTCAGGAGGTATTTGAATTTGCGCGATAAGATCCAGTTGGAAGAGTAACGGATTAGCAATCGTAGGGTTGCGAATTCAAAACTAGGTCCAAACCAAAGACCGTCTTGTACGGGAGCTGGTGCACGTGAAAACTGTCGTGGCCTCAAATGTCCTCACGTTGGTGTGGTGTGGAAGTTTGCTGATTGGGGTGCTAGCTCGCGAGTCTGACCTCGTCATCTGACCGTGGTTCAAAATTATGTGGTGTTATCCTCGATCTCTCCCTTGGGAATTGGTTCCGGACCGTCACTACAAGCCCTTTGTGTTGCTCCAGTGCGACGTTAATTAACTACCTACCTACCTGGTGACTTCTTTTCACGGAATTCCTACATTTCCTGTAGTCTTCAAAAGTCATATCTTTATATCTTATCTTTATTAGTCGTTTTTTGAGGCATTTATTTATATTACTAACTACTAAATTGGATAGTTTTTTAAGTTTACCCCACGTATCTTATGTTTGACGCATTTTTGCCAAATATGACTCTTGCGCCATAAAACCCAGCCTACCGTGTTTCTTGTGTTTTCCTTGGTGTTGGTGATGCCTTTTAACAGAATTTCGATCTACATCTCCTGTAGACTTTTCAAAAATCATATCTTTATATCTTACCTTAATTAGTCAATTTGTGAAGCTTTTATGTAGTTGATTACTAATTTAGATAGGTTTGTTTGAGTTTACTTAACGTTTCTTGTGTTTGATGTTGTCTGTCTTGTGTTTGGCGAAGCTAGGTCAAATATTGCAATAAAACCCAACCAAATCAACCACGTTTCTTGTGTTTTCATGATTTCTTTTCAAGGAATTTCAACGTCCTCTGTTCACATTTCATGCACTTTTCCAAAGTGATCTCTTTACATCCTATTTTTATTAGTCGTTTTTTGAATTAATATGGATAGATTTTTAAGTTTACCAACACGTTTTTGTGTTTGGCACAGCTTAGCCAAATATGGCGCTTGCGCCATAAAAACCAACCAACCAAGTTTCTTGTGTATTCTTGGTGATTTCTTTCTTTTTTCAGAATTCTATATTTACATTTCTTGCAGTCTTTTCAAAAGTCATCTCTTTTTTTTCTTATCCATTATTAGCCTTTTTCTGAAACTTTTATATAATTGGCTACTAATTTGGATAGGCTTTAAACTTACTCGAAATATCTTTCGTTTGGCACAGATTTGACAAATATGACTATTGCGCCATAAAACCCAACCAATCACGTTTCTTGGTGGTTTCTTGTATTCCTGGTGGTTTCTTTTCTCAGAATTTTATTTACATTTCAAATCATCTCTTTTTTCTTATCCATTATTAGGCTTTTTCTAAAGCTTTTATATAATTAACTACTAATTAGGATGTTTTTAAGTTTACTCCAAGTATCTTATGTTTGGCGCAGCTTTGCAAATAGTGCTCTTTGCGCCATAAAACCCAACCAACCACGTCTCTTGTGTTTTCCTGGTGATTTCTTTTTTTTCACGGCATTCAATCTACATTTCTTGTAGTCTTTTCAAAAAGAGTCTTATTAGTCGTTTTTTGAAGACTTTATATAACCGACTACTAATTTGTATAGGTTTTTAAGTTTATTCCAAGTGTCTTATGTTTGGCGCAGTTTTGCCAATTACGGCTCTTGCGCCATAAAACCCAACGAACCCCGTTGCTTATGTTTTCTTAGTGATTTCTTTCTTTTCACGGAATTTCAACGTCACTAACCGATCTACATTTCCTGCAATATCTTTTCAAAAGTAATCTCGTTTCGTCCCATCCAATAGTCTTCCACACAGGTCAGATCACCTAGTAGCTGCAGGGGTTTACAATTGATTTCCCATCTGTTCCACATCGAGGCCTGTGTAAAAAAGGGGACTTAACGTGTGGCATTGCGTGATCCTGCACCGGCAATAAGGCACGTATGCTTCGTCTTCCTTCTCGAGGTCACCGGGTGATGTTAATAAAGATCCTTAATTACTTCATCTACAAAGAAATGGATTTTCTCGGGAAGCTCAACGTGGAGACCGCTTTATATTAAAAATGCCTTTGCCCTGGGGATCTGATTTTACAATCGCTGCTACAACTGGCTTTGATAAATCAGGTTTTTGTTTAGTGTAATTGGAAGGTTCAGAACAGATCTTTGAGCATGTTTTTGTTACTGATGTGACTGCATCTTCTCGACTGAACTCCTTTGCAACTGAGGTTTTCTCCGTTGGGCAATTCATGTGGTAAAATTTCAATAGTCACGGTTAATTTGCCACGCAGAAGTCCTCAGGCGGGAGTTAATGCTCATTTTAACTAGTCAATTAGAAAATGCTTTTGTACAACGCAGCAGGGTACTGGTTGTTTATTTGTCGGCGGAGTATGCAAAACATTAAGATGGAAAAAAGTACACCGAAAACACGTTTAGTTGTGCATTGTTTTTTTGCATCTGGATGTGATTATGACTGAGAAGCCACGTTCTTGGTTTGGAACTCTAACAAACCCCTACTGACTTTATAATATGAAAAACCTTTTTAAGCAAGTTTGAAGGAAATAATTGTTTTCAAATTTGTAACCGGTTATTAGAAAATAGTTGCACTCAAACAATTATTATTCTGGGAAAATCTGTCTTTGTCAACTTTCCTGGTGGTTGTCTCGACGAGATATCTCGCTATTAGCAAAATTGAACAGATCTTGATGGACGAGATATTTTTTCGAAACGTTTGGAGGGGTAACTCTCCTGGTGGTTGTCTCAAGGAGGTATCTCGTCAATACTAAAACTGAATAGATTTTGATAGGCGAGATATTAGAAGAAAACTGACTGACCAGATCCATATCATTAAAAAAACGGCAATATTTTGATAACGAGGTATCTCGACATTAACAAAATTGATCAGATCGTAATGGCTGAGATATCTCGTCGAAACTTCTCATTTGGAGGGTTGAACATGATGTTTACCTAGATGGTGTGGAAAAGTTAACTAAACCTACTTCTATTTTTAATAAAATAAAAGACTGTCTCTATTTGACAGATAGTAAGATCAAATTTCAAGTTCTCAATAAAATGCATTTATAATATAAACTGCTTGCATAGAATTATTCCAAAAATTTAATGTTTCTCTTGTTCATAGTTGTCTCACTATATAGCTTATAGTTGTCATAGTGGTGTTCACAGTTATCTTACTAGATAGAGTTCATAGTTGTCTCGCACTATATTGTTCATAATTGTCGAACTATATAGTTCACAGTTGTCGAACTATATAGTTCATCGTCGTCATAGCAATATTCATTGTTTTTCTCACAAATTTTTTATGCAAATGATATGTATATCTACATAACTGCTTTAATTAGCCCGAACTGCTGTCCCATAACTGCTTTAATTATTATAGAAAAATAAAATTTTTGCAAAAATGTACTATTTACAACTATCACTTAGGGGCATTACATAGTTAAAGTTATACTAATTGCAAGATAGTCGTAATAAGTACATTAGAAACTCGCAATTTAAGAAGTCTCAGAAACCCACAGCAATTGCAAAACTCCACAATTTTTAAGAACACTCCGCAGAAACCCACAATTTAAGAACATGTTCTCATCTATATAATGAAATCGTTGTTTTTGTTCAATTTCAACACTTAACTGATTTTATTTGTTTTGACCTAATTTTACTTTGACTGGTGAACCTGATTAGATTTGAAACCAAAAATTTCATTACACAACTAATATGTTGAATACTAATATGTTGAAGAATTTAAAAATACTAATGGCTATAAATTCATCTTACATTTAGTCTTTTTAATTTATTACATTTAGCAATCTTTCTTATGAAAATGTAAAGGTACTAGTAGAATTGACGACCACATAATCCAATTTACAATTTTTATAGCTTAAGTCGTCCAGCGCGATTTGCCAGATTCTGAGCAATCTGAAAACTACACCAATAAATAAAAATTGCTAAGTAATTTTCATTGAAAATCAAAAGATGGTGCAATTGACGATCGACACAAACCAATTCACAATTTTTAATAAAAGCATAAAACAATCTGCAGTTAAAGCCGTTCAGTATTTGCTTAGATTCTGAACAACGCTCTGAAAACGGTGCAGATGAACAAAAACTGCTCAGAAATGTTCCATTTACAACAATTTGCATAAAACAATTTTTTATAACTAAAGCGTTCAGCATGTTTTCTAAGATTCTGAACAGCACAATGATAAAGACGGTAATAAGCAAATTCTGCTCAGAAATATTCATTCTAGAAAGTTAAAAGCTAGTACAATTGAAGACCAACATAAACCATTTGCAATACTTAATAAAAGTATAAAACAATGCTTTATAGCTAAAGCTGTCCAGCATGTTTTCTCAGATTCTTAACAACGTCTAAAAAACGACTTTAATAAACAAAAACTACTCAGAAATGTTCATTGAAAATTCAAAAGGTGGTGCAATTGACGATCGACACAAACCAATTCACAATTTTTAATAAAAGCATAAAATTGACAGCTGACATAAACTAATTTATAGTCTTTAATGAAAACTTAAAACAATTCTTTCTAGCTTAAGCAGTTCAGCGTGTTTTCTCAGATTCTGAACAACGCTCTGAAAACGACGCTAATAAACAAAAACTGCTCAGAAATTTTCATCATGCATTATCGTTGCGACAGATAAAAGAAAAGAATACGTTAGAATTCTTTTCATTTGTAAGCTAATGGGAAGCAAATTTATGCTAAGGAGACCGAGACTCGGGAACAACACTGCACATCTACAATATCATATTCAGTCGAGCACAATTATGGAAAAGATGGCCCGAGAAACTCATCAATTAAACCCCCCCCCCTCGTGTCCCACAAAATGCAGTTCTACGACCCTTTAGCATATTTCTCCAAACATATCCCACAAGAATAAAATAAATAAGAAAGGTGAAAGAAAATCTAAAGGATTTGACTCTATGAACTCGAACAAATACTCTACAGCAGGTGTGACCTTGGAGTTGACCTCAAGCTCTCAATTCGCAAGTTTTCGAAAAAGGTCCGCCCTTCTTTACAAGCGATCTCTTGTAAACCTAGGTTACATTGTCGCCAAACTCTTTGTTTTGTCAGAATTTTAGATTGCTTGATTCTGATCGCTATCACATATTCCTTGCTCAGCGATTTCACATTTCCGGTGCCTGGTAAAAACAGCTGCCAACTGCTAGGTTTATGCTACAAGTTTTGTAGGGTTAACAATTTGTATTAAGAAAGACATTGAGCGATATTCATGAAATGCACGTATCGTCGCTGCCATGTCAAACTATCTAATGTGAGAAATGGTATTTTCATATTCGCCACCCTTTTGCTGCATTGGACGAGATACGTCCGGTGGAAAATCGTCGTATTTGTAGCAGGATTGGAAGTCTGGAAATGGCTGTCAAAATTTCGAATATGTGCCCTTTTCTTAGGATATTTGTGTTGAGGTATCGAATAATTTTTTTCGCTTACTGTAACGATTTTATAAAATCTTTCTGAATGTTGTGAAGTGACGAATATGACATATTCGTTATTTAAGTCTGGCAATTACGTGTATGAAAACCAAAATGCATACAATGCACTCCCGAATATGCCACATTCGCATTTTTATCATGACCGTTTTCTAATTAATTGAATTTGTACACAAAGGAGAGTATTAAATGTGGCATTTTCGCACCTTTAACACAAGGAGCTCAGGAAAATCAAACATCAGTTTTAGTAAAGTAATAATAACAGATTGATATCGACTACCATTCTGAAAAACAGCTGTACAGCGAGAAAATAATAGACATCGCCAAAGCTGTGCAAAATGCACACGGTGACATCCCACTCAGAAATGGACAAGGCAAGAACTGATTGATAAATCACAATAACAGTCCAAAGGATCCAAAAGAGTTCACAGAAGCATTGATAACATTTTTTCGTCTGCGATGATTTTAAATTCCCAATCAAAACGGTATTTTTGCTCTCCTGGAAGTTGCTATTTTCACATTCGATCATTTAACATGGTAGCTACGATGTCTGGCTTTTCCTGTATGAGTCAGCTATTTAAGGGAAGTAATTACATAAAACCTCACAGCAAGTAAAATGCCATGGAAGCGTCAGAATCATGATGGATATTATTTGAAGACAAATTCAAATTAAAGTCTTTACATTCCAAGATACACAAGTACGAAATGAAAGTTAATATCAAATTCATAAAGCCCAATTTGTTTTTTACCTCAATTAATTATAGTACATTTAATTAACTTCTTATGACATTACATTTTTCATGAAGAAATGGGCTCTGCTACTCTAAGAGCTGAAAACAATTTCGTACAATCATTTTTAAAGTTATTTTAGACAAGTAGACTAAGATTCATGGCACTCAAAATCTCGAGTCGTCATTTCTTATGCGTACAGCTGAGAGGCAATGCATTTGTTTTAGCGCTGAAATGGGAGGATAAATAAGGTCTTATGACAAGAGATACAAATAAATAACAATGCAATACCCAGAAATAAATGCGTCAGCAGGACATCAGCAATGAAATATGTATTTCTGGAAGTTAGAAGCTTCAAAACATCAATGCCTATTAAAGTCTTTTTGAGACAAAATTTGTTTAGTCTAACCTACGAGGTCTGATCGAAAAGCATCCAACTTTATTTTTAATTGAATTAACTAGCTGAAGGTCAAAAACAAGACTTTGGCACATGCAACCTAGGACTAAACTGCACATGTTTGGCGTTTTTATAGTCCTTGCAGCACTTCAGTCGCTGCGAGGAAGCCATTATAATTGCACATTAATCTGTGTTAGGCGTTGGTTGGTCGTTTTTTTATGGCACAAGGGCCGATTTGACCAAGCCGTGTCAAACACAAGACGCACAGCGTCAAGTAATGCACACATTCAATAAAAGTTTTACTTATTCAGAAAAAGGAAATACCACATGGTAATTACCAACCTACGAAAAAATCAAGATTAACAAGACTAATGTGATGAAGAACTTGATGGGATCCCCAAAAAAGTGACATCATAAAAGGCTTCTAGCAGAAATATTTGAAATATATTTTGAAGAGATTTAGGTTTAAAAAAAAACGAAACACGAGAGTAAAATAGCTATATTTTTCTGGTCAAAAGACGAATACTTTTTCATCAGACTTCGTATGACCAGAGATACATGAAAGTATAATCGTATTTAAAATATTTATATCTGAATATTCAATGGTAGTAAATGGTTCATAAGCCAGTGTTGTTTCTAGACTTTCTAAACACATAGCAAGTAATTCTTAGATAATCGTATTGAAAGTATATTTGCATCTGAATATTCGATGCTGGTAAATTATTTTTAATTTATAGCCACTGCTGTTACTGAACTCATCTAAACACAAAGCAACTGATTCTGATACCGTCCCTCTTGAGATAATAATTTAAAAATGGTTTTGATTCAAATGAAATAATGTCAGTATTAAATTAGTATGATTCAATTGATTAATATTTATAATTATTAATAAGTAGGTTTCAGATGTTGATGACCTAAAAATTCCAAAAAAGGCCCTTTTGAAAAGATTTAAAAAATACCCTTAAAAGATGAAAAACAATCTTCCTTTCTCTTAAAATCGAAAAAAATGTCCTTAAAACTTGAAGGAAAAATTTCATGGAACACAGTGCACAATTTTATACACATTGCATTTCTGAAATTATAGTATTCTACGGTATATAAAGTTTGGGATACATAGGTATATGAATATTATAGAGTAATAAAAGATGATATATATAGGGGTATATGAATGTTATAGAGTAATGAAGGATGGTATATATATAGGTATATGAATATTCTAGGTATATTATAAGGCTGCTGGATATATAAATGTCCCATCATTTAATATTCTAGGAGTGCTGCTCTAAATGAACATTGAGATATAAGGTGTGCTATTATACACTGCTGGCCACCCAAATTGCAACACCAAGAAAGACAAGAGATATCACAACAAAATTTATTTTGTAGATAACATGTTGACCAAGTATCAAATGATTAAATTTATAGACTTCTGTGAAGTGTGGTTCCTGCCAAAATCAGTAGCCAGAGTAGCCGCCATTGTTGGAGATCACCGCTGCCACACGCCTCGGCATTGATTCAAAGAGACTTTGGATGTGTTCTTGGGGTACAGCAGACCAAGCAGCTTCCACACGTTGCCAAAGTTGATCTGGTGTGGCAGCTGGGGATGTATTCTGGGTCAATCGTTGAGCAACCATGGACCACATGTTTTCTATCGGCGAAAGATCCGGAGAGCGAGCTGGCCAGGGAAGCAATTCAATCTGGCGATTGACGAAGAACCCTTGGACAATGCGTGCCACGTGTGGTCGCGCATTATCCTGTTGAAATATGGCTGTGGGAAAGCCCTGAAGGTAAGGAAGGACAACTGGCTCCAACACCTCGGAGATGTAGCGCTGGCTGTTTAAAGCACCGGCAATGCGTACTAGAGGAGTGCGAGAGTGATATCCAATACCGCCCCATACCATAATACCCGGTGCAGGACCAGTGTGGCGGTGCATAACGCAACTGTTCAGCATCCTCTCTCCACGGTGTCTCCAGACTCGAATCCGACCATCGTGGTGTTGCAGACAGAAGCGTGACTCGTCAGTAAAGACAATTTCATTCCATTCTGCCGTCCACATCCTTCTTTCATCGCACCATTGGCGGCGGAAACGTCTGTGGTTCTGCGTCAAGGGTAGACGAAGCAATGGATGTCTTGCGGACAGATCACTCTGCTGTAAACGGCGTCGAATGGTACGCGCAGACACTGGATGATGCGGTACAGACTGAATGTGCTGTGCTATGGTTCGTGATGTGGCTGAGCGATCCGTCACTGCCATACGCACAATATGCCTGTCATCACGTGAAGTGGTGCACTGAGGTGGATGCGATCGAACACGTCGGTCCGTCGTACCCTCCTGCATCCAACGATCACATATCCGCATTACAGTTGTTTGGTTTCGTCCAACACGACTACCGATTTCCCTGAAAGATAATCCACAATCTCGGTAGGCCACTATCCTTCCTCTGTCGAACTTGGATACTTGATCAAAAGATGATCGCTGTTTTCTACGAGGCATAATTGATAGTTTTTTTGAAAAAACCACAAGAAAAACACAATTGCCGTACTTGAAATCGTCGAAATCTCCAAGCCTTAAATAGCGCTTTGAAGTGGCGCCACAGGCGCGCGTGATGTGCGTCTGCGCTGAAATTCTAATCATTTGCATATCTCACCTCCGCTAATGCATGTTGTAAATTTCATATTATTTGCATGCTTCCTTCAGGGTGTTGCATTTACGGTGGCCAGCAGTGTACTTAAAAAATCAAATTTTTTGCTCTGTACAAAATAGGTGATAAGTTTGCACCCATAGTGCTTTTTGAAAAAGGGTTTGAAAAAAATTCCTTCAAAACGGGTTAATAGAATCGTGAGAGATGATTGGGAAACAAATAAGTTGCCAATTAATTATTTATAAATCAAACAGGAAATACTGCTGCTCTAAGTCAAGCTCCAAATGCTCACTAAGAAATTTATGCGTCCTTCTCAAACATTATTCTCGTAGTTTCACGAAACAACTCGAGGAACAGAAATTCGGCCAGGGACTTTCCAGATGGATGTTTACTGCTTTTCATTAACATTGCTTGACTAAACACAACAGGCGGTAACTAATAAATTAGATGATTTTGAAAACATCTGCATTAAGTTTGGACTGATGCAGTTCATGAGGGCAAATCTGAAGGTATTAAAGGTGCATTGCTGGTGGAATTCACCATCTTTATCGCTCAATAAACAAAATTTATTCAAGAACTTACTCCCTGTGGAAGCTTTGAAGTTCATTAAGGTTTTCTTGTCACGCTATGTTGGTAAACCGTCTTTGGATCGCTCAAAGGACATAGGATGGCTTCAACTTTTACTATTTCACAAATTTGAATGCTTTATTGGTATGGATTTGTTAATGGACTTAAAAAGTTACAAAAGTTGAAATCATTATATAATTTGAATGCCTTATTGGTATACATCTGTTAATGAACTTATAACTTATGATGGTTTCAACTTTTGCAAATTTCACTTAATTTGAATGCCTTCTTGGTGTACATCTATTAATGGACATAGGTTCTATTTTTTATTAACCAGATAAAGACTTAGTTTGAGAGAAAAATTATAATAAGCTAAATTGTTTTTAGGAATAATTTATTATCATAGCAGGTTGTTTAAATAATTCTTTTGTTGTTTCTCGCACCTCTTGATGAAAAAAGGGAAAAACAAATTTCAACGTAGCTATTTACTGAATAACGTTACTCTCCGATTTGCTACTTTTTAAAAATATTTATAAAGATTTATTTTTCATGAATGAGTATCCTCTAAGAATATTTGGTATCCGTATCTGGTCTGTGAGCTGGGTAAACTTGTCCGGAAGGTCGTATCTGGACTGCGGGCTGTTTAAACCTATTCAGAGGACCGTATCTGGTCTATGGGCTTGATAAAATTTTTTGGAGGACCGTATCTGGTTTGCTGGCCTGGTTAACCTGACCGGAGGGTCGTATCTGGTCTCCAGGCATGAGATCAATCCATATCTTGCAACTTATTCACTTTACGCGTACTGTCCTTTATCTTACCTGTACGTATTTGTATGGACGCGCTGTTTAAACTTGACCTCGACGAGAACAGCCATTTCTCAAATAGTTAAAAAAACGTAACTTTTGGGTTATTTTTTGCCCTTATGGGCATTCACCGTGTTTGTTTGGTCATAAATGCATTTTATCGGACATTTTCCAGCAATTCCTATCTCATCCTAATTCGTTTCGTAAAAATAACTAAAAAGTAACCTTCTTGAATAAGTGAAACGTAGAATTCAAGTACAGAAATTCCTTTTCTACTTTCAAGCAAAGCAGGAAGACATTCATATGGAGTAATAGTGTTTTGTAACACATGAACAACGCATATGAACCTTGAGTGTTGAATATTTCTCATTGTCTTCCACGGAGATTACATGCAAAACGCAAGGCCCATTGTTACCGCCAAATATCCGGCGATAACGATTCTTTGTGGCAGCCCATTGTCAAGAAAGTCAGTTGGTGTCATACACTGGTGTTGACTAAAGTGTTCCTCAGCATAAATTCGAGGTCGCTGGATTTGTTTGCTCTGTACGGAACGAGTGGCACACTTTCAGCGGCAAGGAAAAGGGTGGTTTCAATCTCTTGTTTGCTCTTCTTCACCGATCCATTTGTGATACATGGAAGCGTGGGCGGGTCGCCGTCAGTTAAGGTAGTCTCGATATTTAAGTGGAGGTAACCTTCTTCATACCAGATTTCAAGCAGCGTGGTACTAATAATTGAGCAAGGACTTCCACTTCCTGTTCAATTTTTGGCAATGAGAATTAAATAGCACATTGTTTTCAAATTCCTGTGAAGAATTTTGAATTTTTGGCACACCATCAGTTTTTGCAAAAGTCTTGTCTTCTTACCTTGTTTTAAGTAGTTTGATAATACTAATAATTGAGCAAGGACTTCCTGCTCAATTTTTGGCAATAAGAATTAAGTATCACATTGGTTTTCCAATTCCTGTTAATAATTTTGGGTATTCGTATTTTTCGGAAAACCATTAGATTTTGCAAAAGTTTTGTCTTACACGATTTTAAGCAGTGTGGTACAAATAATTGAGCAAGGACTTCCTGTTCAATTTTCGTCAATGAGAATTAGGTATCTTTCATTGCTTTTTAATTCCTGTGAAGAATTTTGAATATTCGTATTTTTCGGCAAACCATTAATTTTTGCAAAAGTTTTGTCTTCTTACCAGATTTTAAGCAGTGTGGTAATAATTGAGCAAGGACTTATTCAATCTTTATAAAAAAACTTATCGGCTAACGGGAATTAAATATCACATTCTTTTCCAATTCCTGTGAATAATTTTGAATTTCTATATTTTTCGACAAACTATTAATTCTTGCCTTCTTCGCACCACATTTCAAGCATCCCGGTACTAATAATTGAGCAAGGACTTCCTGTTCAGTTTTTGTCCCAAATTTATCGGCGAATGGGATTTAAGTATCACATTGTTTTCCAATTGTAAAGAATTTTGAATTTCTGCATTTGTCGGCAAACCATTAATTCTTGCGAAAGTCATGCCTTCTCAGCAAATTTTAAGCAGCGTGGTACTAATAATTAAGCAAGGACGTCCTGCTGTATTTTTGGGTAAATTTATCGTTAAATGGGAACTAAGTATCACATTGCATTCTTCCTGTGAGCAGTTTTGAATTTTTGCACTTTTGGGCTAACCACTGATTCTTGCAAGTCATGCGGGCAACTTTTGAAAGGACGATCAGAATTAGACTTAGGGGACAAGAAAAAAGCGGAATTTTCTAAGGGGATCGATATTGCGAAGGTCAAGAAAGATTTACAGAAATGAAAACGTTCAAGCACACGAATTTTTTTTATTTAAAATTATGTTAAACTCAAAGTTAAACACAAAATCGATGGTATAACTTAAAAAAAACATAATAATGTAGAATATCTATGAAAACAAACGTATCACCTTTCATTGTCACTTTTGTAACATACAAATCTTCAATCAATTCAGTTTAAGATAGCTGCTTGAGAAAGTGCCTTTGAACTTTAAATTGAATCACTTTTCAAATTTTCCATACTAGCAAATTTCAGGTTTTAAAAATTCCAAAATTGCAATGATTTGACCATTATTAAGATATGCTATCTTAAACTTTCATGCATTACGCACTCATTCAAGCAATCAGAAATTATTTTAATCTGCCTGAATACTTTGTTTTGAATTTTTTCATTGCGGAATTTTCATTCTGTGGCGTATCAATATGTAAACTGATGAAATATTCCAAATGCTTCATGTAACGAAGGGTTGCTGCCTCTATTATACATTCTGCTATACATGGTTATAGCACTAATCAACTAAGCCCGGAATGTAAAAGCAATAAGTAACACTTGACTGTCCTAAAATATTAAATCCCATCCAAAGACTCAATTTTTCTGCGAATGTACTTAGCATTCCTGCTTTGTGATTTCTATAAAGCATAAATAAGCGATGTTGTCCACATAAAACTAGGAAGTAGATTACTTGAGAGTCAGGTTTGAATTGCATCAAAACACTCCTGTTGCGTTTGGGCCCAGTTGAAGCCATGGTGACAGCAGGACTTGCAGAGCGGTTATATAACGATTAGGGGATGCTACATCTACTATACATTCCGCTATATATGGTTATAATACGAATCGACAGTAAGTCCGGAATGTAAAAGTAATAAGTAACTTGCCTGCTTTCGATCTTTTTTATTAAATCCCTTCCAAAGATTTTACCAATTTTTCTGCGAGCATATTTAGCATTATCGCTTTGTACTTTCTATAACGCATAAATAAGCGATGAATAAAACTAGGAAGTAAAACAGATTACTCGCGAATCAATTATGGATTTTTCCAGAATACCTATTGCGTTTGGGCCAGTTGAAGCCATGGTGACAACAGGATTTACAGAGCGGTTATGTAACGAGGCCTGTTGGTACAACGAAGTTACTGCATCTACTATACATTTCGTTATACATAGTATAGCACTAATCGACTGCTCAGAATGTAAAAGAAATAACTTGCCCGTTTTTGGTATATTAATTTCTATCCGAAGACTATCAATTATTCTTCGAAAGTATTTAGCTTAAAGCTGCGAAAGAACTTCCTTGTACTTTCTAAAACATAAATAAGCGACGTTTCCCAAGTAAAACAGATTACTCCAGATAGTTATGGATTTCACCAGAACACTTCTGTTGTGTTTGGGCCCAGTTGAAGCCATGGTGATAACAGGATCTCGAAGTGTCGTTATTTAACGAAGCATCTACAATATACTTTCTGGTATTCATGGTTATAGCACGAATCGACTAAGCCAGGAATGTAAAAGTAATAAATAACTTGCCTGCTTTCGGTCCTTTTTATTAAATCCCTTTCAAAGATTTTACCAATTTTTCTGCGAGCATTTTAACATTCTTGCTTTGTACTTTCTATAGTCCTTGCTTCGTATTTAGCTTAAAGCTGCGAAAGTACAAAGCAGGAATGCTAAACCTGCCCCTGTACTTTCTATAAAACATAAACAAGCGACGTTTCCCATGTAAAACTAGGAAGTAAAACAGATTACTCGCGAGTCAGCTCTGGATTTCGTTAGAACACTCCTGTTGAGTTTCGGCCCAGTTGAAGCCATGGTGACAACAGGACTTGCAGAGCGAACCCTGCGTGGGCTTAAGTCATCCAGATCCACATCCCTTGCTGTACCCTCGCTTCCTCTTTTGCTGCTACCGCGTGGCATCCATCACAATCCAGCTATCTGATTAACCCCCGCGCCGAGGTCAGACCTCACAGCAATTGCTTATCCTGCTACGCATAAAAGGATTAATAGCGGCAAGCCCAGATAAAATACGCGTGTCAGGAGGTGGTTCCTTATTCATTAAGATAAAACCTTAACCTGCCCGTGGATATTATGCCTAAATCTCGGGATGCTTTTGACTTTTTGGCCTGTTTCGGAATGTTATCCTTTGCCGTTTTCTAGGATATCGTGACCACCGGCATCTGCTTGGTGGAAATGTTGTTTTGAATGTTTCAAGATATCCAAATCTCCTTTGTTCGAGGTGGAAGAGTAACAAAAGATGCCTATCCCATCAATCACCAATTGTGACTTACAGTAATGGTTGCTAATCTGCATCGTGTGTGTAGTTGACTCATATGCTATAACACTTTCCTCATTTGAGTTTCTCATTCGCTAATTGCATTATCACCCATGCATCTTTTCGTTGTGTTGCCCTTCACAGTGAAGACGTTATATGATTGAACACAAATTCCCTCATTTCTTTCGGCTCTTTCATTTCCTTGACCCTCCAAGTGGTTTCGACGAGATTTCAAGTCCATCAAGATCCGACCAATTTTGTTAATGATGACATATCTCGTCATCATTGCCGATTTTTTAATGATGATGACGAGATCAAGATCTGGTCAGTTTTTTCTAATGACGAGATTTCTCGTCCATCAAGATCTGATCGATTTTGCTTATGACCGCATATCTCGTCATCAAGATATTGCCAATTTTTTATGATTTTTGATGACGAGATCAAGATCTCACCAGTTTCGTTAATGACAATATACCTCGTCGAAACAACCAGGAGGGTTAAACATCTAATATCCGACAACAAGCACTCCTTTTGCTTCTTAAAACCTCTGTAGGACAGGGTTTCTCAAACGCTAGGCTGCGGCCCGGTACCTGGCCATGGCTGGTATCAATTATACATGGTCGTGAGAAAATATGCTGGAATTTGTCATTTTTGTTTTCTAAGTGTTTTATGATTAAATATTTTATCGTGTAAATATTCTGAGGAAAATAATATTCGTGTTATGACCAAATGTCACAACACGAATATATCGCTCGGCAGTCACAATAGACGGTCGGGATCAATACCAAAGAGAAAGATCCCAGGATAACACCTCATAATTTTGGACCACGGCGAGATGACGAGGTCAACACCTGAGCCGGCACCTCACTCTCGAAACTTCCACACCAGGAGAACGTGAGTACATTTGAGGCCACGACAGTTTTAACATGAACCATCCCCGTACACGACGGCCTTTCGTTGTATCTTGTTTCGAACTCGCAACCCTCCAGTTGCTATTCCACGACTCTGCCAACTTGGCTACCGAGGTCCTGAAATTCCCTTGGAGAAGACTTCACCAAATAGCCTAGTGTAAAGTGTGCCCTTGTGGTGTCAGAAGTGAAAAGGTCGGTGGAATTTCAAAGCGCAAAGGCAATATTTGGTCAAGCACAAGACAAACAACATCAAGTAATGGACATATACACAATGAAAGGTTTTACTGACACAGAAGAGAGAAATACACCCAGGGAGGAAACGAACCTGACAGGAACCCAGAAGTGAAAAGGAGCTTTCCAATGTTTAAGGGACAGTGAACTTTCAAAACAAACTTTTGAAGTTATTCGTTTTTTACAAAATTTAGACTTGCCTACTTAAACGCCTATATATAGTTGGACTTGAAAATATTAATATTTGAGGAAGTTATGACATAATATGTGATCACACACAAAAAGTGATAAATTAGCAAAAATTGGTAGGTTCCGTGCTCATTAATTTTCCCTGTGTTGCAAATATTTTAATTCACATGATTGTTTGTGCACGTATAAAATTAACTCCTCCATTTGGTAAGTGCATCACTCAATTGTAAAGCAAAAATAAAATTTGTTTCGAATAACCAAAATTTTGCAAAAAAGCATAGTTTAAGCAACATTTGAAGCTAAAATTTCAAAATTTTGAAGCTTGAAATGAATTTCTCATTTGCAGATTGTAAGAATTTTCCCCAAAACAACTGTCATGGAAATTAAGAAAAACCTGATGCTCAGGGAACATTTCGAAATCAGATGAATGTCCAAAAACCTCAATCGGAGAATACCGCGTTTTTGTGTAGTAGACTTACTATGCTTATCTACTACAAGATGTTTCGAAAATATCTGGTCAAATGATAAGTAGAGGAGCCCAAAACAAACATTTTAATAATTAAAAAAAAATTAATTAATTTTTCAATTTTAAAAATATTTGATTTAATTTAAAAAAAAAAAAATTAAAATATGTGTTTTAATTAAAAAAATTAATTTTAAAAATATTTTTTTTATTTAAAAAATATAATTTTTTAATTTTAAAAATAAGCAAAATAAATAATCTTCCTTTTCCGTTCACAGCTTCATACGTCAGATGCATATATGTGAGCTCCGAATTCGTATAGCGATGCATGCCGTTGAAAATCCGATCGGTGAATGACGCCTTACGTCACAGAAATGACATTATTGACTGACCTAAACAGCACCCTTTTCATCTAACCGCTTCATTTTCCGGACACATATTCTTTGACAAAAAATGTTCAACTCTACCACCCTTTACAATTTGGCCAGACATTTTCGAAACACCCTGAATAAGTTTTATGTTGTATATGTAACTCCGTCATAAGTAATCGGAATTAATTTTTTGCAATCTATAGAGTTTGACAGCCAATTAATTTTAAAGGCAAAAATAAAAAATCGGTTTTGGTGATTTTGAAAGTCCACTTTCCTCTTAAAATTTTGTTGGCAGACCTCTCTTTTTAAAGATCCGAGAATCGTTTTAATATATTCTACTTTACAGACTGATTACTACTACTAGACTGATGAAATTAAAAATGATTTTACTTTTTTTCATTGCGGAATTTTCGTTCCGTCTTGTGCATGGAATATATAATATTATATATAATACATATTGCATGGAATCCTTCACTTGCACTTTTAAAAAAATAATTTTTTTAAGAATAATCTTTAAAGAAAATATTTTTGTTTTAGAGATGTTTAGATTAATTTTGTATGTTGTTTTGCGTATCTCTTTTCATAAGTTTTACAAAAAATTAATATTTACCTAGGTTGGGTTTATTATATGGCGCAAGTGCGTATTTGGCCAAGCTGCGCCAAACGTCTTCATGTAATGAATATACAATGAAAATTTCACTTACACAGAAGAGAAACACACTCAGGGAGGAATCGAACCTGCATTGCCTACGGCCCACAGCGCAGTGGACAAACCCATTGAGCCACGACGGTCTCTTGTTGTTTATGTCGTTAATTTTATTTTAGAGCCTTTTTTCGTAGTTTGGGTTGATTGGTGGTTTCTAGGTTTTATGGCACAATCTCTATATTTGGCCAAGCTGCGTCAAGTAAAAAACGTGGAAAGGAAAAAAAATTGTATTGGGCAATAGAGTGGGATGAAAGCAGAAAAAGATCGATTGGGTATCTCAGGATCATTTCTTTCCTGTGTTTACTAGACAGTAAACTCCATGGGGAAATAAAAGATCACTAGAATCCTCGGGTTCGTGAAGCCTGTACTCACCGAAAGGAGATGTGTCCCTGAGGGGTTTTGGGGGTTATGAATTCATTTCTAAAGCATTTTCTAGCAATTTAAATGTCATAAAATCCTAGCCCTACTTATAAGTTATTCTAAATCCAGTCTTCATTTCGAAACTAGTTTCAGAGCAATGTGGATTTTCTTTGGCTCCTTGACCTAGCCCAGTGTAGATGTAATTTACTCTAGTCAAAGCTATCTCAATCAACGGTGAAAATATGCATATCATCATGACACTTCATTTGTTATCCATGACTAAATACGAGAACGTTTGGCTTTGTCTAGTTGTTTTAGGTTACACGACACAGCGTCTAGAAAAGGGTTGATATGAACACTAACAACTAGACTGAAGAAACTGTTACAATTTAGATTTCCGTGTTTTTCATACTTTTATTTATGTGTTGATATTTTAGATAACATGGATCCAACACTCTCGTTTATGTGTTCATTTTCGAAAGTACAGCAGCTCTTCCTTAGCTTTTCGGAGACATTTTTCTGTTGAAATTAACATAGATCTGACAGTTTAGTTTTTTGAGTTTGTTTTCGAACTTACGGCTGTTCTTTAGCTTTTTAAAGTCACTTTAAGGTAGCATGGGTTCAATACTCTCGTTTATGTGTTTATTTCCAAAAGTACGGAAGCTCTTCCTAGCTTTATGGAGACATTTTCATGTTGAGATGTTATTAGATAACATGAATCTGACACTCACTTTTGTGTTCACTTGCAAAAGTACTCTTTCGTCATCTGACTGTGGTTCCAAATTATGTGATGTATTATTCTCGGATCTTTCCCTTTGGGATTGATCCAGGACCGTCACCAATAGCCCATTGTGTTGCTCCAGTGTGACGTTAATTAAAATACCTGCCTACCAAAGTACTTTTTAGCTTTTTGGAGACATTTTTAGATAAACGCGCGGGAATATTGGACCCATGGTTTGTGTTCATTTCCGAAAGTAAGGCAGCTCTTAACTTTTGGGAGACATTTTACTTTTGAGGTATTAATAGCATGGATCCGACAGTTTAGTTTTTGAGTTTATTTCCGAAAATACGGCTGTTTTTTAGCTTTCTAGAGACATTTTTAGATAAACGGGAATATTGGACCCATGGTTATGCGTTCATTTTCGAAAGTACGGAAGCTCTTCTTTAGCTTTGTGGAGACATTTTTAGATATAAATGGGTCAAATATTCCCGTTTATGTGTTTATTTTCGAAAGTACAGCAGTTTTCCTCAGCTTTTTGGAGATCTTTTTATGTTAATAATATAAATTATATATTAATAACGCGCGGCGAGAGAGTGTTGGATAATATTTTTCCAACACTCGCGTTCTTGTATTAATTTCCGAAAGTAGGGCAGTTCTTTAGATTTTATGTCGCTATTATTAGATAACATACATTTAACACTCTTTTTTATGTTTATTTCCGAAAGTCTGGATTTTTCCTTAGATGTTTGGCGATATTTTTATATTGAGATATTATAAGGTAACATGGGTTCAACACTCGTTTTTCTGATTAGAGTTTTTGAAAGTCTTTAAAAGCTATTATAATCATGTACCATTAATTCCTCATTTTGAATAATCCAACTACTTATTTCAATAATATGAGATTGCTGTAGTAACAAATAAGTTCTCTGATAGTTACGAAAACAAAACGTATTTGTTGAAATAAGATAAAATTGCAAATTACTCAATTGGTAAAACATTTTCATTATGTAATAGTAATTAATTTTGTATCACCCATGACCTTCCAATAGTTTATTGTCAAATAAAATATTGATAAGGCAACAAGTAGTAACTTGCGAATTCTTTGGCAAATTACGAAAACAGAACTTATTTTTAAAATAAGATAAGCCAGCAGATTATCCCATTGGTCACATTTTCATGTTAATTTAGTAATTCATTTTGAGTCAACCATCACCTTCCAATAGCTTTCCTAACCCTCTTAGTGGTTTCGACGAGATATCTCGTCCATCAAATTCTGACCAATTTTGCCTTTGACTCGATATCTCGTCGTCAAGGTATTGCCGACTTTTTTATGATGACGAGATCAAGATCTGGTCAGTTTCCTTCTAAGGAATAGATATCTCGTCCATCAAGATCTGGTCAATTTTGCTAATAATGAGATACCTCGTCGAGACAACCACCAGGAGAGTTAGCTGTCGAATAAGAGATCGGTAGAAAAACAAGTAGTAACTTGCAAGTTCTTTGACAGATTACAAAAACAGAACATGTTTTTTGAAAAAGGCAAGCTTTTAAATTACTACTTGGTTTCATAAAGTACCAATTCCTCATCGTTTGAGTATTTGCGGAGAACTTAAGGAATGAAATTAGTCTAACCGACTCGTGATGAATTGAAGCAGAGCTAACAATTATATCATTTCAGCCGGTTTAGTCACAAATAAGGCCTACAATTACTTTCTCTCCCACAACAATGGTAACATGCACTCCACTTGATCAGAGAATCCGAACAATCCGAGCTAAAGAGCTCTCTGCAGTAGATTGCTCATTCGATAAGCGCTTTCACTTCATTTTGTTTAATTTATAGTAGTTCCGTGTCAAACAAGAAACGAGAGGAACAAGAACAAGCACCATAAGAGACAAAGAATTCTGTTTCCCCGCCTTCGAAATCGTGACGTCACAATTTCATGTGCTGCCATAATGAAAAGGGAAATAAAGAGATAAAATAGCAGCTCCGAAAAGGTCAAATGATTTTATCGGGGATTTAGATTTAACATCATTTGTGCTCGTTTGAATATGAAGATATTTATCGGGTCCCTTGTACCATGTTAATCCAGATACAGGTAAGAAGTTGATGTAAACAGGATTGCACAAAAATGCCGGGATGAAAAAGAACTGTTCCGGTTCGCGCTTGGATGTATGCCAGAGTATAATTTAATGAATCTTCCTTTGAAGGAAGAATTGTGAAAGATTGTTATTATTGCCCAGTTTCGCTGGTGAGTTTCTGCACTTTCCTGACATGTTTCATAATGTCTGGGAAAATAAGAAATCAAGAGTGAAATTAACTTACAAGAATAACAGAATTCACCGTCACAGCCGTGTAGTTTCCCATCGTGTTCAAATACATTTTAACCAGATTGTGTCATCTATAATAATACCAAGTTCCCTTTCAAGGTTTTTCATTGTATTGGCGCCTTTGGAGAAAATTTTAATTTTCTCACTTGTTTCGTGTATTTAAGTGCAATTTCGTCCTGCGCGGGATTATTTTATGCCTAGCGAATTTATAACAGTTTTCTAAAAATTAAATTTCATTATTAAAATTCTTCAAGCCGTCGGTTTGCAAGTGAAACACGCAAAGTCAAAAGACAGTTCTGAGAAAACGAAGGTAAAAGGTAGGTAGGTAATTAAATTAACGTCGCACTGAAACAAAATGAAAGCAAAAGGTGAGTAGTTGAATTAATGTAGCTCTGAAGCGCAACAAAACAACAGTAAAATATGGGTAGCTGAATTAACGTCCCACTGGTAGGTAGGTGGTTAATTAACGTCACACTGGAGCAACACAACGGGTTATTGGTGACAGTCCGGAATCACATTTCCTAAGGGAAAGATCAAGGACAACTCCTCAAAATTTTGAATCACTGTCAGGTGACGACGTAGCACTGGAGCAACAAAACGAAGGTAAAAGGTAGGTAGATAGTTGAATTTACGTCACACTTCAGCAACAAAACGATGATAAAAGGTAAGTAGTTGAATTTACGTCGCACTGGAGCAATAAAACGAAGGTAGAGGGCAGGTTGGTAGTTGAGTTTACGTTGTACTGGAGCTACAAAACGAGGGTAAAAGGTACGTAGATAGATAGTTAGAATAACGTCGCACTCACTGGTGCAAAACTGGCGACGATTCTTGATCAGTCGCGAAGGGAAAGATTCGAAGACGAAATCTTATAATTTTGAGCCACGGTCAAATGACGAAGTCAATGAAAGTAAAAGAGCACTAATTTTTATCAATACGAAAGTTGCAATTTTATCATCATAACAATTATTTATTATACTTTGTTCCAACTCAATTTATCAATTATTCATTTTATTGGGTTATATTCAGTCTAGTGTTTGGCACAGCTTGTCCGCTTTTGGAACTAGCGCTATAAAACCCTAACATCCAATCCAATTGTTCATTTGGTAATTGAATTTACGTTGCACAGGAGGTGTTGAGTTACGTTACAACACAACGGGCTATTGGTGACGGTTGGGGATCAATCGAAGGGAAAGATCCGAGGACGACGCCTCGTAAATTTGAACCACGGTCAGCGACCCACTCTCCAATCTTCCATACCACTCCAACGTGAGGACATTTGAGGCTACGACAGATTTAACGTGCACCAGACACTCGTACACGACGCTTTTTTGGTTGGAACGAGGATCGAACTCGTAATCCATCGGTTGCTAATCCGCGATTCTACCAACTGGACTACCACAGCCCTATCAGTTATTCAGAGAAGTCTTTCCTTTTGCTATAACAGGAATTTTCTATCAAGTTAAGGAGCCGCGATATCCCGGTTGGAAGAGTAGCGGATTAGCAGCAGGAGTTTTGCGAATACTTACTCCGTTAAATTTGCCGTGGTCTCAAATGCCTTAACGTTGGCGTGGTGTGGAGAGTGGTGGGTCAGCTCAGGTGCTGACCTTGTCCATCTGGCCGTGATTCAAAATCATATTTTTTTCGGGATTGATCCCGGACCGTCGCCAATAGCCCGTTGCGTTGCTCCAGTGTGACTTAAATTCAACTACTCACCAACCAACTACCAAGAAGAAATGTAACCCTCATTCAAAGAAAAAATGACCTAGTAGACACACAATTTTCACCAGTAAAAATATCACCACATTCTGGTCTAGAAAAGAAAAACTCATATCTTGAAAGTTTTAACTTAGTGTGTTTCATTTGTGTGCCGACGAAATATGTATTTACATATTTTTTAACTTTACATAACATTTAATAAATTTTCTCACAAATGAAGTACAAATCGTCACTACTGTACATGGAAATATAATGTAATTATTATAAAGAGGATTACTGATTTTTAAACAAAGCTTTAGTTTAAAAATCAATTTAGGTTTATTTAAAAAGAACCATTGATAAATATTAAATCATACTTTCCGTTAAATATCTCCCGTTTTAAATGTAACATAAACTTCACTCTTTTTAATATGGCTAAAAATAACTCATCTAAAAGTTAGTAAAAAATAAATAAGCAATAATTGTCAATTTATGACTGCAATTGAAAAGAGAGAGAACTATCCTTTTAATTGTATGTAATGAAATAAATACGTACTCTCAAACATACTTTAAGTTGGATTATGTGATACATGGAATTCATGAATGATCTATATCAATATTTATCAGGTAGAGCAGGGTGTTTTTATGGAAAACCACCATTCTGTTTTGGAATAACTTTTTAAATAAAACATTTTTACTAACTTTTATTACACACTGTTTACTCGATTAATGGCAATTGGCAATTTGAAGTGGAGACATTATGGAAACGTTAATGAAAATGCTGTTACTGTTAATTGTGAACAATACTGTACGATGTTACAAAAATTATTTCGTCCTGAAATTGATCGACAAGGCTTACAGCACACGTGTTTTCAACAAGATGGAGCAACATGTCATACAGCTTGTTCTACCATGTAAATTATAAAGGGCGCACTTATGGGCCGAATAAAATCTGGTGAGGTCGATTGGCCTTCTCGTTCCCCTAACTTGACCGCACCGTATTTTTACTATGGGGCTGTTTAAAGAAACGAGTCTACGCTAACAAGCCGATAAGGATTGTAAAGCTTACGAAAAACATTCGTGAAAACATTGAACAAATCACCACGGAAATATTCTCAAGCGCAATGGAAATGTGGCTGAAAGAGTCCGTATTTTCAGCGCGGCCAGAGGTGTTCATTTGTCCGGTATACAAATACGGACAATTCCATAAATAATGTCTCAGATCTTTCCCTTCGGGTTTGATCCCGGACCGTCGTCAATAGCCCGTTGTGTTACTCTAGTGTGACGTTGATTAAATACCTACCTACCTACCATAAATAATGTCATTAATTTATTAAACAATATGTTTAAAAAATATAATTTAAAATATTTTATTTAAAAGTTATTCAAAAAATGATGCGCTTACATAAAAACACTATACTTTCATTTTATCAATTGATAAAACACTGCTGAACAAACATTGCATCATATTTGCAGATCTCTTGTATAAGCTTAATCCTTTCACAAAGCATAAGAAATTCTAAATAAAGAAATTATTTGAATAGAAATCCTTGAAGAAAAACTCACCTCTTTGAACACAAATTCGTATATCCCTAGGATAGAAACATCCTGTGAAGGATGCGAGTCTTACTGGGGGTTCAAAGTAAAGATACGTTCGAAGATGACCTTCCCATTTTTTACCAGTGATGCAGCAAGATGCCAGTGACCATCACACTTTTAATTAATAGGTTCTTTTTTAGAATCTGTATTCCTTTGTTAATAACGATGACCACATAAGAAACTTCCGGTTTGTTATAATAAATTGCTCCAGCTCAAGGTCCAGTTGTTTAAAATCTTTGGTCAACTGTAAATAATACTTCTGCTTCTTTTCCGATTTGATGGTCTAGTGGTCAAACTCTCCATGCGTGGTCCTAACAGATGAGAAACTTTTACTACGCGATTGTTGTGGCCAAAATTCCTTAGTTAACCTTTCAACCGACTCTTTCAAGCTCTGAAGGGAGTGATACGATGAGATTTTTCTTTTATTATGTTCTATGGGCGGGGAATGGGGTTTTAGTCTCCATGGGTATAGCAATAAACTCTTATGTTACTTTCCTTTTAACTATAGACTATCTAAGAGTAGTTTTAATTGTTGTGAGAGTGTGTTTTTGAGACTTAACCTTCATGCATCCTCCTTCATAAAGAAGGATTTTGGGTGTATTTATGTTGTCGACAATAGGTTTTAGAATCTGCTATTTTATTGCTAGGGCTGAGACTGGAATTCGAAAAGAACTCCCTGGTTGTTCCTTTTTAACTTTCTGTTTCTCAAATTTTCAATTGTTCTGAAAGTATGGTCAGCTGATATTTTGTGAAGCTGAATGCTTTTCGTGAATTTCTTAGAATGCGTCATACATTGCAATGTGGTTTTGCAAAAGATAGATCCCGTTTTGAGAATAAATATGGTATGAATGAATTATGGTTCTGAAAGCGTGCTCACTTGATATTTTGTAGAGCTTTCACTATAGGATGAATAACTATGGTTCTGAAAGCGTGGTAACTTTGTGAATCTTTCACTATGGGGTGGATAAATATGATTCTGAAACCATGTTCAATTGCTATTTCGTGAAGCTCAATACTTCACAAGTGTTTCAATGGCTTTCTTGGAATTCGTCATGCCTTGTAACATATTTTTCAACAATATTTATTAGTTTTTCCGAAACGCATTCATTAATTAAGCGTACAACCTAATAAGATTTTATTATGATTCTCTCAACGGAAATGTTATGCTTTACCAGACCATATAATTACTTCGTGGCTAAAATATAAAACGAAGACCAATATTTTTAATATTTCAACCAACTCACTTTTACTGTGTGAATTGGAATTGTTCTGAATTGGAGCTTTAGTCTCTTCTCTGAAAGAGGGAAAAATACATTTAACAGGGCCATGTAACCGAAATTTGCTCACCGTAAACTTTGTAATTCAGACACCAGCCATCGGACCTCTTAAGCCAGTTTAATAAATTTACATTTCCGTTTTTGCTACCACAAATCCTCCTTAATAAATATATTTTGTAATACGTCTCATTTCAAATTTATTCACACACCAAATTGCGTTATGCGAAACACGAATAGTGCGTCCTGTCCATAACCTTCTAAACCTAAGTATCCGACCGTCTAGTTAGTTCTCCTGTTGCATAAAAATGACCGTAGAGCGACAAATCAAAACTTATTTGATGAATTCCAATTGAGGTGAATTAATGTTTGCTGAATACAGATGGAAATAAATGAAACAGCTATTATTTGTCCTGTAAATGACCTTCGGGACCGAGGTGCCCCACCGTCTAATTAGCCCTCATGTATCAAATAAAAATGAAAGTAGAGCGAGAAACCCAGACTTATTTGATGAATTCCAATTGAGGTGAATTAATGTTTACTGAATACATTTGAAAATATGAAACAATTAATATTTGTCCTGTGAATGACCTTCACGAACAAGAGTTTCATTGTCTTTTTAGCTCTCATGTAGCAAACAAAAATAACCGTTGAGCGAGAAACTAAAATCCAAACTTATCTGATAAATTCCGATTCAAGTGAATTAATGTTTACTGAATACATTTAGAAAAATGAAATTGTTATTAGGCATCCTTTATATGTCCTTCGAAACCGAAGTGCCCCACCATCTAATTAGACCTCATGTAGCAAATAAAATGACGGTAGAGCGACGAACCAAAACCTAAACTTGTTTGGTAAATTTAAATTGAGGTGAATTAGTGTTTACTAAATACATTGGAAATAAATGAAAAAGTTATTATTTGTCCTGTAAATGACCTTCGGGACCGATGTGTCTCCCTGTCTTTTTAGCCCTCACGTAGCAAATAAAAATGAGAGTATAGAGAGAAACCACAAATTATTTGATAAATTTAAATTGAGGTGAATTAATGTTTACTGAATCCATTTGGAAATAAATGAAACAGTTATTACGGCGTCCTGTACATGACCTTCGAGACCGAAGTGTTCTAATGTCTTTTTGGCACTCGGTAGCAAACAAAAATGACAGTAGAGCGAAAAACTAAAACCAAAACTTATTTGATAAATTCCAATTGAGGTGAATAAATGTTTACTGAATACATTTGGAAATACGAAACAGTTATTATGGCGTCCTATACATGACCTTCGAGACCGAAGTGTCTTACCGTTTTCGATTTGTATCAAGAATTGCGAACTTTCTTCCCGAGCTTTCCGGTGGCCCAAGTACAATGGGTATTCATGAGATCATTTTCTAAGATCCGGATTTCCTTTTGAGATACCTCGCACAGTTTCGGAATTTCCACACTGACGTCACAGTGTGGGCGTGCGATCGGAACAGAGCAATCACGAAATCGTGCGCCTCTAATAATCGGATTATTTTAATCGTTATCATCATCGTCTGAACCAGCCAAAATTATGACCCAAGTCTATTAATTAAGTGTAATGTTTTCTGAATTATTGGCAACAACAGGAAAGAC
Organism: Meta bourneti; assembly: GCA_933210815.1. Lineage (NCBI taxonomy): Eukaryota > Metazoa > Arthropoda > Arachnida > Araneae > Tetragnathidae > Meta > Meta bourneti. The sequence goes on from OW119933.1 coordinate 47,042,170, forward strand.
GATTAGCGTCAGCGTGGTTTCCTTGGAGGTAAAAGAATCATTGCAGCGCGACCACACATTGCCAAATATACGTTTCTTAATGCTTACATTTAGGACAGTTTGAATAAAGGATGTCAAATATGTGTTATCAATGAATAATAAATAAGAATCAATGAAGGAATATATGTAATCAATGAATCAATGGAAATGCTTTGCGTTGTCTCACCGGAAAAGTTGCATAAAAGAACCAACAGACATTTTAAAATTGAAAATGAAAGATGAAAATTTTTAAAACTAGTCAAACCTCATTAAGACGAACTCGCTTAATACGAATTACTGATAATACGAACTAAATTTCAATCCCCATCAAAATGTATATTCAAATAATTTTAACATTCTTTAAGAATTCGAGTAACACTAATCTCCGGTTAAAACGAACAAATTTTTGAAACTTAACTAATTTTTGAAACGGATCCTTCTCAATCGCATTATCGGAAACAATAATTGACTCCGAAATTGTAGAAGATTTATTTGTGGAAGAGTGAAGAAAGAATAAATGAAGATTCCAAAGACAAAGTAATGTGTGCCTTCTTCAAAAGAAGCTACTGTTGACTTGGAAATTGTTCATCGTTTTTTGTTAGGAAGTGAAAATTCATCAGCTCAATTAAACAGCCTTGACCGCATCAAAGATTTTCTTAAAGAATGTCACGAAAAAGCAAAACACAAAAATCGATAACAAAACTATTTCAAGACAAAACTTGCGTAATAAGGAAATATCTCTAATAAAAGATTATCTGTATAATCAAATATATTATATGTATAACCAAGAATCATCTGTTTTATCAAGAATCATCTGCATAATCTTTATGATGAAGAGAATACCTCTTATCTGTGAACCAAGAATTGTACAGAAGTAATGTAAATGCATTAATATTTTATTTTATTTTTGAAATAATGCTTTTTCCTGAATTCGATTGGCTTTGGAGGTCTTATGGCGCAAGGGTCATATTTGGCCATGCTGCACCAGACACAAGACATACAATTTCAAGTAATAGACACACACACAATGAAAGTTTTACTGAACAGAAGAGATAAATACGCCCAGGGAGGAATGCACCGACAAGAATCAAACCTGCGCCACCTACAACTCGAAGATTGCTAGCTCAGTGGGCATACCCACTGAGCCACGACTTCCCAAATTCGGATAACACGAACTACGGATAATACTAATTTTTACGGTCCCGTGAAATTCGTCTTAACGAAGTTTGACTGCAATTACATTTCATGTTGTTTGTCCTAAACTCAGATTTTAATAACACTTTTTACTTATTATAAGAGAGTAGGTAGGTAGTTGAATTTGCGTTGCGCTAGAGCAACACAACGGGCTATTGGCGACAGTCCGGGATCACTCCCAAAAGGAAAGATCCGAGGACAGCACCTCGTGGATATTTGAGACCACGACAGATTTAACATGCCCCAGGCGCAACGTACACTACAGCCTGATTAGATCGAAATTCAAACTCGCAATCTCCGGTTGCTGATTCGCGTGTCTACCAACTGGGCTACAGCAGCTTTGGAAACAAAGGGGAAAATTCATTGAAATACATTACGACCATTACATTGTCTGGAAACGTTAGAGATTTCAAACTGCAGTATTTGAAATTCTACCTACTTCACATCGATTTTAAATGTTGCTTGCGATTGTTCACAAACCATAGGACGATACCGTCATTTCTTAACTTTTGTGTTAAGCTGATGGTTTCTTGCTTATTGTTTACAGTGGTAAACCGAAGCGATTTTGTCCTTTGAAGTCTACCGGTTGACAGCCGCTTTGTTATTACGCGGACAATTGGCCGTTTTTCATTCAAGACGATGTTCGCACGTTTTGTCGGGCGATCATATATTGTCATGTTCGCTTATTTAGCCAAAGTGTCGTCACCTGCTATGGCATAAATTGTAAGATGCGAAGATTTTATACAAACAGAACGTTAACAATGTAGAATAGGATGAAGGAAAATTCCACGTCGAATTATTTTATTTGATTTTGTGTTGTCCTCAAATTGTCTTTTCTAGGTGTCGCGTTTCTTTTAATATTTTCAGAGTGAAAATTGAAGTAACGCAAATTGCCAGTCACTGAATATTTGAACAGGAATATGAAGTATCTAAAATAAGGGGTATTTTTTAACATAAAGGGATCATGCATCGTATTACCTAAAATAATCATACACAATATATTTACTTCTTCATTAATCCTCCAAGTGGTTTTTACGAGATATCTCGTCATCAAGATATTACCAATTTTTTGATGATGACTAGATCAAGATCTGCTTAGTTTTGTTCTAATGACGAAATACCTCGTCCATCAAAATCTGGTCAGTTTTACTAATAGCGAGTTACCTCGTCGAGATAATCACCAGGAGGGTTCACCCTCCAAGTGGTTTTCACGAGATATCTTACTCATCAAAATTTGACCAATTTTGCTGGTGACCAGATATATCGTCATCAGGATATAGCAGATTTTTGATAATGACGAGATCAAAATATGCTCAGTTTTCTTCTAATGACGTGACATCTCCTCCATCAAGATATCTGGCCAGTTTTGCTAATGACGAGATACCTCGTCTACCTGGAGGGTTAAAATGCTTATTTTTCGACTTTGTAACCAATACGAGGATAGACAAATCTGTATGCATGACAAGCAGTTAAAAAGGATGATTCAATATTGCTAAAGGATTGGTAATTTGAAACATTGCAGTCGGCATTTCAAAGGGAACAATCCATTAAAAAGCTGGCTTTCTTATAATAAGTTGAGTCGAGAGCTAACCTCCCTTCATTATGCACTTATGACAAATACGTCAAAGTACATAAAACATTATTTCCTAAAACTTAACTCTTAATTGAACTTCCATCTTTTACACCAATCTGTCAAGTTAAAGCTTCATATCCATGCAATCAATCTCCGATAGCTATTGTTACGGTGCACAACACTTCTCAATCAATCATGAGTTAAATCAACTATACTTTAGGCCATTTCCAACAGATCGATCATGATTCATAAGCAACCTTAAGTATGAATTAAATGACTGGACATTAGCTAATATTATGAGAATTGGATAGGGAAGAGTTTTTGCTCAATGTTCTTCCTTAACGCTATGGATTTGCAATGACTGATGGTCGTAGGTCATTCTTCTAGTTAGTTCCTTTAAGCCACCCTTCACCCAATCACGGAAAGGTAAGGTCATTCTCCAATAACGATATCGCCTAGCTCATTTTCTTTAACCACAAGGAATCAGGATGTAAAAATAAACTATTTGAAATGAGAAAAGTTTGTCAGAATGACAACTTTTCTAATATAGATTACGCGATACAAATAGATACTACTATAATATGTGGATAGAAAAGGAGAACTCATCTTCCAAACTAATCATTCTTTCAGGTTAAGGTTCAGCTTCAGGATGCTGCTATATTCTCAGAATAACTGACATGCCTATACGGGACAGACGGTTTGAAATGTTTTAAATCAAGAAATGGACTTGTTTTATCTATATTTTTATGGGAGAATTTCTTTAAGATCTCCTCTGGGATGTTTGTGAATCTTAAAGTTTGTAGTGTTTCTCTAGCAAGTTTAGATTTGAGTAATGAAACGATTTAGTTCCAATTTCCTGGTGTTTTAATTTATTATTGTGGAAAAGTTTAGAACTTGGTTGGGGTGCTAAAACATTACTGTTTATGTGATGCCCCAAATAGTCACATTTTCCCAGAATACACTGTCCTCGGATGTGAAACTAGGGAGGGAACACAGCTCGGAGAATTCAGTTTGAATACAGCCCGGAAAAATACGCGCACAAGTGGCAAGCTTAAAATATTCGGACATCTTGCGCCTCCAAATATTTCGTGTACACTGCTCACTGCACAGAAAACCCTCTGAAATGTCCTCGGCCGTGACACTAGGAGGGGAACACAACTCGGAAAATTCAGTTTGAATACAGCCCGAAAAATACGCGCACGACAAATGACAGGCTTAAAATATTTGGACTTCTTGCATCTCCAAATATCTCGTGTACACCGCCCACCGTATAGAAACCCCTCTGAACTGTCCTCGGCCGTGACACTAGGAGGGGAACACAACTCGGAAAATTCAGTTTGATACAGCCCGGAAAAATTACACGCACAAGTGGTAGATCAAAAATATTCGGATATATCTTGATACTCGAAAAATTTCGGGTCTGCCACTAACCGAACTGTACTCGGGCGGGCCGCTTGGAGAGCAACACAGTTCGGAAAACTCAGTTTGAATACAGCCCGGAAAACTCAGTTTGAATACAGCCCAGAAAACTCAGTTTGAATACAGCCCGGAAAAATTCGCATACGACAAGTGGCAGACCGAAAATATTCAGACACACATCTCGCTCCTCGAAATATTTCGGGTCTGTAACCCTCCGAACAGTTCTCGAGCGTTCCGCTTGGAGGGTTAAGAAAAAGAAGCCTTAAATTCTCTCCCAATTCCCTTAATTTAAAACTTTATGAGTTTGATTCATAACACGCAGAAAATTTCACAATAAGAACTAGTTTATCAAATTTTCGTGACGCGAAAAAGTCCATAACATATATAACCATAAATCACTCCACAGGAGCTCACAATACAACAAAGATAAACCGATCGAAACCCATGTAAACGTCAGATATACGTTCAAAAATATAGAGGGCAATTCTTGAAATTCCAAATGATATATATTGATTGTTCGAATCGGCAGGTTTTTTTTGCTGATCTTACACAATAACCGAACAGTTTTTTTTCCTCTGGTGATTGACACAATAAATATTTCGACGCTGGAAAACTGAAGTCATGAAAAATTAGAACGCAAACAGATTGACCATAAATTTTTCTTTTCAGTTCATTCAATAGAAATAGAATGAGGAAATAGAGAAGACAAAGGAAAACGCAGGCAGGAGAATAATGTGTTAAAAGGGAACGAAGCGCTTAATGGTGATTTTAGAGAAAACTAGTGTTTGGGTTCAGTAAGGAATCAATCAAATTTTACGTTTTTACATTTATTTAATTCAAGCACGTAACAGTTATAATATATTACAAAAATATGTAAATAATAGCAGGAACAATAAGTTAGTAAGACGTAAAAGACAGTGCATAATTGATTCATAAGGTCTTAGACAAACTTTAAAGGTAGGTCAGAATGCCAAAACAAACCAATTTTACATAGGAATATATAGTCGCAAACGCCTCCCGGAGTTGCTAGAAGTACAGGAAGAATTAAAAGTAAAGGAATATAAGTAAGTTATAACATGTTTATAACGCTTCTTCCATGGTAGAGCTGCACGTCGTTCAGTCCCGACCACAATGGCTGTTTACTGCAAATGATCCTTTCACATCATCTGTGGTGCAAACCCACAAACGTTTGATAATGGGGCGCGCGTCTGTTTGGGAACCGTTCATGGTTCAATCGCACTATAGCTCGCCCGTTTCCATTCGCTGCCCCATATGCTAAGTGCATATCTGCTATCTCAGAATTACTATAAAGATGAATACACTACTCCTGTAAAGTCAATGACTAAAGAATGACGATGGTTCGCCCTACCTAACTCAATTTCTGGCAAACAACGCCCTCTAGAACATGCGCACGACGTATGTTCTTATGTAAATATGTTTTTTATATTCCTGACCCACCTTTAAAGTTTGTCGAAGACCTTTTGAATCATCCTGTATTGTGAGTTAATTTTTGTAGTGGTGGGTTATGTACACTTAAATAATGTTACATCCATTCATGTAGTTCAGCTCTGGCGAGTTGTCATGTGAATCACGTGGTTTTGAACGAGCCTATTCGTTAAATTAGGGGATCATAACCAATATAATGATGTATCTGTAACAGTGGTATGATTTCATTTCAAGTGATGGGACATTTATTAACTATTTCTTGTTTAACATAAAAACGAACTTACAGACATTTGTAGGTGTAGATCGGAGGACAGTTATGGGCACCAAGTCAATGGTCCATATCTTCAGAAGGATAATTATTCAAATACAAAAGTCTAATTTGCTAAACAAGCTTATTTTGTTTTGAATAAGATTAAAGTTAACCTTCCAAGTGGTTTCGACGAAATATCTCGTCAAAAACGATCTGCTAATGAGGAGATATTTTGTTATCAGGATATTGCCGATTTTTTCGACGAGATCAAGATCTGGTCAGTTTTTCCTAAAGACGAGACATTTCGTCCATCAAGATCTGGTCAGTTTTGCTAATGACGAAATACCTCGTCCAGACAACCACCAGAAGATTTAAATCAAATGGCAGGTCGTAGCGATTTTATAACTATTTTAAGCAATTTATATACTATTGTTGAAACGCTTTGCTGTAACGGTAGCACCTGCCTTTCTAGTGTTAAAAAAAGTGACAATTTGCATGACAAAAACTGAAGATCAGCACACTCACCAAAGAAAGAAAATCATTTCACTCGAAGTGCTGCAATAAAAAAAATTGGTACGCCTTTTTATGGAGCAGGTTTGGAGAGTCTCCAAACTCAATTAGTCCCTTTCCGAAATTCACTGCAGTCAAAAATAAATTATGCTCGAGTTAATAAGTTAATCCTTCATTTTAGACACAGAGAGAAAAAGAAACACGCTTTAGGTAGTAAGATCTCATACTAATCGAAACTTTCCTCGCAAGATTCCTTTGAAGATTCTATTCTCCATCGGGCGTTAATTTAGTGACATGCCTGCGTAACGAATTTGGTGTTAAATTGGAACAGATGGATTAGGAGGCCAGATGTTCCTGTCTACTGTCGCCTGACCAAACTTCAGAACCAGCTATTTGCGCTGAAGCTATCTGGTGAAGCCTGTCATAGCATAGTTGTGTCCCCAGGCTGTAACTGAAGACACTGGGTAGATAATAAGTTGCTTAAACAACAAAGAATAGTGACCTCAAAAACAATGAGATATAATGAAATGTCGTGTATCAATCAGGACTTATTTGGGGTCATTAAATATTTGTGCAAATATATCCTTTAACCCTTTCAGGGGTGGCGGGAAATATGTCCTCCTACATCCGAATAGATATATGAATATGCTATGTATGTATATTAAGGCAGTACACGGATGTCCATAAGGGTCAGATACAATATGCAAATTTTCGGATGCGGAAGTTGATCTTTCGTGGCGAAAAATCACTAAAGGTAGCAACAGATGTAAGAAATAGAAACTATCGATTGGTTGACCATAATTAACATATTTGGAGTCACGTGACAGCACAAGATAGCTAAAATGTGATAAAAGCTGATGCTGGTGCCTGGTGACTAGTAAAAGAAAACTGACCAGATTTTGATTTCGTCATCATACAAAAATCTCTAATATCTTGATGACGCGATATCTTGTCGTTAGCAAAATTTGTCAGATCTACATGGCCGAGATATCTCGACGAAACCACTTGGAGGGTTAAGGATATAGTAAATGCTATCAAGTCGACTTGCTACGATTTGTCATCAAAATATCAGCACACTGTATGGTACTAGTACAACAGATTAACAAGAAAATACATTAAGAACTGAATATGCTCCCGTCAAATGTACTGAAACTTTAAAAGCAATTTTCTAGGAACAGCGTTTTCTCGAGTGGTTGGCATATCTATAAAACTATTGGGTTGGTAGAATTAAAATTTTTATTGGCGAATGGCTTAGCCATTCGTAGTATGCCGATCAAACATTTTATCGTTAATGAACCAGAAAAACGATATGTTGCGTTTTTATGTTTTTAACCCTCCAAGGGGTTTCGACGAGATATCTCGTCCATCAAAATCATAGTAATATTGATGATAACTCTCGTCAATAAGATATTGCCGATTTTTTTATGATGACGAGATCAAGATCTGGTCAGTTTCTGCTAATGACGAGATATGTCGTCAATCAAGATCTGGTCAGTTTTGCTAATGAGGAGATACCTTGTTGAGGCAATGCCTGGAGGGTTAAGTCACCATTTCCTCAAATATTAAAAAACAATTTTTTATGCTGATCAAAGATAGCTACATGTGTACGAAGTAAAAAATCATTCAATTGTTTTTGTATAAGATCACCTGAAATTGGAGAAATTATCAAAAAATAGAAAATCCAACCAGTGACCACAGAACTTCGAGCGGCATCAGTCGATGAGTGTTAGGTCGGTCGTTTTGGGGTTTTATTGCGCAAGGGCCATAGTTGGCCATGCTTCGCCAGATACAAGACATACAGTATCAAGTAATAGACACACACAATAAAAGTTTTACTGCCACAGAAGAGAGAAATACACCCAGGGAGGAATGCACCTAACAGGAATCGAACCTGCACGGCCTACAACTCGAAGGTTTGCTAGCGCAGGGGACATACCTACTGAGTCATGACGGACCCGGTGAGAGTTAGGAGGCGCGATTGTTTATTCAAACGGTTAAAAAAATTTATGAAAATCTGAAATCATAATAAACAGACGAACGAAGTTTGCAATTATTTGATTGTCTAGTTTTGTCGGTACAAAATAAAAAGGAAAGCGGTAACTTTAGCGAAAATAAAGGAGAATCCCCTTAACTTAAAAATTTCCGCACTTCAGAAGCTTAAGTCGTAAACCTAATACTGAGTTTAAAATTTTCACTAAAATTGTATTACACCATTCAGATTGTTTCATCTCTAAAACCATGTCGACTTCTGTTTCGTAAGGAATTTTTCATAAGGAAATCATTCACTCACAGATATTGTTGATAGTGCAGCCATCCGTTAGATCTGGGTTTGAAATCTGGTAGTAAAAGTACAATTCTTGCGACATTTGGCCAGTCTCTTTGTGTCCTCGTTTCTGAAAAGTCATAAATAAGGTATGCATTTCGGTTACTGATAAAATAATATTCTTTCGCAAAAGAAATTATTAGAAAATAATCTAAATATACTGGGTAGATCAGAACACTAAATAAGGCGTTCCAGAGAAGTTCGTCCAAGATCTGACCAATTTTGTAAAATGACGAGATATCTCGTTATCAAGATATTGCCAATATTTTTTATGAAGACGGGCGTCAGTTTTTTATAATGATCATGGGAGTGTTTTCTGCTAATAACGCGATATCTCGTCTTTTAAAATCTGGTCAGTTTTGCTAATAACGAGGTACCGCGTCGAGACAATCCCCAGGAGGGTTAAACAACTGTCTGACATGGAATCAGTAACCATATTAGTAGTAAAGGGTTAAAATAGACTCTCAAAATTAACAAAATCGATCGAAATTTTGTTTTATATCTTTTGATTAAAAATTAATTGATATTAAACTAGATAGCAAAGAATAATTTGAATGTATACTAATTTATATTGTGAATTTATAAATATATAAATTGAGAGACGAGTGCAGAGTTTGTTAGTGGGAGTGCAAAAGAAAATACACTTTCAACGATGACGTTCCTAATGGTTATGATTTTTCTGGTGACTGGATTTGTTATCGTTTTAGAAGCACCAGTAGCGTCATAATTAATGTGCAAAGCCTTGAAATTGATAAGTCTCCTAGGTAAGCGGACAATGGTCTTTCATAATTACTAAAATCGATCGAAAAATTAATTTGTCTTGAATTTAAAAATTAATTGATATAAAATTCTATTGATAGCAAAAAAACTTTTCAATTAAGATCATTTTGATGAAGTTACGTTGACTACAGCATAAAACATATCATAAAATGGCATATCTATCACAAAAACGCTATTTTATTAGATTAATCCTCTTAGTAGTTGTCTCAACGAGGTATCAGCAAAACTGATCAGATCTTTAATAGACGAGGTACCTCGTCATTTGAAATAAACTGACCAGATCTTGGATCCTGTCATCATAAGAAATTCGTCAATATCTTGATGACGAGATGTTTCATCAATAGGATAATTGGTTAGATCTTGATGAACGAGATATCTTGTCGAAATTACGATTTATTCGACAGGGAGGGTTAAGATTTTTTGACATTCTTCTGATTTCGAACTTCTCTCTCTGTGCATTAGTTTTTTCTTGATTTCCTTAAAAACTCTTTTTGATAATCCTTGTAATGTGCTGTATATATCTAAATGCAAATGAAAATCCATCGTGCTTCCTAGTTTTGAAATTTTTATTTAATCGTTACTTAACTTATGCTTTTCTGCAAACCTTTTAGTATTACAGTGTGTAGAAAATATTTAACTTTACAATATTAACTGATACACTTCTTAAATGTAGTTAATTTTATTTATATGTAATGAAACTATTGTGTAAATTAAAATAATGACAATACGCGTACAAAATTAATGAGTATGGAACGTATCAATTTGTGCTAATTTATCAAAACATTTGACCCCACATTGTATGTAATAGCGTGCTCACAGCTTAATATTTTCGGACCGAACTTCATAGCCAAACGTTTTAGTTAAAAACAGTCTGCGAATTTTATAATAGTCGGATCATAACTTCAAAAGTGCTTGTTTTGAAATTCCGCTGTCACCCTTGTTGGGAAAACGAAACTAGAACCACAGGTTTTCCTTTGTGTGAAAAGTTATCACATAAAGTATCAATATATGAATTCTGCATTCCAATTAAGCTGAAACTCTTTATTTAAAACAAGTAACTGTCTGATATGAATCAGTAGCCATAGTTAATGAGGAAACTAAACTAGAAGTACAGGTTATCCTTTATGTGAAACACTCATTGGCACATCTCCATTAGGTGTGTACGGGCTTCATGGACCCGAAGTACTCTAAGTAAGTTTCTTTTCCCATGGGGTTTACTGTCTTCAATAAACATGGGTGTCTTGCTTTCGGGATAACAAGCGATGTTTATCTACTTTCATTCCACTATTCTATTCCCAAAACTATCTTTTTCCCCTCTCGTGCCATTTTTTACGTGAAGTTGTCTGTCTTGTGTTTGGCACAGCTTGGCCAAACATGGCTCTTGCGCCATAAAACCCAAAATCAACCCAACCTTTTCTGTGTAAGGTTATCAGCATGAAGTATGAAGATATGAATTCTGTATAGAAATTAAGCTGAAACTTGATTTAAAATAAGTAACTGTCTGAGATATGAATCAGTAACCATATTAGCTTTATGAGGTAACGAAACTGGAACCACAGGTCATCGTATGTGTGAAAGGTTATCTGCATGAAGTATGAAGATGAATTCTGCAAAGAAATTAACATGAAACTCGCGATTTAAAATAAGTAGCTGTCTAATATGAATCAGTAACCATTTAGAAGTTAACTAGGAAACGAAACTAGAACCACAGATCATCCTATGTGTGAAAGGTTATCTGCATGAAGTATAAAGATGAATTCTGCAAAGAAATCAAGCTGGAAAACTCGATTTAAAATAAGTAGTTGTCTGATATGAATCAGTAACCATAATAACCACAGGTTATCCTTTGTGTGAAACACGAAGAAAGATGTGAATTCGGTACAGAAAAATTAATCTTTGCATCATCTTTGATTCCGATAATTTGATTTATTGTGTAACGGAATATAGTAATTTCGTATTCGTTCAAAATTTTCTAAAATTTTCTTTAGATTTAAAACGTGTTAAACTAACTTATACGGCAAGGAAAATCAAAAGGATTAATACTTAATTGAAATATTAGGCTGGTATGCTTTTATTTATAAATATAATTAAATTATTTCTGAATTCCCACAAAAACTATATATTACATCAGCATTGATTCTGATAGCTTGATTTATTATTTAACATATTCGTCAACGTCTATACACGGTATTAGCCATGATTTCGATAATTTGTAATTTACAATAACTTATCCTAGTATTAAATTCATCATCTGACCGCGGTTCAAAATTAAGAGGTGATGTCCTCAGATCTTTCCTTTCGGGATCGGTCATCAAAAGCCCGTTGTGTTGCTCCAGTGAGATGTTAATTCAACTACCTACCCACTTAGTATAAAATAGTTTTATTTATCTTTTTAAAAACCCATCACACCTAGTTGGCACGGTGTGTAAATTTGGAGAGTGGGGTGCCAGCTCAAGTGTTGACCTTGTCATTTGACCGCGGTTCAAAATTATGAGGTGTTGTCCTCTGATTATTCTCTTCGTCATTGATCTCGGACCGTCACCAATAGTCTATTAAGTTGCTCCAGTGTGACGGTAATTCAACTACCTCCTACCATTACTTGACGTTTTTTGTCTTGTTTGGGGCAGCTTTGACAAATATGACCCTTGCTCAATGAAACCATATTTTGCTCAGATAATATAGCAGGTGGGATTATGTCACACTGTCTCCTGAAATGGATGATAGCACTCTGAGTATTACGAGATTTCCGAGTATGTGCTATTCCTTTTATCTCAACACACGTAATGACCAACTCGTCAATCTATTGGTCGAAAGACTTTTAGAAAGGATTCTATTGGTCAAGAGCGAAAACTAGTTAGAAGTCATGCAGAGAATACTGCACTTTGCAGGATGGAATAATGCGTACACAAGCATCACATGGACAGAACTGATGGAACATAATTAGTCATATAAGAACTTAAGTAGTAAGCAAATTAAATTTTAAGGATTCAGCATATACATACCATAACCAAATAATTTGGAAGATAAATTTGATGTATGATTTAATTGCTGTGTGTAAGATTCCTCAGAAGAGTGAAAGATCTGTAATCAAGTGGAAATACCATCCCAACTTGCCTTTGCTTCCACCCAGTGACATTTTCTTTCGCCGAATAACTACACCGGAGACCTATTCCGACCCTGACATGCAACTAATCGCCCGTACTTTGTAAAATATTTCAGAAAGTTTCCAGACCGGATTATTCCGGGTTTGATTCATCTATGCTGATAACAAACTGCATCACTTAGGAATAGCCCTATATGAACTTAATAGATAAAAAAATAAGTTTTTAAGGGCCAAATCATAAGCAAATTATTCGTGAGATGAATGGTGATCTATGATTTAATTGCTATGTTCGTAAGTTTCATCAGAAAAGTGAAAGATCTGAAGTCATCGAGTGGAAATACTACCCCAATTCGCCCTTGCTTCCACCCAGTGACATTTTCTTTCGCCGAATAACTGCACCGGAGACCTATTCCGACCCTGGCATGCAACTAATCACCCGTACTTTGCAAAAGATTTCAGAAAGTTTCCAGACCGGATTATTACGGGTTTGATTCACCTGTGGTGATAACAAACTGCATCGCTTAGGAATAGCCCTATATGAATTTAAGTAGGTAAGTAAAATACATTTTTAAGGGCCAAATCATAAGCAAATTAATTCGGGAAATGAATGTGATGTATGATTTAATTGCTATGTTCGTAAGTTTCATCAGAAAAGTGAAAGATCTGAAGTCATCGAGTGGAAATACTATCTCAATTCGCCCTTGCTTCTACCCAGTGACATTTTCTTTCGCCGAATAACTACACCGGAGACCTATTCTGACCCTGGCATGCAACTAATCACCCGTACTTTGCAAAATATTTCAGAAAGTTTCCAGACCGGATTATTTCGGGTTTGATTCACCGGTGGTGACACAAACTGCATCGCTTAGGAATAGCCCTATTATGCAAATTCAGAGTTCACGGCTCTGGCGATAGGTGTTATTCCGCGTGCTTTCTCTGCGTTTTGAGTTTGTTTTTCCCAGTACGGCGCGTTTTGTAAGAATTTGTCTTCCCAGAACAGAGCTTTCGGGGCTGGAAAGACGAAAAGTTTTGTAGAGCGTTCGCGCGGTGTTTGATTTCCCTAACTTGCGTCGGTCGTTGAACGGATGTAAATTTTCAACGCAAGCAAAATACTTTTGGAGGTATAAACCGCAATTTCCAATTCCAATCGCTTCGGATCATAAACGTGAAATATAAGTAGACTGAGCATTGCTATTGAGAGGAGCTTCAAAAAGTGTGTCCAACATGTCGACTAGTAGTCACGTGAATGATCTGCGAAAAATTGACTTGGCCGATTTGACATTTTAAAACCCCGTTTGGCGATATAATATCTTATCCACGATACGGGAGAAGACGCCTATCCATTGATTTATCATCTGATTGGTCTGCGCGACATAGTAGACTTTAACGATTTTATCATTTCTGTCGCCATTCCATAGAAATGCGTATTCACGCGCCTACCCTGTCACAAGATGTTATATCGCCAAACGAGGCAATAAGGTATCAAATCGTCCAACCAAGTCAATTTTTCACAGAGCAGTCACATGACTACTAGTAGACACGTAGGTCACACTTTTTTAAGCTTCCCTGAATAGCAATGCTCAGTTTACTCATATTTCGTGTCTATGGGATCAATACCGAAGGGAAAAATCCAAGGACACCTCGTAATTTTGAACCACGGTCAGTTGACGATGTCAACACCTGAGCTGGCACCCCTCTCTCCAAACTCCCCAGACCTCAAATTAATAATTATTATTGCCCTCTACTACATTAGGAATAGTTTCCATTTAGAGGAAGTTCCATATTAAAAGGCAATTGGCTTTCCGGAATTGAATTCTAAATTATGTTTCATACTCGAAGAAAATATTTAAATTATGCTTTCTGTGTTTTTATACTCATAACATTCCATATAATGCTAAAAACCAGACTGTGTAATTAAGAGATTAATTCACAATCTGTCTACCTTTTACGATTCCAACGTAAAAATATTTGCTTTATCCACACTTTACTCAATCCACCAGAAAATTTAAAGCTAATTTTCTTCTTTCTCAGTTATATTAGTGTCAATAACGATATACAATAGACGAATTAATGTTTCTGTAGTAAGGAGATACCACCGAATGTGAGCAGTATAAGTGGTTAAAATAACGCCGAGATTCCAATTGAAGGCCATGATACAAACCCCACATAAAGCTCCAAATGTTGAATATTGCATAAAAAAATGATTATGGTGATAAAACATAAGCAATGACGTAATTTGTGGCACGGTACGCCCAAACATTTCGGGCGGGGCCTCGGATATAAGTATTTTTAAATGCTATAAAATCGAAAAGTGCGAAGAAACGAGCGGCATTAATTTCAGCTCTCATGGCCGAATCGATCAAGTCAAAACGAAACAGCCACGCTTTATGCGAAGGAAACAATGCATAATTTTTTCCAAAAACCGCCCTCATGTTTATAAAATTGGCTTGTTTGGTTTTCCGATTGGGATCAAAAATTCTCTTAAGCTCAGATACGCAATTGTGCGAGTAAATGTAGTGCATAAACGTCAAATTCCTTTCCATCAATCAAATATGTCATCACATCAAGTACTTTTGTCCTTTTGGGCTTAGGAATGCATCAATTTAAACTAACCAGCGTGTGTATAACGTCAGCTTGTTTGGTTTTCCGATTGGAGTCTATTGATTTCTCTATTGGATTGTCTAAGGTCATTTTTTGCAATATTAGGGCTAGTCAGGCCTGGTCATACTGCTGAAAACCCGTTGTAAACCCCAAATATTCTTTTTAGTTTAATATCCCGCTGGTGTTGCTCCAGTGCGAAGTTGATTCAGCTATCTGCCAACTACCTACCTTTTAGTTCAAAGATACTCAAATATACACGTTAGAGTTGTACATAAACGTCAAATTCGTTTCCATCAATCAAATATATGTCATCACGACTTCGCATCAGGTCTTTGTGTCCTTATGATCGATCATTTCTATCGTTACAAAGGAATATTTGTTAGGCTAAGGAAAGCATTTAAGCCCGCCTTCGGTATATAAAATCAACTTGTACGGTTTCCCGATTGAAGTCTACTGGTTTGGTTTGATTTGTCGGTCTACGGTAATTTTTTGCTCATGAGGACTAGTTAGACCAAGTCATATTGCTTAAAACCCGATCTGAAATTGAAATCGTGGCCTTGCTATCTCCCTTGTTTTTCATCAGGGTAACGTAAAGTTGTTCACAAATTCACTCTTGTATTGAAATGAATCATGTTCAATTGGCCGGGCATTAGAAAAAAAGTTTTATAAGTCATTGGACCATGTAGTGTCTGTTCCATCAAACTATTTTTAAACAATTACTTATTGTGTCCCACTTAGAAAGTAAAACTTTCTTTGTGTGTGTATGTCCATATACTTGTTGTTTGGCGCAGGTTGGCCAAAAACATGGCCCTTGCGCCATAAAAACCAATCCACTTAGAAGAAATAAACTAAAACAGATCTTTTACTCATTAATGTCATAAAATCTGAGAACTGTTATTGCTTTTCAATACAGTCATTAATAGAATAGAAGCATATTATAAGACTAAACCAATGCATTTTTCCAAAGGATTAATTTAAATAACTAATTTCAGATCCATCTAACTTTAGATTTCACAAAATTTTTTTCTATTTATCCTATGTATTTTTAAATATTAATTATAAAATAGTAATAGATAGTTGACGTATGACTAAATACTTATTCAGGTGATTAATTTAAATAACTAAAATTTCAATACATCTAACTTTAGATTTCACAAAACAGTTTCTACATATTCTTTGTATTTCTAAATATTTATTCTAAAATAGTAATAGAGTTGACGTATTCCTAAATACTTATTCAAATGATTAATTTAAATAACTAATTTCAGACTATCTAACTTTAGGTGTCACAAAACTTATTCGACTAACTTTTGAATGATGTCAGAGGTGAAAAGCACTGCGCGCGTTGACTGGTTTCTTATTGAAGTGACATATCAATCTAAGTTTGAAAAATGGTTAGAAATTCTACAGCTCAGATAGTTGATGTATTTCTAAATATTTATCCTTGCATTCTGACGGAAAATGTTTTGGCCAGAGATCAAATTAAGTTCTCAAAGCCTGTGACAGAACTGATAGTTATTAATTCTGCGCTGTCATACGAAAGATTTGTCTTCGGAAACGTACGAAATAGTTTAACAGTTTGCATGCGATTGACCTTTCCTGTGCTGTTGATTTGCCTAGTGCAAACATCCATTATCTTGATTAATGAAGTCCGTGACAGTGATTTGTAGCTATCAAGATCTGTGAGAAAATGACTTGTACACATAACGAGGGGGTTATTTTTTCGTTGATAAATTGTCGGAGAATCTGAGTGGTGGTATAAAATATTGAGTGCATTGTGACAGACTGATGTTAGTGAGATACACTCTTTTTCCTACTGTGAGTATATCAATTTAGCTCAAAATCGTCATTGTGACAGCCCGGTGTCTTGTGAGATACATTTTAACTCCTATTGTCAGTACATCAGTCGTTTAGTTCATAATAGCCTTTGTGTTAGTCCGGTTTCTAGTGAGATACACTCTTTCTCCTTGTATTAGACATTTATTTCAAAATCGTCATTGTGACAGCCCGGTGTCTTGTGAGATACATTCTTTCTAGTATTAATATATTGGACATTTATTTCAAAATCGGCATTGTTACAGCCCGGTGTCTTGTTGAGGTACATTTTAACTCCTAGTATCAGTATATCAATCGTTTAGCTCAAAATCGGCTGAGTCTGGTTTCTAGTGAGATACTCTCTTTCCTAGTATCAGTATATTAGACATTTATTTCATAATCGACACTGACAATTTGGTTTCTAGTGAGATATGCTTTCTCTTTTGTGCGTGAGTGCGTGCAAGTGAATTTAATTTTTATTGCGCGAGTGCAACTGGCCACTAGCATGTTTATAAACGCTATATTTGCAAACTATAATATTAGTAAATATGCTTTTTACTATGCACGCGTAAATTGATATTGTGAATGTATTTTTAACTAAGCACGTGAAAACTGTAACCATGATATGGAATGTGACATAAAATTAATTTGGAACTTAGAACAATTGGAGACGAAGTGAAAAAGAGAGTTGATCGATGTTCTTTATACTTTTGTATCTCCTTTGGTTCTAAATATAAATGTTTATTTTTTAACAAGCGTTCGCCTCCATGTATGCAACCGAAAAGCTCGTGTCTACAACTATTTAATGCAATCGTACTGATATTCGGATCATCCAAAAATTGAAGGGAGTGAGTCTTCAAAGTAAATTAGTAACCGACTAGGGATCACCACACAACGTCACGACAGTAAGTACATCAGTAGTTTAGTTCAAAATCAGCATTGTGACAGTCTAGTGTCTAGTTAGTTACTCTTTCTCTTAGTATTAGTATAACAGTAGTTTAGTTCAAAATCCACTCTATCTCAAAGCTCAACACTAATTACTGATAACAAAACTTATATGGGGTACTTTGTTGGGCCTATCATAACTTATGCTAGCCCAATCTGGGATACTGCGTACAATACCAGTATTAAAAAAATTGAAGTTTACCAAAATATATCCGACACAAATAACTAAGGCAAAATTATTTAACAGGAATGAAGACACCAGAAAAGCCCTTAACATCTCTTCCTTTAATCGAATTCATTAACAAAATATACCATAAATTCCTTCTGCAAACCAACAGCATCAATAATCCAGGTCGGTTAGTTGGTGGTTTTCGGAGTTTTATGGAGCAAGAGCCATATTTGGCGAAGCTGCGCCAAACACAAGACAGGCAACACAATGACGGAGGAAGAAAAAGCAAAAAAACAGAAGTGTAGGCGAGGGTAAAAATAAAAGGGAGGAAAGATCACTCATGTACCTCGGGGTTGTGATGCCCTTAAATACCTAAAGATGTGACCCTGAGGGCCAATAATCCAGCAATACAAAAAATTGAAATTTATGACCCAATCCATCCCCAAAGTAAAAACAGACCCTGTAAAGCCTTAATGGTTGGGAATTGAGATCCTGCAACCAAACTATATTAAAACAACCTAAAATAATGAAAGGATCATAAAATTGAGAAAAACATTATTTTCTAACAAGCAAGGTCCAATTATCAAGTCACATTGTCAACACTAGGGATTAAGGCTCCTTTTGGGCTGTGTTCCGTTATACTTCAAAATCTCTGGTGAAAAGGCAAGGACACGTTCAGAAACTGTAACGCAAGTGAAGCTCCACTAAAATGTGATACGGGTCAAAAATTTTATCACGGCTTGAATCTGAAAAAATGTATTTTAATTAAATTCATTTAATGTAATAATTATATAAGATTACTTAAAACAGTTTCTGTGAATCAGTGTTGGGTATAATTAATTAATTTTCAATCGATTGATCAGTTAAATAAAATTTTATTCACGACTGGAAATTTTAATTACACTCATGACTAAATCAATTAGTCATTCAATCATTAGTTTTAGCCATGAATACTTTAACTAATTTCCTATAATATAGGTATACGAAATTACTTTGACGATACCTTTTACTCTCAAATACTACTAGGAAATAAGCCTATTTAACTTTAAATTTTCCAAGCGGGTCAAATGACCCTTTTTAAATTTTTGACTTAAAATTCTCTTAGTTTTACCGCTTTTCCTCAATTGACTTTACTATTTTTCCTGAAATGTTTATAAAATTCATTTAGTAACATACATTTCGCTTCGCCTCTCCTTCCATCTGACATACGTGTGAAGCATACCTGTTTACCGTGGCGGGTCATTTGACCGGTTTAGTATTTTTTTGTGCTTTTACATTGTCAACTCTAACATCATTCCATTTATGCTGCTATGCAAAATATGCATAAGAAAAGGGACTAATATGGCAGCAGCATCGACAAACTCAAACAGTTACTTTTGTACGTAAGAAGTGCCAAATAAGAATTTCCATGAAATGAAACTCTTTCTAAAATCACTCTAAAATCTTCCCTGTGACAAATATGTTAGCAAAAGTGTTTATCAGAGTAACCTTGCAACTGAAAAATGCGGCAAATGAGTAATGGTTTTATTATCGAATACTAAAAAAAGTGAAACTACTGTATAAAAAGTTAAAATATCTTATGATAGTGGAATTTTTGTTGATTGTTTATACTCATTAAATTGTTAGTTGAAGATAATTTTGTTTATTATTTGAAGCACTTATTCCACTATTACCTGCATCCGTATGGGAAATGGGTCATATAACCCGTTTCGTCAAAAATAAGTATTTACAAAAGGTTGGTAAATTTAGTGTTAATCAAAATATTTTATCTTTCAATTAAGGGGCCGCGGTCCTTAATTAAGGTTTATCTTTAGTTAAGGTAACCCCGATATATATCATGCGAGAGCATTCAGACCATCTGGCTTGTTTGTTTACACTGGAAATTTCTCTCATATTGGCTATGGTATACATAAAAATAAATCAATCATTAATGAGCGTGGAATCACTAAAACTATTCAGTCGTTACTCATTAGTTAATGCTTAATTTTTTAGTCATTAGTTCTCAATCATTAGCCGAATTAATTAATTAATGGTAGCCCATTTGGAAGACCTCCGGACCGGCTAATCCGTTGCAACCCTCCGGTTGCAACGGATTAGCAACCGGAGGGTTGCGAGTTCGAAACTCGGTCCAGCCAAAGACCGTGGTGTACACGGGGTCTGGTGCAAGTTAAATCTGTCGTGGCCTCAAATGTCCTCTCGTCTGAGTGGTGTGGAAGTTTGGAGAGTGGGGTGCCAGCTCAGGTGTTTATCTGATCTAACCGTGGTCCAAAATTACGTGTTATTGTCCACAGATATTTACCTTCTGGATTGATCCCGGACCGTCGCCAATAGCCCGTTGTGTTGCTCCAGTGCGACGTCAGTTAATTACTTTTACCTTTAATTAATTCATTTTTTGTAGTTTGGTTTTTGTTTTGTGTTACGTGATTATTTTTATACTTTAAAATATAAATCAACAAGTAATTTCATCCATGGTATCCTCTTTTTCATTTTTATTGTAAATTTCCTATTCAACAAGTGGGTAGGTAGGTATTTTGTTGCTGTACTTCACAGGCACATACTATTTCATTAGATTCAGAATGTTGAATGAAGGCACAATTTAAATCATAAATTTTAGTCATGATTACTTGATTACAACTAAAAATAAATCAATCCTTAATGAGAGTGGAATCACTAAAACTATTCAATCATTACTCATTAGTTAATGGTTAATATTTTAGTCATTAGTTCTCAATCATTAGTCAAATTAAATTGTGTCTCAACTGGAGTGAATTAAAGATATATTAGTTTAAATGTATTTTGAATTTTAAATTTAATGCTAGTTAAAACCATCAGACCTTCACATTCTGTCTTGCATACAAATCAATTTATGCCACACCTAATGGCAGCTCCAATGTCTATATTTGTATTTGAATGACATAATTTACTTTAGGCAATGACGGCGATTGAATTAAGTTGTTTTGATTTCTAAAACAGTGTTGAAACTATCCAAAAAAACCATCCGATAATAGTCAAAACATTACAGTTCAATAGGGATACGCCCTTTAAGTTCAGTGTATTCTTTATCAAAGGACAGGATAATGCAGTAGCGCTGTATACTACTTTAAAATATACAAATTGAGGGAAATGGAAAACAGAATAGCATGAAACAATTAAAATTCCCTATTCTTTATAAATAGCAGATATATATCCAAAAGTTCGAGGTTTAGCAAATTCAATAGGCGAGTCTCAAAACCAGTTTTAAAAGCGAAATACAAGTTGATTTCACGAGCAGAATCCAAGAGTGGTAGAGGGGCCGCGGTCGCCCTGTTGGAAGAGTAACGGATTAGCAACCGGAGGGTTGCGAGTTTGAATCCAACCAAAGACCGTCGTGTACAAAGGGGGTTAATGCACGTTAATTCCGTCGTGGACTCAAATATCCTCACGTTACGTGATATGGAAGTTTGGAGAGTGATGTGCCAGCTCAAGTGTTGCTTCGTCATCTGACCGTGGCTCAAAATTACGGTGTCCTCGGGATTGATCCCAGACCGTTGTCAATATGGCGACGTTAGTTCACTTACCTACCGTGTGGGATTTTGCATAGCGTGAACCGCCAATGTCTGGGGCAGTGTGGCTCAGTAGGTATGTCCACTGCGCTAGCAACCTTCGAGTTGTAAGCGACGCTGCTTCGATTCCTGTCAGGTGTATTTCTCTCTTCTGTGTTAGTAAAACTCTTGTGTGTGTCTATTACTTGATACTGTATGTCTTGCGCCTAGTGCAGCTTGGCCAAATAGTGCAGCGTGGCCCTTGCGCCATTAAACCCCAAACAACTAACCAATTCGTATCCATTTCAGAATGCCAGTATGAGAGGGATTTTCAGTGTAAACAAACAAGCCAGACGGTCTGAAGATTTTATTTCTGTTTGAATGCTCTCGTATGATACATATCGGGGCTACCTTAAAATGTAGTTTATCGCCGTTTTGGCAGCGTATGACGTTCAATATGATTGTTGACCAATCTACCAATCATATCAATTCAGAATTCATGCTTTGGAGAGCCGCGGTAGCCCAGTTGGAAGAGCATCCGATTACCAAGCGGAGGGTTAAGAGTTCGAAACTAGGTCCAGCCAAAGACCGTCGTGTATACTGAGGCTGGTGAACATTAAATCTGTCGAGGCCTCAGATGTCCTTACGTTGGCATGGTGTGGAATTTTGGAGAGTGGGGTGCCAGCTCAGGTGTTATTCTCATCATTCAACCTAGATTCAAAAATACATGGTGTGGTCCTCGATCTTTCCCTTCGGAATTGATTCCGGACCGTCGCCAATACCCCGTTGTGTTGCTCGTTAATTAATTCCTGCTTAATCTATGTCAGTAAAACTTTCTTTGTGGCTTTGTCCATTTACTTGTTATTGTATGTCCTGTGTCTGGCGCAGCATGGCCCTTGCCTCATAAATCCCCCAAAAATTAGAGTTACCAACCAAGTTTCTGACAACTTAACGGTAAATCATGAAGTGGGTTTTCTAAACTGGAGAACTAAATAAACCAGAAATAACGGCCCGTTATTTTGATCCAGTGTGACGTTAATTCAACTATCCACCGCAAACGTCAAAGCAGAGAAGTGGTTAGCGATCGCAAATGTAGACATCAATATGCGTAACAAGCCGCACAAGCGTGAAAATCGGATGAAAACATTTTTCCTTCCAAAAAGGAGAGATAAGTAATCCGTCGCAGTAAGCTGCTTGATTCGAGATTGAACTCAACTTCCACGCTTTAGTCTACTACGACAAATGATGGCAATCAAATTTTATCAAGAATCTGCGACAATATTGGAACAAGGAGCCCGAAACTCTCGTTTTCCGACGCAATAGTTTTATTATAAGGCCATGACATTAATGTTAGGTAGGTAGTTGAATTGACGTCACACTGGAGCAACACAAAGGAGTATTGGCGACGGTCCGGCATCAATTCCGAAGGAAAAGATCCGGAAACAACACTTCTTAATTTTGAATCATAGTTCAGACGACGAGCTAACATTTGAGCTGGCATCCCACTCTCCAAACTTCCACAACACGCCAACGAGAGGACATTTGAAGTCACGACAGATTTAATGAGCACCAGCCTCAGACTACACGATCTTTGGTTGGACCGAGTTTCAAACTAGCAACCCTGGTTGCTGAACCGGTACTCTTCCAACTGGGCATGTAATTTTATCGAGGACATATGAATGACAGACAATATTGAAACAAGGAGCCCGAATGTGTTTTCCTACGCAATACGGTAGCCCAGTTGGAAGAGCAACGGATTACCAACCGGATGGTTGCGAGTTCGAAACGTGGTTCAACCAAAGACAGTCTTGTACGCAGGAGCTGATGCACGTTAAACCTGTCGTGGTCTCAAATGTCCTCACGTTGTGGGGTGTGAAAGTTTGGAGAGTGGGTGCCGGCTCAGGTGTTGTCTCGCCATCTGGCCCTGATTCAAAATTACCACGAGTTGTCCTTGAATCTTTCCCTTCATTATTGCTCCCGGACCGTCGCTTACTCATTTTGTTGCTCCAGTATGACGTTTATAACCTACCTACCTAGCGACCAATTTTCTGACCACTTAACGTTAAATCCTACACTAAGCTGGGGCCGCGTTTGCTCGTTGATAGTCTTTTCGCGCATTAACAACCGGTACGTTACAAGTTCGAAACTCGATCCACTTAACGTTAAATCCTACACTAAGCTGTACGCGGGAGCTGATGCACGTGAAATGTGTCGTGGCCTCAAATGTCCTCACGTTAACGTGGGGGGTATTTCAATTAACGTCACACTGGAGCAACACAATGGGCTATTGGTGACGGTCCGGGATCAATCCCAAAGGGAAAGATCCGAGGACAACACCACGTAATTTTGAACCACAGTCAGATGACGAGGCAACACCTGAGCTGGCACCCCACTCTCCAAACTTCCACACCACGCCAACACGTTAACGTGGTGTGGAAGTTTGAAGAGTGGGGTACCAGATCAGTTGTTGACCGTCGTTCAAAATCACAATGTGTTGTCCTGGGATCTTTCATTTCGGGATGTATCCCTGATAGTGGCCAACAATCCGTTGTGATGCTCCAGAGCGAAGTAAATACAACTACCATATTGAAAATTCAGAAATAGCCTGTATTTTGATATGGATAAAAGAAATTGACTATTCCAAAAATAAAATATAAATGAACTAGTGTACATATTACTGGTAAAAATAAGTTGTATTACTAGTGTAGTGGTGAAAAATGAATTGTATTACTAGTGTAGCGGTGAAAAATAAATTGTATTACTGGTGTGTTGCATCCCCAATAATTACCGCAAGTTGGCTGTAGTTCTAAAAGCAATTGTTATTATATATGAACGTTTTCCAACGTTAAAGTTACCGATCAAATTTCTGACACTTAACGTTAATTCTTATGCGATTCGGCCTTCAAACTAAACCAGAATGCGTCCGCGCAACGAAGTGGTTAACGATCGTAAATGCAGACATCAATATGCGTAACAAGCCGCGCAAGCGTGAATTCGGATGTAAACTTCTTTTTCTAAAAAAGAGCGATAAATTATCCGTCGCTGCTAAGCTTCGCGAATTGTGATTGAACGCAGAGTTGACGCTTGGTCTGGAATAACAGATGATGTTAAGGGAATCTGCGACAATATTGAAAC
Source organism: Meta bourneti (assembly GCA_933210815.1). Classification (NCBI taxonomy): domain Eukaryota; kingdom Metazoa; phylum Arthropoda; class Arachnida; order Araneae; family Tetragnathidae; genus Meta; species Meta bourneti. Next base: position 47,066,972 of record OW119933.1, read on the forward strand.
AAGGATCCCGAACCTCTTGTTCCCGAACCTTGCCCAATACTCATAGCCCGTTGTGTTTCCCCAGTGCGACGTTAATTAATTACCATTACCAACGCAATATTTTTATTATAAGGCTTCAGACATGACATTAATGTTAGGTAGATAGTTGAATTAACGTCGCACTGGAACAACACAAAGGGCTATTGGCGACGGTCCGGTATAAACCCGAAGGGAAAGATCCGGAACATTAATGCGGTAACTCAGTAACGGATTAGCAACCGGAGGGTTACGAGTTCGAAACTCGGTCCAGCCAAAGACCGTAGCCTACACGGGAGGTGGTGCCCGTTAAATCTGTCGTGGCCTCAAATGTCCTCACGTTGGCGTGGTGGGGAAGTACGGAGAGTGCCGTGTCAGCTCAAGTGTTTTCGTCATCTAACCTTGTTTCAAAATTACGAGGCGTTATCCTTGGATCTTTCCGTTCGGGATTAATCCCAGGTCGTCACCAATAGCCTGGTGTATTATTGCAGTGCGACGTTACTTGCCTACCTACCTAAACATTTATGTTACTGACCCCGCAATAGCCCGTTGTGTTGCTCCAGTGACGTAAATTGAAATACCTACTTACCTACTGACCACGTTTCTGGGGTAGGGAAGTTCAATTAATATCGTATCGAAGCTATGACGGGTAGGTAGGTATTTAATTAACGTCGCACTGGAACAACACAACGGGCTATTTGCGAAGGTCCGGGATCAATCCCAAAGGGAAAGATCCAAGGACACCTCATAGTTTTGAACCACGGTCAGATGACGATGCAGCACCTGAGCTGGCACCCCACTCTCCAAACTTCCACACCACGCTAACGACCACGTTTCTGACAGCTCCGAGAGCTCAGGTTAATTTATATTTTATTTTTGGAACAGTCAATTTCTTTTATCCATATCAAAAACCAGGTTATTTGTGAATTTTCAATATGGTAGTTGTATTTACTTCGCTCTGGAGCATCACAACGGATTGTTGGCCACTATCCGGAATACATCCCGAAATGAAAGATCCCAGGACAACACATTGCGATTTTGAACGACGGTCAACAACTGATCTGGTACCCCACTCTTCAAACTTCCACACCACGTTAACGTGTTGGCGTGGTGTGGAAGTTTGGAGAGTGGGGTGCCAGCTCAGGTGTTGCCTCGTCATATGACCGTGGTTCAAAATTACGTGGTGTTGTCCTTGATCTTTCCGTTTGGGATCGATCCCGGACCGTCACCAATAGCCCGTTGCGTTGCTCCAGTGTGAGGTTAATTAAAATACCTACACCTACCTGACAGCTTCGCTTTAAATCCTACCCGAAGCTGACTTCTAAACTCGAGCATTCGCAAACCAAGCTGCGTCCGCTCAGCGAAGTGGTTAACGATCGCAAATGCAGACATCAATATGCGTAACAAGCCGCGCAAGCGTGAAAATCGGATGTAAACTTTCCTTTTTCCAAAAAGGAGCGATAAATTACCCGTCGCCGCTAAGCTGCGCGAATTGTGATTGAACGCGGCGTTGACGCTCCGGTCGGCCACGACAGATGACGGTAATCGAATTAGCTGGCCAAGCCGAGAATGACACAGGCCTATGCAATACACCACGACAGACAAGCATTGTGGTCGAATCGGAAGAATTTCTCAAATAAATGAGTCACGTCGGCATTGTGTCGTTTTTTCTTTCCCGTGCACAACCGCCGCTGACTTGTATTACGCTCGTCCCTTTTGCTCATCGCTTCATCTGCGTCAAAACCCTGACCCAAGGAAAAAGAGAGCCGATTTTTCAAAGATGATCGCCAATGACAGGCGTGATGAAAATAAACGATTAGTTCAGTATAAAGCATTTGGCGTTCCTATATCGCGCATTCGCTGGGCTCGAAATCGGCTACAGCGAAAGAATGCCGAGCTACCATTAATCAATGCTATAACTCGAGATGTCTTGATAGGGGTCATTCACAAATTCTGACCGAGACTTTTATATCAAATGTATTTGGATGAAAATTGGATGGTAGTTAGGTTGTTGGATTAACGTCACACTGGAGCAAACACAATGAGCGATTGGCGACGGTTCGGGATCAATACGGAACGAAAAGATCCGAGGACGCCTCGTAATTTTGAACCGCGGTCAAATGACGAGATATGAAGACTAGAATTCATATTTTTTAGTCTATGGGAGCCGGGTAGTCGAGGTAATTGATTTTACGTCGCACTGGAGCAACACAGCGGGCTTTTGGCGACGGTTCGGGATCAATACGGAACGAAAAGATCCGAGGACACCGTAATTTTGAACCGCGGTCAAATGACGAGATATGAAGACTAGAATTCATATTTTTTTAGTCTATGGGAGCCGGGTAGTCGAGGCAGTTGATTTTACGTCGCACTGGAGCAACACAGCGGGCTTTTGGCGACGGTTCGGGATTAATCCCGAAGGGTAGGTAGTTAATTAACGTCGCACTGGAGCAACATAACGGGCTATTGGCGATGGTCCGGGTTCAATCCCCAAGGGAATGAAAGATCCGAGGACAACACACGTAATTTTGAACTATGGTCAGATGACGAGGTCACACCTGAACGTGAGAATATTCGAGACCACGATAGATTTAACGTGCACCAGCCCCTTTTGTACACGACGGTCTTTGGATGGATTCGAACTCGCAACCCTCCGGTTGCTAATCCGTTGCTCTTCCAACTGGTCTACCTCGGCCAAAAATCAATTCCGAAGTGAAAGATCCTAGGTAGGTCGGATTATTAATTAACGTCGCACTGGAGCAACACAACGGACTATCGACGTCGGTCCAGGATCAACCCCTGAAAGGAATGATCCTAGGACACCTCGTCACTTTAAACCACTGTCAGATGACGAAGTCAACACCTGAGTTGGCACCCCTCTCTCCAAACTTCCACACCATGCCAATGTGAGGACATTTGAGGTCAGGACTAGTTTAATGTTCACCAGCTCCCGAGTACTCTACTGTCTTGGGTTGGACCAAGTTTCGAACTTGCAAACCTCCGATATTGCTATACCGCTTCTCTTCCAAATAGGCTACCGCGGCCCCCTTAGTCGATGGGAAGATATATAGCAAATATAAATTTTTAGTTATCAGCATGAGGTATGTCAATAAAAATCAGCATAAATTTGTATGTGATGTTAACCTGAGTAAACTACAATACGTTACAAGGTTTCATTAGTCCAATTGATAACTAAATTGAGTGTAATTTTATACTTGTCAACATGCCGCACCAAATGCATTTAAAAGAACGAATACTCTGATTTTGCTATTATTGAGGGGGTCGAGGCAATAGTGTGCCACGCCCCGTTTCTACTCTTGAGATATAAGTTTGAAAATTTGATAAAATCTTCAAATCACATATTGAATAATATGATGTTTACTAATTTATTAATGTTTCATGTGTTCTGAATGGCAATATGGCATTACTTTTAAAATGTTTGTCATACTTTATAGTTAAGTATTTTTATAAGTATGGCACGAAAATTTAATGGCTTGGCACTATCTTGATATTAAATATTAACACGTAGATTTTATGTACTTTTCGCTGTGCTCTGATAACTGCTATTTGACACCATTACAAACATAAGGTATTTTTAAGATTGTACAAAATGTAACTTTAGAATATTGAAAGTTATTCAAAATACAATAAAACTGTTATAAATGCTATTTCTTAACTCAATGTTGGACACATAGTCAATCAACAATGCAGTTTTCTGTTCTTGTTTCTTAAAATGAATCATGTTTCTACAATTAAGACTTATAATTATTCTAGATCAATAACGAAAATACAGAACAGAAAATAACTTAGCTGCACTTAAATAATACGTATTTAATTCAAGTGTCATCTCATTATCTCAGTTCAGACAGGATCAGGATAAGTAGGTATTTTAATTAACGTTACACTTGAGCAACACAACGGTCTATGACAGGATCAGGGATCCAAGTTCTAGTAACTATGATAGATTGGTGAAATGAAGTCGAGAAGTTTTAGGAAATTCTGAATTTTATTTTTCATTATTTTATGCTGCATGTTACTTCTATTTTAAGCTCAGAAAACTTCTATTTTCTTTTTTGGTGTTCTGTATTTTTCAAATTCCATATTCATGCGAGATTAGATTCATGATCCAAGGATTTTCTTCCTTTCTCATAGCTTGCGAAAACTAATGTAGCGCGTTTTCTTGGAGTATTTAACAGTCCAATCATCAGTTCCGTAAAATTCTTACGGCCGTATTCACAAGTCTCGAGTTAATCTGTGCATCAGAAAATCCGCGGGTCAGTTAAACCAGGGATTATCAAAGAACCGTATTCACAAAACACGAATTAAGTGACCCACCGATTAAGCGATAAGCTCGCTGTGATTGGCTACTGTCTCTTCTCTCTCGACCACGTGACGTTGTTTACATTTCTTATGACGCCCAGATCTAAAAACATTCCATACTGGCCAAATACTTCGGCAGAATTGAATTCCGATTACTTTTTCTCATCAGTATTGGTGTATTGATGCAAAGAGTGAAGTAACTTGCATTGCTGTTTTTCTTTTATACGTAATAAATCAAGAAAAGCTTTCTGTTCTGCGACGAATTTGCATCTGCCGTTGTCAACGCAGCTGCATGTTTACGAATCAACTATATTCCAAACTATTCCTAGCGATTCCGAAAGTTGATAACATCAAAGTATTATCACGCGAATAAATTTTATAAATTCGGCACCAATCGCAGTTACCTAACGTAATATTTGAGAATCCTGCCATAATTCTGTAGTTTAGCACAGAATGAAGTTTTGTCCATTTTGTTTTGTTGACGGACGGCTTCACTTCCTTCGCAAAAAATCTTCGAGTTCTAGGCGGCGCAGATTCGATTCCTGCCAGGTGCATTCCTCCCTGGGTGTATTTCTCTCTTCTGTGTCAGTAAAGCTTTCACTGTGTCAATTACTTGATATTGTATTGTGTCTGGCGCAACATAGCCAAATGTGACCCTTGCGCGATAAAACCCCAAAACCAACCAACCTTCGCAAAAACTAGCACTACGCATGCGTTAACCCTCAACCGAGTGTTAAACCTCCGATTTCGAACGATCAAAATTTAACATAGACGGCAATTTAAAACTCGGATCAGGCATTGTGAATACGGTTTCTTCGATAATCGGGCGATCATTGTGGATCCGCGGCTTAACTTGGACTTGTGAATACGGCCGTAAGTCATTCTGCTTCATGTACATAGCATTTATTCTGACTACAATTTTAGATATTTTTCAACCAGCAAGATCATATATAAGTGAGTGCAATGGTTCTTGAGTTTGGGCAAAATAATACTAAGTCACAGAAACTTATCTTTATCATTGAGATAATTAAAATTAAGTAACACAAAAATGAAGCAATCTTTTTGAAAACTTAACTGAATGAGAGTGAGAAAAGTTTTCATAAATGCGTATTATAAACAAGAACAGTATAACCTAACCACACACACACACACAACCTTCGAAACTGATTCTTTGGATAAAAATAATACCAAGCAACTTTCAAATGTTCAAACATCAATATCTCTCGCTAGATGATTAGAATCTACATATTTATTTACGGATTAATCTTCTGAATCGTCACTAAATTGCAATCGCCTCTTGCCTGCCGTAGCAAACCTCTAATGATTGATGCTTGCATAGAGGAAATATGAAAGTAGAGTGAGCAATGGTAATATTTTTATGTGCTCATGATCATGTGACCAAACTAGTAGTAACGTAACTTTTTTAGATTTTTTCGTCTGCCGGATGGAAACGAACATTCATCTGATTGGTCCATGGGATGGTGGAGACGCCCATCCATTGATTGTTCCGCGCGACAAAGTAGATTTTGGTGATTTCGTCATTTTTGTCGCCACTCTATAGAAATGCGCATTCACATACATACCTGTCATAAGATGTCATATCGCCAAATAAGACGATAAGACGCCAAATCGGTCAACCAAGTTAATTTTTCCATAAAACAGTCATGTGACTACTAGTTGACACATGTTGGATACACGTTTTGAAGCTCCTCTCAATAGGAATGCTCAGTCTACTTATATTTCACGTCAAGGGATTCTTGACACTATCTTGCCACCAAAAACTTCTAGAATTGCTTGGGGCAAGAACTGACATATTCTACTATTCGCATTTTAAAGTTGTTTGTTTTCGGGTTTTTTTATGTAATTTGGCCACGGCATTTTAAGAAAATCCGTTGCTGTGATAGCTACTTACTATAATAATAGCAAATAAATGCAGTGTCAGTTTATTCTGACCAAAAATGTGGATTAGTACTCTCGTACCTACTCAAATGACACTTATGTTGATTTAAAATGTATGAACTTTAAAAAATTGGAAAGATATTTAAGAGTAAACTTGTTAGGACCGCGGGCCCCTTGACTTATAATTTTCCGAGCTTAGACCTCACAATGATCGGAAAACACTGGTCAAAAAGACTGATATATAAATATTTTTCATATTCATAATACACAAATTATCAGAATATTATAGAGGTATAAAACTTTACTATTAAGTACTTTCTATAGAATTGTGAAGCGTCATACAATACACTTTAGTGAATGAATTTTGTATATGTATTTATAGTAAGAATCCATAGTAAATCCATTTAAACAAATTAAAATAAGAACGAATAAAAAATATACACTTGCCTTAAGTAAGATGCCTTATGGTAAAATTACGATGGAGTACTTGATTGAATGGAATTGAATACTATTAGACTCGTTTCTAACATTCAAAACCGGAATTTGCCAAATGAAATACTATATATTCAAGTTACCTCAAAGGGAAAATGTTAGGTGGCATATGTAAAGCCAGGTTTTTACTGAAAGCGTGTAATAAAAAGCAAAATATTTTTATTTATTTTGATGGCATTAAGAATTGAAAATAAAAGAAATCAGCATATATAACAATAAATCCTCACTTAAATAATGGTCTATCGCTAAATTTAATAGCAATTGTGTGTACATCTTTCCACAATTTTGTAAAAAAATATGCTATTTTAAAAATTTCATTTTTAATTCTAGACTCTCTTCGAAATACTAGTTACGCTACTGACAAACGTCCATTTATGTGGTCCTTTGGAACGAAGGAACCAATGTCTTTTCTTAATGCCCAATCATTTTCATTGTTCATTTGTTCTCTTTATCATGTTCAGCCAATAAAAGAATTATATAACCATAAATTCACCTACATTTTTTCAATTATTATTTGTATTATGATTTATTAGCTATATGATAAATAGCTATTCTCATGGGGAAGGGGTTTAACCACCCCGTCAAGAAAAAACCTGCGCGTAAGATAAATCAGTTAACGAATAAATTGATCTCAGGCCAGCAGACTGCATACGGAACTCCAAATATTTGCATCATGGCCACATACCGGGTGCGGCCCTCTGGACTGTTTTAACGGACCCGCATTACAGATATGGCCATACGAAGAGGTTTATTCGAACCACCGGCCCCGACCCTTCGAAAAGATTTACCCAGCCTGCCGACCAAATACGGCTCACCAAAAAGGTTTAAATGTTTCATGGCCCACCTATCAAATACAGCTCTCCAAAAAGGTTTTCCCGGCCCGCCGGACATATATGGCCCTCCAAATATTTGTATCAGGCCCGCAGACCAGATGCGGCCCTCCGGATGGGTATAACCGGCACGCAGTTCAGATACGGTCCTCCGGACAGGCTTACTTGACTTGCAGACCATATACGGCCCTGCGGATAGGTTTATCGGGCCCGGAATCGAGATTCACTCCCGAATAGGCCTACCCGTCGCGTAGACGAGATACGGATTCCAGATAATCCTGTAGGATACTCACTCATAAAAAATATATACTTAAAAAAGTAGCTAATTGAAGTCTCTCTCTCTCTCTCTCTCTCTCTATATATATATATATATATATATATATATATATATATATATTGTTATTTTTACACCGGTTGTTTTTGAAGAGGCAATGACAAACGTCCACCACCGGAACGAAACGGCCTATTGCAGAAACAACTCTCTCCTATTTTTAACACTCCATCTCTTTCATTGTTCCAATGCATATGTATATGCTCCCTTTATCATGTCCAGCCAATAAAAGAGTTATTCCGAATACAACGAGGAAGTGTGCTTCCCCACTTTGGTGCGAAAAGTGGGTGTGACGTCAGCGCCCCCCGATGTGAAAATAACGAGAGTCCTGACCCGACCGCAACGCCCCCTCGCGGGGTTAACGAGAAGTGAGTGACACATCCCTCAAGCCAGGAATAACAAACAGATGAAGTCAAATATCATCAGCAGATGACCAACCTTATTTTCTTATAGATACAGGCTGATTTGAGCGAGGTTAAAGGAGGGAATAATCAAATTTCGACAACGCGCGGTTTTTGAACTCGGGATGGGAAGATTTCGGCCCTTTGAACCCGGTGATGGTCAGCGACCTTAAGGGAATCCACCTTTATGACTCACTTCTTTACCCCACCCTAGACTAGTCGGGCCGTTATCTGCCCATCCCTGCAAAAGCTACGGAGCGTGAGCATTGCTTACATGTGGATGGTCTCCCTCTTTACCATTCAAATTGAGCGATTCCGATGGAAATTTGGCCCATTCTGGGGAAGCTGTTAACAGGAGGCCGGTCGCTCGAAATAAGTTTTTACGCTCAACGGGGTTAAAATGGTAATTTTAACACCTTCGACTGTCTAGTGTTTGCACCCAAAACAAAGCTTTTCAAAAGTAATGTGCAGGTCTCTAAGTGTGGAGACTCCCACGGTGGAAAATGTTTTCTGTGTGGGTTAAAAGTTCGGCAGACGCATAATTTGGGGTGTTTTACCCATTCTTCTAGAAGATTCCGGTCTAATAACCCTCGTGTAGCAAATTCTCATTGAACAGCGACAAAACATACCAAGATTTTACAAAACGGTCTGTCATTTGGATCATTTGTTTTAGTTAATCCTTAGACTACTTAGGGGAAGATTTCGCACATCATGATAGATTTTAAGGGTCCGGGTTCGGCGGATTTTTCATCAGATTCTACTATTAGGTTTTTGTTTAACATTCCTGATGGTTTATCTCCGCGTCCAAAACTGCCCTTAGTGGCCAGCCTCTAGTGCAAAAACCTGTTACAAACGGTCACCAGTTCTGGGCAATTTGCATTTCCTTCTTGGATCTTTATTACCCCTTGGAGTAATAAGACAGTTTTGTCTCTACGAGATATCTCGTCCTTAGCAAAATTGACCAGATCTTGGACGAGATATCTCGTCGAAACACTTAGAGGAGGATTAATCGTTTAGCAGAAACTGACCGTAGGACTAACCAACCGAGATTCTACAAAATAATCTGTTATTTGTGTTATTTGGATAATTTGTGTTAGATAATTTTAAAAACTACCATATGTGAAATTTCATGAGGATAACAGCTCTTAGAGGTGCAAATGAAAAATTCGGCACTGATAATTTGCGTTCTTTTTATCAGATACTACTGGTAAATCTCGGTCTAATTAGCCCACTGTAAAGAAAACTGACTGTACAGCAACAAACCAATCCAAACAAGATTCTATTAACCGATGTTATTTCAGTAATTTGTTTAATTACACTTAAAGGGGAGAGAGAGTTCTTAACCTATCGAATTCGGATGGACTTTCAAATCGACCTTTCACCGTTTAGAAATTCATGTTTTCAGAACTGTATCGATGCTAATCAGCCCCTTTATATTAGAATAAGACCGTAGAGTGACAAACCAAGTCAAACCGAAATAAAATCCTTGATAAGCCACTGGTTTATAATGCAAGAGTTATTCAACAGTATTCATACTGTACCACCACTCAAGCTACTTTGTTATCCCAAACTAAAGCAAACCACTGAGCCTCTTTAACCTCTTGAGCTGTCTTTCATATTAACAATTCACCGTTTTAAATTTCATAATTCCAGAACAATACCGATGAAAATCAACCCTTGTGTAAGCAAAAAATTACCATCGAGCGAGAAACCAAATTGAAAAATAATACTGGCTACACTACTGGTTTGTAATGCAAGCGCTGTTCAACAGAGTATTCATATTTTACCACCACTCAAACTGCTTTTTTATTCTGTGCTGGAGCGAAACACAGAGCCTCTTTAACCCCTTGAGCTCGGTCGGGCTTTCAAATAAACCGTTCACCGTTTAAAAATTCATGATTCCAGAACAGTGCTGATGCTTGAGTTCTTTATAGTAGAATAAGACCGTAGAGTGACAAACCAAGCCAAACCGAAATAAAATTCTGGCTACTCCACTGGTTTAAAATGCAAGCGTTGTTCAAGAGTATTCATACTGCACCAAACTACTGTTTTATCCCACGCTAGAGCAAACCACAGAGCCTCTTTAACCTTTTAAGCTCGGACGGACTTTCAAATTAACAGTTCACAGTTTTAAAATGCATGATTCCAGAACAATACCGATGCTAATCGGCTCACGTGTAAGCAAAAAACAAGCGTAGAGCAAGAAACCAAACCGAAATAAAATCCTGGCTACGCTACTGGTTTATAATGCAATCGCTGTTCAACAGAGTATTCATATTTCACCACCACTCAAACTGCTTTTTTATCCTGCGCCGGAGCGAAACACTGAGCCTCTTTAACCTTTTGAGCTCGGTCGGACTTTCAAATTAACCGTTCACCGTTTTAAAATTCATGATTCCAGAATAGTGCCGATGCTATCACGGAGGAATATTGTCCGCCGCGGCAAGAAGATTGAAAAAAGGAACTTGATGGATTATAATAATTACAAATGCTTCAAAAATGACCGTTTCGTACCTCTGGCATTTTGAAAACAAGCCAATTATAGCTTTCAGAGTATCGGCCGGCCTGTTTCCCATATCAACGGAACGTGAGAAATTAATGTCTCGAGCCGGCGAGAGTAACATAATATCCAGGCGCATATGATTTCCACAAAGATGGACAAGTTACCGAATTCTTGATCGCTAATGTCTCAGGGGTAACGTCTAGTGGAAAAGTCCGACCTTGTGTGTAACATGGCTGATATAACCTTTCGGGAGGTGAAACGTTTCCACAAATAGCCATCTGTTGGGATGGCCAAGGTGCTGTAATCCGTTCTGAGGTTGGAAGGGTCATGGGATAGCTAGGCAGGGAGCGGTCTACTTTCTTGGACAAGTTCTTTCTCCGCATATTTGGATGCTTCAGCATTTTAAAATAGACAGCTCATGGGTTGGTATGGGAACTGCGAGAAATCTTTTATGATATCCGGGTTGGCCGAGAGAGGTGTCTTCGTCAGGGTAATTACAATCCGTACTTAAAATTCGCCTCTTTTGTGAACTAGTTTGAGCGCATCTTCTTTTTGAATAGAGGCGGAAGGGATCCTGTGCTGCTCGTCTCTAATTTATTTTCGCTGCTCCGTTCGGACTCCCTTGTAATTGAATTGCACCTCTGGCGTTCGGGATGAGGGAGTGGCTTTTCCGAGCAGCGGTTATTTGTTTTTGCCGTGAACTTCACCGCTGCACTTTGTTCTAAAATGCCCGTGAAATTGAATACGATTCTTTGGATTACGTTTCCGTAGTCCGAGTGTTTCGCAAGGTTGTAATGATATTCCAGGGGCGTAATGTTTGAGTAAAATTACGACTACTGTTTACGCACTTTATCGTCTACCTATTTATAGAGTGCATTACCAGTAAAAGATAATTATAGTGGAATTGAATACGATTCTTTGGATCCCTTTCCGGCAGTCCGAATGTTTCGCAAGGTTGTTATGATATTCCAGGGGCGTAATGTTTGAGTAAAAATACGACTACTGTTTACGCATTTTATCGTCTATCTATTTATAGTTCCATTACCAAAAGAAATAAGAATAGTGAAATTGAATAAGATTCTTTGGATTACTTTCCGGCAGTCCGAGTGTATGGCAAGGCTGTAATGATATTCCAGGGGCGTAATGTTTGAGTAAAATTACGACTACTGTTTACGCACTTTATCGTCTACCTATTTATAGAGTGCATTACCAGTAAAAGATAAGTGTAGTGGAATTGAATACGATTCTTTGGATCACTTTCCGGCAGTCCGAGTGTTTCGCAAGGTTGTTATGATATTCCAGGGGCGTAATGTTTGAGTAAAAATACGATTACTGTTTACGCACTTTATCGTCTACCTAATTATAGTGCATTGCTAGAAAAAATAAGAATAGTGGAATTGAATGCGATTCTTTGGATTACTTTCCGGCAGTCCGAGTGTTTCGTAAGGTTATAATCATATATTCCAGGATCGTAATGTCTAAGTAAGCATACGACTACTCTTTACGCACTTTGTCGTCCAATTATTTATAGTGCATCACCATCAAAAATACGAATGCTGAAAATATGACTAATGTTTACGTACTTTACTTTTAGAGCATTACCAGCAAAAATACGACTACTGTTTACGTACTTTATCCCTAATTGTAGTGCACCACCAGCAAAAATACAAATGCTGAAAATACAACTTTTGTGAACGTACTTTATCTACCTATTTATAGTCCATTACTAGCAAAAAGTACGAATGCTGATAATATGTCTACTGTTTACGAATCTTATCGTCTATCTATTTACAGTGCATTACCAAAAAAAATAAGAATAGTGGAATTGAATGCTATTTTTTGGATTACATTTCCGTAGTACGAGTGTTTCGCAAGGTTGTAATGATAGTCCAGGGGAGTAATGTTGAAGTAAAAATATGACTGTTTACGCACTTTATCGTCTATCTAGTATTTATAGTGCCTTACTAGCAAAAAATACAAATGCTGAAAATACGACTACTGTTAACGTATTTGTCGTCTATTTATTTGCAGTGCATTACAAGAAAAAAATAAGAATAGTGGAAATACGACTACTGTTTACACACTTTTATCCCTGTTTATAGTGTATTACCAGCAAAAAATACGAATGCTGAAAATACGACTACTGCTAATAAGGATAGGTACCGTTTATGTACTTTATCCCTATTTATAGTGCATTACCAGCAAAAAATACAAATGCGGAAAATACTACTATTTACGTACTTATCATCTACCTACTTATAGTTCATTAACAGAAAAAATACGAATGCTGGAAATACGACTATTGTTTACGTATTTTATACGTATTTATAGTGCATTACCAGCAAAAAATATGAATTCTGGAAACACGATTTCTGTTAACATACTTTCTAGTCTACCCATTTGTTGTGCATTTTGCGCAATGTGATCAAAACTAAATTGAAGTTGAATAAATTGGAAGGTCATGAGGCGAGCTTCTTGCAGTTCAAATCAGCTCCCAAAAATTTGTTTAAAACGGACCAAATTTGTTCGTGTTTTAAAATCCTTGCAGACCAGTCTTAACATAAGCACACAAACAAAATAAATTAAATCCCATTTTAAAGACTGCCGTATACCTTAACACACCAAGTGGTTTCGACGAGATATCTCAGATCTGATCAATTTTGCTAATTACAAGATGTATCGTCATCGAAATATTGCTTATTGTTTGATGACAAGATAAAGATCTGGTCAGTTTTCTTCCAATGACGAGATATCTCGTCCATCAAGATTTGGTCAGTTTTCTTCTAATAACGAGATATCTTGTCCAACAAGATCTGCTAATGGTTGGCGGTGAATCATTAGCGTATCGAGATCTGATAATGGTTCTCGTCCATCAAAATTTACTATTCGTTGTCGTCCATCAAGATCTTATGGTCAAGACAACCACCAGGAAAAAGTTAAGGCTATTCAATTTAATTGCAAATATATGTGGGGAGAAAACTATTTTACTGCCACTTCTGTACTGAGATCAAACGATATGTGACGCGTTTCGTGCTTACTTCAATCTTTTTAAAATTCACAACTTGGAACCAACGCCCATTTGGTGTACAAATTTTATTTTCAACTTGAGCCCTCCCCAAATAAAATTCTGACTACTCCACTGATTCAATCCAATTCCAATTTCGCATGGCGTAGTCAGTTCTAAAATGTATCGCTGCCAGATTCGTATCTAATCAATTCGCAGTATCCTGAGGATACTCTCATGATTCGACTCGCCATCCATCACCCATACATTAAGTCGGAAAAGAATGTCAACTAATGTTACTCTGCATTGTGAATAAAAACAAGAAAAAATGCACTTCCTTTCGTTCGTTTAGTTACTTTTTGTCTTTTCTACTTGAGCCCTTGAGCAGAATTCGTTTCTTAAGCCCGATGAAAGCAAGTTTAAGCCTTGTAATTGCATTGGTTCAGAAAATACAGGTTGCGTGACCATCTTAGTAATCGTTAGACACAATTCTTTCAGATTTCAGTCATCGAGATGTCACTATCAGGGATTAAGTTGTCTCGACCTGAAGTCAGTAGTCGCAGAAGTAGCGTTGTTCAATTCTCATTAGTTGAATATGTAAATCTCAGGGCATCTTTGGACAGAAACTCTAACACATTTTTCTCAGTAATTGTGTGTGCTTAGAGGTTTCTAAGTATTGCTTTCATACAAACATGCGCCACAAAAGTGAGAAATTTTTTTCGTCTATGTTCTGAACCAAGTGTTTCGTTTTGAAAGCTTCATAGAACTTAGTGTTTACAGTCTTTGATTGTTATATATAAATATCCTTTCTCAATAATAATAATAATAATATATATATATATATATATATATTATTAGAATATATAGAAATAATATATTTATATAGAAATATATATTTATATAGAAATAATATACATATATATATTATTTCTCATTTATAATGTTTTTTTATTTACTTATTTCCTTTTGAAAGAAGTCATACAACTTTGTGTTTAAAGTCCCCATTTGTTATATCTTAATATGCGATTTTTAAATACATTACAAATGAGAAATTTAAAAAATTATACTGTTTCTTTTGAAAGACTTCATTTAAATTAGTATTTTAGGCCTTTAATTAGAAATGCTTAATATGTAATTTTCAAATTTATTATAAATGAGAAATTATTAAAAGTTTAAATTGTTTCCTTTTGAAACCATTCATAGAAAGTAGCGTTTAACATCTCTAATTGTTTTTGCTTATCATACGATTAATGCTATAGACTTATTCTGATAAACAAAGTAGATTTAATTGTTTATCTGTAACAACTTACTGCCTTTTTAATTGGAGAAACATTTAAATTACTGTATAAAATGCTCTCTTGTCTAACGCCATATTATTTTTCTACTGTAAGCTCTATCGGCCTCCTAGAATCACTATGATATAGAGTTTTATCTGTAGCATCTTACTCTCTTTGTAATTGGAGAAATATTTAAATTACTATGTGAAATAAACTCTTCTTGTCTACTACTATATTCTTTTCTATTCAAAACTCCACCAACCTCCAATAAGCATTAGCCCCTCTGAAATTTCTCGGTGAGCCGGTCAATCTGTTTTGTGAGGAGTCTAAAAACAAAGTGTAACTATTATATGCAGAATAGATTTCATAGTTTATCTGTAACATCTTACTATCATTCTATTTGAAAAAAACATTTAAATTACTGTATGAAATACTCTCTTTTGCTAATGCCATATGATTCGCTAGCCTCTAGGGAATTTTCCGATTTCTCGGTGGATTTTGTAGGGAGGCTAATAAAATACTCATATAGTAATACATTTTCTAATTGAAAAACATTTAAATTACTGTATGAAACAAATTCTCATTTTCCAATGACATTTCTTTTCCCACTGAAAGCCCTACCGGCTTCCTTGATTCACTAACCTCTCAGGACCTTCTCGGAGGGCCTGTCAGTCTCTGTTTTGTAGGGAGTTTAATAAAATACTCATAATAATTCTGCCTTTCTAAATGGAAAAACATTTAAATTATTATATGAAATAAACTCTCATTTTCCAATGACATTACATTTTCTACTGAAAGCCCTACCGGCTTCCTTGATTCACTAACCTCGCGGAGGGCCTGTCAGTCTGTTTTGCGGAGTCTAAAAACAAAGCGTAGCTATGATATAGAGTAGATTTCGTTGTTTACCTACAACAGTTCAACGACTTTTTAATTGAAAAAAAAAAACATTTCTAATGCTATATCATTTTTCTATTGAAAGCTCTAACGGCCTCTAATTCACTAGCCTCTCGGAAATTTTTCGATTTCCCGGTGGTACTGTCCATCCCTGCTTTGTAAAAACAAAACGTAACTGTGATATAAAGAGTGGATTTCCTTGTTTATCGGTAAGAGTTTAATGTTTTCTAATTGGAAAAATATCTAAATTACAACATGAAATAAACTCTTTCTAATGCCTGAAATAAACACTTTCTAATGCCTAAACCTTGTCTAATGCCTGAAATAAACTCTTTCTAATGCCTAAACCTTTTCTAATGCCTGAAATAAACTCTTTCTAATGCCTAAAACTTTTCTAATGCCATATTATTTTCTGTCGAAAGTAATACCGACTTCCTTGATTCACTAACCTCTTGGTAATTTCCCGATTTCCCGGTGGGAGTGTCCATCATTGTTTTGTTGAGTCTAAAATACAAAGCAGAACTATGATATTCAGATTTTTACCTGTAACAATTTATACTGTATTTCTAATTGAAAAATTACTATATGAAATGAACTCTCCTTTTCTGATGCGATATTATTTTCTATTGAAATCCCTACCAGATTCCTTGATTCACTAGTCTGGCAGATTTCATTGTTTATTGGTAATAATTTACCGTCTTTCTAATTGGAAAAGTATTTAAATTACTATACTCTCCTTTTCTAATGCCACATTAATTTTCTATTGGAAGCCTTACCGATTTCCTTGATTCACTAACCTATCTGTAGTTTCCCGGTGGTACTGTCCATCCCTGTTTTGTAGTCTAAAAAACAAAGCGTAACTGTGATATACAGAGTAGATATTATTGTTTATCGGTAGCTATTTACTGTCTTTCTAATTGGAAATATAACTAAATTACTATACGAAAAATTCTCCTTTCCTAATACCATAGTATTTCCTATTGAAAGTCATACCAGCTTCCTCGACTCACTAATCTAGTAGATTTCATTGTTTATCGGTAACAGTTTACCGTCTTTCTAATTGGAAAAGTATACGAAAAAACTATACGAAATAAACTCTCCCTTTCTAATGCCATATTATTTTTCTATGGGAAGCCCTACAGACTTCCTTGATTCACTAACCTCTCGGTAGTTTCCCGATTTCCCGGTGGTACTGTCCATCCCTGTTTCGCAGGTGATCTAACAAAACAAAGCGTAGCTAATATAATCGGATACATAAGAGTCTTTAAATTGCAATATATTACAAACGTCGATGCGATGTGTCAGATAAGTTAATTACCGCCCGAGAGAAAAAGCGGATTCGTTTTCGTATCAGATCAGAAAAGCTGATGGAAACGAGTATAGAGTTAACCGATAAGAGCCCTCTTAATAATAACAAATTAAGTGCACAGCCCGTACAATAAAAAATAACCAGCACCGACAACAATCAGTTTAGAAAGAAAGCAGCGAGCGAGCTACAAAAAGATTAATAATAACAATAATAAAGAATCCATATTTTTAACTGCAGATCGAGCAAAAAGCTGACATTATTTCGTAGATTGACCTCACGTTGTAACCTGGTAGCCTTTAACCCTTCTGCTTATGCCTCGTATAAGGAAATCGGGGCTGTCCCCTCCCCCCTCCTCCGAGCCCCCCGGCCGAAATCATTATTCATGAAAATTATGCTTCACAGAACTTTCTTCTTTCAAGAAAAAATAACAATCAAATGCAATTACGTTTTCTGTTTGCGCGGTCAAAGAATTCGAGCCGCGAGGAGAGGGGCGGTTTCAGACCCCTTTTCACACGTTGATGAAGAAATTGTGTCAGAAAAGCACAATTGTGAGAGGATACACAGTTGCGCTTACAATGCAACCGGGATTCATTAGTTCCCACTTGCGCATCTCGGCTATTAGATGGTTTTGGAAAGAAACTCGTAATTCTTGGTATTTATATATGAATACTGTATGGGCATTTTCATGTAAATATTAACTTGCCCTTTGCTTCAAATCGTTTAAATTGTTACACATTGATAAAAATAAAAATATTGTGAATAAATTTGCTTACAATGCAATCGAGGATTCATTAGTTCCCACTTGCGCATCACAGCTGTTAGACAGCGTTGGAAAGAAACTTGTACTTCTTGGTTTCCCTTTGCTTGAAATTGTTTAAATTATTACACATTGCATACACTAAAATTATTGCGAATAAATTTAACATTTTCAAGGACTAACTCAGCGAAGTTGCGCTTACAAAGAGCAGAGGATTCATTAGTTCCCACTTGTGCAATTAGATGGCTTTGAAAAAACTCGTAATTCTTCATATTTATATCTAAATGGTATATGTTATTTTCATGTAAATATTAGGTTGCCCTTTGCCTCGAATCGTTTAAATTGTTACATACGGATAAAATAAAAATAGTGTGAATAAGTTTGCTTACAATGCCGCGGAGGATTTATTGGTTTTCACTTGCGCATCTCAGCTATTAGGATGGATTTGAAAAGAAACTTGCAATTCTTGGTATTTAAATCTAAATGGTATATGTGGCATTTCCATGTAAATATTAGGTTGCCCTATGTCTCAAATTGTTTAAAGGATAAACATTGATAAACTAAAAATATTGTGAATAAATTTAACCTTTTCAAGGGCAAACTCAGAAATTTTCATTTGGTTTGCCGCAAGAAGGGCACTGGTATGGATGGTGATGGTAGTTGAATTAACGTCGCACTGGAGTAACACACGGGGTATTGGCAACGGTCCGGAATCAATCCCATAGGAAAAGATCCGAAGAAAATACCTCGTCATTTTGAAACAGTCAGGTGATGGGTATGAGGTAAAGAGGTTTAAATTGTGTAAGATTTATATCATTTTAACGGTTTAGTTTTAATCTTGTGACTAGTGTTCACAAATAATTTCAAGTATTATTCGCATAAAAAAATTTGTGTATTATTTTTTTATTTCAAGGTATAAATTCTTTCAAAAAGATACTTTAAGGCCACTTTGGAGCAAAAAGGGTTGTTAAAAAATAATTTGTTTTTTAATCAATAAATATTATACATACTTTTTGTCAAATCCGCAAAAAAATATAATTTAATTGGTGTCTAATTTTAGTAATTAGTTTACGTGTGCTATGCAATGAAAAAGGTTGAAAGTTGCTTGACTAACTATAATCATATCAGCATCTCGGACGTATAGGAAACTATGTCACAAAATAATTTTTTCCTGTTGGTTGGTTTTGAGGTTTTATGGCTCAAGGGCCATATTTGACCATGCTGTGCCAGACATAAGACATATAATATCAAGTAATAGACACATACAAGGAAAGTTTTACTGACGCAAAAGAGATAAATACACGCAGGGAGGAATGCACCTGACAGGAATTGAACCTCAGCCGCCTACAACTCGAAGGTTGCTAGGCAGCCACTGAGCCACGATGCCCCAAATTTTTATTGCGGAGATGGAGAAGGAGGTAGTTGAATTAACGTCGCACTGGAGCAACACAACGGGCAATTGGCGACATTGCGGGATCAATCCCGATGGGAAATATACGAGGACGAAACCTCATAATTTTGAACCACGGTCAGATGACGAGGTCAACCCCTGAGCTACTTTTTTTCTTCTGGTGGGCAGTTTAATTATCTATCTACTTCTCCCTCAATTTCTCGGGGCGCGGTGGCCCGGTTGGAAGAGTAACGAATTAGCAAGCTGAGGGTTGCGAGTTCGAATCCAACTAAACACCGTCGTGTACAAAGGGGGCTGGTGCATGTTAAATCTGTTGTGGCTTCAAATGCTCTCACGTTGGCGTGGTGTGGAAGTTTGGAGAGTGGGGTGCCAGCTGAGGTGTTGCCTCGTCATCTGACCGTGATTCAAAATTACGTGGTGTTGTCCTCGGATCTTTCCCTTTGGGATTGATCCCGGACCGTCACCAATAGCCCGTTGTGTTGCTCCAGTGTGACGTTAATTAAAATACCTACCTACCCTCAATTTCTCAGCTATTTATTTGGAAACAGCCATCATAATTATTATTTGTTGAAATAACATAGATTTAAGTTTGAATTTTATGAAATAAGTTGGACAAGATTATTGAAAATCTTATTTAAAAAATTGACCTTGTGTCATGTCTCCCAGGGTATAGATATAAAAATACCAAGAGCTATCAATTCCCTTTAAGAGACATCTAACAACTGCGATGAAAAATATTTGTACATTGACAAATCATAAATATTGTTTGTAAATACTACCCTTTCAAGGTTTAACTAATCGTGAATATTTATGAGTCAATCACCAATAATTATGAGTTATTTTAAGAGCCATCTTAATAGTTGCGGTGCTTGATATAAAAACAATAATAAATCAAGAAGATTGTGAATAAATTAACCCCCTCTTTCAAGGACTAACTAATTATACATAAATAACAAGAATTGTGGGTTTCTTTTCAAAGCCTTCTATTAGCTGTGATGGGCTATCTATATGTTACCAGCAAAGTAGGCAAAGCAGGCATTGTAGCCTAGGCAATATATATAATGCCTAGCGTTTTGGGGCAAAGTATGAAACGATTAATATTTCACACTTTTCCTAGGCATTATATGCAATACCAAAAGACAAAGCGGTAAAGTATAAAATACTCCCGCTAATGATGTTTCTAATGTCACGTGGCAAGGCAAGTGACTTTCGAACGTTCGCCTCTCTCTTGTTTTCCTCATAAGAAAGTCCTACACTTTATTTTGTATCTCTTTCCTTTTCATATACGTCTTTTCAATAAAAGCCTTTTCATGACTCTCTTGATACTTGTAAAATAGCATTTTTCATTCTCTATAATGCCTAGGTATCACAAACAATGCCTAGAGAAAGTGTATATGATACTAGCTGAATTTACCCGGCGTGCTCGGGTTTAATTGGTTAAACGTCGATTGAAAATGATCCAAAAAATCATAAAAAATGCAAATATAGTGAAAAAATAAGCGAGCGCAAAATAATTTTTAAAACAGACATTTATAGCTTCTACAATTTACTTCAGATCCATTTCACATACTATAGGTAAGACAAATCTACAAAAACTGATACTGAGATGACTATATGCTAAACTCAATTTTGAGTTTTGGAGTGATTGTGAATGCCATTTAAGATCATTTTCTAAAAAAATGACAAAAAACGTAATATTGCAGTCAGTTTTTTCTTATCAATATTTTTTATTTGTAGCACCTTGCACCAGGAATGGGAATTTCGGAATTCCACCATCATTATAAAAGGCTGACAAATCGCATTGATACGATATCACGATCAACGTTTCAAGCCCCCCCACCCCCAATTACACTTTATACTTTAAAATTCCATCCCGCATTTTGCAGACGGGATACGTAAACGATATGATACTGAGCGATTTTCAGCGCAACCGACCATCTGCTGTTGCGTCATACTCTTAAGATTCTAAAAAACTCAAAGGTCATCTTGAGAGGCGACTCCTGTTGATGTTAACTCTGACGTCATCTGCACAGCCAGACCGGGAGAGAGCGCCCCCTAGCAATACTCAATGTTATTCCTATGGGGATTTCGAATTGTTTTTATCCCCCTACGACAAATAGAACGGGGTTAATATGTAGCCTACGTTACCCGCAGGGTTCTAAAGTATAAGTGTACCAAATTTGGTGTGGATTGGTCAAACAGTGTAGATTTGTAGAGAACGTACAGACAGTCAGACGCCAACTCTGCTTTATATGTATGGATTAAAATAATTCAGACATTTCATGCTTTGTCCCAAAACGCTAGGCATTCTATATATTGTCTAGGCATTCTATATAATGCCTGCTTTGCATACTTTGCCGGTAACATATATCGATAAATCAAAATATTATGAATAGAATTAACCCTTTCAATGGCTAACTAATCCAAGAATTGTGAGTTAGTCGCAATTCTTGGATTATCTCGCCATTGAAAGTCACAGCCAAGATGTATAAATGCCAAGATTATGAGTTAGTCTAAGAGTCATCTAATAGCTGTTGTGCTCGATTTGAAAACAATGATAAATCAAGATAATTGCAAACAAATTCACCCTTTCAAGGACTAACTAATCTTATACCAGAAATTAGGAATTTTTTAAGAGCCATTTAATAGCTGTAATGCCCAATGTATGAACAATTATAAATCAAGATTGAGAATAAATTTACCCCCTGCAAGGTCTAACTAATCATACATAAATAACAAGAATTATGAGTTTCATTTAAATCATCACATAGCTGTGATGCGCAATCTATAATCATTGATAAATCAAGAATATCGAGAACACAATGGATCGACACACAATGGCTAACTAATTATATATAAATACCAATAATTATAAGCTTTTAAGAGCCATTTAATATTTGTGATGCGCTACCTTTGAACAAAAGAAATATAACTGTAGTTTGAAGATGAATTCCTTCAAGGAAATTAAAATGCAATTTTATCCTTGAGCTTTATTATCAAGTCAATAATGATCAATAATGTCCTTAGCAAATCGTGTTTTCTATCGTTTTGCTTGTTTTAGCCTATAAACACATATTTCTCCCATTTATATGATTTCCTTCAATTCTATGCGGCCATGGTCGCCCAGTTGGGAGAGTAACGGATTAGTAACCGGAGGGTTGCGAGTTCAAATCCACCAAAGACCATCATGTACAAAGGAGGCTGGTACACGTTAAATCTGCCGGAACATCAAATGTCCTCACGTTGGCGTGGTGTGGAAGTTTGGAGAGTGGGGTGCCAGCTCAGGTGTTGCCTCGTCATCCGACCGTGGTTCAAAATTACGTGGTGTTGTCCTCGGATTTTTCCCCTTCCGGTTTGATCCCGGACCGTCGCCAATAGTCCGTTGTTTTGCTCCAGTGCGACATTAATTAAAATACCCACCGTTGGCATGGTGTGGACGTTTGGAGAGTGGGCTACCAGCTGAGTTGTTCTCGTCATCTGATTGTGGTTCAAAATTACGAGGCGTTGTCCTTGATGTTTCCCTTCGGGATTGATCCCGGACCGTCGCCAATAGCCCATTGTGTGTTGTTCTAGTGAGACGTTGAAAACTACATTACCTTACAAACATTTATGTAAATATCTTCTAATACTGTGCTTAAATACATTAATTTCGAATTGATGGAATACATTTTAAACTTTTTAAATTGCAATAATCGAAACAACAGCCAGTAAGTGTAAAGACCTAAATAGTAATCAATGAATATAAAATGAAAAACAAATAAACTATAATAAATATAGTTTAGTGAGCATAAGTGTGAAGAAACGAGATGCATTTTCATTGATGAATATAAACATAAAATATTTTAAAAGGATAATCTGAGGATTCGATCTCTGATTTAAGTTTATTGATAATTATTTATCAAATTTTTATTCTGCAACAAATAATTATTTTTAATTTTAAACTTTAAAGTACAAAGTAACTAATCTGATAACCGATATTTTGTTTTGATCACAAAAGTAATATGTATACATTTTAGCTATTTCTGAAAAAATATCTGTTGTCGTAGGGGTCAGATTTAACCAGCCAGTCCATAAGAAACCGTACGCGTAAGTTAAATAATTTGTATCAAATTCATTTATCTCAAGCCCAGAGACCAGATACGGTCCTCGAAATATTTTTATTAGGCCCAGACGAGATAGGGCCCTCCGAATCGGTTAACCGGCTCACAGTCCTTATATGCCTTTGTGAATAGTTTTATCCGGCCAGATAGGATATCCGGCCCTCTGGATAGGTTTAATCCTTCTGTTGGTGATTGTCTCTCCCCGGTATCTCGCCAAACTGTCAAAATTGACCTGATCTTGATGGACGAGATATCTCGTCGTTAGAAGAAATCTGAGATATTGGTCTTGTCATGATCGAAAAATCGGTAATATCTTGATGACGAAATATCTCGTCACTAACAGAATTGGTGAAATATTGATGGACGAGATATATCGTCGGAATCATTTGGTGGGTTAACTCTCCTGGTAGTAGTCTCGACGAGGTATCGCGTCATTAGCAAAACTGACCACATCTTGATGGACGAGATAGCTTGTCATTAGAAGAAATCTGACCAGATCTTGGTCTCGTCATCATCAAAAAATCGGTAATATCTTGATGGACGAGATATCTCGTCATTAGAAGAAAACTGAATAGATATTGGTCTCGTCATCATCAATAAATCGGTAATATCTTGATGGACGAGATATCTCGTCACATTAGAAGAAAACTGACCAGATCTTTTCATGGAGAGTTAACCGTCACATTGGACCCCTGAATAAATTTATCCTGCACGCTGTCCAGATGTATTTAGAGAATACTCATTCATAAAAATAAATATTTAAAAAAATAGTAAAGCATTACTTGTTGAAATTTGCACAAGCAGATTTATATATATTTATTCTTGTCAGCATTTAATTTGTGTTGTCAAGTTGCTTCACTGAAAAACAGGTGCGTTTAGGGCTCCTTAATGCAACGGCGAAAGTGTGAAATTGCAATTGCATTATAACGAGCGTAAAGAGAGCGAGAACGCTAGCGCCGTTTTTGCTATTGAGAAATGGGCGTTATGATTTTATTATACACTCAGCAATGCGTTTGAAATGTATGGGAAGCATTTTCCACCAATCCTAATTTGTCCCGCTTTTCCGCTTGGCATACTACATGTATTTAAATTGCCCGCCTGAGTGATAACTTATCCTATTGTTCTGTAAGAAGCGCGTCCGAGCAATATTTTAATCACACTCCGTTGAAAGTTCTCCAGTCATGGAACCAATTCCTAGAGGTTCGACAACTGTGTCCCCTGGATTATTTTTAAGGTAGAAGCACGACCCCTGGACACGTAGGACAAAGATTAGTGGTAGTAAATAGTAGCCAAATAAATAGAGGGTAAATCGATTTCACTCAATCTTGTGTGGTCACTATTATTGAGACAGTGGCACTAACTTTTGGGAACCCGGGAAAATACAAGATGTTTCAAAACTCTATGTGTAAACTTTGAGGGAAAGCTTACGAATGTACAGACAATACGGGTAGCTAAATATAGAGGGTAACTTGATCTCATTCAATATGTCGTGTGGCCACTAATATTGAGACAGGAGCACAAACTTTTGGGGCTCACAAGTATAAGATGTTTCAAAACTTACTGTATAAACTTTAAGGAGATATGAAAACATGAAATTAAACGGTATTCACATAGGAATATGTGTCCACAAGCACCACCCAGATCTGCTAGAGCATAACTTCCCAAACATCTTGGTTCAACACCCCCTTTTCAAAGATAATTCCTTTTGGCTCTCCTCTATCTGGAAAACTATCTCAACTGAAAATATATTCCTGGTACCCGTTTTTTAATTTCAATTTCAACTCATCGTTTGTTGATATTTCCATTATGATATATTGCTAATCAATGCCCCCATGACTTTCAGCGCCAAATGGGGGACGTAACGCCCGCTTGGGTTAACGATGTGCTATTAAATATTTTATCTGTGCAGCAGACGAGATAAGGGCGTCCGAATAGGTTACCCGGCACACAGACCTTATACGAGCCTACAGATAGGTTTAACCACCCCGCAGTCTAGCTACGGCCCTAGAAATTTTTATCAGACCCGCAAACTAAATATGAACCGGACAGGTTTACCTGATCAGCCGGCTAGGTACGGCCTTCCGAAAGGCAAGTACGTAAACAACGTTTTTTGTAGCCCCAATTCGGCAGTTTGACAGTAGTTATACGCATAATGCCATAGTAGGTGCTCAATATTTTGCCCATCAACAATTATCCTCGCCTGACAATCGACATTACCGCACATGTTTAAAAATATTTAGCCTTTCGTGGATACTTGCAATTGCAACTTTGTGTAGTGTTCAACATACCAATGCTTTGTACAGTGTGCAACGTACCAATGCTTTGTACAATGCGCAATGTAGTAATGCTTTCTACAGTGAGCAACGTAACAATGCTTTGTACAGTGCGCAATGTAGCAATGCTTTTGTTCGTGTTCGTATATCGCAAATACTGAATAAATTCATAACATTGAAAAAAGAACTCAAGTTTATTATGAACACAAACATACACACAACCCGATCGGAATATCTAATGCACCAACAAAAAAGAACCACCTTTAAAATTCACACATACATATATATTGCCATTCAGGGAGAAAGAAATTTACATGTACTAATTAGAAACAAAAACAAAAATCTCTCCTCCTTACGGCACAAATAATACGGAATGCGATACCAATTGATCTACTAGTCTAATAATAAAGCCAGTCAAAGAATTCTTGATATGAACAGTTCTGAATAAGAACACAAATTGTGAAAACCAACAACTTTATACAATGCGCTATGTAGTAATGCTTTGTTACAGTGAGCAACGTAACAATGCATTGTACAGTATGCAACGTACGCAATTGAGGTATGTGAGGTACCAGTTTTTTAATTAATTTTTCTTCAATTTTGATAATTTAAAAAAATTTCATTGAATTAAAATTGAATTTTTAAATGTAATAATATCTGAGTCTCAAGTACCTTAGATAGCCAAAAATTCATTCTTTTTTTGAAAATAGTGGGTTTTTTTCGGGATTGAGAGGATAACATTAAGTTTGAAGACAAAAATTTTAATATATCGCCTTTTTTCTAGCTATTTGAGATGTGACTGGTGTACTCTTCGGGTCAGGTTTAACCAACCCGTCCATGAGATAAACGAAACGTCCACGTAAGATAAATGAGCTGTAGAGAATAGACTGATCTCAAGCCCAGAAACCAGAAACGGCCCTCCGGGCAAGTTTATCCGTCCATCAGCCCATAAATGACCTTCCGGAGAGGTTTACAAGGTCCGCAGACCAAATACGGTGCTTGAAATATTTTTATCCGGGCCGCAGACGAGATTCGACCCTCCGAAAAGATTAAATTGCCCACAGATCATATGCGCCCCGCCAAATAGGTTTAACCACCTCTAAGACTAGCTATGGCCCTAGAAATATTTTATCAGACCTGCAGCCTAGATATGGCTTTTCGGATAGGTTTGGCTCGCTAGCCAGATATGACCCTCCAGAAAAGTTTACCTGTCCCTCCGGCCAGATACTGCTCTCCGAATAGGTTTGCCAGGAAAGCAGACCAGATACAGTTACTAGACCTAGGGGATGCTCATTCACAAAACAAATATTTAAGTAGCAAATCGGTCTAGTAAATTTCACTAACAGCTAGGTTGAAATTTGCGCAAACGGATTTTTGTATATCCTTGTTTGCGGTTTGCCTCCGAATGAGTAATTCTTCCGCATTTTTACCATGTGAACGGCCCGAGCGAGAAAAAAAATGGATTGCCATTTGGAACGGAAATTCCAAAAATTATTCGTACGGGCAATCTGTTGTTCACTGAGGAAGAAACTTCCCTGCATGAATTAGTTTCGGCCGATTTTAATTGTTATCTAACGGGTTTCAGCTTTCGAAAAAAGTCTGCTTACTGGCATTTTTCGAGCATCTGCCTGAGCTCGATAAATTTGCTACACTCTCGCATTGAACCCTCCTGGTGGTCGATGAGATATCTCGTCATTAGTAAAATTGGTCAGATCTTGATGGGCGTGGTATCTCGTCCACTTGGAGGGTTAAGGGGATGGTGGTCGTTTTGAAGCGCTTTTAATGTATTTTATATTCATTTATACTTCTATAGGTTTACGACAGATGTGTGAGTATACAAGCTTATTCACAAGCGCAGTGTACGCCTGTAAATAAAAAACAAAAATACGAGTGTGCTTTTCTGGAATGACGACCCAACTTGTGTGAACATTCTCATAGCTCAATCACAAGTGCAGTGTATGAGGGAAAATAAAACAAAATTATATTTTGTACTTCTCTAGAATGACAGCCACACATGTGTGACCATTCTCGTAGCTCAATCACAAGTGTAGTGTATGAGGGAAAATAAAACAAAATTATATTTTGTACTTCTCTAGAATGACAGCCACACATGTGTGACCATTCTCGTAGCTCAATCACAAGTGTAGTGTATGAGGGAAAATAAAACAAAATTATATTTTGTACTTCTCTAGAATGACAGCCACACATGTGTGACCATTCTCGTAGCTCAATCACAAGTGTAGTGTATGAGGGAAAATAAAACAAAATTATATTTTGTACTTCTCTAGAATGACAGCCACACATGTGTGACCATTCTCGTAGCTCAATCACAAGTGTAGTGTATGAGGGAAAATAAAGCAAAATTATATTTTGTACTTCTCTAGAATGACAGCCACACATGTGTGACCATTCTCGTAGCTCAATCACAAGTGTAGTGTATGAGGGAAAATAAAACAAAATTATATTTTGTACTTCTCTAGAATGACAGCCACACATGTGTGACCATTCTCGTAGCTCAATCACAAGTGTAGTGTGAGTAAAAACAAGAAACAAAGATAGGTTTGCGTACTTTTAGAATGACAACCACACATGTGTAAACATTCTGCCTAGCTCATTCACAAGTGCAGTGAACACGTGAAAATAAGAAAAGATACGATTATACTTCTTTGGTATGACGACCACACAAATGTGAACATACTCGTAGCTTCTTCATAAGTGCAATGTATGCCTGAAGTTAAGAAATGAAAATACGGATATACTTATTTGGAATGATGACCACATATGCGTGAACATTCTGCCTAACTTATTCACAAGAGTGTAGTATGTGAGTGAAAATAAAAAATACTGTGTACTCCTCTAGAACGACGACCCTACCTATATGAACATACTCGTAAGTTCATTCCTAAGTGAAGTGACGGGTGGAACTAAGAAAATAAAATATGATCATGTACTTGTCTAGAATTATTACCGCACATATACGTGAACATTACTGCCTAGCTTATTCACGACTGAAGTATGTGCGAGAAAATAAAAAAATTACGGCGTACTTCTCTAGAATGACGACCCTACCTATGTGAACATACTCGTACGTTCATTCCCAAGAGCAGTGATGCGTGTAAATAAGAGATGAACTGGAAAATCTAAACAACAAATTTTTGTAGTCAAGATTTTAATAATTTAACACTGACTTCTTGAACTCTGCAATTTCTAATCTTAAATAGTCCTTTTCCTGTTTAGAATGAATCACGGGTACTTGGATTTATCGTTTTCTTTTGTTGAATTAAAAAGTACTCCAATGGTAATTGAGAATGAAATAGTAGTCATTCACCGATTAAGGCTTCTCCGAGTGTCGCACTTAAAAACGGGTTTGTTAAAAGGCATTTATTATTTCCTTTCAGATTACTCAGCAGCTTTTGAACCTAATGCTCCCCAGCCACCTTTCTTAACAAATGCAAATAAGGCAGTCGTTTTTATGACTGTAGCCCCAACTAAAGAATCGCAACTAACATGAAAAAAAGCAGTACCGGACGTGATATTTTCTCAAATCAAGTAATAGTTTGAGCTCCGGTGGGACATTGTCTGGTTGACTCAGCGGTTTCCACACCAATTTGCATTTTTTAGCAATTTAGCAGAGAATTGGAATCCTTGACTTCCGCTTTGCACTGGGATACGCAAATATGTGAAGGCGCATTAAAATGGGACATCACTGTTTTCAAACTTCTGGCTATTTTGATGTCGAACATGAATTATTTTATTCTTCAAAAGAAAGGATGGCATATATTCACGTTTTAGGGGCACATGAAATTAAACCCTGATATTACAGCGTGTGTTTAGCCATTAGCGCTTCTTTTCATGTATTCGAAGGACAAATTCGAGAAAATATTCCCTTTCTAGGTTCTTTCCTCTAACCCGAGCAAATAAGCCCCAAATTAGCCTCAGAAGAGACCGACGAATTTGTTTGGTCTCTGCACTTGAGTAGTGGAAGCCATAACTGCTGTTGAGTAGTAAAAGAATGCAAAACTTCAAAACGACGATTAAAAACAGAAAAATAGTCAATGGCCATTTCGGTGGAGCAGGACATTCACCATCATCAGGACACTCTTTCTGTCCTAATGATGGCGGACGTCCCTCTGATCTCTTACTCCACTCTTCTGTCTGATGATGCCCACACTTACACTCTTCTGTCCCGATGATGATGGACGTCCTGATCTCTTACTTCGTTCATCTGTCTGATATCGGCATTTACACTCCTCTGTACAAATGATGGTGGAAGTCTTGCTCCACTGAAATGGCCATTCACATTTCTCTCCTGTTGATGTTAGACGACTTGCTCCACCGAAGTGACCATTGACGATTTTTTGTCGAGTGTTTGAGTTTGAACGATTTCAGTCGGAAATTGAATCTACATCAAGAGCTATCAGGATATACGGTAGGTAGTTGAATTAACGTCGCACTGGAGCAACACAACTGGCTATCGGTGACGGTCCGGTATCAGTCCCGAAGGGAAAGATCCCAGGACAGCACCTCATAATTTTGATCCACGGTCAGATTACGAGTGTACAATTGTGAGCTGCCACCCCACTTTCACACCATACCAACTTGAGGATATTTGAGGCCATCATATATTTAACGTGCACCAGCCCCCGCGTATACTGCGGTCTTTGGTTGGATCAAATTTCGAATTCGCAACCCTCTGGTTTCCATTCAGCTACTCTGCCAACCAGGCGACCACGTCAAGAAATACGTCCTATATATCTTCTTTAGAGTTCCTCGATGTTATTTAGTTTCCTCGATACCTTAAGCTGTAAGTCCCAGTCTAACTAGCCCTCGTTTAGGAGTAACCGATGAGCGACGAATCACACACACACACAAACATTTAATTTCTCAAATTTAATACATCGTAGTTACTCGGTGAAATACACACAGGGTGTTTTAAATCTTCTTGTATAAACTTTAAGGGATAGGAAAAATAAAACAAAATCGTATTCTCATGGGGATGTATGTAACCCGGATGTGCTTGAGGGCAGTT
Organism: Meta bourneti; assembly: GCA_933210815.1. Lineage (NCBI taxonomy): Eukaryota > Metazoa > Arthropoda > Arachnida > Araneae > Tetragnathidae > Meta > Meta bourneti. The sequence goes on from OW119933.1 coordinate 47,097,817, forward strand.
GACGAGTTGGTAGGCAATTTATGCGTCGACTGTCTTATGCATGAATTACTGTTGGTGGTTGCAACTTTGAGCAACTACTGTGAAACTATAAGCGTAATGCAAAATTAGGGTTACAAAAAAATGTTGTTCACATGCTTTCTGTTTTTTGTCTGATGCTCAGTGAACCCTCTTGTAAATCCAGGCGGCGCTTACATAGGCCTATTGCGGACATATGTGAACATATGTCTGCAATAGATCTATGTGGAAATAGCATTTTCCAATGCAACCTTTGGGCAGGGGAGATATCAAGATTCCGTAATAATCACGGAGATATTCCGATGAATGATATTCTGTCATTGGTAAGTTTCGAATACCTACTCTTTTTCCTGATGTTTATGTTGAAATAAACAACTTTTTTTACTATAACGATTTTTTTTAAATCTTTTGGAATGTTGTAAACTGATGAAAATGGCATATTCATTATTTAAGTCATCCGTATGAAAACCAAATACATCCGCTATTCACGTTTTCGCCATTGTCAATTTCTAATTTGAATTTGTATACAAAGGAGAGTATTGAATGTGGCACATTCACACCTTTAACATAATAAGCTTGGGAAAATCAGCTAAGTAATGTAAAGTAACGATTATGCTTTTTTGTTAAGTAGCAATAACTGATAGACGAATCACAAGTCCAACGCAATTTTGACGGGATGAAACCACCCCAGACTGTTCTAAACTCTTGGTCCTCCCCTTCATATTTCACATTCGATAGTTTAACTTCGTAGCGACGCCATCATAAAGTATAGTGATAACTACGATTTCGAAGGGATAGAACTATCTCGACAGTTCTAAACTCTTGGCCCTCAACATGTAAAATCTGATTCTTCCTTCCTTTTTCACATTCGATAGTTCAACTTCGTAGCGACGCCATCATAAAGTATAGTGATAACTACGATTTCGAAGGGATAGAACTATCTCGACAGTTCTAAACTCTTGGCCCTCAACATGTAAAATCTGATTCTTCCTTCCTTTTTCACATTCGATAGTTCAACTTCGTAGCGACGCCATCATAAAGTATAGTGATAACTACGATTTCGAAGGGATAGAACTATCTCGACAGTTCTAAACTCTTGGCCCTCAACATGTAAAATCTGATTCTTCCTTCCTTTTTCACATTCGATAGTTCAACTTCGTAGCGACGCCATCATAAAGTATAGTGATAACTACGATTTCGAAGGGATAGAACTATCTCGACAGTTCTAAACTCTTGGCCCTCAACATGTAAAATCTGATTCTTCCTTCCTTTTTCACATTCGATAGTTCAACTTCGTAGCGACGCCATCATAAAGTATAGTGATAACTACGATTTCGAAGGGATAGAACTATCTCGACAGTTCTAAACTCTTGGCCCTCAACATGTAAAATCTGATTCTTCCTTCCTTTTTCACATTCGATAGCTTGGCATGGTAGCGACGCCATCATAAAAGCATCGTAATAGCTACTACATTCTAATGTGATTTCGACTAGATGAAACTCTTGGTTCTCAATATGCAAAATCTGCTTCTTCCTTCTTTTTTCGCATTCGATAGTTTAACATGGTAGTGACGCCATTCTAAAAGCATCATAACAACTACATTGCAATGTGATTTCTACTAGATGAAACTATTACACAGCTCTAAATTATTGACTCTCAACATGTAAAATCTGATTCTTCCTTTATCACATTTGATAGTTTGACATGGTAACGACGCCATCCTAAAAGCATCGTAATGGCAACTACATTCCAATTTGATTTCGACTGGATTAAACTATTCCACAGTTTAAAACGCTTGGCCTTTAACATGTAAATCTGCTTCTTCCTTCCTTTTTCACATTAGATAGCTCAACATGGTAGCGACGCCATCATAAAAGCATCGTGATAACTACGATTTCGACCAGGAGAGAACTACCTCAGTCGGATCTAAACTCTTGTCCCCCCTCAACATACAAAATCAGCTTCTTCCTTCCCAGAAATAGAGCATGTGGGCGGTATCTAAACATCACACTATCTTTTCAACTTAGATCACGAGATACAGTTTAAATCGGAAACATCAAAAACACGATCAAATTAAAGTAGGGAATGGTTTCCTACTTCGGAGAGTATATTGACAATACTACAATGTATATCAGTGTGTGATATAAGTAATCACATCACGGAAGACTACAATCATTGTTATTCACGATAGGTCACCATATCATCACGCCCTGTTCAGAGATCACGATTCAATCGTGTACGAACAAGAGACGTTTTCTCGTTCTAAGAAAAGGGCACAAATTCAAAATCAAACGCTTCGAGCTCTGAAAGGTATTGAATTAACTAGTAAATCACGTTTGACAGAAGTGAATGAATTGTGCGGATGATTCGCCTCTTGTGATTTGATAGATTTATATTTATGAAGCATTCGTTAGGTAATTTCTTGGAATTAGAAAATCTTACGCAAAAACAATATCGAGAACTTGTATAAATTACGCTGATGTTTTAATTAACCCGTCAACATTATGCAAATTTTTAAAACCGTTGACCCGTTATTGAGATGTTGAGGTAATGAGAGATACAATGCTACAAGTGCGCATTACTTTCAGAAATCTTTCATCGTCGTAATCTTTTAAGTGCGCAATCTAAATATATTCATTATTTTAAATACAGTGCCTGACGTTTGAGAGGCATTTTCTGTCAATCTAAATGAAGGTGGCGGTAGTGTGTCTGCTGTATTAGGTGTTTCCTGTACGTATTCTGAACGTGGAGTTAGTTGGCTTGCTTTTCGAATACGATTTCAGAACTTAGCCCATAAAAATGTCAAAGATTGGATTCCGAATTGAGGTATGGCAGTTGATTGGTCAACCCCAATTAGATCAAAATGGCGATAAACTACGTTTTAAAATAACCCCGATATGTGTAATGCGAGAGCAGAAGTAAAATTTTTGCAGACCGTTTCTGGTTTGTTCACAAAATTTTTAACAAACGACATTACGCCTTAGCAACATAAACCCTTAACAACATTTTTAAGAAACTCGTATTTGCCCATTTACAGTCTACGAAAAAATCTTAAACAACCCTTGGTGTCGTGATCAGTGGACGTATCATTTGTGGATATGGCTTATTTAACTTAATTCTAGAATTAATAGCTCTAAATTTAACTAAACTCTATAAAATTCTAGAATTAATGCACTATTCTTATTTGTGTATTAGAGAACAAATGTTATAAATAAGAAAGACAACCAAACTTTTCCCTTCCTTAAAGGTTGTAATGAATTAAATTTCAAGGTCTGCAATTTTAAAACGATATGGTTGGTTGGGTTTTATGGCGCAAGGGCCATATTTGGCCAAGTTGCGCCAAGCACAAGACAAACAAAAAGTAATGGACATATACTCACAAAGAAAGTTTTATTGACATAGAAGAAATACACTCAGGGGAAAACAAACCTGACTGGAATTGAACCTGCACCACCTACCTCGCAGGTTGCTAGAGCAATGAGCCACGGCAGCCCCTGAAAATGACACAGTGTGTGTTCAGTGTATTAACAAATAAACCAGACTATGAAGGTTTTACTTCTGCTGCCCGAATGCTCTCGCATGATGCTTGTCGAGTTTACCTTGAAAGTAAACAAGTAGTTTATCGCTATTTGGAGCTTTAAATAAATGACGTTAATCAATCAACTATCATATATCAATTCGGAATTTATTCTTTGGAATTTTTATTGACGAAATGTTGAAATCGTATTCGAAAAGCATGCCAAAGGATGTCGCGTACAGAAAACAAATTCCGCCGCTTCATCTACATTTATCTTGCCAGAAAATACCGCTCACACATAGAGAAAAAAAACAACGCTTAAATACGAAAACAAACGGGAAGACGTAGATCTATTTATGTGAAATAATTTTAACCTATAAAATTCTAGAAAACATGTAGCTCCTCTGGGATGATAACTACATAAAAACTATAACGTTATATTTGATAAATTTTGATAAAGTAGATAATAGCCAATTGGTCTTTCATGAAGAGCTCTTGGGTGTAAAATGTTTTATATCCTGGTAGTGCCCAGAGTTTTTCATTCTCCATATTCAAATATACGGGAATAAAAATTACGCATAATTCTGTTATTGTTACAAACAAAGGCTAAAAGGTTTCCGGCTTCAGACCTTTCGATGTCCTTAAGAAACCGGTGACTTCATTATTTTCGTTCCCAACAAATCTGTTTCAGCTTATAATCACACGGAATTCTATTTAATGTCAAAGTTTCATTATTTACGTTTCCACTAGTTTCTCGACTGAATAAATCGCCTATAATCCCTGACCCGGGCATCTTTTGTACTTCGTATTATTATTAAAGCGCGTCGGCTGTTATTATTTTTGCAGCAATTAGGAACGGCTCGAAACTTTCCTCTTGAAGCCACATTGTTTTCGAAAAATACGTTAGCGTCGAGATTGTGGTAGGTGGCTCCAGTACCATCTTAAGGAGGGACAAGAATTTGAAATGCCATATTTTTAGTAAAAATAGGTAGAAGTTTCGAAGTTCTGTAAAAATTATTGCTTTAAAGTGCATCTGTTGTTATTTTTATAGCAATTAGGAACGGCTCAACACTTTCTTAATGCCACGTTGTTTTCGAAAAATACGTTAGCGTCGAGATTGTGGTAGGTGGCTCCAGTACCATTTTAAGGAGGGACAGTAATTTGAAATGCCATATTTTTAGTAAAAATAGGTAGAAGTTTCGAAGTTCTGTAAAAATTGTTTTAAAGCGCATCGGCTGTTATTTTTGTCGCGATTAGGAACGGCTTGAAACTTTCCTCTTAAAGCCACGTTGCTTTCGAAAAATAAGTTAGCGTCGAAATTGTGGTAGATGGCTCCAGTATTAAAGGGAGACAGGACTTTGAAATGCTATATTTCAGTAAAAATAGGTATAAATTTCGAAGCTCTGTAAAATTATTATTTTAAAGCGTATCGTTATTATTTTTGTAGTGATTAGAAACGACTCGAAACTTTCCTCTTAAAGCCATATTGTTTTCGAAAAATAAATTAACATCGAAATTGTGGTAGGTGGCTCCAGTACCGTATTAGAGGGAGACAGGACTTTGAAGAGTTATATTTCCAGTAAAAATAGGTAGAAGTTTCAAAGTTTTGTAAACATTTTATTTTCTATGGATTCTTTTCAAATTCAGAACTTTTGTAGTGCAGATGTTGTGTATTTAAAATGAATTTACTTTAATGCTTTCTATCACTTTATAAAAATGAAAGCATTATACATATCATGCAGATGCTTTTTGGAGACTAATATTGCAATTAGCAAATTTTGTAACAGTATTATACTCTTTTTCTGTTTTTTAAATATAAAATGTGCTAAAACCAATCAGAGCACATTATTAGGTAATCATTTTTTTCTGTGATTTAAACATGTTTATTTACTAATATAATTGGAAATTGCGGTTTGGTTGGTTGGTGTTTTATGGCACAAGGGCCATATTTGGCCATGCTGCACCAGACACAAGACATACAATATAAAGTAATAGACACACAATGAAAGTTTTACTGACACAGAAGAGAGAAATACACCCAGGGAGGAAAGGAAATTGCTATGGATTTTACTTTAAAATACATTATTTTAACTTGAATAATAATATGTTTGCACCAATGATCAGTATACGCGTTATTTCCTTTATTTATTTAACTGACATTTAAAACTAAAGTGCTCTTTTTCTCTGTTTTCATTTCTCATAACTACCACGTATTAAAAATGCTAAGGCTTTTTTTGTTATTAATAGAGGTTTGAAACTTTTTGTTCGTGCATGGGGTAAATTTAGAAGAATGGCTAGTTTTTAAAAAATTGATCAAATGAATGACTGCTTTTTTTACTGTTTTTCAGTGTGTTATGAAAATATTTGCAAAAATAAATTATGAGCACATGCAAACCCCTGCACATTATTGTAGGAAACATTTAAAAGAAAATAAAGAAAAAGATTGAAAAAATTAAAATAGTAGGAGGATTTAAAGTAAGGAGTAGGCATAATGAAAGAGAAGGAATTTTGAAAAAATGAAATATTTTTATTTTTATTTTTTAATCATCCTTTATGCAAAAATGATTTTTTTTGTTATGTACATTTCACGTGTATTGAAATAAGGTACGCTAAATTAATTTGTTGTGAACATTAAAACAAAAGGCTCTTTAAAGGGTCTCCTAAAGTTTTATGTTTATGAGAAAAAATTTGCAAAACCAAATTTTTCTCAAATACTCTATATATAGTTTTACGGTTCGCAATATAACTCAAAAACTAATTTTTCAGCAACAATGAGACTTGTAAACTTCTTAAATGACCCCATTACTATAAAAACGACATATCATAATAGTAGGTTTATTAGATCGATCGATCACAATTATTGGAGTTATGAATTTAAAAATGTGAAAATCTTCACTCATTGTTGTGTATAACATAATATAGTAGGAAAAATATAGATAAGTCAAATTTAAGGTTTCGAGAGTATAATTTTCTAATAGAAATTATATACTAAAATTGAAATTTTAAAATTCCAATAACTGATAACAATTTGAAGATATTCCCCTTGCGGATCCTAAAACTAGCATTTTACCGAAATACGTTCTACTTTCTCACAACTTCAAAAATTTATGTGATGGAATCTTTAAAGTAATTTCATTTTACAAACTTTAAAATTCCTAAATTTGAAAAAAAACAATAAATTATAACAGAATTTCGAAACTTCTACCTATTTTCACTGAAATTAAAATATTTAAAAGTCCTATTCCCCTAACCAGGCCTGGGCAACTAATTATTTTCTCTATGACCACATGTAAAATTGTGTTCTAAATGTAAAAAATTAAATTGTAAAAAAATTCATTTGCTCATAAATTTATCATTTGGTGATTTTCTTTTCTTTGCGAACAATATTCATTAGAGCTTACGTTAAAAAAAGCGCTAGTTGGTTTTGTTCAGAAATATTTCACTTTTTTACTTCATTTTATTGTTGTTTCTCTACAGAAAAATATCCAATTACAGAGAACAAAAAATTATCCTAAAGCTGCAAGAAAAAATACATACATAAATACAGTTAGATAAGAGGTAAAACCAAACATTTCATTGAAGAATGCATATTGAATAGAAATCATTCAAAATACATCAACCTCTGAAGAATTATAAGGTTTAAAAACTCTATTTACAGCAATATTGTTACATGCCTTCTTTTTTTAAAGGTTTAACAAAAAACAATTTATGCAGTTTCTGGTGATATACCTGGTTACGTTAAATATATATTTCATTTCACCAAAACGATAAAAAGTACAAAATCTCAACAAATTTAGGACGAAAGTTACAGAGAAAGAGATATATCTTTTAACATTTGCAAACTTCTTGTTTCATTTTTAAAACAACACTTTTATAGAAACTTGAGAAAAATCGCTGTTATTAAACATGCTTCAAACTATTACTATTATTCCTAATTAGTAAGTATTCCTTTTTCGTGCAAAGTAAGCAGAAGAAAGCAAAATAAGACCAAGGTAAAAATAAGAAGGTAAGGTAAGAAGATCAAGGTAAAAACAAGAATGAAAAATTTAAAAAGGAAATCTCTTTAGTTTGGATTAATGCATTTTGGGTTTTATTGTAAGGAAAAGATATAAAATATTAAATAAACTTTTAAGGTAGGTACATGTAGTAAAAATGACCGTAGAGTGATAAACCAAACTTAAGGTTTCATTTTATTCATAGTTTGCATTTACATTCGTATGAATGGGTGAGTAGGGGTCCCAGTAAGTTTTAACTTTAAACTCTCATGGAAGCGACAAAATTAAACAATGAACTTTTAAAGTTCAGAAGGTAAGGTAAGGTAAGAAGAATAAGAATAAGAAGAATAAGAAGAATAAAGAATAAGAAGGTAAGGTAAGAAGATCAAGGTAAAAACAAGAATGATAAATTTAAAAAGGAAATCTCTTTAGTTTGGATTAATGCATTTTGGGTTTTATTGTAAGGAAAAGATATAAAATATTAAATAAACTTTTAAGGTAGGTACATGTAGTAAAAATGACCGTAGAGTGATAAACCAAACTTAAGGTTTCATTTTATTCATAGTTTGCATTTACATTCGTATGAATGGGTGAGTAGGGGTCCCAGTAAGTTTTAACTTTAAACTCTCATGGAAGCGACAAAATTAAACAATGAACTTTTAAAGTTCAGAAGGTAAGGTAAGGTAAGAAGAATAAGAATAAGAAGAATAAGAAGAATAAAGAATAAGAAGGTAAGGTAAGAAGATCAAGGTAAAAACAAGAATGATAAATTTAAAAAGGAAATCTCTTTAGTTTGGATTAATGCATTTTGGGTTTTATTGTAAGGAAAAGATATAAAATATTAAATAAACTTTTAAGGTAGGTACATGTAGTAAAAATGACCGTAGAGTGATAAACCAAACTTAAGGTTTCATTTTATTCATAGTTTGCATTTACATTCGTATGAATGGGTGAGTAGGGGTCCCAGTAAGTTTTAACTTTAAACTCTCATGGAAGCGACAAAATTAAACAATGAACTTTTAAAGTTCAGAAGGTAAGGTAAGGTAAGAAGAATAAGAATAAGAAGAATAAGAAGAATAAAGAATAAGAAGGTAAGGTAAGAAGATCAAGGTAAAAACAAGAATGATAAATTTAAAAAGGAAATCTCTTTAGTTTGGATTAATGCATTTTGGGTTTTATTGTAAGGAAAAGATATAAAATATTAAATAAACTTTTAAGGTAGGTACATGTAGTAAAAATGACCGTAGAGTGATAAACCAAACTTAAGGTTTCATTTTATTCATAGTTTGCATTTACATTCGTATGAATGGGTGAGTAGGGATCCCAGTAAGTTTTAACTTTAAACTCTCATGGAAGCGACAAAATTAAACAATGAACTTTTAAAGTTCAGAAGGTAAGGTAAGGTAAGAAGAATAAGAATAAGAAGAATAAGAAGAATAAAGAATAAGAAGGTAAGGTAAGAAGATCAAGGTAAAAACAAGAATGATAAATTTAAAAAGGAAATCTCTTTAGTTTGGATTAATGCATTTTGGGTTTTATTGTAAGGAAAAGATATAAAATATTAAATAAACTTTTAAGGTAGGTACATGTAGTAAAAATGACCGTAGAGTGATAAACCAAACTTAAGGTTTCATTTTATTCATAGTTTGCATTTACATTCGTATGAATGGGTGAGTAGGGGTCCCAGTAAGTTTTAACTTTAAACTCTCATGGAAGCGACAAAATTAAACAATGAACTTTTAAAGTTCAGAAGGTAAGGTAAGGTAAGAAGAATAAGAATAAGAAGAATAAGAAGAATAAAGAATAAGAAGGTAAGGTAAGAAGATCAAGGTAAAAACAAGAATGATAAATTTAAAAAGGAAATCTCTTTAGTTTGGATTAATGCATTTTGGGTTTTATTGTAAGGAAAAGATATAAAATATTAAATAAACTTTTAAGGTAGGTACATGTAGTAAAAATGACCGTAGAGTGATAAACCAAACTTAAGGTTTCATTTTATTCATAGTTTGCATTTACATTCGTATGAATGGGTGAGTAGGGGTCCCAGTAAGTTTTAACTTTAAACTCTCATGGAAGCGACAAAATTAAACAATGAACTTTTAAAGTTCAGAAGGTAAGGTAAGGTAAGAAGAATAAGAATAAGAAGAATAAGAAGAATAAAGAATAAGAAGGTAAGGTAAGAAGATCAAGGTAAAAACAAGAATGATAAATTTAAAAAGGAAATCTCTTTAGTTTGGATTAATGCATTTTGGGTTTTATTGTAAGGAAAAGATATAAAATATTAAATAAACTTTTAAGGTAGGTACATGTAGTAAAAATGACCGTAGAGTGATAAACCAAACTTAAGGTTTCATTTTATTCATAGTTTGCATTTACATTCGTATGAATGGGTGAGTAGGGGTCCCAGTAAGTTTTAACTTTAAACTCTCATGGAAGCGACAAAATTAAACAATGAACTTTTAAAGTTCAGAAGGTAAGGTAAGGTAAGAAGAATAAGAATAAGAAGAATAAGAAGAATAAAGAATAAGAAGGTAAGGTAAGAAGATCAAGGTAAAAACAAGAATGATAAATTTAAAAAGGAAATCTCTTTAGTTTGGATTAATGCATTTTGGGTTTTATTGTAAGGAAAAGATATAAAATATTAAATAAACTTTTAAGGTAGGTACATGTAGTAAAAATGACCGTAGAGTGATAAACCAAACTTAAGGTTTCATTTTATTCATAGTTTGCATTTACATTCGTATGAATGGGTGAGTAGGGGTCCCAGTAAGTTTTAACTTTAAACTCTCATGGAAGCGACAAAATTAAACAATGAACTTTTAAAGTTCAGAAGGTAAGGTAAGGTAAGAAGAATAAGAATAAGAAGAATAAGAAGAATAAAGAATAAGAAGGTAAGGTAAGAAGATCAAGGTAAAAACAAGAATGATAAATTTAAAAAGGAAATCTCTTTAGTTTGGATTAATGCATTTTGGGTTTTATTGTAAGGAAAAGATATAAAATATTAAATAAACTTTTAAGGTAGGTACATGTAGTAAAAATGACCGTAGAGTGATAAACCAAACTTAAGGTTTCATTTTATTCATAGTTTGCATTTACATTCGTATGAATGGGTGAGTAGGGGTCCCAGTAAGTTTTAACTTTAAACTCTCATGGAAGCGACAAAATTAAACAATGAACTTTTAAAGTTCGTGTAGCAAAAATGACCGTAGACCATTGATAGAACGACTAACCAAACTTAAGGTTTCATTTTATTGATATTTTGGATTTTCATTCCCTTGAATGGGTGAGTAGGAGTCCCTGTAAGTTTTAATTATGAACTCTCACGGAAACGACAAAATTAAGCTTTTAAAGTTCGTGTAGCAAAAATGACCTTAGAACATTGGATAGAACGACTAACCAAACTTAAGGTTTCAATTTATTGATATTTTGCATTTTCATTCCCTTCAATGGGTGAGTAGGGTTCCCAGTAAATTTCCTTTCCCAAGACCTATAATGATTTTAAGACGGCCCTGAGTAACTCTTTCAAAGATGAGAAGGATGGACAGACTTACCTCGCATCCTCTCCGATTCACCAACTCCCATATGACCTTTCCTTTTGATACCACTTGCAGATGGCGTCATTGCTAGCTAGGAAATGGCAGCTTATTAGGGAAACTTTCCTTCGTCATTAATATTTTTATAGAAAAGTCCTATTAGAATAAAATGAACCACCAAGTCAAAGTTTACTCGACCTTAAGCTCCCGTGACCCGGCAACCATTAAAAACTGAGCTAAAAGTAACAGTGAAAATTGCAATTTTGCGGAAAACTATTCTTTTCTTAAGTCTCGTGAATGTGTGTGTGTGTGTGGTAATCTTTACAGATTGCGAGTAATTTGCAAAACAGTTCCTACATCCCTTAATTTTGAGTTCCCAGGTCAGTGCTATTACTCCAACATGAACATCAGAAACGGCTATTATTTCACGGGTGTACGAGAACAAATTTGATTATCCGAAGCGTAAGACGTACGTCCTTCAGGTTTCTTCACTTTCTTCAACGATGTTTGGTGGTTTGTAAGTTTGAGGTTAGGCAATGGCAGATCAAGTCATTTTGAGGCCATCGGCTCAGATACCTTTCTTTGTGATTATTTTCAGGTTTGCTGATAAAAATATATTTAGCTTATACTTCAATTACGATTATTCTAAATTTTTATAATTCTGTAAACTTTAAAACTGAAACTAATCCTCCCTATGTCCAAAATAAGTGTCACATTTAGCACTTAAATTATGTTCCTAAATAGTTGTTACATTTGTGAAATAGATGGGGAAAAAGATTTAATCGTAAATTAAAAGGTTTTCTAACGTTTTTATGTTAAATATTGAGATAGTGTTTGACTTTTAACCCTCCAAGTGGTTACAAGATATCTCGTCCATCAAGATCTGACCAATCTTGCAAAGGAAGAGATATCTCATCATCAAGATATTGCCGACTTTTGATGATGACGAGATCATGATCTGGTCATTTTTCTTCTAATGACGAGATATCTCGTCCATGAAGATCTGGCTAGTTTTCTTAAGATGGATTCTATACTACGCAAGCTAAGCTCTAAAATCGGTCTTACTAAAAAATTAAAGACAAATACGAACCGTAGCGTAAAATGAGCAAATGTGACATTATTTCGGGACAGATGGAGTAATAATTAATTCTAAATAAATGTTAGCACTAAATGAAACATGAATTTATAATGAACTTTATGCCTTAGGAATCTATTTTGAATTTTTTCAATATTATAACTTAGTTATAAGATGGATTCCAGATTGCAGAGGGCCAACTTCTAAAATAGGTATTAACTGAATAATTAAAGACGGATAAGTAGTGACCTAATATGAGCAAATGTGATATTTATTTTGCGACAGAGTAATAATTGATTCTAAATAAATGCTAGTACTAAATAAAACATGAATTTATAATACAATTTTCTGAAAAATGCATATTTACATTTCAGGACCTTTTATACCAAAACAGGAACGTGCCTATTGCGCCTAGTGAGTCTTTTCATGCAGCTTCGGGTTTGAGAAAATATTCATATTTTATGTACCTTTTTGAAAGCAGATGATTTCCCACTTCCATGTTAATTTCTTATTCGTATGTTAATTTCCAAGCATGAAAGCTCTTTAATTATTTTGATTTTCCTGCATTTATATTAGAGGTATTTTCAGTGTAAACGAACAAACCTGACGGTCTCTGAAGATTTTACTTCTGATGTACAAATGCTCTTGTGTGATGTATATCGGGTTACCTTAAAATGTAGTTTATCACCGTTTTGGCAATGTTTGGCATTTAATCTAATCTGTGTTGACCAATCAACTATCATACCAATTAGGAATTCATTCTTCGAAATTTTTATTGGCGAAGTGCTGAAATCGTATTCCAAAAATTAGCCAACTGACGTCACGTTCAGAATACTGCTAGAAAACGTCTTTTGGAGGAACAAAAAATAGGAAATATAGGAATTGAAGTCAGACCACTTACTTTATCAATGGGAGTAAAGTGGGAGTCACTTTTGAAATGACATTTTGAGTTTTTCTGTACTTGTCTGAAGCTTAGCTTAACTCTCCAAGTGGTTTCGACAAGTTATCTCTTTCATGAAGATCTGAAGAATTTTGCTTATGACGAGATATCTCGTCATCAAGATATTGCCGATTTTTATATGATGTTAATCTTATCAGAAGTGCCCTTTCTAGTCTGCGGGCAGGTTAAATGTATACGGAAGGCTGTATCTTGTCTGACGACTGGGTAAACCTTGTTGACGGTCGTATCTCGACTGTGGGACGTGTAAAACTGTCCGGAGGGCCTTATCTGGTGTGCGGGCCTGATCAAAATTTTTGAAGGCCTTATCTGGTCTGCGGGATTGATCAAAATATTTGGAGGGCCTTGTCTGGTTTTCGAGCCTACGATCAATCAATTCACTACAATTTATCTATGTTACACTTAAGGTTTGTCTTACGCGTACTGTTTTTATTGACGGGTTGCTAAACCTGATCCCAACAAGCACAACAGTTATTTCACAAATAGTTAATAAGGCCTTTTTCTTGCCTTATGGGAAATTCATATTATCATTGAGAATCCTCGCTATTCCATGTCAAACTGTTTCCGTTATCCTGTTACATTTTAAACCGTTGCACGAAAGTGAAGCATTTTAACTTTATATACACCCCCGCTAAATTACAACATAGCCCTGTATTTAGTTTAAAGAACTTGGACGTTAAATAACGATGGAAAACTGTTACAAAATCGTGCGGCTTGAATAAAATAGCCCTTGGCTCTCATTGCATGTAAAATACTGAAAAGAAGAAACAGGAAAGGAAAATGAAAAAAAAAGAAATCATCTATTAGATTTCTTTTTCTTGTTTTGTTTTGTAAAGAGAAACAAAAGGTCAAACCTTAAAAATCCACGGAGCGTCAAAGTCTGAGTTGAAAGCAGCGTTTTCTTACAAAAGCAGCTGCGGCAGCTAAAGAGAAAAAGACAAAAAGGCAAAAAAGAGAGCAGAAAAAGAGAAAACATAAGGCTCATTGTTTCCCTCCGGGGTTCAACCTGTGGCACTTTCATTTTTTCGAGAGTGACACAAGATGTACCTGGAGAATAAACGGGCATGAATCAATTCCTGTCACAAGGGGTGGAATTAGAGCAGGAGAAATTTTCCGTAGCGCTAGAGTTTTATGCAGTCAGAGTTATTGCTTATTGTGTGGATTTTTTATTCGGACTTTTATTACGATTCTGTGCTGTGCACAGCTCCCCTTTCTCAACTACAAATAAACGAGACTCTTGAAGCATGTTTATGGTGCATTGCTGAAACACACTTTTGGCAGCTTTTAGCATTGGGAAAGGATAATTAGCGTTTATTAAACTTGAGATGTGCTTGAAAGGAGTTGAGCTGGAATTGGTAGGAAACATCAGTATTGCTTTTAATCCTCGAAACATCTCGTTCATGAAGATCTGAACAATTTTGTTAATAACGAGATATCTCGTCATCAAGACTGCCGATTTTTTATGATATCGAGATCGATATCTGGTTAGTTTTCTTTTAATGACGAGATTTCTCATCCATCAAGATTTGGTCAGTTTTACTAATTGCGAGATATCTCATCCATCAAGATTTGATCAGTTTTACTAATTGCGTGATATCTTGTCCATCAAGGTTTGGTCAGTTTTACTAATGACGAGATACCTCGTCGAGGCAATCTCCAGGAGGGTTTAAACTTTTTTAGTTCATGGCTTGTGTCTTTCCTCTA